>JAQSUU010000664.1:0-2400000 GCA_038087645.1 Saccharum hybrid cultivar R570 | reverse complement strand
TGTATGCAAGTACATATTTATAACTATATGGATGTTTAGGTTTTTTTGAACGATCAAAGTATACATGAATTGTTTTTTATGTTTTCACCTAATAAGTGGTTTGCACTACAGCCTGTTTGATTGAAGTTTTGGATTCCTAGCCTAGTGTAGTATGTTTTCTACTTGACAGCTTAAAATTGCCATGTGAGGCAGTGGAATTGGGAGACCGTTATTGGTAGTTGAGATTCCTGGTGTCTGTGTCCTTTTACTTTCTTGACTGGGAGACCGTTATTGCAAGATGGCACGCTACATAGGAATTTGAGCTGATCTTTCTTGACTGGTTAGCTAAAAACTCAAAAAGTTCCAGGTCTCAAATGTACAATTGAGTTCATGGAACTAGATGAGACTCTAGAACAATTTAGGAAAAAATAATCTTAAACCCAACAAGTGCACTAGAGGATGAATTTGACATGACAATCTGACTATAATATGTTACACCACAATCACTTCTGCACAGCGTCTGCCTTCGGAGGGGGTGGTGGCAAAGCTTCCTTCACTATCTCCAAAAACTCCTAGACCCGTTCATCTTTGTCACGTGCATCTCCTCGCTCATCCCTGGAAAATCGTCTCCCACATTCTTCTATCATCTGCAGTGGAGGATCATAAGGAAACATTAAAATGAAGACTAAACAATTAAGCAGGTTTCTGTCCTTATTGGCAAATAGCATGTTCTAACAGATAACAATAACCACCAAATTTTAAGGACATCCCAATCAATTTGATCCCCGATGATATTGCGCTAATAAATAAGCTATAATTGAGCAGTTCTTGGCATGTGCTTAAGCACAGCTAACATAGACTAATTTTATCTGCAAGTTGTTGCAAGGAAAATCAAAATATCCTTAAGATACATTTATGGAGAAATATAATATAGAAATTTAAGCTATAAAAAAGCTGAAGTTCTTACGAACATGAAACAAGTATTATTGCTACAATAGATTTATACATTATGAGGGCAAAAAGGCCGAAAGAAAACTATTGCTTCGTTGGTAGCCCTTATAACAAGAAAACAGATTGTTAAACCTCTTTCAAGCCCATGTCGTGCAGGAATGCAAAATTTCTTAACATGAACTACTAAAAAAGTTAAGAACATTTGCTTCTATGTTTAGAAATAGGCCTTGGTCCCTGATTTGAGCAAATACCCAGTTATCCCCACAGCACCCTGAAGGCCTGAACTTCAAACACAATACTGTTTTCAATGACAATAAAAAAAAAAAAAAAAAAAAACTAACACTGTAGCAGGAAGGACAGTAGCTTATTCTGCATTAAAAACCAAGTAATATATAGAAAAATTGGAAAAAGAAATTCAAGCTCATTATCGGCAAGACAAACATGAAAGAACCGCATAAGCATCAGCAGCTGAGGATGGCCTCCAGTTTATCACATTTAGCTTATCAGCATCTGCAAGCCTGAAACCCTCACTTCTCTTCACAAATTCAAAAATTGATTCCCTTGTCTGATTACAAACAGGGGTGTTTAAGAGGTACTCATACACCTAGTGTGACAATGGTGCACATTAGACCAGTTTAGGAATAAAACAAAGCACACAAAAACAAGTCGAGAGGATAAAGCATTGCATACAAGAGCAGGAAAAAAGTGGTCACCTTACACTCGGATGCAGTGACAGCTCCCAAACATCTCATGGGGTCGGTTTTGGCACCTCTAGACCGCAAGAAATCTAGAACTTCAAAGTTTGTAAGGACCCCCGAATTTGCTTTCTCTCTGCAGAACAACAACGGGCAGTGGTTATCCTGAGCTTCAAACCACACAATGGATGATAGGCAGAGTAGGACATTCCAGACCCACAAGGACACGATACAGTCCTTTGTACTCAGGGTGATTGACATCATTGAGCAACAATTGTTCAAAACATACAACAGAATGACTATGTCAACACTTAATTACCCGTTTACCACTAAAATACCTAAAGATTAGCCAACTACTTCTCAGAAAGATTGTCACTTCAGATAAATTTCTGCCAGTAAAAGTAAGCAAAAGAAAAAAAAAATAAGTTGCAGCTGGTTGGTAAGAGATGGGCACTACTAACATCTTCATCGCTGCAGCAGGACAAGGGTGGGCTACAGTTGAAACTCCCAATTTTGGGGAAAATAATCTGCACCGGCTCCTAGGCTGGGTCAGGTTGTGTGCCGAGGAAGACAAAACTTTTCAGCGAAATGATGTTCAGTCATTTTAGTACAATAGAGAACGGTCATACTGCAAAGTGCTACTGTGAAATATGTTGAATAGAATATAATGGATAATAAATAGCACCACTGCTAGATCAAAACTTAAAAAAGGTATGCAAGATTATCACAGGTTCGAGATGAATTTCAGTATATGAATCGTATTTCATTGTTTGACCTTGCTCAATCACATGATCAACAATATATTAGCAAAATGAGATTCATAGACTGCAGCAGCTTAGCTGTGGAAGAAAAGGAATATAACCGGGACAATGAGTGCTGTCTGCAGACTGCAGTGCAGCTTATCCTAAGTTACTAGTATTACCCTTGGCTTTGCTATGGGAAACATGAGCTTTGCTAGTATTCACATCTTCTGAAGATCAGGAAGAAGATAAGTGACAGCACAAAGAATGTAACCTACTCTTTTTTGTGACATTGACGTGTCAAAATAACAAAATTGGAATCCAATTCAAGATCATATACTAATACTAGGTTACATGTTAGAGCAAAAGGTCCAGTGACCGAACAACCATGGTGCTGATAGCAGTGGCAGAACTGGTGAATCCACACATCGGACAACATCAAAGTGTCTAAACCACCTGCACCCGGCCACATACCGATAGTAAATTAAACCAAAGATAAATGTATATTTTAGATGATATCGGATTTCATGTTTAATTGTACAATAAACTCAATAAAAACATGAAGCAACATAAAAACACGGCAACTAAAAACGATTTGGTTCATGCTGGCCTTCTCATATAGAACATGAATCTAAACCTACGCAAAATCTCAAATTCTGAATTATATCATAAAAATCTGATGTTTCCACTGGCCATCAACATTCAAGAATGGATAATCCAAGAAACACGAACAAGCAAAGTGCATTCGAGCTTATGCCCATTGTGTCGGATCAAATAACTCGAGCAAACATAATATATGTACTAACATACAGCAAGGAGAACTGATTGCACATACTGCATTTTAGTACCATACTAGTTAAGAAATCAAGATCATTTCTACTCCATATCATCTTATACAGGCACTGGCATATACAGATACATGAGATCAACAGACAGCAATAGGAACACTATATAAAGGAATCATCCTTCTTCCTTCCTATGATCAGACATTAGTGGAATGATCAGTGGAGCAATGACCCAATTACTAACTACAGTACCAGTCAAAGAAATCAGTACGGGTGATGCCCTCATGGAGATTGGGGGAAATCAGGAAGATGCAGTAGGACGCATAAACAAGGACCTCCTTGCTTGGCTGCCCTGCTCCCGTACTGATTGGGGGAAATTAAGGGGATGAACTGACCTATTTCACTGCTTGCGCTTGCGCCCGGCACCGGTGGGTCAATTGCGGGTGTGTCGATGTCTCCGGCCGAATCTCGCTGCAGTTGAGCTCACTGCCCCGCCGCCGGACGTCGGCCGCCGGTCGCCGGAAAGGGTTGCTCCGGTATAGGGCGAATGCGGCCGCGTAGGCGTATGGATTGGGATTGGGGGGGAGGTGTTGCTCGGTTGGGCCTCAAAGGCCGTTTTACTTACTTGGGCCTTATCCAATTTATATATACAAATTGCTACTAACAAAACATTTTCCTTTAAGTTTTGGGCTCCGATAAACATAAGGCCCGTTACGGACCGGAAACCGAGGAGATTAAACGAAGATAGAGACGCAACGCAACGGCTTTAACTAACTTTATCAGTTGCCGCCAAAAAAGAAAAAGGATTCGTTTCTTTTCCATCTTTTTATAAGCAGCGGCGCTGCGTCGTGGCGAATCACTCGCTAGTCGCTACTCATCACTCCACTCACGGAGCTTCAGCTACCTAGCTAGTAGCCAGCAAGCTGCTGCAACCAGACCAGACCAAGAGCTAGGAGAGGAAGCAGTCCGAGGCGGCGACGCCGGTCCGAGATCCGGCCCTGACCCCTGAGCATGTCGTCCACCCTCGCCGCCGCCGGCACCGCCTCCTCTTCGTCCACCTCCTCGCCGCGTTGCGTCCCCTTCGCCTTCCGCCGCGGCGGCGCGCGGGGGCGTCTGCCGGCCCCGGCCTCAGGCGCCGCCCGCACGGTGGCCAACGGCGCCCCAGCAGCAGCTGCTGCAGGCGGCTGCGGCAGGCCGCTGTGCCGCCCCGCCGAGGTCCTCGGCGAGGGCATCCAGAACGCCTTCTTCGTGTCCCTCGACGTCTGCTCCTGCGTCAAGCTCCGCACCAATTCCTTCACGGAATCGGAGTCGGAGGGCACGCCCCTGATGTCGCAGCTGCTGTCGCCGCCGCCCCCACGAAGACAGCGGCAGCGCCGCCGCCGCGCGTCGTAGTGGCGCGAGGAGGAGGGCGTCCTTCGGCGGCAAGCCGCGGCGTGGGCTCGGCTGCTGCACGCCTAGCAGCACTAGTGTCAACTAATCATGCGTTCATGCATGCAACCTCCTCGCTAATAATCAATTAGTGCGTGCGTTGTTATTAAGTTCGCTGTCAATCCCGCCATCAGCCATTAACTCGAGCTAGTAGCTAGCTAGCTAGTGTGTGTTACATTCATTTCTCCAGCAGTTGTTGACAGTAAAATTAGTAACTAAGTGTGGACTGTGGGGTGTGCACTGCTCCGGCTGGAGCTTGTACTCATGCATATTATGATTATATATATATGGACGAGCCATGGAGGTGCCAAGATGAATCACATCAATCTGTCGCTCGTCGCACTTGCACGACATAATTAAGTTACAAAATGGCAAATGAAAGCATATACACACTTTATTTCCTGCTGGACATACAGGATGCATAATTAATATATTGATTGTAAACATCTCTGTACAATGAACATAATTCTCACGAAACTCTTGTTCAGAATATATAAATTTTACTAAACCTCCTGCCAGATTTATGTTTAGGTACAAGATCCATCCATCCAAATTAAATATGTACTTCTAGTAAAGAGATTACTTACAAGATATATATTTTTTTCAGGTGTATATAGTGCTACCTCCACACAATAGTTTTTCCATGTGTGTGTTGATATATATATATATATATATATATATATATATATATATATATATATATATATATATATATATATATATATATATATATATATAGCTCACTGACTTTGAGGTATAGATATAGAAATATATAAGAGATATGAATCCGGCCGGCCGGCCGGCTGGCATATATCGGAAATATTCGCCACGGTGACATTCTCATGTTGGATACACTTTAATTTATTCCATATCTCGTCTCTCTTTAACTTTCTGCACATGTATGAGGAATGGTTCGATTCCCAGAGCATTATAGCAGACATGATGATGTATACTATAGCTTTTTTTTCTTGGTACGGTGCAATTGCTTCGGCACTACGTATTCCTCAATAAGCAAATGCATTGGTGGGGCGCCACTTTAATTTTTCATCAACTGTACATCCAGTAATATAATTCTTGCAATTTTTTTAGGATAGAAGAACGAAGCTTTTGATGATACTATGATAATAACAAAGTTTTGTCCTCCCCCTGTTGCTTCAAGAAACAATCGATTCTGCTCTTGCATTGAACTCTAAAAGAGAATTGATTCTCTGATATCATTAATAACAATGCATGGTCTATGCTTGCATTGTATATATACATAAAAGGCTATCTTTTAATAATTTCGGGAAAAAAGAAAGAGAAAAAGGAGGGGGTGAGAGAGCTAGCTGACAGTCCTTTGCTTATTCTCTTCATATCTGCACCATCCATTTTTTTTATTTTTTGTTTTTTCATATGGAAGGGACCAAAAGTAATTAAAGACAAAAGAAAATTATGACACATAGAAAGGAATCTTGATAGCAGGCATTAGCGCTAGCGGTGACCTCGTCAATATGAGAACTCATAATTCAGTCTCATAGCAGGGGTTGCGCACTTCGGCATACACTACTGGAAACGCCTGCTTTGTCGAGTGTTCGAGGCACTCGGCAAAGGCTTTGTTGAGTGCTACACTTGGCAAAAGGCCCTCGATAAAAAAACCAACAACAAAGCCTCCTTTGCTGAGTGCCGTTTGTCGGGCACTCGGCAAAGAAAAGGCGCTGTCACGGCGTTGTTGCTGGTGACGGCAACTTTGCCGAGAGCCCGACACTCGGCAAAGTTTTTTTTAAAAAAAATCTTTGCCGAGCGCCCTCTGACCTGGCGCTCAGTAAAGATTTTTTTTTTGAAAATTCTTTGCCGAGTACCCGCTGAGCTAGCACTCGACAAAGAAGGTAATTTTAAAAAAAGAAAAACCCTTCGCCAAGCGCAACACTCGGCAAAGTGACTAAAACTATACTTTTTTTTGGTTTGTTTACATTCTATCCATACAAACAACACATATATATAACAACCATCACAGGTATATCACAAACAGCACCAACACCGCATATATATATCTCAAACATCACCAACATCACAATTATATATATATATATATATATATATATATATATATATATATATATATATATATATATATATATATATATAATTGTGATGTTGGTGATCATGCCTCACAATATATCACAATAAGTTCAAGTAATCCATCATTCACAAGTTTATTGTACCGTTCACAAGTTCACAAGTTCATCACCATTAACAACTTTATTAACACAAGTCCATCACGCTCAAGTGCATCACCATTCACAAGTTCCTTACCACTACTCCATCACGGCGACTAACGAGGATCAAGATGCGATCCCGGTGACTCTCCGAGGTGAGGAGGCACCTCATTTGATGTCGCCGACTGACGCTAACTTAAATATATACCGAACATGACTAAAACATTCACACTCCACTAGGTTCCTTGTACTGTTGTGGTTTGACCCTAAGCATGAACATAAAAAGTAAAATACTCACAGGAGTAGCTTCAGAAGGTGGTGGAGGTGGAGGTGGAGCGAATAGCCCAAGTGGCGGAGCTAGACCCGTATAGGCCCCAAGACTTTGCATGTACCGCAGAACCTCCGCCATCTGCCGCTCTCGGCCTCCCGCTGGGCCTCCATAGCCGCCATCCTCTGTCGATCGGCCTCCCGCTCGGCCACCATAGCCTCCACCTAGGCCTACAACAATTCACCACAATGTTTCAATAATGCAAAGATAAGGTCTGTAAAAGTCAATGAATGACGAATATAACAGGAATAACCTGGAGTGCCGCTATCCAGTGCTGTGAAGTGTCCGACCGAGGTCATATGGCCGGGCTTGCGCTCGTGCTCCTTGCTCGAATGGTGGAGAGATTGGGAGTAGAGGCCGTGTCGAGTACGCCGTCGCCAAGCCAGAACCGCCCATGCTTCTTGCCTTGTCCCACCCTCATGATGATCTCTCCATCAAGGTCGTGGGTACTCGGATCATACTTTGGCCCATGGATCGACCTTGCCACCGACGTGTACTCACCGAGGCGGCTGTGGATGCTCGCGTTGGTGTACGCCTCAGGCGGGTCCTCCGGGTTGTAGGCGACGTCGGACGTCGCCTTGCCCTTGTGGGCCATAGCATATGCCATGAACTGGATGCATTCCTGGCCACCATGTGACGCCGACTGCGAGAAAAATAGCAAGATGATTAAAAATCATGCAGAATTGAGCGATAGAATACATAAATGAATTCGCGTACCCATGTGGAAGCGTATCTGCTGAGGTTGCGGCTGCCTTGATGGTGTGGTACACCTGGCATCATCAAACTGCAGTCTCGGGCAGCGTCGCGCTGAGCCTGCCACTCGAGGACTTGTCCACTATCTGCTCCTAGCACTCGGAATGCGCAGCGCACCAATAAGGAATCATCTGCATGCCATCAAGTATATGAGATATCAGAAGATGAAATGAAGCCTACTTAATCTCAAATGAATCAACTTTAATGTTCTTTATTTACATGAATGTACTGGTCCTAGGTCATTTCTTGCGTCTTTCTTGCTGACCTTCTGTCCAAGGACCGACCCGTAGTAAGTTATGACGCACTAGATTCGCGCCTCGTGATGCATGTCGGTGACGAGTTTTCTACAGCTATTGGTAGCCACCCGATCCGCCCAGCCCCTCAAATCCCTCATCGCTTCTGAAGAAAATCCTGCATACAGACACGATGTATCCATTCATTATTTGAAGAATGTCTAATGAATACGATGTATTGAGCAATGTAGGTGCGAGGAAGACTTACCCACAGCTTCAGCTTCACCCGTTGCGCCTTGTTGGAGAATCACATGCCAACATCGGGGGCGGCGACGTAGTGGTCAAAACGAATAGGGCTGGCCCCGTCACTCTAGCATACTCAACCAGGCCAGGGAAGTGCAACCTGCATAGAAGACCTAGGATGCCATTGACCTGGCGTGAGTGAGCAGCTCCAGTCGCCACAATCGTCCAGTTCCTGCACAAGTGATTAAGAAAAATTATTAGTTTCTATTTTGATTTCAACATATCATATGAACAAGTAGTGATAACATCTAAGGTTACTTACCTATCCCCTCAAGTCGAATCAGCGGGGCATCGATGAAATTATCGGACGCTGAGAGAGGCTCGCGGGACCTCTATTGACGATAGATAAGTATCATTTTTAACCATCAACATAGCATGAGAAATGATCTAAATACAAATACTATCTAGATATAGGGGTTACACTGACAAAATTCCACGAGTTTTGGTGAATATCTATTTCTGCAGGGGGTTATCAGGAAATAACCAAAGGAGGTCCATATATCAGATTTACATAGAGAGAAACCGACCATACTATGAAAAAGAATATTCTAGAAGATTCGAGAAGATCATCCCATGGAGGGGAGGGCCCACAGGTCATATGACCTGGGCGGTCGCCCCCCTCTTGGGCGCCCGTCCCCCTCTGGTGTCTAATCGGGTGCCACCTCATGGATCCTGCCTCCACCACCTTTGAGGATCAATAATAATCGTTCATCAAGGTCGATTTGATCTAAGGGCTGTGGTGCTTCCTAGAGGGCTATATAAGCAAGGCCCCTGGCCTTAGGAGAAACCCTAGGAATTCATTATTCAATTCATTCCATTTAGAGAAGCCCTAGAGCCACCATCTCAATTAGATCTCTAGTTTAGCATAGCTACATAGGATTAGAACTAGAAGGAGCCAAGCATTGCTTGATTTCTGGATCTGCCAGGAGAATACTTGGTAATTCTCTCCTACTTTTGTATTTGTTCTTATATTATTCATCTAGTTCATCATTTCTGGATCGTATAGCGCTTGCTCATTGATATCATGGGTGAGTGGTAAACATTGTGTAGGCGTGGTGCCTATACCGTATTTACCTACTGTAACAGAACCGACCAAATTATAAGAGCACAAGTACAAAAACAAGCACTGAAGCGCTCAAATTTTCGAACTTGAGCCCATATAATCCCGGTAGTCAATCGAAACCACGAAGGATTTCAAACCAACTTGCTTACAACCAGGATCGCATCATTCAACATACAACATCATACGTTACATTTCACAAGTAGTTCTGAAATAAGTTTACACAAACGGAGTCACAATTATTATAAACCAAGTTTATAAAAGTAGCGGAAGCAAACGCACACCAGATGTTTAACTACTGCCAGTCTTGATGATCAACAACCCGCAAAAGCATGAGGAAAGTACATAAAAGATGATCACGCCCAAGTGATCTAGTCTTCTTCACCCGCAGGGTGGAGACAAGTTTTACAGAAGCCTTGATAGAGCATATCATCTGCAACAGGAGGGAATAAACCCTGAGTACTGGAATGTACTCAGCTAGACTTACCCGTCGAAAACCAGAAATAAGATGACACCAAGGATTATGCCAGGCTTTCACAAGAGACTAGCTGACATCACATTTTTGCATAAAGGCATAAGTAATTGAGACTCTTATAACCTGTACTAGCAGATATTTTTAGCATTTACCTGTCGTCTATCTTAGCACCTGTACTAAACATGCACTTGATTATAATCAAACAATTATCATCATTATATCCAGAGCAGGTATGAATTGTCGCAACATTGTATCATTCCCTTAACCACCAGTTTATTTAATGAGATCTACGTTGCCGTTGCTCAAGTTAAGTGCTCACTAACCGAGAGCGACGGCGATTCGAATCGAATTCCTATCCAGCTGGAGGGGTATTTCTAACACTCACCGTGCAGACCCCTGCCAAGGTCGCACAGGCCACCGTTTCATATGATTCAGGAATCGCGGGTCCGAATAATGTCACGACCCCAAGGGCGACACTCTGCCAGGTGATAGGGACTCTAACCCCCCCTTGGTCTCACGCCAATGTCCCCAAGCACATCCTTTCTCTCCTCCAAGAAGCAACCTACCATTCGATTCTCGGCCTGAACCACATTACTCGGCTTCGCGGTCGGAACGGCTTATCCGGCCAACTAAGTGTTAGACTGCGTTCAACATGACTCAAGGACGTACAGCGAATCGGTCCTTAAACGACTCAGACGGGCATAGCTCCACACCCAAGACGTGAAGTGTCTTGCGGCTGTACTATCGAACTCCCGCCCGGTCTCAATTTCATTTTTAAGCATGGTTCCATCCACGATAGCCATAAAGCCACTCGTGACTCCTTCCTACATCTCGCGGATGACCGGAAATCACCCGACTTCTATCGAACTAAGCAGGGCTAAGCATTGACACGCGCCTAAACCTAATATAGGATTAAGTACGATATCTGGACAAGGACAGGTATAATGCAACAAGTGTTTTCATATAACTTCTACAACTTAATGCAGTAAACAATTAAAAGTACTCAAGATTAATTTATAAAACAGTAGGTTCAGCATGCACCGGAGCTTGCCTTTCAGAAAGGTTGAAGGCCGGTGATCAGGACACTCAGGTAGATCTTCGGCAGGAGCTTCGTCGCCGGCTGGTTCCTAGCTGCTCCGGCTGGTCCTGGACTTCCTCCGGAATCACCGGCTCGAATTCGATGAGAGTTACCCCCTCTGGAACACCTATTGCATGAGTGCATAATAAATCTCATGGATGCATAATGAAAGGTGTAGTATGCTCGGAATGAAATGCATTTCAGAAATAAAATAATAATCTAATCAAGTTACTTTATTGGTACGTGCAAATCTCTTCTCTGGAGGAGAAGTACTTACCTAATCTACCCAACCTAAGATATAGTTGTTCCTCTTCAGTTAAGGCCCTAACACCTAACACACAAGAGTAATATTACTTAGGTTACCACAGTAAGTTATTCTGGACAGCAGCTCAAAGATTCTAACATAACTGAGGATTCCTAACTCCAAATGATATGATCTAAGACAATCTGGAAAGCTTATGAAATGCACCACAAAATATTTTCAGACCACAGCACTTAATTCCAAAGTTTACCTAATCGAAACTCCAAAGTTCCAGAATCTGTTCTCTCTAAACAGAGAGCAGTCAATTCTGGACTAGCACTTTAAACAGCAATAACTCCCAAACTACTAAGCCAAATGCTCCCAAATTTTGACACAAGCTCAATTACAAATTTTACTACAACTTTGGTATTTATAAGTTTTCCAGCAACCACCTTTATCCAAGGTCAAACCTAGAAATACTATCAGCTGTCCAGAAACCTAAAATTGCAAAGATTAAATATTTATTGATGTGGCAAACATTCTCTAAGACCAAACTAATACTACTACAAGTTCACAAATGTCACAAAAACACCAGAAAGTAAGGTGTGCCCACCTAGAATATTTATTTAAACCCATTTCTTAATTTACTTAAGTAATTAAGTGGAATTTCAAACATATCTGTAAACTGCTCCTAAAATTCTACAAAAATTACAGGAGACTCTCTGACCCAAAAAGAGGCTACTGTAAACATTTGAACTCAATTTATTCACAGGAACTCTCTGAACAAAATTTACAAGCCCAAAAGGCTGATTTTTGTATAAATAACAAAGCATAGTAAAAAGTGTCAAACAACAGATTTCTTAATTTTCTTGGACAGTCTAGGGTACCAAGACATTCTCCAAAAATTTATATGAACATTGCACATGTAGAAAAATTACAAAAATTCATTTAAGTATTTCCTAGAATAACAAGATAGCATTATAACTTGAAAAGTACTTAAGCACTACTACCCAAATTTTTACCAAGGCTAGAGCAAGTATAAATTAGTCTACCCACCAAATTTCATAATTTTTGGAACACTACAACTCGAGATATAATTTAAACAAGTTTACATGTGATTTAATACACATTTCAAAGACCTATTTAAATATCCCAGAAAACAAACATCACATACCCGAGTTATATTTTTCTAAAATACTACACATCATGTAGATCATAACAAATTTATCTCATGATTTTTGAGTAAGTGAAACCCTAGATCTACATTTTCCAAACATTATCTCAAACTGTGACAGAATAAAAAGGAAATGAAATAATTCAGATTTGCTACTGGGCCGGCCCGGGAAAGACGCGGCCCAAAAACTCGTGGCGTGGCCCGCTCCCGCGCGCGGCCTGCTACGGCTCCCGCCCGCGCGCGCGTGCGACTGACCAGGTGGCCCCACCGGTCAGAGAGAGAGAGGCGGAGGGCGGAGCTGCAGTCGCCGGAGCTCGCCGTCGGTGAGCCGGCCGACGAAATTGGACGTATGAGCATGACCACGTCATCGAACTACATCGGTTGGTGGCAAGAACGAGGCGACAGAGCCATGGTAAGGTGCTCGCCGTCGGGCATGGCGGACCACCGGCACGGTGGTGGCGAAATCTCGCCGCCGGTGAGCCTGACATCCCAACCCTAACCCCCGATGAGCATCCCCATTCTACCTCGACCCTAACGCACCTACAAGTGGGCGACAGAGACGCCCAGAGACCTCTGGCCACGGAGAGCCGTCGCGCGGAGGAACTCCGGCGAGGTACCGCGACAGAGGAAAACGAAAATGTGACCCTACCAAAGCGCGATTGGCTGCGAGGAGTGGACGGTGAGGTAGCAGGCTTCAAGGCGGAGCGAGAGACGCAGTTTGGCCGGTGGTGATGCGGGTGGCGAGCGCTTGCGAGCACGTCGGAGCGGGTGGCGGCAATGGCGGCTCGGTTTCTCTGCTCTGCCGACGAGAGAGGAAAGGAGGGGGGAAAATGGATGGGTAAGGCCGGGACGACAGCAGAGGCGCCCTTCTATGCGCTCGGCAGCTGGCCAAGGTGCCAGGTCGCGCGCGGCGCGTGGAGGACACGCGGCGGCGACGGTCTGCCCCGGTCGGACAGCTCACTCGGATGTCTGACCGACTGAATTCAAACCCCGCATCAACCGACTGACAAGCCAAGTTTAACAATGATTATCTCCCAAACCGGTTCGAATTAGTCGAAGATGATTACACCAATTTTGTAGAGCTACATGAGGACTACAAGTTTGTCAATTGGAGTTTGGACTGGTTCGGCCTGGATTTGAAACTACAAGGCTCCAAAGTGGTGACCCTTGAAACTGAAACTTAGTTTCAGTCACTAAGCCGACTGAAACCCGATTTTCTAGACACCATATCTCCTAAACCATTTAGAACTAGGTGATGGTGATATTGACAATGTTGTAGAGCTATGTGTGGACAACAATTTTGTCAATTGGCTCAAGGACTGGTTTGGCCTAGTTTGTGAGTTACAAGTTGCTAAAGTGAGGTACAGTGAAACTGAAAAGTCCAATTTCCAGACTTAGAATTTTTCTAAGTGTTGATCACCACTCAAGCTGACTTGTGGGCCATTTTTGAGCATGTTCTGGTCATTTTCATGAGATGGCCATATTAGAACTTTTGTTCCTCATGAAATTCTCTACAACTTTACTTAAGGTTGCTCCTCCATGAAAGATTTCTAAGCTGGACTTTTTAATTGGTCAAACCAGATCACTCTAGGGTTCCAAACTTGGTCAACAACATTTGGAAGGGCAATTTGGTAATTTTGGTCAACATGAACATTGCTCCACTACTTACCCTAAATGTAATTGAGGTGTTTTAAGACCTAATTAGCCACTCTACACATTGGTTACACAAAATTTCTAATGTCACATACTTTGAAACAAGCAAAATAACAATTCCACCAAAATGTTGCAAGCTCATGTTGCACATGTTGCATGAGTGTGTTGCATAGCACTTGCTAATCATGTTACACTAAAGTGGTTAGCATGTCCCAAAAGAAAGTTGCACATGTGACACTTGGGTGGACTCACTTCATAATTCACATGAAATATAAACACATGTTGCAATGTTTCAAAAGCATGTTTCACATATTATAAGCTCATGCATGAAATGAATGATGCTCACACTCATGAATGAGATGATGAATGTTAATGCTTATGAAATGCAATGCAATTAAGGAGCTAAACACCTGGGGTGTTACACCTATGATTGTACCCTATATTCCGGATCATGTGGTAGATCACGGGAGTGACAGTCCTGTTGAGTCCTCTGTAGTCCACCTCCCGAGTATAGGGCAGGCAGAGCATAACTATTACAGGGAAGTGACGGCTATGTTCTATATCTTCCTTAGTAATATCACTATGCGTAGATATAACCTTTTCTTGCCATGATTGCCAAGTGTAATTGCACTAATTATTGTATGCTTTGACTTTATAGTTAGAATAACTTAGGATTTATCCCTATAGTTCATCCTAATTCATGCTAGTGTTATATATCTAGAGTAATCTACTGAGATGTTTATCATTATATGGCTATGTGCTTACCAGTTATCCTTTATTATTATTCATATATTATTTATCTTGTGACACTTACCCTGTATGAGAAGAGAGATAAAGACATGGTTATGCTCTCCATAGCATATGCAGTGATACTCATTACTCATTATCCTTAGCATCCCTTCCCAGTGGTAAAAATATAAATAACGATACCTGGATTACTCCCGGTTAAAATGCTACATCGGTATTATTTGTGCGCTTGCAGATTTCATATTTATTTCAGAGGAGCATTTGCATATTTTAGTACCAGCACCTTTGGTGTCATGCTGGGGATGACAACCTCACAAGTAGTCGCTCGATGAACCAGAGGAAGTGGAACCCCCTACTATCGCCTCCTCCTCATTGTCTGTCTGTCGAATGTACTCCTCCTCGTCCCTAGGCGTCACCTCCCCCCTCAGGTGATGAGGCGGGAGGCGACGCATCCCTCGTCCTGTGGTTGCTCCTCCTCGTACGGGGCCTCTCCGGTGGCTCCTCGTCTGCAGCGGGCGCTCCAGGGCATGGTCTCTGGTAGACCGACTGAACCCTCCTCCGACTACCGCCCACCATCTTTGTTCAATCACCTGCAATTAGAAAGAGTAAACCCATAAGCATAGATAAACAAGACGTACTTAGAAAGAGATGCAAAATAAACAAAACATAATTACAAAATAACATAGTATTACATGTATTAGAAATAATCTTCATGATTGGGATTAGTTGGATCATAGGTCTCGTCATCACTATCAATATTGTCTAAATAATCAACACTATCCGAAGGAGCAATGTTAACATCATTGTCATTGCCTAAACTTAATCGCTCAGGCATTTGTAAGTCCTTCGCATTTTGCACCTTATCTCCAGCGTCCTCGTCAATAACCCTGTCATTGTCTACTTCCATTTCGATCGCTTCGGTTAAGTCTATCTCAAACCTCCCTTCTAGCCCCTCTTCTTGAAAGAACTCTCTAGCATATGTGTTTGCGTCAAAGTTGTAATCTTCAGCGTTTGGGACAGGCACTTTACCGTTTCGCGATACCTTGTCCACAATATACCAACCCTTAAGACAGGGGTCGGTTTGGCACGCATATGGGAGATAATAAACTTGCATGGTCTGTTGAACCACAATATAGACATTGTCTCTTGCATAGATGGAATCCTGTCAAATTTCGACTAGCCTAAGATTAGGGGTCCGTCTCGTTACTTTAGGATCAAACCAATGACATTTGAATATGACAGGAATAAGAGCTTTGCGACCATGAAACTTGAATTCTTATATTTCTTCAATTCTTCCATAATAGTCGAGGCCATCGGTGTCGGGCGTAAAAACTCGGTACTTGTGGTTCTTTGATTGGGCCGACTCTGCTCGTAGCTTATTGTGTGAAAGCAATATCCATTCACGTCATAACCGGTAAATGACCTGACCTTATAGGGGAAGCCATTGGCAACCTGTCTCAACTCGTCATTCATAGACGCATCCCTTTGGCCCTGCAAGCTCAAGCAAGATAGATCGTTATATTATCCGCATGTACGAGCAACTTGGAATGTCAAATCACGTACGAGCTAAATTGGATGATACCTTAGTTTTGAACCAAGAAATGAAATCTGGCACACCATGTCTAAGAAGGCTATCAACTTCTCGTGGGGAAGGTTCCCTTGATTGATGCCAGAATTCATCAAAAAATTCCCTATACCAACGAGAAACAAAGGGGTTGGTCAACACATATAGCATAATAGAGCGTATGTAACAAGTTCATTGAGAACTTACTACATATACGGCTCCACTTCGTCAAGGTTGGTCGACACATAAAGCATGATAGAGCACCACTCCTCATTTTTTAAGGTTTTGGTGCTCGATACACTTGCTCTTCCGAGTTGCCCTTTGAAAAGGCTGAGGTTCGATGGATTTTTGTCAGCATTGTAATGAGGGGGTGGATTATACATGCTAGGAAGGTTGTCACCATAGTATGTTGTTGTGAAGTTTGACACCTCCTCCAGAATGAATGCCTCTGCAATGGAAGCCTCAATTTTGCCTTTATTTCTATATTTTGTTCGAAGAACCTTTAGACGTCTCTTAATTAGATAGCACCAATGGGCCTACAATGGCCCCCCATTCGCGCCTCATACGGGAGGTGCAGAATCAAATGCTGCATCGGCAAGAAGCTGAGTGGAAATATCTTCTCCAACTTACAGAGCAACACAGGTGCCACTTTTTTCAAGTCCTCAATCATGTCCTGAGATAACTCCTTT
This sequence comes from Saccharum hybrid cultivar R570, assembly GCA_038087645.1. NCBI lineage: Eukaryota > Viridiplantae > Streptophyta > Magnoliopsida > Poales > Poaceae > Saccharum > Saccharum hybrid cultivar. Next base: position 2,382,929 of record JAQSUU010000664.1, on the reverse strand, counting down.
GTGCAAAGTTGGCAGAAGAAATAGCTCAACTCTACTAGCACTAGCCAGACATGCTCAGGGACATAGCCTCGAACCATCGCCGGAAGAAGCCACTCAATCCATATGTGGTAGTCATGACTCTTCATCCCTAAGACTCGACCAGTAGATAAGTTTACTCCCCTCCTCAGATTCGTTGCATACCCATTAGGAAACATCAACGTCTAGATCCATTCTAGTACTTCCCTCCTTTGTTTCACGGTCAAGATGAAATCGGCCTTAGGCCTTTTCCATGTCTTGCCGCCTCTAGGAGGCTACATCTCTAGCTTTGGTCTTGTGCATAACGTTGCCAGGCCTACTCTAGCCTTAGGGTTGTCCTTTAACTTTTCAGTGTCCATGATTGCTGCCCAAAGTGCCTCGGCGACATTCTTTTTAGTGTGCATTACATCAATGTTATGTGGTAGAAGAAGTTCATCAAAATAGGGGAGCCTCGTCACGCCCAACTTATGAGTCCAAATATGTTCCAGACCATATCCCACAAAACCATCTTCTTCTTGATTGACCACGAGAGCATCTATCTGAGCATGAACCTTAGCACCAGTCATCATCTGCAGTGCAGGGTCTGTCACTATGACACCTTTCGTAAAGTTCTTGATGTCTTGTCTGAATGGATGGTCAAGAGGGAGGAATTGATGATGTTTGTCGAACGATGAATACTTGCCACCCTTCTACAACCAAATGAACCTCAGACCTTCCTTGCATATTGGGCATGGGAACTTTCCGTGGACACACCAGGCGCAAAATATCCCATACGCCAGGAAGTCATGCAGGGAGTAGTGGTACCAAACATGCATTATGAAGTTTGTCTTTATAGCTCGGTCGTATGTTCGTACCCCTTTCTCCCAAGCATGGATCAATTCATCAAACATAGGCTCCATGAACACACCCATTTTGTTCCCCGGGTGTCCAGAAATTATCAACGATAAGAATACGTTCTATCGTTGAAGGAGGACGCCGGGAGGGAGATTGAGGGGGATAATGAACACGAGCCAATAAGTGTATGGGGCCGCCATCATTCCATAAGGATTGAACCCATCTGTTGCCAGCGCAACACGTACATTACGAGCCTCTTTAGCTTTGTCATGATGAATGCGATCAAACTTTTTCCATGCTTCACCATCAGATGGATGTACCATCTTGTTAGGATTGTATTGTGTGCCATTTTTGTGCCATGTCATCTGTTTCGTGGACTCCTTGGTCATGTATAGCCGTTGAAGTCTCGGTAGGAACGAAAGGTGTCGTATGACAAAGGCGGGGATCTCAAGCTAGCTCTTCTGGCCATCACCAGAGTCTACCTCTAGATACCTAGAGGATTCACACTTTGGATAGTACTCTGCTTCCTTATGTTCTTTCCTAAATAGGACGCACCCCTTCGGACAAGCATGTATCTGCTCATATGGCATCTTAAGTGCACGAAGGAGTTTCTGTGACTCGTATAAGTTCTTCAGCAGAATGTGACCTGCCGGAAGCAGAGTACCAAAAACTGCCAACATACCATCGAAGCAGTCTCGACTTAGGGCATACTAGGACTTTAACCCCATTACGCGTCTAATGACATCCAATTGAGAAATCATTGTCTTTTCGTGAAGGGGCCTCTGTGCCAAAGATATCATGTCATAGAACGCTTTTGCGGTTTCCTCTGGCTCCTCCTCCTCCGTACGTCCTTCAGCGAACTGTCCTTGGTGAAAGTCATCTATCATGTATGCTACCCCGGCATCACCATCAAACTCCTCCAAGCGTTGGCTCACCACCTCCTCTCTAATACGATGGGCTTCACCATGGTAGACCCACCGGGTATAGTTTGTCGTAAATCCATTCTTGCAAAGATGTTCCCCCATGACCTTCTTTGTTCGTCTTTTCCTATTTCCACATATGATGTAGGGACACGGCATGGCATTCGCTCCTTTAGCAGCCTCGCCAAATGCTTGGTTCAAGAAAGCATCGGTCTTGAGCATCCATTCATTGGTGAATTCACTCTAACTTGAGCGACCCGTGTACATCCACTCACGGTTATCCATCCTCTAGCATATATATAAGCGAGTAATATAACCATCAATTGCATCTACATGTTCCTACTATCTAATAGGTGAGGATAGGTCCTAATCCCACCCGCAGATACGTAGATGAGGTTAGTTTCCATGCTCTACTCCTATCCGAGATAGAATTTTGGTAGCACCTCCCTGTTGTTCTCCAAATACACGCCCTAGCAGGGAGAGAGTGTATTCGAAGAACAATAGGGAGTTGATGCCGAAAATCTATCTCGGATCGGAGCAGACCATGGAAACTAACCCATCTACACATCCGCGGGCTGTCCAAAAACCATGGATAATCCAAAATAGATATGGTTATAGATATGTAAAGATCTGCATACCTCCAACTGTATATATTTTGAACGGGAGACGTCTAACTAGGTTACGTGTTCTATGACTATGATACGAAAAGAGAGGTTATACCTTGGGTGGCGGTGGAGTCAGGCTAGCGAGGCCGTGGCGGGTCAGTGCAGTTGAAAGGTCCTTGTTTGGTTTTGGTAATTGAGTGACAACCTTAGGTGGACTAATTGTGTTTATGTGAGATACACAGAGAATTAGTCCACAGATGATTGTGTTATGAAGGAGCTCATTGCATATAATACATGACATGGAGTCATGTGACCAAGGTGGCAAAGATCAAGATGAGGCTTGGCTTAATGGACCGGTTGCAAGTGTGAAGGGCAAGTCGGAGGCTTTGGAGCGATGGACCGCGAGGCGGTGAAGCTTGAGCAAGACTTGGCGCCGATGGACCGACGCAACGGTGAAGAGCAAGTGAGGTCAAGATCGATGAACCAATACGGTCATGTGATGATATGAAGTGGATCATATCATTTGGTGATTGGTTGGTGCATGTGTTGCATCAACGTCGAAGGAGATGGAGTGGAATGCGCAAGGCAAAGGTATAACCTAGGGTATTTCCATTTCACCGGTCATAGGTGTGTAGAGAAGTTTATGACCGGGTTTAGGATAGATGGCCGTACTATCAAGAGGGGCAAAATTGTTTGCATATCGGTCATCTAGTGCCACTCATGTGATCTAACTATGCATCGTTGCTAGGATCGAGTGGCGTGGCAAGTTGAGTGGTTAACTCCTTCGGTAAAATGATTATGAAAATGCTAACACACGTGCACAAGGTGGTGGTCACTTGTTGGTGTTGGCATATTTACGAAGGCGATGAAGTTTAAGCGGTAGAGAGGATTTGGGTTCCTCTCTCCCTCCCGCCGAGCTTTGCGAGCGCGGGATTCAGGCGTTTTTGAGAAGTTGAAATGCCTATTTTCCACTACGTCGGAAGTCGGAAAAGAAACGGAGGCGAACGGAGGTCACAGAGGTGACCGGACGCTGCACCGGACGCGGTCATGGTATGACCGGACGCGTCCGGTCAGTACAGCGCAGGCGCGGGTGCTAGGGTTTGCAACCGGTGCGTCCGGTCACTCGCGGGACCAGCGCGTCCGGTCAGGTGTCCAGAGAAAAACTAAGTTTCGCAAGGACGATCGGACGCGAGGCGCGTCCGGTCACACATGATCGGACGCGTCCGATCATTGAAGGAGCTTACTAGACTCTAACCGGACGCGGGCACTGTCGCGTCCGGTCGTTGCGTCGCGGGCGCGTGGGTCAGTGCGATCGGCGCGTCCGGTCGTTCGACAGGCGCGTCCGGTCATCGGGACCGGCACGTCCGGTCATTATGAGAAGCACGTCCGGTCATAGGGTTTGACCGTTGGCGCAGTGACCGTTGGAGAATCGGACGCGGCTGAGCGCGTCCGGTCAGTTACGACCGGCGCGTCCGGTTGTCCTGAAATCTGCCCAGTGAAGGGGTAACGGCTCTATTTGACCGTGGGGTTATAAATAGATGCCTTGGCTGGCCATGGCTGGTAGCTGAGGACACTTTGGCCTTGGTGGCTTATGTGGTAGTGCTTGGAAGCTCTCTAACTCACTCATGCTTGATAGTGTTCATCGGATCGAGTGAGAGAGCGATTCTAGTGCGTTGCATCGAGAGGATTGCATCGAGTGGCACTAGGTGATCGTGTTGCAAGCCGGTGGTGCTTGTTACTCTTGGAGGTTGCCACCTCCTAGACGGCTTGGTGGCTTGTGACTCCGTTGAAGCACGCGTGGAGATTGTGCGTGGCTCCGGAGGAGGATTTGTGAGGGGGATTGTGCTCACCCCGCGGGGATCGCGAAGAGCAACTCTAGTAAAGCTCGTGGCTTGGAGGATCCCTATCTTGAGAGTGGATGTGCGGCACCCGCTGAGGGTTTGACTCTTGATAGTCAATTAGCTCGTGATCCATCAAGTGGGTGTATCGCCACAACGGGGACTAGCTTGGTGGCAACCAAGTGAACCTCGGTGAAAAACCGCCGTGTCAACATTGTGTACATCTTCTCTATGGTTTGCTTTCGATTCACAAGCTTGTATTTACATTCATATACTTGTGCTTGTGTAGTTGCTCTTGTAACTAGTTTGCTTGTGTAGTTAGCTAGTTACCTTCTTGCTTGTGTAGCATAGAAGTAGCTCCCGTTGCGTGGCTAATTTGGTTTGTGTAACCTTGTTAGTCATATTGCTTAGTTTGTGTAGCTAAGTAATTTGCGCTCTCTAGTTTGGCATTAGTTGTCTTGCTATTGAGCATTGCTAGTGAGCATAGGTGGCTTCGTGCTTTTGCTTACTAGAATTGTGTAGGAGCTCCCCGGCTTTGCTAAAGTACTAGTGCATAGGTTTGTGTGACCTTGCTCTAGAATTTTTTAGGAGAGCTCTTGCTAAGGAAAGCACCTTAGTTACATAATTAGGATCTTTGTGAGGTGCTTGTGAACTTAGATAGAGGGGTGTAGTCTTGGCTAGACCGATAGTTTTAATTCCGCATTTGTTTCGGTTTGCCGACACGATTAATTTTAGAAAGGACTATTCACCCCCCCCCCTTCTAGTCCGCCATCTCGACCCTTTAGCAGTGGCGAGGCGACGCGAGGTACTCCGACTCGGCTCCTTCGGGCTCTTCTCTGCAAAAAAAAGAAACATAATATTGTCAATTAAAAATTTCGGCAGCACCTCCCCTGCACGGTGAGGTTTTCAAAACCTATAAGAAATAATGGCACAATGGCCGACAACCACATATACATCAACGGCACAATGGCCGACAACCACATATATATTTTCAATCCATGTAGAATATATCCAAGTACTACTACTACCCTACCACTACTACGACCGCAACTACTAGTAATATGACGATGATGGCGACGGTATGACATACCTAGTGGGCGTCGTAGGACGGTGGCGGTGAAGGGGCCGATGTAAGGTCCTAGATGGCTAGAGGGGGGGTGAATAGCCTATAAAAATTCTACAAGCACCACTAAGCAAACTTGTTAGAATAACAAACGGCGTAAAGCGAGTTTTGCTTAGCCAAAGGTTGTGATGCAAGCCTCCTATCCACAAGTCTAGTAGATTATGATCTCTAGTTCACACAAGAGCTATGTCACTAATTTTACACTAGAGAACAAGCTAACAACACTACTAGCCAAGCTACTACTAGAGCAACACAAGATAATCTAGTAAAGATAAGTGCAAGAGATAGGATTGTGAATCTTATACCGACGGTGGAGTGAAGATGTTGCCAATCACCAAGATGATATATAATCAATTAATATTGACAACAACACAATATGTAGACCAATCACCGGGAGACAAGAGACACAATATTTTTGTTCACCCGGTGTTCACTTGTGCACCGACAAGCTACGTCACCGGTTGTGTCGACCAACACTTAGATGGTTCCTCGGTGTGACCCTCAAGTCACTTGCCCCTCAAGGCACGCCCCGCAAGGCACCGCAAGACTCCACTCTCAAGTGAGGTAACTCAATGACACGCGCAATCCAATAGAGTTGCTTTTGGCGTCCCGCCGAGGAAAGCACAAGAACCTCTTACAAACAACCGGAGGTGGCCAAGAACAATCACCTTCTCTTGCCAACGCCTCCAACAATCTCCAAGCCGGCTAGGAGCGGTACTCTCCAAGAGTAACAAGAAATCCACCGGCTAAACCACCCACAAGTGCCACTAGATGCCCTCAAGCTATGCAATGCACTTTGGGATCACTCAATCTCACTTATGATTTGCAATCACTCAAGAGAGATGAGTGGGAGGAGATGCTCTAGCTCAAAGGATGTACAAGAATGTTAGAAATCACTAGTTAGCTCCCCAAGAGCCGGCCATCGAGTATTTATAAGCATCCCATCTAAATAGAGCCGTTATACCCCTTCACTGGGTTCTGTCGGGATGACCGGACGCTCCGGTCATAACTGACCGGACGCGCTCACCGCGTCCGATGCCCCAACGGTCACTGCGCCAACGGTCAAACCCTATGACCGGACGCGCCTCTCAAAACGACCGGACGCGCTCCACCGCGTCCGATCCTCCAACGGTCACTGACCCTCAACGGTCAAACCATCGACCGGACGCGCTGCTTCGAACGACCGGACGCGCCGGTCACACAGCATGCGCCCGCGAAACTACGACCGGACGCGCTCCTCGCAACGACCGGACGCGACAGTGCCCGCGTCCGGTGTGAGTCCAGTAAGCTCCTTCAACGATCGGACGCGTCCGATCATGTGTGACCGGACGCGCCTCGCGTCCGATCATCCTCGTGAACCGCAGTTCCCTCTGGGCGACTGACCGGACGCGCCGGTCCCGCGAGTGACCGGACGCGCCGGTTGCAAACCCTAGCCCGCGCGCCCGAAACCGCGCTGTACTGACCGGACGCGTCCGGTCATACCGAGACCACGTCCGGTGCAGCGTCCGGTCACCTCAGTGACCCCGTTCGCCTCCGTTTCTTTTCCGACTTTCGGCGTAGTGGAAAATAGGCATTTCATTTCCCCGAAATCGCCTGAATCCTGCGCTCGCACGCTCGGCGGGAGGGAGAGAGGAACCCAAACCCCTCTCTACCCGCAAACCACAGCGCGACCAATGCCACCTTTGCAAATGTGCCAACACCAACAAGTGTACATCTCCATGTGCTTGTGTGTTAGCTTTTTCTCAATCATTTTCAAAGGTTTTCCAATTAGCTCACTAGGCCCTACATGCAATGCACTTCATGAATTCACCTAGTGGCACCCGTGCATCGAATAACCGATAAGACTTCCCCTCTTAATAGTTCGGCTATCGATCCTAAACCACTCACACCCTCTATGGTGTCTTGAGTGTAAAACAAAATGGCCCTATTGTTATACCTTTGCCTTGAGCCCATTTTGTTTCTTCAAATGATATGATCCACTTCATATCATCATATGACCGTCTCGATCCATCGACCTTGACTTCACTTGCTCTTCACCGTTGCATTGGTCCGTCGGCGCCAAGTCTTGCTCAAGCTTCACCATCGCATGGTCCCTCGCTTCGAAGCCTCGACTTGCCCTTCACCCTCACAACCGGTCCATCGAGCCAAGCCTCATCTTGGTCTTCACCATCTTGGTCATATGAGTCAATGTCATGTCTCATATTCAATGACCACCTTTATCTAAAACATCCACTTAGATACAAAGGTTAGTCCTAGGTTTCATCAATTAGCCAAAACCAAACTAGGGACTTTCAATCTCCCCCTTTTTGGTAATTGATGACAACCCTCACAAAGATGATTTTGATAATAAAAGTTTTGAACTTGTCATACTTGTCCAATCATTTTGCTCATAAGTAAAGTTTGGACAATTATCACAAGCTCGGTTTTGGTAGCATTAGCTCCCCCTACATATGTGCATAGAGTTTGGATTGAAAGCTTTGCACATATGCATGGATAGAAATGTTGGGAGAGTAATTCTACCAAAATGATGCTAAGGTGTAAGAAATGGACCTTTGAAGCGTGATACCAATCGGAGTTGCCTTTTACACCATCCTTAGCATCATGAAGTAACTAGACATCCATCAAAACTCAAGAACCCCGTGAGATCAACATTATATGCAAAGGTTCTTGGACTACTTGTAAAGCTAACCACTTATAAAGCTTTAGGCAAGTCTAGATACCACATGTAAACTATTCCTATGCATGCTAGTAGATCATTTCATCATCCAATTTCTATACTAGCATTGCACCACACAAGCATGTATATTGAATTTAAATACATGTGCAATGAGCAAGTCATATGAGAATGCACAAACAAATGCAACAACTTTGTTTATGAGCTTGCTCCCCCTACTTGTGTACATCAACAAATTTTATTTACCCCTTTATCAAGTCGAATCATCTTTTTCTCATCATAAATTTTATTTACCCCTTTATCAAGTTGAATCATCTTTTTCTCTCCCCCTTTGTCAACAACTTACCCAAAAAATGGGATCAAATTGTGGAGAGAAGGAAAAGTGTTTGATGGAGTAGATTGAAATTAATTCGATACCATATGTAAGGTTAAAAAATTTATCAAATTTGGTTTAACCTAGAATACTTGCCAAAGATATTTAATTCGATTTGAACCAAAGACAAGCTTCTTCACTCCTCAAAATAAGGGTTATCTTGCCTATGTTGAATTAAACACTTATAGCAAATCTTCTAGATTCAACACTAGGTTTACAAGCTCACAAACATGTCATATGCCACCACTAGATCAAAATAAGCATAGAAGCAATAGTGGTAACATATATCCATCAAATTCATTTGATTTATCATGAATGCTTATGCGTACCACTTATTATGTCTACATGCTCTATCAAGTCCTTAGCATAGGATGAAAAACATGTCAATCAATTTTACCTTGCAATGTCGAAGGAGAGGCATGTCAATAAGTGGGTGGGGTGCATTCAACTCATGTTTGAGAAATCAAGAATGTTCAATTCATTCCTTAGCTTGCAAAACCTCTTTTCATCAAGTGGCTTAGTGAGAATATCGGCAAGTTGATCATCGGTGCCAACACTTTCAATGGCAATATCTCCCTTTTGTTGATGATCTCTAATGAAATGGTGTCTTATGTCAATATGCTTTGTTCTTCCATGTTGAACCGGGTTTTGTATCATCTTGATTGCACTCTCATTATCACATAGCAACGGCACATTCTTGAAATTGAGACCATAATCCTTCAAAGTTGATGTCATCCATAGCAATTGTGCACAACAACTCCCTGCACTCACATATTCGGCTTCGGCGGTAGAGATTGCCACACTATTTTGTTTCTTTGAGGACCATGACACAAGTGATCTTCCAAGTAATTGACATGTGCCACTTGTGCTCTTTCTATTGATCTTGCAACCCCCATAGTCGGAGTCCGAATATCCAATCAATTCAAACTTTGACCCCTTGGGATACCATAGTCCAACATCTCTTGTTTGCTTCAAGTACCTCAATATTCTCTTTGCGGCCGTGAGATGACTCTCTCTAGGTGAGGCTTGATATCTAGCACACATGCAAACACTAAACATGACATCCGGCCTTGATGCGGTGACATAGAGTAGACTTCCAATCAAAGACCGATATTCCTTTTGATTCACCATATTTCCATCAAGATCACTATCCAAATTGCCATTTGTACCCATTGGAGTTGAAATTGGTTTTGCATCTTGCATTCCAAATTTCTTCAACATGTCCCTTATGTATTTCCCTTGACTCACAAATGTTCCATTCTTCAATTGCTTGACTTGGAGACCAAGGAAGTAGCTAAGTTCACCAATCATGGACATTTCAAACTCTTTGGCCATCATAGCACCAAATTCTTCACAATAAGCTTGATCGGTTGATCCAAAGATGATGTCATCAACATATATTTGCACTATGAATAGATCATTTCCAATCTTTTTGGTGAATAGAGTTGTATCAACCTTGCCCATCTTAAATCCCTTAGAGAGAAGGAAATCCCTTAGCCTCTCATACCATGCTCTAGGTGCTTGCTTTAAGCCATATAAAGCCTTCTTCAACTTGTACACATGGTTGGGTTTCTTGTCATCTTCAAATCCGGGCGGTTGCTCAACGAAGACTAACTCATTGATAATCCCATTGAGAAATGCACTTTTGACATCCATTTGATATAGTTTGATATTGTGTGCACAAGCATAAGCCAATAGAATCCTTATTGCCTCCAATCTTGCCACGGGAGCATATGTCTCATCATAGTCAAGACCTTCAACTTGAGTGTAACCTTGAGCAACTAGTCTTGCTTTGTTTCTCACTATAATGCCATCTTGATCTTGCTTGTTTTTAAACACCCACTTGGTTCCAATCACATTGTGGTCATTTGGCCTTTCTACCAATTCCCAAACATTATTTCTTGTGAAATTGTTAAGCTCTTCTTGCATAGCCATGATCCAATCGGCATCCCTCAAAGCTTCTTCTATCTTCTTTGGTTCTATGGTTGACACAAATGATGCATGCTTACAAAACATAGTCAATCTTGATCTAGTTTGCACACCACTTCTAATATCACCAATAACACTATCAATGGGGTGATCTCTTGCAACATGTTGTGGTTGGAGTACTTGCACTTGATTGCTTGAGCTTGGTTGATCACTTGATGTATCTTGATGAGATGAACTAGCACCTTGATCTTGCACTTGAGAGTCACTAGCTAGCTTGAATGGAGAATTGAGCACTTGATCTTTATCATCATTTTGAATATCAATCACTTGCTTTGCTCTAATGTCCCCAATGTCCATGTTCTTCATTGCTTCCACCAATAGAGTTCCACTAACATCATCTAGATTCTCTTCTTCATCTTGTGACCCATTGGTTTCATCAAATTACACATCATGGACTTCTTCTAGAATGCCACTTGAGTTGTTCCAAACTCTATAAGCTTTGCTTGTAGTTGAATAACCAAGTAGGAACCCCTCATCACATCTCTTGTCAAACTTCCCCAATCTAGTGCCCTTCTTCAAGATATAGCATTTGCAACCAAACACCCTAAAGTAAGAAATATTGGGCTTTCTTCTATGAAGTAACTCATATGGGGTCTTCTCTAGCAATGGATGATAATATAATCTATTGATGTAGTAGCAAGCGGTATTGATTGCTTCATCCCAAAAAGATTGACTCACATTGTACTCATGAAGCATTGATCTAGCCATATCAAGCAATGTTCTATTCTTCCTCTCAACTAGGCCATTTGATTGTGGAGTGTACTTGGCCGAGAATTGATGTCCAATACCATAATGATCACAAAGTTCTTCAATTCTTGTATTCTTGAACTCACTTCCATTGTCACTTCTCACTTTCTTGATTCTAATCTCAAACTCATTGTGAACTCTAGTGAGAAATGTCTTGAAGGTGTCAAACACTTCACTTTTGTCACTAAGAAAGAATACCCATGTGAATCTTGTGAAGTCATCCACTATGACAAAGCCATACTTGTTGCCGCCTATGCTTGTATATGTTGTTGGTCCAAATAGATCCATGTGCATCAACTCAAATGCTTTGCATGTGCTCATTGTACTCTTCTTTGGATGTGAGCTTCCAACTTGCTTCCCGGCTTGACATGCACTACAAAGCTTATTCTTCTCAAATTCAACATCTTTCAAACCATTGACAAGATTGTGAGTTGTAAGCTTCTTCAATTGTTTCATGCCAACATGACCAAGCCTTCTATGCCAAAGCCAACCCATACTTGATTTGGAGACTAAGCAAGTTGTCAAAGAAGTTTCTCTAGCATTGAAGTCAACTAGGTAGAGATTCTCATATCTAAAGCCCTTAAATGCCACATTTGAACCATCCACACTAATAACTTCTACATCATCAACCCCAAAGATGCATTTGTAGCCTAGATCACATATTTGTGCCACGGATAGAAGATTGAAATCCAAGCTTTCAACTAGCAACACATTAGAGATACTCATGTCATTTGATATTGCAATCTTTCCCAAGCCAATGACTTTGCCTTTCTTGTTATTGCCAAATGTGATAGAATCAACACCACTATCATTGTCATTGATTGAGTCAAACATTCTTGATGTACCGGTCATGTGTTGAGTGCACCCACTATCAATAATCCAATGCCTTCCTCCGGCTTTGTAATTGATCTACAAGCAAATCAATGAAGCTTAGGTACCCATTTTTGCTTGGGTCCTTGTAGGTTAGTAACTAAGCTCTTTGGTACCCAAATAGCCTTCTTCTTTGGGCCCACTATTGGTGTACCAACAAACTTAGCTTGCACACCCTTCACACCTTTGGTAAGCACATAGCAAGAATCAAAAGGTATAGCATTAACAAGGTTCTTGCTTTGGTTCTTTTTATTGCAATTATGCTCTAGGTGCCCAACTTGCTTACATCTATTGCAAAACCGACCATTGCCCTTCACAAAGCTAGGCTTTGGAGTTGCAAAGGCCGACTTGCCTTTCTTGGGGGTGTAGCCCAATCCCTCTTTGTTAAGAGAGAACCTTTGGCTACCCAAGCACTTAAGCAAGCGGGCCTCACCACCATAGGCCTTGCCTAGGGCGTGAGTGAGCTCATCCACCTCTCTCTTGAGAGTCTCATTCTCAACCATTAGTGAGGCATCACAAGTGAAACCATCACTAGTAGTAGAGGTAGAGTTGGTGGTGGTGGATGAAGAGCTACAAGAAGGGTTAGTATTTGACATGATGATAGGTTCATTAAAGGATTCATCAATTATATCACATGTAACACCTATATCACAAGATACAACAACCTCCTTCTTTTCTTGTTGCTCAAGTAGCAATGAGTGAGCCTTTTCAAGCTTGGAATGAGCCTTACCAAGATCCTCATGGTCTTCCACTAGACTCTCATGAGTGGTCTTAAGCTCACCAAGAACTTTCTCAAGTATTGCTACTTTCATTGAAAGCTTCTTGCACTCCTTGTTCTTGGCAATAGCTATGTCTCTAGTTTGTTGCAACAAGTCATATAGTTGTTCTTTAGTTGGTTCATCATCATCATCATTTTCATTATCATATTTATCATTATCACTATCATGAACATATTCCATTTCACTTTCATCATCACTTTCATCATATAATACCTTAGCTTCTTTGGCCATGAAGCATGAAGAGGATGAATCAAATAGTAAAGGCTTCTTGTTGATGGCAATGGAAGCAAAAGCCTTGTTGGATGATTCTTCTTCTTCATCATCATCATCACTTTCCCAAGTGGCCACATAGACTCCATTCTTGCCTTTCTTGAATGTTATCTTGGCTTCTTTCTTTTTTTTTCAAACTTGCCCCTCTTGTTGTTCTTCTTCTTATCATAGGGACATTCGGCTTGAAGATGTTCGGTGCTATCACAATTGAAGCACCTCCTTTGTTGCTCATTGCTCTTGAAGTTGTCATTTCTCTTTTTGAAGCCTCTTCTCTTAATGAACATGTGACCCATTTTCTTGACTACAAAAGCAAATGCCTCATCATCAATTTCATAATCTTCATCTTCACTATTGTCTTCTTCTTCAATGATGGTAGCTTTGCCCTTGGAGGAGATGGCCTTGAACGCCACGGTCTTCTTCTTCTTTTCATCTTCCACCTTTTCCTTGTCATCAACATCTTGATCATATTTGTCATAGGTTAATACTTCACCAAGCAAATCATTAGGCTTCATTGCTTCAAGCCCATCTCTTTGCAACATCATGATCAACATCTTGAATCTTCTAGGTAAGCTCAATAAGAACTTGTGACAAAAATCTTGATCTTGAGTCTTGTGCCCTAAGCTCTTGAGATCATTGACTATCACTTGCAATCTATGAAACATTTCAATGATTGTTTCATCATCCTTTTTCTTGAAGTTCTCAAACTCACTCTTGAGCCCATATAGCTTGGCACTCTTCACAACCTTAGTGCCTTCATATGTCTCACTCAACCTTGTCCATACTTCACTAGCCAATTCCAAATCTTTGATGCCCTCAAACACTTTTGTGTCAATACCGTTATAGAGTGTATTGAGAGCCATTCTATTGCATGTTCTATTTGCTCTATCTTCATCGGTGAGATGATTAGGATCAATGATAGCAAAATCATTCTCGGTGACTTGCAATACTCTCTCATGAATAGAACCAAGGTACATTGTCATCTTTCTCTTCCAATGAGCAAAAGAACTAACACCATCAAAGAACGGTGGCTTGCCCCCAACATGATTGGACACAATTTGAGCCATTTTTCACACCGAAGGATGTTAAGCCTTGATTAAAACGGTGACCACGGCTCCGATACCACTTGTAAGGTCCTAGATGGCTAGAGGGGGGGTGAATAGCCTATAAAAATTCTACAAGCACCACTAAGCAAACTTGTTAGAATAACAAACGGCGTAAAGCGAGTTTTGCTTAGCCAAAGGTTGTGATGCAAGCCTCCTATCCACAAGTCTAGTAGATTATGATCTCTAGTTCACACAAGAGCTATGTCACTAATTTTACACTAGAGAACAAGCTAACAACACTACTAGCCAAGCTACTACTAGAGCAACACAAGATAATCTAGTAAAGATAAGTGCAAGAGATAGGATTGTGAATCTTATACCGACGGTGGAGTGAAGATGTTGCCAATCACCAAGATGATATATAATCAATTAATATTGACAACAACACAATATGTAGACCAATCACCGGGAGACAAGAGACACAATATTTTTGTTCACCCGGTGTTCACTTGTGCACCGACAAGCTACGTCACCGGTTGTGTCGACCAACACTTAGATGGTTCCTCGGTGTGACCCTCAAGTCACTTGCCCCTCAAGGCACGCCCCGCAAGGCACCGCAAGACTCCACTCTCAAGTGAGGTAACTCAATGACACGCGCAATCCAATAGAGTTGCTTTTGGCGTCCCGCCGAGGAAAGCACAAGAACCTCTTACAAACAACCGGAGGTGGCCAAGAACAATCACCTTCTCTTGCCAACGCCTCCAACAATCTCCAAGCCGGCTAGGAGCGGTACTCTCCAAGAGTAACAAGAAATCCACCGGCTAAACCACCCACAAGTGCCACTAGATGCCCTCAAGCTATGCAATGCACTTTGGGATCACTCAATCTCACTTATGATTTGCAATCACTCAAGAGAGATGAGTGGGAGGAGATGCTCTAGCTCAAAGGATGTACAAGAATGTTAGAAATCACTAGTTAGCTCCCCAAGAGCCGGCCATCGAGTATTTATAAGCATCCCATCCAAATAGAGCCGTTATACCCCTTCACTGGGTTCTGTCGGGATGACCGGACGCTCCGGTCATAACTGACCGGACGCGCTCACCGCGTCCGATGCCCCAACGGTCACTGCGCCAACGGTCAAACCCTATGACCGGACGCGCCTCTCAAAACGACCGGACGCGCTCCACCGCGTCCGATCCTCCAACGGTCACTGACCCTCAACGGTCAAACCATCGACCGGACGCGCTGCTTCGAACGACCGGACGCGCCGGTCACACAGCATGCGCCCGCGAAACTACGACCGGACGCGCTCCTCGCAACGACCGGACGCGACAGTGCCCGCGTCCGGTGTGAGTCCAGTAAGCTCCTTCAACGATCGGACGCGTCCGATCATGTGTGACCGGACGCGCCTCGCGTCCGATCATCCTCGTGAACCGCAGTTCCCTCTGGGCGACTGACCGGACGCGCCGGTCCCGCGAGTGACCGGACGCGCCGGTTGCAAACCCTAGCCCGCGCGCCCGAAACCGCGCTGTACTGACCGGACGCGTCCGGTCATACCGAGACCGCGTCCGGTGCAGCGTCCGGTCACCTCAGTGACCCCGTTCGCCTCCGTTTCTTTTCCGACTTTCGGCGTAGTGGAAAATAGGCATTTCATTTCCCCGAAATCGCCTGAATCCTGCGCTCGCACGCTCGGCGGGAGGGAGAGAGGAACCCAAACCCCTCTCTACCCGCAAACCACAGCGCGACCAACGCCACCTTTGCAAATGTGCCAACACCAACAAGTGTACATCTCCATGTGCTTGTGTGTTAGCTTTTTCTCAATCATTTTCAAAGGTTTTCCAATTAGCTCACTAGGCCCTACATGCAATGCACTTCATGAATTCACCTAGTGGCACCCGTGCATCGAATAACCGATAAGACTTCCCCTCTTAATAGTTCGGCTATCGATCCTAAACCACTCACACCCTCTATGGTGTCTTGAGTGTAAAACAAAATGGCCCTATTGTTATACCTTTGCCTTGAGCCCATTTTGTTTCTTCAAATGATATGATCCACTTCATATCATCATATGACCGTCTCGATCCATCGACCTTGACTTCACTTGCTCTTCACCGTTGCATTGGTCCGTCGGCGCCAAGTCTTGCTCAAGCTTCACCATCGCATGGTCCCTCGCTTCGAAGCCTCGACTTGCCCTTCACCCTCACAACCGGTCCATCGAGCCAAGCCTCATCTTGGTCTTCACCATCTTGGTCATATGAGTCAATGTCATGTCTCATATTCAATGACCACCTTTATCTAAAACATCCACTTAGATACAAAGGTTAGTCCTAGGTTTCATCAATTAGCCAAAACCAAACTAGGGACTTTCAGCCGAGCACCGATGGATGGGGTGACGGCTGGGGAATCGCTGGGACGGGGCAACGGCGGCCGGGGCACCTCCTCTCCTCCTCCTCCTCCCCTTCTCCACCTCCTCTCCTTCTCCTTCTCCTTCTCCTTCTCCTTCTCCTCCACTTCTCCTCCTCCCCTGCTTCTCCTCCTCCCCTTCTCCTCCCCTGCTCCTCCTCTCTCCCTTTCCTCCTCCTCCCCGTCTCCTCCTCCTCCTCCTCTACTCCACCAGCCGGCGGGGCAAGACGGGTGCCCGGGCGCGGGCGGCGCTCGTTCGGATGGTGGCGGCGCTCGTCGCAGGCGGCCGGGACGGGCGAGCCAGTGGCGGCGGTGCTCGTTGCGGGCGGCAGGGCGTGGGTAGGCGAGGTGCGGGCGGGCGAGGCAGGCGGCGGGGCGCGGGCCGGCGTGGCGGCGCACGGGCGGCGGCGCGGTGGCGGCGGCGCTCGCGGTGTGTGTGTGGGTGGCCGAATGGGGATAAGAACCCACCTTTGCCGAGTGCCCGCGATCTGGCACTCGGCAAAGGGGTTTTTTGTTTTTAAATTCTTTGCAAAACCCCCTTTGCCGAGTGCCCGCGATCTGGCACTCGGCAAAGGTTTTTTTTTGTTTTTTAATTCTTTGCCGAGGGCCGCACTTTTTTTTGTTTTTTCAAAGTTGGAAGTTTGCAATGGGGTTTAAAAAAATTTGTCTTGCCGAGTGTCTCAGGCATGACACTCGGCGTGACACTCAGCAAAGGAATAGTTTGCCGATTGTCAAACCCTGACACTCGGCAAATGCCTGCTTTTGCCGAGTGTCAACCCTGGACACTAGGCAAATTGTTTTTTTTTTCTTTTTGTCCCCAAACTTTTTCTACTGTGCTCCTACAGTACCTTGAACTACATGTTCAAAGTTGGTATATTTCTCGGTCTTTTGATATATTTCTTTAATTTATTTCATATAATTGAATTTTTTTTTATAAGTCAAATTTGAACTGCAGGTGCATCGAATAGTGGAAAAAACGATTGGAAAAATAATATTCATGTTACTGAGTCTAATTTGAGGTCGTATCTAGGAACAGGCCAGAAATTTCGAACATCATGTTCACGAAACATGGCCATGAACTTACGGGCGAAATATTTTTAAATTCTATAAAAAAACAAACGAATTCCGAAAATCACGAAACTTGTTGAGATGTCATGATATAGTATGTGGAGACTGTGATAAAAATTTAAGAAGGTTTCACGCAAGTTGTGACGTACTATGCTTACAACCAAGACATCTCCATATGTGATATAATGCACTCACATGTGGAGATGTCTTGGTTGTAAGCATCGTACATTACAACTTGCGTGAAACCTTCTCAAATTTTTATCACAGCCTCCACATACGATATCATGACATCTCGATAAGTTTAATGATTTTCGGACTTTGTTTGCTTTTTATGTAATTTTAAAACAATTCTCCCGTAAGTTCGTGGCCATGTTTCGTGAAAAAGATGTTCGAAATTTCGGGTATGTTCCTGGATACGGCCTCACATTACACTCGCTAACATGAATATCTTTTTTCCAATTGTTTTTTTCCATTATTCGATTCACCTGCAATTCAAATTTAACTTATAAAAAAATTCAATTATATGAAATAAATTAAAGAAATATAGAAAAAAAAAGTCCGAGAAAAGTGCCAAATTTGAACATAGAGTACCAGCTACCACCGTAGGAGGGCTACAGAAAAAGTTTAGAGGTCAAAAGTTAAAAAAAATAGTTTGCCGATTGTTAGATAGCGACACTCGGCAAAGAAGTGGTTTGCCGAGTGCCTCATGGCTAGCACTCGGCAAACCTTGACGGCATGTGCCGGCCGTTAGTCGACGCCGTTTTTGCCGAGGGCCCGGCTTTGCCGAGGGCGGCAACTAGGGGCTTTGCAGAGTGTCTGGCTTTGTCGAGAGTCAGGCCCTCGCCAAAGAAAGCTTTGCCGAGTGTTTTTATTTGTCGAGCGCAGCACTTGGCAAAATAGCTCTTTACCGAGTGCCCGATATTATACACTCGGCAAAGCATTTAGCACTCGGCAAATCTCTGGATTCCGGTAGCGATGCATTTATGCATGTGTGCATATGTACGCGATTGCGAGTGCCTGACTGTAATGTGTTTCGTAAAAGAAAACTGTGACATCAGATACAAAGGAAAAAAAACAATAATAGTTAATATGTGATCAAAGCGGTAGAAAACTTTCACCTAATATAAGTTGTCTCACAAGCCACCATTTTCTGCAAATCTACATTGAATTGAAGGGCTTTGTAATTCTGAGCTCTGCTGGATCGAATATATCCTTTAGCCCATGACTTACCCATTTCTAGTTAAACATTTCTAGTTAAACAAGGACTAGCAGCCAGCTCCCTCCATGTGCTTTTCCACTGTTTCCCGGCCGGAACTTTGATCCTTGTTCCCCTCATCATCTCATCTCATCTCATCTCATCTCATCTGGTTAGCCTAGCTAACTTTGTGAAGAGCCAATGGGAACCCGGCTACATGACCCCGATTTCAACACCCCACACACGGTCCAATCCAACAAAGTAAAGCTGCTTGCTTGTTCGTTACCCATGCATCTTTCTGCAATTCTCTGCACACTTTAATCATCCAGACTTATACAGTCTTAAAAAAGAATTGGCAAATTACAAGAGATTACCCGCAACCTGTCCAGGAAGTATAGCTGCAGTCAAAATATAGGGTTAGTTCATGCATCCATGTCCTTTAAAATTGCAATGCAAGGAGAGAAATAAGAGATGGTATGTACGACGACAATATATACTGAATTATTCAGTCTGAATACATGCATGCATACACTAGTCTAATCCCCAACCAGCGGCGGATCTGCAGGGGGGGCTGGGTGGGCTCCAGCCCCCCTAATGACTGGATTTACCACTAAAACACTGTAGCAAAAACCTCAAATCACCGTTAAATCTTCATGCAAATCAACATCTCCATTGTTTTAGCCCCCCTTGATTCTTATCTTGCATCTGCCACTGTCCCCAACAGTACTTTAACTAGATTAAAGCTGCATGCATGCAAGCAAGCAGCAAGTGCAGGAGCTGCTTGCTGCTGTGTGACACCTGGCCCAGTCTCTCCTCTCGATCGATCAGTTCATCCTCCCTGTCTAACAGAAACAAGGATGTGGGATTTTAGATCTCCTCGATCGCCTAGATTCCCAGCAGCTGAAAAGGCTGCTTTATCCCCAAAATCCTCAGGCACACCATGTGGCCTCCACCCCCAGACCTCGCTAGTCGCTAGATCCCATCCCTCGTCGCCGGCCGTGCAGTGCACCCCATGATCCATAATCCATCAGCCTCCATTGTCCCCTCTCCAGTGTATGATTCCGATGCACTGCATCATTCAGAATTTCAGAAACAGACACGAGCTCGCAGGCTTTGCAGCTAGCAGGTAGTAGTGGTAGCTACACATGCTTGTGACACCTGTCCGGCAGCGGCAGGTAGCCCCACGCCTAATAACTAACTAACATAACAGATTATTTGCATCGCTTACCACTAATCATCCTGCAGATGCCCTTTAATAATGTCTGATGAGTGTTCGTTCAGTTTGGTCGACGACGACGATGTCTGTCGCTCGTATCGTGCTCCCCACTTGCTGAAGCTCAAGAGAGGGCTGAAGCAGAAGTAAAGTAGGGCGGATGCAGCAGCTGCTTTATGTGGCCAGCAGACAGCAGATCTAGCTAGTACAAACTCTAGTAGTGCATGTGTGGTGAACAGCGATTCGTCAGTCAGTGTTGCTAGCTTTTGGCGGGACTGTTATGCATGTCTGCGTGCGTGCGTGCATGCAGTGCATTTTGGTAGACTAGCTAGATTTAAGGGCTGATGCATGGCTGTACTAGCTTGTTTCCAATTTCCAAATGCAGTGCAGGCAAGGCCGTTTCCTTCTCCCTGAAGGTTTTGTACGTCCCTGCTGCCTCATATGCATGCATGAAAGCAATTCAGCCTGAGCATTCGGTTTTAACCGACTTTTCGGTTCGGTTTAATTGGTTTACAGAAACTTCGGTTTGCATAAAGTAACACCCGATCGGTTCTGTAGAAAAACAAAAACCGATAATTTTGGTTTCGGTATTTTAGTTCGGTTTTTCGGTTTTAACTGAACAAACCGATGAAACCAAAACAGCAGACACAAGACTTCAGAGCAATCAGAGAGGAGACACCGCGAGGTACCAAAATTACACATCGAGAGTAGCAGAAAGCTTGACGAGTTGGTTGCACCGCCGTCTCCTGTTCGGAGTCCACGGCCGCGCCGGCCCCGCGCCGCTGTGGTCGACAGGTACCACTGCCCAGCTGAAAGGTCCTTGGTTGGTTTTGGTAATTGAGTGACAACTTAGGTGGACTAATATGTGGTTATGTGAGATACACAGGAGATTAGTCCACATGTGATGGTGTCATGAAGGAGCTCATTGCATATGAGACATGACATGGAGTCATGTGACCAAGATGGAGAAGATCAAGATGAGTCTTGGCTCGAAGGACCGGTTGTGAAGGTGAAGGGCAAGTTGAGGCTTCGAAGCGAAGGACCATGCGATGGTGAAGCTTGGGCAAGACTTGGCGCCGACGGACCAATGCAACGGTGAAGAGCAAGTGAGGTCAAGATCGATGAACCAATACGGTCACGTGATGATATGAAGTGAATCATATCATTTGGTGATTGGTTGGTGCATGTGTTGCATCAACGTCAGAGGAGATGGAGTGGAATGCGCAAGGCAAAGGTATAACCTAGGGCATTTCCATTTCACCGGTCATAGGTGTGTAGAGAAGTTTATGACCGGGTTTAGGATAGATGGCCGTACTATCAAGAGGGGCAAACTTGTTTGCATATCGGTCATCTAGTGCCACTTGAGCGATCTAACTGTGCATACGTGTTAGGATCGAGTGGCGAGGCAAGTTGAGTGCCTAACTCCTTTGAAAATGATTATGAAAATGCTAACACACAAGCACATGGAGATGTACACTTGATGGTGTTGGCACATTTGCAAAGGTGGCGTTGGTCGCGCTGTGGTTTGCGGGTATAGAGAGGTTTGGGTTCCTCTCTCCCTCCCGCCGAGCGTGCGAGCGCGGGATTCAGGCGATTTCGGGGAAATGAAATGCCTATATTCCATTGCGCCGGAAGTCGGAAAAGAAACGGAGGCGAACGCGGTCACAGAGGTGACCGGACGCAGCACCGGACGCTGCACCGGACGCGGTCACGGTGGACCGGCGCGTCCGGTCAGTGCAGCGCGGGCGTCAGGCGCGCGAGCTAGGGTTTGGCACCGGCGCGTCCGGTGACCCACGGGACCGGCGCGTCCGGTCTTGCGCCCTGAGGGAAACGAGGACGTCGGACGCGGTGCGCGTCCGGTGTCACACCATCGGACGCGTCCGGTGGTCCAGGGTGCTTACTGGACTCGCACCGGACGCGGTTACTGTGGCGTCCGGTGGTTGCGAGGAGCGCGTCCGGTGTTGTCTTCGCGGGCGCGGGTACTGTGCGCACCGGCGCGTCCGGTGGTTGCGAGCAGCGCGTCCGGTGATGTCTTCGCGCGCGCGAAGACTGTGCGCACCGGCGCGTCCGGTGGTTCGCAGCAGCGCGTCCGGTGGGTCGTTTGACCGTTGGCGCGCAGTGACCGTTGGAGGATCTAACGGACGAATTTGAATTTCGGAGGACACGCGGATGTCGGAGGGGCACCGGACGCGGTTGAGCGCGTCCGGTGAGTTACCACCGGCGCGTCCGGTGCTCCCGCGGAAAAACGTGAGTGGAGGGGTAACGGCTCTATTTGACTGTGGGGTTATAAATAGATGCCTTGGCCGGCTATGGCCGTGAGCTGAGCACACTTTAGCCTTGGTGGCTCGTGTGGTAGTGCTTGGGAGCCCTCTAACTCACTCATGCTTGATAGTGTTCATCGGATCGAGTGAGAGAGCGATTCTAGTGCGATTGCATCGTGAGGTTGCATCGAGTGGCACTAGGTGTTCGTGTTGCAAGCCGGTAGTGCTTGTTACTCTTGGAGGTTGCCACCTCCTAGACGGCTTGGTGGCTTGTGGCTCCGACGAAGCTCGCAAGAAGATTGTGCGAGGCTCCGGAGAAGCTTTGTGAGGGGGATTGTGCTCACCCCGCGGGGATCGCGAAGAGCAACTCTAGTTGAGCGTGTCATTGAGTTACCTCACTTGAGAGTGGAGTCTTGCGGTGCCTTGCGGGGCGTGCCTTGAGGGGCAAGTGACTTGAGGGTCACACCGAGGAACCATCTAAGTGTTGGTCGACACAACGGGGACGTAGCTTGGTGGCGACCAAGTGAACCTCGGGAGAAAATCACCGTGTCAACATTGTCTACTCTTCTCGGTGGTTTGCCTTCGTGCAACACAAGCTTGTATTTACTTTCATATATACTTGTGCTTGTGTAGTTGCTCTCGTAACTAGTTTGCTTGTGTAGCTTGCTAGTTGTCTTCTTGCTTGTGTAGCTAGAAGCTTCCCTTTGCGTGACTAATTTGGTTTGTGTAACCTTGTTAGTCACATTGCTTAGTTTGTGTAGCTAAGTAGTTTGCGCTCTCTAATTTGGCTTGTGTAGCCTTGTTATTGAGCATTGCTAGTGAGCTTAGGCTTTGTGCGCTTTGCTTACTAGAATTGTGTAGGAGCTCCCTCTTGCTTGCAAAGTACTAGTGCATAGGTTTGTGTGACCTTGCTCTAGAATTGATTAGGTGAGCTCTTGGTAAGCTTAGCACCTTAGTTGCTTAATTAGGATCTTTGCAAGGTGCTAGAGAACTTAGATAGAGGGGTGTAGTCTTGGCTAGACCGTTAAGTTTAATTCCGCATTTGTTTCGGTTAGCCAACGTGTTTAAGTTTTAGAAAGGACTATTCACCCCCCCTCTAGTCCGCCATCTCGACCCTACAAGTGGTATCGGAGCCGGGTCTCTCATTTGTGGTCTTCACCGACCCGAGAGGATGGCGGATTATGGGATAGATGCTGAGTGTCCATACATTTTTGATGGCACACACTTTGCACAGTGGAGAAATTGGATGACATGCAATTTTAAGTTTATTTCTCCTCAAATGTGGTGGATCGTAGATGTGGGTTTTTCCTTTGCAATTGATAAAAAGAATGCAACTCAAGCGCAAAGTAAATGCCTACATCTCGATAGCCAAGCTACTAATGCTTTTTATCGATCTTTGGATAGTAGCATACTTTATGAGATCATAGACTTCGAGTCCGCCCATGAAATTTGGGTGTTTCTAAATGAGAAATATGGGGTGATCTCCAATGATGATGAGCCCAAGGAAGAGGCGCATGAGGATGTTGAGCATGACCACAACAAGGTGGTTGTGGAGGATTGCTCCACCTCACGGTCAAGTGATGACAAAGATGATCATATCATAAGTTCACTTGACAAGGATGGTGATGATGCATCAAGTGTTGTAAGTGATGTTTCTACCCCAAACACACTTGATGGTGACAACGTTGGTTCATGCTCGGGCCTTGATGATGCTACTACAAGCCCATCCACTACATCACATTGCTTCATGTCACTAGGTGACACAAAGGTATCAAATGATAATGTGATTGATCATGTTGGTTCATATGATGAGCTTGTTAGTAGACTTGCTAGCATGAACATATCTTTAGAAAATGAGAAAGCTAAAACAATGAAATTAGAAAATGAAAACTCTTTTCTAAAGAACTCATGTGAAGAACATAAGAGCTTACTTGATGATCTTAAATCTTCACATGAGAAGCTAACGTTGACTCATGAGAAAGTACTTGCATCTCATGAGGAATTGTTAGAAAAACATGCTTCTCTCATTAAGATGTTTTTAAAGAAAATTAAAAATAATGAGAGCTCATCACATGGATCAAATGATCAATTGCAAAATATGACTAACCCATGTGATGTAGGGAGAAAGCATGTATCCACCTCTTGTGATGACTTATTATATATGCCATGTTCTTCACATATATATGCTTGTTCTACTTCTATGTCTTGTGAGACTAACATTTTGAAGGAGAACAATGAGCTCAAAAGTGAAGTGAAGGAATTGTGCAACAAGTTAGAGAGGTGCTACAACTCAAAAGTCACCTTTGAGCATATGTTGAAAACTCAAAGAAACTTTGGTGACAAAAGTGGCCTTGGCTTCAAGAAGAAAATGACAAGGGGCGAAAGAAAGCAAGAAAAGAGGATGAAGAGGCTACTTCAAAAGAAGCTCTCGCATTCCATGTGCTATCGATGCCATGAAGCGGGACATCTTGCTAATGGTTGCCCAAACATTGAGAAGCTCAAGAAGATGAAAGAAGAAGAGAGGCTAAAGCATGTCAAGTGCTTCAAGTGCCGCACTTGGGGTCATCTTACCTCAATGTGCCCAATCAAGCAATTGGTGAAGCAACAAGTAAAGCCTCAACCAAAGCCACTAGTTGAGCAAGAGAATACACCCCAAGAGCAAATCAAGATCAATCATGAAGATGATGATAACTTGATGAAGAAGAAGAAGAAAACAAGAAGGGGTGGAAGAGCAAGACATCCAATGCAAATTCAAGATGTCAAGATGATGAGCAAGAATCAAGATGAGAAGAAAGTACATGCTCACATCAAGTGCTTCAAATGTGGAGACATAGGACACTTCGCCTCGGGGTGTCCTACCAAGCTTGAGAAGAAGGCTCAAGCAACTCATGAGAGGCAAGGGAATGAAGAGCATCATATGAGCAAAGAAGAAAAGGCTCAATCAAAGAGAAGATGCTATTCATGCCGGGAAAGGGGACACAATGCTCATTCATGTCCCCTAGGTGAGAATTCTAAGCCTATTTCAATTGATAATACTAATATGCTTAGAAAGGATGGCAATGGTACCTCATTGGTTGGAATTGCAAAACATCCCGCTACTCATACTAAGGCTATGCCTAAGTATGTTGCACCTAACTTGAGAGGACCCAAACTAGTTTGGGTACCATCAAAGAGTGGATGATTGTTTGTAGGTACTATCGGCATTGGAGGCTTGATTCAATTGGTTTCATTTTGTTCATCATATATTGAGTCAAGTTATGAAGCTCAATGCATATCCAATCCCAATGCCAAGTCAAAATAAGTGAAGTCCAAGTGCTACAACATACAAGTGCAATGTCAAAGATTGTGGTGATTTATTGGATATACTTGATGGCTTGCAATTCAAGTGCAATGTCAAAGATTGTGGTGATTTATTGGATATACTTGATGGCTTGCAAATATTCAAGTTGAAAGCTTGCTATTGGATGATCATGAACTAACCAAGGTATATCTCTTGTTGATCATTTCATTTGGGTGCATATAAGTTGATTGAATTGGATAAATGTGCAATGTTGCTTGCTATGAGATGATTGAATGGATTCAATGCCTAGCAATCAAATTTGGATTGATTTGTGTTGGATAAATTCATGAGATGACATTTAGTAAGTGGATTGAATAGATATATGTTTTGTGAGAGTGTTCAAACAAGTTAATCTCAAGATTGATTCACATTTGATGAAGATTAGCTCTTGTATTGAAATCTGTCCATTATTGAAAATCTGAGCTAGCTGAGATCAAGTCTGAGTTTGAGTGACCAAATCATATTGGATTGACTTGAAATTTGGTATACATGCTCTACACTTATGAAAGAAGATGCTGTAGAAATTTCATGAGAAGTGGATAAGAGATGCTTCGGTTTTGGAGTGCATCTTGTCAGCTATAGTGCAGCAGTTTTCAGCATATAGCAGTGGTGGAAGATTTGAAATCTAGTAGCAATCTAGAAGTCAAAAGAAGTTCAAATTTTTACAGTTGCTAGATGACTTAGTGAAGCACATCTCCACCAAATTTCATGGCATTTAGATCCGTACATTGTGAGATATGAATTATTCTTTGAAGGGTACAGAATCTGCCAAGAAAAGTGACAATTATTGGATTAATCTAGAGTCACTTTGATTGAAAGGTCCTCAAGTTGGAAACTTGTTTATAAGTGGTTGAGGTACCTAAGTTTGGTTTTGGATTGATCTATAAGCATGAAAAGCAATGAGTACAAGAACATTTGATTGTGGAATGTACTTGGTGTACTTATTTGGTACTCAATTTGAAGATCAAGATCAAACTTAAGATGAAGATGAAGTGTAAGTTCTAGTGATGATTAGAGATCATTTGGTAGAAAGAAAAGGACTTAAACAAGTAGAAAGAGTTGGACTCAAATGTAGATTCAAGGATTATTCATCAAGATTGAGTTCATCATTTGGATCAATCAAACTATATTATTTCAAGTGAGTATCAAGAGTGGTTCTTTGGAGAAAGGTCACTTCTCCCTAGTGAGGGGCTTGCCGCCGTGTGTAGGTGAAACCAAGTTTGGGACTTGGAAGGCTAACATGGAAGTGGTGATCCGAGGAACTTGTGATGCTTAGTTGAAGCAATCAAAAGGGTTGATCAAGAAAAGCAAGCAACACCCAAAAGAGAGCTAGTCATGTATTTCAAGTGGTATTCTAAGTAGTTCTCTCATACAAGCAAAGATGATATAATGAAGCAAGCCAACCACAACAAGAAAGTGTACTTGATCATTAGTGGTTTTCATTTCATATGGGTGAAGAATGGATTTATCTATGATGATTGGTCTTCACCAAGCAATAAATTGGACTTCACATTGCTATTGGAGTAATGAATTGGAATCTATGTGACTATCCTCTACTCCAACATAGCAAAGGTATCATTGTAATGTGCATGATCATATCATCCTTTACTAGTATGCCGTTAGTGCATATAGTACATGTTTATTAGGATCATGCATAACAAATGAAAAGTTTAAATTCATAGTCTACCACTATTGTTTGAATGGTTAATTGATCTAGTGGTATGAGTATGAATTTGTTCATGAGCTAGTGAACCTAAGTACTTGATCTAGTTTGGATTGCTAACAAGTGACAAGTACAACATTGGCAAGATAACCCTTAGCATGAGGTATGAAGAAGCTTGTCATTGGATCAAACCGGACTTGGAATCTTAGGCAAATCAACATAGTTCAAGTCATACTAGAAGCTCATGACAATGATATGGGTACAAGCACAAGGCAACAATAAAAATGGATATCTAGTTTGTTTCAAGTAGTATCTAGACTCAAATTGATCTTCTAAAGTGGTATTCACTAGTGGTGTCTAGATCATGATCTACAAATGATATCTTACAAGTGGTACTCATGAAGATAGCAAATGTTCAAGAAGTGAGTATTATTGTCAAATCCTTCAAAGTGGATCCATGCTAGAAAATTCTTTCAAATGGTATCACATTCCTACTCATGGTATCTTCACGTGGTATCATTCATGCAAGACGGTGGTTCCATAAGAGATCCTCAACTTTCAGTGATCATCAAATGAAGAAAGTTCCCTCACACACAAGAGCTCAAGATTATCAAGTGAATGACACATGCTATGACATAGGGGAGGAGCCCCACCAATGGTATCAAGGTCAAAGATCCTAAGTGGTATCTCAAGAGCAACATACAAGTAATGTCATTCCAACATATGTGGTAATGTCCATCAAAAATGCAATATTCAAGTCTCAACCATCTACTCCAATGCAAGTCTTTGTATCAATTAAGAAGATCACCTTTTATGGAAATTGATGACAAAGGGGGAGAAGTTGGACAAAGATATGCAAGATTTCCTTTTGAGGAGAGATTGCTTTGAGAGAGAGATAGATGATATTGGACATAGACATGGACAAAGAGGGAGCAACATTGAAGAATATAAGGGGATCAAATATTCTTGGACAAAGAAAGCACACAAGTAGGGGGAGCAAGCTCATGAACTTTGATTGATTACATTTGATATGTGCATAATTCATGTGCTTGCTTGCATTGCATAAGTTCTTAAATTCAATATGCATGCTTGTGTGGTGTATGCTAGTTATAGCACTTGAATGATGATTTGATAACTAGCATGCATAGGATGTTAGCTAGACTTGTGATTATTATGCAATAACTAGAACCATGCTTATAATGTGATCTCACGGGGTTTCTAGTGTTTTTGATGTCTAGCTACTCGTGATGCTAAGGATGATGGCAAACTTGTGATTTTCAAATGGTATCAAGCTACTAATTGGTAGCAAGCTACAAAGGTTTATTCTATACACCTTAGCATCACTTAGTAGTGCTAACCCTCCCACAAATTTCATATTTATGCATATGTGCAAGCTTGAAACCAAACCATTTGAGCACATATGTAGGGGGAGTTATCACTACCAAGTCGGATTTTATGGTGCTTATCCAAATCTTGACATAGAGCTTAAAAGTTGGATAAGTAACATTAAATCCAAAACAAGTTAGCAATTTACACTTGTGTGAAGTGCTAGCTTGAAAAAGCATAATTTCCATATCTTTGTAGAGTTGTCATCAATTACCAAAAAGGGGGAGATTGAAAGGTCCTTGGTTGGTTTTGGTAATTGAGTGACAACTTAGGTGGACTAATATGTGGTTATGTGAGATACACAGGAGATTAGTCCACATGTGATGGTGTCATGAAGGAGCTCATTGCATATGAGACATGACATGGAGTCATGTGACCAAGATGGAGAAGATCAAGATGAGTCTTGGCTCGAAGGACCGGTTGTGAAGGTGAAGGGCAAGTTGAGGCTTCGAAGCGAAGGACCATGCGATGGTGAAGCTTGGGCAAGACTTGGCGCCGACGGACCAATGCAACGGTGAAGAGCAAGTGAGGTCAAGATCGATGAACCAATACGGTCACGTGATGATATGAAGTGAATCATATCATTTGGTGATTGGTTGGTGCATGTGTTGCATCAACGTCAGAGGAGATGGAGTGGAATGCGCAAGGCAAAGGTATAACCTAGGGCATTTCCATTTCACCGGTCATAGGTGTGTAGAGAAGTTTATGACCGGGTTTAGGATAGATGGCCGTACTATCAAGAGGGGCAAACTTGTTTGCATATCGGTCATCTAGTGCCACTTGAGCGATCTAACTGTGCATACGTGTTAGGATCGAGTGGCGAGGCAAGTTGAGTGCCTAACTCCTTTGAAAATGATTATGAAAATGCTAACACACAAGCACATGGAGATGTACACTTGATGGTGTTGGCACATTTGCAAAGGTGGCGTTGGTCGCGCTGTGGTTTGCGGGTATAGAGAGGTTTGGGTTCCTCTCTCCCTCCCGCCGAGCGTGCGAGCGCGGGATTCAGGCGATTTCAGGGAAATGAAATGCCTATATTCCATTGCGCCGGAAGTCGGAAAAGAAACGGAGGCGAACGCGGTCACAGAGGTGACCGGACGCAGCACCGGACGCTGCACCGGACGCGGTCACGGTGGACCGGCGCGTCCGGTCAGTGCAGCGCGGGCGTCAGGCGCGCGAGCTAGGGTTTGGCACCGGCGCGTCCGGTGACCCAGGGACCGGCGCGTCCGGTCTTGCGCCCTGAGGGAAACGAGGACGTCGGACGCGGTGCGCGTCCGGTGTCACACCATCGGACGCGTCCGGTGGTCCAGGGTGCTTACTGGACTCGCACCGGACGCGGTTACTGTGGCGTCCGGTGGTTGCGAGGAGCGCGTCCGGTGTTGTCTTCGCGGGCGCGGGTACTGTGCGCACCGGCGCGTCCGGTGGTTGCGAGCAGCGCGTCCGGTGATGTCTTCGCGCGCGCGAAGACTGTGCGCACCGGCGCGTCCGGTGGTTCGCAGCAGCGCGTCCGGTGGGTCGTTTGACCGTTGGCGCGCAGTGACCGTTGGAGGATCTAACGGACGAATTTGAATTTCGGAGGACACGCGGATGTCGGAGGGGCACCGGACGCGGTTGAGCGCGTCCGGTGAGTTACCACCGGCGCGTCCGGTGCTCCCGCGGAAAAACGTGAGTGGAGGGGTAACGGCTCTATTTGACTGTGGGGTTATAAATAGATGCCTTGGCCGGCTATGGCCGTGAGCTGAGCACACTTTAGCCTTGGTGGCTCGTGTGGTAGTGCTTGGGAGCCCTCTAACTCACTCATGCTTGATAGTGTTCATCGGATCGAGTGAGAGAGCGATTCTAGTGCGATTGCATCGTGAGGTTGCATCGAGTGGCACTAGGTGTTCGTGTTGCAAGCCGGTAGTGCTTGTTACTCTTGGAGGTTGCCACCTCCTAGACGGCTTGGTGGCTTGTGGCTCCGACGAAGCTCGCAAGAAGATTGTGCGAGGCTCCGGAGAAGCTTTGTGAGGGGGATTGTGCTCACCCCGCGGGGATCGCGAAGAGCAACTCTAGTTGAGCGTGTCATTGAGTTACCTCACTTGAGAGTGGAGTCTTGCGGTGCCTTGCGGGGCGTGCCTTGAGGGGCAAGTGACTTGAGGGTCACACCGAGGAACCATCTAAGTGTTGGTCGACACAACGGGGACGTAGCTTGGTGGCGACCAAGTGAACCTCGGGAGAAAATCACCGTGTCAACATTGTCTACTCTTCTCGGTGGTTTGCCTTCGTGCAACACAAGCTTGTATTTACTTTCATATATACTTGTGCTTGTGTAGTTGCTCTCGTAACTAGTTTGCTTGTGTAGCTTGCTAGTTGTCTTCTTGCTTGTGTAGCTAGAAGCTTCCCTTTGCGTGACTAATTTGGTTTGTGTAACCTTGTTAGTCACATTGCTTAGTTTGTGTAGCTAAGTAGTTTGCGCTCTCTAATTTGGCTTGTGTAGCCTTGTTATTGAGCATTGCTAGTGAGCTTAGGCTTTGTGCGCTTTGCTTACTAGAATTGTGTAGGAGCTCCCTCTTGCTTGCAAAGTACTAGTGCATAGGTTTGTGTGACCTTGCTCTAGAATTGATTAGGTGAGCTCTTGGTAAGCTTAGCACCTTAGTTGCTTAATTAGGATCTTTGCAAGGTGCTAGAGAACTTAGATAGAGGGGTGTAGTCTTGGCTAGACCGTTAAGTTTAATTCCGCATTTGTTTCGGTTAGCCAACGTGTTTAAGTTTTAGAAAGGACTATTCACCCCCCCTCTAGTCCGCCATCTCGACCCTACACCAGCGCCCCAACCGCCGGACTCGCGCGGATACGCCTCTCCAACCGGCATCCGCGGCTCCGCGTGCACGCCCGCCCACCGGTCCGCCGGTGCCTCGGCACCTCCACCTCCCGTCCGGCGTCGCGCCACCGCTACCGGCCGTCGGGTGCGCCACCAAGGGATAGCCCGATAGAGTTAGGGTTTGGAGAGAGTGGTGCTGGTGCGGCGGCTCAGCGAGTCTCTGACTCTCCGTGTCGCGTGAGTGCCGGTCTGGGGGCCGGAATAAGTACGGGACTTGGACTTGGAGTACGGTGGGCCGTGACTGGATTAGTGGGCTGGCTGCTATATTCAGCTTGCGAGCTTCTCAGCGTTCATAGCAATAATCGGTTCCTCGCTAGTTCGGTTTGGCTGCAGCTAGAAACCGAACTCAAAGCCGAACACCGAAGTTCACAGATCAGGAAACCGAACCGAACAACCGAAAAACCGACTTTTCGGTTTGGTTTTTGTTCGGTTCGGTTCGTTGTTCGGTTTTCGGTGTAAATGTGCCCAGGCTGAAAAGCAATGCAACCACAGGTCCACAACCAAACAGCAGCACAGCAGCTTCACACTGTTATGCTATGTCTTTTATCATTTTTCTCTGCTAGCTGGTATACATAATATATTAGCAGCAAGCAAGTATACATGTCTGCTGTCTACGAACTAATGGAAATAAAGCTAGAGATTACTTACTTGCGATGCTAACTGAGCAACACACGGCCGGCATATTCCATTTCATTCGACTTTAATTTAGACTACATTATGGAGATAGTGACTTGCTGATGACCTATATGCTTATGCTCTTATTCTGGTGGCTGAGCGTGCTCCTGAGCAGATATTCCTACTGTGCAGCAATGCAGCATGACGAGGCAGAATATATACTAATACTGCGCCCGCCCTGCGTCTTTGAATAACATGTAACCTGCTACCTACATGTAGCTTTCAGTGGCCTAATAATATAATTATGAATGTTAATACCTGAAAGCAGGCTGAAACTAAAGGACCGGTCATCGATACACGCTAGGCTGCACTTGCTTTGCTTTGGCTGAAATATCTAGAAAGGTAAGCAGGTTATTGCTGCAGCTAGCTCGATCCATGTCCTCCTGCATTACTCACTGATATAATCACTTGCTGTTGTCTGTCTGTCCAGTGTCCACAAAATGCAAAGTAGTGGTGGTGGTCGAGCATAACATGATCTGATGGGGCCAATGGCTTTATTACGTAGCTTTTTACTGATTATATGCAAGGCTATACATGCTGATGCTGTTCCATAAAACTGTGCTTGTCTGCCTACGTACAGAAAAATTACAGACAATCGATCGTACTATTGCAAACAAGATGAAACTAACCGGCGCCACCTTTAGTTGCATATACGCCCTACACTGGATAGAAAACTTCGTTCGGTTGTCCAGAAGATTTCATTTCTGTAGATAGAATTTATTTATAAGGTATTTTAAAATTGATCTCAAAGAGTTCATTTTGCAAACAACCTAGAAACAGGGGAACTGTTCAAGCTATTGCAAAAACTGCATATTTTGCATACAGTTTATGGTTAAGAAACCCTGCAATTTAGAAAGTTCTACCTTCTGCTATATATCTTCTCGAGTCTTGTGGGTCTCGTCTTTCCTTTCTTGCAGAAAGAGAATCAGATCTCGGATATGGGTTGATGTGATCAAAATTCCGGTAGACGTCCAGATTACTACTAGTTAAGAAAAAAGATATACATATAATTAGCTAGCTCGATCTCTTTCATCTTCCTTAGTGACTAAGGTTTAGAGAGAGGCTAGCTAGCTTCTCGATCCATCGCTTGATTGGCGTGAGGTAGCCAGTAGTTCCTGTTAGTTTGCTGCTGTGCCTTGCATTGGGGATACATGCATGCAACCAACCAAATCCACCCATGGCAAGGCAAATGGCATGCACGTCCCTCTCAATCATCACCACACCTTGCATTGCCCTCCCGGCCCTAGACTAGACACAGCATGTTTCCAAAGCTGTGTGCTTTACTTGCTTTGTTCTACCTACTACTAACTTTCACCTTCTTTTCCCAAATGCAAGGTTTATTTATTTATTTATTTATTTCAGATGTATAACTCCTCTCATCAAGCTTTTACTGCTAGATTTTGTTGGATTCAAAGTGAACCTTTTAATTTGTGGATAATCTCTGTGGAAAAAGCGATTTGTTCGGTATATGTTCTCTCTTTAGACCTGTGAAACCGCAGCCTCCATTTGAATTACTCTTTGACCGACCGCAAGCGATCAACTCAAATAACAAGCACGTGATCGAAACCGGTTTGTTTCATGTCTCGAGAATGATAGACTAGCTTTCTTTTCGTTTTCAAACATTAAGCTCTTTACTTTACTATACACAAAAAAAAAAACATTTTTATTTTTGACAAAATCTTGACTTTGTTCCCCTTGGTTTAGAGAACTCGTCACTCTTGCAAGCTAAGTTCATGGTTTTGCTGATGGGGGCATATCTGTATGCCGCAAAGTTGTGTGCCACGACAACGCACATGTCGTCGATGCAAATAAAGCTGTTTTTTCAGTCAAAAATAAATTTATTTTTTTAAAAAAAAAGGAAAGGAGAAGCAAAGAGTAAGCACTAGGGAGGGGGCGGGGCCCACCCAGAGGCAGCACAGGCCCTCCCGGTCTCGGCGCCCGGGGCTATAAATAGGGGCTTCCGTTCACTTGTTCCCTCCCTTTTCCCTCTCCCACCACTAGAGCCCCTCTGATACGCTGCTAATTACCATTCTGCCCCTGCCCTGCCCTGCCCAGCTTCCAGCTACTCCGTACCTAGGAAGCCTAGGAGGACTACTGCCACTCTAGTGCTGCGCGTGTCTCTGCAGCCATGGCCCACCAGCAGCTCCCCATGCTGTCGGAGTGGGACCACCCCGCCCTGGACTTCGAGGTCGAGGCGTTCCTCTCCGACATCGGCTTCGGCTTCCTCGGACCTGACCCCACACCCACGTCGCCTACGACGCCGACGCCGCCGCTCCTGGACGTGACGACGACTACGACTACGACTACGACGACGGCCACTGCTACGACTACCTCAGCCGCCACCGCAGCCACGCCGCCGGAGGAGGACACGTCGGCGCTGTCGGCAGCAGTCCCCGCCGACGACGACGAGCTGGCGGAGCGTCGGCTCCGGCGCCGGATCTCGAACCGCGAGTCGGCGCGCCGGTCCCGCGCCCGCAAGCAGCGGCACATGGAGGAGCTTCGGGGCCGCGCCGCCCGCCTGCGCGCAGGGAACCGCGACCTCGCCGCGCGGCTCCGCGGCGTCCAGGCCCGCGCCGCGGTCGTCCGCCTCACCAACGCCCGCCTCCACGCCGAGGCCGGTGCCCTCGCCCGCCGTCTCGCCGCCGCCAGCCGCGCCCTCGCGCTGCGCCAGATCTACACCGCGTCTGGTAGTGCCGGCGGACCCGGCGCCGGCAGCGGTACCGTCGGCTTCTTCGAGCTCCAGGCGCTCGCCTCGCTGATCGCGTAGCCGGCCGGGCATCGAACGTGCACGGGCGGATCGTCTTTTTGACTGGGTCGTCACCTCGAATGAACGGAGTGATGATGAAACAAAGAGAATGAAAGGGCTTTTAAACGTAACCATGGATGGCGATTTGAAGAGCCAGCACAGGATATATATTCTCGTAGAGACCACTAGCATATAAGCAATCAATTCTTGATGCAAAAATGATGAACTGCACCATGCATGATTTTATATATATGCACAAGGAATTGCATTTGAACGATCGACGTTCGTCCGATCCGGCCCGCCGGTTCTAACAAGAATGCATCCATGCATGCTTATTGCTTACAAACAAATCTGCACGCAAACATGTATGACCTGTTTTCTCCGGCGAATGAAATTTACTTACTTGCACCGGCGTGTCCCGACTCCCGATCCCGGCCTCATCATCTCGGTAAATTTTCCGGGTTTTACCTCTGCCAAAGTAAAAACCCCGTACGTAATCTGTGGTCGTTGTTACTACTGGTCTGCTTGGAATGTTTTGCGCTGCCAGACTCTCCTCCATCTGTTGTGTGGGCCGGGGAAGGCTGGGGGGGGGGGGGCAGTTTGGTACTTGTCACACTCAAGCGATCGAGAATTTCAGGCACCACTGATCTGACGTGATTAGTTGGCGGCCGTCCGATCATCGAGTTGTCCAGAAGGCATATTTTCCCGCGCTGGTCTTCTTTTCTCACGCTGCTGATGGAGATGGCGCGAAAGCGAGATATGCATGCATGTCCCGCGATGTTTCTTAGCCCAAAACGAAATTCCTTAGCGTTCGATATCAATATATACACATCGTGTCGTTCTCAAGGTTGA
The DNA here is from genome assembly GCA_038087645.1 of Saccharum hybrid cultivar R570. Taxonomy (NCBI): domain Eukaryota; kingdom Viridiplantae; phylum Streptophyta; class Magnoliopsida; order Poales; family Poaceae; genus Saccharum; species Saccharum hybrid cultivar. Next base: position 2,347,189 of record JAQSUU010000664.1, on the reverse strand, counting down.
ACGAACGACACAGGACACAGGCCGCAGCGAGACGCCTGTGGCGCCTTTATTTGTTTTTGCGGCCGGCCTGTCACGCTCAGTGAATCGAAGGAGAAGCTATGGCTGGCTATAGTGGCGGCAGGTGGCTCGTCGCCGTCGCCACGTTGAAAGCAAAGCATCACAAGCAGCGTTGTGGTTTACGTCTCCTAAGCTAGTACTGTAGCTAATTGTGGTTCGCCTTCGCTAATTAATGGCGTACCGGTACTGTGTTCTCGACGACGACACCACCCACCTTTTCCTAGTAGCTTTATTATTTTTATTTTATTTTTGCAAACAAAAAAAAAAGAGCTACGGTATTGGTCGGTCCTCCAGGACCTCCACCGATATACGTATCTAGCTGTGATTCCTTAAACCGTACCGCCGTGGGAGAACGACATGCAGTACGTAGTAGCGAGTCTGACATGGGTGGCCCACACGCAACAGCATGCAATGTTCAATCTACTGGGGATTTGGGAGTGTTGCCTAGTGTCCATACATATCTACCTTTGTGTATATGTTCACCATGTCGCATTGTGAAACTATACTATACGTTGTCGTCTGCACAAATTAACTCATCGATCGATCACTAGATATTGAGACCTCATCTAACTGGAATATTTATATTATAAAAAAAGCAGTGAGAACTAGTAAAAGTAGTTTGAGGTGCATCTTCATTCAGATGCCATTCACGCACTCTTTGTTACTTTCTTCTTGTAATCTACCTCCTGTCTTCATCTCAAGTAAAGTTGCCTCTCCATTATTGTTATCATTAGTCTCCGTCAGTTGCATATATGCACACTGTGATGACGCAGAGGGTGTCGTATGAAGCAGATCGAGCATCTACCTGCTAAGTGGAGCTAACACTACGTACTAATCTAGTACACCAATGCAATATGGCTGGTTGTTCTTGCATGCATTATTGCACATATTTGTAAAAGTTGAAACGAATCTCCTGTATACGTCAAGTTTAACAGGGAGGCTTGAAATTATTAAGCCCGACCGAATTTCTCTAGAATTTTGTATAATGAGAAGTTGGTTGTCCTTGAATTAAAAAAAAACTTAAATCGTTGTGCTCCCGTGAATCAGGGCAGCTAAAAAATTGTTTAAGCTGATGTAGTGTTTAGATGGTGTAAAAGTTGGTGTAAAGTTCTTGTAGCACTTTTTGTTGTTATTTGGTAAAATTTATCCAATCATGGGCAAACTAGGCTCAAAAGATTCGTCTCGACATTTACAGACAAACTGTGCAATTAGTTATTTTTTTACCTACATTTAATACTTCATGCATATGTCTAAAGATTCGATGTGACAGAGAATCTTGTAAAATTTTTGGAAGTTTGAGGGATCTAAACACTGCAATGGTTTGGAACCAAGCACCAATTCAGCACATCCCGTCACTCATGTCCTCTCACATCTATCAGCTCAGGCATCATGCATGACAAGGCCAACAAAAGCAGGAAACATCACTTCACTTGTGCAGGCCCATAGAGCATCGTGGCTCCGCCTGGTCTGCTTAAAGTGGTTATGGGCTCGTAATAATTCCTAATAAATATATTCCTTAGGAATTAGCAAGGGAAGAGGTCAGGAGGGCTTTAAGTCCTGGGCGTCACTCAAGCCCATCTAGCTAGCGAAGGCTAGGGAGGCGTCATTTTCAGGCCCAGTTCGTGCCTTCGTCAGGAGCACTCACCGGCCTCAAAGGCGGCCCATGGCCACAGCTAACAACATCACAAAAGTGCAGCAGTAACAAATTATGATCCTGTTCTACTCTAGCTGCTTAACGTTAATTTTATCGTCACCGGTGCCCTAAAATCACACCAGTTAATCACGACTGGATTACCAGACAGCAGCACTCTGGGTTGGCCATTGATGAGTTTGCACCGCCCTGAGGGACCGGAAACGGTATGAAAAAACAGAGTAGTAAGAGGACGTGGCCGGTTTTCTCTCAGATTCATATGAAAAAATTTCCTTGCCCTCGCATTGTGGTAAAGTTGGATTTAGGAAATAAATAGAGCTAGCAAGAGGAAAGGAGAGAAAAGCAAAAGAGGCTGCTGCATTGCTAGCTGTGCAGGGCAGGGCAGGGCAGTGTTGTTTTTGTTCGTCTCATCACCGACGATGGTAGCCGCTAGCCTGCAACGAACGAACTACTGTACGAAGCAGGGCGTGGCAAGGCTACGTTTAGTTCTAAATTTTTTTTCAAGATTTCACGTCATATCGAATGTTTGGATATATGCATGGAGCATTAAATATAGATAAAAAAAAACTAATTATACAGTTTGGTAGAAAATCACGAGACGAATCTTTTGAGTCTAATTAGTCTATGATAGGACACTAATTAATAAATACAAACAAAAATATTATAGTAACCAAAGCCAAAAATTTTCACAAACTAAACGCACCAATGGCTGTCTGGTTACCCGGCCTGTCCGCCTGACGGTGTCTTGTCGTCTGTTCTGGTCTGCGATCTGATCTGAGGTGCACGGCTTGTTTAGTTTCTCCTAAAACTTTACCCCTATCATATTGGATATTTGACACGTACATGAAGTATTAAATATAGATTAAAACAATAATTAATTGCATAGATTGCGTGTATTTTACGAAATAAATTTTTTAAGTCTAATTAGGTCGTGATTAGACAATGTCGTGCTACAGTTATAAATGGCTATTGGGCCGGGCCGGCCTGGTATGGCACGGGCCCATGCCAGGCACGGCCGATGGGGGTCGGGCCAGCACGGCACGTCGTGCCTCCCAGGCCGTGCCGAACTGGGCTTCGTGCCTTACCAACGACCTAGGCACGACCTGTCGGGCTGTTTTTCGGGTCGGTCCGACCCGCGAAGCATGGCCTATCCAGCGTGCCATGCCCGCCCAAGGCACACGAGGGAGCGCCGCCATCGGAGGAAGCCGAGGTCGCGGCCGTAGCTCTGTGATGGAGTCGTGAAAGGATCAAGATGCCCAAGAGGGGGGTGAATTGGTCTTTTCTAAAAATTAATTGCAAGAATTAAATCCTACAAGCTAAACTTCACCCCTAGTGCCTACTTGTGTTCCTTGTGATTCTACCGATAAAAGTTTTGCACCCTAAATTCCAATCCTAGACTAGCAAGGCAATTCTAGGAAAGTAAACAAGCAATGAAAGTAATGCAAGAAAGTAAATACTTGAAAGTAGGGGATAGGAACACGGCGATGTTTTGCCGAGGTATCGAGGAGTCGCCACTCCCCACTAGTCCTCGTTGGAGCACCCGCGCAAGGGTGTAGCTCCCCCTTGATCCGCGCAAGGATCAAGTGCTCTCTACGGGTTGATTCTTCGACACTCCGTCGCAGCGAATCACCCAAAACCGCTCACAACTTGAGTTGGGTCACCCACAATCTCGTCGGATGATCACCAAACTCCCAATCACCACCAAACCGTCTAGGTGATGGCGATCACCAAGAGTAACAAGCTAGAACTCTCACTTGGCCACAACAAGCCTAATGAGAAGATGGATGCACACTTGTTTGACTCTTGTCACTAGAGAGGATTCTCAAATTTCGATTCGCAAATCACTATCCTCACTAGGGCTCTTGCACTTCCTTGCACTCTAAAGGTGTTTCTCAGCTGAACAAATGAGCAAGAGACCTCTAAAAGAGGTGGAGGAGGTGTATTTATAGACCCCTCAAATAAATCCAACTGTTACCTTTTGAAACAGCCAGACGTGCACTGACCGGACGCGCCTGTCGATATGACCGGACGCGTCGATCAGGTGTAACGGTCGAATAACGGAAACATGTGCTGAGTGACCGGACGCGCCGATCTGTGATGACCGGACGCGCCGGTCTGAGATGACCGAACGCGCCGATCAAGGATGATCAGACGCGTCCGATCATGCAAGAGCTCTCTGGAAAACTGACCTGACGCATCACCGCGTCCGATCATAGGTGACCGGACGCGTCAGGTCACCACGGGACCTTACTGGAACATGACCAGACGCATGACCGCGTCCGATCATAGGTGACCGGACACGTCAGGTCACCATGGGACCTTACTGGAACATGACCGGACGCGCCGATCATTTCACAGTCGCGTCTGATTACCCTGTTTACCTTTTGGAACACGTGTCAGACTGACCACCGCGTCCAGTCCTCTCAAGGACCGCGTCCGGTCAGTCAGCTGAAAGCGCAGTGAAGATTTAGTACTGACCGGACGCGTTCGGTCATGATCAGGACCGCGTCCGGTCATAGGTAAACAGCTCAAACGTCTTCTAAACACGATGCAACTTGAACCAAGTTGCTTCTAACTGAACTCTGAGCTTTTCTCGAGCTACCTAGTGCTAAGTTTGACAAGTGTGCACCACACCTAAACACAAGACTCACCTAGGTTAAGCTACTCGCTCATGCCCCTCTTCATAGTACGGTCAAAGGAAGAAACAAAGATCCTAACGACTATTCCAGATGTATCTCAACACCTTGACATCCGGAACTAACTGTCCTTAATCTTATCATTGATTCTTTGAAAACCGAAACGATTTCCATCAAGGGACATAAATATCATATTGCCCAAAGCAGTTATCATCTCCATGACCTAACTTACCAACGTTTCTGCAAAAACACACGTTAGTCATGGTACTTATGTGTTGTCATTAATTGCCAAAACCAACACCGGGACCTAGATGCTTTCATTCTCCCCTTTTTTGGTGATTGATGACAACACTTAGATTCAGAAGATATGAGTTGAGGTTTTCGATCATGCTTGGTTCACATAAGCATAAAGCTGTAAGCACAAGGGGTTAGACAATGCTTATGTGTTCCAAGCCAACTGAGTGTACTCATAAGATAAAACATGAAAAGTTAGTACACATAAAGCATAGCTCATATGAAATCGGAGTAAGGCACGGAAGCACAACCTTATGAGCTATAAGCAAACAAGTGACATGATTTAAAACTGTGACTAGATAAACCAAAGAGACTCAAGGTATCTCATAAGACCACATGTCACAAGTATGCAAATACCGTAAAGTAAATATGATGCATGAGTGTAGCACACAAGAGAAGAACGAAAACCCTCTACCAAAAAATCTCCCCCTGAATCTACTCTCTCTCCCCCTTTGGCATCAACCGCCAAAAACTAATCTAAGGACCTGACGGGGAAATAGACGGAGTCGAGTCGGGTGCCGAGGAGCGCGGAGTAATCATGAACTGAGAAGTGTCTCCCTCGGACTCAGAGCTATCAGGCTGACCCTCTGAAGAAGCACGCGACTGTGAAGCATTCTGGGTCTGATCAACAGGAACAGGTACTGACGAAGTAGCAACAAGTGGAGCAGTCTCTGTGACCTGAGCCTGAAGTGAGCCAATAGCTGGGGGATCTGTCGAGGCAACGGACGAAGGAACTGTCTCGGTAGTGCCTGTCCCTGTCACAGGAGGAATCACTGCCTCTGAAGCTGACAACCCTGATGAAGTAGCAAAAGTGGTGTGCGAGGGCGTCGGCTGACCAGTCAACTCGCTATATGTGGCACTAAGATCAATGAAAGGTGTGCCGGTCAACATGTGAGGGCGAGGCTGGTCTGAAGGAGTAAACCCCGTCTAAATGGGCGTGTAGCTTGGGGACTGGAACGACTGAGGAACCTGCAGCTGTGGAGAGGTGAACTGAAGGCTCGGCTGATCCTGACTTGAAGGTCCACTGAATGGTAAAGCTGAAGTCAGGACAGATGCAGGTGGAGGAACCCCAACTGTGACTAGGTGACACAGAAGATCCAGGTACTGCTGCTAGCTAGCTGCACTCTGTCGCTGCATCTCATACTGCTGATGCTGCATCTCGACTTGTTGGCGCTGTATCTCAAGCTGCTGTCACTGGAACTCATCCTGTCGAGCCTGTATCTGTGCAAACGCAGCAGCTGTATCCTGAGCCTGTCTCTGTAGCTGAAGTTCCTATTGCTCCTGTGCTTGGGTCAGCCTCTCAAGTATAGCCACCATGGCTGGGTCTGAGCGGGAGGCTGAACCATAGCCACCGGCCTCGTGGTCATGAGGCCGAGGAGACCGATACCTAGGGATGGGCTGATAATCCTCGTCAGTGCTGTCAGAGGCCTCATCCTCAGCTATATCAGCGGGCTGAGCATCTAGATCTGCAAGCCCTGCCTCAGCAAGACCCTGTATGGTCGCGTCCTGCTCAGCCGCTGTCTCAGGTACCTCTGGCCTCTGTCTCTGTCCTGGGCCAGGTGCCTGCTCTCTCGTAACTGAAGTCCATAGCTGACGAATATCATACTTAGGAAAACAGTAGTAGTTTTAGTTATCTCAGCACTGATCTCTGAAGGCAACTCAAGTGCAGATCTGATGATAAAGCAAATCCAATGAGCATAGGGCAGCTGACGGTGTCCCTTGAAGCCTTCTACCAGAGTGTCCTCCATCTCACTCATCATAAGATCCCAAATGTCAAAAGGTGTCTGTGAGAGGAGGTGGTGAACAACCCATAGCTGCATCCTGGTCAATCCCTCTTTGTAACCAAGCCTGGGAAGAAGAGTGCGCCTGACAATAGCATCCAGGACTCGGGCAAGTGGTGTCAAACTGGCAGGTGTGCGATGAGACCCTTCGCCAAAAGGCTCACGAAAGCAGGGTCGGATCAGATCAGTAGGTGGCACAGTACCGCCATGAGGGCGTCTAGGTGGAGCTGTCTGACCGAAACGGAGCTGGTGAATCTTCGTGTCTGAAGCTGGGAGTTTGAGAATCTCCCGCACTCTTGTGCTGTACAGTCTGCGGTCACGGCCTCTGAATGCAAAGTGTATGAACTCATGGGCTGGATCAATCCATAGTGAAGCATAGAATTCCCTAACCCAAGTGCCGCAGTATGCACCTGTCCGTCCAAGAAAATCTGGTAAGCCTGGTAGATAGGACAGGTGCGGACGAAGCTGCTCACCCACTACCTCAACAAGCGACTCAATGCGATAGACCCTCTGTGGTCGAAAGGCAATGCCACTGTCAACAAGAGCTCTGTAAAAATCCTCCTGTAGAGGAGTATAAAAGCCCTCTGAAGCTCTGGAGTCCCTCTGAGGTGGAAACCACCGGCTGACCTCAACAAATCTCAAACTTTGCACCTGACGTGCAGTAGCACCTCTCAAGTCAAAGTGCTCGACAGGAGGTGAACCTCTAACCCTGGGAGGTGGACGTCCTCCACGACGCTGGCCCTCTAGCCTGGGAGTCACCTGAGCCCGTGTGCGTGTGGAGCGGCGACGTTGTGGAGTCTGAGCTGACTGCTCCTCTGTCCCCTCTGGAGCCTCTGCAGGTGGATCAACTGACATAGTATCTACATCCATTAGCACCTCTGTGCCCTCAGTGGTCTCGGTAGTCTCTGTACCAAGCTGTCGACCTTCAAGATGAAAGCGACTATCGCCAATGCGTATACCACTGCTCCTGCCACCTCTCTCGGCTGCATCAGCTGCATCTGCCACTGCCTGAGCTATCTCTGCATCAGTAAGAGTCTTCTTCTTCTTTCTGGCCATGATCTTGATGCGCTTTCCATGCGCAACCTCAGACATACGAGGAGGACTATCGTCCCCGTCACCAGGAGCACCACCAGCATTCTTGCAACGAACCATGCTGTCACACTGTTAGAAAACCTCTGAAAGATGATGTACTGACACTCGAGAGGCTTGGCCTCAATCCGTATCCGCAGGCTTGGCCTCGGATTTAACAACTGAACATCAGTCACCCCGACACACCGACAAACTCGCTGAAAAGACGGAATAGATGGATCTACTATAAGCAACATATATGATCTAAAAGGTACGAAACCCTAGAGATAGCAAGCATATAAGATAAGATGTGAAACGAAACATGATGGATACCTCGGATCGACAAGAAAACGGTGTTGAGATGAGATGACCTAGGTCGCGAGACTTTCCGAAGCACCAGATGAGTGCTGATTTGCCAAAACAGAAGTCGATTAGGATAACGATAACGAAATTTCAGCAAACCCTAACACGAAGATCAAGGATGAGCGTAACCACCTCGGAGCGAAGACGTCGCGCGAAGAACTTTTCGACGACGAACGAAGGAGGCCCCGCAGCACGAACCCTAGGGTTAGGGCGACGCGTGGTGGCCGAAAACCGAGGATGGTCGCGAGGGCAGGGGCTGGTCGGAGGTCGTGCAGGTGGAGGAGAGCGTGGCTTGCAGGCGGTAGCAGTTCACGGCGGCGGCGGCGGCGCAGGCGCGGTGGAGGTGGCGGCGCGGCAGAGGCGGCTGCGTGGGCGCGGGAGAGGCGGCTGCGCGGGCGCGGGAGAGGCGAAGCTGTGGTGAGCTCCGGCGAGCTGCGGTGGCGAGCTCCCGGCGAGCTAGGGCAAGGTGGCGGCGGATTCACGAGGTGTACGGCGCGGATGAGGAAAAATAAAGAGAACACGAAGGTTTATATGAAGGATTAGATCCGCTCGTCACGCGATGACCGAACGCGATGGTCGATATGACCGGACGCGGTGGAGGCAGCGTCCGGTCACATTCCAGTAAGCTCCTAGAATGATCGGACGCGTCCGATTATCCACGATCGGACGCTGACAGCGTCCGGTTTTGATTTGCCCAGAAAACTAAGAAGGATGACCAGACGCAGTGGTGGTTACCAGGACCGGACGCGGTGGTCAACAGGGATGCGTCCGGTGCAGCGTCCGGTCACTGGATCAGGAGATGGTCTTTAGGATGACCGGACGCGCTGGTGGTCACCGGTACCGGACGCGGTGGTGAAGCATCACTGCGTCCGGTGCAGCGTCCGGTCCAGCATCCGATCACTGTTTTTCGCCCTTCTTCATTCCGAACTTCGACGCGACTTCTCCCAATTAAGTTCCAATTCAAAGAGACACAAATAAACACCAATTGGAACAAGATATGAGTGACCTCACTCAAACCCTCAAGTTTCTCAAAATAGTTTGCCTTAGGCTAATATTATTTTTAGGAAAATAGGCAACAAACACTCGAGGAGCAACGTATGGCCATGCAATAGAGTTTTTGAACCTTTGGGAGCGTCAAAATGCTCTCTCTACCCATGGACGAACACAGAGGTTGCTCAAAGCTTAATCAAAAAGAAACGACAAAGCAACAACCATGCAAATGCAATGCAAAACAAGTAAGTAAAGCTAGGTTGCTTGTCAAGTTTGATCCACGGTTAGGCTTCTTCACTCCTCCAAAGGAGGGTTATCGTAACCGTGTTAGCCAAGCCCTAGATGCATTGCAGGTATTTAAACATGACATATAATACAATGCAATGCAAGGGACAACACAAGCTCATCTTTTAAAGTTACTAGAGTCAAGCACATTGAGTTCACTTCTCAACCTACAAAAGGTAGCTTCATCTAAAGGTTTAGTGAAGATATCCGCTAATTGATTTTCACTTCTTACACCTTCTAGTGAAATGTCATTTTTAGCAACGTGATCTCTTAGAAAGTGGTGGCGGATATCAATGTGCTTGGTGCGAGAGTGTTGTACCGGATTATTGGCAATTTTAACCGCACTTTCATTGTCACATAAAAGCGGCACCTTTTCAAGAACAACTCCATAGTCTAGGAGGGTTTGTTTCATGTATAGGATTTGTGCACAACAAGCCCCCGCGGCAATGTATTCCGCCTCGGCGGTGGACAAAGCCACACTATTTTGCTTTTTAGATGACCAAGATACTAAGGATCTCCCAAGCAAATGGCATCCTCCGGATGTGCTTTTTCTATCAATTTTGCAACCGGCATAATCCGAATCGGAGTAGCCAACTAGTTGGAATCTAGCTCCTTTGGGGTACCATAGTCCGATGCTTGGGGTATACTTAAGATATCTTAGAATTCTTTTTACGACACTTAGGTGAGGTTCTTTAGGGCATGCTTGAAAGCGGGCACACATGCACACACTAAACATGATGTCGGGCCTAGATGCGGTAAGGTACAACAAGCTACCAATCATAGAACGGTAAAGAGTTTGATCGATTGGTTTACCTCCCTCATCTAGGTCGAGATGTCCATTAGTTGGCATTGGGGTCTTAATTGGCTTGCATTCTTCCATCTTGAATCTTTTGAGAAGATCCTTGGTATACTTTTCTTGAGAGATAAAGATCCCTTCTCTCATTTGCTTGACTTGAAACCCAAGGAAGAATGTTAGCTCACCAATCATTGACATCTCGAACTCTTTTGACATCAATTCACCAAATTCTTTGCAATAGTCTTCATTTGTTGAACCGAAGATGATATCATCAACATACACTTGACAAATGAAGATCTCTTCTTTAAATTTCTTGGTGAATAGTGTGGTGTCAACCTTCCCAATAGTGAAGCCCTTCTCTATGAGGAAGTCCCGGAGGCGCTCATACCACGCTCTAGAGGCTTGCTTGAGCCCATATAGCGCCTTGGACAACCTATAAATATGATTAGGATATCTAGGGTCTTCAAACCCGGGAGGTTGTTCAACAAAGACTAGTTCATTTATGAAGCCATTTAAGAATGCACTTTTCACATCCATTTGATATAGTTTCATATCATGATGTGATGCATATGCAAGAAGGATACGGATGGCTTCAAGTCTTGCAACGGGTGCAAAAGTCTCTCCAAAATCAAGACCTTCAACTTGAGAGAACCCTTTTGCCACTAGTCTTGCCTTGTTTTTTACCACTACCCCTTGATCATCTTGCTTGTTGCGGAACACCCACTTGGTTCCAATGACTCTTGCACCTTTTGGATGCTCTTCAAGTGTCCACACTTGATTGCGGGCGAAGTTGTTCAATTCTTCATGCATGGCATTCATCCAATCTGGATCTTGAAGAGCTTCTTCTACATTCTTAGGTTAAAGACAAGAGACAAAGGAGTGATGTTCAACAAAAGAATTAAACTTTTAAGATAGAGTCATTACACCCTTTGTAGGACTCCCTATGATGAGATCTTATGGATGTGCTTGAAGTAGAGGTGAGTTTCTTCGATCAACCATTTGAGGAGTAGGATGGGGAGCATCAACATCTTGTGCTTGTGCCTCGGCTTGATGATGAGAGACATGGGTGTCTTCATTTTCAACTCTCTCATTCTTGTCATCATTTTGAAGCACATATGATGAAGATGGTGGATTGACAATTTGTACATTGTCTTCATCATCTTTAGGCTTGATGTCACCCACCGGCATGTTCTTCATGGCCTCCCTCAATGGTTCATCACCTACATCATCACAATTTTCAATTGCTCCTTGGGAGCCGTTAGATTCATCAAATTCCGCATCATATGTTTCCTCAACCAAACTGGTAGCATGGTTAAATACTCTATATGCTTTGGACTTTGATGAGTAGCCAACAAGAAAACCAATATCACAACGTCTTTGGAACTTCCCTAGGTGTTGACGCTTCTTGTAGATGTAGCATTTGCAACCAAACACCCGAAAGAATGAGACGTCCGGCTTCTTCCCATTTAGCAACTCATAAAGGGTCTTGCAAAGGAACTTTTGTAGAAAGAGGCGATTTGAAGCATAGCATGCGGTGTTGATTGCCTCGGCCCATAATTTCTCCGGTGTGTTGTACTCATCTAGCATTGTTCTTGCAAGAGTGATCAAGGTCCGGTTCTTTCTCTCAACTACACCATTTTGTTGAGAAGTGTAGGTTGATGACACTTCATGCTTGATTCCAATTTCATCACAATAGGCTTCAATGTTGGTGTTGTCAAACTCTTTTCCATTGTCACTTCTAATCTTCTTTATCTTGACTTCAAATTCATTTTGAGCTCTCTTTGTAAACTTCTTGAAGCAACTTGCCACTTCGGATTTGTCATGAAGGAAGAAGGTCCAAGTGTATCTTGAGAAGTCATCCACAATCACAAGACAATAAAGATTTCCACCTAAACTCTTGTAAGTTGTAGGACCAAACAAATCCATGTGTAGAAGTTCTAGTACTCTTGATGTTGACATGTAGGCTTTGGTTGGATGAGTGTTTGTAACTTGTTTGCTGGCTTGACATGCACTACAAGGTTTGTCCTTTTCAAACTTTACATCCTTTAAACCTCTTACTAATTCTTTCTTCAATAGCTTGTTGAGAGTATTCATTCCAACATGAGCAAGCCTCCTATGCCAAAGCCATTCAAGTGTGGTCTTGGTGAACAAACATGTCATCAAGTTTGCATCTTCGGAGGTAAAGTCAACAAGATAAAGATTGTTGTATCTAAAGCCCTTGAAAATCACTTGCTTGTCATCTATCTTAGTAACAACCACTTCATTTGGACCAAACAAGCATTGGTAGCCAAGATCACAAAGTTGCCCAACGGATAGTAAGTTAAAACTCAATGAAGCAACATAGAGCACATTTGAGAGAGAATGATCATTTGATATTGCAACCTTGTCTATACCCTTGACTTTGCTCTTTGAATTATCCCCAAATGTGATCTTGTCTTGACATACCCCATCTTCTTCAAGTGAGGTGAACATACGAGGATCACCGGTCATATGTTGTGTGCAACCACTATCAATCACCCAATGAAATCCACCGGTCTTGTAGTTTACCTACACACAAGAGGTCAAACCTTTTGTTTAGGGACCCAAACTTGAGAGGGACCCTTAATTTTTTCAACGAGTGACTTGGTAACCTAAATTTTCTTTGGCCTAGTCTTGTTAGGAGGACTCAAGAACATGACTTTCATCTTTCCACTAGAGTCCTTTCTAAGCATGTAGTGAGCATTAAAAGCAAAGGGTCTAGCATGCTTGGGCAAGGGTTGTGGTGGTGGAGTTTTGCACTCATGAGCAAAATGACCTTCTTGTCCACACTCAACACATCTCTTTGGCTTGGGCTTTGTCTTGCTTTGTTGTTGTTTGGCCTTTACCTTCTTTTCTTGATTTCCCAAATAGCCAATGCCACTCCTATCCAACTTCATGACGGTGTTCATGAGTAGCTCACTTTGCAAGTGTTGGCCTCTTGTGAACTTGCTTAGGCCGGTCTTGAGATGCTCTTTCTCTTGCTTGAGCTTCTTGTTTTCTTCAATGAGTGACTCATTTGAAGCTTGCTTCTCAAGAGCCATCAACTTCTTGTTCTCAACTTTAAGCATCTCATTTTCACTCTTGAGCTTGACATACTCATCATAGTCATTGGCCTCAACCACACTCTTGCCTTTGTCGCTAGAGCCTTGCTCAAAGTTGTCAACAAACAAATCATCACATGATGTAGCTATATCAATCTTAACAATTTGGTTAGTAGCATCATGTGTCTCAAGAGCAAGCTCATTAGCAACAATAAGAGTATCATAATTAATTTTCAAGGTGGTGTACTCTTCTTTTAGTAAGTTTAGTCTAGTGATGAGTTTACCATGCTTCTTCTCAATCTTATCATGTTTATCTCTAAGCTCCTTGTTAGAAGTTTTAAGCTCTTTGAGAGAAGAAGACATAGTTTCATGTTGATCTATGAGCTCATCCCTAGCATTATGTGCACTTTCAAGCTTAGATGAGAGTGATTCATTTTCATGTTGAAGCTCATCATTTTCATTTCTAGTCCTCTTTATGATTTTAGAATATTTATTTAACAATTTTACTAGTTCATCATAAGAGGGAGCATCATATTCATCATCACTATCACTATCATCATCATCACTATCACTATTTTGTACCTTTCGATCACCCTTTACCATAAGGCATAGATGAGTAGTAGAAGATGATGGTGAAGATGGCGGTGAAGGTGGTGATGAAGATGTCGGTGAAGATGATGATGGCCCAATCACAAGTGCGGCGATCTTTTCTTTGTCATTGTCACTTTCATCGCCGGAGGACTCACATGATGATTCAATGTCGGTGAGCCAATCACCAACAATATAGGCCTTGCCTCCCTTCTTCTTCTTGAAGAATTCTCTTTTCTTGCCATCTTTCTTCTTGTATGGCTTATTCTTCCTTTTGTCATCTTTTTCATCACTTGAGTCATCTTTCTTGCCCTTGTACTTGTTCTTGTACTTATCTTTTGGAGGCTTTGGGCATTGATGAGCTAGATGGCCAAGTTCTCCACAATTGAAGCAATCCATTTTAGAGATTGGCTTCCTTTTGCTACTAGTGAAGAATTTCTTCTTCTTGCCATCGAACTTGATGTCACTCTTATTTAGCTTCTTTAGCATCTTGGTGGTCTTCCTTACCATGAGTGCAAGTGATTCATCATCAATGTCACTTTCACTAGAGCTTTCTTGCACAATCATGGCTTGGGCCTTCTTCTTTTTCTTTTCATGACTAGCTTTAAAGGCCAAGTCTTTCTTCTTGGAAGATGATGAGCCCTCTTCTGGAGTGATGTGCATGTACATCTCATGTGCGTTGATCTTCCCCAATACTTGAGTTGGTGTTGCGGTGGAGAGATCACTTTGGTGAAGTACGGTGACAATGTGTCCATACTTCTCAATGGGAAGAACACTTAAGATCCTCCTTACAACATCCGATTGACTCATTTTAGTGAGTCCAAGAGCATTTAGATCTTCTACAAGAACATTCAAACGAGTGTACATGTCGTTAGCACTTTCTTTAGGAAGCATCTCAAAAGAGTTAATTTTCTTTAATGTAATATGATAGCGTTCCTCACGCTCACTCTTAGTTCCCTCATGGAGAGCACAAAGATTTTCCCATAATTCGTGTGCGTTTTTGGCATTTCGCACACGATTGAAAATATCTTTGTCTAGTGCCCGGTAGATTGCATTTTTTGCTTTTGCATTCCACCGGTCGTATTTCTCCTCGTCACCACTTGGGTTAGCGGGATCTCTTATAGGAGGAAGCCCTTCGGTTGCGGCTCTAAGGCACCCAACATCTATGGCTTCGAGGTACGCCTCCATACGAATTTTCCAATATGGAAAATCATCTCCCTCAAAAGTGGGAGGTGGTCCTTCCCCATTAGACATCTTGCTCTAGGCGGTAAAGCCTAAATTAAGAGCAACACGGCTCCGATACTAATTGAAAGGATCAAGATGCCCAAGAGGGGGGGTGAATTGGGCTTTTCTAAAAATTAATTGCAAGAATTAAATCCTACAAGCCAAACTTCACCCCTAGTGCCTACTTGTGTTCCTTGTGATTTTATCGACAAAAGTTTTGCACTCTAAGTTCCAATCCTAGACTAGCAAGGCAATTCTAGGAAAGTAAACAAGCAATGAAAGTAAATGCTTGAAAGTAGGGGATAGGAACACGGTGATGTTTTGCCGAGGTATCGAGGAGTCGCCACTCCCCACTAGTCCTCGTTGGAGCACCCGCGTAAGGGTGTAGCTCCCCCTTGATCCGCGTAAGGATCAAGTGCTCTCTATGGGTTGATTCTTCGACACTCCATCGCGGCGAATCACCCAAAACCGCTCACAACTTGAGTTGGGTCACCCACAATCTCGTCGGATGATCACCAAACTCTCAATCACCACCAAACCGTCTAGGTGATGGTGATCACCAAGAGTAATAAGCTAGAACTCTCACTTGACCACAACAAGCCTAATGAGAAGATAGATGCACACTTGCTTGACTCTTGTCACTAGAGAGGATTCTCAAACTTCGATTCGCAAATCACTATCCTCACTAGGGCTCTTGCACTTCCTTGCACTCTAAAGGTGTTTCTCAGCTGAACAAATGAGCAAGAGACCTCTAAAAGAGGTGGAGGGGTGTATTTATAGACCCCTCAAACAAATCCAACCGTTACCTTTCGAAACAGCCAGACGCGCACTGATCGGACGCGCCTGTCGATATGACCGGACACGCCGGTCAGGTGTAACGGTCGAATAACGGAAACCTGTGCTGAGTGACCGAACGCGCCGATCTGTGATGACCGGACGCGCCGGTCTGAGATGACCGGACGCGCCGATCAAGGATGATCGGACGCGTCCGATCATGCAAGAGCTCTCTAGAAAACTGACCTGACGCATCACCGCGTCCGATCATAGGTGACCGGACGCGTCAGGTCACCACGGGACCTTATTGGAACATGACCGGACGCATGACCGCGTCCGATCATAGGTGACCGGACGCGTCAAGTCACCATGGGACCTTACTAGAACATGACCGGACGCGCCGATCATTTCACAGTCGCGTCCGATTACCCTGTTTACCCTTTGGAACACGTGTCAGACTGACCACCGCGTCCGGTCCTCTCAAGGACCACGTCCGGTCAGTCAGCTGAAAGCACAGTGAAGATTTAGTACTGACCGGACGCGTCCGGTCATAGGTAAACAGCTCAAACGTCTTCTAAACGCGATGCAACTTGAACCAAGTTGCTTCTAACTGAACTCTGAGCTTTTCTCGAGCTACCTAGTGCTAAGTTTGACAAGTGTGCACCACACCTAAACACAAGACTCACCTAGGCCAAGCTACTCGCTCATGCCCCTCTTCATAGTATGGTCAAAGGAAGAAACAAAGATCCTAACGACTATTTCAGATGTATCTCAACACCTTGACATCCGGAACTAACCGTCCTTAATCTTATCGTTGATCCTTTAAAAACCGAAACGATTTGCATCAAGGGACATGAATACCATATTGCCCAAAGCAGTTATCATCTCCATGACCTAACTTACCAACGTTTCTGCAAAAACACACGTTAGTCATGGTAATTATGTGTTGTCATTAATTGCCGAAACCAACACCGGGGCCTAGATGCTTTCAAGTCGGAGAGGAAGCCTCCACGTGGTGCCTCCAGGCGCGGCCTCCACGCGCTCGCCGAGGCAGGAGCCAGGAGGGGAGCCGCTGCTGTGCTTTTTGCTCCCACGCGCTCGCCTCGGGGTCGTCAGATCCGCACAGCCGCAGGCACTCGATGCAGGATCTGCATGGCCGGCGGCCTAATGGAGACTGGAGTGGAGCTGTGGAGAAGGGGAGTGAGCTCTGGGTGCCCGAGCGTAGCGTATGGGAAGGGGGCGAACGTTGGGCGGTGGTGCTCGAGCGTGGTGAGTGTGGGTTGGGGAGGGGGTGCGCGTAGGGGCCGGGGCTTAGGTTTAGGTGGGGGTTGCTTGCTAGGCTGGGCTTACTGGCTGATGGGCTGACTTGCTGGGCTTAGGTTTAGCAGGCCGCACCAACCACTGGGCTGCCACCGAGCTGGCCTCTAAATGTTGGGTCGTGTCGTGCCGCCCGGGCCTAGGGTGCAGCCCAAGCACGGCCCTGTGCACCGTGCCGGGCCGGCCTAGGCCCGCACAATACCGGGCCGTGCCGTGCTTGGGCGGGGCCAAAAAACCGTGCTTCGGGCCAGGACACCAGGCTGCGGGTTGCATGGACATCTATAGCTACAGTAAACATATGGTAATGATGGATTAATTAGTCTTAAGAAATTTGTCTCACAGTTTATAGGCAAATTCTGTAATTACTTTTTTTATTAGTATTCGAACATCCATTTCAACATCCCATAAAACATTGGAGGTGACCCCAAAACTTTACACCAAACAAAGGAAAAGCTGCATGCCCGGGACCATGCCTGCTAGCCCTACATTTCTTTCTGCAACAACATCGAAAGGGAGAAGTATGGTACAGAGACAATTCATCAGACAGAGAAAGAAGAGGTGGTCAGGCACTCTCTAGACTACGGGTGCCCCCATCCACCTCACAGCATCTCTCTACGTGCGCGCGCGACGAGTAGCAATTGGCCAATGGCCGGCTGGCTGCCTGCCTGACGGTGTCGTGTCGTCTGGTCTGCTGATGAGCTGGGAAAGGAAAGGAAAAGCTGCAGCGGCCCGGGACCGCGCCTGCTCTGCATTTCTTTCTGCAACAACAACGAAGCCTGCAGAGCTAGGCGTCTCTCGGACCTGCTGCGGGAGCAGCAGGATCCCTTCCTCCTCCTCCACCACCTGCTCCTCCAAGACCACGACGACGACAACGCCACACCGGCCCGCACGCCCGCCGCTGCCGCATCAGCGGCGAGGAGGAGCCTGCTGCGCGGGAGCACGGCGACCGTCACGAAGCTGGCTCTGCGCTGGGCGGATGACGTCCTTGCCGGCTGCTTCTCCTTCCCGTGCGCCGCCACGCGCCAGAGGTTCCGCCGCCTGCCGCGCGCCGACAGAGTCGGAGATGCGTCGTCGCTCCCGCTGACTGCCACGACGGCGCCGGAGACGGAGGGAGGCAGCTCAGCCCCGTGTCCGTCCTGGACCTGCACTCCGACGACGAATCATCGGCCGTGCCAAGCCAACGTAAGCACTCAGTACTAACTAATAATTCGTCTCTGCAAGCAATGCTGCGTTTTCTTGCCGACATCTCTGTTTCTACCACGAGAACAATACAGGGGATGAGCACAGCGACGACGATGGCAATGGCAAGCCGTCGACCTCAGGGACATGCACAGGGACCTCGCCGCCATCCATCCACGACAACGACCACGACCTCCCCGGCAAGACTCCCTCAACGGAGGAGAGGTTTCAGAGGAAGAGCGTCGTGTGTGGCTGCGAGTGTGAGAGTGTCACGGCGGACATCTTCCGGATCCCAAGGCTGGTGGAGATCGACCTTTCCGCTTCGCCGCGGGACGACTGGCGCCGCCTCGTCGTCGGCGGCGGGGAAGAGGAGGCTCAGCAGGTAGCGCAGAGCATCGAGGCCATGATCTTCGAGGAGGTCAGGTGGGAGGCAGTCCGTGACATGCTCTGCTCGCCACAACACTGACAGTTCATATGTTTGCTATCTTTCAGAGTTTGCGGTTAGTGTTCTGTAAAAGAAAAAAAAAACAAAGGAATTTGCTTGACGGTGGTGTCCCACCTCTAGGGATGAAATCGGAGCGGATAATGTCTTTTCCATATCCTAATCCGCTTTTCTCTGTCGGATTCAGAGCGGAGCAGATAATACACGGATTCGGATGCGAATGTGGATTTTTTTCGGATGTCGGAACAACAGGTACGGATATGGAGCGGAATCGGATCGGATACGGATTTAAATATTAGAGTAATATGTGCATACTTAGAGAATTGCATGCTTGTCAAAAATTAATTTTTTAAGAACCAATAACAAGTAGTAGACAATAATATCCTTCGTCCCATTCTATATTGTGGCTATAACATCAACACAATTAACACTTAACAAATTATCCTCACTCACCAATGATAAGTTATTAGTCAATATGCAATAACAGTAAGCAAGATTTCAATTCGAAATTTATAACATCAAACAACGACATCACAAAAATAAGATTTCAATGAAACCACCAGGAAATGCGTAAAGATGGAGGCAACTAGTAACATCTTTGCATGCACTTGATGAGGCTTATTGTTCATCTATCCATTCTCGTTTCGTCCTCTCTTGGCTTCGCTAAAATGTATGCTTCAGATAGGTGTGTACACTACTTATATACATATACATATACATATACATTATCACGTGTTTGTGTCTAGAGCAGGTTGCTTGTGATCCATACTGTTGTAGTATGGTTCTAGCTAGTCAACGACTCAATGCACAGTACAACTAGCGAACTGAACATAGCTTAGCTGATTAGGGTTATCGTGGTATTTATTCTTCAAGGTTTAAATACTCGATTTGACATGGAAGTGATTTATCGACGCAATTTTATCAGTGGTACTGCCATACGTCCGTGAAACTGCGAGAGTTGGCTCTGATTACCATTTATAATGCCTCGACCCGCGAAGACGGCTAAGCCCACCCTACACATTGCATGAATCACACCTACTAATTAACTCTGTTGCGTTTTCGTCCTCGCTTCACGCAAAAGGATCGATCTGAAGTTAACAGCCTCTCAAGTCCAGCCTTGTTCAGCTCTGGTTCAGTTTCCAGTACTAACTTCGTAGGTACAGTGTTTTCTGTGATGCTACGGTACCTTGAGCTACAGTGTTATACATTCGGTCCTGCCTGTACTAATTCGTAATAAATATTTCTTACGACTTAGCAAGTGAAGGGGTCAGGATTGGTTTAAGTCCTGGGCCTCACTCAAGCCCATCTAGCTAGCGAAGGCTAGGGACGCATCATTTCCAGGCCAAGCTAGTGCCTTCGTCAGGAGCAAACATCACAAAAGTGCAGCAGTAACAAATTATGATCCTGTTCTACTCTAGCTGCTTAACGTTAATTTTATTTTCATCGGTGCCCCCAAATCACGACTGGATTACTAGACTGCAGCACTCTGTGTTGGTCATTGCATTTGCACCACCCTGACTCCTGAGGGAAGAGCATGAAAAAGCAGAGTAGAAGAAGAGGACGCCGCGGGTTTTCTCTCAGATTCATATAATCATATGACAAATTGTCCTTGCATTGTGGTAAAGTTGGATTTATTAGGAAATAATAAATAAAGAGAGGTAGGGCATCGTGTTACCATTAATTGCAAGAATGGTGCCACGATTCAAATACTACAATGCAATATGTTATGAATGGAGTAGCTGCTGCTTCGTTTCTTGCTTGATATTCTTTTCGGTCTTATTTGGATGTACATGTATTCGTCTTAATTCACGTGAGTCTGCAAGTATCAACAGTAGTATCAAGCATGCATGGGTGGGCGTGGCAATTGGCCAATTGCCAGCCTGTCTGTCTGGTTCTGGTCTGCTGCGACCTGATCTGAGCTGGGAAAGGAAAGCAAAGCAAAGGAAAAGCTGCAGCCCGGGCCCGTGCCTGCCCTGCATTTCTTTCTGCACCAACAACGAATGCCAACCCAAAATATTTCCTCTTCCATCCATCATCCATCACATCGAATCTTTCGACGTATGCATGGAGCATTAAATGTAGGTAAAAAAGATAACTAATTGCATAGTTTGTCTGTAAACGTCGGGACGAATCTTTTGAGCCTAGTTAGTCTATGATTGGATAAATTTTGCCAAATAACAACGAAAGATGCTACAGTAACTTTTCACCTACTTTTCGCGAAGTGAACACACCCAGATCAATTGAAAGGTGCACTGTATAAAAAAGATTCTCCATCACATTAAACTTGCGGTACATGTATGAAGTGTTAAATGTGGATAAAATAAAAAACTAATTGTACAGTTTGGTTGTACTTTGCGAGACGAACATTTTGAGCCTAATTAGTCAACAGTTGGATAATTATTACCAAATACAAGCGAAATGCTACAGTGTCGCTACAGTGGATATGATGCTGGATTATTGCTTGCTTGGATAACCTGGTGGAAAGTTAAGTTACACTAAAGTTTAAATGGATAAACTTTAGTCCACTACTCTTGGGATACATACATACATACATGAACTAATAAAACTCTAAAAGTAATGGACAAAGACGCATATGCACATTTCAGTCTAAATTTGCCAACCAATGATTCACTGGGTTGGAAACTAAAAATCAGTTCACCTTTAGTCCACCCGATACCTTGGCCTAAAGTCTAGATGACTAGAGTTTAGTATCATGCACCTGAACACCATAGATGATGGATGGAGCCTTGCCAATTCGCCATTTTTTTTGGCTCAATCCAATTTGCTATTGAACGCTGACTGTTCAATTCAATCAGAGATTGGGCTTTGTTGCTTCTCATTTTCCATTCTTCAGTCTTTGCACGTGCACGCGCGCGCGAAATTTCTAAATAATATTTTTTAAAATAGTCTTTTTTTTTAATCTGAAGTGCATGAGCTTGGCACGCTGTAGATGGCGAAGGATCTGTCGAGTGGCGACATGACAGCGGCTGATCGATGCGCATAAAAAGGTCGACATGTCTTCACCTTCCATTGTACTCTATTACAGTCTACTACATACAGACAACACGTAAAGGCGGCAAGCAAGCAAAGCAAAAGGGAGGACCTCCCCGGTCCGAGATGGGCTGCTCATGGACCTTCTAGACTACGGGTGCCCCCATCCATCCTCACAGCATCTCTCTGTGTGCGCGCGCGGATTTTTTTTAAATAATATTTTTTTTAATGATTAATTGCAAATCTAGAAGTTGTTATATAAAAATTTGACATATAGCATCCTATTGGCCCCTCAAAGACTGATATGAGACCTGTCGGCTGCTCACTGGCCGATAGGCCGTACAGCCTGGCCGACAGGCAGTATCGCGGGAGCAGCCATTACGACTAGAGACGACAACGAGATGACTGCCCTGCCCTCGTTCACTACCTGCCACTGCCTGCCACCGTTGCCAGGCGTCTCTCGGACCTGCTGCAGGAGCCCTTCCTCCTCCACCTGCTCCTCCAAGACCACGACGACGACAGCGCCACGCCGGCCCGCACGCCCGCCGCCGCGAGGAGGAGCCTGCTGCGCGGCCACCGTCACCAAGCTGCCTCTGCGCTGGGCGGACGACCTCCTCGCCGGCTGCTTCTCCTTCCCGTGCGCCGCCAAGCGGCAGAGGTTCCGCCGCCTGCCACGCCCCGACAGAGACGTCTCTTCCGCCGCCAGCGCCGACTGCTACGGCGGCGGCGGCGGCGGCGGTGCCGTTGACTGCGGGAGGCAGCAGCTCAGCCCCGTGTCCGTCCTGGACCTGCACTCCGACGACGAATCGTCGGCCGTGCCTAGCCAACGTAAGCACTCACTCCTAGTACTGGGAATGTGAAAGGGTGGCAGCGGACATCTCCCGCATCCCGGGCCTGGTGGGGCTCGACTTGTCCGCGTCGCCGTGGGACGACTGGCGCCGCCGCCTCGTCGTCGGCGGGGAAGAGGAATTTGCTTGATGGTGGTGTCCCACCAGCCTCTGGAACATGGAGTGAAAATTGGTCAAGTGAAATCATTGGAAATTTGGACTCACACTTTTTCTTCACCTGTATTATTGTTGTTTACTTGTTGTGAACAGAACTCTTTTTCCCGTTCTGTCCTGTAGTGTTTCTTTTCCAAAAACAAACAAAAAAATAGTGAGTTGTAGCATTACTAGCATGCATGCTCTAGTCCTGAATCCTCGGGAGTTTTTCCACACTTTGCTGCTGCTGTTACTTGAGTTCAGTCTGAACTCTGAACTTTGGTAGTATGGTGAATGACTGAATGTAACTGGCTACTGTGTTAAACAAATGGTGAACGTAACTGACACTGGGGTGCTAAAGTTTAACAGATGGTAGCAGCAAAAGGTAGATCACAGGTCGAGTAGGTACAGTGACCTTATGTTTTGGGCATGAGGTCTTGTTTAGATCCAAAAACTTTTCATGGAAAACTACAGTAACGAATCTTGCAGCACATGCATGGAGCATTAAATGTAGATGAAAAAAACTAATTACATAGTTTGGTTGGAAATCGCGAGAGGAATGTTTTGAGCCTAATTAGTCCGTGATTTGACACTAAAGTGCTACAGTAAAAAAAAATGTGCTAATGATGTATTAATTAGGCTTAATAAATTCGTCTCGCGGTTTCGTAATTAGTTTTTTTATTAGTATCTGAAAACTCCTTCCGACATCGCACGAAACATCCGATGTGATATTTTTTCAAAAAACTTTTCACCAACCAAGGTCGTGTTTAGATCCCAATTTTTTTTTGGAAAAATTCATGTAGCACTTTCGTTGTTATTTGGCAAAATTTATTCAACCATGGACTAACTAGGTTCAAAAGATTCGTCTCGACATTTACAGACAAAATGTATAATTAGTTATTTTTTTACCTACATTTAATGCTCTATGCATGCGTCCAAAGATTCGATGTGATGACTACTGTAGCACTTTTTAGGAAATTTTTTGGGAACTAAACAAGCACTAAGGGTGGGTTTAGATGCTCAACTTACATTTGGATGATCCTATCAAAGCTATCACCGTACTATTATTATGCTTTGACTGCCCTGCAGCCCTGCTGCTCCCTCCTCAGTTCAGAGGCTCAACTTACCTACATTTAATGCTCTATGCACTGCCAGACTTGAAAACGATGAAACTGTCTGATGATGCACTGACAGGCTCTTTTTTTTTTACCCTGGCGCCAGGCAATGGCACAACTAGCAGCGCATCACGAACCGTGATCTTTGCAGTATCTGCAATAGCACGTCAGTTCACGACTGTCATTTTTTTCGTTTTCCATCCCATCTCTGATCTCTGCATGCTTGAAAATGGAGAGGAGGTGGAGAAGCAGTGACGCTGAAACTTATGGTAACAATAATGAAGCAATCCATGAGCCATGGGCCGCTCTCCATACCAATCAAGTATTGGGCCGCTCTCCATACCAATCAGGTATTGGGCCACTCTGCCACGGAATTCAGAGCAAAGCAGGGCCCATGGAAATGGATCACAAGGAGCGTGGCACTACAAGTGCGCAGTCGTTGTCCAGGGCTGTAGTAGGATGCCAGATTTAACCGATCGACCTACTCTGTTCTTCCCAATTCAACAAGGTTTCCAAAACTGGTACAACTACTCCTAAACCTGAGACCTCAATCTTGTCAAGGAAACTGAATCTCAAATCTCTCTACTACCTTAAACCATGACTTTTCATATGATTTCTCAAATCCCTCACACTCTTCTCACTGA
The DNA here is from genome assembly GCA_038087645.1 of Saccharum hybrid cultivar R570. Lineage (NCBI taxonomy): Eukaryota > Viridiplantae > Streptophyta > Magnoliopsida > Poales > Poaceae > Saccharum > Saccharum hybrid cultivar. The sequence continues at coordinate 2,322,955 of JAQSUU010000664.1, read as the reverse complement.
CTGACGTGTGCAGTTCGTCTGGAGTACCGGGCATCGGTTCAGTTGGAGTGGCTTGCAATCCAAAAATCTGCGCCTGCCTTATGTGTCATTCTCTCACTCACACAACTCTTCATGCCATTGGACAGATCAGTCAGATAACAGGAATGTTAAACTGTCACACCACAACATGCATGCACATTTTGTCTTGGGACTCATCATGCATGCCTCTTGTCAGCTCCATTTCGATCCCATGGGCGTGCCATGGCTTCTTGCAACTTGAGGTAGCCACACCACACACCAAGATCACCTGGTGTCTCAGTGACAGTAAGCATGCATGACACCAAAGTTATCTGAACTCTGGCACCTAACTGAAGAAGCTACATATCAGAAGCCAAACTGCAACAAGAAACAGGGAACGCTGTTACTGAACTCAACTGTCAGTTCAGAGTTGTCAAGCACTCCCCAACACCTGAAACAAACAACAAGCTGGCATGGCATGACATCTGCCTGACCATTTCACCGTCTTCTACCAGGCATCAGCATTCCAGGGTTGCCGGAAATAATTCGGAGGACGAACAATATGCATGTATTCGGGAAAACGATCACAACAGAACAACACATTGATCAACGGTTAAAGTCTCGGTCAATGTGAGTCTTTATCAAGTTGGCATTCAGTCAGAGGACACACGGATACGTTCGCTGTCAGAAGGTAACCCATCTATGTATTATGACAAAAGATTGAGAGGATTTTTCACATCACAGACATTGATGCGACTCACATAATCCTGCAGCTGCCTGATCAAACTAAAAGGAAAATGAGATTGCAAATATGTATCTTTTTCATTCTTCACAAGTGATTCTTAATTCCATCACCACGCACGCATAAACCTCGCTAATTCAAGCTTGACACTGAAAGAAAGAAAAAAAAGAGAGCTAGAACTGAACATGAGCAGACTAGAAGAAGCAGAGAAGAAGACGAACTGGCCGTGGCCGGTGGGCGGTGGATCAGGCATCTCTAGGATCCAGCTCCGGCCGTTTGGCCACCTTCACCATGCTCCGCTCGACGACGCCGGCGGAGCGCTTGCAGGAGAGCCCGAGGCGCGCCCACGTGAACCGGCCCCGGCCCTGCTTGCCCTCCCCCGGCGTACCACTGGCACCGGCGTCCCTGCTGCCCCCCTGTACTGCTCTTGGTGCACGCCTGGTACGCGGGGAGGAACGGGTCGTCCTCCGGCCGCACGGCTCGGGCGCCGGCGATTTACTGACCTATCGGTCTTCCAGATACCGACAGGTCCCTGTCGGCCCTCCAGCTACCGATAGGTCTGGGTGTCGGCTCCCCATGTTTGCCACGTAAGCCTATCGGTAGTTGAGCGGCCGACAAGTTGTTATATGTCAAATTTTTGTATAACAACTTCTAAATTTGTAATTGATCATTAAGAAAATATTATTTAAAAAAAATCCGCGCGCGCTGTGAGGATGGATGGGGGCACCGGTAGTCTAGAAGGTCCATCAGCAGCTCATCTGGGACCTGGGAAGCCCTCCCTTTTGCTTTGCTCGCTTGCCGCCTTTACGTGCTGTCTGCATGCAGTAGACTGTACAGTGGAAGGAGAAGACATGTCGACCCTTTTATGCGCATCGATCAGCAGCTGTCGTGTCGCCACTCATCTACAGCGTGCCAAGCTCGGCCCAGTTTAGATGCAAAAATTTTTTGCAAAAGAATAGTAGATTCCTCGTCACATTGAATTTTTGGACGCATGTATAAAGTATTAAATATAGATAAAAAAATAAAACTAATTACACAGTTTAGACAAAATGGACGAGACGAATCTTTTAAGCCTAATTAGACCATGATTGGACATTAATTGCCAAATAACAACGAAAGTGCTACAGTTGCATTTTGCCAAAAATTTTACCAACTAAACAAGGTCTTAGTTCCAGAAAATTTTACAAAATTTTTTAAAATTCTTCATCACATCGAATCTTTGACACATGCACGACGCATTAAATATAGATAAAAAAAATAAAACTAATTACACAATTTAGCCATAATTCACGAGACGAATCTTTTAAGCTTAATTAGACCAACAACAACAACAACATAGTCTTTTGTCCCAAGCAAGTTAGGGTACGCTAGAGATGAAACCCAAAAGAGACGAGAAACAGGGACACACATAAAGGGACATAAATGGCACAAGACAAAAAGATGTCACGGTTCAGGCACGTTGATTGCCAATCTCCCAGCGCTCCTGTCCATAGCTAAATCCTTGGAGATATTCCACTCCTTAAGATCTCTCTTAACGGACTCGTCCCAAGTTAGTTTAGATCGACCTCTACCACTCTTTACATGATTGGAAAATAACAGCAAAAAGTACTACAGTAATATTTTACAAAAAATTTTCGTCATCCAAACACAGCCTAGGAGTATTTGTTTCATTCATTCATGGCGACTAGCGAGTAGCGCTTGAGCAGCCACAAGGATTAGAGACGACAACGAGATGGCTGGCCCTGCCCTCGTTCACTAGCTGGTAGCTGCCACTGCCACGCGGTTTGCACTTGCAGTTCCGTTGCCTGCCTCCAATGGCCACCAGCTGCTGCACCGCCGCCAGGCGTCTCTCAGACCTGCTGCGGGAGCAGCAGGAGCCCTTCCTCCTCCAAGACCATGACAGCAGCGGCACGGCGGCCCGCACGCCCGCCGCCGCGTCAGCAAGAACGAGAAACGTGCTGCGCGGGAGCACGGCGACCGTCACGAAGCTGACTCTGCGCTGGGCGGACGACCTCCTCGCCGTCTGCTTCCCGTGCGCCGCCACGCGCCAGAGGTTCCGCCGCCTGCCTCGCCCCGACAGAGACATCGCTTCCGCCGGCGCCGACTGCTACGACGGCGGTGGTGCCGTCGACTGCGGGAGGCAGCAGCTGAGCCCCGTGTCCGTCCTGGACCTCCACTCCGACGACGAATCATCGCCCCACCGTAAGCACTCCTAAATCCTGGTTCGTCTCTGCCAGCAATGCTGCATTTTCTTGCCGCCATCTCCGGTCTGCTCCTCTTGCGTTACAGCCAGCCAGCCACTCTGTTTCTTTCTCGATAACAATGCAGGGGATGAGCACAGCGACGACGATGGCAATGGCAAGCCGTCGACCTCAGGGACAGAGACCTCGCCGTCGCCGCCATCCATCCACGACCACGACCTCCCCGGCAAGACTCCAGCAACGGAGAAGTTTCAGATGAAGAGCGTCGCGTCTGCTTGGGACTGGGAGAGCGTCGCGGCGGACATCTCCCGGATCTCGAGCCTGGTGGAGCTCGACTTGGCCGGGTCACCGCGGGACGACTGTAGCCGACGCCTTGACGTCGGCGGGGAAGAGGAGGCCCGGCAGTTGGCTCAGAGCATCGAGGCCATGATCTTCGAGGAGGTCAGGTGGGAGGCCGTCCGTGACATGCTCTGCTCGCCACAACACTGACAGTTCATATGGTTGCTATCTTTCAGAGTTTGCGGTTAATGTTTTGTACAAAAAGGAATTTGCAATTAGTCATCTCACCAGCTAAGGACCCACCTGCCTCTGGGACGTGGAGTGAAAATTGGTCAAGTGAAGCCACTCAACATTTGGACTGCCACTTTTTCTCCACCTGTATATTATTGTTGTTTATTGTGCTAAAGGAGTAGCGGTGGTGGTGCAGAAAGTGAAAGAACCGAACTTTTTTTTCTCTCTCTCTCTCCTGTAGTGTTTCTTTTCTAAAAACAAAAAAGGTGAGTTGTAGCTTGCATGCTCTAGTCCTGAATCCTTGGAGTTTTTTCCCCACTTTGCTGCTGCTGTTACTTGAGTTGAGTCTGAACTCTGAACTTTGGTATGGTGAATGACTGAATGTAACTGGCTACTGTGTTAAACAAATGGTGAATGCAACTGACACTGGTGTGTTAAAACTTAAACAGTGGTAGCAGCAAAAGGTAGATCCCAGGTCGATTAGGTACAGTGATCTTATGTTTTGGGCATTACATTTGGATGATCCTATCAAGCTATCACCATACTCTACCTACTTTGACTGCCCTACAGCCCTGCTGCTCCCTGCTCAGTTCAGAGGCTCGACTTTCCTCCTCTTCATGCTTTGTATGGAATCTCAGGAGAGGAAAGGACTAGTGCTTCTACTAGAGTAGTATTGTCCGGTGATGCACTGCCAGACTTGAAAACGATGAAACTGTCTGATAATGCACTGACAAGCTCTTTTTTTCCCCCTGGCGCCAGGCAATGGCATAATCAACAGTTGACTTGATCACTGCAGCACAACTAGCAGCGCATCACGAACTGGTGATCTTTGCAGTATCTGCATCAGCACGTCAGTTCACGACTGTCATTTTGTTTTTCCCATGATCCCATCCCATCTCTGCATGCTCGCTTGAAAATGGAGAGGAAGTGGTCCACTCTCTACTGGATCTATCTCGAGCTACCGATCGATATCTATAGTAGATTCGAAGCAGCTGGAGCAGATGAACAGAAGCCAGTGTTGTGCCAATCAGAGCATGCCATGGAAGAAGCAGTTGGGTTCAGATAAAAGGCCATATGCTGAAATGTTAGCGCCCAATGAGACTCACTTTTCAGAGAAGCAGAAAAGTGTAAGCAAATGAGCCAGTGGAGATGACCGTCTGACAGTTTTTTTTTAAAGGTCAATGACCGTCTGACAGTGGTGAATGGTAGCTGCATCATCAGAGAAGCAGAAAAGCAGTGACTAAGCTTGTGCTGAAACTTATGGCAACAATAATGATGAAGCAATCCATCAGTCATGGGCCGCTCTCCATACCAATCAGGTATTGGGCCACTCTGCCACGGAATTCAGAGCAAAGCAGGGCCCATGGAAACGGATCAGAAGGAACGTGGCACTGCAAGTGCGCAGTCGCTGTCCTCGACTGTAGTAGGATGCCAGATTTAACCGATCGACCTACTCTAGCGATGTCCTCTTCTTCCCAATTCAACAAGGTTTCCAAAACTGGTACAACTAATCCTAAACCTGAAACCTCAATCTTGTCGAGGAAACTGAATCTCAAATCCCTCTACTACCTTATATTAAACCATGCCTGCGCTTCTCACACTCTTCTCAATGACGTGTGCAGTTCGTTTGGAGTACGGGGCATCGGTTCAGTTGGAGTGGCTTGCAATCCAAAGATCTGTGCCTGCTCTCTCAACTCCTCTTCATGCCATTGGACTGATCAGTCAGATAACAGGAATGTTAAACTGTCACACCACAACATGCATGCATAGTTTGTCCTGGACTCATCATGCATGCATGCCTCTTGTCAATGTCAGTTCCATTTCGGCCCCAAGAGCGAGCCATGGCTGTTTGCAACTTCAGGTAGCCACACCACACACCAAGATCACCTGGTGGCTCAGTGACAGTAAGCATGCATGACACCAAAGTTAATTATCTGAACTCTGGCACCTAACTTAAGAAGCTACTGGTCCGAAGCCAAACTGCATAGTCCCCTGCAAGAAACAGGGAGCGCTGTCACTGAACTGGTGAACTCAACTGTCAGTTCAGAGTTATGAAGCGCTCCCCAACACCTGAAACAACAAGCTGGCATGGCATCACATCTGCCTGACCATTTCACCGTCTTCTACCAGGCATGAGCATTCCAGGGTTTTTTTTTTATGGAAGAGCATTCCAGGGTTGCCGGATAAAGAAATAATTTGGAGGACGAATATGCATGTATTCAGGAAAATGATCAGAACAGAACAAACATTAATTAACGGTTAAGTCTCGGTCAATGTCTGTCTTTATCAAGTTGGCATTCAGTCAGAAGACACACGGATGCGTGCGCTGTCAGAAGGTAACCCATCTACTATGTATTATGACAAAAGAAAGGAGACGATTTTTCACATAACAGACATTGATGCGACTAACATAATCCTGCCGCTGCCTGATCAAACTAAATGGAAGAAGTGATTGCAAATATGTATCTTTCTCATTCATTCACGAGTGATTCTAATTCCATCACCACGCACGCATGAACCTCGCTAATTCAAGCTTGTCACTGGAACTGAACATGAGACGACTAGAAGATCTGAAGATGCAGAGAAGAAGACGAACTGGCCGTGACTGGTGGGCGGTGGATCAGGCATCTCTAGGATCCAGCTCCGGCCGTTTGGCCACCTTCACCATGCTCCGCTCGACGACGCCGGCGGAGCTCTTGCAGGAGAGCCCGAGGCGCGCCCACGTGAACCGGCTCCGGCCCTGCTTGCCCTCCCCCGGCGTGCCACCGGCACCGGCACCTGCGTCCCTGCCGCCGCCTCTGCTGCTCTTGGTGCACGCCAGGTACGCGGCCAGGAACGGGTCGTCCTCTGGGCGGACGGCGCGGCCGCTGGTCCGCGACGACAGGCTCCTCGTCGCGGCCCGGCCTGGCGGCGGCGGCACCGAGAGCCGGCGCGCCGGCGGTGCCGCTGCCGCCTTCTTCGTCGGGCTCCCCGGCGGCATGACGATGGTGTCCCCGCGGACTTCCGCGGCTGCCGGCTTGGTGGTGACTGCGACTGGCTCCCACGAGAAGACCACGGCGGCCGGCGGCTTCAGCACGGCCGCTAATTCCTCCTGCTGCCCCATCGTTGCTCCGCCTCGTTGGCACGCACGCAAAGACGGTGACTGACTAATCCACCGACCTGCCGTCCTGTTTTGTATATATGGATGGATTGTCTGTGTGTTTCTTGGTGTGAGACTGAGAGAAGACGAAGATGGAGGAGAGGAAAAGACGGTGGTTGGCGCTCGGAGAGGAGGTTATCAGCAGAGCCCTGGCATGCAAAGCAAGCGTCGAATGGATGCCTTCCCTTCCCTTCTCTCTGCACGACAAACGTGTGAGCAAATGGTGGTGTTTATGCTCGAGCGGTTACGGGTTAGGAGTCAATTAGCTCTCCTCTATATAGTCTAGTCGTCTCTAGGACTTTTTTTTTTTGATTGGTCGTCTCTAGGACTTGCTGCATGGAAGGCTAGTGGTCATCTGCAGGGTTCGAGATTTTGGCGAAATTCAGTAATCTCGGGGATGGCCGAAAGAAAAATCCAAAATTTTTTTAATGACGCTAATCCATGTGCTTTATTGTTAATGTACGACGAGAGAAATGGCTCCTATTTTGTTACAGAAGATTTTCTTAAAAGGAGAGATGTCACTATTAATTTTCCTAATTAAAGTGCGTTGCACGTCTAATACCCAGAACATTAAGTTTTTTGCGACATTTTTCGGATCGCAGAATTATTTAGGACAAAGGGAGTCTAACGCTAGACTCATATTTTCTATTTTGTTTATATTGCATATTCTTCTTCTCAATAGATTTGTAGTCATAAATCATGGTAATATTTAGTTTAGAACTAAACATTTCAGAAAATCATACTTCATGTTTAAAATTCTCAAGAAAAAACTAGTGAAATTTCGGTCAAATTTTGATAATTTTGGGACTGTTAAAAAAATTATAATACTGAAATTGAAAACCTTGGTCATCTCTCTCACGGACATGCATGGGTTCTACTGCCTCTTCTTCCCTAGGATAACATAGGGATTAGGCTTATGCTATGGAAATACACACACATGATGTAATAGTATATGAGGATCTAGTAGATAGAGAAGTATATACATAAAAGAGTACAAGAGGGCAAGGAATAATGGTTGGGATTAAGTGCAAGGAATTGCATGTTTGTTAGGGTGGATAGGCTTTCTTTCAACGGTGATGGCTTGACCATTCTCTCAACCTTTTCTTATTCTCCATTTGTGCGTATCTTCTTGATAAATTATATATTTTGGCTCAGGGATTGCAACAAACATATGCAAAATTGTGGAGAAGAGTATACTGGCGGCAGGACTTGATTAGCATATCTGAAGAAAAAATAAAGTGTATGATAATAGTAGAATAAACATGTCTGGTCATCATCCACACATCAGCCTTAGTGTTAGGAGAATAAAACTAGTTCCCAAAATGTTTACAATGTCGTATTCAATATTGTGTTTTATAGGGACAAATGGAAGGTCGTTGTATTGTATACATGGAAGCGCCCTCGTGGCTACCGCGAAGTAACAAGGCAAGGGTCAAAGTACAAACCGTGACTTTCTTCTACACACGAGAAATGGACAAATACAGATTTGAAAGCGAAATGTGGAGTAAGATACACAGAGAGAATGTTGAAAAACTCGTAATTCTCTTGCCGCACATGCATGACAAACCTAGCTAGGAAACAGATCGTCTAGAACACCAACTAGTTACCTACCAGTTACTGTCTTGTGGATTTCAGAATCCAGGATTGTTCAATTCGCGGTACATTTATAAACTACTACTATCTGAACGAGAAAACGCACTGAAGATATGCATGTGTTGACATGCTATCTGGGTTAGATTTACATTTTCTTTAGATAACATGGTAGGTTTTTAGATGCTGTTGATGAAATGGAATAATTGATCATTGTACATACACAGGAATACCACTTACTGAAAGACAGTTTTTTTCCTTCTATTTTTTCACTGCCAAAATGGTGAGGTTCTTTTAGTGTTTTAAGTAGTAATGAAAACACTACACCAGTCCTAGCACATGAAAATCCTTTCTAGGAGGCATTTGATAGGGAAAAGCTCATACTAAATATTAAATGCTATACAGTAGGAGAACCTGCAAATTCTAGTTATGTTTACATTGTTCAGGTTTTGTTTATAGGAACACACACAAATAATCATTCATGCAGTAGCCCCAGGCCGAGACAGTAGCTATCAAGGAGTTAGGAAATCCTTCTCAAGTACTGTAATAGGACATTGACCGCTAGCTGCTAGTGGCATCGACAAGGGTTATCACCAAATGGACAGACAGATACAAAACTGCCATACCTGCCGCTTAAAAATTGAATACTTGTAGTACCTGCAATTCTTCACCAATTATATATTTATATAAGTAGTCTCGGAAAGGGAAAACTCTCTCTCTCCCCACGAGGCCCGAAAAACCTTTGCAGCCTCAAACCCCCCCCCCCCCCCCCCCCCCCCTCCGCTACCCACTCCATCCCTCCACCTCGCCAGATCCGTTGCAGCTGTTCGGGTGTTGTTCTGGGGCTGCAGCGTCGGTCGCGTCTCGGGCGGGCCCCAGCGGCGTCCGCTTCGGGCGGCCTCGGGAATGCGCTGGAGCTCGGCGAGCCGTGCTCATGCACTGGAGCCGCGGGGGTGCGCGGCACAACGCTGTGCGCTGGATCGGCGCGGACTGCCTCCTGGTGTGGTTGGTCTACGCCGGGGCTGGGGCTGCGGTACTTTGCCTTTCAGCCGGGATCCGGGCTGGCGGCTTGCTGGCGTGGCACTGGTAGCGGCGGTGTGAACACGCAACCGCCCCTTCTGATCCAGCGCCCCTGGTTCGGATCCACGTCTTCGCCACACTGGCGGCGGCGGTGACTGCCGGTGCTGGGGACCGTTGCCTTGACTCTTGGCCGTCCGCGTGTCCCCACCCCTCCTGCGCGATGACGGGGCCGCGCCCCGGCTAGCCGTGCCCGTGCGCTGGAGCCCGGTGGGCCGTGCCTTCCTGGCGTCGGTTCTCCTCGCCGGCTTGGGGGGCGGCGCGCTGGTTCCTGCAGCCATGGCACCCCCGGGCGTCCATGGCTATGGCCCGGGGTGATGGCCGGCCGCTGGGGCCCGGCATCCTGGGGTGCTGGTGGCTGTCCGTGTGGTTGCTGTGGATGCATCAGTTTGGCTGCTCCTTTCGACGTACATTGGCTGGGTGAAAACCTTGCCTAGATCCTCTAGGCCGGCGGCGGTGGCGTGACCGTGTCATCTGCCTTCCTGAAGGCATCGCTGAAGCTCATGTTCATCGGAGCAGGCCAGGGTTGAAAGACCTTCTGTTGTGCTTCCAACGTTGTTGGCATCTGAGGATGTCATGTTCCTTCCTGAAGGCAGCGTCGGAGCACTACTGCAGCACCCCCGTTGCTCTTGCTGAATGCCGTGCGGCCGGTTCCCGCTGAAGCTCTTAGATGTGCCTGTGTGTGCCTCAGTTGCAACACAATGGTTCATCCTGCTGCATTGACCTTGCCGGTGTCATTTGTAGCGGATGCTTTGCCGCTACCTCTCCTTCGACGGATGCTTTGCCGTCGTCCTCCTTGGTCTTCGCTTTGTTGCTGCCTTGACGGATGCTTTGCCGTCATTGTCGCTGGCCTCCTCTTTGTCAGATGCTTTGCTGCAGAGAGCGTCGTGGCCGCTCACCGCTACAGATGCTTTTCCGTGCGGGGTGATTTTAGTTGGCCACCTCTCTGGCAGATGCTTTGCTGCCGAGAGTGTGCTGGCCTGTCTTCTTGGCGGATGCTTTGCCGTCGTGTTCGTTGACGGATGCTTTGCCGTCGTTGCTGTTGGTTTCCTCTTTCTATGGGTGGATGCTTTGCCACCATGGCTTCGTCTCTGGTGTAGGAAACCATTGCATTCTTGTTCTATTGCAGGCACAGCTGTAGGTTATCGGTGTTGAGGGCAGTCGCTCTCCCTTTGTATCTTTTCTTTTTTCTATGTTTATTCCAGGTTACCCACTACTATCTTAGTGGTACGTAATCTGTGCTATGAGGTTCTCTCATAGCTGACTTGTACTTTACTCTTCTTAATGAAAAACAGGCTATATTCCCCGATCGTGAAAAAAAATATATTTATATATTTAGCATATTAAGCATGCATGTAGTGTAAGAAACAGCATTGTCGTGGACGAATTCATCAACCGCCATAAATTTGAATGGTATAGGCCTGTCTCAATAATATGACCGTGATGTACCGGAATGTCTCCTGATTCCATTTTGTTAGTCATCATAAACTAGTCGTACATGGCTGTTCCGGTGACGTGATAAAACGACCTACTGACTACTGTATTGAGAAATTTAGTCTCTGGGTGTGTTTAGTTGGTGAAAAGTAGGTGAAAAGTTCCCGTAGCACTTTTCGTTGATATTTGACAAATATTATCCAACCATGAAGTAACTAGGCTCAAAAGATTCATCTCGACATTTACAGACAAACTGTGCAATTAGTTTTTTTTACCTATATTTAATACTCGATGCATGTGTCCAAATATTTGATGTGATGAGTAGAAGAGAAAATATTTTGGGTTTGCATGGGAAGTGAACACACCCTCTGATGAGATGAGCAATGTATCGTACAATAATAATATACATGCCACATGTGTGGTATTTGAGGGAGTTTGGAACGTTAACTGCAGTAACGAAGCCAGAAAAAAAATTTAGGACGGGCTGAACAACAATCTACGGCGACTTAACTCTATTAATTTATATATTTATGCATAAAAATTTAAGGTGGGGCTTAAGGGGCTCCACATACTTGGCATCGGTAGGCAGGGCTGAAGCCCCGCTTGCACGGCCGTTGGCTTCGTCGCTGGTTGACTGGACTTGTTCAGCCAATATATAAGCGATCAGTGGCGGATATTAGATGTAATTTGCTTTGATTATAAAACTCACATGATATGAATATCTCTGATGTTTGGGGAATCAATCCCTGATGTATTGATGTCGCTGGTCTCCCTGATACATAAACTAATGATAAATAATTAATCAGACAAGTTTTTAGAAAAGTAAGAAGATTTCAAAACCGTGACCTGTGAGATTTGCAAGCATATGTTTGCCGGATTGATAGCAGCGGAAATGTTTCAGCTCCTTGCCCTATAGTCAATTCAGTACCGTCTCCTACCCAAATCCCAATCCAGACCTAATTAACAATAATTAACCTCTGTATTCTAAAGCTTGGGATCGACCTAGTTGGACGCCGCCTTCGCTGCTGGCGTGGCCAAGTCCAAGGCTCTCAGTGGGTGTTGGCGGCGCTTGGTGCCTTGGTAGCTTGGACAGGATCGCGACTCGCAAGTCTTGCGAGCAAGGCAGGCGAAGTGGTGCGGCTAGGGATGAAAACGGTCGGAAAACTCAACCGTTTTCTACTTTTACATTTAAATATAAAAATAAAAGTGAAAACGGTAAAGCCGAACACGAAAACGAACGTGAATTTACGGAATATCGAGAATTTCGAAAACGAACCAATTCGAGCGAAATTATGTCAAACACGGTCGGTATATGAAAATTTAATACGGAATACCGACCCACAATGCATAACAATTAACAAGTGTCATGGTGGCAAATTTCGAGTGCAAAAGATCAGACTTATCAATTTGGTTTCTTTCACAAGAGAAAGAAAGAAAAAGAAAGAAGAGAAAAATTTGAGATGCCATCGGTACTAGACTAGAAAAGATAGCAACAAGCCCTGGTCCATTTCGCTCTCTCTCTCTCATTTGGTCGGCCCAGTCACATGCAACGCAATAACAGCGCCGCGTGAAGCTAGATGCAGCCATGTAGGCATGCAGCACCGTGTAAGGTGATTAGTCCCACCTCGGCGACTCAGGGAGGCACGACGGGCGTGAGCTGCCTATATAATACGGCCCATGGGCATCAGTGCTCCACACTTGCTTTTGCCTAGTTGTCTGGACAGTAATAATCAGCAACCAAATTCGGTTTAAACCGAATTTTGAATTCGGGATATTTTCGAATTAAAAATAGAAAAGTAAAAAACGGTCGAAAACGGTTAGAAAATGTCTAAACCGTTTTCTACTTTTACATTTGAAATACGGACATGAAAATGCGGACATGAAAATGCGGATTCGATCGGATTAAATACAGAAAACGGTACGGTTCGGTTCAGGATATTTCCGTTCTATTTTCATCCTTAGGTGCGGCCGCGCAGTTGTACAACGGTGCAGGGCCTGGGATCATGAATCATATCTACGGAGGCAGGTGATGCATCAGGATTCTTTTACATTATATAAGGGGCTTCGGATTCTTTTACATCATACATATCTATCGTGATGAGCTAGATGGCAGGGTAAGCCGGTGCATATCTGGCATACCCTGTAGATCCGCCATTGTAAGCGATGAAGCTTCCATAATAAGTTCTGGTTTGCACAGGTAGGTAATTAATGAGAAAATGACTGGAATTAATGATGCAACCTTCTGCTCTCCTTTTCATCATCTGCGAGACGGGACGAGGAGAGCTAGCTGCAGAGATGACTTAATAATTCAGTAATTTGAATATGTGCGTTGTGTTCATGAAAAGGAAAAGAAAAGGATAGCATTCTGAAGCAGCAGCGGAGCATGCACCTGAAGAAACAGTGCAGGTCTAAAACAGCCGATCCATTTTTGTTGTGCCGCTGATTTCTTTTGAGGACAAAAGGAATTGTGTTTTGTACTAGCGGCTGCTGAACCATCCGACCGAGCAACAGTGGCAGCATGAGATATACCACTTCTGCATGCCATGTGAGTATAGCCAGTTTTTGGATGTACTCAGGCATTCAAAGTATCCTGATTAGATCACACCAGCTCAACACTATCATTGCATAATCACTTGGCCGTACCTAAGGAATTTGTGGCCGTGGTGTGAAGCTGAAGCACATGATGAGGCCCTGAATTTTGAAAATGCAGCAAAGCCAAAGCATACTTAGTTTCTCACATAATTAATGACAAAGACAGTAAACAAAAATAATGAACTTTGACCTCATATCTAATTTCTAGAAGACATGCTGAGGAACTGCAGATCCAATGAAATAAACAAATAAACCCATTCCTGGTCATGATTATGACTCGTTAATTCACTACATACTCCAAAATCCAATTGGTACTACGTGAATCTTGCCGAGCTGGGCCTTAGGTCCAATTGCAAGTGTCCATTGGGCTTTTAGCTTTTCATGGGCTAGCAGATATCCAATGACTTATACTGGCCTTAGAATTTCTTCTTCTTCTTCTTCTTTTTTTTTGGTGATAAGCATTGACCTTAGATTGGTAGCAACCAAATAGTGGCTTGGCTTGGGCTGTCCTATGCGGTTCCGCCTTCGGATTTTCTAAATATCTGCCAGGAGATTTCTTGTGTTGTTATCTTCCACTTTTATGTGATTCAGATCTTTGTTAAGATTCATGCACAGGCTTGCGTAAATAACAATGGACCCATGCGTTGTTTCTGCCGGCCCATGTAGGGATGTGCTGCTGTTATTTCGTATGATACACGGCACCGCTTGAGCTGTTTTTCAGTCATGAAATAGTATTTTTCTCTTACAACATTTCAGCATAAGCTAAATTTCAGCATAAATGAGCAGGTTCGAAGTCGATGATGCTGCATCGGTAGCGGTGGATATGTCGACGACGGTGGAAGCGGCAGTGGTTGCGGCAGCGGCGGCATTGGTTGCGGCGGCTACGGAGTTGTCGGCAAAGGCGTTGTCGACATGCACGAGTTAGGTGTTGAGGACATCCTCCATGGCATATCCGCGACCTCGCCGAGTAGCTCACTGTGGAGCCAGGGCACCTGCTTCACGCCCTTCTGTTTTGGCGCCTCTGTCCATTCTTTCTTGTTTGTCAAGTATCGTATATGTGGTGTACTTTCTGAGATGTTCCTATTGGTTGTATATGTGCTGTAGCTGTGTTGTTTTCTTTTTTTTGTATTTTTGCATGTGCCAGATTTTGATTTTCCAAAAGTGGAAGATAACAAATATCAAAATCTTCCGGAAGCTTGTCATGTGACATATATGTGCTGTATTTTAGCTTTATTACATGGCAACTTTTGATTTGCTGAAAAAGTGGAAGATAACAAACACAAAAATCTGCCGTGAGATGTGTAGTCAGTCCTTTCCATCATCTTTGGTAAAGTCAAGTCCACCGCGTAGACACTCATAACACGCTCTACCGTAATTTTTTGTGGATAATCCTAAATTTGGTTTAATAGTACATCCCAATAAAGGACGACCATACTTGTTCAACTTATCCCTTTCAACTTGGATACCGTGAGGCGGACCTTGAAAAGTTTTTGAATAAGTAGGGGGAATCCATATATCCTCCAAACCTAGAGTGCGCGCGTAAGGCTTTGAAACCAAATACGTTACCCACAATGGAAGTAAACATGTTAATAACAGAACCCTCTTCAAATAGGTCTAATGGATAAACTGCATAACAGATATATTGATCTGCCTCCCCAGCAACGGGCTCGATGTGATAGCATCGTCCTTTGTAACAATCAAGACTAGTAAGTCCATCGGTCCAAACAGCTGTCCATGTATGCAGTTGAGAGTTCTCAGACAAAACTATTGGGAGCTGGGCTGTGCTATGTGGAGCACAGTAAAGGGCAAGCCTTGTTGGCACAATTCAGCCTAGGATCGCCCATGGATGATTTACTTAGCATTAAACAAGCTTCCACTTGCTGTGTCCTCAAATCTGGATCAACGAAATGTTATTACTTTAGGAAGGTGATATTAGATAGATAGGCTTCTTGTCCGGATAGAAGAGCCCAAAGTTCTTCCCCGTCGCTTCCCCCAGGCCCGGCCTGCGGTTCTCGTTGAACATGGCGCAGACGTACGTCTCCAGCACCCCGGGCCTCCTCCTCGGCGTGCCTCTGCACACGTGGTCCACGACTCCCTGGTTGTTGGGCTGGGCCCATCTCTTGCTCCGAGCTGCCCCAAGTTCGTTAGACTCCTCTAGGCTTTAGGTCTTCAGCATCCTCCCAACTTGCTAGAGAAGCTGGCAAACCAAACCATTGCACCGAAAGTTGGACGACAGAAGCATCTCCATAAGGAGCAAGGTGACACTGGCGAAGGAAGAAAGTTTGTTGCAACGGGACATACAACTTATTATTGCATAGTCACTTGGACAACTTATAACTTAGAGATTTATACAACCATTGTGTCACTCATGCGCCAATTTTTAACTCAGAATCGAACTCTGTACCGCACATGTTTCGACTGTACAGGCATAGGAGCTAGGCCTAGAGACTTATATTACCTAATGATCACGTCACGCGTTCTAATTGGTATTGGGATTGGACTTCCACGAGCCTAGACTAGTTCGTCTAACTCGTACAAGCCTGGGAGAGAGTGATGAACCACGAATATGCTATTTGTTCCAATTCGTCTTGGGATTATTTGCCTGAACACGCAGCTCTAACTCAAATGGCACGACAAAGAGGGAAGGACCATGGAAATGCTTCATACTTCAATATTATGTAGAGATAAGGTAGGTATAGGTTACAATATTGTTGATGGCAAGAGAAGTCAAGAAATAAATATTTTCCAAATAGTTGATGAAGTATTTGGTATACCAATTGATTGTTTCCTCAGCATTTGTATTTTATGGATGCTTATTTAGAATCATCATAGCCTATGTATTCAAATTTATTTTGGGTATACCAATTGATCCTTCTTTTTTATAAGGATACCAATTGAAGGCATCACTCCCCAGCTCTTTTCTTCTCCCATTCCGGCATCAGTTGCAAAGTTGAGTGGGAGTGGCGCATGGAAACATGCCTCTCCTTCAGCTTGAACAGGTGGTTCAGGCAGCAACGTGCATTAAACTGTAGGGCCGTGCAGGGCAGGATCTCGCCGGCCGCCGCGGAAGATCGCCGGATCGGAGCTCCCAAGAAGATGACACCAAGCAACACGCACGGCAGACGCAGAGAGAGCATGCATGAAGAGCCCAAGGGAAAGGCGCCAACTCCAACCGCATATCCCTCCTGCATATTCCCCGTACCAATCCTCACGACGGACACCCCAAACACTAACCAATTCAACCGGGCGCGCATGAATTATTTAATTAGCTCTATAATAATCTTCATTAATCCGTTAGTTAATCCTGCTGTGCACTTATATAAGACGCCCTCCATGCTGCTGCTTGCAAAGTGGCGTCGTGTACTGTGCCATCATCTCCCATGCACGCACACGCACCCCACCCCATGGCCACCGGCGACGGCGACGGCGACGACCAGCAGCCGGTGGTGCTCATCACGGGGTGCGCCAAGGGCGGGATAGGGTACGAGTACTGCCAGGCCTTCGCGGGCCTGGGCTGCCGCGTGGTGGCCACCGACGTCCCGGACCGAGTCCCCAGCCTAGCCGCCGACATCGCGGACACGCCGTCCATGGGCATGGAGGCGCTCCCGCTCGACGTCACTTCCGACGCCAGCGTGGGCGCCGCCGTCCGCGCCGTGCTGGCGCGGCACGGCCGCATCGACGTGCTGCTCAACAACGCCGGGGTCGGGTGCACGGGCCCGCTGGCGGAGCTGTCCCCGGCCGCCGTGTCCCGCGCGCTGGACGTCAACTTCCTGGGCCAGGTCCGCACCGTGCGCGCCGTGGCGCCCCACATGGCGGCGCGCGGGGCCGGGCGCGTCGTCAACGTGGGCAGCGTGGTGGGCACCGCCGCCACGCCCTGGGCCGCGCCCTACTGCGCGTCCAAGGCCGCCGTGCACGCCGCCACCGACGCGCTCCGCCTCGAGCTCCGCCCCTTCGGGGTGCACGTCGTCAAGGTGGTCGCGGGCGCCGTCAGGTCCGGGCTGGGCCGCGCCAACGCCGCGCAGCTCGCCGGCGGCGGCCAGGAGTGGCGGATGTACCGGGACTTCGCGGCGGCGATCGAGGAGCGGGGGCGGGCGTCGCAGACGAGGAAGTCCACGGACGCCGGCGTCTTCGCTAGGCACGTGGCGCGCCGGGTCATGAGCGCGCGACCGCCCAGGGAGATCGTCTACGGCAACATGACGCTGCTGTTCGCCGCGCTGGCCGCGTCGCCTGCATGGGTGCGCGACGCCTTCTTCGCATGGCGCTTCGGGCTCAACAAGAAGCCACGCTAGCGAGTTCAGTTCATCACAAGCGCGTCGTCTTGTTGCATTGGCCGACCCAGCTCTGAGCTCTCCACTCCGCCGAATGAATAACTGACGAGTCACCCACCCTCCATCATTTTTTTCTTTTCTTTTTCTTTTGATGAAGTAACCATGCGTACTAGACCAGTACTCGGATTCGGTCCGAATGGACCGAATTTCAGCGAAATTCGTCTATTTCGGTCCGGCCCGAGATAAATGCAAACCGGCCAAATATTTCAGCCCGATTCAGATTTGTTAGCCCATTCAAAGGTCCATCAACGAGCCCACAAGCTCTCCTCTGTGAATACATCGCAGAAAACACACGACGTCTTCGTTCTCCGCCGCCGGCAGCGTTGTCTCTGCTCGTCACAACCTGCTTCGACGTAGTTGCCGCCGCTGGCGCCACCGCAACAGTCGTGGTGGTTCCCCGACTCCAGGTCCCCACGCCATGTCGGCTCCTTGACGCCAGTCCCCGCACCATGGCGGCTCCTCACGCCATGTCGGCTCCTCGACGCCCGCCGTCAATGGATCTGCCGCGCCGTCGCCCCTGCAGCCGCCACCGCGCTGTCGACGCCATCCTCGTCGCCTGCGCGTTCCATACTGCTGCCGCACGCACTCTCTCCATGTCCAATGCCATGTTTGACCATTTGGGGAATTTTTGTTCAAATTTGCTTACATTTCATTCAAATTTGGAGTGGATACTGGTCCGAATTTCGTCCAATTCGGTGAGATCCGAAATTTTTCAAGAAAAGAATCCTAAAACCTTGAGTAGTACTAAGTACCTGCCAAGGTGCAACATCAACGAAAAAACGCTTAAAACATCAAAGCATTAGGTAGCACTTGTGTTGTTCCAAGGATTTTATTTATTTACATCTTACATTTGAGAATTTGATGCCTCCTATGTTGAAAATGACTCTTCGAAAGTGACACAAGAACAGGGGTGGATCTAGAAATGGGCCAAGATGGAGGCTAAATAACAGAAATAGGCTTCGAGTTGGGCTGTTGGGCTGAGCTGAACAGTGAGTTGGGCTGATTTGCTCCTTATAGTGCTGCAGCCCCACCAGCCCCTCCTGAATCCGCCCTTGCACAAGAATGTTGTATATTGATAATTGAACAGAGAGTTACATCCTATAGGTGACCTAACTCTAGTATCCCGCTTGACACATCTAAGAATGAAGAAGTTTCGGTACATACAAGTTGGCATTGTACATTGTTAAGAAGTTTCGGTACATACAAGTTTCTAAAGAAGCTGGCATTATACAAGAAGTTTCGCCTCTGTAGAATTTTTTTATCGTTAAACTTGAGTAGATTTTGTATATGATTTTAATGGTTTGAAAAGCGTGATCTGTTTCTAAAAATTCCAACGCATCAAAACTTTCAAGTCACCAAACTTAGTAATATATCCATCGGGCAAATTCAAAATCGAATAAATTAAGTTATACAACAATTGATGGCGTGGTCATAGTTGAAATGGAATAGCTACATGCCATTTCAATCCTATCAAAAAATTTAAATACACTGGGATCATTAACTAATTAATTTTTAGTGAAGGATGATGCCATTTGAAATTATATTCCAGCACCTACAATCTATAAGTGATCTAGAAACATATAGTTATTATTCTAAGTTACTATTACAAATGGTTAAAAACAAACAAAAAAAATCTTCCAAGGATGGTATTATCTAGAAACATATATAGTTTGTAACGAACCTGAGATTTTTAGGTTTGATCAAACGTTCAAGTGGACGGGGACGATAGCCCTTGAAAAAGATGGTTTGGAGAACATTAATTATCACTGGTACAGAAAATTATTTTTAGAGACGAGTAACAACGGGCCATCTTACGAACCGTCACTGGAAATAAAAGCGGGCTGCCTTACGACCACTCCATGAGAGTGTTTAGATGCTAGCTTTACTACTTTGGCGTTAATTAATATACGTACCGTGCACAACAAGGCTATTTTGCAATTTGCATGTTCTGTATCTACTCTCTCAGTCCCATTTTAACTGCTTGTCTGCAGTTCAAAAAAAATCCCAAAATGAAGGGCTCCTTGGCATCTAAAGCAGAGCAGTCCTAGTAGCCTCAAGTACAGGCGTGGAAATAAAAAAAGCTGCCAGAGTGCTCTCGTCCACACGTTTGAATTGCCACCGAGCGGAGGACAAAAAAAAAATCCCCACCCCCACCGAGCACGTCCACACCTGCGAGGGAGTCTCCAGAAGCTTCTGGTCCACTCATCCATAGATCCTCTTTTCACCATCACGCATGGAATTCACCGTCGCGTACAAGGCTTGCGGCATGGAATTGTTTTTTTTGTTTTTTCTCCCTCTGAAATTGTGTTTATTTTTTCTCCACTGAAATTGTGACAGAAGATGCATCCTCTTTACAGGGGGAGAATCATCATTTTACACCTGTCTTGGTATACGTGTCTAAACCCAGAAATGCAAATATTGTGGGATGGAGGGAGTAGAACGCAAGGAGAAAAATGGGTCATTGGTATGCGTTTTCAGAAGACAGGCCAGGCCCTCTGCTCTGATTTGTAAGTATGGGCCACGGCGGCGGGGGCAGCCGGACAGGGTCGGCGTTGGGCGTTGCCGACCACATTGACAGTGCGGAGCCTGTGGGCCGTCCGTGGATGGATTCCATTCCGTTCCATTTCCACTTAGCTTGCGCACGAGGAACGCAGCCAGGAAGAGGCAGCGCCCACTGAGCCCAAAGCGGCCTGCCTCGCCTGACCTGCCCGGCCTGCTGCGACTCATCAATGCGCCACTTGCTGCTGCTCCATTCAGTTTACTGCACACTGTACAGGCGGCGTACTGTACTGGCATCTTCTTCTTTTTACTGCTCCGTCTATTCTATCTATAGAATTAATAATCAGTCTACTTACGAGCGCCTAGCGTGTTGGACTCGTGACTCGCGAGAGAGCGCATCAGTAGTGGTCCCGCACTACCCCGGGCATCGCCCACACCGCCCCAGACGTCGTCTGCGTCGTCGGTTGCTTCCCACGCGTATCTATTGTGCAACACCCGATCTACATTTGAAACATCCAGATGCAACAATTGCAACATACAAAAGGAGACAGATGAAACACTTGAAACAAGTGTCTGAAACACGTCTGAAAAACATTGCAAACATATGCAACATCTATATAAAACACTTGCAAACATACGTACGAAAACAACTAAAAACACTTGAAATATATGCTTGTAACATGCATGTATATGTAACATCTAGATCTACTTTTGCAACATCCAGACAAAACACTTGCAACATTCGTCTAGAACAGATAAACATTTGGATTATACACTCGAGACATACGCGTATAGCCATTACCATGTGCAACATACTAATCTACTTTTTGCAACGTCGATATATAACACTTGTAACATACCTCGGAAACACTTAAAACATACTATTGCAACATGTGCTTTTAGTCTACCATCTGCTTGGTGCTTGGACGAATGGAAGCTTGTCGACGCGGAGCTCGACGTTAGTACGGAGCTCGAAGCCGCAGAGTGGCTGGAAGGTCACCGGTGTAGAGCTTGTCGATGGCATGGACAAATAGTAGGCGGATGTACAGTCACGATGGGAGACACGAGTCTAGGAGCGATCTAGTAGGGTGCCGCGGGCGAGGACGGGGTGGGTGATTACGAGGTCCGTCCGAAGATGGACGCCCTGTAAGGAGTGTTTTCGTTTTATTTATTTTTGCGTAGCCTACACCGTCGCATGCTGTTTGTACGAGACGGAAAAGCTAAAGCAACTGTGGTGTTCTCAATTTGGGAGCTCGATTTTTTCCCCCATTCATTCCATGATGACACCAGGCGCGGTTATTGGGCTGGTGTTGTTGTCCGGGCCTAAAGTTAGGTTATTGGGCTGGGACGCGAGACCGTAGTATCAGCTTGGGTGCAGCAGCCCATCATCAGAAACCCAGAAACGAATGCATCTATGCATCGCCAAACTAGTTAATTAACCTTGTTTTTTTTCTGCACTAGTTGTCAAGGTCATCTCGGAGCCGAATGCATCTATGCATCGCCAAACTAGTTAATTAACCTTTTTTTTCTGCACCTGTGCTCAAGATCATCTCGGAGCCATCAATTCGTCAAACTAACGATCGATATGATGCAGTTTCGTCAGGCAAGAGTAGAATAAATAGAATGCTTCGGTTACTGACGAATCGAATAGGTCTTGACAGTTGACACACGCGTCAGTCATTAGTTAGAGGTTACTAATTAGCAGCGACGAAGCCAAGAATGACGTTATGGAGGGCTGACTTCCTCTTCTTCTTCTCCAGCCCCTCCTTTCTTTCTTCTTCCTCTTCAGGGTGGTAGGGGGGCTTAGCCCGGGCTCTATGAAAATCATGGCCGTAGGGGGGCTAGAGCCCGGGTTGCACCCCGCTGGCTTCGTCGCTGCTAATTAGGTACACTGCGCACTGGTGATAATATCATTGTTCAGCCTCGTTGGCAAATAAGGCATGTGGTTTGCGATGGAAACGAGTGGATAGCATGCAGTTGATGAAGAAGCAGGGAAAGGAATGGTCGCTGTCTAGTTTGTCATGGTCAGTGCGACGGTGCCATGCTTATATATTTTTTTCCGCATCCAATTGAATGGTGTCAACTGTCAAGAACGTAGTAGATATAGGAAGGAGGTAATCGCTGCCCGTAATTACGTTTACTCTTTGGCGTTTGCCTGCTTTTTCCCCGATGGACGACGACGGCAGCAAAATCATCTCCACGTACCACGTACGCTGAGGTGGTTGGTCCTCGTCGCGCCTCGCTGCCGTCATCATCATTCTCCATATTCCTAGCTGCTGCTTGGCTTGTCCAAGACGACGCAGGAGGCCGCCGGACGGCTTGCCTACCTACGCGTGTCGGCAGGGTGGCGGACCGCGGGCGCTGCGCGTGGGCCCCGTCCCGCCAAACCGCGCCCACCACGTGCTGTTTTCCAGCAGGAGGCTTGCTAATTTCTCGGTTCGGTGTCAAAGCCCTCGATTTAGTTACTCCAATTCTCCCCAAATTTCACTATGCAATCAAAATGTCGGCAAATGCATAGAGTACTAAATGTTGATGAAATCAAAAACTAATTGCACAGTTTTGTTGTACTTTGCGAGATGAACATTTTAAGTCTAGTTAGTCAAAATTTGGATAATTTTTACCAAATACAAACGAAATGCTACAGGAATTCTAATACAGTGTTTTTCTCCCCAATTCACCGAACTAAACGAGGCCAAAATAATTAGACATGTCGTATTTTGAAAAGCCAATGATATATTAAACTTAAATACCTACATATTTAGATAGGTTTGCTATAAAATTTAATTTAAACTATATTTTTCTTTCTTTTTATTCCTGATGATGATAATTAGTAATGCAGTACTTACAAGTAGTCAGGCGTAGCAGGAGAGGAACCAAGAAGCAGGTGGCCAGGTTCAGCACATACTGACTGCTTACTCCAATTATCAAGAGAAACAACCTGGTAAATTATCACGAGAAACAACCTGGTCAATCAATTACTTATCACCTACTGTAAGCACCAGCAGCAAACTGATTTCGATTTGATTACCTTTACCTGCATGGAGTACGAGCAGTATGTGGTATTTAACTTCAGTGTCGGTGTTCGGTCCTGAGGGGATCCTAAACCGACGAGTGAGTGCTGTGTGTCCCTATTCTGAATGGTGATGCAAGGAGAATACATGGGGGTTTATCCTGGTTCGGACAGAAGAAGGCTCTACGTCCAGCGGGGGGAGAGAGTTTTGTATTTTCTTGCACCGAGGTGCTTGTGTAGGGGTTACAAGCTTGCGAGAGAGGGCGGCGAGCCCAAGTCTCAAAGAGAGGAAAAAAGAGTACAAAATGATTGCTTGAGATGTTGATCTCTGAGATGGGAGCCTTAGGTTGCTGGTACTCGGTTTTGGACTTGTGTCCTGCCTTCGTTGTAGAGCCCCGGCCTACCCTTTTATAGGGTAGGAGGAAGCCAGGACGCCGGGGAGCCCTGATGTGACGTTTTGTCGATCCCTGTAGGAGTGACTGTGGCGGCGTGCCCTGAGAATGGCCGACCATCCCCGGACACCATGGCGACGTAAGGGACGAGATGGCGAAATGACCCGGAGCGCCGTGCCATGCCGTCCTTCCCTCTCTGTTGAACTGTGCTGAGCGTCGAGGTTGGGTCGAGGCCGGGTCGAGACCGGATGGATAAGGCCGAATCCCCGAGATTGCGGGATACGGGTCTTGTCGTATCCTGCCTCGAGGATGACTGGCGATAAATAGTGCACGGTAAGGTGAGCATAGTGATAGGTTTCACCTCCCATCACGGGATGGGCGGTAAAACAGTGAGGACTGACACCGGCATTGCTCCCACGTCGATCTTGGTTGCGGCCATGTCGGTTGGTGGAAGCAGGTAATCGCATTAAATGCTCTGACTTTTGTCTTGGGGTAGGTGAAACGAGGGGATCGAGCACTCCGACCCGGGGTCACGCGAGCCGGAGTCTTTCCGGTGGGCGGACGAGCCTCGTGCGAGTCAAAATATGGTCGAGGTGCTTTGTCGTGCGGGATGGGGCGCGATTTTGGCATTCCCGTCGAGGGTGCCTCGTACGAGTTAGAGCCGGAGCGCGGTCGAGGCACCCTGTCGAGCTGGCCTCGTACGAGACGGACCCGACACGCGGTTGAGGCAGGCTGCCCTTTGCTGCGGTTTAGCCGTTTTGTTTTTTATTATCATTGGGTGTGGGTACCCCATACTGTTGGTACCGACAGTAGCCCCCGAGCCTTTGGGTGAGTGTGTGATCACTCTCCCAGAGGCTGGTTTGTTGATGAACTGGAGTCGTAGCGTCGTGATTTTTTCCGATGGTGGCGCGCGAGCGCACCCGCCGGGTGTAGCCCCCGAGGCCTCGGCGGAGTGTTGAGACTCCTCCGAGGTCTTTTATTCGTTCTATTGGGAAATGGTTCGTTGCGGTCGAGCCCCCGAGCCTCGTGCGCACGAGGTCGATTAGAGTCCCGGCCGTCTTTCGTTGTTCGACCCTCACGCTCCTCCTTCAGGAAGGAGGAGGAGGGGTGGGGAACGCCGTACTACCCCCGTTTGGGCGAGTTCCGACGATCTCCGGCGAGCTGCTAGTAGGGGAATTTGAGTGTGAGCTCGTGCTCCAGTCGTTAGCAGTCGGCTAGTGGCCTGGAGGCGCTCTCAAAAATGCTAAGGAGTGGTCGTGCGGATCTCGGTTCCTTGTGACAGGATTCGAGGGCTCGGTGCCTCCCCCGAGGGGATTCCTACGTCGACCTCCTCCTACAGCCTCGAATACGTCTTGGGGTGCCTCGAGAGCGTGGCTCGAGCCCTGGCCGTGTACGGGCGCATCCCTGGTTGTCCCTAACTCTGTCGCTCGAGGGCAGCTATCGAACCCAGGTCGAGGGCCAGCTTCCGCTCCCTCGAGACTTATGGTAGGCTCGGAGCCCGCTTACAAGGTATCTGGGAATATCCATCCACGGATCCTACCCCGCCCGTTAGCCGGGCATGCCTTTTCAGGGGAGAGGGCGAGATCGGTGCGGTAGTGGGCGACGTGGCGTACGGTTACGACGTGGGGGATGGCCACGTGCCTAACTCCTGTGAGATTGAGGGAAACGGTTAGGTAAGAGTATTAAATGCGGGAAACCGCTCCTATCTTTCGCGCGGCCGTTGGGCTTCCACCGGGGCTATAAAACAAGGTATAGGGGTCTGCCTCCCCTACCGGTCCTTTGCGTTTTTGCATCCTTTGCCTCAGACAGCCCTGTGCCCCTTACGCCCTCCGCCTACATCCAGCGCCACCGCCGTCGCACCCTCTTCGCCCACACAGCTCTCCCTAGCGCCAATGGCAGGAAAGAGTCAGATCCTCCGCGTCGATGACTGGGCCGCCTACTCGGTGACGGAGAGGAGGTTAGAGGAGCTGGTCAAGGATGGACTGCTGCGGCCGAGGACAAGCCGGTCACGACAGGAGTGGATTGCGCCGCCACCCGACCACCGGGATCCGGCACCCCCCGAGGGATACGTGGTGAGCTTCATCTGCTTCCATGAATGGGGGTTCGGCGTGCCAGCAACCGTCTTCATGCGCGCGCTCCTCCACTACTACCGGGTGGAGTTGCACCACCTCGCCCCCAACGCCGTTGCACAGGCCGCCATCTTTGCGACGGTCTATGAGGGCTACCTAGGGGTGGAGTCGCAGTGGAATCTGTGGCTCCACCTTTTCAAGGCAGAGCTCTTTGCCAAGAAGGCGGGAAGAAGGGGCTTCGGTGCGCAGTTCAAGCGGGGAGCTGCGTCCTACAGGTGAGGTCGGGTCGGGCAGATCTGTACATCCCGACCCATCTCATCTCCTTGAACAGCGGTTGGCACGACGGCTGGTTCTACCTCCGCAACGATGAGAGTCAGTTGCCAAGGTACACCGGCCGGGTGCTGACCGCCCGAGAGGAGAACTGGACCTACGGAGTCCCGGATGCCGAGAAGCCGCGTCTGGATCCGCTGCTGGCGGCGCTGCAGCAGCTCCGTCTGCGGGGCTTGACGGCGGCGGCGGTGGCCACGGCGTTCCATCGGCGCAGGGTGATGCCGCTGTGCCAGCATCGCCTCCGCCTCGACCAGATGACTCCGGAGGCGCCACTGGAGGGGAGCCGGATGTCACACGAGTCCCTCACCCTCGAGGAGGTCCTCCGGCGGGCGCGCCGGATGGTGGAGAACTTCAAGGTGGACGAGGTCGACAAAGTCCCCATGCGACCTACCCAGGGGTTCGAGCCTCTGGTAAGTGTTTTTTGCTAGTCACATTTGTTTGGTTCGTTTATTTTGGATTCCTCTGATTTAGTCGAGGCCGATGCGTAGGATCTGTCTGCGTTGCGGGAGACGCGGCCGCCAGTCCCAGAGGACCGGCCCGCCCGGGAAGCTCGACGCCAGCACGCGTCCCAGCAGAAGCAGACCAAAGAGACGGCCAAGAAGCGGCAGATCCACAAGGCCAAGGAGAAGGAGGCGCTGAAGAAACTTCGGCGCTAGCAGGCCCTCGACGGGCTCCCCCTCGCAGAGTCTCCCTCCGAGACGGTCTCGGGGGAGGATGATGACGGCAGCGACGGGGACGACGACGACGCCCTGTCGCGGTATGACGCCGCGACCGGCCTGGGGGACCTCCCCGACATTCGCCCGCTGTTGGAGCCCATCGGGGGGTCGTCCTCATCGGTCGTGGTGGTCGAGGAGGCAGAGGAAGAGGTGGAGAAGGAGGCAGGCCCCTCGACGGGAGGGGCCGCCTCATCCCAGACCCAACAGGAGGGGTCGGCCGGGCTGCCTGCACCAGTCCAGGCCCCGTAGGCTCAGGCAGAGGCTGGAACGGCGGTGCCGGCGTCGTCATCGGTGGCGGCGCCGGTGGGCGTGAGGACCCAAGGCGGGCCTCCAGCTCGGGCCCCAAGGAGTACCCGGTCCGCCGGTGGGCCGGCCGCGAGACCGCCACCGGCAGCCCCGGGAAGTCCGGATCGATCGGGGTCAAGGCCCTTGGTGCCGCTTTCCGGGTAAGTGTCCGTGCTTCGCTTTTTTGCCTTTCTCTGGAACCGTTTTCTGACGTTTCCTCTCGCTTTGTAGGTTTAAGCGGAAGGCGGAGTTGATGGGGCTGACCCCCGCAAAGTCGCTTCGAGCGAGCACAGTCGTCATTAATCGGACGGCGGTGCAGGACGCCGACTGGATCCAGAGGCTTCAGGCAGTGAAGGAGCGCCTGAAGCAGCAGGAGGCGGCGGCCCAGGCGGAGGCAGGCGCTTCGGCGGTCGCCGGTTCTGACCCCGCCGCACAGGGGGTCAGGATCGGCAGAGGTGATGGCGCCCAGCATGGGCGGGGCGGAGCCCAGGTCATTGTCGACCGTCGAGGCTGCCGTCGTGGCCGCAACGGCCGAGGCATCCGTCCGCGACGCGGAGCGGGCGGATGCGGACATAGTTATGGAGGAGGTCCCGCCAGCGGCGGGACAGGAGGCGGCGCAGCCGGGAGAGCTGCAACCGCAGCAAGACCCGCCGGTGGAGCCGGCGGCTATGATGATTTGTGAAGAAACGAGTGGATGGATGGATAGCAGTTGATGAAGAAGCAAGGAATGGTCGCTGTCTAGTTTTGTCATGGTCGGTGTGGCAGTGCCATGCTTTTTCTTTCATCAATCGAATGCTGTCAAGTACAACGTACTCGCTGGTACGAAGGAGACCATGGGGCCGTTCGGCTAGAATTATAAGCCGGCTGAAAAACACTGTTGGCTAATTTTTTGTGAGAGAAAAATACTGTTTTAGCTGAAAAAACAAGCCGAATAAGACGGATTATAAGCCAGATGAACAGGGCTAATCGCTGCCCGTAATTACGTAGGAGTACGTTTCAACTGGTACTACTTTTTTTTGTTTTTGTTTTTTTACTCTCTCTCTGTATATATATATGGTCTTTGCTTGCTTTTTCCCGGCTAGACGGACGACGGCAGGAAAATCTCATCTCATCTCCACGTAACGTAAGTAAGTGTAAGTAGGCTGAGGTGGTTGGCCCTGGTCGTGCCACGCTGCCGTCATCATTCTTCATATTCTTCGTGCTTTGGCTTGACCAACACGACGCACGAAGGAAGCCGCTGGACGGCTGCCTACCTACGTGTCGGCAGGGCGCCGGGCCGCGGACGCTGCGCGTGCAACACTTCTATCTTAAAATAAAATTATTAAAAAACTAAATTCAATTATCTATCAATGATACTAATTATGTATCATAAATATTAATATTTTTAATATATATTTAGTCAAAATTGTTTCTCGGGAAACGAAAACGACGTACATTTAGAGACGGAGAGAGTATCTAAATAGGTTTAGTAAAACATAGCATGATTAATCTAATAATCCCCCTGTTCGGCTGAGCTTATCAGCACGACTTATCAGCCGTGGAACAGTGTTTTTCTCTCACAGCAAAACAGTCACAGCCGGCTTATAAGCCAAAAAACAGCATGCCGAACAGGGTCAATGCTTATTTGGTATCATGAATATTGCTACTCTTTTTTTTTTTACATTTCATTAATTGAGCCTGATTGACTCCTTCATCAAATGTAAGATATGGACTTATTTTGCTATCCAGAGACAATGAATTTTTCTTTCTTTTTTATTCTTGATTAAAAATGCAGTACTTGCAAGTAATCCTAGGATAAGGAGGGGAGAAACCAACACGCAGGTGGCCACGTTCAAGTTCAACACAAACTGACTACTTACTCCAGTTATCAAGTGAAACAGCCTGGTCAATCGATTATTATTACGTATATAAGCACCAGCAGCAGACTGATTTTGATTTGATTTGATTACCTGTATACAGTAGGAGTAGTATGTATTTAAACCCAATTTAATTAGTTTTTAATGAATCTCCTTTTTTGTTGGCTATGGCTGTATTTAGATCTATTAAAAAGTGCACTATGCAAAAAAAAATTCCCAGTCACATTAAACTTGCGATACATGTATAGAGTATTAAATGTGGATAAAATCAAAAACTAATTGCACAGTTTGATTGTACTTTGCGAGACGAACGTTTTGAGCCTAATTAGTCAATGGTTGGACAATTATTACCAAATACAAACGAAATGCTACCGTGTATTTTGGCACTCCAAAATTTGGATCTAAACACAGCCTATATATATATATATATATCTGTTGTAGTAGAAACAAAAACACAGAATATATAATAAATAAAGAGGGTTGAAACATAAACGAAAATAAACAGAGTGAGTAATAACTCCCTTCGCTGTCTCGTCTTCCCTGGCTCTCTCAGCCTCTGGCACCCAGAGGGGATTCTCCTTCTCCGTCCCTTACCTTCCTCCTCTTCATCGATTTCGATTGGGACTCTGCTCTGCTGCTTGCGACCATCCATCTCCTCGCCATTGCCGCAGCACGCACTCCCGCTACGCTGCTCTGCTCGAGGTACAGTGCCGATTTCTACTGCTGCTTCCGCCGTCCGCCTTTCCCGCTCCAAATTCTCTCTTTCTTCTTTCTAATCTGGACTTTATATATATATATCAAATCATGCTCTCTCGTCTCAATGCTCTCCTCTACTAGGGCTTCTCCGGGAAGGAATCGCCGCGCCGGTTCCTGCAACGCCCCGCCCGCCCTTCCGCACCGAGGTAACTGACGCCTTTTCCATCCTTCTCCGTTTCCTCGTTTCCCGCTGCTTTCTACTACTACTAGTACTAGTCGACTCCGGCCGCCGCGACATTCGCCTGCCTCGCCCGCCGAATCCGCCCAGCATTCTGCCTGCTCCTGGACTTCCCTTCCCCTTCGATTCGATTCATGCTGCTTCTGCCTGCTCCCTCTTCTCTTCGCGCGTTCGCTCGACGCTTGCCCAAGTCCGCAACTTTTTGCCATTGCTTCCCCCCAATCTTGTTCCTTCTTCTGCTCTATCTATCTAATCTACTACAGTGCTGCAGTTCGGCGGAGGTAGGCGCCGATTGCTGCTTTCTTGCCAAAACTAAAAAAAACTTTTATCTATTTATTTATTCGTTCATTCATTCACATTAGGCACTCGAGTTTTCCCGGTTTTTTTTACACCACAAAAAAAATTTGTGTTGCGTAATTGGTGCCAGCAATGATTCTGCATCGCGTGGTTGCCCAGTGTTGCTCATGCTCGCACGCAAATATTGTTCCACATACCAATCAATCGAACCCCAGCCGAATCGAATCTACTACTTGAGTAAAGTAATGGGCTTTGCCCTGCCCTCATCGATTCTTCAGCCTTCACGTCTCCCTCTCTCCCATCATTACTCATGCCACTGCCAATCCAAATGCTAAAAAAAATATAAAGTCCTCAATTTTTGGGTGTGCCACCGACCAACTCCCCTCAACTTTAACTTTTCAATTTGTAGTCGATGCAGCCCTTATGTTTCTGCAGAGTACTTGTTTGTTAGCATCAACCTTGTTGTTTCTCTGCTTGTAATGCCTGACAGTCCATTCGCACTGCATGTGGACTAACCAATCATTAGGTGCCACAGCGTTGCAGAGGTTGATCAGTTTAGCTCTTCACCTGTTACCACTATTTATAGTCCTTCTGAATTCTGTACTAAACTGTCCAGTGTCCACCTGTTACCACTATGTATAGTCCTTCCAAATTTCTGCAACTGCAATTTGCTATGGTGTTAACCATATAAACACACAGGCAGCTAGACAGTCAAGGTTTGCTGGGTTGCAACAGAACATTTATGCTGTTCATCTTCCCCAAGCAACACCATGTGTGTATGAGTATTAGGCGTTGGTTTATCTGACAGTGACAGTATTCTAGTACTGACCTATGCAGCTCTTCTGCTGCCTTTTACATTTGTACTTAAACTAGATGTACTAATACCAACCTTTTCCTGCAGCAACTGAACCGTGGCTATCAAGGATGGTGCCTCGTTTCAGATGACATAGACTGTCAGCGTGCGGCACGCTTAACACGCAGAGATGAAGATCAGCGCGCTGCTCACCTCCGCGGGCATCAATATTGGCCTCTGTGTCCTCTTCCTGTCGCTCTACTCTGTTCTCAGAAAGCAGCCGGCCAATGTCAGGGTCTACTTCGGCCGCAGGATCGCTGAGGAGCATGATCGGCTCCGCGGGGCTTTTATCTTGGAGAGATTTGTTCCATCTACTGGATGGATAGTCAAAGCCCTGCAGTGTACTGAGGAAGAGATCCTGGCTGCTGCTGGGTTGGATGCTGTTGTTTTCAATAGAATTCTAGTATTCAGGTACGGTGTGCAAAACTTACTCCCTTTTCTCCTCCTCATTTCATTTGTGCCCTGAAAATTTCATAATAGTGCATGTGTTTAACCTCAGCAACAAAATTGGCTGACTGATACATTTGTTTACATATTCAACAGCATGCGCATCTTCACCCTTGCCGCCCTTTTGTGTGTCTTTGGGATTCTTCCGCTAAATTATTTTGGACAGGATATACACCATGTTCGAATTCCTTCGGAATCACTAGATATATTTACAATTGGGAATGTAGAAGTGAAATCAAGATGGTAAGCCAAGTAACGTATTTTTTTTAATCTATTATCATTTGCTGCCATCGACTGCTGAAATGTTGTCATGTTGTATATTATATATATGCCGCGTTAATTGCTGGCATTTTGAAAATGTTATTTGCCTTTGGCGGTAATCCAACGTGCTTCTTCACTCCTTTATAAGTTGAGGAATGAGCATTGTACAATAGAACAAAGTGCATGTTTTGATGTTCACTTTGTATTCTGGGTTCCTTGCAGGCTCTGGGTCCATTGTGTAACCCTGTACATAATTTCTGGAGTAGCTTGCATTCTGCTATACATTGTAAGTTCGCTTCCATTTTGAATTGCTGGAACATACATCTCCTTGTAT
Organism: Saccharum hybrid cultivar R570; assembly: GCA_038087645.1. NCBI lineage: Eukaryota > Viridiplantae > Streptophyta > Magnoliopsida > Poales > Poaceae > Saccharum > Saccharum hybrid cultivar. The sequence continues at coordinate 2,291,062 of JAQSUU010000664.1, read as the reverse complement.
CCAGAATGTTTTTGATGATTCATTTTTTTCGTAATTCAGGAGTACAAGCACATTGCCAGGTTGAGGCTCCTTCATCTTACAAGTGCAACACCAAAACCAAGCCATTTTACAGTTCTTGTTTGGGGAATACCAAAGGCAGATAAAGAATCATGCAGTGATGTTGTTGATGGTTTCTTCACAAAGTATCACTCATCTAGTTATCTCTTTCATCAAGTAGTTTACAAAGTTGGGAAAGTTCAGAAGATAATGGTACTTAACACTCGAATGCATTTCACTTTTCCTAGTGACGAGCATTTACTATTATAACGCTGCTGCTTCTGTTCATTAGATTTTCGCACAGATGGATAATCATTTTTTTGTTTTTTTTACATGAATCCGTGGAAATGTCCAATTCCTCGAATTCAATGTTTCTCTTTCTTTATGTAATTTGATTTTTTGGGCGAAAGTTGCGTGTATTTTTATTTCACTCTATTTATGCTTTTGGTGTAACTTTAATCTTCAACTCTGACAGACTGGTGCAAAGAAGGCATATAAGAAGTTCAAACATTTCACAGATGAAACGGTTGATCAGGGATGCAGAACAATTACCTACCGCTGTTGTCTGTGTGGAGCCTCTTCAAATTCTTTCAAGTTATTGAACACTGAATGTGAGCAGAACAGGGGGAAAGCTGACAATAAATCCATCTTGGACTTAGATGATGAGGTTAAGCTTGCATGCATTTGTTCTTTTGCTTAATATATCAGTTATTTGGAATAAATTAGTAACTATTATGTGGGATCGTTTGCAGGAATGCACAGCTGCTTTTGTATTTTTCAAAACTCGGTATGCCGCACTTGTTGCATCAGAAATACTTCAAACATCTAACCCTATGAAGTGGGTTGCTAATCTAGCTCCAGAACCAGAAGACGTGTATTGGTCCAATCTTTGGCTACCCTATAAGCAGCTTTGGGCTCGCCGTATCGCTACACTCCTAGGCTCTATTTGTTTTATGTTCATATTTCTGATACCAGTGACATTTATACAAGGGCTATCTCAGCTAGAGCAGTTGCAGCAGAGGCTTCCTTTCCTAAGAGGAATATTGAAGAAGTAAGTACAGGAATTTCCGTTGGGCTCTCCTAATGACAGTATCAAAATCATCTTGATAGAGTTTGACATATACTGTTATCTCATGTTGCTAGATGCTATTCATTTATCTGTCTCCACACTGCACCTATTGACTGTTATGTATGTGCAGGAAATACTACATGACTCAGCTAGTAACCGGATACCTTCCCAGTGTCATACTGCAAATCTTTCTGTACACTGTTGCTCCAATTATGATGCTATTTTCTACATTGGAGGGTCCTACATCACACAGTGAAAGGAAGAGAAGTGCTTGCTGTAAAGTGCTGATCTTCACAGTTTGGAACATATTCTTTGCTAATGTATTATCTGGTACTGTCATAAGTCAATTGAACGTGTTATCAAGCCCAAAGGACATACCTGTCCAGCTTGCTAAAGCTGTACCTGGACAGGTAAATCACATCTTTTTTTTGGTTCATGCCATAGAAAGAACAAGACTTTGATTAAGATACATAAAATTTGTTGCATGTGGAAAGATACTATATTCATTCTGTAAAGTCTACTTGACCCCCCCCCCCCCAACTATGGGGGGTGGTCTAGTTTACCCCCTCAACTATGAAACGGTCTAATTTACCCCCTGAACTTTGCAAAACCGGTCAAATCACCCCTCGAGCGGTTTTGAACGGTGGTTTGCTACAGTAACAACGATTTGCTACAGTTCAGGGCAAACCACCGTCCAAAACCGCTCGAGGGGGTGATTTGACCGGTTTTGCAAAGTTCAGGGGGTAAATTAGACCGTTTCATAGTTTAGGGGGTAAATTAGACCACCCCAAATAGTTGGGGGGGGGTCAAGTAGACTTTTTCCATTTAATTTTCATCTAATTTGTTTTGCTTTTATGGAAATCTAATTTTATTCCAGGCCACCTTCTTCATCACCTATGTCCTGACCTCAGGATGGGCTAGTTTGTCATCTGAAGTTATGCAGCTCTTTGGTCTGATATGGAACTTTATAAGGAAATATGTTCTGAGAATGAGAGAAGATACAGAATTCGTTCCCTCGTTTCCCTACCACACAGAAGTACCAAAAGTTCTGTTGTTTGGACTATTGGGATTCACATTGTCTGTGCTGGCTCCTCTGATCTTACCTTTTCTGCTGGTGTACTTTTGCCTTGGTTATGTTGTCTACCGCAATCAGGTGAGAAGCTAGATTTTTTTTTGGTTATTTACCTCAAATTTATCTGTAGCATGCTAATGTACTAGTTGTGTTCTTTTCAGTTGCTCAATGTGTATCGAACAAGGTACGACACAGGTGGTTTGTATTGGCCAATTGCATGCAACACAGTCATATTCTCTCTTGTGCTCACCCAGATCATCTGCCTTGGTGTATTTGGACTTAAAGAATCGCCAGTAGCTGCAGGCTTCACCATACCTCTTATCATCCTTACTCTTTTATTTAACCAGTACTGCAGAAACCGACTTCTTCCATTATTCAAGACTTTTCCAGCACAGGTAATATTAGTTCCTTAAATTATGTCATGTCAAGATCTACATGGGTTTTACTAGAGCATAGAAAACAATTGAGGACTAGAGTTTTCGTGACACTGATTTCCTATCTTGTGACGTTGACTGCTGCAATGTGATTATGTAGGATTTAATCGACATGGACAGGGAAGATGAACGGTCAGGAAGAATAGATGAAATTCACCACGGACTTCATTCTGCTTATTGCCAGTTCCCTGACACCGTAGATGTACCCTTGGAGAAAATTGAAATTGTTGGCGGGGATGAGGAGCAAGGTTCTACCTCGGGTGAGTCCAGTGGCAAAGAAACCTGCGAGGATCCCAAGAAGGACCTGTCTCACTCAACACTAAAAGGACTCCCTGTTAACCGTCTCCGGCAAGCTGTGAGGTCGGTTACTTTCCTGATCAGATTGCAGAAAAGAGGTTTATCAGAACAGAAAATCGGATAGTTGTTAGCTGTTAACCCCCTTTGCCTGTTGGCTATATAAATGTACAGAGACATACATGCATATACGACCCTTCCTTAAGAAAAGAAAAGGGCTAACGTAGAAATCTATATCAGAGCATCATCATGAGTGTTGAGGTGCAATTTTGTTGTTTTGAGTTGTCGCATGAATGAGTTAGTGGTTCTGCATTTTAGTTATTATCTGGCAGATTCAGCTACTCAAACATTAGCCTTGCACATTGATGTAATTCTCATGGTTTTCTTGTAAGAGATTAATGTAGCCAATGTGATCTAGATATATAATGTCCCTCCTCTCCATTGGCTTCTGTGATTGAGCCTGGCAACTTTAGCAGGTCTGTTAGCCTTCCAAGTTTCATGCACCAATCATATTGAGGTATTGAGGATTATACTAATTGGGCCTCGTTTAGATTGGAAAAAAAAGAACTCGATGAATAGTACCACTTTCGTTTTATTTGGCAATTATTGTCTAATCGTGAACCAACTAGGCTCAAAGGATTCATCTCGTGATTTCCAACTAAACTGTGTAATTAGTTATTTTTTTTACCTACTTCATGCATAGGTCTAAAGATTGATGTGATGGAGAAAGAGTGAAAAAATTCTAACATTTGGGTGCATCTAAACAAGGCGTTGGTCTTTTTCGAGCTCCCTGACTACCTGTAAGCATGTTAGATTGGGACTGTTGTCGAATCCATGTTGTCAAGGAGCATGTGTCATCATCTTGTACTTAGTGGAGGTTCTCAACATGTACTGTAGCATTGAGCTGGTATCTACATATCTTTAGCTGTTGGGAATCATATTCCTGTACCAAACTTAACACCCAGCTTCAGCCTAGGCCTTGTTTAGATGCACCTAAAAGTTAGAATTTTTTCACTCTCTCCATCACATCAATTTTTAGCCGCTTGCATGGAGTATTAAATGTAGGTAAAAAAATAACTAATTACACAGTTTAGTTGGAAATCATGAGATGAATCTTTTGAGCCTAGTTGGTCCACGATTGAACAATATTTGCCAAATAAGACGAAAGTGGTACTATTTATTGGGTTGAAAAAATTTGCAAACTAAACGTGGCCCTAGTATCAAGATCTCTCAGGGGATCATCTTTTGTATTGTTCTTCACACAGATGTAGGGCTCACTGATTGCAGTGAATATTTGCTTTGTCTCTGTTGGTGTCCTGCCCTCTTTATTATTAACAGTATATTGAAATCTTTTTCACTGTTCCTTCCTTGAAAGGAGATAACCTCCATCACTCCATCCTGCTGCCAGTGCATAGGACAAGTGTCTGACTTTGTGGGGAACTTACCAGCAGCAACATTTTTTTTTGGCTGTCTCCCTCAGATCGATCATGGCTTTGATTTGAGAGAGTGATCAGCACACAATATCTGACTGACCACCTATTTATTTACATGTTTGTGAGTCTAATGTCGGTGTTTTTTCCTTGTTTTTGCACCCAATTTGTAAGTCAACTGTTGCATGGTATTTGTCTTGTGTCTATTGCCTTCTCTTCCACAGGCTAAAGGCTATGCTGGACCTAGCTTGGTAGTTGGTTCGGCAGCAGCCGTTTGAATCCGGTTTTGTGTTTTCTCAAGCAGCTGCCGTTTGCCCGCTGTATTGAAGTACCTGACTGCTACTTTGACTAAGGGGTGTTTGGTCTGAGGAGTTAAAGTTTAACAAACACTGTAGCGCTTTCGTCTTATTTGACAAAAAAAATTCAATCTTACACTAATTAGGCTTAATAGATTCGTCTTGTGAATTACTCATAATCTGTGCAGACATGCATGTAATTAGTCTACATTTAGTACTCCATGCATTTGAGGGAACATTGATGTGATGAGAGTTAAACTTTAACATATTGAAACCAAACAGGCCCTAAACTGCATCTCCTGTCAGTTTATTTATAACCACATATATAAAAGCCAGAATAGACATGTACCCTGCTGTTGATAAGCTGTGTGACCATGAAATTCTACACTAGCTCATCCGATTCCAAGCTTGACCAAGAGTGGAGAAGCAGTTGCTGAAGTCAGTGATGACCTGTGCACTTCATATATGTATATTTTTTTAAGTTTCCTGCCCGAGTCTTCAGAGGTACGTCACCACTAGCTCAAGTTTCAAAGGTACGGCGCGTACCAGGTCATCGATGGCGACCCTTGGTGATGTTGCAAGTTCAGGCATGTGGCTCAATGGTTAGAGCCAGTGAGCAGCTAGCTGGTCGGGAGATAACTCTCTTGTTGTTTAGAACCTGACGAGGGCGACTTACTCACGGCTGACGCACGTATACATGATGTATGAATGTAGCTCATCTTTCTTGTGATTTTCTATGCGACAGCCTAAACTTGTGCCTTGCAGGTCATAGGCCATCTCTTAGTCCATCCATATAATAATTGATTATTAGGACATATAACATATACTTCATCATCATTAATATGTGGTCCATTTTCTTCTCTCACAAAGTTTCTTAGATCGTGCACCAAGGGCTATAAATTTACGTTTCACTTCGTTCTCTCTTCTCCACTCAACATATATAAAATTCATTTATAGTCCTTTATTATATTTGCTCTTAGTTGAGCATGGTTTTTTTAGTGTTTTGGGTGAGTATTTGTGGTTCTCTATGATAGTTGTGGTTTAGCATACGTTTTTTTTTACCTCTATGCTCTACTGTCATAGATTCATTAGCCACATACTCGTATTAGTTGGACAAATAAAGTTGGGAAACAATGTATCAACGAATTGAAGGCCGAGCCGTAGTAACCAACAAGCTGTGTAGAGTGAGAACGTGTTGGGAGTTTTTAACTCCTTTCTTAAAAACAAGGGTGACCACTCATGCCTTTGATATGCATGTATCCACCTCAATCTATATGCATTGAAGTGGTTTGATGTGAAATTTAGTTTAAATTCCATACCAAACCACTTCGGCACAATACATGGGCATCCAAACAGGCCCTCAATATGCTACTTGATAGCTGGGATTTGAGAAAGGCTACCCTATCACTGCCAACGGAGTATCTTGGCCCTAAAGCTTCGATCGAAGTATCCATTCATGTTTATTTGACAATCTATATCTTTATCTATATAACTAACTTAAATAGTGAAAATTCCTTTCTTTCATATTTTCCTCTCTTACTCGTCTGTCTCACTCCTCTTGTCTTCCGTCCATTGGTCTATCAACGCTTTGTCTCACTCCTTCCGCTTTTTCCGTCCTTTGATCCATAGTCACTCTTTCATTTCTCGCTTTTAGTTTAGAGCTGCAAATCCTTCGTCAGCAGCTCGGCGCCACACCACACTCATGTTATGGTCTAGCCGCTCATGCTTGTTAGTGTCATGCGCACATGAAGAAGCTTGCCTTTCACTTTTTCAAACTCAAAATAGGTCACACAATACCCATCTATGTGAGTCAATCTCCTATCAGTTTCCCATACGACATTAATCATTTATTGTACTAGCATTTATTATGAGTATTTAAAATTTATTTAGTTTAAGGTTGGCTCATCAAGCCCAATTAAATAAAAAAAATAACTAACTCATTACTCTTGGCATGAATGATGTACAACTAATTATACATCTAATTGCAACGTACATGTTCCAATCCAAGCGCTAGTGTCCGGACGCTCGCGCCAGCTGTGCCTACCCGCGCGCCCCACCGCATGCCTACGTGCTTCACGTGGGGCCCCATGTCACTCCGTTTCCCACGCATGCCTCGATCTGCGCCCGCACTAGTTCCCACGCCTGCCGCTCGCGCCCTTCCGCTCCCACACGCATGCACGCGGGCCCAGCAGCTGCAAGCAGGTGGCCGTAGCAGGTGGGTCCCACTACAACATTCAAACACAAGATCTACTTTTGTAAGATCCAAATGAAATCTTTGCAATATACGTCTAAAACAGATAAAACATTTAGGACATACAGTTGAAACACCATTGCAACATGTGCAATATCCCGATCTACTTTTGAAACATCCAGATGCAACACTTGCAACGTACAAAAGAAAACAGATAAAACACTTGAGATATGCGTCTGAGAAACTTGTAACATACATGTAAAAAAAACATATGAAACATTGGGGATAGACACTTGCAAAATATGTATATAACTCTTGCAACATATGCAACATCCCGATTTACTTTTACAACATCCACATGAAACACTTGCAACATCCAAATGAAACACTTGAAACATACTCTCGCAACATGCCTTTTTAGCGCAATGTCACCTTGCTGCTTGGACAAATCGTGGAACTCGACGCCGCCGCAGCGCATGGAGCTCACCGTACTCCCATAGGTGAGGACCTGCTCGGCGTCCTAGGTGAGCACCTGCGCGAGGCCCGCGAGCACCCCTGGGCGAGCACCTGCTCGATGGTCTGGGCCAGCGCACCCTGAGCGTGGCGGAGGACGGGCATGGCGCGGCGAGGGATGGCGGCGGCGGTGTGCCGGAGTGGCCTGACAGGGTCGGCGGCCGAGCGCTATGCCTCGGAGGCGGCAGCGCGCCGCGCCTGGTTGGGCCAGCGGGCAAGCACTGGAGGCGGCAGGCGAGTAGATAGGAGCAAGTGAGCGGATAGGAACGAATACACAGACGAGCAGATTTTTTTTTATTTAGAAACGAAGGGCGGGGGGTCTTGGCCTGACGTTGCGCGGCCCACCGACAGAGCGTCCGGGCGGACAGACGCCTGCTTGTCAGCATTACCGTAATTATAATGCACTATAGTTCATTGTTGAATGTGCATACTGTACTGTGAGATTATTCTTGAGTCAACCCAGTAGCTAGTTGGATAACAAACAGAAACACAACAGCAAAACCTCGTTGTCAAAACCACCAAATATGCAACCAGTATTCTCAAATTAAACCCCACAATCTATCTTGTAATGGTGTATAGTACGTTTACATCACCAGTACATGTACGGCATGCTGCCTAGGTTCTGACAATGATACCAACTGGGCGTCTCAATCTCCGTGCTGCTCTGACGCATGTCACAGTGGTCACCGCCGGTCGTGCCCATGGACGACCGGAACATCTCGTCGAGCTCTGTCGTCGCCGCAGGTCCCCACGAGCTGCTGCTGGTTTCTGCAGGCTGCAGCTGGCTCACGACGACGGCGTTCGTGCGGTCGGTGACCATGTCGTCCTCCATGCCGCTGCCGCCTCCGCCGGCACCAATAATGCGCGTGTCATCAACGCCGCCGCCAGTACCGCATGGCAGCAGTCCGGTGGTCCAAGACGGCGGCACTGGTACGGCGCTAACGTCGGCGTCGCGCGGTCGCTGTGGCGGCGGCATGCCGCCGACGCCGAAGAGGAGTTGGAAGCGCTTCTTGAGGCGCGTGTTCCAGTAGTTCTTGACGCCGTTGTCGGTCCTCCCGGGGAGGTGCGCGGCGATGAGGGACCACCTGCTGCCGACGGCGGCGTAGAGCACGCAGATGACGCGGTCCTCGTCCGGGGAGAAGCCGCCGTGCCGGACGCCCGGGCGGAGGTAGTTGAGCCACCGCAGGCGGCAGCTCTTGCCGCACCGGCGCAGCCCGGCCTTCAGCGGCAGCGCCATCCAGCCGCCGGCGGCGCTGCCGCCGTGCCGCTCGATGTAGGACCGCAGCCGCGCGTCCTCCTCCTCCGTCCACGGCCCGCGCTTCACCGCTGCCTTGTCGCAGCACGGCGATCGCCCCATTTTTGTTCCTGTGCCTGCTAGTGCACTGAATGGGACTTGCTAGGGTGGGGATGTATATATAAACCACTAGAAATCTAGAATGGATGTGTATGTAGGTTCATCGAGGAATACCTGCGGATGCAGGGTTTTTGACTCCACCATCGCTTTCGTGTGTGTATGCCGACTACTTCGCCTTTGACTCAACCTCCACGCCATTATTTTTGAGGAAACAGGAGGAGTTTGAAGCTACAGAAAATTTATTATAAACTTTAAAACTTTAAAAAGTGTTACACAGTGAAATCAAGAAACAAAGAACGACAAAAAGGAAATAGCCAAGATTACACAAAGGCTTCTAACGATAAGTCTATCCATGGACGGAGAGAATTATTTGCTCTTAGAATAACCAGAGCAAACTCTTACTCGAAGATAGAACAACATCTTTGAACTGAATGCACCAAGTTTTTTTAAAAAACGATGTCATTTCTCATGATCTAGATAGCCCAACACATTGTTACTATGATTTCCATGAAGAATGGACGCCATTATATGCCTTGAGGCATGCATATGCTCCTTTCTTTTGCAGATAATTAAACTGTAAGTGTCTAATTAAATTGACCGAGACAAATACACTAATTCCATATATAATCATAGTATTATGTTATGAACGAGATTCACCTTATTATGTTATGACAAATGAATTGCCTTTTAGACCGCTGGTGAGAGAGATGTGGCATAATTTAAGCTAGCATGGGGATGAAAATGTTATGGTAAAAGAAACCACAAATTACTACGAAGCAATCACAATGGAAAGTACTCCCTCCATTCCAAATTATAAGTCATTCCAAGAATTTTGGAGAGTCAAAGCATCTCAAGTTTGACTAGATACGTAACTTTCAATATGTATATAGTAACAACTATTTTGCTAGATACATAACTTTCAATATGTATATAGTAAAAACTATTTTGCTAGAAAAGTCCAGACATTTTACAATTTGTAATGGAGGGAGTAGTATTTAGTAGACATTAACCGTGTGGTCGTTCATTCCCTGCGAGCTTCTGTGCTTTGTCTACGGTAGCTTTGATGCTTGGGCAAAGCTCTACCGAGCATTGCCCTAAGTTTTGAAAAAGCTAGCCCATATGGTTTTTAAGACAACATGTGGCCGCCTAAAGTATAATAATAATAATAATAATAATAATAATAATAATAATAATAATAATAATAATAATAATAATAATAATAATAATAATAATAATAATAATAATAATAATAATAATAATAATAATCCTAACTAATCTCCACATATGATTGGTGAAAATCAACAAACACCATATTATTATATATATTAGGCCTCTTTTGGAATTAAGGATTCATAAAACACAGGAATAGGAAAAACATAGGAATGGAATGTCCTACAGGATTTCAGAATGAGGAAAGTTTATGAAGATGCCTCTGGAAGCAACGTAAGAAAAGCATAGGAAACAAAAACAATGATTACTGTAGTTGCCTTGAAGGGTTTTGTATATATACTTTCAAGGGCCAGAAGGCAGTATGTCATTGCACACGGATTTGAGTGCGGTCATTGTTCCTTGTGGTCGTGAACCGAAGGGTCTTTCTCTTGTCTTGTTTGGTCAATACACTGTGTGGCATTCTACTGTTCATGACTCGAACAAAAGAAAAAGAGAAGGCTGATCATATTTATGTCTTTCAGTTTTGGACCAATAATCAAGCTCTGATGCATGGCGACTTTTCGCGACATATATGCAACTTGAGGGTATATTTCCACCCATTTTAGGCCATATATTACAGATATATGCAACTTGAGTTGAACCCACCTACCATTCTGTGGTGTCGAAGACTTTATAGAACAATCATCTGTATATTAGCTTAAAGAAGAATAATCAACCAGTAATTGATTGCTGCATATATATAATATATAGAGAGAGTAGCTAAGTGTAGCTAGGTAGGTACATATATTATGGACAATCGTCGTATCATAAGCCGTACAAAATTCTACGGACACTATAAGTCACAAACTTCTAATTGGAAGGAACGTCTGACCAAGTGTTTAGCTTAGACCAGTCTCTTTATAGATAACAGCTTGTGTTTACTTTGGATTGAAAGAGACTTGTCATCATCATAATACTTCAGTTCACATCACTTCGCCGCCGGCATTGGACTCGCCAGCATATCCAATGCCAATGCACAAGAAAACACCCCCCGGTTGGCTGTTGGCCTGTTCCAAGGGATTCTGTTTCCACATGGTCATGCATGTTTCCCAGTTGCTTCCATCAAGAGAGATCAAATGGCGAAAAGATAGAAGGTACTAACAGGAAAATGTTAGAAGATGTGATAGGTAGGAACAGTCCAAAAGATGTGAGGAAGGGGATGGCCGGGCTCTGGCTGTGGCTGCGCCTGGCCTTGGCCCTGGTCTGGCCGGCTGCGGCCAGCAGCAGGCGGTTCCGGCAGCGACGAACTGCGAGGCGTGCAAAAACAAACTTTTGCATATGTAGAAGTCTTACTCGATGGGTTGCGCATTGCTCGTTAATGGACTAGCTATGGCCTTTAGCTGTTGTATACAGCTGCCTTGCCGGTCGAGTTGCGAGCATCCCTGGTGCACAATTATGAGTCAGGGGAGTGCACAAGAGGAGAAAAGTTGCTAGTAGTAATAGGAAATTATTTTTTACCCTGATGCCGGTGCACCAGGCTAGCCCTGCCTACGTGGCTTCGCCTGGGCTCCTGCTGCCGTTTCTGGGAGAGATGCGAGCAGGAGCCGTCTTTTTTGTTTTTAGCCCCTTTTTTGAAAGATTTTCTCAAATACATCCCTGACGGAAAGATTTTAGGAAATAGACTTAGGACTTGGCGCCATCCACGCTGGCGCCAAGGTAACACAACTTGGCGCCGTTAACGTTGGCGTCAAGCCCCCATGCCACTTGGCCGACGACGCTGAGCTGGCGCTGACGTGACAGCACCTTGGCGCCGTCACCATTGGCGCCAAGCTTGGCGCCATCGTCATTGGCGTCAAGCCTGGCGTCACAGATTAAATCACCATGTATATCATTTTTTTATCCTAAGTATTTCCAGGTTGTTCTAAGTGATCATACAGAAAGTCACTGTAAAAACTCGAGAGTTAGTCATATTTCTCAATATCCAAGTCATCGTAAAATGTTAAATTTGTAAATGTACAAGTCATGTTAAAAAAGCTATTTTTCCATATGTCTGCCACATGATAGTCGGTATTGTAACGTATCCAAGTCGTAGCAAAAATCCAGATTTATTTGGCTAAGTCTTTAAATTTACTATGGGATGGGGATGGAAATATGCCTAAGTCTGAATTTTTACTGTGATTTGGACATTGACAAATTTAAAATTTTATCATGACTTGGATATTGAAAAAATGCTTCATGTTAAGTCATGGAATTAGGGTCCAAGTTATGGTAAAATTTTAAATATCCAAATTCAAGACTTAGCCAAATTCCAAATTATTCATGTTTTGAATTTGGGTCCAAGTCATGGTAAAATTTTATAGTAAAATTAACATGAAGCCCTAATTTCATGACTTAACATGAAGCCCTTTTTATCATGACTTAAAATTCTATCTTATAGTAAAATTATGGTCAAAGTCATGGTAAAATTTTAAATATCCTAGTCCAAAACATGAAGCCCCTTTTCAATATCCAAGTCATGGTAAAATTTTAAATTTATCAATGTCCAAATCATAGCAAAAATCCAGACTTAGCCAAATTCTAGCATAGTCAAGTCATAGTAAAATTCAAAACTTAGTCAATTTCTAGGTTGGCCATCATATGGTAAATATCAAGACTTTGCCAAAATTTTATATGTCCATCTCATAGAAAAATTAGGGTCCAAGTCATGTTAATTTAGAGCTTTGTATGTCCATCTCACGGTAAAATTAGGTAGTTAGGATTTTTGTTGTGGCCTGGATATGTTAGAATACGAACTACCATGCGATAACATCAAATTTGTCAATGTCATGGTAAAATTCCAGACTTAACCAATTCCAACATGTCCCATCTCATGGTAAATTTATAGACTTAACAAATTTTCATATGTCTATCTCATGATAAAAATCCAAACTTAAGAAATTCCAACAGCTCGACGCCAAGATACATGGCGCCAGGCTTGGCGCCAGCCACACGGCGCAGTGGGAGAGCGCCAGGCTCGAGGCCGAGGCGCGCCTGGTGCGCGAGGCCAGGCTGTGCGCGCTCGCGGCCTCTGCCGCCTCCGCGTCCGCGTCCGTCTCGGCGCCGCCGCACATGCCCGGAGCCGCCGCTTGGCGCCAATGACGATGGCGCCAAGCTTGGCGTCAATGGTGACGGCGCCAAGGTGCTGCCACGTCAGCGTCAGCTTAGCGTTGTCGGCTAAGTGGCATGGGGGCTTGGCGCCAACGTCAACGGCGCCAAGCTGTGTTACCTTGACGTCAGCGTGGATGACGCCAAGCCTTGGATCTATTTTTTAAAATCTTTCCGTCAGGGACGTATTTGAAAAAATATTTCGAAAAAATGGCTAAAAAAATAAAAAAGACGGGAGCAGGAGAGGGAGAAGGCAAGCGAGAGAGACGGAGAGAGGGGGAGCAGACCCCAGCACATCGGCTCCCTTCCACATCACGCGTGCATGCGCGCCGTGGCAAGCGCCCGCGCGACCAGAGCGCCCCGCGGCGTCGAAGCCCTGCGCTCGGTCGGCCCCCACGCCTGATGGCGTTACGAAAATCTGGTGAGGAGCTAATACCACTGCGAAAATACGACTGAAACTTCAACTTTGACGCCCTCAAACTCCCAAACCAACGCGAATTAGCGAAAACTCCACTAACACGAGTTGCAGAGCTACATGTGTTCTCCAACTTTGGTTTAGGAGTTTTGGCCTAACTCGGTTTAGTTTCCAAACTACAAGTCGCCAAACTACCCTACATTGAAACTGACATTCAGTTTCGTCAGGCTCCAACAATTGGCCGCTTTTGGAGTTTCAAAAACAGGGTTTTGCTGAATTTTGTGAGCCCTTTTTGACTAAGCTATGCACTGATCTAGCTCAAGACACTTAAACAAAGTTTGTTCTACATAAGATGGACTACAAATTTTATTAAGGGCGCACTTCCATGCAAACACTCTAGTCTACTGTTCAACTCTAGTCAAAGTAGGGTCATTTAAAAGGTATTTTGAGTAAATCAACACTAAGAAGCATATTTGAACCAAGTCATGAATATAAACTTTGCTTCATTTTTCATCCTAAGGGTGTCTAAGATATTTTTGTGACCCTATACACACATTTGCATGAACTACACATAGCCCTAAGCTCATATAACACATGAAACATATACTTGATACATATGAAACATACAATTGCTACTAATGAAACATAGGATTCTCCTCTGAAACATTACTCATGCAACACATGAAACGTTGCTTATGAAACATGTGAAACATCACTAAATCATCATAGGCAACATAAGATGGCTACATATATGTGACACATATACTTTACATATATGAAACATATGTTGCAGGAATGAAACATAACCTATGCAACATGTGAAACATTCATGATGCATTATATGAAATGGAATGCACATGCTCATATTTCATGCAATGCAAGTGCACATGCAAGCTTAACACCTAGAGTGTTACACTTTCACCCTTCTCGCTTTTAGTTTAGAGCTGCAAATCCTTCATCGGCAGCTCGGCGCCACACGACACTCATGTTATGGTCTAGCCGCTCAAGTCTATTAGTGTCATGATGCACATGCAGTCTGCAGAAGCTTGTCTTCCACTTTTTCAAACTCAAAATAGGTCACACAATAGCCATCTATTTGAGTCAATCTCCTATCAATTTTCCATATGAGATTAATCCTTTATTGCACTAGCATTTATTACGAGTATTGAAATTTATTTAGTTTAAGGTTGAGTCAAGCCCAATTAAACAAAAAGATAACTAACTAATTAATTATACATCTCATTGCAACGTATGAGCATGAAGCATCTTTGCTAGTTAATTATAATGCGCCATAGTTCATTGTTGACTGTGTATACTGTGAGATTATTCTTGAGTCAAAAACCTCGTTGTCAAAACATCACCAGTACATGCACGGCATGCTGCCTAGATGCTGACAATGATACCAACTGGCCGTCTCAATCTCCGTGCTGCTCTGACGACGCATGCCAGAGTGGTCGCCGCCGGTCGTGCCCATGGACCACCGGAACATCTCGTCGAGCTCTGTCGTCGCCGCATGTCCACACGAGCTGCTGCTGGTTTCTGCAGGCCGCTGGCTCACGACGACGTCGTTCGTGAGGCCGGTGACCATGTCTACGTCGACTGTGCCGCTGCCGCCTCCGCCGGCACCAATAATGCGCGTGTCATCAACGCCGCCGCCAGTACCGCATGGCAGCAGTCCGGTGGTCCAAGACGGCGGCACTGGTACGGCGCTAACGTCGGCGTCGCGCGGTCTCCGTGGCGGCGGCATGCCGCCGACGCCGAAGAGGAGATGGAAGCGCTTCTTGAGGCGCGTGTTCCAGTAGTTCTTGACGCCGTTGTCGGTCCTCCCGGGGAGGTGCGCGGCGATGAGGGACCACCTGCTGCCGACGGCGTCGTAGAGCGCGCAGATGACGCGGTCCTCCTCGGGCGAGAACCCACCGTGGCGGACGCCCGGGCGGAGGTAGTTGAGCCACCGCAGGCGGCAGCTCTTGCCGCACCGGCGCAGCCCAGCCTTCCGCGGCAGCGCATATCCAATGCAATGCACACAAGAAATCACCCCTGTTGGCCTGTTCCAAGGGATTCTCTGTTTCCACATGTTCATGCATGTTCCCCCAATTGCCTCCATCACATACACCAGATATGATAGTATTAATTATGGAGTACCAAATAATCCACAGTTCGTCGTTAGACTAAAAACTGAAACGGGTTTTAATTTGACTGGAAGTACTCAATGTCGTGCATGACGATACTCCATAGCCTAGATATGTTGTTGACGGTACTCTATGGCCTATATATGGCTTGAGAAAATGGAAGATAAACTTAAAGATTGATTTTGTAGAGGTTTTAGAAAAATATAGACCATTCATTGAGAGAGATCGAATAGTGGAAAAAATAGGGAAAAAATAGGAGGTGCTAATATGTTTTTTTTAATGAAATAGGTGCTAATATGTGGCGTGACAAGTTATATATGGTTACGAACCAAACATTCGGGCCCAGCATGTTGTGGCAGTAAATTTTCTACGGGGCTGATCTTAATTATGACTGACCTCTGATTAGCATGGAGCTCATTTTTGTTGTATGAGTTTTTCTTGTATTGAACGGATTTACAATGAGATGACCTAAAAAACCATATTATATATGCAACGCTAGCTGCATGACGATCGACCCTGATGTGTTGAAAACAAGTTTAAGTATTCATCAAGTTGAAAGTTCACTCATGCAAGCACATTTGCCGGCTCTGCTGCGCTCGAGTCTTTCTTGGACCGATCGATTTAACAGGAGGAAGAGACTTGTTCGGGGCTTGGGGCAACGTACGTGATCTGAAGCAGACAGCAGCTTCCTGAGCTGACTACACCGGAGCGCCGGCGGCCGGATCGACCAGGAAGAGCAAAAGTACACGGGCGGGATTAAATTAATAGTAGTTACGGTGGAATAATAGGTATAGTTACCATTTCACTTGATTACGTATATTCACTTTTACTTATTCACTTAATATTCAGAAGCAAAAGTAGGTGCAGATTATAACGGGATACTTACGTGAGAACGAAGATGTAAGACTCTTGATTGATTCCTTGGGGAGGAGGAGTTAGGAAGAACAAATTCGAGTTTTTTTTTCCTCGGAAAAGAACAAATTCGAGGTCACTATATATTCTTGGATTCTTCTTAATATCTTAGATGCATCGGAGAGTGACAAAATCCGTGGGTGTTATTTACTTTCGCATGCTTTTGAGGTTTTATTCTGTTAGAGAGCTCCAAGGCATGTTTAAATCTTTTTTTTTGGAGGTAGAGGTGAAGAAGAAGTGTCATGCTTGTCCAACTAGCAGAAACGGCGTGCCTGGCACTTAGACGTCTAGACGCTAGCTCTCATCCGGATGCTTGTGCCTGCGCCGTTTGCTGCACAAGCTGCTGCGCCTACCCTGCCTACTGTACCTGCTACTGCGCCTACCCAAAGTCCGCGCGCTCGTTGGGTAGGATTTCCCCACCGAACTCAAACTACCACAACGAGATGGAAGGAAGGGAGAGCAACATCAGATCTGCTTTTGAAATATCTAAATGAAACATTTGCAACATACGTCTGAAACAGATGAAACACTTAAAACATGTGTGCGTAGCCATTGCAACATACGCAACACCAAGATCTACTTTTGTAACATATAGATGAAACATTTGCAGCATATATACGTATGAATCACCTGAAACATGGTCTTGGAACATGCATATTTTGTCATTGCAATATATGCAACATCTCAAATATATGTTTACAACATTCAGATAAAACACTTGAAACAAAAGTATGAAACGCCTGAAACACAGTGTTCTCCGCACGGCCACGACCTACCTAGTGGGGAATTGCGGTAGATCGACGAGGAGGACAAGGAGTGGATGGAGGCCACCTTGGCGGAGGCGCTGGAGTAGCAACGGCGAGGCCCAGCCGAGTAGGGAGGCCGAGGAGGGTCGCCGCCTAGACGGGCCCCGCGAGGAGCGCCATCTCCCAGGCTGCCTCTGACGTCGTGGGCTACTCCAGCATTCTCGCCAACGCCGACAGCACGTACCCCATCGGAACTGGCCGGCTGAGCATTGACGACGTGGGGGGACAGATGCGGCGGTACGTGTGTGCATGGGTGGGGGAGGAGATGGGGCGTGTGGTGCGGCGCAGGATGGAGGGTGACGCGGAAATGGAGAGCCAAGCGTCGTGGGCGGGAGCGAGAGGCGGGGAAAGGCGGCAGCAGCGAGGTGGAGTGGGGCGTGCAACGTACGGAAGGACGGATGCCCGTGACATAACATTATCGCAATAGAAAGGCAGGGCATGCTAGCCCACTAGCATTACCCTTTTGTGTCGTCCGTCCATGCTGGCAGGAGGACACATATCGCGCCATTTTGGCAGAAATGGTACAAACTTTAGAAAAGTTCATCTCTCAAGTGCTAAATATGTAGGTTTCATTCTCTAAAACTGGTGTTGGGAATGATGGCAGAAAGCTAAATATGCCACATTCTATCAAGGCAGCTAGCTTTCGATGGAGCTTCGTGGGTTGGTTTTTCATCGAAGTTGAGTTAGCAGGTAAGCATTTTTCCACCGGAACGTGTCTGTCGGACAGTGTTAGAGAATCCAATTGGGGGTGGCTTTTACAATTTTTCCTTGTAATGCAATGTATCAAGATGTGATATACGGAGTATGTCCCATTGGTATATCTGAACTTACGAATGATTACTGAATAATGCGCTAGTTTAATTTTTTTCAGGATGGTGGAAATGAGCTTTTTTTTTGGGCTCTGTAACACCTAACATGGGCCATTTTGATATACTCCTATATTCACTACAGGAAACAGAGCCTTTGCCGAGAGGGATTATCTTTGCCGAGGGCAAACATACGGGCACTCGGCAAAGAGCTCTTTGCCGAGAGCCGGGCTCTCGGCAAAGAGGCGCTCTTGGCAAACATCTCTTTGCCGAGAGTCAGGCTCTCGGCAAAGAACGCTCGTCGGCAAATTTGATCTTTGCTGAGAGCCAGGCCCTCGGCAAAGGTCAGCTCTCGGCAAAGGAGTTCTTTGCCGAGGGCCCGGCTCTCGGCAAATAAGACCCTCGGCAAAGGACTGACGAGGCTAACCGCCGTCAGTCTTTGCCGAGGGTCCTTATGTAGGCTCTCGGCAAAAAATACACTCTCGGCAAAGAAATTTCTTTGCCAAGGGCTATTTCTGGGCTCTCGGCAAAGAATTTTGTTTTTTTATTTTCGCATCCATTTTTTTTGATAGCATGTTACAATACTAATATTTTAATTTTAAAATTTGATATTTTTTTTTAATATTTTTTACTATATATTTTGAGTTTAGTTCATTTATTTACATTTCTCCGAAAAATGCAAGTTTGAACTGCAGGTATATACAATAGTGAAACTTAGCGATTCAAAAAATGATATTGATGATATTGATTGTATTTTGAGACCAAATCCGGGAGCACTCATGAAATTTCAAACATCTCGCGCACGGAACATGGCAACAAACTTTGCGATGAAGTGTATTTTAATTATATAAAATACAAACAACTTTCGAAAATCAAGAAACTTGACGGCACGTCTTGAAATCACATGTGGAGGCTAGGATAAAAATTTGAAAATGTTTCGCGCATGTTGCAGACTAAACTAGTTATAAACCTAGACATCTCACATGCAATAACAGTGATCAATAAAAGGAGATGTCTAGGTTTCTAACCCTTGTACGGGGCAACGTGCGTGAAACATTTTTAAATTTTTATCCTAGCCTCCACATGTGATTTCAAGACGTGCCGTCAAGTTTCATGATTTTCGGAAGTTGTTTGCATTTTATATAATTAAAATACACTTCATCGCAAAGTTTGTCGCCATGTTCCGTGCGTGAGATGTTTGAAATTTCATGAGTGCTCCCGGATTTGGTCTCAAAATACAATCAATATCATCAATATCATTTTTTGAATCGCTAAGTTTCACTATTGTATATACCTGCAGTTCAAACTTGCATTTTTCGGAGAAATGTAAATAAATGAACTAAACTCAAAATATATAGTAAAAAGCATTAAAAAAGTATCAAATTTTAAAATTAAAATATTAGTATTGTAACATGCTATCAAAAAAATGAACGCAAAAAAAAAAAAAAAATCTTTGCCGAGAGCCCAAAAATAGCCCTCGGCAAAGAAATTTCTTAAGAAAGTGCAAACAAAAAAGGAAAAACCTTTGCCGAGAGCCGGATCAGGACTCTCGGCAAAGAAAATGCAAAAAAACCTTTGCCGAGAGCCAGATCGGGGGCTCTCGGCAAAGAAAATGCAAAAACAAAACTTTGCCGAGAGCCAGATCGGGGGCTCTCGACAAAGAAATTAAGAAAATTTAAAACACTTTGCCGAGAGCCAGATCGGGGCCTCTCGGCAAAGAAAATGCAAAAAAACTTTGCCGAGAGCCAGATCGAGGGCTCTCGGCAAAGAAATTAAGAAAATTAAAAAACTGTGCCGAGAGCCAGATCGGGGGCTCTCGGCAAAGAAAGTGCAAAAAAAACCGTTGATTCTGCTTTAAGATTTGTGCGGTGTACCCTTGTCTTTCAGAGTTTTAGGTGTGAACCCACCGCTACCCACCCGCTGTATCTCTCTCCTGTTTCTCTCTGTATCGACAGCACAAGCACAAGCACAGCGGAGGCCGCTCCCTCTCCTGTTTCTCTCTGTATCGACAGCACAAGCACAGCGGAGGCCGCCGCCTCAGTGAAGCCCCGTGAGGGAGAAGCCCGGAGGCTGGGCGGCAGCGCTGAGAGGCCGCGCCGCAGCGACGAGGCGGCCGTAGGCGAGCCGGCGCTGCTGCTGGTCGACGGGGCGGCTGCGCTGTTGCGGGGCTGTGCCGCGGCCCGCCGGACGGCGGAGGGCACTGGTGCGGAGGTGTTCCGGCGTGCTGCTGTTGCCGGCGGCAGAGGTCGGATTGGCACTGCGTTTTTTCATTTGCTTCGCTTTCTTGAATCTTATGTTATTTGAATGGGCCGTTCTCCATTTCCCCCTTTACAGGCATTGTACTACCCCACGTGTGCTCACATTTGCTGATTCCAATTGATCTTCGAAGCTTCAATCTGCAGGTATGTGGTCTTTTGACTCGTCAGATTTGCTATGTGATTTGATTTTTTGTGTGAGATATAGGCTTACATGCAGGTTGTTTTGTACTAAAATTAGTGTTAGGGTTTGATGTGTTCATGTAGAGGCAATAGTATTCTAATGTTTTTTCTCCTATTCTGTTGTGCTCACGATTGTGAAAAAAAGGAGTGTGGAGTCGGATCCCTTTGGGTGCTTTGTGATATTCAAGGTCCTGTGATTTTTCCCATCTCATTTTATTAGAGTTAATGGCACTATATTAGATTAATTTGGGGGATACAAATGGTTATCTATTTAGGTTGTTTGGTCAGCTATTCCTTGTTATTCTGGTCTCTATAGGATGTGATTCTGCTTGTGCCGCAACTTGTGAAACTGTGTGATCTAAAACTTTAATTTGCAGACCTCCTTTTTATTGGAGTTAATTGCATGACATGACTAAATGCTTTTTATTAATGAATTTATGTTTGCTGTTTTTTCATTGTGCTATCCTAAATGAATGATTGAAATACAATTGCAGGTCAGGAGTCCACCGCACATCGACTCGCCAGTCGCCACTGCCCCGCTAGGTTGACTCCACCGCCACCCAAGGTATAAATAGCCTCTCTTCCTTATCGTTGTCGTAGATCGGTGTAACCTAGTTAGACGTCTTCCGTCCGAAAGAGATACGGTTGGAAGTATGTAGATCTCTGCATATGTAAAACCGTATCATTAGCTTTGCACCAATTTGTAGGCCAATGTGGAAGAAGCAAACCGGAGGGCCGCCGAGCTGGCGTTGGAGTTGGCGGCCGAGCGGGCAGCGCGGGAGGCCCAGGACAAAAGGATTGCGGAAATTGTCGCATGGATGCAATCTTCGACGGGTTCCCCCATGCCTCCAGGGTTAATGGGTCCACCGACGCATCCTAACCAATCTCCCCTGATGCAAACTCCTGTGAGTAACACATGCAAGGAATTGCAACATTAGCTAATCAACCAATCTCCTCTGATACAAACTCTTCTCATGTGTGCAGCTTCCGTCCGCGGGTTCGAACAACCCACTTCCTGGCGCTCAGGGCGATCAAGTGTTTCCGTCACCGCCGTCACAAGGTTTTCAAGGGCGGCCGGTGCAGTGAGTAGCACTGGTAGTCTCGTGTCTTTTTTTGGTATGCATGCATGTGGATGAACTATGCACGAACTTGTTATGCACGTGGACTTGTATTTGAGACAGTTTTATGTGAACAATTGTGACATATGGTGCTGGATGTGAGTTATGTGATGGATGTGATATATATGGTGCTGGATATGGTATATCTGTGATGGATCATATAGACATATATATACATTTGTCGTGTTTGCAGGGATTGAAAATAAAAAATAAAAAAACAAAAAAATTTTGGTCACTTTGCCGAGGGGTCACCCTCGGCAAAGGCTCTTTGCCGAGAGCCTTTTTAGGCAGGCTCTCGGCAAAGCTGGACAGTGGAAAATGAAATGGCAGCTTTGCCGAGAGCCGGTCCAGAGGGCTCTCGGCAAAGAAATTAAAAAAAAAAGAAAAACCAAAACCTTTGCCGAGGGTCAGGCGTCAGGGCTCTTGGCAAAGAAATTATTCAAAAAAAAAGAAAAAAATCTTTGCCGAGAGCCGGCACATAGGGCTCTCGGCAAAGAAATTTTAAAAAAAGAAAAAGCAAATCTTTGCCGAGAGCCGGGCACCTGGGCTCTCGGCAAAGAAATTATTCAAAAAAAAAGAAAAATCTTTGCCGAGAGCCGACCCAGAGGGCTCTCGGCAAAGAAATTAAAAAAAAAGAAAAATCAAAATCTTTGCCGAGAGCCGGGCACCTGGGCTCTCGGCAAAGAAATTAAGTAAAAAAAAGAAAAAAAAATCTTTGCCGAGAGCCGGGCACCTGGGCTCTCGGCAAAGAAATTAAGTAAAATTTTTTTTGAAAAATTCTTTAGGCCGGTAACGGCGGAAAACTCCTAACGGCTACTTTTGTTTGCCGAGAGTCGCCGTGGCCCTCGGCAAAGGCTTTGCCGAGTGCCCGAAAGAAGGCTCTCGGCAAAGACCCCTTTACCGGATGCCGCTTTGCCGGCAGTCCTTTGCCGAGAGGGCAAAGCCTTTGCCGAGAGTAAACAGGTCTTTGCCGAGTGCTTTTGGCACTCGGCAAAGCCTGCCTGTCCAGTAGTGATTTGAGACCCAATAATAATCCAAGGCTGGATCGATCGAGGCCGAGAAGACGTTTGGTGGGCCTAACGCGGTTGACGGCATGGATGGCGTGGCGTGGCCGTCGAAGAATAGCAGCACTCGTCGGTTCTTCGTCGGTCACCTCCGCGCGCACCACCTGTCCGGCCGTCACCACTGGCATGCATGCAGAGCCCGCCAAGAATAGCAGCGATGCCCTGCTACAAAGAGCATGCATCTGGAACAGAGGCGAATGCATATCGACCGGCAAGATGCGACGCCACGCCACGACGATGATAGCCGCCGTGCTCTGCCTGCTCCTCTTCTCCGGCCGCCTCGCCGCGGCGGAGAAGTCTTTCGGCGGAGGCGGCGGTGGAGGAGGCTACGGCGGGTTGGAGGCCGGTGGTGGCCAGCAGCCGCAGGCGGAGGCCACGGCCACGCCGCAGCCGGAGGTGGGTGGAGGCGCCGGTGGCTACTCCACCCCGAGCGAGGCGACGCCATCCACGCCTGCCGCTGAGGAGACGACCCCGGCGGCGGTTTCGTCAGGCAGCGAGGCTGCTGCTGCTGCATCCGGCGGCTACTCCACCCCGAGCGAGGCGGCGCCATCCACGCCTGCCGCTGAGGAGACGACCCCGGCGGCTTCGTCGGGCGGCGGGGGTGGTTACGGTGCACCCGCCGGCAAGGCTGGCGGCGGGCTGGACCCCGACGGCGACCCGGAGGTGGGTCTGAACGAGAAGGCGATCAAAGAGATCGTGGACGAGCACAACGTGTTCCGCGCCAAGGAGCACGCAAGTCTGCCGCCGCTGGTGTGGAACGCGACGCTGGCCAAGTTCTCGCAGCAGTACGCGGAGACGCTCAAGGGCAACTGCCAGCAGATCCACTCGTCGTCGCCGTACGGGGAGAACCTCATGGAGGGCACGCCGGGGCTCACCTGGAAGATCACCGTCGACGGCTGGAGCGAGGAGAAGAAGAACTACCACTACGACACCGACGCCTGCGACTCGGGGAAGATGTGCGGACACTACAAGGCCGTCGTCTGGAAGACCACCACCAGCGTCGGCTGCGGACGCATCAAGTGTAACAGCGGCGACACCATCATCATGTGCAGCTACTGGCCGCCGGGGAACTACGACGGCGTCAAGCCATACTAATCTGTTCTAGTACTCCATTACTAGCTGCACACATATCCATTATCAATGCATGCACGCAGCATTAATCTGCTGTTGTTTTAACTAATAATTTTCACCAAGCTCCCATAAATATATTGGTCTCTCTCGTCTCACTTGCGCCTCATCTGCCTATAGTAATTTTTTCCTACAGTACAATTGCTCATTCATTTCTAAAGTTTCTTGTTTGCTATGATTTTCCTGAGTTCAACCTGAAAATGAGGTGTCTGTCAGTCTGTGGCATCACCACCATCTTAATTCTTACCACTCTGTACTCGCCACCATCTTCCTGCACACCAAGGATGGCACCGGCTCAAAGATGTTAAAATAATATACCTGAACATATACCATTGCAGTTCTCTGCTAAAATATATATACCAATGACCATTGCAATTCTCTGCTAAAAATATATCAATCCACTGCGTTGCACCGCTTCTTCCTTATGGAAAACTAAAAATTCTGAACAAACCAGTTTACATAACCATCAACATTGTGATCAATAAGATACCAGAACCGTTAAAAGGAGTACTATATTATATAAATATAAACAACAATCAAATACAAAAAGTCTAATGGCTGCACACAGGATGGAAGCCATCGTGCCCAGACAACTAATTAAGAAACCGCATTGATAATAATCAGGCACTCTTCTCACTTGGGAAAAAAAATTGCATGCAGTCTGGCTGCACCCAGACTCCCTGTAGACCCCATCCCGATGCTGTCCATGTGGAGATCGGACGGCCGCCTGGTTCACCTCGACACGCATGTCGCTCGGTTCGGGAAACGCGGCTCGGGCGCTCGGCTCCCACGGATGAGCACGAGCGTCGGATTCTACGGATATCCACATGGACGGCATCGGGATGAGGTCTGCAGCCGCAGGGAGTCTGGGTGCAGCCTACACAATTTTTTTTCCCTCACTTGTGAGTGCCCTTACCTTATTTACACATTTGCGGCTGCCGGTGCCTCTTCTGGAACTGCATCTTGAGCATCAAGGTGGGCCATGGCATATTTTTCAGTGTGCCCACCCTTGAATAATTGTACCACATACAGCATCAGTCCAGACCACAGCGTCACCATAGCAATTAAACAAAGGGACGCCCATTTACTGTCGCTATCCTTTAGGAGAGCATACACACCATAGATGTTTATTGCACATATCAACAGTTGGAGACCATTCTGCAAAAAAAAAAAAAACAGGAACGACAATATTAGACATCGTCATGAAAATGGAGAAACAAATGATGAGATGGAAAACATTTTTAATACAAATGGTATTAGCCAAATATGCATGGCCACATCATGCCTCCAACTAACAAGTGACACGTTCAAGTTCAGGCCTCCTCCGTTCTTTCTTGTGCAGGTACAAGGCAGCAGGTAAAATATTAACAGGTGTAGAGACACGAAGACAAGGGCATTTGTTGCCCAAATTTGTACATAATTTCATATGCAAACCGAGAACAATGTTATCTAATTGACCAAGTAATAAATGAAAAAAAATCCATAAACAAAAAAATCATTTTATTTACCATCTCCTAGCAATCACTGTATCTACTGGTCCACTGATAATAATGACAACACAGTGCTAGAGGCCACGGTAATCACTCAGCGACGCCCTAGTTCCATATGGATCGGAATGGACGAAATATAGCCAACTATATATTCACCCCCCCACTCCCAACACATGTGGGTTGGGCCTGAAGGAAAAAAACAAGGATGGTATTCATGGTATGCCAATCCTTGTATAATATAAGAAAAATGCTTTTTTTACAAACATTGAAGTTAGTTTTTTATCAAGTAGGATGCATGTATTCCCAACTCGGGCTGCAAGCAGGGGTGCAGGTTAACCCGCCAGCAAATATGATCCAACCCTAAAAATTTGCAACTGGTCAGAGCAGACCGACCATAAAATTAACTAAAATGGTTAGGCTACCGTGAATCACGGAGAAGAAGGGGGTCGCCGATGGGGTGGCGGCGGTAGTCATGGATGGTCGATCGATCGGATGGAGGCCAGCAGCCACCACCGCCGGATTCTACTTGTAGGCACGAGGCCGCTATAAGCACGGAGGTTGCGGCGAGCACGACGCAGCCTGCCGCGCGCGATTGAAAGAAAAATCGCTCGATCGAACAACGTATATTATATATGGGCATGCAACCAGGGGCACGGCGGCTCGGCCTAAAGCCAGCCTTTTTTTGGCCTGGCACGAGCATAACCCGGTCCGGTGCTGAGCGGGCCCGAGCTAGCACGGTCCGAGTAAGCAGGCTGTGCTTGGGCCTTACCCTAGGCACGACGTGCCAGCCCGGCCGGCATGGTAAATGGCCAAAGGCCTGGTGAAGGCCCGCTATGTCTATGGCCCAACAACAACTCTCAACCTGGCCCATACACTAACTCGGTCATTCTCACCTGTCCGCTGCCTTGGCGACTCCGCTTGAGCGCTTCCCTTATTCACGAGTCGCGACTCTGCTTCCCTTCCTCATCAAATCTGAGCGCATCCCTCTTCCCAACACGACGCTTCCTCTCCTCACGGGCTGCCCCCTCCATCCCCTTGTGACCGCGACCTCACGACGCGGCGCGGACGACCTCTACCGCCTCCTCCACGCCCACCTGCGCAGCCGTGGAGGCGGCAGCGGCCGCCGCCTCCTCCGTCTTTCGCGGATCCAGCCTCCCTATCCCTCGTCCCAAGCAGATCCGGCCTCTTCCACGCCCCCGCGTAGCCGCGTCGCAGGCATCGCGCTGAGGAGCCTCCCTCTCCGACTCCGTCACTGTGATACGGCCTCCTCTGACAGTTGAAGCTGGTTCGTGGGCCTTAAGGCAGCCCGACACGTTGTATTGGCCGTGCTTCTCGGGCCGGCCTAGCCCAAAAAACTGCCCAATAGGCCGTGTCTGGGCCGTCGGTCAGGCACAACGTCTGGCTCGGCACGGCCCAAGTGGCACGGCGTGCCGTGTGGGGTCGATCCCCTTCGGGACGTGCCTGGCACACGGGCCCGTGTCGTGCCGGGCCGGGCTGGCCCGTTGCCCATATATATATATATATATATATATATATATATATATATATATATATATATATATATATATATATATATATATATATATATATATATATATATATATATATATGCGATCGACGAGAGGAGTATAATAAATAGAGAAGGAAGAGGATCAATGAGCGAACTTACCAAGCTTTGCTCGATGACGAATAATGCAGCCGAACGAGGCTTGTTGCTGATGACCGATGGATCCTCCGCTGTGGCCTTCTCCTTGACGAGGGGCTCTGCCTCTGCCATCGCCGCCCGTGGTGAATGTGCCGCGCCGCCGGCGATGTGGGCGCTAGGTAGGGGGTTATATGGTGCGTGTGGCTATATATGCGGGCCGGGATTGATTATGGGCTGGGCCGGGACTGGGAGAGCTAACAGATCTAAGAACAGGATCGATTACAGGGGGTTGCCCAAGCACGTACGTACGTCCTGGCGGCGTCAAGCCATACTAATCTAATCTAATACTCTCCATTACTAGCTGCACACACATATCCATTATCCATGCATGCATGCAGCATCAATTTGTTTTTGTTTTAACTAATAATAATTTTCACCAAGCTCCCATAAGTATATTGGTCTCTCTTATCTCACTTGCGCCTCAGCTTATAGTTTACTTTTCTACAAATTGATCATTCATTTCTAAAGGTTCTTGTTTGCTATGATTTTCCTAAGTTCAACCTGAAAATGAGTTGTAAATTTTTTCCTTTACTAATATATTTCGGCAAAGCTTTTGCCAACCTTTCAAAAAAAACCCTCAAAATGAGGTGTATGTCGCGAACTGATCATAGATCAGTTGAGGTTCCTTGTGGTGGAATCTGTCCACCCGGGTCAAGTACTCGACTTAGCACATGTGCTCGCATTTTTCTAGATTTATTCCAGAATTTAAAGGCGCTACGCTTTCAGTGGTAGGCGACGTCCTCGTCGACAGTGAGGCGCTAGTGGTGACTTCGTGAATCTCGAGATCTACCGGCTTAGTCCTTCGGAGGTGCTCATAGGGGTAGGGTTTGCGTAAGTGTGTTCATAGGAGTGAGTGTGCGTATGTATTATGAGTGTTTGCAATGTATCGTACAATTCTCAAAAAAGCTGCGGTGTTTGTTAGTCTGGCATCACCCTCTTACCACTCTATACTCGCCACCATATCTTACTGCAAATTATCTGGACAAAATGTGGCCTATTATGTTACACCAAGGATGGCACCGAAAAAGCAGATGAAGCCTAGACCGGACAAAAAAATAGATACAACTCCGGTCGGTAGGATTGGGACATGAATAACACGCAACGAAACCCCAACTCAAAGAAGAAGAAAAAACAACTCTGGCCGGTTGGAATGGGACATTGACACGAGCCTAACAAAGACACACACTTCACTGCCACCAAATGAAGGGTCGAGATGACAGACTAGAGGGGGGTGAATAGTCCTTTCTAAAAAGAATCGCGTTGGTAAACCAAAACAAATGCGGAATTAAAACTATCGGTCTAGCCAAGACTACACCCTTCTATCTAAGTTCACAAGCACCTCACAAAGACCCTAATTATGTAACTAAGGTGCTTTCCTTAGCAAGAGCTCTCCTAAACAATTCTAGAGCAAGGTCACACAAACATATGCACTAGTACTTTAGCAAAGCCGGGGAGCTCCTACACAATTCTAGTAAGCAAAAGCACGAAGCCACCTATGCTCACTAGCAATGCTCAATAGCAAGGCAACTAATGCCAAACTAGAGAGCGCAAATTACTTAGCTACACAAACTAAGCAATATAACTAACAAGGTTACACAAACTAAATTAGCCACGCAACATGAGCTACTTCTATGCTACACAAGCAAGAAGGTAACTAGCTAACTACACAAGCAAACTAGTTACAAGAGCAACTACACAAGCACAAGTATATAAATGTAAATACAAGCTTGTGAATCGAAAGCAAACCACCGAGAAGATGTACACAATATTGACACGGCGGTTTTTCACCGAGGTTCACTTGGTTGCCACCAAGCTAGTCCCCGTTATGGCGATACACCAACTTGATGGATCACGAGCTAATTGACTATCAAGAGTCAAACCCTCAGCGGGTGCCACACATCCACTCTTAAGATGGGGATCCTCCAAGCCACGAGCTTTACTAGAGTTGCTCTTCGTGATCCCCGCGGGGTGAGCACAATCCCCCTCACAAATTCTCCTTCGGAGCCACGCACAATCTCCACGCGTGCTTCAACGGAGTCGCAAGCCACCAAGCCGTCTAGGAGGTGGCAACCTCCAAGAGTAACAAGCACCACCGGCTTGCAACTCGATCACCTAGTGCCACTCGATGCAATCCTCATGATGCAACGCACTAGAATCGCTCTCTCACTCGATCGGATGATCACTATCAAGCTCAAGTGAATTAGAGGGCTCCCAAGCACACCAACACAAGCCACCAAGGCCTAAGGGTGCTCAGCTACCGGCCATGGCCGGCCACAACATCTATTTATAGCTCCACAACGAAATAGAGCCGTTAGTCCCCTCACTGGGCAAGTTTTGGGTCGACCGGACGTGCCGGTCGAACTGACCGGACGCGCAGGTCAGTAGCGTGCTCCAACGGCTAGTTTTCGCGCGTATAAACTTGTATTGACCGGACGCGCAGGTCACTAACGGGACCGGACACGCAGGTTGCAGCGAAACAGCGAACAGAGAGGTTCCAGTAAGCTCCCGAAGCGACCGGACTCGCTGCAGTGTCCGGTCACTTTCGCCCGCAAAAAACACTTACCGGACGCGCTGACCGGATGCGCAGGTGCTGACCAGACGCGTCCGGTCACGAGTCCGATCACAAACCACTCTTCGGTAAAACGGCGATAACTCTTAGCTCCAAACTCCGATTTCGATGATCTTGGATATTTTGGAAAACTTACTCAGAGGGCTACACAACCCACTAAAGCACTTGATTCAATTCACAATGGATCAAAGCAGTATTCCACTCCAAGAGCCATCCTAGTGTTTGGAGAACACCGAAAAACATTTCTCTCTTCTCCAAGTTGATCAACACCAACTCCAACACCTTCTCCTTTACAAATGTGCCAACACCTCCATGTGTAAAACACCATGTGCATGTGTGTTAGCATTTTCACAATCATTTTCTCGAAGAAGTTAGGCACTCAATTTGCCTCGCCACTCGATCCTAACACGTATGTAAAGTTAGATTGCTCAAGTGGCACTAGATGACCGATATGCAAACATGTTTGCTCCTCTTAATAGTACGGCCATCTATCCTAAATCCGGTCATCAACTTCTCTACACACCTATGACCGGTGAAATAGAAATACCCTAGGTTATACCTTTGCCTTGTGCATTCCACTCCATCTCCTCTGACGTTGATGCAACACATGCACCAACCATATCACAAATGATATGATCCACTTCATATCATCACGTGACCATATTGATTCATCGATCTTGACCTCACTTGCTCTTCACCGTTGCCTCGGTCCTTCGGCGCCAAGCCATCACAACTTGTCCTTCACCCTAGCAACCGGTCCATCAAGCCAAGCCTCATCTTGATCTTCTCCACCTTGGTCACATGACTTCATGTCATGTCTCATGTGCAATAGTCTCCTTCATGACACCATCACCTATGGACTAATCACATGTGTATCTCACATAACCACATATTAGTCCACCTAAGTTGTCACTCAATTACCAAAACCAAACAAGGACCTTTCACCAAACCACCACGAACTAGTCACTACACTACACCGCCACCCCCACCCCCCGAAAGACAAAGCCATCAAGATGAAAATGCCCTCGTCACCACTTGCTCCATTGTTGCCAACAATGTCCCACACTGAGTAGCCCGCTACTAAGCAGGGTTAGCTGCTATGTTTTGCTACAAGCCATGTAGCCCATTCGCGATCACATTCGCTTGCGCTGTCTCTCAAGACGTTGTCCCACACTGGAGTACCCAATACAAAGCAGGGCTACCTACTGCAGGTCGCTGCAAGCTGCCAAACAGACACGAGAGGAGTTGCCTCAGGCGCACACCAACAAGCCAACCCCGCCCATCGAGATCCACATGTGCACACCGTAGCTTCCAGTAGCCTAGTTGTCTAATCGAAGGTAAAAGTGCCACACACGCCCTCCAGCTGCAGGTTAGAAGCCTTCTTGCGCTAAAACAGCCACCGCTGAGCGGGACCACCCGCCAACACACCACGCAGGTCACCTTGGCACCACAAGTCTGCTAGCCACCACCTCCCACGTCGGCCTTCTCGCCAACTACATGGGCGCCACCCACACCGGCATCCTCGCCAACTTCATGGTCGCAACTCACCAAACTGCCAAACAGATGCAAAACCCTCCAATCGCCTCATCAAACACCATCCTCCCGGTCACCTTCAGCCGTAGTGGATACTAGAAACTTGAATCCTCAGCTAGGCGTCCACCTTCCTCGCCACGATGGTGGCGGCTGTCACAGACTGACAGGCATGAGCTTCCAAAACGACGCTTCTAAGGAGGGACGAGATGCCACCGTTGCCTGACTAGAAGGTCAAGGTTTTACACCCAGGAAGAGTACGCCGCACAAAGGGAAGAGGGCCGATCAAAGGATGCTTCCCAGGAAGAATACGGCGCTCGAAGGCATCACCGCCATCGATCCAATGGATATAGCTTTCACCATGGAACCTCAACCCGTGTGTGGCAGTGGCCATGGCTCGTACTTGCTGCGCTAGCCCACTACTACAGATTTACTTTTCACTATTGCCACTTTCACTGCCATAGCGTTAAAAGTGTCGGTGTGATACTTCCACCGTCGGTTGGACCGGTAGGGAGGCCTCGTAAGGAATGAAATGACAATTGAAAACCATTAATGCGGCGGTGGTAGTCGGGTTGAATTCCACCATCGTTTGGAATGCCGAGCCGACTAGGATAGGCGTTATGGCCGCTAGCCCTACACAACCGTTTGGTGTATCGGCGGTAGTAAATTTAGCGTGAGTTATTTCCTCATTTTCCAACTACCCACAACACAGTTGCGTACCATTACTTTCCTACGAAGTATGCGTCCTCTTCCCTGATGCTTATATTAACTACTCTTCTTTGCTTCTCCATCTTCAAGGTGTCCTATTTGAGCCAGGGCTGGATGCGCTTCTTGGCAATCCACACACTCATTCCTCCTTAGATATAGATAGATACAACAAAGCTCTTGAGCCAACCATTTATATTTTCTTCATCGCCATGGCGCTCCTTCTCCAACTCATCTGGTGGCAGTGGCGGCGTTAGGAGAAGGCCTTCAAGATTGGGTACTACTGGCATCTAGGTGCTAGTGAAAGTTTTGCGATTAAGGGGGTTCACTTATTTGGGCAAGCCAAGGGGTACTTAATGCACTTTGCTATCCCTAGTTTGCCTTGCACATTTCTTGTGCCGATTCACCATCTGGGCGCCCTAGCGATCCTCCTTCCTTTGGAGTAGCAGCGACGACGGCAGCGCTTCCCTTGCACGCCCTCCTCGTGGACATGAGATGTGAGCACCACCATATCCTAATCAACAAGGAAGTTACTACACAAGAAAGATGGACAAAAAATGGTTTCCTTCATTTTTTCCTACTGCTAAGCTTACATGTTGACAATTAGTCATCCTATGCAGGAATGCACATGCTCGCGACCATGAGTGGTGGAGATGCTCCTCTTGCTCTCTCTCTCTCTCTCTCTGACCGTGAGAGGTGTAATAGGGAAGGTAAAGCACCTCACTGCTGAGATGCTCCTCTTCTTGCTCTCTCTGTCTCACACAATTGTGAGGTGCAGATGCTAGTAGAAATTTTGTGAGGTGCTGCTCATCCTTAGCGTGCACTGCCTATCTCCAGACTCGACTATGGACATGTACCAGTACTCGACAGGTCTTTGTTATTGTACACCCAGTAGTCTTCGATAGGTCTTTGTTATTGTACAACTGTGGAATGTAACTAAAGTTATGAATGAAGTTGCTGTGATGATTGTTACTATATATATATATATATATATATAGTTTTTACCTTAAAACAATTAATAACTGAATGATGATGCTTATTACTCTATTATTTTAAGTGTCGTAGTATTTGCCTTGGCTACATAGACATGAGATAAAGCACCTAACTGAGATGGTGCTGGGGTGAAAGTGTTTGCCTTGGTTAATTTGCAAATTGGTTTGTTGTGTTAACAAATTGTCATTATTGCAGCTCCTGTCGCCATTTCATACGGAGATTCAGCGTTAGTGTTAGATCGCAAAGTGCAGGGAATCAAATGGTCCACATCATCTTCCCTGCACCATCGCCCGTGACTCGCGTGGGTGACCGTGGATGTCACAGACCTTGACTATTGCCTTCCTCGCTCATGTTCGTTATTAGTGGAGATGAATTGAATAACTTGTATTAAAAAATTGGAAACATGTGCAAGGGAATCTGAACTACATCATACAAGAAGGAAGGTAACTATAATGAGTTTAGAAAGGAATCGTACTTGTGTATCATTGTATTAAGGAGAATGAAGAGTTTATCATACAAATCCTTGTCATCCAGATATATACATATCAATATTGATCGGCAAAGAATCTACCATATTATTCTAAAGAACCTATCACACTCATTACAGATCCTACACTCCTCGCTGCAGAACATAGCCCACTCCTCCCAACCTTCCCATCCTGCGTGGACGCCGTAGCCTCCACCTCTGCACTGATGTTCGTCCTAGTGACACACCGACATGGCCAGAGGAGGCAGAGAACTAGGCTCACCCGGCTCCGGCCACCTAGCCAAGTCCTGCAACATGAACATGGCCTGTTGGAGATGGCATGTACATATCTCGTGCTTCCACATCACATTCGCCGCTAGGCTTACTTCATCACCTTTGACCTTCCTCAACCACCATCGGGCAATGTTGTCGTTGTCGGCACCGCTATTGGACCTATGGAGCACAAGGGAGAGAACAAATGTAGCAACATCATGGTCTACCATGGCGGAGTGCTCAAGCATGTCGAGCCACAACATGAGCGCATTATGGTCTTCCACGAAGACAGCGCGCATCCCAGCGTAGAAGCATGCCTCCGGGTTGCCAACGCTAGCAAGCTTGGCGTAGTACTCGTGGTCATAGAACTGGTTCCAGGTCCTAAGGTGTATCCCATGCAGCAGCATCTGCCGCAATAGTATGCTCTATCCCACTATGGCATCGCCGCACACCCTACACATCTGTGAATAGGTTGCCCGTAGGCTACCAAGATCTTCCATGGGATCCGCTGCAGCCATAGTGACGCGGCTAGCAATCTCAATAGCCACATCTGTCGGGAGCTTCTCGATGGATCGAGGACACGCACGGTGGCTACAAAAGATAGATCCTTGGGTCGAGGAGTGATGTCACAGCAGAGGGGGAGGGGGGATCGGAGCGGAGCAAGGTGAGTTCCAAAAAAACCCTCTTGAGATTTTATGATCGTTCCATTCTTGAAGGTTCCGCGGCGTGGGGATGTCAAACGTCTTGGGGAAGTCAATAGTCATCCTCCAGGTGAAACACGTAAACCGTGTATGAAAAAGCAAAAAAAAAAGTAAAATGAAAAAATCTTTTATCTTACTATCTTACGATTACTAATTAGAGGCCCCAACGGTGTGAACCGTGTGAACCGCGTAAATCGTGTTTGTAAACCGTGTGAACCCCCTAATTTTGCATATAAATTACCCACTTCTGCCATTACAAAAGGTAATTTAAAGCAGTCGATAAGAATAAAATAGGCTAGCGATTCGTCACTTTGTCTCCCCTAAGATTGTGGTTAGCGCTAGAGGGGCCGAGCCACGTGGCCGAGTCAATTTTCTCCATCCAACTTCCATCACCATTCCATCACCATTACTTTCACCAGGAGAAGCATGCTCCACTAAGATCGTGCGAGAGTGGCCTCACCTTAACTCCTGCTCTTGCTCAGTGCAATCAAAGGGAACTCCAATGGGCGCCTATCTCGCCCATCCTTCTATAAAAGTGAAGGCTAAGGCAAGGAATCAAGTACACGATTCCTTTTCTCTCAAACTTGTTACACTTAATTACCTATCTTCTCGTTCTATCTTCTTCGTCCGGCACCGCCTCGACACTGTGGTGGATATACCCTCGGATACCCTCATGGCTATACATGGGCCGCACCATCCAAGGTGGCCTGACCCACAAGATCAAGGCGTGCACCGCAAGGCTACAAGGTGTACTAGACATTGTAATAGTACCAAATCGAATACTTTACTTGTAACCCTCCTCCTCTAGAGTATATAAGGATAGGAAGGGGTCCCCTAGAGGACAGGTCATACATCTCATAAAACCCCAGAGAGGAATCTATCTCATCCTCAATCAATACAAAATAACAGGACACATGATGTAGGCATTACGCCACAATGGTGGCCAAACCTGTATAAATCTTGTGTCTTGTGTCTTGTTACCATCCGATTCGTGTCTTGTGCACCTATCTACCGACTAATCTACCATTATGGGCATACCTCTCGATGGACTGTCGACCACATTTCGTCGACAGTGGCGTGCTAGGTAGGGGGTGTGCGTACGGACTCCCATGCGAGCCAGATGGGATTCTGTACTAAAAACCGGGTGAGTCATTCTACGTTGTTGATTGGATCAGTCTGTTCTTCGAATATCTAATACAAATTGATTTTTTCTGCATGTAACGACATCTCCCTCATTCACGATCTACTTCGCTAACATCGCCCTAGAGCTCACTAGGATTAATATCGAGAATTAACTCGACAACGATGGACTTGGCGGCTTCAGTGACAGGAGAGCAGTTCCAATATGCTCCGACTACGACCACGGCCTCTTGCCCCAACCACCTGCCACGTCGCAATAATAATCACCGCAAGGAAAGGCGCTACGACAACTGTGACACCGTCGTCATGACGGATCGGAAAGCTCGAGGGCCGGATAATTTCATCACCACTGACTAGACAACGTATCGACTAAAGCTAAGTACACTTACAATATTTATATTTAATACAATTTTCGCTACAACGTTTCTCCACAACGTCCTCGTCATGTTTTCGCTATGGCGTTTCTCCACAACGTCCTCGTCATGATTATTCTTCAAATAATGTTTGTCCATGTATACCATCTTAAAAATGACATACATCTATGCTTAACGCAAATCTCTAACCAGTCAGTTGATGGTTGATGTCTCTAGAGGCGGCCCTATCTCCGGCTTCTCCCCACATGTGCATGAGCGTCTGCCCTCTATGTTACGGGTGGTCGGCAGCGGCTCCTTAGCGACACCATCCACACACACACAGGCTCCGCGCTCAGCGTAACATGGACAAGCTAGGGCTGGAAACTCACCTACACACTAACTGGTCGGGTGGTTTATGCTAAGTGTAAATACAAACCTCACATCAACCACACTGATGTTTATAAAGCACCAGTTGCTTTATTACATCATGCTCATTTGCAACTGACCGCTGAGTGTCATATATTATTTCATCATTTTTGATTCTCTCCAGAGTTCATATATTCCTACATCACGTACTACCACTCTACATATTTATATTGCAGGATCTTCACCGAGCTCTCGTCGCTCCTCATCAGGCTCGTCGCCGAGCTCTCGCCGCTCAACCACGTCTCCGTCCACATTAGGGACTCCTCGCCGAGCTTTCGTCGCTCCTCGTCTGGCTCATCACCGAGCTCTCATAGCTCGACCACGCCTTTGGTCACACTAGGGACTCCTCATCGAGCTCTCGTCGCTCCTCGTTAGGATCATCGCCGAGCTCTCATTGCTGGACCACGTCTCCGGCCACGCTGGGGACTCTTCGTCGAGCTCTCATCGCTCCTTATTAGGCTTCTCGTTGAGCTCTCGTCGCTCGACCACGTCTCTAGCCACACTGGGGACTCCTCGCCGAGCTCTTGTCGCTCCTCGTTAGGATCATCGCCGAGCTCTTGTCGCTCAACCACGTCTCTAGCCACGCTGGGGACTCCTCGCCGAGCTCTCGTCGCTCCTCGTCGGGCTCGTCGTCGAGCTCTCGTTGCTCGACCACATCTTCGGTCACGTAGGGGACTCCTTGTCGAGCTCTCGTCGCTTGACCATGTCTCCGGTCACGCTGGGGACTTCTCGCCGAGCTCTCGTCGCTCCTCATCAGGCTCGTCGTCGAGCTCTCGCAGCTCGACCATGTCTTCGGCCACACTGGGGACTCCTCGTCGAGCTCTCATCGCTCCTCATCAGGATCATTGCTAAGCTCTCGTCACTCGACCACGTCTCTAGCAACGTTGGGGACTCTTCGCTGAGCTCTCATCGCTCCTTGTCAGGCTCGTCGCCGAGCTCTCACCGCTCGACCATGTCTCTGGTCACGCTGGGGACTCCTTGTCGAGCTCTCGTCACAACGTCTCATCAGTGCGCTATCAATATATTCCATGTTGTTTAGATCAGGGTGTTGTTCTTGGGCACATTAGGGGGCTTGATGCGTACATCGCTGGTGATGTTGGCTAGCATGGTTATGAATTTATTTTCTTTAGACTCTGGCACCACGTGTCTATGTCACCTACTACTAGGCTTGGGGACTAAGTGGTTACACTTCACCTCATGGTGAATGTACTGCTTTTCTTCTGGCTTACAGTCCTTATCGACCAAGGAGTCTAAGTGGCTATACTTCTTAGGAAGGAAATCTTTTTCTTTTTCTCAAGAGCACCATGCATTATTCGAACAACCAACTTCTTCGGTAAATCCAGTCGGCTGATGTCACGATAGGTCAAAGACTGTCAGCAACTGCTTGGATGGTATGTTCAGTGGTCGAAGACTCCAAAAGCTGAAGCCTCACTGGTCGAAAGAAGGTCATCGGCATGTTGCTTCATAATACATGTCCCTTGGGGACTAGCTGTGGGGGATATACCCCCGGATACCCTCATGGCTATACATGGGCCGCACCATCCGAGGTGGCCTGGCCCACAAGATCAAGGCGTGCACCACAAGGCTACAAGGTGTACTAGACATTGTAATAGTACCAAATTGGATACTTTACTTGTAACCCTCCTCCTCTAGAGTATATAAGGAGAGGAAGGGATCCCCTAGAGGATAGGTCATACATCTCATAAAACCTCATAGAGGAATTTATATCATCCTCAATCAATACAAAATAACGGGACACAGGACGTAGCATTACGCCACAATGGCGGCTGAACCTGTATAAATTTTTGTCTTGTGTACTGTTACCATCCGGTTCATGTCTTGCGCACCTATCTACCGACTAATCTACCATCACGGGCATACCCCTCGATGGACTGTCGACCACATTTCATCGATAGACACCCTATCTTTCACATCTCATCCAATGGTGGATCGGGCAATGAAGCACCCAATGGAAGAGTCACCGGAGGTTGTCCCTGCTCATCCCTGCTTTTCTTATCCAAGTAGGATGTATTCCCCAACTAGGACTGCAAGGGGGCAGGTCGACCCGCTAGAAAACACGATCCAACCCTAAGAATTTGCAGCAGGTCAGAGCGGATCGACCCTAAACTAAAATGGTCACGCTAGGGTCATGAGTCCATCAATCCCGGGTCGAACCGACCCCCATCCCCTTGCTCTGCGGCTCCCCATCGCCCCCTCCGCCTCCACTCTCCAGCAACAACTGGATCTACCATGTTGCTGATCTGACGTGAGGCAACGCTATATAATGGGCACTCGCTCCCCAACCTATGCCTCCTCGCTTGTTGCATCCCGCAATCCTGATCCCTCCTGTCCGTCTCGTGGCCTCCAGTAGCCGACGACTACATGGCTTTCCACTTCTCCCTGCCGCATCATGGTACAACTTGTTTAATAAATTTCAGCTTATCCCATATAAAGATGTCATGATTCCAGAAAACACTAACATTGTACTTGCACAATCACTTTTGAATACAAGAGTGCTAGAGATTAAATCGTGTAATTTGGAGCCTGATTCTGGAGTTTGCAAAGATCGTACCAAAACAGTTCACACATGTTTTGTTACTTGAAAGGGAGTAGAGAAAGAAAGCAGGATAGCAGTAGAGTAGCATGTTAATTTGATGTCTCAACAAATTGTTAAGGGCACCAATGATAACCCATGCATAGCCATGTTTGTTTTAACAGATCAATTTGTGACTTTTATGGAAGATTGGGCAAAGCTCTATGTACTGAAGTGTCTGAAAAATAAGTTCCAATTAAGACAAGATATGTTAATGCATTACAGTCTAGCTAGTGTTGTTCTTTCATTATATGCTTGCAGCCTTGCACTTGTTTAGTTAATTAGTCGAAGAGTAGAAATAAGCCTTACATGTTGTTTACGTACTTTTATGCAAGAACGTATTCATTTACATTTTTTTTGCCCAAAGTCTGTTTTCAATCCTAATTATTCTAGTCTATAGCCGTAACACCCTTGGGTGTTAAGCATGCATTCACATCCCAAATCATGATTATTAGCATTTCATGCATGTTCATCATCACATGCAAGATAAGTTGGAATTAATTAAATTGTGAAAAACATATGTTTGAACCCTAAATTATTGCAATTGCTAGCTAAGAGTGGTAAAAGTTGTTGGGCTATAACTCTAAATGACTTAGAATTAATTAGCATAATTTTTAGAGCAATTTTTGTATTCAAAATCTCCCCAAATTTTGCTTTTAACAATATTCTAGAAAAATGAGTTTTCATTTAAAAATTTGACTTTAAATCACTAATTCAAAATCTGTTTAGAATTTTGAAAAGTGCCCTAAATGAAAGTTGTAGAGAATTAAATTTTGAACAACTTTTGTTTTGGGGGCAACTTGTGAAAATGCCTTTTTCATCTTCAAAATTTGAATTTGAATCAAATTATAAAATCTGGAATTTTATTTAGAAAAGAAAAACGGTTTCCTCACCTTTCGGGCCGCCGCCTCCCTTTCGGCCCGCTGGCCAAAGCGGCCCACCTCCTCTCGCGCGCGTGCCCGCAGCCGCTTGCTCGCCCCTGCTCGATCGCGGCCTGGCCCACGCCGCGCGGCCTCCTTCTCCCGCTCGCTCGCGCGCAGCGCTGGCGACCGCGGCAGAGCGCGCCAGCTGCGTGGCGGCCGCATGCCGGCGACGCCTAGCGTGTGGCCGCTGTGGCCCCCGCCGCTCGCGCACTGCCTCCGCCTTCATCTCCTCTGTCCCCTGCTTCTCTCCGCGCTCGCGCACTCGCTCTCTACCGCAGCAGCAAGCCGAGCGGGAGCTCTCGCCACTGCACGCCGCCGCTCGGTCCGCCGGCGCCTAGCTCCGCCACCGCGACACCATTCTCCGATTGCGTCTGCCTCCAGCTCCGCCTGAACCTCCTCCGTCCCGTGCGCACGCTTTCGCCCTCACTTTCCCCACAGTAAGGCTGGGGTAGACTTTTCCGTTGCACGGTGGCGCCATGGCTGCCGAGCTCGTGCTTCCATGGAGGGAGCCCTATTCCCTCCTTTCCATCCAATTCTTCGTGTTTTTGCATTCGCCTTGGCTCCGCGGATCTCGCGCGCTCCGAACCCAACCTCGTCATGCCCGGGACCGGCGTGTCGTCGGTGAGCCACACCACCGTCCCGCCATGCGCGCCGTCGAGGTCACCCGAGAGCTCCTCCGGTGCCCTAAGCTAGAGCAGTGAGTTCGCCTCTCCGCGGGGAAGCCGCTGCTGGTGACCTCACCGCCGGCGAGCTCACCGGCGGCGAGAACCGCGCGGTCAGCGCCTCCCCCGCCTCTGAGTGACTGACCCGTGGGGTCGCGGGTCCACCTGTCAGTCTCAGTATGCGCTCGCGTGTGCACTGCACCGGGTGCATCTAACGTTTCCAGCGGCTGATGTTAAAAGGATTTTCGAAAATGATTTTCAGAAATTATTAAAAGGGTTTCTAAAATCCATAACTTGCTCATTTTAGCCCCAAAAATTGTGAAATAAATTTTGTAGTGTTTCTCATAAGTAGATCTACAGTTTAAAAGTATTACATGTCAAGTTTGAAATACTTTTCTGTAGGGTTTTTATTTAATCAATGAAATTGTTGTTTTCTTGTTAAATATGTAATAAATCATAGAAAGGTCAGAAAAATATGGTTCCACTTGCAATAAATTTTTTTTGTGATGTACTTTCTAGGAAAAATATGTGCCATGCATGTTCTGTAGAAAAATTTTTATGTGTAGTACAAGTGTTTAATATTGTTAGTAATTGTTATTTTTGCTAGAGAGAAAAAGATGAATAAAACATGCATGTAATAATTTTTCTATAGTGATTGATTATTGTGTAGAATGTAGAAAAAATGCTAAATCTATTGTTTGATACTTTTCATAGTATAAAGTATTTTTATGCTCATTTTTAGGCCCTAGCTTGTTATTTTTGTGTAGGCAGTTCTAGTAATCCAAATGCAATGAAATATTTGTGGCATACTAGATTAGATGATAGTAATCTACTGTAATTTTCTCAGATATTTCTGTGCTATCAAAATAAGTGTTGCTGTTCAAACCTAGTTGCAATTAGGGTTTAATTAACCTTGTCAATGCATGACTAGTTAATAGGTTTTGCTTTGGTGTATCTTTGAAGCATCTTAGATTTCTGTGGTGACTTAACATGGTAGAGAATGTTGGTAGTAGTATACGAGTACATGTTTTTGGATGATGTTGACTACCTTGTAGAAGAGTTGTATTCCTACTTTATGCAGTAAAGTAAACATGTTCATCTATATTTCATTCATCATGATCATTACATGTCATCTCTGCAATGCACCTAGGCATAAGCACTTATACGTTTGCATCATACAGGATCGCAAGAAGTAACTCCGGTAGCAGTTCACGAGGAGCCGGAAGAGCAGCCCGAGGTGCAAGAGCAGGAGGTGCCCGAGACCGACGAGGAGGTCGGTGAGGATCTTCCAGAGTGCCCAGACCACCGTCTAAGCTCTTTCGAGAGAGGCAAGCCCCGGAGCATTTTCTCTCCTGGTTTGCAAATATTTTGTTAATGCTTTACTTTAACTGTTGCATTACGTTAGGAGTTGTTTGCGACCGTTACTACATTATACCTTGTTTACCATGTTCTACCATATCCTTGTTACCTTGGTGTTCGCAGTCAAGAAATACTTAGCTTGCTTAGACCGATAGAAGTCGGGTGATTCCCTGTCACCTGCGAGCTATAGGTGGTTACCTGGATCTGCTTGGAAAAGTATGTCATCGTAGAATAACTAAGTGGTAATGTGAAATTGAGACCGAACAGAGACTTGCAGGGTTTCAGACTATAGTGTTTTCCGTCTGTGTCGATTAAGGACCAACCGTTGTTAGGCCTCAAGTCATGTTGAACGCATGTCTTACACTTAGCTGACCGAATAATATACCTTTCGACCGCGAAGCTGGGAGATTATTCGGGCCGAGTGGATTGCCAGCAACGCATTGTACCAGAGCAGAAGTGGCAGGATACGGGGGCGCGATGATAAGGCCAAAGAGCAGTCAGGCGGCCCCCGGGTACATGTGGTTCCTGGCAAGCTCGAGACTTTACCCAAATGGTTGACTCGGTGACCAATACCTCACTTTAGTGGGTGAGGGAGGTTTGTGTGAGGAATAAATTACCAGCTGGTTAATAATCGATTCGAATCGCCATCGTTCACTAGATAGTGAACACTTGACTTGAGTTACTTCATCGTAGTAATTCTGATGGAACACTGGGACAGTTATATGGAATATTACATGATGGAAGTTGTTAATGATCATTGATTATCTTTACTGGTGTATTTACATGTTACTCTAGTACAGGTGCAAGTGTAGTTGACAGGTTAATAAAGATTTAACTTGATGCAAAGCTTCTGGTGAAGATTCTTTAAATGCTAAAATGCCTTTTTACAAATGAGTCAGCTACCCTACCATAAAGCCTGTCATGATCCTTGGTGTCATTTATTTTTGGTTATGTCGGGTAAGTCTAGCTGAGTACCTTCTCGTACTCAGGGCTTTGTTCCCACTTATTGCAAATGGGCAGATGTATTACGGCTACTGTATCAACTGCCTTTATCCTGCGATGGGAGAAGCTTAGGACCATGAGCAATGGTCATTCACTACGTCTCGTCTGATGCTTTTGTTGGAGATAATCTTGAGCTGGCACTTTATTTCGAACTATGTGTGAGTGTGTGGTTTGAACTAAATGCTTCCGCTACTTTTATTTGAAACTGGTTTGTAATAACTATGTTTAAACTCCGATGTATTGGCGACGCGAACTTTTATGTAACTTGTGAGGGTGACCGCTGAACTTATTATGATCTTGGCTGGTATGTAAGTTGGTTTGAAATCCATCGTGGTTTCACGAACTACCGGGTTATACGGGCTTAAGTTTGCTAAATCGTCTGCTCGGTGGATGATTTTTTTACTTAATCTCGTATAATTGGTCGGTTCTGTTACAGCTGACATCGGAGAATAGTTTAGCGTGTTTACTGTTCACAAGTGTATTTAAACCAAAATTTTGTTTGAAAACCGTGATTTCTAAACTAAAAGTGTGCCAGTGGTCATATCCTTTATGCCCAGTAAGGACTCTATGTGGCTTATTTAAGTACTGACTTGGGGTTCTTGCACCATATTTCTCTTTCGTTGCTCATACGGTGTGCTATTGTATGAGTGCCACTTAATTGAGTGGTAATGTATGGATCAGCTGCCTCTACGCCTCGGTAAGTGTGAGATGTGAGAGCATGATCGGATAAACTGCCGATCTAGGGAGAGTGCTTATATGATATTGGAGTAATTACATGTTCTACGCATGTTTTTACAAAAGTGTCGCATGTATGGTTGTTCCGTCCGTTGAGGCGATGCCGTCAATAGGACGATGTTTTGGGTAGTTACTACCATTGTACGCGTATCTGGGGATTCGTGTAGAGCGTGTAGATAGATTTACTGCTTTCATGCATTCATGGGGAATTGGGCTGAAATGAATTTTCTGCAGGTACATAACAACGTTTCTCGTGTAGAACGTATTAGTTACATATATGAGAGATCGCATGTATGCCACCGAATTCATCGCTAGATATTATCTATTTCGTAAGTTTGTGAGAACGTAAGAAACATACATGCATCATATTGCTTGCGCATTTTATTCATGTCATGCATTCCTCCCCTTATAAAGTGATTATCCTCTTTTGATAAAAATTATATCAACTTAAAATATGTTCTCACCGGGTAATCAAAACTTTTGCTATAGATGGCCCGCACGAAGCAGACTGCCCGTAAGTCCACAGGCGGAAGAGCACCTCGACACCAGTTGGCCCCGCGGGAGCGCCGCAACATGGACACCTTTCTGAGCGGGTTTGGCATGCCAACTTTGCTTTGGAGAGTGCTCCATGATGTGGGGTACCCGGATGGTCAGGAGCCAGTGTACTCTTGGAGTGAGAGCCAGTTAGCTGAGGATGGACTTGCAGTAGTGGAGATCACAGTCCCTG
Source organism: Saccharum hybrid cultivar R570 (assembly GCA_038087645.1). Lineage (NCBI taxonomy): Eukaryota > Viridiplantae > Streptophyta > Magnoliopsida > Poales > Poaceae > Saccharum > Saccharum hybrid cultivar. The sequence continues at coordinate 2,246,912 of JAQSUU010000664.1, read as the reverse complement.
CTCTTGGTGATGCTCCAGAGTGGGATGGTTGGCACTTGGAATTTGAGGGACGCACTCCGGTTGAGGGTGCAGAGGTAGCAGCTTTTCGTGTCATCAGGGACATAATGAGCAGATTTCCCAACGAGCTGGCAGCAGCCCTGGCTGGCACTTTTCCTAGAGATGATCCTCGCGATGCTATTTGGGTGCAGCCGCAGGGAAGTGCTTTAGTCAGAGGCCCAAACGAAGGACAGGCTAGCGACAACCACGCTATGAGTGCAATGTACGCAGCTATCAGAGCATACCAGGGTCTTGAATGTACCTATTGGACGTTGACTGGTTTGCGTGGTGATGATCGGCTCAAAGCAAGAAAACAGAAGAAGAAGCAGGCACGTGCTATAGCTAGTTTACAGGAGCAGTTGGCTGACATGAGCTTGCAGCGAGACCAGGCTCTAGAGAGAGGTGATAGTGCTCTACAGCGGGTGCATACGTTGACTCAGGCCAACACTAATGTAGACCACATGATTGGACAGTTGGTTCAGGATAGGAATGAAGCCTGGAACGAGAAAAACCTTCTAAGGCAGAGGGTCGAGGGGCTAGAGGAGTATAACGTCAACTTGCATGAGGAGTTTCACGTGCTCTACAACGGGATTGGCCCGTATGCTCCTCCAGACGTCGTCGGTATGGACGTCGACGATGACGAGGATGAGCCTACAGTTGCACCTGCCGACAACAATGATGTTGCTACTGATGGTAGCGATGGTGACGTCTCCGATCCCGACGATGGACCCGAGGAGTAGGCTAGTTGCCTTGCGTTAGCTACTAGGCCCTGTCGCGATGACCTTTCTTTTGGTTTCTTGTACCTTGGTGTATCTCGTTCAAACCTTAAGGCTTTGTAGTATGTTGGAACTTGGTTGGTCATGCGATACCTGAGCGCATAAAAGTCTAGTGTATGTATGCTGGCAATCTGGTTGTATGAACGCGCTATTTGTATTTGAAGTAATTTAATTAGTGATGTTGTTTTAATTGGAATGCGATTATTGTGCCTCTATTTTATTGTATGACTTGTTCTCTCCAATGAATTCAGTACGACATAATTTTTCATTCACTCACAATTACTATAGCTTCACTTAATCATTACTTGTTGCTGAAATATGCAGATGGCACACACTCGCCACGCCACATATGAGGCTGCTGAAACTGGTGGTAATGGTGCCGGGGCAGGTGGGAGTGGTAAAAACAACGTCAACCATAATGAGCCACACCCGGAACCACATTTGCCGCCTCCTCCACCGCTCACTGCAGAGGTATTCTTTGCACAGTTTCTTAGAAGTCAACGCAATGCCGAGCAATCACAGAAAAACATGGAAGATTTTCTGCATACAATTGCCAACAATATTCAACGTGGTAACAACCAAGGTGGTGGCAATGGGGTGAATCCGTACAGCAACTTCAAGGATTTCATGGACACCAGGCCGCCAATTTTCAAGGAAGCAACCGAGCCACTTGACGCTGAAGAATGGATCAACACCATAGAAGATAAGTTCCGTATGTTAAGGCTGACTGAAGTACTGAAGACAGAATATGCTGCACATCAGTTACAAGGACCAGCAGGGATGTGGTGGAAGCATCATCGCACCGCCTTCCCTCCAAATGCTCAGATCTCATGGAGAGAGTTCACTGAAGCCTTCCATGGAGTTTATATCCCACTAGGGCTGGTCGAGATAAAGTTGGGAGAGTTCTTGGCTTTAAATCAGGGCACCAAAACCGTGACGCAGTATTTGCATGCCTTCAACAATTTATGTCGTTATGCTCCCGACATGGTTGACACCGATGCTAAGAGAATTGCTAGTTTCAAGAGAGGGTTAGGTCCGAAGATGATGAAGCATGTGGGTACCAATACCCGTGCCAGATTCAATGACTTCGTCAGTGATTGTCTGAAACAAGAGAAGAATAACAACACGTACACTGCATCCAAGACTCGCAAGAGAGCCTTTGAGTCAGGACCATCACAGCCAAGAGTTTTCACTTCTAATCATTTGGCCTATCGTCCGTCTGTACCAGGTGCAAGGTTTAGGCCACCACAACATAAAACCCAGAACTACAAGGGACCACAGAAGCCGTATAAGATGGCCGTGCCACCAACAAGGATAGCCACAGCTATAGGACAAGGCAACTCTAAGGGAGCTATAGGATCTACTAGTATAGTGAAAGGATCCTGCTATAATTGTGATCAGCCAAGCCACTTTTCAAAGTTCTGTCCTTATCCGCCCAGAAAGAAGCAACATACCTATAATGCTCGGGTACACCACACCACTGTGGATGAGATTCCTGAGAGAGAGCCCGTAACTGCTGGTAAGTTTCCTGTTAACCAAAACCCTATAGTTGTTCTATTTGATTCTGGATCATCGTATTCTTTCATGAGTCAAGCATTTGCATGGAAACATGAACAACTATGCACAGATTTAAGTTATGGTTACCGTATAAGTTCAGCAGGGGCTGATGTTTTAACCAATCAGATGGTTAGAGGGGCAACCCTTGAATTAGGTAGTCGAAAGTTTCGAGTAAACTTGATAGTTATGCCTGGACTAGTTCTGGATGTCATCATAGGGATGAATTGGATGAAGGAATGGGGAGCAGTTATAGATACAGAAAGTTGGGTACTTACCCTTAAGGATCCCCAGGGAGAGGGTACTTTTCATGTACCATTGCCCAAAAGAACAGACCTTGTGAGTGTGACATGTGCTATGGAAGGCATTCCGATTCATCAAATTCCGGTAGTGTGTGAGTTTCCGGATGTGTTCCTAGATGAGTTATCTGGTCTCCCGCCAGATAGGGATGTTGAGTTTGGAATTGAGTTGATCCCCGGGATAGCTCCAATTTCAAGGAGACCTTATAGGATGCCTCCAGATGAGTTAGCTGAACTGAAGAAGCAACTAGAGGAATTATTGAAAAAGGAGTTTATCCGGCCAAGTAAGTCTGAATGGGGATGTCCTGCCTTGTTTGTGAAGAAAAAGAAAGAGGGTACTTTGAGAATGTGTGTGGATTATAGGCCTCTTAATGCTGTAACTATCAAGAATAAGTATCCCTTACCTTATATTGATGTTTTATTCGATCAGTTAGACAAAGCCAGAGTGTTCTCCAAGATAGATTTAAGATCGGGTTACCATCAGATAAAGATTAGGCCACAAGATATACCGAAAACCGCCTTTTCCACCAGATACGGGTTGTACGAGTATCTTGTTATGTCTTTTGGCTTAACGAATGCTCCTGCATACTTTATGTATCTGATAAATACGGTTTTCATGCCAGAATTGGATAAGTTTGTGGTTGTGTTCATTGATGACATTCTAGTGTACTCTAAGAACGAGAAAGATTATGAAGAGCATCTGAGAATTGGCTTGACCAGACTTAGAGATAATAAGTTATATGCTAAGTTTAGCAAGTGTGAATTTTGGTTGAAGAAAGTTCCTTTTCTTGGTCACATTCTGTCAGAAAATGGAGTTTCTCTAGATCCGAGTAAAGTGCAAGAGGTTATGGATTGGAAGACACCAATCACAATTTTGGAAGTTAGAAGTTTCTTAGGATTAGCTGGTTACTATCGTTGTTTTATACCAGATTTCTCGAAGATTGCCAAGCCAATGACAAGTTTGCTACAGAAAGATCATAAGTTTGTATGGACAGAGGAGTGTGAGACAACTTTCCATACCTTGCGGAAACTGTTGACCACTACTCCAGTTCTAGCGCAACCAGACATTGAGAAACCTTTTGATGTGTTTTGCGACGCATCAAAAACAGGATTAGGTTGTGTTCTTATGCAAGAAGGAAGAGTCATTGCTTATGCCTCCCGTCGGTTGAGAAAGCATGAGATCAACTATCCGACACATGATCTTGAACTTGCTGCCGTAGTGCATGCATTAAAAATTTGGAGACATTACTTACTTGGTAATGTGTGCAATATTTTCACCGATCATAAGAGTCTCAAGTACATCTTCACTCAACCCGAATTAAACATGAGACAATGAAGATGGTTAGAATTGATCAAAGATTATAACTTGAATGTGCAATATCATCCTAGAAAGGCCAATGTAGTGGCAGATGCTTTGAGTAGAAAGTCACATTGCCTGAATGTGCAACCTTTGCTCGAAGATGGTTTTGATTTGATGCATCCTACCGTGTTACATAGTATTCAGATTAGTTGCTCTTTGGAGAGTAAGATAATAGAAGGCCAGAAAACCAACAAAGGGATATTCCACATCAAAGAAAGGATTAAAGAAGAACCATCCAAGCACTTTAGAGTGGATGAACAGGACGTGTTATGGTTTGACGACCGTCTTGTTGTTCCCAAGGATCGGGAGCTTAAGAATAAACTTATGGATGAGGCTCACCTTTCGAAGTTATCTATCCATCCTGGAAGTAGCAAGATGTACCAAGAACTAAGACCTCGTTATTGGTGGACAAAAATGAAGAAAGATATTGTAGCATATGTGGCCAGATGTGACACATGTTGTAGGGTAAAAGCTATTCATATGAGACCTGCCGAATTGTTGCAACCTTTGTCCATACCTAGTTGGAAGTGGGATGATATAAGTATGGATTTCATCACAGGTTTGCCCACTACTCAGAAAGGACATGATTCAATTTGAGTAATCGTGGATCGTCTTACAAAGACAGCTCACTTTTTACCTGTCAAGACAGATTATAGACCACCTCAATATGTAGAGAAGTATATTACAGAGATTGTGAGATTGCATGGCATATCGAAGACTATAGTGTCTGACAGAGGGTCACAATTTACTGCTCACTTTTGGAAGCACTTGCACAAAGGATTGTGAACTAGTTTGATTCGTAGTATTGCCTATCATCCTCAGACAGATGGTCAGACCGAAGGAGTTAATGCTGTTCTGGAGGATATGTTGAGAGCCTGTGTGTTATCTTCCAGAGGTTCATGGGAGTCATGGTTACCTTTAGCAGAGTTCGCTTACAATAATAGTTATCAAGAAAGTATCAAAATGGTACCATTTGAAGCTTTGTATGGCAGAAAGTGTAGAACACCACTAAACTAGATCGAGCTAGGAGAAAGAAGATATTATGGTATTGACTTCGTGGAAGAAGCTGAGAAGAAAGTTCATATCATTCAGCAAAATATGAAAGCCGCTTAATCACGTCAGAAAAGCTATGCGGATAGAAGGAGGAGACCGCTTGTGTTCGAAGTTGGTGACTATGTTTATCTGAAAGTCACGCCAATGAAGAAGAAACGGTTTGGAGTACGCAGAAAGCTTGCAGCCAGATTTGTGGGACCATACAAGATATTGGAAAGAAAAGGTCCAGTCACTTATAAGTTAGAGTTACCTGAGACCATGAATGTTATATTCCCAGTTTTTCATGTATCGCATCTCAAGAAGTGTTTGCGCGTTCCAGAGGAAAGAATCGAACCTCGAGGCATAAAGCTCAAGTCAGATTTGGTATATCGTGAACAACCGGTTCAAGTGTTGGACTCTAAAGAGAGGGTTACTCGAAACAGTGTGGTGAAAACATATAAGATACAGTGGAGTCATCATGATGAAGGAGATGCAACTTGGGAAACGGGTGAATATCTACAAAAAGCTTATGAGGATTTTTATAACAAATGGTTCGTCACCCAAATCTCGGGACGAGATTTTTATAAGGGGGGAGGGCTGTAACACCCCTGGGTGTTAAGCATGCATTCACATCCCAAATCATGATCATTAGCATTTCATGCATGTTCATCATCACATGCAAGATAAGTTGGAATTAATTAAATTGTGAAAAACATATGTTTGAACCCTAAATTATTGCAATTGCTAGCTAAGAGTGGTAAAATTTGTTGGGCTATAAATCTAAATGACTTAGAATTAATTAGCATGATTTTTGGAGCAATTTTTGTATTCAAAATCTCCCCAAATTTTGCTTTTAACAATATTCTAGAAAAATGAGTTTTCATTTAAAATTTTAACTTTAAATCACTAATTCAAAATCTGTTCAGAATTTTGAAAAGTGCCCTAAATGAAAGTTGTAGAGAATTAAATTTTGAACAACTTTTGTTTTGGGGGCAACTTGTGAAAATGCCTTTTTCATCTTCAAAATTTGAATTTGAATCAAATTATAAAATCTAGAATTTTATTTAGAAAAGAAAAACGGTTTCCTCACCTTTCGGGCCGCCGCCTCCCTTTCGGCCCACTGGCCAAAGCGGCCCACCTCCTCTCGCGCGCGCGCCCGCAGCCGCTTGCTCACCCCCGCTCGACCGCGGCCCGGCCCATGCTGCGCGGCCTCCTTCTCTCGCTCGCTCGCGCGCAGCGCTGGCGACCGTGGCAGAGCGCGCCCGCCGCGTGGCGGCCGCATGCCGGCAACGCCCAGCACGTGGCCGCTGTGGCCCCCGCCGCTCGCGCACTGCCTCCGCCTTCATCTCCTATGTCCCCTGCTTCCCTCCGCGCTCGCGCACTCGCTCTCTACCGCAGCAGCAAGCCGAGCGGGAGCTCTCGCCACCGCACGCCGCCGCTCGGTCCGCCGGCGCCTAGCTCCGCCACCGCGGCACCATTCTCCGATTGCGTCTGTCTCCAGCTCCACCTGAACCTCCTCCGTCCCGTGCGCACGCTTTCGCCCTCACTTTCCCCACGGTAAGGTCGGGGTAGGCTTTTCCGTTGCACGGCGGCGCCATGGCCGCCGAGCTCGTGCTTTCGTGGAGGGAGCCCTATTCCCTCCTTTCTATCCAATTCTTCGTGTTTTTGCATTCGCCTTGGCTCCGCGGATCTCGCGCGCTCCGAACCCAACCTCGCCATGGCCGGGACCGGCGTGTCGTCGGTGAGCCACGCCACCGTCCCGCCATGCGCACCGTCAAGGTCACCCGAGAGCTCCTCCGGTGCCCTAAGCTAGCGCAGTGAGTTCGCCTCTCCGTGGGAAAGCCGCTGCTGGTGACCTCACCGCCGGCGAGCTTACCGGCGGTGAGAACCGCGCGGTCAGCGCCTCCCCCGCCTCTGGGTGACTGACCCGTGGGGTCGCGGGTCCACCTGTTAATCTCAGTATGCGCTCGCATGTGCACTGCATCGGGTGCATCTAACGTTTCCAGCGGCTGATGTTAAAAGGATTTTCGAAAATGATTTTCAGAAATTGTTAAAAGGGTTTCTAAAATCCATAACTTGCTCATTTTAGCCCCAAAAATTATAAAACAAATTTTGTAGTGTTTCTCATGAGTAGATCTACAGTTTAAAAGTATTGCATGTCAAGTTTAAAATACTTTTCTGTAGGGTTTTTATTTAATCAATGAAATTGTTGTTTTCTTTTTAAATATGTAATAAATCATAGAAAGGTCAGAAAAATATGGTTCCACTTGCAATAATTTTTTTTTGTGATGTACTTTCTAGGAAAAATATGTGCCATGCATGTTCTGTAGAAAATTTTTTATGTGTAGTACAAGAATTTAATATTGTTAATAATTGTTATTTTTGCTAGAGAGAAAAGGACGAATAAAACATGCATGTAATAATTTTTCTATAGTGATTGATTATTGTGTAGAATGTAGAAAAAATGCTAAATCTATTGTTTGATACTTTTCATAGTATAAAGTATTTTTATGCTCATTTTTAGGCCCTGGCTTGTTATTTTTGTGTAGGCAGTTCTAGTAATCCAAATGCAATGAAATTTTTGTGGCATACTAGATTAGATGATAGTAATCTACTGTAATTTTCTCAGATTTTTCTGTGCTACCAAAATAAGTGTTGCGGTTCAAACCTAGTTGCAATTAGGGTTTAATTAACCTTGTTAATGCATGACTAGTTAATATGATTTGTTTTGGTGTATCTTTGAAGCATCTTAGATTTATGTGGTGACTTAACATGGTAGAGAATGTTGATAGTAGTATACGAGTACATGTTCTTGGATGATGTTGACTACCTTGTAGAAGAGTTGTATTCCTACTTTATGCAGTAAAGTAAACCGGTTCATCTACATTTCATTAATCATGATCATTACATGACATCTCTGCAATGCACCTAGGCATGAGTACTTATACATTTGCATCATACAGGATCGCAAGAAGTAACTCCGGTAGTAGTTCACGAGGAGTCGGAAGAGCAGCCCGAGGTGCAAGAGCAGGAGGTGCCCGAGGCCGACGAGGAGGTCGGTGAGGATCTTCCAGAGTGCTCAGACCACCGTCCAAGCTCTTTCGAGAGAGGCAAGCCCCGGAGCATTTTCTCTCCTGGTTTGCAAATATTTTATTAATGCTTTACTTTAACTGCAGCATTACGTTAGGAGTTGTTTGTGACCGTTGCTGCCTTGTTTACCCTGTTCTACCATATCCTTGTTACCATGGTGTTCATAGTCAAGAAATGCTTAGCTTACTTAGACCGGTAGAAGTCGGGTGATTCCCTGTCACCTGCGAGCTATAGGTGGTTACCTAGATCTGCTTGAAAAAGTATGTCATCGTAGAATAACTAAGTGGTAATGTAAAATTGAGACCGGACGGAGACTTGCAGGGTTTCAGACTGTAGTATTTTCCGTCTGTGTTGATTAAGAACCGACCATTGTTGGACCTCGAGTCATGTTGAACGCATGCCTTACACTTAGCTGGCCGAATAATGTACCTTTCGACCGCGAAGCTGGGAGATTATTCGGGCTGAGTGGATTGCCCGCAACGCACTATACCGGAGCAGTAGTGGCAGGATACGAGGGCGCGATGATAAGGCCAAAGAGCAGTCGGGCGGCCCCCGGATACATGTGATTCCTGGCAAGTTCGAGACTTTACCTGAATGGTTGACTCGGTGACCAATACCTCACTTTAGCGGGTGAGTGAGGTTTGTGTGAGGAATAAATTACCAGCTAGTTAATAATCGATTCGAATTGCCATCATTTACTGGATAGTGAACACTTGACTTGAGTTACTTCATCGTAGTAATTCTGATGGAACACTGGGACAGTTATATGGAATATGAAATGATGGAAGTTGTTAATGATCATTGGTTATCTTTACCGGTGTATTTACATGTTACTCTAGTATAGGTGCAAGTGTAGTTGACAGGTTAATAAAGATTTAACTTGATGCAAAGCTTCTGGTGTAGATTCTTTAAATGCTAAAATGTCTTTTTGCAAATGAGTCAGCTACCCTACCATAAAGCCTGTCATGATCCTTGGTGTCATTTATTTTCGGTTATGTCGGGTAAGTCTAGCTGAGTACCTTCTCGTACTCAGGGCTTTGTTCCCACTTGTTGCAGATGGGCAGATGTATTATGGCTACTGTATCAACTACCTTTATCCTGCGATGGGAGAAGCTTAGGACCATGGGGCAATGGTCATTCACTACGTCTCGTCTGATGCTTTTGTTGGAGATGATCTTGAGCTGGCACTTTATTTCGAACTATGTGTGAGTGTGTGGTTTGAACTAAATGCTTCCGCTATTTTTATTTGAAACTGGTTTGTAATAACTATGTTTAAACTCCGATGTATTGACGACGCGAACTTTTGTGTAACTTGTGATGGTGACCGCTGAACTTATTACGATCTTGGCTGGTATGTAAGTTGGTTTGAAATCCGTCGTGATTTCACGGACTACCGGATTATACGGGATTAAGTTTGCTAAATCGTCTGCTCGGTGGATGATTTTCTTACTTAATCTCGTATAATTGGTCGGTTCTGTTACAATAGCTATGTTCTTTATTTGCATTACATATAGTTCCTGACTTGCTGTTGAGTCTAGTTTATTATGACAGAATGTAAGTCAGATATGCAATTTGCGATTCACATAGAACCTGCTAAATATCTAGTGTTATATTACTAATTTGCACTGCTTTGGATTTGATAATCTGATCACTGTTTCTCAGTAAAAAAATGATAGCCCATACAGGTAAAAAATTGTTGCCCATTAATTATTGCCAACAATTAAAATGTCTTCAATAATCAATCGTTCTACTTAATCTGGACGTCTCTTGTGTTCCTGAAACACACATTCTGTTTTTGCAGGAAAATTTCAACCAGAGTGAACCGCCGATTTATTTATGTATATTTTTTTATTTTTAAATAGGAAAAATATCTTCTAAATCCCAACAGGGTAAATCTTCCAGATTAGATCTGACTTGCATATCCTATTAGATCTAACTTGGAGGTCTAATTGTGATCAACATGATTAGGTTGATGTGTGAGGTGCGGTGGGATGGTCAACATGAGGTGATCTGTTCAGTTGACATTGACGAGTCGTGGTACATGGTAACGTGAATATACTCCTGCTTAAAACATTGTGTACTTTTTCGAACGTGAAAAAAAACTTGAGGTGTATCCACTTTGGAGATAAATATTGATTTGAAAATTGACCCCCCTCTTGTCTTATCTTTCGCTCTCTCTGTCCTCCCTTAGAGCTCATTCAGTTTTCCTTAGGAACGAGATCTTTGAACAATTCCCCGTTGGACTAATTTGTATATTCTTATGAGCTGGAACTAGGTCCAATCGTAAGAAATCGAACGGACCCTTTTTCCCGTGAGGCGACGCTAGCTATAAGCACGACGCATGCGGCAAGCCGCGACTGAAAAATCGCTAGCAGGGTTTAATTTGTGCGTGTGGCTGTGCGTGTGGCGATGTGGGCGCTAGCAGGGTTTAATTTGTGCGATGTGGGCGCTAGCAGAGTAAGATTGCGTGTGTGCGTGCGCACAGGTTTGGTTAGTACGGAGCCGTTCCGCTGGAATTATAAGCCGGCTGAAAAACATTGTTGGCTGATTTTTTTATTGAGAGAAAAATACTGTTCTGTCTGAAAAAATATGCTGAATAAGACGGATTATAAGTCAGATGAACATGACCTACGTATTCCTGCTGCGGATTAAACGCCAACTACGGCGTGTTTAGTTGCTACACAGAAACTTTACGCCCCATCCTATCTGTTTGGAGATATATATGGAGCATTAAATATAGATAAAAATTACTAATTACACAGTTTACATGTATTTTGCGAGACGAATATTTTAAGTTTAATTAGTCTATAATTAGACACGTTATAATTACACATGTGCTACAGTATCTTTGCAGCCCTAGACTAAACACGGCCTACCTACTCCGACAAACTGGCATGGTGCGTGGCGCATGCATTGCGGGAGGATATTCTAGATGCATTTTTTTTTCTGGTTTACCAAGAGGAGCAGTCAGCGGCCTCGTGCACCGTGATGGGAAACAAAAATTCTCTGCGGCGGTGCGGCGCTCCACGGCAAGTGCGACACCGCCCAGATCGCTGCCGCGTGTCCCACGTTCCAATCCAGGTCGCGAGTCGGAGTCGCAGCTCTCAATCCACGCTGGCTCGGTCACTCAGCGGCCCACATCACATCTGCTGATTTGGCCCATTTGCGTTTACCACTAAGACACCCGTGGCCTAGCCACGATCAAGCCCATCTTTTTTTTCATCTCCGAGCTGAAACCTGGAACCAGCCCAGCACACAGCTCGACCCACGCACCCTCTCTCCTCTTTTCATCAGGCCCTTCCGCGCACGCCCTACGTCCCTGTGTCTCTGCCAGTGGAACCCACGTGATCAGTGACCCGATGTTTATATGGCAAAAAAAAAAAACTGCACAGCCCACACAACTACAGGTATCGAACCACAGGGATAACAAGTACCGATTGTAGTTTTGTACATAAAGTATTCTATCTGGAGCAGCGCGTGGCTCCGAGGTCGCCCCCAGATCTAGCGCCAAATACCTTTCAAATTTCAAAAAATAAAAATAAGTCGCTCAACGAAGCTTTGCACATAGACCTATAGTATGCAGGTTTCACTTCCCAACACTTCGTGGAGTGTGTCCAACTTTGGCACGCCCTAAACCACTTTCAGCTCCAATCGGACAGGGAAGACAACATCATTTGGAATTTCATGCCAGATGAAAAATTCACAACCGGATCGGCCTACCACGCGCAATTTATTGGATCAACGACGACCAATTCCAAACGACTAATTTGGAAAGTCTGGGCGCCACCAAAATGCAAGTTCTTTGGGTGGCTCGTCATCCAAAACAGAATCTGGACCTCCGATAGACTATAGGGGCGAGCATGGCTAATAATGGTGTGTGTCCTCTTTGCAGACACAATCAAGAATCTGGAGTCCGTCTCTTTCAAGACTATCGTTACACTAGGCGCGTTTGAGAGGGCATTGCAATGTGGCTAGGCAACGAACACCTGCGACCTTCCGCTTGGGTGCTAAGAGACTCCGTACAAACTTGGTGGGAAGACCTAGATCGAACACCTTCGACAGCGAGGCGAGGGCTACGCTCCATTATCATTCTTGTTTGTTGGGAGGTGTGAAATGAAAGAAATGCAAGAATCTTTGAACGCAAAGAATATAATCCGCACCAATGCATCTCCTCCATAAGATCAAGGAAGAGGCTGGCTCGTGGGCAATGGCGGGAGCCAAGCATATCTCCAATTTATTATTGCGCGTGTGATTTGAGGCTACCTGAGGTGGGGCGTGTCGGGCTTTTGTCCTCTTGTGCACAATTATATATGTTTGTACAGTGCCTTTCTATCTTAGGCTCCCTTCTTTTTAATACAATAGGCATCTCTCCTGCCGGTTTCGTTTAAAAAAAAGTATTCTATCTATATATATATACTTCTGTATATATACTGAAGAGATTAATATATGAAAAGCACACGCAAAGGGAATTGGCCCGCTCCAGACCGCTAGAAAAATTCGAACCTGCGAATTTACACATGCATATCATCAACTTAGCCACTTCGCACCAGATTGTTTCTCGTAGTTGATGCAAATAATCATATATAAATGTTAAAAGAATAAAACGAGATACATGTATACGAGCATGCAGATATGGAGCCACATTTATCAAAGGAACGAACTTTTTCTTATGAATTTGCAGATATGGACATATGGATTACCATGGTGCTGCCGCCTGGCTGCTAGCTGCTTGCGCTCCAGGTGCCACAGGTGGCCGTGTCTCGATCGGCCCTGCGCGTTCGACGTATAGACCTTGGGCGAAAGCCCTGCCCTTCTTCTTGCTCTAGGCCGCCGGCGGTGGCGGTGGCACACAGCATGTATCATCTACCTTTTTGAGGCGTCGTTGAAGCTTCTATCCTTGGGGCAGGTCGTCGGAGCAAGTAAATATGTACCATTTCTCGTCGTAGTTCCGTGAACTTATATGCATTTTTCCTCTTGCAATGTACCGGTATTTTTGCTTGTTAATGAAAATGTTTCGAAATATAGAGGTGCGTAGTACTAATAATAAGTTAAAGGAAATTAAAGAATTAAACAAAGTGCCATGCAATGGCTTTGTTTAATTGCTTTCCCTTGTACCGGGTAAGCATATATTTGAACAATATGGGTAAACGGTAAGCCACCTGGCCCCACAGACAAAATGTGGCGTTGTATAGTACGTAGTCGTGCATGCAGGGTAAAAAAGATGGGCAACCACCGAAGTACCGAACCCCACACTTCCTGCAGCTTGCTGTCGGTTTCGTTTCATGAGGAGGAGGAGAGGATCCATCAATTACATATTTATTTATTTATTTATTTATTTATTCGGTTTCGTTTCATGAGGAGGAGGAGAGGATCCATCAATTACATATTTATTTATTTATTTATTTATTTATTTATTTATTTATATCGGCATGCTATGACGCGCGGAGAGCAATTACTCAAACATGAAAACATAATTCCTATCCGTCGTTTATTAGGAAATTACATATATGCGGAGAGCAATTACTTCAAACATGAAAACATAATTCTTATCGGTCGTTTATTAGGAAATTACATGTATATATAAGAGAGCGCTGCACATCGTAGAATATAAGGAGTATCGCTGTACTTTTAGAAAGAGATATATAGTTTCCTTGTATAGTAAAAAATAGGATCTAGACTTCCCATGCATATATAACTGGTCAAACAATATTTCTTTGTATACAACTTGTAAACACCACGCACGTCACGTCAAAGTATTATATTAGGTATATATTCCCATGCACTAGCATATATAAACACATGCATGCAGGCGGGCACCGGGGCACGGAACTCTGTCCCTTCTTCTTCTTCCCCTCGATCGCTTGTTCCGATGGGCCACCGCCATGTCTTCGTCGTCTCGCTGGCTCTTCTCCTCGTCGCTACCACGCACGCCGCCGGAGGCCATGCTACTCAAGCCGCCGCCGCCGCCGCTGCCGTCACCCAGCAGGTATGTACATTCACACCTTCTTCACTACTGACTACTAACCTTGCTCGCATGCACGCACTCCATGGTTATTGGTTAGGCTTCGGCAAGATCGACGAACCCTAGCTGTGCTTGAAATAATTAATACGTACTTTTAATTTCTTGGTGCTTTATATGGACTGATGATATATAAAAAACTGTACGTACGTCTTCTGCATGCATTTTGTCAAAAAAAAAAAAAACAGGGCACGGATGGTGTCGTCGGGAGCATTACGAGGAGCATGATCGGGTCGGAACCGCCGAGCTGCGAGGGGATGTGCGGCTGGTGGTGCGTGGGCCGCAGCTGCGAGGCCGTGCTGGTGCCCATCGAGCCGCCGCAGGAGCAGGACAACAACAAGCAGAGCCGCCGTCATGGGAGCGGTGGCGGCGACGGCTCGAGAGCATCGGCGGCGGCGGCTCAGCATCGGCGGCCGTCGTCGTACGACGACGATGACCACGCCGACTACAAGCCGATCACCTGGAGATGCAAGTGTGTGGGGGCTAGCTGATGATGGCTACGTTGACGGGCAGGCACGCATAGGCATTCGTGATCAGATTCAGATTTCAGATGAGCGTCTTCTGACGATGATCCTTCTGCTTGCTTGCATGCATGCACGGTGGATATATATTATATTATATATATACAAGTAAGCATAGTATTGGTTTTTTTTAGGAATCAATAGCATAGTATTGGTGAGCTTAAGGAAGAATCTGTGTCCTGAATTCCTGGTTCCTGATTCTGTCGTCTATCACTTCATGACAATCAATAATGTGTGTGCGTTTGAACCTTAGGTAGCCCGAGGTTTTGGATGCTGAACAGGAGGGGCTAAACACATATATAATCCACCAGCTATAGCCCACACCTCCGATAAATTGATCCATACTTCCTACTGTTAGATTGTTATATTTTTTTGTGACTATTAAAATGTCTATATGTGTGATGGGCCCTAGATTAAAGGGCATGGTTCCGGTACGGGCCGGAACGGCCGAAACATCATGTATCGGTGATTAAAACAGTAGAGAACATCCTGTACTGGCTTCTATCTCGGACAATTCTAGTCGTTTCGGCCGAAATAAATCTGGACACAACGGTCTTTTAGGGACAGAGAGTAATTTTGAATAGGAAGAAAGCCATCGAGATACATTATCTCTTGCCTCCTCAAAGTTTGAGGGGGAGTATTCGAGATCTGAAAAGAAAACAAATTCAGTGAAAATAAAAAGAAAAACACATGGGAGACACTGATAGACTGCAGGCTGGTAACAGCTCCAGCCTCCAAGCTGGCAGCAGGCTCACGGTGCAGTTGAGGTACGCAGCATCGGCGGCGGCGCATCTGAGAACGGCACGGCGGCTGCACCTGTGCGCTATGCTGAGCCTGCGCGGAGCTCTTCTAGGCGAGGAATCAGCCAATGCGTTGATGTGGTCCGATGTTCCTTTTCGTAGGATTGATGTAGACTTTTATGGGCCAACGGAGCTACATACGTCTTGGGCTGTAGTTGGGCCTGTAATTACTATGCTTCATATTTGCCTAGTTCATATTTACTGAATATATATATATATATATATATAAAACTAATAAGTTGAACTTCGGAATGGTACACTGGTTTGTACGTTCCGTTCCAATAGGCTAACCGGAATGGTCACCGGAATGACAAGTTTGCTAAAGGGTATGAATATATTGTCACACTATGGTATGAGCATATAAATAGTGGAAGCTATGTATCCCCTCCACTTCCCCACCCAGGATATCTGTCATCCTTTAAATTAAATCTGAAGTTCTAAACCATCTCTCGAGTCAGCCCACAGCAGAATAAGAAAATGTTTTCTCTTTCCCCTCCCTTGGCCCATCGATTGCATGCAGGATGTTCTTAGCGCCATCGCTCATGGCGACGTTGAGAGGACAATAGTGGAGCGAATCCCGTGTTGAAAGGAGTAGATGAGGGGCTCACCGTGGAGAAGGAATATGAAGACGGTGGCTGCCTCGCGTGTCTTCGCCGTTCGCCCTCGATCTGAGATTTACCGGAGCAGAGGATGCAGGAGTTTGGGCGAAGATATGGCATTGAATCAATCTCGGCGGAGTAAGGTCATTGACATCAGAAGCAGCATCGGCGAAGAAAGCGGCAGGACAGAACAGGAAGATGGTGCTTCACGATTGGGATTTGTTGGAACTATTTGCTAACGGGCCCCAGATGTATTGCCCAAGCCAATTTTGTGATGTCTGCTGTGCTACCTATTTGCGAGCACCTGAGATGCTCAAAGGAATTTTTACATGTTGGACGAGAGTAGTTGCATTGCATGCCTTCTTATTTTTGGTCATATCTATAGTTTAATACATCCAGTTTCTTTATAAAGAGATACACAATGTTTGGTTCGTAGGTGTTTTGTAAGACTTGAATCAATGTTTTCCATTAAGATTTTGAGCTAGATTCGTCAAGAAGCCAAGGAATATTCCAAAGAAGTGTGTCCTCGTTACTAGATAGATAGCAGTGTGTACCAACAAAGTCACAAAGGTACACGCTTTCATAATGGACCGAAAAAATTACTTCTTCTGTTCCAAATTATAAGCATTTATTATGTATTTAGACATAACATATATCTATGTGCATAACAAAAATTATGAATTAAACCAAAACGTCTTATAATTGGGAATGGAGGGAGTAGATAGCAGTGTGTACCAACAAATAAGCTGAAGAACCGTGTCCCTAACCAAAATGTGCTTTAAACAATCTGTGTTGCCCTTGAGACCACACCCTACTAGCACAGCACGTAGCTGCAGTGAAGTGGCAGCGGAGGGTAAAAAAAGATGAGCCTGTCCGTTTCGTTTCATGAGAGGATCTATTCAATCAATCAATCCCTTTATTTGCAGATGTCTGCAGGCCGTTCCCGTAGGCGCAGGCAGATTTGCTTTGCAGCAAGCACACTAGCGAGTTGAGCAGAGCTCTCTCACGGTCGCTCTCCGTCTCGCTCCCTCTTCGCCTGCCTCCGCCTGGACCTGCCTACCACAGCAGTACACCACACCCACCCTTTCTCCATTTCCATTCCTCCGTCCGTCGGATCCGGATGGGCCACCGCCATCTCTTCGTCCTCTCGCTGGGGCTGGCTCTTCTCCTCCTCGTCGCCACCGCGCACGCCGGAGGCCATGCTCCAGGCGCCGGTGCCATCACCCAGCAGGTACACCTTCACTGACTATTACTATTCGCACTCCATGGTTAGCTAGGCTTCAAGATCCTAGCGCTGTGACAGCAGGGCATGGACGACGATGGTGTCGGGAGCATGATGAGGAGCATGGTTGGGTCTAGGCCGCCGAGCTGCGCGGGGAGGTGCTGGTGGTGCGGGGGCCGCCGCTGCGAGGCCGTGCAGGTGCCCATCACGCCGCAGCAGCAGGACAAGAGCCGCCGCCATGGGAGCGGTGGCGGCGGTGGCTCGAGATCAACAAGAGATGGCAGCAGAGGAGCGTCGTCGTCGTCGGCTCATCTGCACGAGCGGCGGCGGCGCCCGTCGACGTCGTCCTACGACGACCACTCCAACTACAAGCCTCTCAGCTGGAGATGCAAGTGCGGCGGGGGCTAGCTGATATGGCTGCACCTGCAGCTAGTTGGGCATGCATGGATCGATCAGAGTGCGTCTTGTCTTGAAATGTGATGATGCATGATCTTGCGTTGTCGATCGATCGAGTTGCTTGCATTGTGGATATAGAAGAAGTAGCTTGCTATGTCTTTGTGGCTCTATCCATTGCTTGTCTTAGCGACTTGTTAGAGACTTAGTGAGTTTAATGACTTAATCAATAAGCTAGTGTTTTGCTCTAAGGATGGATTTGCATTTTGTTACTTTATTATATTACCATTATTAATTTTGGGAGTTTTACTAGCTCGGGCTTTTCCTTCTCGCTAAGGTAAAGCACGTCTAGTGCAGCTCCATGTACTCAATACTAACATTTGTAACACATAATAATAAGTATCATTAGATATATAAAATATATTTTTTAACAAAACTATTCAGAGACAAAAAAATGTTTATGAACTTATCAAACTTACTTCCATAGTCCCATAAAAAGTGTAATTCTAACTTTTCTAGAAGTCAAACATTATTGATTTTGATCCAAATATATAAGAAAATATTAATATTTATGATGCATAATTAGTATCGATCACTAGATGAGTCGCTGAATATACTTTTATAATAAACTTATTTGTTAGAGATATAAATGCTGCTAATATTTTCTACAAATCTAATCAAACTTTAGAAAGTTTTGATCAACACGAATCCGATAGCTATAGTATTTTAGGACGGAGTGAGCATGTAAGAAAATTTGACTTATTCTGCGTCTAGAATTGCATTCGATCCTTTTGTAACGGGGGAGTATATATTGCTAAAAAGAAAAGGAGTCATTGGGTTTACCTTAATTAAGACTTGCATTATCCCATGTTTAGATCAGCTAAACTTTTTATAAATTACAATAGCAGAGCGAGCTAGCTAATAGCTTTTTCAACTGGGTGCTTGAATAGTTTAAAATAGCCTATACGATGAAACTATAAATATTAAGATTAGTCAGAGGTTTTTTTTCAACCGGTAGCAACTAATTTTAGTATACCCACATATCCTACTAGTACTCATATTAGGAGCAAGTATAATAAAGAGTTATAAGTAGGTTATATCCTAGCTGACATGGAGGAGATATGAGAAGCGGGCTGTAAATTTACAAATGACTTAAATTAGAAAAGGAAACTAAGAAGCTGTGTGAGACAGACAAGTATGATATATATTAATAGTGAAGAGCTATATTTTTTTTTGAAATGGAAGAGCTAACTACTACTAGGTGGACTGAGAGATGGGCTGGAAAAATTCTCTAAAGGGTTTTTGACTAAGGGCTTGTTTAGTTACCTGAATCGGGAGCTTCCGATTCTGCACAGCGCTACACTGTAGCACTGTAGCACTTTTGTTTTTATTTGGTAATAATTGTCCAAATATTGATTAATTAGGCTCAAAATGTTCATCTTGTAAAGTACACAAAAAATGTGCAATTATTTTTTGATTTCATCTACATTTAGTACTTCATACATATACCGGCATTTTGATTTGATGATGATTTTTTTTCATAGTAGAATTTGGGTATCTAAACTAGGCCTCAATATGAATTGGGGGTTACTTAACTCGGTGTCATGCGTTAGTGTCGGGCGGGAGACCGGATCTTGACTACGGCCTTGTTCACTTCCCCATCCCAATCCAAAATATTTTCTCTTCCACCCATCACATCAAATCTTTCGACGCATGTATGGAGCATTAAATATAGGTAAAAAAAGATAACTAATTACATAGTTTGTCTGTAAATGTCAGGACGAATCTTTTGAGCTTAGATAGTCCATGATTAGACAAATTTTACCAAATAACAACAAAAGATGCTATAGTAATTTTTCACCTACTTTTCGTGAAGTCAACACACACTACGGAGAGATGAATGCAATGCAATTACAGCATGCAACGTCCTGTCTAATCTAATGAAGGCCGCACTCCCCATGACCCATGCATGCATTTTATTAAGGCCTTGTTTAGTTCCCTAATTCTCACTCAAATTCCACTATGCAAAAAGAAGATTTCCCGTCACATCAAAATATCGGCAAATGCATAGAGTACTAAATGTTGATGAAATCAAAAACTAATTGCACAGTTTTGTTGTACTTTGCGAGACGAACATTTTAAGCTTAGTTAGTCAAAATTTAGATAATTTTTACCAAATACAAACGAAATGCTAAAGGAATTCTGATACAGTATTTTTCTCCCCTATTTTGTGAACTAAACGAGGGCTAACTTCCAGTGCAATGCGAGGTCGCTGCAAAACGCCAAAACGTACGTACTCCGACGACGAGAGCTGGAGTGGAGAGAGCCTCACAGTGCAAGCAAAGCAAAGCAGATGCAGTAATGAGCTACTGGCCTAGTTAGTTAAAATTTAGATAATTTTTACCAAATACAAACGAAATGCTAAAGGAATTCTGATACAGTATTTTTCTCCCATATTCTCTGAACTAAACGAGGGCTAACTTCCAGTGCAATGCGAGGTCGCTGCAAAACGCCAAAACGTACGTACTCCGACGACGAGAGCTGGAGTGGAGAGAGCCTCACAGTGGAAGCAAAGCAAAGCAGATGCAGTAATGAGCTACTGGCCTACTGCTGCTACTGTACTAGGGAATTGCACCACCTCTCCAACCAGCCACCAGGAGAGAGACGAGCCTGCACAAAAATGCAACACAAAAAGGCTGCTGAAAGCTGCGAATCACGCATGGGGTAGCTCGAATGCAGCTGGCCGATGCCTGTAAAAACGGGAAACGACGACAAACACGGAACACAGTGTGTGTGACAGTGAGAGAGATCCAGGGGTGCGCATGCAGCAGAGAGTAGCCCCTGGACGTGTTCCGTCGGCTGTGTTTACTTCCTAAAAAACACTATGCAAAAAAAGATTCTCTGTCACATCAAACTTGCGATACATGCATGGAGTACTAAATGTAGATGAAATAAAAAACTAATTGTACAACTTGGTTGTACTTTGCGAGACGAACGTTTTGAACATAATTAGTCAACGGTTGAACACTATTTGCCAAATAAAACCAAAACGTACTACTGTACTTTTTTTACACTTTTTTACACAACTAAACACAGCCGTCGTGTTGTTGCATGCATGCGTGAGCTCAGAAGCAAGTGCGCTGCCCAGCATTGTCCTCAACTGACGGAGTATTCGTTTAACTAATGAGTAAAATATACCCCTCCGTCCACGAAAAAAAAAATCCAATTATCATATTTCAAGAAGTCAAACAGTTTCAATTTTGATTAAAATTATATAGAAATATACTAACACTCACGATCATAAGACCAAATAAGTATCATTAGATTAGTTATATTTTCATAATGAATTTATTTTGAGACATGAATGCTAATATTATTTACTATAAACTTAGTCAAAGTTTGGTTACTTTGACTGACACGTTTCTCATAATTGCATTTTTTTGGAGGAAGTATACAGTACTCATAATTGCATTCTTTGGAAGGAGTATACAGTATAGTATACAATCGTTATACAGTAATAGTATTGTACTAGAGTAAGTAATATAGAAGCAGTTTAGGGTAATAAAATACTACTACTCTACTGTCCCTGCGTATATATGGAGCCCATGCACTGCATTCCTACTACTCGTACGCACTCACACGTCTGTTGAAACTTGAAATGTGCTCGATCGCCTGCCTGCCGGTCTGGGTGCAGTGCCATTGCAAATTGCAATACCCTCTCAAGGGTGTGTTTAGTTGTATAAAAAGGTGTAAAAAGGTGTAAAAAAAAGTACTGTAGCATGTTTTGACTTTATTTAGCAAATAGTGTCCAACCGTTGACTAATTAGGTTCAAAACGTTCGTCTCGCAAAGTACAACCAAGATGTACAATTAGTTTTTAATTTCATCTACATTTAGTACTCCATGCATGTATCACAAGTTTAATGTGACAGAGAATCTTTTTTTGCATAGTGTTTTTTTTTTTTTTTTTTTTTGACTAAACACAGCCCAAGTCTCAAAGTCCTGAAGACAGTGGTGGAGGAGCTGAGTCGTAGAGTCAGGCAGGCCAGCCGGCCACCTGCAGCCAGAAACGACCAGAGTCACAGAGACAAGGAGATAGGAGTAGATGATGATCCGCTCCGCCCGTTAGAACTAGAACAGAGGGCACGTTTACTTCCCAAAAATTTTTAAGATTCTCTATCACATTAAATATTTAGACACATATATGGAATATTAAATGTAGACGAAAAAAAATTAATGACACAGTTTGGTAGAAAATCACGAGGCAAATCTTTTAAGTCTAATTAGTCCATAATTAGATATTAATTGATAAATACAAACGAAAGTACTACAGTAGCTAAAACAAACAAAATTTCGCGAACAACACACCAAGATTTGGCGAGCACGTAGGGTGTGTTTGGTTGCCTGGCTTAGGACGTAGCCAGGCTTCCATAATGCAGGTTTCGTCTGTTTGGTTGCCTGGACAGTCTCTAAGCCAGGCTTGTGGAAGCCAAAAAGGGAGAGTCAGGTTGCATTGCTGGAAACGCTCAAGTCTTGCGTTCTATCTAAGCCAGGCTTGTACAAGCCTATGGGCCCACCTGTCAGTGCTCATCCAACACTCTGCCATTGCGTCTATCTTCACCGCCGGCGTGCATCTTCCTCAACTCCGGCCACCACGATGAAGGGGAGGGTCCGCGCGATGAAGGGGAGAGGGTCCACCAGCCATCTCCCTCAGCTCCGGCCACCACGCTCTAGCCATCTCCCTCAGCCCCGGCCCACGCGAGCAGTTGTGCCCCCGCCGTGCACGCATCTCGCGGAGTAGAGAAAGCCACCTGAGGAGGAGATGTCGGTGGCCGTATCTCGCGGAGGAGAGGAAGGTGCCCGAATCTCGCGGAGGAAGGCGCCCGGATCTTGCCCGATGTTGATCCCCAACGAGAGGAAGCCGAGGAAGAGGTGGTGCGGCGCCATGGCGGCCTCCCTCTACGATAGCACCACCGCCTTGATGACTCACCTGCGTGGCCTCTTCGTGAACAGCTCAAAGACCACCGTGGGGCCGGGCTACCGCCATAGCTGCCGAGTGCGGGAACAGGTGCGCCAACACCACCGCCCACCCAAACCTCCGGGCGGTGCCGTGGCCCCCGCGAGGACGGACGACGAGGTGGAGCAGCTGCACACCTCCATCTCCCTGAGCTTCGTCAAGATCCAGTTCCGGCAAGTGGAGGGTGAGGTGGCCACGGGCGCGGCAGCCGTGTCCATCTCCACGGGCACGATGGAGGGGAAGGGGAAGGGGGAAAGAGAAAGTGCACATGTGCAAGTGCTAGATCAGGCAACCAAACAAAAACAATCTTAGGAGTCATTCGGTTGGAATTATAAGCCGGCTGAAAAATACTGTTGGCTGATTTTTTGTGAGAGAAAAATATTGTTCCGGCTGAAAAAATAAGCTGAATAAGACGGATTATAAGCCAGATGAACAGGGCCTTAGTACAGGCCTAGCTAGCCAATGTAACCAAACAACTGCTGTTTGCATTGCTCAAGATAGACTCCAGCTAGCCTGGCTTAAAATTTTAGCCCGGCTAAGCCAGGCAATGTAACCAAACACACCCATAGCGAACAGCTCAAGCAGGACGGATCATGCCCAGCCACGGCCCACGGGCGGCTTCCAGCCAGGCCCTCGTTTAGTTCACAGAATATAGGAGAGAAACACTGTATCATGATTTCTATAGCATTTCGTTTGTATTTAGTAAAAATTATCCAAATTTTGACTAGCTAGGCTTAAAATGTTCGTCTCGCAAAATACAACAAAACTGTGTAATTAGTTTTTGATTTCATCAATATGTATTTGCCGATATTTTGATGTGACGGTAAATCTTCTTTTTCACAGTAGAATTTGAGGGAGAATCGGAGAACAAGGCCCAGTACGTCGCCGGCCGCAGAGTACAGTAGCTAGGGCACCAGTAGTAGCATGCTAGCAGCACATCAGTGCGATATCGTACGTCCTGCCGTGCCGCTGCCAGCCGTCAGTCAATGTGGCCTGCGCCCTGCTGTCGACCTGTCTAATCGTATTGATCAATGCAGACAAAGGCGGATGTGTTCAGTTACTTCGAATTTCCAAAAATTTTGTAAGATTTTCCGTCACATCGAATCGTTGACATATGTATGGAGCATTAAATATAGGTAAAAAAATAACTAATTACATAGTTTGGTTATAAATCACGAGACGAATCTTTAGAACCTAATTAGTCCATGATTGGATACAAATTGTCAAATATAAACGAAAGAGTTACTATGCTTTCAAAAATTTTAAAGGCCAACTAAACACACCCTTAGTTTAAAAAATTTTCAAGATTCTCCGTCACATCAAATGTTTGGACACATATATGGAGCATTAAATATGAAAAAACTAATTATACAGTTTGATAGAAAATCACGAGACAAATCTTTTGAACCTAATTAATCAATGATTAAATACTAATTGATAAATACATACGAAAATACTATGGTAGCTAAAGCCAAAATTTTTTTTGTTGGATTAGATACCAAAGTTGGTGCACCAACTCTGCACAGTAAATACTGTACAACACTATAGCAATTTTGTTTTTATTTGGTAATAATTGTCCAAACATTGATTAATTAGGCTTAAAATGTTCGTCTCGTAAAGTACAACAAAACTGTATAATTAGTTTTTTTATTTCATCTATATTTAGTACTTCAAATATGTGCCGGTATTTTGATGTGACGGGAATTTTCTTTTTGCAGAATGAAATTTAGGGTGAAATCTAGGGCTGTTTGGTTGCAATGTGTTAAAGTTTAACTCCCCTCACATCAATATTCCCTCAAATGCATGAAGTACTAAATGTAGACTAATTGCATGCATGTCGACACACATTAGGAGTAATTTACGAGATGAATCTATTAAGCCTAATTAGTCCAAGATTAGAAATTTTTTTGTCAAATAAGACAAAAATGCTATCGTGTTTGTTAAACTTTAACTCCTCCAACCAAACACCCCTAGTATCTAAACAAGGCCCTAGCCACACCAAAGAGAGCACCCCTAGCCTAGGCTGCTGCTTGGCTCAGCTCTCTGTCAGGTCAGATCAGGTGCCTGCACTGCATTGCATCGCATCTCCATGCACGCAGATGCAGCTGCTGCGTCCGTGCCATCTCCATCCCATGCATGCTTGCTTGTTTTGACATGCCTAGTAGGCCTTCTTTATTTCGTAGCTAAAATGTGTTTTTATGTCATATAGGATATTTTATAGACGTTAGAGAGAGTGTTTGATACTAATAAAAAAAACTAGAAACCGCAAGACGAATTTATTAAATTTAATTAATTTGTTATTAGCATATGTGTGTTACTGTAGCAATTATGACTAATTATAGACTAATTAGGCTTAAAAGATTCGTTTCGCGGTTTCATACAGATTATGCAATTAATTTTTTTATCTACATTTAATGTCCTATGCATGTGTCAAAAATTTTATGTGATGAGATAAAAAAATTTTAAGTGGAAACTAAATAGGCCTAAAGACTCCACTCCACTCGCCTAGGAAAACGCGCATGGCATGGAGGAGCCCATGTGTTCATCGGCGCAGCTACTAGTAGTTTCATGATCATGAATGGATTAATTATATGGGCATGTTAGTTTGTAAATTTTTTTGCAAAATGATACTGTAGCAAATTTTGTCGTTATTTGGCAATTAAAGTTCAATTATGGTCTAATTAGGCTTAAAAGATTCATCTCGTCCATTTCGTCTAAACTGTGTAATTAGTTTTATTTTTTATCTATATTTAATGCTTCATACATATGTCAAAGATTTGATATGACGGGAAATCTGAAAAATTTTATAAAATTTTTTAGAAACTAAACATGCCCTATATTATTATACTCCTACTCCTACGAGTATACTCCACCTTTGGAGAGAGAGTTCTGAGATGAACATCGAGTTGGTCTCTCCATGTGCATGTTCTTCGGTCCAAGATTCCAAATGGCATCTTTGACCTTGACTTATTTTCCCTTCAGAAATTAAGTGGTGTTTGGTTTGAAGAGTTAAAGTTTAATAAATACTGTAGTACTTTCGTCTTATTTGATAAAAAGTTTTCAATCTTGGACTAATTAGGCTTAATAGATTTATCTCGTAAATTACTCATAATCTGTACCGACATGCATGCAATTAGTCTACATTTAGTACTACATGTATTTAAAGGAACATTGATGTGATGAGAGTTAAACTTTAACAAAATGAAACCAAACAGACCCTAAATTCCCAGATTACAATATCTCATTCATCAGCTCGGGTTTTCCACACTACAATATATCTGAATATCTCCTTCAGCTCGGGCTTTCCAAAAAAGAAAAGATCAATTTCTTGCTCGGTCTTGCCTGGAACTTTCCAACTAAAATTACCCGAATACCTTGACAAACGTCGTAGTATGCCACTGCTCACCTGGTTGATGTGACGACCTTAAGAACAAGCCAAGACTGTTGTAGCATCTGATATCCTTTTTTCTCTTTTGGAAAAGATCACCGGGGGATGAACTATCTCCACCTAAATTCCATTACCACAGATTCCGACAAAAGCCGATATGATAGTTATATTATTAGGTCATGCGCCTAGGGTTACAAAGCAAGAAAACTGAGAAAAAGAGTACAAACACCAACACAACACAACACCACATACAAAGAGAAGAACCATCACTAACAACCACAAGGAGAAACAACAAAGCCACAACTCCTAGACGGAGGCAAGTCGAGATGATCGCCGAACATTTGCGCCACCAATAAAACTCGATTCCACAGACAACTATAAGGCACCGAGTCAATATGGCAAACCACAATCGTGATATAAACCTGAGTACTAAATCTAGTTAGATATCCTAATTGTGAACTAATAATAGATCCTCTGTTTTAAGCTCTAATATCTAACAATTGGTAGCCAGAGCCATAGCCTTTTAGGACACTAATTCAATCGAATGAAGTTGGCTGCCCAATTTTTAAATAAATTTTCCATCTATGAACTTTTGGATATACAGTATTTTATAAACACCTCACTCTGGCTCTGCAAGGGACTTGTTGCAGGAGTAGGTTTTTCCAATACACACGTGACAACGTGAATTTGTCAGAAAAACTTCAATTTTTAAATCTATCGTTTAGAGATGGTCAAGGGAAAATTGTGCTAAAAGGCATCTCGATCATGTGTCACACGCAGATACGTTGTATTCGCTCGCTCCCTTTGTTGGAGGTCAAAAAGGCCCGCCCTGTCCCGGAAAAGACTCTCTTCGAAGGACTAATCTGTTTTGTGGCCGCGTACAAGAAAAGAGAACCTAGTACCTTAAGACCTATTCCGCATTTAAATAGCACTACAGACAAAGAGTTCAATATCTATTTTTTGTCTTCTCCAACAACAAAACCCAAAAGAGAACTCTTTCTACAAATGGGTCTATAGGAGAAAAAGATACTCAGATTTGGGTTATACCTCTCCTAACATCCAAAACGGGTCTTCCATATAGGTACTATGTTGAAGCTATAGATATTCTGTTGAAGACCCATTCTGAGTTTGGGTTTCCTGATGAGTCTCCTGTCGGAGACAGCTTAATTGGGTAAAATTTGGCCTAGCATGACATTAGATTATTATTACTCCTCCCATCTACGAAAGTGAGGAAAGGAAGCAATTTTAGTATTATCAAGTCAAATATCTGGTGTTTGACCGATTGTATAAAAAAATAATAAATCATTAAATTATTATGGAACGTATCTTCATATATCCCAATTTGATTCGATAAATATTGATACTATTTTCGATAAACATGCTTAAGTTTTAGATAATTTGACTTAAAAAAGAGCTAGAGTTGTATTCTTTTGGGGACAGCCTAGTAGTATTTATTATTACAAAAGTTATACAATCAATTTCATTTCATTATGGCAAATATAGCCAAATATTAACGCTTGTCGCCTACATTTCCGTTCATTCCAGCTGTCATAAGCTATTAGCTTTTGTTTATCTATTTGGACAGAGATGCGAAGGGCTTTGCTACATTGCTAGTACAGAATACGATGCTGCCATTTCACATGTAGTATATTGCCAGTACAATACAATGTATTATCTGTATTTTTTCTACGATTTCAATGGCTCATTCAGTGTTTTTAAGAAGATACAGAGTGTTCGTGTCAGAGAAATACGATTGTTTTTTTTTAGCAAGAGAAATACGATTGCTGTTTAGAGGACTGACTTTGTGGCGGCTCTGTCGGCCCATAAATGTAATCCAGCATGGTCCACAAGCCCAGTCATCCGACACATTCAAACGGGCCAGGCCCACTTGGATTCGGACCCACTTTGCCATCAGGCGCTCCTCGTCCTCTCCGCCGGCTGCATCCAGACCACGCTGCTCAGCGCTCACCGGTGGAAGCGGAAGTGGAAGTGGAAGCATTCCAATTCCAACGGGGGAATGGCGGCGGAGGGGAAGAGGAAGGGCGTCCCAGCGCTCGGGTGGTGGCTGATGCTGGTCGGCTCCCTCCGCCTCGCCTCCGTCTGGTTCGGCTTCTTCGACATCTGGGCGCTCCGCGTCGCCGTCTTCTCGCAGACGGAGAGTGAGTGCCCCCCTCGCATCTTCCCTCTCCCACCACGCTTCAATTCTTCCCGTTCTGCCTCTCCGTCTAGTTGCACCCGTGTGGGGTTACGGATCTCATCTCACCGGCTCGCGATGCTGTGGTGTAGTTGGTTCTAGCCTGATCTGTGCCGCGCCTTCTTGATGAAGGTTTGGAGATCCAACAAGGAGGCCTCTGTCTGTGTCTCCTTCCCTCCAGATTCGTGAGTTTTAGCTGGACGAGTATTCCAAGTGGAGTCCACTGGTGGACCCTTCAGAAAAACCAGTGCGACTGACCAGGACCAGGACAGAGAATGGCCTCTGCTCTGATTTCTACTTACTTGGTATATCAACGGAGTGTATTGTGCAGGGGCACAACCACAGTATCAATCACAGATTTCAAGATCGAATTCGGATTGCAGAGTGACTAAGCTGGTGTTTTTATGCATCTGTGTTCATGAATATATTATTGTTGGAGTGTCAGGGTGAAAAGGTGAAAAGCTTAAGATCGCACTTGGTTCTACCTATAACAAGTTGATTACGTGTTGTCCTTGTGTTTTTAGTTTTTACTCTAAGAATTAGTCAATGCTAAAGATGATTTCCTTCTGCGGTCAGTGAGACTCGTTCCGAGGCGAATCTTACAGTAAGGAAGGATTGCAAGTCTTCTATTGGGGAGTTTGGGACAGTTGACAGTAGTCTAATGAGTGGACTTAGTGATGCAGCTCATTTTTGGGTTGAAGGACAAGTCGAAGCCACAGAACCACATTTCTGAATTTCTGATTTCATGTGCACGAGTGTTTGCTAGTTCATGACTATTTCATTCAGATCACTGATCATCGCTGATGAAGTCAGCCGTGGGCCTTTATTATTTTAATGTAGAGCTCTGTAATCCTTATGCTGACACCATAGAAGTGAAAAAGAAGTGTAGTATAGAGGCATTGTGGTTATCAGTTAATAAGTAGACCTTGGTACTTCTTATTCTTAGTTTCCCCTAAGTTTTGAAACCACTGCGTGGTATTATTATATAACATTATAACCATGGCCTTGTTTAGTTCTCAATTTCACCCCCAAATTTTACTATGCAAAAAGAAGATTCCCCATCACATCAAAATGTCGGCAAATGCATGGAATACTAAATGTAGATGAAATCAAAAACTAATTGCACAGTTTTGTTGTACTTTGCGAGACGAACATTTTGAGTCTAATTAATCAATTTTTGGACAATTTTTTGCACTAAAAAAACAACAGTTGCTACAGTGTTCCGCCACGGGCACTGTACCTACAGTGCCCGAATCGGGCGCCCAAAGTCGGGATCTAAACACGGCCCATATCAGGAATAACCAACTACTCATATTGCTTCCTAAGGCAAAGAAGCAAGTTTGTATTTGGAAATTTACATTGTGCTGGAGCACTATCAACTCCCTTCAACAAACTTTACTTATCTTTGCCAGCAGTTATTCCTCCTAGATTGATTGCATCTGGGAGTCCTGATACCTTAGCTGCACTGTCTTTCCTGTAGCCACCTAAGCTTCAGTTTATAATGGGTTTTGCTACTTTTGCAGCATCTCTATGAAAATTCCTCATGCTAAATTACTTATTCCTGGTTATGTACCATCATTTATTAAAAACCTTGGCATTTTATTTCTAGTCTGATCAACAAAACATTGTTTACATGCAGTGACTGATGTTCATGGCCGTACTTTTGGTGTCTGGACTCTTCTGACCTGCACGCTGTGCTTCCTTTGCGCACTGAACCTGGAAAATAGGCCTCTGTATCTGGCCACCTTCCTATCATTCATCTATGCTCTTGGTCATTTCCTCACGGAATACTTGATATACCACACCATGGCTGCAGCAAATCTGAGCACAGTTGGCTTCTTTGCAGGTACTAATCTTTCCTTGTGAGTGGACCATTCTTTTCATTCACCTTATACAAATCAGTTCTTCAGAACCTAGTCAGCCTTTTTACTATCGCACTTGTTACAGTTAGGTTGATTTTCTGGTACTTTAATCAAAATATTCATTTGATTTAGCTTTAGGAGCTATACTGTTTTCCTATGCAGGCTTGTCATTTGAACTTTCTCAGGATTTTATCAGTACTTTACTTTTGCTGTTTTAGCGATGCAATGCAGTATTTATCAGTTCCAGGCTTCCACCTTTCAATGTTGCAAAATTGCATTGGAGCTTGTCGTGCTTCTTGCTGTGTAGCTTGACAAATGACTAGAATTGGGGACAATTAAATCTGAAATTGTGATGGAGTACTTTGTAATAATGCTCCTTGTTTCTTGGTTGTTTGTTTAGCCACTCTGATCTGTTCTCCGATTTATTTACATAGGAACGTCAATCATATGGATGCTTCTTCAGTGGAATTCTCATGGGAATCCCCGTGGTTCCCATGCTGGGAAGCAGTCATAACTGATGCCTGGGTTGTTGCCTGAAGAAAGCTTGCTGGAAAGCCGCCTGATGGCTCTGTGCCATTTGTACTTCAGTTTTCATCATGTTATTTCGCTGCATGAGACATTTGTCCGACTGAGTGGGGAAACTTTTGAACAATTCTGGGGTTCTGCCACTGGTTAGGGAATGGGAATTTTTTAACACTGAACGCTGACTGAATCATGTAGCCAGGAGCTGTAATATCATTCAAGGGTACCGGAGAAACAGATAGCCATTCAGATAGTCACCTGTTGAGAGCTGAGATGCTGATAAGGCGGGTATAGACAGGAGATTTGGGTGTGTATCATGTACTTTGTTGCATCTGTACGAGCCAAAGGGTGTCTGTACTCTTGATATTTTTGTCCTATTGATGCTGCATGTTTTGCTCATGAAATACACTGTACATAGTACAGTAGGGTCAATAAAACTCGACAGCTATGGAGGAGCCTTCGAGGCATACTATATGATTGGCGTTTCTTATGACTTGTTTTCTGATACTTGATGTGATGTGTTCATTCAGCCCTGACGATTTCTTGTAGCTGTAGATACATCCTCTCTACTATTTAGGGATGAAAACGGTACGAAATATCTCATACCGAACCGTATCGTTTTTACATTTAATCCGATTGAATTTGTATTTTCGGACAAATTCGAATTCGGTTCGAAATTCGGAACATCAAATCCAAAATCAGAAGGAAATGGTTTAGACATTTTTCCGACCGTTTTCTACTTTTCTACTTTTAATTCGAAATTCGGTTTAAACCAAATTTGGCCCGCTAGAAGTCCAACCTTAGAAAAATTGTATCTTTTTCATACGATTTCGGATGAAAATGATTTTTATATTTGTTTTCGATGAGATCTACAACTTTCTAGTTTTAAATTTTTCATTTAAGGTCTTTAAGATGTTCAAAAAAATTAAACAGAGTTACATCGGTGATTAAATCACGTACAAACGCTTGTTGCCTTAGAAAAATCATATCTTCCTTACATGGTGTTGAATGGAGATACTTTTTAAGAATGTTGTAGGACTTGTGACTTGTCGCTCCTTGACATCGTCGAACAAGCTCTCGCCTTCAATGTCAAAAGCTTGCAACGATGGACCTCCCCCTACTCGTTCGGTCCGAAACCCGAGAGGGACCAGGCGGACATCGTCCACCTGCGGAGGAGAGTCAACTCGCAGCAACACCCTCTCGAGGCTGTCCTCTGGAATAACTTCCAAGGATGACCCCGACAGGTCAAACCCACGAACCGTCTCAATGACAGACTCTTTCCCTTGGGTACCCACACTGGGAACCTAAGCAGGTTCATCCTGCACAGGCCCCGCCTGGATCACCGGAGAAACATCTTCCCGAGCATCCTCCAAGGGTGGCGCGCCTGTGTCGAGACCAGCCACGAAGTTATTAAGGGTAACAGTGACCCAAATCTTCTCTGAAATACTCAAATCCTCACTCTCGTTTGGGCGAACTCCTGGAGCTATGATCTTGCTAGCGCTGCCTAGCGCGATTGCTTCGGGCAACCTCTCGGTTGACAAGGTCTTTGACGGGAACTACGCCCAAAAACCAAGCATTAGGAACTCATCACCCGACAAAATCACGAGATAAAGAAATTGAACTTACATGTTCTCATCACTGGGGACATCCAGCAGCGCAGGTTTCTTCAGCCGCCTGCGCGAGGTCCCAAAACCTTGCTCGAAGGGGACATACTCCACCTTCAGGCCAAAGTCGCCAACGACCGAGACCGTCCCAGCCGACGGCTTATCATTGGCGGGCCTGGGCGACCCCAGAGCTCTCGGCACTACGAACAACTCGTGGTGAGCCAAATGCACATACACTAAGGCCATGACTGGCCAAGTATAACCGACATACCTGGCACTACCGATGCTTGCGCTCAGCGTTGCCTCTTCTTCCTCTCGGGGCTTCATCCCCCTCATTGGTGCTTGCAGACTCTGCTGTAGCTCTGTGCCTCCTTGTCTGCATGCCTAAACCCGACATGCTGCTACCGACATGACTTGGGCGAGGAGCAGGGACAATGGCACTCAACTCCTCTTGAAGTGCGAACATCTTGCCATTATTGGCGGATGTCTCTGCACCATCGGTCCTCCGCTCCTGGACCTTGTCTAGAGGGGCCCTGCAGCAGTACTTTCGGTGATCCTACAAAATGGAGAAAGTTACATGAGAAAATCAGGACGGGTTGTCAACTGATCACCGAACGACTGACACCTTACCGAGTTCTCGTCGTCTCTCGGCTTTGAGCTCAGGGCAGCACCTTGTTGGTAACAACTAGCACCTAAAGCGTGGTCATCGGCTTGATGGGCTCTCCTGACGGACTGGCGGCATTGGGAGAGTCGCACATCAGGGACGCACGTTCCCTCAGGGGCTAGGTCCACCTTCAAAAGAAGGCCGCCAGGCAAGCTTGACCGATAACCCCTCTCCTCTGGTGATAATCCTGCAGGTCACTCTCGAGTTCGTCCGCCTCTTCCAGCTTGGCCTCAGGAACTTCCTCTTTCTCTGCTGCTAGCAGCGGGGGTGGGAGCTCGTGGGAAAAGGCCGGAGCCGAGTAGTCATAAACATAAAACCACTTCTTCGCCTAATTCAGGACATTGGAAGGGAGATCGATGTGCAAGAATGGAGATTTGTCGGCCGCCTTGATCCAAAGGCTGTCGGCGACCTTTCGGTCCGACTGAGGAAGAACATCGAAGCAACGACAAAACAACGTCCAGTGGGGTTTAATCCCCATGAAGTCTTCATAATAGGAGATGAACATCGCCAAAAGCACGATCATGTTTGGGGTCAGGTGGTGTACTTGCGCTTTGTGGTGTCGGAGGAGATCTCAAACGAACCAGTGGATGGGCACCCTGAATCCACGATGAAAGAAGTCGACGAAGACTACAATCTCACTAGAATTAGGGGCGGGCACGTCTTGGCCAAGGGCACACCAGTAACTCAAAAGCTCCCTTAGTGCTAGGAATCCTCCAACCACAAGATTCTTGATGTCCTCCTCCGTTACCGTTGACACCTCCCACGAAGAACTGGGGACGGGACTCTGTCCCTCTTTGCTCTTTGAGCTCATATCTTCTTCACTTACTGAACTAATGGTTTTGGTTTTCTTAGCCAGGGTCTTTCTTGGCGCCATGACTGCAACTGCCGAGAGCGAGATCTAGATGGGACGACGTCTGCTAGGTCAAGGTAAGCAGAGGAGTGAGCACTACTGCTTTTGTCAGTGGTGACAAAGGGACAGACCGTCTCCACCCTCGGCTAACCTATAAGGGTGACTGATACTAGCCAAAAACCCTTATGGACCCTAGGCTAGAGGCCCAAAATTGCTGGTGAAACTAGGTGGACCAACATTTGGGCCCCACCAAAGCCCAGCGTAGCCCACCAAAGCGGCAGGCGTAGTCAGTGATTCCGGCCCAGAATCATGAAAGCCGAACCCTGCCATTTCTAGAGTGAGAGGGATGTTCGGGGGGGGGGTCGCCAGCCAATCCTAAAACCTCTGGCCTCAAGGCTATGTAAATCTCTCGAATGTTCGGACAGGCTCCAAGTACCTTATTCTAGTGGACATGTACCCCTCTGGGGAAACCGGAAAACTGGTCAACCCATGGCTGCAACCAAAGTACGAGCTCCTAAAATTTAGAAAAAAAAAGTTTTATGACGTGCCCCAGCTGGTTAGGCTTTGTCCTGCCACTTTCGGATAGCGGACATTCACCTGTTCTACCCTTTATTAACTCAATAGAATAGCATGCGCCACAGCCCTAGAGGCTTACATGTCCTCGCTATTCGCCCAAGTGATCCTTGAGCTTTAGGGATTACTGGCTTCCGAAGCCACGAACACTGCACTTGGTCAGAGTAAAATTTCAGATCAAGTCACTTGCATAACTCGTAGTTATACTAACTACCCATCGGGTTGGGAAGGGGGCCCTGTAAAAATGCAAGGGCGGATTCGACTGAACGAAAATCTTCAAACCACCCGATTTAATCGGGACACAGGAAGTAGTGTTCAAAATCAACAAAAGTCATTTTTTTGGTTAAACTCTGCTGCATTTTACATCCCCTGGTTTATAATAATCAAAATCTATAAGAAATTGCTACAGTTATGATAATCCTTCTAAGCACAGGATCGACTTCGCCACTCAAAGCGATGGACATCTCATGAAGCGTAGAAGTTGGACGAAGGTGCACCGTGACCCTCACCTTGCCTTCAACCTTCATAATCACGGACGACGCTTGGAAGATGCCTCCGAGAGTCCTACCTCAAGGAGCTTCCTCTAACATCCAAGAGGAGGAGAAGCCCCGTGAGGAGGGCGGCTCACGCCATCTTCTGCGGCATCGGGGAGGAGCAAATGGCGTCGAGTCGGTGACATCAAGCCTCCGAATCAATACACGAGAGCACCCAGGTCAAGATCTATGGGGAAAAGGGCTTCCCAACAACAGCAAGCTGCCCTTTGCCCTCTAGGATTCTCTACAGATACTCTGTCACAGAACCTCCTAATTATGATGGCCCACAAGTACCCGTCATTGCCATAATGACCTCTGATGGCCGTACTTATGTTCACCATAACTTAAAAGGCCTGCTTTCCTCCGAACAGGATCCAATCACAGGAGTATTGCAATATTACAACAGTTTATTCAAAATATTCAACAGAGTAACGTAGCGGAAGTCTTACAATAATATAGGTTTACAAACCAGTTTTCAAACTTCAAACCTTATGTAACATTATTACAAACCAGTAGTAGAGAAGTATCAGTATTAACTTTATTACAACACACAAGCGAGATGCCTTGCCCAAAGGCCACACAGTCTACTCGTCGTCGCTTTCTTCAACCACGACGGTCATGCAACAAGGCTCGAAGCAGACTTGTTCATGAACCACACCTGCAACAAGGGGTTAACAAACCCTGAGTACTTGAGGGTACTCAATAAGACTTACCCAACTAAGACAAAGACTCCAAGGGCATGCTAGCTTTAGGGAATCAAGGTACGTGTATTCTAGAATCAAGATTTTCCTTTACAGAAAAGCTTACTAAAGTAGATCCTTATCTTCAACATTTTACTTTTACCATTGATGGTTCATTAACCAAATCTAGGTGATCCTAATCTAGATCAAAGTAATTATCATCAAATCCTTTCTCATTCTTTCTTTTATTCCAGTTCTTAACTATGATGCAAGTCAGGTGATCAAGTCTCTATAACCGAGGAGCAACGACGATTCGAACCGATTATACCCAGCTGGGGATCTCTAACTTCACGACATATGTAGAACCGAATCTTGCATATATCAACCCTCATTTAGATCTCCCAAAACCAGAACGTGTCCATCGCCACCCGAGAGTACAGTACTCCTCGAACCCGACCAAATTCTAGCCCCGAGGGTACACGCTACTCTCGCCATCTCTCCACTCCCAGTGCGAGGTTAGACATTCTCGTAATGGAATCACCAATATTTTGGGCTTACCCAAGGCATGAGGCTAGTTGCAAAGTATTGAATACAACAGGCTTACAACGAACGGACCTTAACTGACAAGGCGGAAACACTACATTGAGACTCCTTTCCCAATGCATGTTAGCAGTGGCCAAACCACCCGCCCGATCTTTCAAGTTCATTCTCATATTTCAATATTCATTCAATATGCCGTCATGGCTATATAAACATTGCATTTAAAAGCTTAACTTCTAAGCATAGCGAAGCATACTACGCATTTTCCGTAAAACAGGTATCAAGGTTGATATCACAATAATCAAGGATGATAATGCAGCAATTGGGTTATCACTCAACTCCTAATTACTTAATGCAGTAAACCATATTATAAATAATAAAACATTTGTAAAATTCAAGGTAGGATTTAAATGCACCGGGGCTTGCCTTGCTCGGACACGACGACTGACTCAGACCCGAGAACTCCAACGTTAGGTCTGAAACCCACCGACGATCGCTCTTCTCCGGAAACTGGCTCGACGGCTTCGACTTCTTCGAAAGCGGAGACTACACGAACACATAACATGCTTTAACATAATGCTCGATGATAAACATGATGCTTGATGATAACATGTTACGAGTTACGACTGGAGTACAACTTCCCTTCATGGTACAGTCGCAAACAGAACACCTACTAACTAGTAGCGACGATTCCAGTGATACCAGCTTTAACCTAAACAAGTTACTAACGAGCTCAAACATGGAATTAAGGTGCCAAAGATCACAAAAGGGTAGTGACCTAAGGACATCACTCAATCAAAAAGGCACACAACACTTAAAGTTCTTAAATTAACATTTATTTATTATTTAAATAATTAGGACATAATTAGAAGTTAATCAAATTTTACCTAATCAAGCTCAAACTTTTTATATGGATTAAGAATGATTTATAACTGTGTCATAATAAATTTCATTATTTTTGGATTAATAAATTAATTATTAAAATTCATGAAAGTTGCATTTAATCTTTATTAGAACTAATTAATTCTACTGCACAAAGTACTCAATTTCAGCATTTAACATTTTTCCTAGATAGTTTATACATTGAGAAGCCTACACAAAAATTTTCATGAATTTTGGAACTCTACACAATTTTTAATGAAATAAATAAATAACTAAACTATTCATTTCTTTGAAAAAGAAAAACAAAAACGAAATCGGGCCGATTCTCCTTTTTCTCCCGTGGTCCGGCCCAGCTGGTCGGCCCGCTCGCGCGCGCTCGTGCCCGCACGCGCGCTCGGCAACGCGGCCCAGCAAGCGGCCCAGCCCGCTCGCTCACCCGCGCGCGCTCTTTCTCCCTCTGCGCTCACTGACAAGCCGGCCCCGCCTGTCATCTTCCTCCTCCCGCCCTCTCGCTCGCTCCCGCGTGCTCGCTCGCTCTCCTGCGGTGGCCGGCCGGTGACCGAAGCTTCGGTCGACAAACTGACCCTACCACAACGCCCCACACCTTCTCCTGAGTCCCTGGCACTGGTCTACAACGCGTCTCGAGCTCCGGTGACCCTTCACCGATGACGGTGGCGGACCGTGGCCGACGGTGAGCCGCTAAAACACGCCTCCAAGAACGGAACGATCAAATTAAAGGCGTAGAAAGGATCGGTGGCTCACAGTGATCACGTTGGTGCTCTTGCTGGCGGCTGGGAGGGATTGGAGTGGCCTGGCAACGTGGGGGCGGCGATGGCGGTCGGTCGCCGGAGGCAAGCACGGGAACAGGCGGTGCGGAGGTTTGGGTGCGAAAACGGTGAACTCCGGTGGTCCACGAGGTGCGTGAGGCCGAGGCGGAGCTAAGGGTGCGGTTGGCGTGGCCGAAGATGGCTTGACGACGGCTGCGGCGAGCGGCGGAGCTGCGGTGGCGGCGGTGGCGAAAACGGGGAAAAACGAAAATCGTCACTGTGACCTCGAAGTATTTATAGACGACGGTCGCGGCTACAGAGCTGCACTGCTCGCGTCGTCGCGCTAGCGATCCTGGGCGCGCCTGGAAGCTTGCCGAAGCCGTCCGGCGTCTCGCCGGCGCCCATGCCGGCCGGTGGCCGTCGGTGATTGGCGCGACACTGTAGCACCCCCCCAAATTTTGAATTTTCAAACTGTTTTCTAAAATTACTCTCAAATTCATGTAACAACTTGAAAAACTTCCAATCTATGGAATCTTCAGAATTTCAAGCTCTACAAGTTTTGTATTGAACACTTTTTCAAATTCACACTGGATTTTGAAATTTGAGTTTAAATTTAAAAGGGGACAAAATTTTCAGATTTGGTAATTTAGAAATTACTTTTGATTTTATATTGAAACTTCAAAATCTCCAAACATCAAAGTTGTACATCTCGACCAGACCTACAACTTTGCTGTTCAAAACTTTTTCAAATTCTGCCTCCATTTTGAAATCTTAGTTTGGGGATAAAAAATGAATCAAATTTGAAATTTATTTATTTTCAAAATTGCTCCACATTTTACACTAAAACTTTGAAAACTCAAAACACCAAAGTTTTAGCCCTTGAAAAGTTCTACAAACTTGGTTTTGAACTTTTTCCCAAATTTTGCTTAGATTTTGAATTATTTCAAAAGGGGTAAAACAGGATTTTGAAATTTAGGGTTTTCGGAGGAATTTTAAATTGGAATTTGTTGCTACTTTGATTTGTGATTACTTAGTGATCAAAACCTCACCCAAGGGCATCATTTGGACCAACATGACATGGTTGACCAAATGCCACTCTTGGTTGACCAATTAGCTTTTAAAATTCTTTTACATTTTCCCCAATTTTGAATTCGAATTCGAATCGGAAAACTCATGACAAGTTTTGGGACTCCAATTCAAACTCAAATTTGGAGTTTCATTTTAGAGGTTGTACTTGAGCTCATACCCTACACTTGACACTAGTGTGCAACACAGTCGCACACCTCAAATTACGCAGGGCATGGACTAAGCATTTGCGGTGGTATTAAAAATTAGGGTTTTCGGGTTTGGAGCACACCACTGAGAAACACATTCAACCTAGATAAGTAAACTTGTTTTAGTTGATGCATAACAAAGTTAACCTAACAGGGATGCTTTGCAATGCATTATGATGACATGGCAGATTAATTAGCACTATAACACCCGGGGTGTTACAGCCCTTCCCCCTTAAAGAAATCTCGTCCCGAGATTTAAAGCCTTGAGTTAAGTAATAGAAAAGGAAACGTGTCAAGCAAACACGTCCAAGACTTGTCTACAAAACAGGTAGGGGTTTTCTGCATTACAAAGATTTTAAAAGGATAGGTTACAGTTTAAAGAGGAAATTGCAACCTAGATAGAAGCAAAGAACTCCAGGAAATTCTCTAACAGATAATCCTCTGTTTCCCAGGTGGCTTCCTCTTCTGAATGTTGATTCCACTGTATTCTGTATCA
Source organism: Saccharum hybrid cultivar R570 (assembly GCA_038087645.1). Classification (NCBI taxonomy): domain Eukaryota; kingdom Viridiplantae; phylum Streptophyta; class Magnoliopsida; order Poales; family Poaceae; genus Saccharum; species Saccharum hybrid cultivar. The sequence goes on along the minus strand of JAQSUU010000664.1, from coordinate 2,207,366 downwards.
TTTAGTTGTTCTACTTCGGGTAACATGATCTTTTTGATCCAAAACTCTGACAGGATGTTCAGAATACGTCAAATCCGGTTCAAGTTCAACTCCCTCAACATCAACCACTTGATCATGTACTTGTAGACACTTCTTCATTTGTGATACATGAAATACATTGTGCATGGCTGATAGTTGTTCAGGCAGCTTTAACTTATATGCCACCTTTCCACATTGTTGAATGATTTGAAAAGGACCAATATAACGTGGTGCGAGTTTGCCTTTGACTCCAAATCTGCTAACTCCTTTCATGGGTGATACTTTTAGATAAACATAATCCCCTACTTGGAATACCAAAGGTCTATGCCTTTTATCAGCATAACTCTTTTGCCTGGACTGAGCCACTTTCAAATTATTCTGGATCTGCCTAACTTTTTCTTCTGTTTGTTTCACAAGATCAACACCGAAAAACCATCTTTCTCCCGGTTCTGACCAATTCAATGGAGTTCTGCACCTACGACCATACAATGCCTCAAACGGTGCTATTTTGATACTCTCTTGATAACTATTATTATAGGAGAATTTTGCTAAAGGTAACCACTCGTCCCAAGTGTCTGAATAATTAAGTGCACATGACCTTAACATGTCTTCTAGAATTTGATTGACCCTTTCAGTCTGACCACTTGTTTGTGGATGATAAGCGGTACTATGCAAAAGTTTTGTACCCAGGGACTCATGTAGGTGTCTCCAAAATTTGTTAACAAACTGAGTACCTCTATCTGATACAATGGTCTTTGGTACCCCATGAAGACTCTGGATTCGTGCAATATAAATTCTTGCATAAGTTATAGCAGAATAGTCCACCTTAACTGGAATAAAATAAGATGACTTTGTCAGTCGGTCCACAATGACCCAAATTTAATCAAAGCCTCTTGAGGTCTTGGGTAACCCAGTAATGAAATCCATACTGATATCTTCCCATTTCCAGGATGGAATGGGCAAGGGTTGTAACATTCCTGCCGACTTCAGGTGTACTGCCTTCACCTTACAACAAGTGTCACATCTAGCCACATACTTGGCAATCTCAATTTTCATTTTGGTCCACCAGAATTTCTGTTTCAAATCTTAATACATCTTATTACTTCCTGGATGAATAGAAAACCTTGTGCTATGTGCTTCATCAAGAATGAGCTGACGTAACTCTGGAACCTTTGGGACCACTAACCAGTTCTTAAACCATAACACATCTGCATCATCAATACTGAAATCTGTCTGTTGACCCATTCTAACTTTTTCTTTGATGTGAGCTACTCCGGAATTCTTTCTCTGAGCAGACACAATCTGATCTTTGATTGTTGATTCTACTGTGACATTAGTCAACTGACCTTGTTGAACTATTTCAATATTCAGCTTTTCTAATTCATAACATAAACTGTAATCCATTGGCTTCACAGTAATGCAATTGCAATGATTCTTTCTACTGAGTGCATCAGCAACAACATTTGCTTTTCCAGGGTGATAGTGCACTTCTAAATCATAGTCCTTTATTAACTCAAGCAACCTTCTTTGCCTCATATTCAACTCTGACTGAGTAAAGATATACTTTAAGCTCTTGTGATCTATATACATGTGGCAAGTATTACCTAACAAGTAATGACGCCAAATTTTCAATGCATGAACCACAGCTGCTAGTTCAAGATCATGTGTCGGATAATGTTCTTCATGACGCTTCAACTGTCTCGAGGCATAAGCAATGACTCTGCCTTCTTGCATCAATACACAACCAAGGCCAATACCCGAGGCATCACAGTAAACATCAAATGGCTTTTCTATATCTAGTTGTGCCAAAACTAGAGCAGTTGTCAATGACTTCTTTAAAATTCTAAAAGCTTTCTCACATTCTGGAGACCATATGAACTTAGTTTGATTCTTCAACAACTCTGTGATTGGCTTGGCTACCTTTGAAAAGTCAGGTATGAATCGACGATAATAACCCGCCATTCCCAGAAAACTTCGGACTTCATGAACTGAGATTGATGATTTCCAATTCAGAATATCTTCCACCTTGCCAGGATCTACTGCTACTCCTTCGGCTGACAACACATGTCCTAAGAATTGCACTTCTCTTAACCAAAACTCACATTTACTGAACTTGGCATATAGTTGGTGATCTCTCAGACGAGTCAGAACAACTCTGAGATGCTCAACATGCCCTTCTTCACTTTTGGAGTATACCAGAATATCATCAATAAACACAACCACAAATTTGTCAAGCTCCGGCATGAAAACTGAGTTCATCAGATACATGAAATGTGCCGGTGCATTGGTGAGACCAAAAGACATAACTAGGTACTCATATAGTCTATATCTGGTAGTGAATGCAGTCTTTGGGATATCTTCAGGTCGAATCTTGATTTGATGGTACCCTGACCGAAGATCGATCTTTGAAAATACCTTTGCCCCCGCAAGCTGATCAAAGAGTAGATCAATGCGAGGCAACGGATATTTATTCTTAATGGTTACTTCATTCAGCGGTCGATAGTCAACACACATCCTTAAAGTCTGATCTTTCTTCTTGACAAAAAGAGCTGGACATCCCCATGGTGAGGAACTGGGTCTGATAAAACCTTTGTCACGTAACTCTTGTAATTGATCCTTAAGTTGTGCCAATTCATTGGGTGGCATTCTGTAAGCTCTCCGGGATATTAGGGCAGTACCCGGTTTTAACTCAATCACAAATTCTACATCTCTGTCTGGTGGTAGACCTGGTAGATCATCTGGAAACACATCTGGAAATTCACAGACTACCGGTATTTCACAAATCTCCTGTACTGAAGTTGCACATATCCTTTCAACTGTTCTCTTTGGGATAGGAAGTTGGATAAGAAGATGAGATTTATTATCTGGCAGGTTCAACCTTATAGTTCTATGCAGTGCATCTATAAGGGCTCCTCTTTGGTACATCCAATTCATACCCAGGATTACATCTATATCCTGTTTCTGTAATATTATCATTGAGGTAGGAAATATATGCCCACCTAACTCTATAGGTACGTCACGTACCATCTCCTTAGTACACAGTCGTCCCCCGGGCGACTGGATAAAGAAATCTTCTTGTGTTCCCATAATTGGAATGTCATGCTTAACAACAAAGGTGCGATTTATGAATGTATGCGATGCACCTGAATCAAATAACAGTACTGCTGGATGATTAGCAACAGGGAACATACCCATCATAACAGGTTCTCCCTCTGGGATTACACTTGCTTGAGTGTAGAACACACGTCCGATCTTCTTCTTCTCACCCTTACCCTTCTGAACATTCAGGTTATTATTCTTGCTCTGAGGTTGTTGCTGTTGTGGTACGGGAGCTCTGGGATAACTGGGATTGTACTGCCTTGGATACGGGCAGTCCTTGGAAAAGTGGCCTGGCTTTCCACAGTTGTAACAGGGAAAGTTATGGGTTACTGGAGTCTGGTTTCGAATACCAGGGGCATTCGGCTGCTGTGGATACTGCGGAATTGCGGCAGGACGGAAAAACATTTGCGGCTGAGCTTGGTATTGCGGTGGATGATAAGTTGGGCGGAAATGGTTCTAAGGGTGATAAACAAACCTCTGGCGCTTTTTAATGCCACCAGACGGGCTAGAAAACACTGGCTTCTTTTTCTTCGATTCTTTATGCAGTCGGGACTTCTCTTCTGACGCAATAACCACATTGACTATCTCATGGTAAGTGGCATTATAGCAGGTGACCAATGCTTCCTGGATTCTGGTACTCAAACCTCTCATGAAACAACTCTTCTTCTTTGCATCGGTGTTCACATATTCCGCTGCATACTGGGACAGATGATTGAATTTGCCCACATACTGTAGAACTGTCTGGTTCCCTTGCTTTAGCGAGAGAAACTCTTCTAACTTCATGGCCATGACACCATCTGGGATATAATATGCTCTGAAGGATTCACGAAACTCCTGCCAAGTGATACGGTGGCCAGCAGGCCGTGCGGCGACCAGATTCGCCCACCACGCCCCTGCGGCACCTCTAAGTTGTTGTGCTGCAAACACGGGCTTCTGATGCTCCGTGCACTGTAAAAGTTCAAACTTCTGCTCCGTGGTACGGAGCCAGTCATCTGCCTCTAGCGGCTCATCTGCCTTTGAGAACACTGGTGGACGGGTATCGGTGAAATCCACATAAGTGGTTTCCCCTCCATTGTTACGGCCTCGACGGCCCTGATTTCCATTCTGATTCTGATTCTGAGCCAACAAGGTAGTGGCATTAACCAGTGCGGCAATAGCTTCTGCCAAGGTGGGTGGAAACGGTGGGGGATTCGGAGGATTGTCCCCTTCTTAGGAAGTTCCAGTACCGTCCATCTGTTGTACACAAACTATATTTATTTACATCACTTTATTGAATTAAAAAGCAGTTAGTACAGTACTTGTATACACACAGAACTTATCTTACATTATTTCATTACAAACTTGCTCTCAAGCAAGAAACTACCCACTAAGGTTCTTAGAAAGCAGGAAAGACTATTATATTACACAACCATCCATGTCGACACTTCACTCCTCATCATCATCGCTGATCACGATTACTCCATCCTCATTCTCTGGAGCACTTGCACCAGTGACATGACTCGCATCATCCGCACTTTCCATCATGGGTTCATCTTCTTCTGGATCTTCTTCCTCATTGTCCTCTCCATCAGGAACAATCACGGCACCGACATCATCTTCTACTGCTTGGGGCTGATGATTGAGATTCATCAGATCATTTAGCCTATGGACTTCCTCATGCAGAACTGTGTTGTACTGCTCTAGGTGTGTCACATAAAGCTCCAACTCACGAACACGAGCCCTGGCTTCTGTCTCCTTTTCCAAAGACTCCTTCTGGAACTGTTTCCAAAAACGCATGTTGCGCTTCAGTCGCTCCAGTTCTGATGTAAGCCTTGCAACCTCTGATTCCGAATCCGGGTTCGGATTACGGCTACTGCTTGCTCCATCACCTCTGGTGGCCAACTGATGACGCGGCACTCCTTGCAGACCCGTTTTCTTATGAGGAGTCGTCTTCACACGTGTCATCCTATAGCAAGATAGAATTAGGATGATAAGAACAGATAGGGGGATCTGAAGGTTAGCATGAATAGGATTTGAACCTTACTTAACCCAAACCACTTTAAAAGGGAAGGTAGCTTAAGCAGGTTAATTAAACATGATGCATGCATCGCACTTACGATCTAACAGAAAGATTTAAGTAACACATGCAATCTTTATAACATAGGGCACTATACATGATACTTCACTACGAAGCTTTCAAATATGAGCTAAGGAAACTATAGAATAGATTAAGATAAGAAAAAGCAATTTGGACCAAAATATCATTATTAAGTTTGTTTGACCCAAATCATTTTGAAGTTTTGCAAGGTAATACTGCAATAACCCGAGTGATTATGCTCTGGTACCAGCTGTCACAGAACCTCCTAATTATGATGGCCCACAAGTACCCGTCATTGCCATAATGACCTCTAATGGTCGTACTTATGTTCACCATAACTTAAAAGGCCTGCTTTCCTCCGAACAGGATCCAATCACAGGAGTATTGCAATATTACAACAGTTTATTCAAAATATTCAATAGAGTAACGTAGCGGAAGTCTTACAATAATATAGGTTTACAAATCAGTTTTCAAACTTCAAACCTTATGTAACATTATTACAAACCAGTAGTAGAGAAGTATCGATATTAACTTTATTACAACACACAAGCGAGATGCCTTGCCCAAAGGCCACACAGTCTACTCGTCGTCGCTTTCTTCAACCACGACGGTCATGCAACAAGGCTCGAAGCAGACTTGTTCATGAACCGCACCTGCAACAAGGGGTTAACAAACCCTGAGTACTTGAGGGTACTCAACAAGACTTACCCGACTAAGACAAAGACTCCAAGGGCATGCTAGCTTTAGGGAATCAAGGTACGGGTATTCTAGAATCAAGATTTTCCTTTGCAGAAAAGCTTACTAAAGTAGATCCTTATCTTCAATATTTTACTTTTACCATTGATGGTTCATTAACCAAATCTAGGTGATCCTAATCTAGATCAAAGTAATTATCATCAAATCCTTTCTTATTCTTTTCTTTTATTCTAGTTCTTAACTACGATGCAAGTCAGGTGATCAAGTCTCCATAACCGAGGAGCAACGACGATTCGAACCGATTATACCCAGCTGGGGATCTCTAACTTCACGACATATGTAGAACCGAATCTTGCATATATCAACCCTCATTTAGATCTCCCAAAACCAGAACGTGTTCATCGCCACCCGAGAGTACAATACTCCTCGAACCCAACCAAATTCTAGCCCCGAGGGTACACGCTACTCTCGCCATCTCTCCACTCCCAGTGCGAGGTTAGACGTTCTCGTAATAGAATCACCAACATTTTGGGCTTACCCAAGGCATGAGGCTAGTTGCAAAGTCTTGAATACAACAGGCTTACAATGAACGGACCTTAACTGATAAGGCGGAAACACTACATTGAGACTCCTTTTCCAATGCATGTTAGCAGTGGCCAAACCTCCAGCCCGATCTTTCAAGTTCATTCTCATATTTCAATATTCATTCAATATGCCGTCATGGCTATATAAACATTGCATTTAAAAGCTTAACTTCTAAGCATAGCGAAGCATACTACGCATTTTCCGTAAAACAGGTATCAAGGTTGATATCACAATAATCAAGGATGATAATGCAGCAATTGGGTTATCACTCAACTCCTAATTACTTAATGCAGTAAACCATATTATAAATAATAAAACATTTGTAAAATTCAAGGTAGGGTTTAAATGCACCGGGGCTTGCCTTTCTCGGACACGACGACTGACTCAGACCCGAGAACTCCAACGTCAGGTCCGAAACCCACCGACGATCGCTCTTCTCCGGAAACTGGCTCGACGGCTTCGACTTCTTCGAAAGCGGAGACTACACGAACACATAACATGCTTTAACATGATGCTCGATGATAAACATGATGCTTGATGATAACATGCTACGAGTTACGACTGAAGTACAACTTCCCTTCACGGTACAGTCGCAAACAGAACACCTACTAACTAGTAGCGACGATTCCAGCGATACCAGCTTTAACCTAAACAAGTTACTAACGAGCTCAAACATGGAATTAAGGTGCCAAAGAACACAAAAGGGTAGTGACCTAAGGACATCACTCAATCAAAAAGGCACACAACACTTAAAGTTCTTAAATTAACATTTATTTATTATTTAAATAATTAGGACATAATTAGAAGTTAATCAAATTTTACCTAATCAAGCTCAAACTTTTTCTATGGATTAAGAATAATTTATAACAGTGTCATAATAAATTTCATCATTTTTGGATTAATAAATTAATTATTAAAATTCATGGAAGTTGCATTTAATCTTTATTAGAACTAATTAATTCTACTGCACAAAGTACTCAATTTCAGCATTTAACATTTTTCCTAGATAGTTTATACATTGAGAAGCCTACACAAAAATTTTCATGAATTTTGGAACTCTACACAATTTTTAATGAAATAAATAAATAACTAAACTATTCATTTATTTGAAAAAGAAAAATAAAAATGAAATCGGGCCGATTCTCCTTTTTCTCCCGCGGTCCGGCCCAGCTGGTCGGCCCGCTCGCGCGCGCCAGCGCCCGCACTTGCGCGCCCGCGCCCGCACGCGCGCTCGGCAACACGGCCCAGCAAGCGGCCCAGCCCGCTCGCTCACCCGCGCACGCTCTTTCTCCCTCTGCGCTCGCTGACAAGCCAGCCCCGCCTGTCATCTTCCTCCTCCCGCCCTCTCGCTCGCTCCCGCGTGCTCGCTCGCTCTCCTGCGGTGGCCGGCCGGTGACCGAAGCTTCGGTCGACAAACTGACCCTACCACGACACCCCACACCTTCTCCTGAGTCCTTGGCACTGGTCTACAACGCGTCTCGAGCTCCGGTGACCCTTCACCGACGACGGTGGCAGACCGTGGCCGACGGTGAGCCGCTAAAACACGCCTCCAAGAATGGAACGATCAAATTAAAGGCGTAGAAAGGATCGGTGGCTCATAGTGATCACGTTGGTGCTCTTGCTGGCGGCTGGGAGGGATTGGAGTGGCCTGGCAACGTGGGGGCGGCGATGGCGGTCGGTCGCCGGAGGCAAGCACGGGAACAGGCGGTGCGGAGGTTTGGGTGCGAAAACGGTGAACTCCGGTGGTCCACGAGGTGCGTGAGGCTGAGGCGGAGCTAAGGGTGCGGTTGGCGTGGCCGAAGATGGCTTGACGACGGCTGCGGCGAGCGGCGGAGCTGCGGTGGCGGCGGTGGCGAAAACGGGGAAAAACAAAAATCGTCACTGTGACCTCGAAGTATTTATAGACGATGGTCGCGGCTACAGAGCTGCACTGCTCGCGTCGTCGCGCTGGCGATCCTGGGCGCGCCTGGAAGCTGGCCGAAGCCGTCCGGCGTCTCGCCGGCGCCCATGCCGGCCGGTGGCCGTCGGTGATTGGCGCGACACTGTAGCACCCCCCAAATTTTGAATTTTCAAACTGTTTTCTAAAATTACTCTCAAATTCATGTAACAACTTGAAAAACTTCCAATCTATGGAATCTTCAAAATTTCAAGCTCTACAAGTTTTGTATTGAACACTTTTTCAAATTCACACTGGATTTTGAAATTTGAGTTTAAATTCAAAAGGGGATAAAATTTTCAGATTTGGTAATTTAGAAATTACTTTTGATTTTATATTGAAACTTCAAAATCTCCAAACATCAAAGTTGTACATATCGACCAGACCTACAACTTTGCTGTTCAAAACTTTTTCAAATTCTGCCTCCATTTTGAAATCTTAGTTTGGGGATAAAAAATGAATCAAATCTGAAATTTGTTTATTTTCAAAATTGCTCCACATTTTACACTAAAACTTTGAAAACTCAAAACACCAAAGTTGTAGCCCTTGAAAAGTTCTACAAACTTGGTTTTGAACTTTTTCCCTAATTTTGCTTAGATTTTGAATTATTTCAAAAGGGGTAATATAGGGTTTTGAAATTTAGGGTTTTCGGAGGAATTTTAAATTGAAATTTGTTGCTACTTTGATTTGTGATTACTTAGTGATCAAAACCTCACCCAAGGGCATCATTTGGACCAACATGACATGGTTGACCAAATGCCACTCTTGGTTGACCAATTAGCTTTTAAAATTCTTTTACATTTTTCCCCAATTTTGAATTCGAATTCGAATCAGAAAACTCGTGACAAGTTTTGGGACTCCAATTCAAACTCAAATTTGGAGTTTCATTTTAGAGGTTGTACTTGAGCTCATACCCTACACTTGACACTAGTGTGCAACATAGTCGCACACCTCAAATTACGCAGGGCATGGACTAAGCATTTGCGGTGGTATTAAAAATTAGGGTTTTCGGGTTTGGAGCACACCACTGAGAAACACATTCAACCTAGATAAGTAAACTTGTTTTAGTTGATTCATAACAAAGTTAACCTAACAGGGATGCTTTGCAATGCATTATGATGACATGGCAGATTAATTAGCACTATAACACCCGGGGTGTTACATACTCTGACCTGGAGAACTCTCGAGCGCCGACTGCTAGTGAACCCAGCCGGCGTCCCCTCAGCGACTCGGGCCACCAATGGTATTGTTCCTCCCCATCTTTGTGGAACTACCTCTAACACCCAAGGAGAATAGCCGCCGCCAGGCCGCTATGGAACCCAATCTTGAAAGCTTTCTCCCAGCGTCAGCGTGACCACCGGAAACCACCATGAACCATGGAGCACAACCAAAATCACCACTTTCGCACTCCGTCTAAGGCTAGGGGATTTGGGGGAGAAAGGAGGGGTGAAACTCATTGGCCTCCCTACCCCCTGCTAAAATAAATGCCCTAAGGATGGTGGTAGGGGAGTGGGTGGTTGGCATTAAAAACGCGCTCAGGCATCGAGAGGGTTCCACAAAGTAAAAGCATGGGAAACAGAATGGTTCGAGTTCCCAGGCACCACTATCCTTATCTTTTACAAGATTCAGTGACACGCATGCGATGCGTTCAAACAGGAGGGAGACTTCCATCCGAAGGAATCCCGAAACTCGGGAAGGCATTACTGCCAATCAGTGCGACATGCATAGCCGTCCCAATACTTGGGACCTTCTAACTATATTCAAGCATCTCGGTACTTGAGAAGTGTTCATCGGACCTATGGTACCTGAATGTTATAGGGACTTACGGCACCCAAGGATGGTACAGCTCTACAAGCCCATCATTAAATCCTACGGGGCCTACTGTCAAAGATATGGGCCTAGGGTACCCTCACCGACCATATATCTAGCCCATCAACGGAGGACGACCGAGGAGGAAGCCCGTGAGGACTAAGCGCAACCACTGAGTTGGAGATCATGACGTATCAAGGATATCTGCCACCATCATAACTATGGTAGGATAGAATTGATTTGTTGTAACCAACTAGGAATCCAATCTGTAGCGTCGATCACCTTCATTGTAACCCTACCCCTCTACCTATATAAAGAGGGGTAAGGAATCCGCGATTGTCACATCCACCATGACACCATCACCTCATTCCAATGTACCTTGTAGCTAGGAGCAATAGCCCCTGTAACCGAGCATAAGAATACAAGAAGTAGCAACTGGACGTATGGCTTTTACTCGCTTCTCGGGGGCCTGAATCTGTATAAATCTCTGTGTCTCGTGTGCAATCATCTGGATCAATCTACGCGATCACATTGCTAGGCATTGTTGGAGCTAAACAATCCGACAAACACCAAGGTATCTAATGCTAATGTGGTTGGTCATGTTGATTCATATGATGAGCTTGTTAGTAGACTTGTTAGCATGACCATGTCTTTAGAAAATAAGAAAGCTAAAATAATGAAATTAGAAAAATGAAAACTCATTTCTAAATAATTCATGTGAAGAACATAAGCACTCACTTGACGTTCTTAAAGCTTCACATGATGAACTAACATTGACTCATGAGAAACTTCTTGTATCTCATGAAGAATTATTAGAACAACATGCTTCTCTCATTAATGCATTTTCAAAGAAACTTAAAAAGAATGGGAGCTCATCACATGAGTCAAGTGATTAGTTGCAACATGTGACTAACTCTTGTGATGTAGGGAAAAAGCATGTATCCACCTCTTGTGATGATTTATTAGATATGCCATGTTCTTCACAAATAGATGCTTATTCTACTTCTATGTCTTGTGAGACTAACTTTTTGAAGGAGAACAATGAGCTCAAAAATGAAGTGAAGAATTTGAGCAACAAGCTAGAGAGGTGCTACAACACTAAAATCACATTTGAGCATATATTGAACAACAAAAGAAGCTACTGTAATATGAGTGGCATTGGATTCAACAAGAGCATGACGAAGGGGAAAGAAAAAGAGAAAGAAAGATGAAGAAGCAAGAGAAAGAGAAGCTATCTCATTTCATGTGCTTCAAATGCCACAAAGTGGGACATCTTGCAAATGGTTGCCCCAATGAAGAGAAGCTCAAATTGAAGAAAGAAGAAGAGAGGCTAAATCATGTCAAATGCTTCAAGTGCCACACTTGGGGTCATCTCACCTCTATGTGCCCAACCAAACAATTGGTGAAGCAACAAGTGAAGTTTCAACCAAAGCCACAAGTTAAGCAAGATAAGACACCCCAAGAGCAAATCAAGATCAACCATAAAGATGGTGGTGACTTGATGATGATGAAGAAGAAAACAAGAAGGCTTGGAAGAGCAAGGCATCAAAAGCTTATTCAAGATGCCAAGATGATGAGCAAGACTTAAGATGAGAAGAAGGTGTATGCTCACATCAAGTGATTTGATTGTGAAGATATGGGACATTTTGCCTCGAAGTGTCCTACCAAGCTTGAGAAAAAGGCTCAAGCAACTCATGAGAGGCAAGGCAATGAGAAGCAATACAAGAGCAAGGAAGAGAAGGCTCTAACCAAGAGAGATTGCTACTCATACCGGAAAAGGGGACACATGGCTAATTCATATCCACTAGGTAACACTTCTAAGCCTATTTCAATTGTTGATAATATTGTGCTTAGAAAGGATGGTGATGGTACCTCTATGGTTGTTATTGTAAAACATCCCGCTACTCATACTAAGGCAATGCCTAAGTATGTTGCTCCTAACTTGAGAGGACCCAAACTTGTCTGGGTACCATCAAAAAGTGGATGATTATTTATAGGTACCATCGGCATTGGAGACTTGGTTCAAGTGGTATTCATGTTGTAAATCATGTGATTGATCCAAGTGTTGAAGAATGATGATTATAAACCCAATGCCATGACAAGTTAGTGAAGTCCATATGTTCTACAACATACAAGTGTCATACTTAAGTTGTGGTGATTTATTGGAATTATTTGGTGGCTTGCAAATAAGTGAGTTGAAGCTTGCTATGGATGATCATGGGCTAATCAAGGTATATCCCTAGTTGATCTCATTCATTTGGGCGCAAATGAGTTGATTGAATTGGATATATGCATATGTTGCTTGCTATGAGATGTTTGAATGGATAAATTGCTTGGTAATCAAATTTGGATTGATTTGAGTTGGATAAATTCATAAGATGACTTTTAGTAAGTGGATTCAATAGATATATGTCTTATGAAAGTATTCAAACAAGTTGAGTTCAAGTTTGATTCACATTTGATGAAGAATAGCTCAAGTATTGAAATTTGTCTATTATTGAAAATCTGAGCTAGCTGAGATCAAGTCTGAGTTTGAGTGATCAAATCTATTTGGATTGGCTTGAAATTTGGTGTGCATGCTCTGGACTTAGGATATTAGATGTTGTATGAATTGTTTCATAATTGGATAAGAGTTGCTTCGGTTTTGGAGTGGATCCTATCAGCTATTGTGCAGCAATTTTTACCATGTATTAGTATAGGAAGATATGAAATCTGGTAGCAATCTAAAAGTCAAATGAAGCTCAAATTTTTACAGATGCTAGATGACTTAGTGAGGCACATCTCCACCAAATTTCATGGTATTTGGATTTGTACATTGGGAGTTACGGATTAATCTTTAAAGGGTACTGAATCTGCTAGAAAAGTAACAACTATTGGATTGATCAAGAGTCACTTTGATTGAAAGGTTCTCAAGTTGAAATCATGTTTATAAGTGGTTGAGGTACCTAAGTTTGATTTTTGATTGATCTAGAAGCATGATAAGTGATGGATACAAGGGCATTTGATTGTGGAGTGTACTTGGCACACATTGAGTACTCATATTGGAGTTCAAGATCAAACTCAAGATGAAGACGAGGTTTAAGTTCTTGTGATAATTGGAGAGAAAGAAAATGACTTAAACAAATAGAAGGAAAAGGACTTAAAGAAGGATTCAAGGTTACTCATTAAATTAAGTTCTTCATTTAAATAAATCAATCAAGATATTTCAAGTTAGTGTCAAGAATGGTTCTTTAGAGAGAGATCACTTCTCCCTATGTGTAGGGGCTTGCCGCCTTTGTAGGTAAACCAAGTGTGATACCTAGAAGTCTAACATGGAAGTAGTGATCTAAGAAACATTGGAGATGCTTAGTTGAAGAAATCCAAAGGGTTGATCTAGTAAGCAAGCAACACCCAAAAGAGAGCAAGTCATTGAATTTCAAATGGTATTCTCACACTTGGTGTTCTCAAGCAAGCAATAAAGAAATGAAGAAGCAAGCCAACCAACACAAGAGTTAGTGCACTTGATCATATAAGTAGTTCTTATTTCATATGGGTGAAGAATGGAATTCATTATTGATGATTGGTCTTCACCAAGCTTAAATTAGACTTCACATTGCTACTGGAGAAACGAATTGGAATCAAATGACTATCCTATACTCTAAGGTAGCAAAGGTATCATTGTAATGCACATGATCATTTCATCCCTTACTATTATACGGATAGTGCATAAAGCACATGCTTATTAGGATAATGTATGACAAATGAAAGTTTTAAATTCATAGCCTACCACTATTGCTTGAATGGTTAATTGATCTAGTGGTAGTGTATGAGTTTGTTCATGAGCTAGTGAACCCAAGTACTTGATCTTGTTTGGATTGCCAACAAGTGACAAGTACAACCTTGATAAGATAACCGCTTAATGTGTGTGAAGAAGCTTAGATAGGGTTCAAACCCAACTTAGAAGCTTAGGCAAATCAATCTAGTTCAAGTCAATACTAGAAGCTCATGAAGATGACAAGTGTTCAAGAAATGGTTATAATTGACAAATCCTACAAGTGGTTCCATGATTGTTCTTACATGTGCTATATCTAGATTATAACTTTGTTACAAGTAGTATTCATACAAGTGGTATCTAGCACATCCCAATGGTGGTTCCACAAGTGATCCTTAACTTTAAGTGATCATCAAGTGAAGAAAGTTCCCTCACATACAAGAGCTCAAGATTATCAAGTGGATGACCCATGCTATCACATAGGGGGAGGTGCCACACCAATTGGTATCAAGGTCAAAAGATCCTACATAAGATATCTCAAGGGTTACTAGTAGTGTCATTCCAAAATATGTGGTGTTGTCCATAAAAAAGCAAGATTCAAGTGTCAACCATCTACCCCGATGCAAGCTTTTGTATCAATAAGAAGCACACCTTTTATGAAAATTGATGACAAAGGGGGAGAAGTTGGAACAAAGATATGAAAATGCATCATGGGGGAGAAGTAGAAGTTGGACATGGACAAAAAGGGAGCAACATTGAAGAATGGAGAAGGATCAAAATTCTTGAACAAGAGAAGCACACAAGTAGGGGGAACAAGCTCATGACCTTGATTGGTTGCATTTGATATGTGTATATTCATGTGCTTGCTTGCATTTGCATAAGTTCTAAATTTAATATGCATGCTTGTGTGGTGTATGCTAGTTACAGAATTTGAATGATGATATGATAACTAGCATGCATAGGATGGCAGCTAGACTTGTTTATCATGCAAAAACTAGAACCTTGATTATAATGTTGATCTCACGGGGTTACTAATGTTTGTCTAGCTACTCATGGTGCTAAGGATCGTGGCAATATTTGCACTTCAATTGGTATCACGCTACAAAGGTTAATTCTTTACATCTTGGCATCATTTGGTAGTAATTTCTCTCCCACAATTCCAATCTATGCGTATGTGTGAGCTTCAAACCAAACACTCTAGCACATATGTAGGGGGAGCTAATACTACCAATTTGGGTTTGTGGTACTTGTCCAAAATCATTTACACATGGTAAAATTGCTTGGGCAAGCAACATGAATCCAAAAGAGCTTAATTTCTATATCTTTGTAGAGTTATCATCAATTACCAAAAAGGGGGAGATTGAAAGGTCCTTGTTTGGTTTTGGTAATTGAGTTACAACCTAGGTGGACTAATATATGTTTAAGTGAAATACACAGGTGATTAGTCTACAGGAGCACTTGTGTGAGCAACACATGCCATGGAGGTGGAAATGGCTTGTTGCAAGGCTCACATATGTGATGAAGGAGCTCATTGCATATGAGACATGACATGGAGTCATGTGACTAAAGTGGAGAAGATCAAGACAAGACTTGGCTTGATAGACCGGCTACAAGAGTGAAGGGCAAGTCGAGGACTTGGCACCGATGGACTAAGGCAACGGTGAAAATCAAGTAAGGTTAAGATCAATGAACCAATATGGTCATGTGATGATATGAAGTGGATCATATCATTTGTTGATCAAGGTTAGTGCATGTGTTGCATCAACATCAATGGAGATGAAATGGAATACGCAAGGCAAAGGTATATTTGTAGGGCATTTCATTTCATTGGTCATAGGTGTATAGAGAAGTTTATGACCAGGTTTAGGATAGATGGACGTACTATCAAGAGGGGCAAACTTGTTTGCATATCGATCATCTAGTGCCACTTGAGTGATCTAACTTTGTGTTGTTGCTAGGATCGAGTGGCGTGGTGAATTGAGTGACTAATCCCTTGAAAAATATTTGTGAAAATGCTAACACACATTCACATGGTGGTGTACACTTAGTTGTGTTGGCACATTTGTAAAGGAGAAGTTGTTGGAGTTGAATTGGATCAACTTGGAGAAGAGAAAAAGGTTTTTCGATGTACTACAAACTATAGGATGGCTATTGGATTGGAATTCTGCATTTATCCATTGTGCTTTAGATCAAATATGCAAGTGAGATCTGTAGCCCTCTAAATAAGCTTTCCAAAATGTCCAAGATCATTGAAATCAGACTTCAGAGCGAAGAGTTGTAGCTGTTTTAGCGATGAAACGTCTATGACCGAATGCTGGACCAGACGCGAGTCCGGTCAGTACTAGCAAGTCCAGTCATAGAATCCGATCAGTGTTCCTGTGAGGGCTGATTAGTGGCTGTGACCGAACATTGGCAGTGGGGCATGACCGGACGTGCCTGTGCCACTGTTCTGGGCCTGGAAATGCTGAGGGAGAGCGATCGAACGCTGTGGTGAATCCGGTCAGTATTGATCGGACACGTTCGGTCGATGAAAAATCTCTCTGTTCGCGACCGGACGCTGGGTGTTGGCGAGTCCAGTCGATCGACCAGACGTGGAGTTTATTTGCGCACGTTGGGAGCCGTTAGCGCCCAACGGTAACATTCAGATGGCTAGTACACGTGGCGAGCGCAGCGTCACCGAACTCTGGACTGGACTCTAGACTGGACACATCCGGTCACTACAGCAGCGAGTCCGATTAGTGCGAAAAGTGCCTAGTGAAGGGGGTAACGGCTATTTTAGCCCCTGGGGCTATAAAAGGAGTGTGTGGCCGGCCTTGGCTAATGCTTGGCACCCTTGGGACTTAGTGTCCATGCTTGGAGAGTGATAGGAGAGCCTCTAACTCACTTGTGCTTGCAATAGTGCGAATCGATTGCGAGTGAGTGATTCTAGTGCGATTGCATTATGAGATTACATCGAGTGGCACTAGGTGTTCGAGTTACAAGCTGATGGTGCTTGTTACTCTTGGAGGTTGCCACCTCTTAGACAGCTTGGTGGTGAGTTCTCCGTCATAAAGCACGCAAGAAGATTGTGCGGTGCTCCGGAGAAGGATTTGTGAGGGGTACCATGCTCACCTCGCAGGAGCCACGAAGAGCAACACTAGTACAACGTGT
Source organism: Saccharum hybrid cultivar R570 (assembly GCA_038087645.1). Lineage (NCBI taxonomy): Eukaryota > Viridiplantae > Streptophyta > Magnoliopsida > Poales > Poaceae > Saccharum > Saccharum hybrid cultivar. The sequence continues at coordinate 2,190,245 of JAQSUU010000664.1, read as the reverse complement.
CATTAAGCTACCCTCACTTGTGGGTAGGTTCTTGCAGCGCCCAATGTGTGGGCTAGGCTTGTGAATGCCTATTAGCCATCAAGCCACCAAGTGTGCAGTCGACACAATGGGGACTAGTTTGGTGGTAACTAAGTGAACCTCGGGATAAAAATCATCGTGTCATCCTTGTTCTTCCCATTGGTTTGCATCCTCGTTACACATGCTTGTATTTACCTTTCATACATTATGTTTGTGTAGTTGCTCTTGTAATTAGTTAGCTCGTGTACCTTACTAGTTACCTTCTTGCTTGTGTAGCATAGGAGTAGCTCCCTTGCGTGACTAATTTGGTTTGAGCAGCCTTGTTAGTCACATTGCTTAGTTTGTGTAGCTAAGTATTTTGCGCTCTCTAATTTGGCATTAGTTACCTTCTTATTGAGCATTGCTAGTGAGCTTAGGCTATGTGCTTTTGCATACTAATTGTGTAGGAGCTCCCCCGTGCTTGAAGAACTAGTGGCATAGGTTTGTGTGACCTTGCTTTTAGAATTGTTTAGGTGAGCTCTAACTAGCCTGGCACCTTTGTTGCCTTATTAGGATCTTTTCTAAGGTAGAGAACTTAGATGGAGGGGTGTAGTCTTGGCTAGACCGATAGTTTTAATTTCATATTTGTTTCGGTTAGCTGGCATAATTAATTTTAGAAATGACTATTCACCCCTCCTCTAGTCCGCCATCTCGACCCTACACCCAGGTCCGACGCCTCCTCATGTTTATCTTCATTGCGCCACATGTCTAGTCAACCGTTGAAGCCACAACGGCTCACTGATCACGTGTGTCGGACTGAGCTCTAGACTCACCATCGGACCATCAACGTCCAGAGTCTGACACTCTCCAAAAACAACACCGAGAGGTTATTTTGTGTCGAATTCAGTCTAGCCAAAGTCAACAGACTATCACAGCATGGGTCTGGTGCCCTACCCAGGTAGGGTCCGACGCCTGCACTATCTCTGTTGTGCACTAGGGTCAGCCACTGAACCTAGAGGCCATGGGCCGATGCCCCAATTGGCTAGGGTATGATGCTCGCGTCACCTTCCTTGCACTATTAGGGATAGCCACTGGACAGGTGGCCTATGGGTAGATGCCTAGGCCAGCCAGGGTTTGACGCCCTCTCTTCATTTATTTCAAGCACAATTTTGACACCCTTGCTTCCATGTGCTAACACCAAAGTGTCCCAACACTTGTGCACGTGTTAGCATTTTTCCAAATCATTTTCAAGGGTTAAGTTAGTCACTCACTAGGTCCTAACAATGCATATGCATGAATCACTTCACCTAGTGGCATTTGATAACCATTTTTACCATGATTTTCCCCTCTTCATCGTATGGCTATCCATTCTAAACCAGTCACACTCTCTATAGTGTCTTGACTGGCAAAACAAAATGGCCCTATGGTTTATACCTTTGCCTTGAACCCATTTTATTTTTGTCTTTCTTCTTTTCTAAGTTGGAGCACTTGATCTCCATCTTTTGGCCACCTCCATTACTTGAGTGCCATCTCACTCCATCACTTGGAATTGGACCAACCTATCTCAATCATACACTTAGAGCATAGGGTTAGTCCAATAGATTTCATCAATTAGCCAAAACCAAACTAGGGCTTTCACATGTGGGCCCATGGATTCGTGTGATCATCATCAAGAGCCATTGGATCAAATCGCCTTAGATTGAAGGGTGTGGATGCTCCAAGGGTGTGCTTTCATGCATGGGAGCATGCTTGAGGTGGTGGAGAGATGGTGGCACATGTATAGGGGGTCGATCGACCTAAGGAGGGTCGGCCATCCCCCTCTTGCCTATGGGCCCTCCCCTTTGGTGGGGCCACTTGGAGAGTTCCTTGGTAGGTACGGGGCTGCCATTTGTGCATTTGATGTCAGTTCACCTTACATGTGGGCCCTCCAATCCATGGTTATTCATCTCCCACCATTGAGAAAAAGCACAAGCTTGATCCAAGGGTCGAGGATGGCTTTGGAGTGCTTCACATGGATCATGGCAAGCTTAGGAGGTTGGTGGGCCCCATGAGGGGTCAGCTGACCCTCCCTATATGGGTCCCACTAGCTCATTTGCTCCAGTGAGCTAGAATCTGCATAGAAATACTCAAGGACAAGTGGAACTTGTTATTTGCTAAAATACGCTCATGATATGTTTATTTCCCTTTATTCCAAGGCTTGTTGACGATGATTTTGAGTATGTAAAAGTGTGACATTTTCACCATCAAGAGTGAGGAGATACCGGAGAAGAAGGCGCTAGAGACAAAGACCTCCATGCTAAGAAGGCCTCGAAGATGAAGACCTCCGCACTGAGAAGGCCTTAGAGATGAAGACCTCCACACTAAGAAGGTCTTAGAGACAATGATCTCCACACTAAGAAGGCCTTGGAGACAAAGACCAACATGACAAGGAGATACCAAAGGAGAAGGCCCCAAAGATGAAAACCTCTATGGTGAGAAGGCCTCGAAGACAAAGACTTCCATGCTGAGAAGGACTTGAAGACAAATACCTACGCGTCAAGGAGATAATGGAGAAGAAGGCCTCATAGATGAAGACCTCAGCACCGAGAAGGCCTAGGAGATGAAGACATGTGCGCCAAGAAGGCCTCGAAGGCGAAGACCTGTGTGTGCGAGGAGATATTGGAGAAGAAGGCCCCGAAGACAAAGACCTACATGCTAAGAAGGCCTCAGAGATAGACATCCACACCAAGAAGGCCCTAGTGATAAAGACCTACACGCTGAGAAGGCCCCAAAGATAAAGACATGCGCGTCGAGAAGATACCAAAGACGAAGGCCTCATAGATGAAGACCCATGCACCGAGTGGATATCGCTAGAGAAGGTCTTAAAGGCAAATGCCCGAATGTCCAGTGAAGCCTATAAACCATGTCATAGTGGTGAAAGGAGTTGGAGCCTAAAGATGAAGACATCCAGAAGATCAAGGCATTTAGAGCTAGAAGCCCTGGGAATTAGAACATGTATAGGCCAGAGTCATGTGCGTGCTCTTTTCTCCATGCCTTTTTCCCATAGGGTTTTTAGGATGGAGTTTTTAGTGAGGCGCACGTGTAGGTTGTGAAGGGTGATCCTCACAACCAAGGTTCGAATTGTATTGTGCCTCTTCTTATAAAAGCATCTACTAGGTCATATAGTATCGGCCATAATATAGTAGCTAAGGGGCTAATATTGGGGGAGCCCATATAGTATATGGGCCAAGTCTTACCTAGAAGATGCCCAATAGGTGTTAGTGGAGTGGCATGTGAAACCCATCCCCACCGAGGGGCCACTTGTAAATTGTCATTTCCTATATATAGTGCTAGGAGCATGAGGGCAAGGGACTCTCACCCCCTCACTTGTGTGCTCTCAAACCCTAATGTCTCCCCCTATTCACCACTCTACTCTCTCTGTACTCTATTTTGAATGCTAGTTCCAACAACAACCTTCCATAACATGAGGTTGTGCCAATCCACAACCTTTTAGAAACATGAGGTTGAACCACTTCACAACCTTCCAAAACATGAGGTTGCACCAATCCACAACCTTCCAGAACATGGCACATAGATCCTACATAGGTTGAGAGATTAAGATCAATATGAAGTTAGAGATTAAGATCAATATGAAGTTACTAAAATCTAACACAAAAGTTTAGGAACAAAGAACACCAGATGATGCAAATCCATATCATCAGTATCTTGAACACCCACCAAGGCACAACGATAAGACTGAGATTGGCTCCATCACAGACGTCATCGCTCTCCTATTGCTTCATTTGATTTATTCAACAAATATATCCTAAAAAGGAAACAAATGACTACCATATAAACCATCTTAAACATTAACATAAGCACCACCCTATCCCTCTACTTCATCCTATGCTCCAGAGAATGCGCCATCCCAACAGTGAGTAAGCTGATTGGTAGAAAAACTAGAGTCACAGCAATAAACACGCCATGGATGTGCGGGTCATTCTTTATAACGTTGTTATTGTTGCTAGTAACATAACTCAATGATGTCCCAAAGATATTAATTGCATTAAATGTGTTGGCATATGCAGCAGATGTATTCGTTGCATACTCCATAAAAGTCTGAAATCAATTATCATTCATTATTGTAATATAAAAGCATGCAAATGTTTCAGCATACGAATGTTAAACCAATATATAGAAAGAGATATACTTTCTACAATAGATCCACCACTCTTTCCTCATCATGCTTTTTAGCAAACTGTTTCAAAGAATGAAATAGAGTTTTGCTACCTCAGATATGTCTTCGGGTGGGATCACATCATCCTTCAGAACATCTTGAATCTTCTAAAGGACATCCAATGCAACATTTTGCAACACAACCAGAGAAATTAAATAAAAATAGAAGCCAAACAATATAAATAGGCAACCAAAATGGCGTGCAAATCAATCTGTTTAATGATTCATGAAGTAGAGAAACACCAAGAAACGACAAGGTTACGTTCTCACATGTGTAAACACTGGCTAGCCTGATTAATGATTCAAAAAAGGTGTAATAGCTTACTTCTGATTGTAAGTTTAATGAACAATATTTCAAAACGAGAAGCAAAAAAACGCCAAAAAACCCGGCAGGTCATATTCTCACTTGTGTAGCTGGTTAGCTTGATTAATAATGATTCAAATCAAAGAAACCAGATAGGTTTATTAATAATGGTTACTAATGATTCACTTGTGTATGACAAGCTTCCAATGACTCCTCCCGAGATCAACCAGACAGCTGCCCTCCCGATAGGTACATGATCTCTCTCCAATGTGCATGCAGTAAAGGTACATGATCTCTCTCCTGAAAGGTACATGATCTCTCTCCAATGTACATGATCTCACTTTTTCAGGTGCAAATTGGATGCATGCAAGCATGCATCAGATGTAGACTAAGTGGATCAACTCCCACAGAAAGAATAAAACAAAACTAACACATCTGGCTCCATTTTATTGCCTTATTGAATTGATTGTCTTGCTAATCCTAGATCATGTGGTAGAACCACCTAATCTAATGCCCTCCTAAGAGTACTTATTTTCCATTAAACACTAAGTACCTAAGGGAGCGCACTAAACTATATAGTTCTGTCGAGCGCACCCCATGGGAGAACTTAAAAATCCATATTTCTCATCAGGATCATAAATGAGAGATAAAACTTACAATAATCTTAGCCATTTCTTACATCACCTTTAATACAGCATCAGAGTAATTCATCATTTGATAATAACAGTGGAATGTAAAATGTTATTCAGAGTTTCAGCTGAAAGGAAATCATTTAATGACAAGTTAAATATTATCATGAAGAACATTTATATACATGGAATGATAATATGTTACAAATCTTTCCTTTGAAAAATATTTTTGGTGGAAGTTTTACATAAACTCTATGTCCGCAACGTAAAGGAAAATCCTCACTGAGCCCACCAGGAGGTTTCCACACACATGGTCAGCTTTATCAGCATCTGTCACCTGCAACAGGGTAGAACAAACCCTGAATACTCAATTGTACTCTGCAAGACTTACCCGTCAGGAGGAAATAAAAAGACTCCAAGGGTATGTAAGGCTATCTGGCTTGTGGGTTATTGCAACTGCAGGAAGCATTACTAAAGATATATCCTTATATTCCATTTTTATTAGCAGTCATCATTAGTCATTAACCAACCATTCTATGTAAGCACTTATGCTACTTTCTAACAAAGATTGAGCAATCAGAACCATTTTATCAACTTCCATATTCTAGTTCTTATTACGGTGCTAGACCATAGCCAAGTCAACCGTCACGTAGAAACGATGATTCACGAATCAATATAGCCCAGCTGAGTACCCCAAAAAACACACACCTCGCTTGTACCCCAGGCACAAGCAAGACCAACCTGTTCCACTCATATCACGGGGTCCATGTCCCCATCCAAACTAGGACTCCAAGCCCCCAACACTGTAGGCCCGGTCTTAGTGTGGTGCTTAGACCTCCTACCCAATAATCCACCCATAACAGTCGGTCCAGAAAGACCCGGAACCCATGACAAGAGAGTAACAAGTCTTTCCGCTCCCATAAGCAAGTATGTGCTCGGAAAAATAAGTTTGTGACCTAACTAGTGTCCACAGCAACGGACGGTCCTCAATCGACGCAAGCGGGACAAATGCAACCAGAGCCCCGCTCTGTTGCCCAACCAAGTCCAATCCATCCAAGCCTAGTCCTGCCCGGTCTCCAATTATTATTCATATATATTCATGTTATAGTAACATGATAACAGTAACAATAATATATTTCCTGCCTCTCGTGGGTGATAGGAAATTACTCAATTTCTACCGGGGTCCTATAGCATAGCAAGCTACATGATCCTGTCATACTAGTAAGACTCGTAGGATAAGGATATATATATGCAAGTGGATTTCATACAACTCCTTAAAACTTAATGCACAAACATAAAATAAAGTGCAGAGTAATAGGGGTTATGCACCGGGGCTTGTCTAGGTAAAATATAATCAAGGTTAGCATTCCACCATGGCGCCACGATCATTAAGGCACCATCTTTTCAACTACTCCAGATGACTTCATGATCCATCATCGTTCCTATTGTGATATACATGGATGTAACGTAGAGGCGTAAATAATCAACGACAACCGCAAAGCTTAAAGTACGATTTTGTTCTCTCAAACTAACGAGCTAGCTCTAATGGCTAACGTACTAGCTACATATCTCGTTGTCTACTACGGCGTTGTTTCCCATTAATTATTTTGGTTATACAACCTCAAAGTGCTGCTTCATTTATTTTATCGATTTAACATGTACACTCTAACTTGGGCTCATTAGTTTTCTTATCGAACTAATTATTTCGGAGCTGCAAAAATTATAGTGGGCATATAGTAATATTAAGAATCTACTATAAAATTTCTAGAATCAATACTATCACAGATTAATCATAATAATTCCTACAAGTTCATGTTTAATAATTTTAAGTGTCTCAAAATAATTAGAGCAAGCCTAAAAATATTACAAAACTACGTGAACCAATTACACCTTTAGATAGATCATGATTTTAGGAACCTAACAAGGTTGGTTTCACAATTTTTAGACTTCTATACTATTTTATATTGCTTTTACAAGTTTAGCTTAGAACTGAATTAGAAATCGCTTTATAATTTGATATGGGCTGGCGGCAACCAAAACTAACCCAGCGGCCCAACGCAGCCTGCGCAGAGGCGTGAGCGCGCGTCAGCTGGCCGGCCCAATAGGCCCGTTGCGCCAGCGTTCCAGTACCCTTACGAAAAGGCCCCTGACCTAACCACTTTTTACCCGGAGCCCCTACGCACTATTTCACCAGACACGCGTTTTGCAGCCAAGCCCCCAAACTCTCTTGTCTTCACAATGAGCCAGTCCCCGACGCCCCCATGCACGCCAACGCGGCTTCGGCCAGCGCACAGTGGCTACGCCGGGCACCTAGGACCCGTGCTGGCCCAACTACGGGGCCGACCTCCATGTACGGCTAAAACTTCGATGATGGGCGGTGATTTGGAGCTTGGAGCCACACTGACATGAGCTACAGCGGCGGCGCGTCCGTTCCGGCAATCTAGAGCGGCAACGAGCACAACGAGGAGGTACGGGAGCAACCGAGGCTTACCACGAAGTCAGCTGGACGACTAGTTGGAGCGGAGGAGGGCCGAGGAGCCCTGGCCACGTGCGCGCGAGCATGGCGGCAGCGCTCCAGGGCAGACACGGTGCATCACCACACCGTCGATGAGTGCCCTGGCCACAGGAAGACGAGCACCAGCTCTAGGGGGTCAAGGCGAGCCCACGGGTCCGAGAAATTGAGCTGCTATCAACTCTACGGCCTTACCTCCCTGACTTACCGGTGCGGCTGTGCCTAAGCCGATGGCAAGCAATTCGCCAAATTGGCGGCCGGGAATGCTTGTGAGGGCCAAGGTAAGGGCCGGGCTGCTAGCTGGATGCCCTACCTGGCTGCTACAGCGCTGAATCGGGGTGGGATATCACGGCTGCGCGTAATCGCTACGTGGCATGGTTCTACTGGTGGCATGGGCGACTGGGCGACGGCTTTACCCGGCTCGGCCAAACCTCGGCCGAGGGTGCGTTAAATGTGTGAGGGCATTCACGTGGTGCGACCCAGAGGGACAGTTCATGGGGTACCAAGATGGGATGACTCGACCTAACGGAACGCGGCGGCGGCAGTAGCAGAACAGCGGCCATACCCCGAGGCAAGCGTGCGAGCGTGAGGGGGAGACCAAGAGATTGGGCGAGCAAGGGCGAGAGCAGCAGCTTGGCGTGATGTACATGAATTGGAACGGTCAACCCCAAACAGTGCCCTCCGATGGCGCTAGCGGGACAAGCAGGGCAGGGTGGCATCCCATCGACGTTGTGCCCAGGGTCACGATGAGCAGCGGGTCATGCCGGGTCGCGATGTGAAGCTGGATCGAAGGGCGGGGAAAACGCCATGACAACCGAGCAATGGCAGCCACAGCCTTGCATGTGCGCCGTAGCCGTGACCGCGCCATCCGGGCCGTGCCAAGCGGATACACCGAGCTACAAGGGTGGCCGAGGGCGTAGAGGCCAGCGGCTAGTTGTGGCCGGCCACGCCAAGCCACAGCTAGGCCAGGGACAGGCTTGGCCGATCGGCACTGGTGACGCGTGGCGAGTAGGATATGGTCGGGCGCGTGGCACCGAGTCGCCGTGCGGGGTGACCGCGCACCCAGGGCCAGACAGCCCGAGACTATGTCGTGCACGAATTCTAAAGCGAGCCAAAAACCGCTGATCAGCATGATTAGGATGCAACCAACTCCCCTAACCCAAAGCCAGTACAAACACCTAGCTAGAGAAGCCATCCTCGAAGCCAGAGAAGGACCAGAGATAAAATTAGAGCTTTGCCAACCAAGCACTGCCAACGATGTTCCCGAGCACGAACCGAGCCGAACAAAGCCTAAAGTTAGGATTTTTGAGCAATTTTAGCATGGCCTTATCAAGCTCCAACCCTTCTACCAACTATCCCATTACAAAGATCACACTTGATACTAATCTATAGAAACAAAATATTAAGGCACTATTTAACTAGTTTCCTCGATATAATTTGCTAATGACAGCATTTTAACATAAACTTAGCTTCTGCCGATTTAGCAAAAAGGGTTTATCTTAATTTCAAATTTTCATTTTTGGGGCTCTCAAGCACACTAGTTTAGCAGCATTTCTATTTCCATTTAAATTTGCATCTTTATCTACACTACTTGCTCATTAATTTACTTAAATACTACCCACCAGTTACATTTTATTTTTGTTTATAGAAATCATTTATTATTTCATGTGCGTTTTAAATTTTAAAACTCGAGCACTTGTTTTGCTAATCTTGCTTAGGTCTTAATCACGGGCTAAGCAAGGTCGTAATACCAGAGGTATTACAGATCACTTGTTGGGCATGGAACTTTGGAAGGTGCATACCATATTGAGATGAGTCCTCTAGCACTAAACATTCAGACATTAAACACTAGATATAGCATGGCCCAGACCAGGAGCAGGGTGTCATCTGCATATTGGAAGTCTAGGCAGCTACCATTAGTTAATGGATGCCATACAAGGATGAGTTGAAGGACATCAGCCACAAGGAGGGACTGGTAAGGTGAAAGTGCATCACCCACTAAAGTCGTGCTTGTATGCAATGCATGTCCATAGGCATCTATTTACCAGCATGACAAATCTTGAGGACATGAGAATACTTTGCATCCAACTGCACCATAATGGAGGAAAGCCATGAGCATCCAAGATTCACATCAAACTGTCCTAGGCCACATAGTTAAAGCCTTCCCAAAGTCAAGCTTCACATCAATCGATGAATGTCGGCCATTGCAAAAATAAGCTCTGACCAAAGAAGGTTGGAACGGAAACATCTGCCAAGGTTCACGTCTGCTCTTTTATCAATTTAGTTTATCGACAGGTCGAATTGAATCTTCGACTTCAATCCCAAAACTTGAAAATTGCAAAGTTGATACGTAGCCAGTCACATTATCTTTATATAGCACAAATGTTGAATGTTAGATGCTCCCTACATATCAATTCAGTTTTGTGAAATTTCCCAAAGCTTCAGACTTCAATCCAAAAACCAACAGCTAACAATATAAATACCAGCAAAGAAAACAAAAATCTCTAAGTCCTAGAATAGAAAGATAGCCAAGCAACTAATGACATCATATATTGTATACTCAAAGTAATACCCTTTATATGAACATGTGAAGCTTCAGTGTTATGGTAAGATCCAGGCTTCAGATTTACATCTCTAAATCTTACAACTTTCAGTTTAGATTATCAACAAGGAGTTCCAAATCTTACATTATAATGGTTCATCCACTGGTTGCTACTACTAGTTGCAACAAGATATGAGTAACTAGATTAAGTGATGGGATTAATTTACCACGGCAAAGAATGACAAAGAACAACCTGTTCTCCACCCCTGGGCCCTAGCTAGGTAGTTCAATGGCTGGGGAGGGTATGACTTTAGGACGGCAGCACTACAATGCTATAGAAAAATGGAAAGATGATTTGAATCCTTGCAATCTTAAAGGTGATTGAAGCTAGATTATGTGTGCCTCCATGTGCACTTGAGTCGATTCACACAACACACAAATGCAAGGCCTATAGCTCTGTGTCCGTACACTAGATATAACAGAAAGGGAGAGGAGGAGGGGTCATACCTATGTTGGCATGGCCTTAGCTCATGGCGTGGTCAAGGTTTGGTGGCATGAGCGGATCAATGCTGGTAGTGAGCACAAGTTGAGGATGGCAGCGTGGGTGCATGGGTAGGTCGAGGGTGGTGCGCATGTAGGTCAATGATAGATGGTGTGGAGAAGCTTCCGATGTGGATCTTGGCCGCGCAGGTGAAGCTCTGCGGTGGCAGAGATGGCAGTGTCACGGAGAGGCTAGGTCATGGTGGCGGCGATAGAGTCGAGAAGGGAGAAGGAAGGCGGCGAAATGGAGTCAGGGAGGGAGAAGGAAGGCGACACGAGTTAGATTCTGAGGGTTCGGATGGTTTGGGGTCCAAAATGGGAGCAAGCCACCATTTCACAGATTGGAAACGAGCTAAAATAGTCAATTTGATTCTAAGGGCAGCCAAACGAGTCGTTTTCTGGACTTCGTTTCAATTCGGGTCAATTCAGGGGAACCAAACGGACCCTAAGAGGATTACTAGAGCGCCACGAATTCTAGCCCCACCTCCATTTATTGATCATTTAAAAGAAGGGTTGACATGTCAACAATTGTCCCAGTGGTTCTACAACAGGATACGTACAAGAGTTGACATGTCTCCTACCTAATTCAATATGACATGTAAGAACTGACCAGCTGTTATCATCATTATCCTAGAGCATTGCAGGCAACAGACCTACTCAAGTACACTAATATAGCCAATAGCGGAGCTAGGCTAGCCCAATGCTGGGGGCCATTTCATGGGCTGATTTTGCTAGAGGAATTAGGCCTCTTTAGAACACTTTGCTACAATATAGAAAACATGGGCTAATGCCTAGGGCCATGGCCCTAGTGGCCCTAGGTTTATCTCTGCCACTGGATACAACAGCTGTCTTCCGCACTGGTAATTGGAAAAGGTTTGTCTTTACAATAGAAGACAATGTATAAGTGCTTCATCTAGCATTGTGAAAGGTCCTTGTTTGGTTTTGGTAATTGAGTGACAACCTTAGGTGGACTAATTGTGTTTATGTGAGATACACAGGGAATTAGTCCACAGATGATTGTGTTATGAAGGAGCTCATTGCATATGAGACATGACATGGAGTCATGTGACCAAGGTGGCAAAGATCAAGATGAGGCTTGGCTTGATGGACCGGTTGCAAGTGTGAAGGGCAAGTCGGAGGCTTTGGAGCGATGGACCGCGAGGCGGTGAAGCTTGAGCAAGACTTGGCGCCGATGGACCGACGCAACGGTGAAGAGCAAGTGAGGTCAAGATCGATGAACCAATACGGTCATGTGATGATATGAAGTGGATCATATCATTTGGTGATTGGTTGGTGCATGTGTTGCATCAACGTCGGAGGAGATAGAGTGGAATGCGCAAGGCAAAGGTATAACCTAGGGCATTTCCATTTCACCGGTCATAGGTGTGTAGAGAAGTTTATGACCGGGTTTAGGATAGATGGCCGTACTATTAAGAGGGGCAAACTTGTTTGCATATCGGTCATCTAGTGCCACTTGAGCGATCTAACTTTGCATACGTGTTAGGATCGAGTGGCGAGGCAAGTTGAGTGCCTAATTCCTTCGAAGAAAATGTTTGTGAAAATGCTAACACACGTGCACAAGGTGGTGATCACTTGTTGGTGTTGGCACTTTTGCGAAGGCGGTGGAGTTTGAGCGGTAGAGAGGGTTTGGGTTCCTCTCTCCCTCCCGCCGAGCTTGCGAGGCGGGATTCGGCGCTTTTTGGAGAAGTGAAACGCCTATTTTCTACTACGCCGGAAGTCGGAAAAGAAACGGAGGCGAACGCGGTCACAGAGGTGACCGGACGCAGCACCGGACGCTGCACCGGACGCGGTCACTATGGACCGGCGCGTCCGGTCAGTGCAGCGCGGGCGTCAGGCGCGCGGGCTAGGGTTTGACACCGGCGCGTCCGGTGTCCCACGGGACCGGCGCGTCCGGTCTGGCGAACAGCGAGTCACGAAGTCATCGGACGCGGTGCGCGTCCGGTCCTACACCATCGGACGCGTCCGGTGGTCCAGGGTGCTTACTGGACTCGCACCGGACGCGGTTACTGTGGCGTCCGGTGGTTGCGAGGAGCGCGTCCGGTCTTGTCTTCGCGGGCGCGGGTACTGTGCGCACCGGCGCGTCCGGTGGTTCGCAACAGCGCGTCCGGTGGGTCGTTTGACCGTTGGCGCACAGTGACCGTTGGTGGATCTAATGGACGAATTTGAATTCGGTGAACACGTGGACGTCGCAGGGGCACCGGACGCGGTTGAGCGCGTCCGGTGTGTCACGACCGGCGCGTCCGGTGCTCCCGCAGAAAACGGACAAGTGTGTGCAACGGCTCTATTTGACTGTGGGGTTATAAATAGACCTTGTGGCCGGCCTTGGCCGTCAGCTGAGCACACTTTGGCCTTGGTGGCTTATGTGGTAGTGCTTGGAAGCCCTCTAACTCACTCATGCTTGATAGTGTTCATCGGATCGAGTGAGAGAGCGATTCTAGTGCGTTGCATCGAGAGGATTGCATCGAGTGGCACTAGGTGATCGTGTTGCAAGCCGGTGGTGCTTGTTACTCTTGGAGGTTGCCACCTCCTAGACGGCTTGGTGGCTTGCGACTCCGTTGAAGCACGCGTGGAGATTGTGCGTAGCTCCGGAGGAGAATTTGTGAGGGGGATTGTGCTCACCCCGCGGGGATCGCGAAGAGCAACTCTAGTAAAGCTCGTGGCTTGGAGGATCCCCATCTTGAGAGTGGATGTGCGGCACCCGCTGAGGGTTTGACTCTTGATAGTCAATTAGCTCGTGATCCATCAAGTGGGTGTATCGCCACAACGGGGACTAGCTTGGTGGCAACCAAGTGAACCTCGGTGAAAAACTGCCGTGTCAACATTGTGTACATCTTCTCGGTGGTTTGCTTTCGATTCACAAGCTTGTATTTACATTCATATACTTGTGCTTGTGTAGTTGCTCTTGTAACTAGTTTCCTTGTGTAGTTAGCTAGTTACCTTCTTGCTTGTGTAGCATAGAAGTAGCTCCCGTTGTGTGGCTAATTTGGTTTGTGTAACCTTATTAGTCATATTGCTTAGTTTATGTAGCTAAGTAATTTGCGCTCTCTAGTTTGGCATTAGTTGCCTTGCTATTGAGCATTGCTAGTGAGCATAGGTGGCTTCGTGCTTTTGCTTACTAGAATTGTGTAGGAGCTCCCCGGCTTTGCTAAAGTACTAGTGCATAGGTTTGTGTGACCTTGCTATAGAATTGTTTAGGAGAGCTCTTGCTAAGGAAAGCACCTTAGTTATATAATTAGGATCTTTGTGAGGTGCTTGTGAACTTAGATAGAGGGGTGTAGTCTTGGCTAGACCGATAGTTTTAATTCCGCATTTGTTTCGGTTTGCAGACGCGATTAATTTTAGAAAGGACTATTCACCCCCCCTCTAGTCCGCCATCTCGACCCTTCAATTGGTATCGGAGCCTGGTCTCTCTTTTGTGGTCTTCACCGACCCGAGAGGATGGCGGAATACGGACTAGATGTTGATTGTCCTCACATGTTTGATGGCACACACTTTGCACGGTGGAAAAATTGGATGATATGCAATTTTAAGTTTATTTGCCCTCAAATGTGGTGGATGGTAGATGTAGGCTTTTCTCATGTGTTGGATGAAGATAATCTAACTCAAGCACAAGAGAAATGCCTAGATCTTGACATCCAAGCTACTAACATCATGTATAGATCTTTGGATGATAGCATCTTTAGTAAGATCATGGACCTCAAATCCGCTCATGAGATATGGGCCTATCTCAATGAAAAGTATGGAGCTATCACCGATGATGACGATGATGTCAAGCCCAAGGAGGTTGCACATGATGATGTTGAGCATGACCACAACACGATGGTTGTGGAGGATTGCTCCACCTCATGGTCAAGTGATGATGATAATCAATCTACCACAAGTTCACTTGACAAGAATGGTGATGATGCATCAAGTGTTGCAAGTGATGTTTCTACCCCAAGCACACTTGATGGTGACAACGTTGGTTCATGCTCGGGCCTTGATGATGCTACTACAAGCCCATCCACTACATCACATTGCTTCATGTCACTAGGTGACACAAAGGTATCAAATGATAATGTGATTGATCATGTTGATTCATATGATGAGCTTGTTAGTAGACTTGCTAGCATGAACACGTCTTTAGAAAATGAGAAAGCTAAAACAATGAAATTAGAAAATGAAAACTCTTTTCTAAAGAACTCATATGAAGAACATAAGAGCTTACTTGATGATCTTAAATCTTCACATGAGAAGCTAATGTTGACTCATGAGAAAGTACTTGCATCTCATGAGGAATTGTTAGAAAAACATGCTTCTCTCATTAAGATGTTTTTAAAGAAAATTAAAAATAATGAGAGCTCATCACATGGATCAAATGATCAATTGCAAAATGTGACTAACCCATGTGATGTAGGGAGAAAGCATGTATCCACCTCTTGTGATGACTTATTAGATATGCCATGTTCTTCACATATATATGCTTGTTCTACTTCTACGTCTTGTGAGACTAACATTTTGAAGGAGAACAATGAGCTCAAAAGTGAAGTAAAGAAATTGAGCAACAAGTTAGAGAGGTGCTACAACTCAAAAGTCACCTTTGAGCACATGATAAAGACTCAAAGAAGCTATGGTGATAAGAGTGGCATTGGCTTCAACAAGAACAAGGGCAAGAAAATGAAGAAGCAAGAACAAAAGAAGCTATCTCATTTCGTGTGCTTTAAATGCCATAAGATGGGTCACCTTGCCAAGTCTTGCCCAACCAAGAAGCCAAAGATGAGGCCACAAGATGAAAAGAAGATACCCCAAGCTCAAGTAAAGATCAATGATGAAGATGTTGGTGACTTGATGATCATGAAGAAGAAAACAAGAAGGGGTGGAAGAGGAAGGCATCCAATGCAAATCCAAGATATCAAGATGATGAGCAAGAATCAAATTGAGAAAAGAAATTTGGCTCACATCAAGTGCTTCAAGTGTGAAGATATAGGACACTTCGCCTCGGGGTGTCCTACCAAGCTTGAGAGGAAGGCTCAAGTAACTCATGAGAGGCAAGGCAATGAAAAGCATCACATGAGCAATGAAGAAAAGGCTCAATCAAAGAGAAGATGCTATTCATGCCGGGAAAGGGGACACATGGCACATTCATGTCCCCTAGGTAACATTTCTAAGCATATTTCAATTGATAATACTAATGTGCTTAGAAAGGATGTAAATGGTACCTCTATTGTTGCTATTGCAAAACATCCCGCTACCCATACTAAGGCTTTGCCTAAGTATGTTGCTCCTAACTTGAGAGGACCCAAACTTGTTTGGGTACCATCAAAAAGTGGATGATTGTTTGTAGGTACCATCGGCATTGGAGACTTGATTCATTTGGATTTATATTGGTCATCATATGTTGAATCAAGTTTTAAAGCTTAATGCATATCCAATCCCAATGCCAAGTCAAAATAAGTGGAGTCCAAATACTACAACATACAAGTGCAACATTCAAGATTGTGGTGATTTATTGGATATATTTGATGGCTTGCAAATATTCAAGTTGAAAGCTTGCTATTGGATGATCATGAGCTAACCAAGGTATATCTCTTGTTGATCATTTCACTTGGGTGCATATGAGTTGATTGAATTGGATATATATGCAATGTTGCTTGCTATGAGATGTTTGAATGGATTAAATGCTTAAGTAATCAAGTTTGAATTGATTTGTGTTGGATAAATTCATGAGATGACATTTAGTAAGTGGATTGGATGGATATATGTCTTGTGAAAGTATTCAAACAAGTTAGTTTCAAGTTTGATTCATATTTGATGAAGTATTGCTCAATGTATTGAAATCTGTCCAAAGTTGAAAATCTGAGCTAGGTGAGATCAAGTCCGAGTTTGAGTGACTAAATCATATTGGATTGGCTTGAAATTTGGCATACATGCTCTAGACTTATGTTATAAGATGCTGTACAAATTTCATGAGAATTGGATAAGAGATGCTTCGGCTTTGGAGTACATCTTGTCAGCTATAGTGCAGCAGTTTTCAGCATGTAGCAGTGGTGGAAGATTTGAAATCTGGTAGCAATCTAGATGTCAAATGAATCTTAAATTTTTACAGCTGCTAGATGACTTAGTGTGTCACATCTCCACCAAATTTTATGGCATTTGGATCTGTACATTGGGAGATATGGATTATTCTTTGAAGGGTATAGAATCTGCCAGAAAAGTGACAATCATTGGATTAATCTAGAGTCACTTTAAGTGAAAGGTTCTCAAGTTGGAAACATATTTATAAGTGTTTGAGGTACCTAAGTTTGGTTTTGAATTGATCTAGAAGCATGACAAGAAATGAGTACAAGGGCATTGATTGTGGAATGTACTGAGTGTACAAATTTGGTACTCAAATTTGAAAATAAAGATCAAACTGAAGTTGAAAATGAGGATTAGTAATGATTGGAGATCATTTGGTAGAAAGAAAATGACTTAAAGAATAATTCAAGGTTACTCATCAAGTTAAGTCCATAGATCAATCAATCAAAGGCAATTCAAGTAAGTGTCAAGGATGGTTCTTTGGAGAGAGGTCACTTCTCCCTGCTGAGGGGGCTTGCCGCCCATGGGTGGGTAAACCGAGCACCGGCTTGGAAGGCTAACATGGAAGTGATGAATTCAAGGGACATTTGAGATGCTAAATTGAAGCAATCAATAGGATTGATCAAGAAAAGCAAGCAACACCCAAAAGAGAGCTAGTCATGGTTATAAAATTGGTATCATAAGTACTTCTCTCATGCAAGCATTGATCAAAGAGAAAAAGCAAGCCAACCACAACAAGAGATAATGCACTTGATTATTAGTGGTTCTCATTTCATATGGGTGAAGAATGAATTTCTCTATAATGATTGGTCTTCACCAAGCTTATAAATTGGACTTCACATTTCTATTGGAGTAATGAATTGGAATCTATGTGACTATCCTCTACTCCAACATAACAAAGGTATCATTGCAATGTGCATGATCATTTCATCCCTTACTAGTATGCGATTAGTGCATATAGTACATGCTTACTAGGATCATGCATAACAAATGAAATATTTAAATTCATAGCCTACCACTATTGCTTGAATTATTTGAATGATCTAGTGGTATGTGTATGAATTTGTTCATGAGCTAGTGAACCCAAGTACTTGATCTAGTTTGGATTGCTAACAAGTGACAAGTACAACATTGGCAAGATAACCCTTAGTATGAGGAGTGAAGAAGCTTGCCATTGGACCAAACCGGACTTAGAATCTTAGGCAAATCAACTTAGTTCAAGTCATACTAGAAGCTCATGACAATGATATGGGTACAAGCACAAGACAACAATGCAAATGGATATCTAGGGTGTTTCAAATGGTATCTAGACTCAAAATATTTCTTCAATTGGTATTTACAAGTGGTGTCTAGATCATGATTTACAAGTGATATCCTACAAGTGGTACTCATAAAGATAGCAAATGTTCAAGAAAAGATCATATTGACAAAATCCTACAAGTGGTTCCATGATAGAGGATTCTTCAAATTGGTATCACACACTTATTCGTGGTATTTCTACACATGATATCATTTATACAAGACGGTGGTTCCACAAGTGATCCTCAATTTTAAGTGATCATCAAATGAAGAAAGTTCCCTCACACACAAGAGCTCAAGATTATCAAGTGAATGACCCATGCTATGACATAGGGGGAGGAGCCCCACCTAATGGTATCAAGGTCAAAGATCCTAAGTGGTATCTCAAGAGCAACATACAAGTAATGCCATTCCAACATGTGCGGTGATGTCCATCAACAACGCAATATTCAAGTCTCAACCATCTACCCCAATGCAAGCCTTTGTATCAATGAGAAATACACCCTTTATGGAAATTGATGACAAAGGGGGAGAAGTTGGAACAAAGATATGTCAATGCACCAAGAGAGGGGTTTGGGGACATCATGAGAAGATGGGGTTTGGACATGGAAATGGACAAAGAGGGGACATCATGAGAAGATGGGGTTTGGACATGGAAATGGACAAAGAGGGAGCAACAATGAAGAAAAGAGAAGGATCAAAATTCTTGGACAAGAGAAGCACACAAGTAGGGGGAGCAAGCTCATGAACATTGATTGGTTGCATTTGACTTGTGCATATTCATGTGCTTGCTAGCATTGCATAAGTTTTTATTTAACATGCATGCTTGTGTGGTGTATGCTAGTTATAGAACTTGAATGATGATATGATAACTAGCATGCATAGGATGATAGCTAGACTTGTGTTTATCATGAAAAACTAGAACCTTACTTATAATGTTGATCTCACGGGGTTTCTAGTGTTTTGATGTCTAGCTACTCATGATGCTAAGGATGATGGCAAACTTATGATTTTCAAATGGTATCGAGCTATCAAATGGTATCGAACTACAAAGGTTTATTCTATACACCTTAGCATCACTTAGTAGTGCTAACCCTCCCACAAATTTCATATTTATGCATATGTGCAAGCTTGAAACCAAACCATTTGAGCACATATGTAGGGAGAGTTATCACTACCAAGTTGGATTTTATGGTGCTTATCCAAATTCTAACATAGAGCTTAAATGTTGGATAAGTGGCATAAAGTCCAAAAGAACTTAATTTCCATATCTTTGTAGAGTTGTCATCAATTACCAAAAAGGGGGAGATTGAAAGGTCCTTGTTTGGTTTTGGTAATTGAGTGACAACCTTAGGTGGACTAATTGTGTTTATGTGAGATACACAGGGAATTAGTCCACAGATAATTGTGTTATGAAGGAGCTCATTGCATATGAGACATGACATGGAGTCATGTGACCAAGGTGGCAAAGATCAAGATGAGGCTTGGCTTGATGGACCGGTTGCAAGTGTGAAGGGCAAGTCGGAGGCTTTGGAGCGATGGACCGCGAGGCGGTGAAGCTTGAGCAAGACTTGGCGCCGATGGACCGACGCAACGGTGAAGAGCAAGTGAGGTCAAGATCGATGAACCAATACGGTCATGTGATGATATGAAGTGGATCATATCATTTGGTGATTGGTTGGTGCATGTGTTGCATCAACGTCGGAGGAGATAGAGTGGAATGCGCAAGGCAAAGGTATAACCTAGGGCATTTCCATTTCACCGGTCATAGGTGTGTAGAGAAGTTTATGACCGGGTTTAGGATAGATGGCCGTACTATTAAGAGGGGCAAACTTGTTTGCATATCGGTCATCTAGTGCCACTTGAGCGATCTAACTTTGCATACGTGTTAGGATCGAGTGGCGAGGCAAGTTGAGTGCCTAATTCCTTCGAAGAAAATGTTTGTGAAAATGCTAACACACGTGCACAAGGTGGTGATCACTTGTTGGTGTTGGCACTTTTGCGAAGGCGGTGGAGTTTGAGCGGTAGAGAGGGTTTGGGTTCCTCTCTCCCTCCCGCCGAGCTTGCGAGGCGGGATTCGGCGCTTTTTGGAGAAGTGAAACGCCTATTTTCTACTACGCCGGAAGTCGGAAAAGAAACGGAGGCGAACGCGGTCACAGAGGTGACCGGACGCAGCACCGGACGCTGCACCGGACGCGGTCACTATGGACCGGCGCGTCCGGTCAGTGCAGCGCGGGCGTCAGGCGCGCGGGCTAGGGTTTGACACCGGCGCGTCCGGTGTCCCACGGGACCGGCGCGTCCGGTCTGGCGAACAGCGAGTCACGAAGTCATCGGACGCGGTGCGCGTCCGGTCCTACACCATCGGACGCGTCCGGTGGTCCAGGGTGCTTACTGGACTCGCACCGGATGTGGTTACTGTGGCGTCCGGTGGTTGCGAGGAGCGCGTCCGGTCTTGTCTTCGCGGGCGCGGGTACTGTGCGCACCGGCGCGTCCGGTGGTTCGCAACAGCGCGTCCGGTGGGTCGTTTGACCGTTGGCGCACAATGACCGTTGGTGGATCTAATGGACGAATTTGAATTCGGTGAACACGTGGACGTCGCAGGGGCACCGGACGCGGTTGAGCGCGTCCGGTGTGTCACGACCGGCGCGTCCGGTGCTCCCGCAGAAAACGGACAAGTGTGTGCAACGGCTCTATTTGACTGTGGGGTTATAAATAGACCTTGTGGCCGGCCTTGGCCGTCAGCTGAGCACACTTTGGCCTTGGTGGCTTATGTGGTAGTGCTTGGAAGCCCTCTAACTCACTCATGCTTGATAGTGTTCATCGGATCGAGTGAGAGAGCGATTCTAGTGCGTTGCATCGAGAGGATTGCATCGAGTGGCACTAGGTGATCGTGTTGCAAGCCGGTGGTGCTTGTTACTCTTGGAGGTTGCCACCTCCTAGACGGCTTGGTGGCTTGCGACTCCGTTGAAGCACGCGTGGAGATTGTGCGTAGCTCCGGAGGAGAATTTGTGAGGGGGATTGTGCTCACCCCGCGGGGATCGCGAAGAGCAACTCTAGTAAAGCTCGTGGCTTGGAGGATCCCCATCTTGAGAGTGGATGTGCGGCACCCGCTGAGGGTTTGACTCTTGATAGTCAATTAGCTCGTGATCCATCAAGTGGGTGTATCGCCACAACGGGGACTAGCTTGGTGGCAACCAAGTGAACCTCGGTGAAAAACTGCCGTGTCAACATTGTGTACATCTTCTCGGTGGTTTGCTTTCGATTCACAAGCTTGTATTTACATTCATATACTTGTGCTTGTGTAGTTGCTCTTGTAACTAGTTTCCTTGTGTAGTTAGCTAGTTACCTTCTTGCTTGTGTAGCATAGAAGTAGCTCCCGTTGTGTGGCTAATTTGGTTTGTGTAACCTTATTAGTCATATTGCTTAGTTTGTGTAGCTAAGTAATTTGCGCTCTCTAGTTTGGCATTAGTTGCCTTGCTATTGAGCATTGCTAGTGAGCATAGGTGGCTTCGTGCTTTTGCTTACTAGAATTGTGTAGGAGCTCCCCGGCTTTGCTAAAGTACTAGTGCATAGGTTTGTGTGACCTTGCTATAGAATTGTTTAGGAGAGCTCTTGCTAAGGAAAGCACCTTAGTTATATAATTAGGATCTTTGTGAGGTGCTTGTGAACTTAGATAGAGGGGTGTAGTCTTGGCTAGACCGATAGTTTTAATTCCGCATTTGTTTCGGTTTGCAGACGCGATTAATTTTAGAAAGGACTATTCACCCCCCTCTAGTCCGCCATCTCGACCCTTCACATTGTACCTAGGATCCTTATGCTATCTCGCCATACATGTACCACCAGACGCTCAAAGACAGGTTTACCATGTAAATTATGGGTTGGAACTTGACGTCTTTCATGCTCTAACAAATGTTATGTGTTGCATTCTCTGCCACTAAATTGCCCAATCTATCAATCATACGCTACATGGTACCCTTTTGTTCGTGGGCAGAGTGTGAGTAACATGCCCTTACCCCTTAAGTATTAATGACACTACACCACAGTCCATCTTTAGCGTCACATGGGAGTCGTTAAAAATGTCAATTTAATGTCAGAAGGTCGGACGTTAAAAATTAGTAACCACAGCTCATGAGTTACACAAAACTTACTTTTTCTCTATATTGTGTATACAAGCGATCCAACTAAGGCTTTACGTGCTGAAGGCGACCTAACTACCTAAATCGTGTAGATAGGTCCAGTAGTTAAACACCACTTTACACGGTATTACAACATCCCATGAGGGTAGGCGCAACGAAGGGCCAACGTACAATCATACATCTAGAGCACCCAACAAAACCACTTAACCACACATATATACAAGTTGACATCACACATCCAGACAAGTTCATAGTTTTCTATGGCAAACAACATTGTTATCTAAGGGTTGCATTCTGAAGGCACTTGAGTGCATTGCCGATCTAGTAACCCGGTTTGTAGCCATCCAAAAAGCCAAGAACCCTCTCGATCTCAACGACAACATCATGGGCCTAGAGGGATTGAAAGCAATTAGAACCAACATTTTCACGATCTGTGGCTAGACAACAGGGAGGAGGGAGAAGACAGCAACAGGAGTAAGAGTCCTCATACATCCATGGCGGAGGCAGAGGACTAGGTAGTACCTCAGCGGCTTGCGATGGAGAAGAGGAGGTCTGTCCTGTCCATGGAAGCGGAGGCGAAAAACAAGGTAGAGGGAACATGGTGAATATAATATTTATACTTAGGTTAGCAAGTGGAAATGTTAATTATAAAACTAATTAATAAAAATCGAGAACCCATTTAAACAAATAGCTTTCGTAGCTAGTTCGACTCTCAACGAAAAGAGCATGTCGTTTTGGTTTGCTGTTTGTTTTTTTTTCCACACTGACTGCTGCTCAACGAAAGCAGCACGTTGTTTTGGTTTGCTCCTTTTTGTATTGTTTTTTTTTCCACACTGACTGTTGCTTCATTGTTTTTGTTCTTTTTTCACACTGATTGCTCCTTCATTGTTTTTTTGTTTTTCTTTTTTTTTTTGCATTTTTTTCCACGCTGAATGCTGCTTCATTTTTTTTTCACACTAAGAGCCTGATTGAATGTATCTAAGTAAATTTCAAAGTAAAACTTTAGACAGCTAAAAGTTTCTAAGCTAAACTTTAGATTTAGATACTCCAGCTAATAGACTCAGTTAAATCCGTGCAATTAGTTTTGTAATTAGTCTAGTTTAATACTCCAAACAGGTCTAGCTAAACCTAACTAAACTTTAGCTGGTCTTTTAGGTAGGCTGTTTATATGCTTAGCAGCTAAATTTAGTCAGCTAAAGTTTAGCTGGTGCATTCGAACATGCCCAAACTGCTGCTTCATTTTTTTGTTTTTTTCATTGTTTTTTTTACGCTGACTCTTGCTTCATTTTTTTTCCACACTCAGGGGTTGTTTAGTTGGTGAAAAAGTTTGGGTTCAGCTACTGTAGCACTTTTCATTTTATTTGACAATTTGTGTCTAATCATAGACTAATTAGGCTCAAAAGATTTGTCGCGTGATTTACAACTAAACTGTGTAATTAGTTTTTTCTTTCGTCTACATTTAGTACTCCATGCATGTGCCGCAAGATTCGATGTGACAGATACTGTGCAAACTTTTTTGGGTTGCATGAGCAACTAAACAGACCCTTACTGCTGCTTCATTTTTTTTTCGCACTGACTGCTGAACTTGTTTTTTGTTTTTTTCCCACTCTGCCAGCGGTCAATACTGCCAAGCTATCATTTTTCTTTCACTCTCGGGCTGCCTCCACGGCTCCACTGACGACTGCTGCGCCATGGCCGGCGCCGGCGGTGACTGCTGCTTGCTCCGCCTTCCCGACGACTCCCTCTTCCTCGGTCTCGACTGCTCCACCCAGTAAGCTCCCTTTCCTGCTCTTCAGCTCAAGCTTAGTCAAGCCTCGTCGCTCGCTTCTTGACTTGCTAGCTCTCCACTAGACCACCACCATTGCCGGCTGCTGCCGTCGCTTCGCTTGACTTCACTACTGCGCTGACCTCAAACCAACCAACCAGGTCGCTCAAGGCCACGGTGCTGGACGCCGGCCTGGGCATCGTGGCCACCGACTCCGTCCACTTCGACTCGGACCTGCCGCACTATGGCACCCGCGGCGGCGTCCTCCGAGACCAAGACCCCGACGAGCGGGGCCGCATCGTGTCGCCGCCGCTCATGTGAGCGGAGGCGCTGGACCTGCTCCTCGGGAGGCTGCGGCCGCGCGCCGACCTCCGCCGCGTCGCCGCCGTCTCCGGCTCCGCGCAGCAGCACGGCAGCGTGTACTGGGCCAAGGGCGCCGGCGCCGCGCTGGCCACCCTCGACCCTGCCGCCGGCGAGGGCCTGGCGCCGCAGCTCAAGGCCGCGGGCGCGCTCGCGGCGCCGGAGTCGCCCGTGTGGATGGACAGCAGCACCGCGGCGCAGTGCCGGGAGGTGGAGGCGGCCATGGGCGGGCCCCTGCGCCTGGCGAGGCTCACGGGGTGCCGCGCGCACCGGCGCTGCACGGGGCCGCAGATACGGAAGATGCACCAGACCCGGCCGCAGGTGTACGAGGCCACCGAGAGGGTCTCGCTGGTGAGCTCGTTCATGGCGTCGCTGCTCGTTGGCGGGTACGCCTGCATCGACGAGACCGATGGAGCCGGGATGAACATCATGGACATTGACACGCGCCAGCTGCGCCAGGACGCTCTTCAGGTTCTCTTGGTGTTTGCCTCTACATACAAATTAAATGTTCATGATTCCCTTTACTGATTCAGAGTTTCAGACTTCAGACTTGCAACTGTGTTCGCCATTGCAGATTGCAATTGTAACTAAAAAGATGGAAGTGGCACATACTAGAATTAATCCCAATCAGCTCAAAGAAGAATTATGCTCAGTTCAACATTTTTACATTTCAATTTTGTAGGCTATGGCTCCAAATTTGGAAGAGCGGATTGGGAAACTAGCACCAGCACATGCTGTGGCTGGAAAGATTGCTCCGTATTTTGTTCAGAGGTAAATACAACTGTATCTTTCGTTGGTGTCTGTGTGTGGTCACAACTTCACATCATGAAAGGTTGGATAATGTGAATAAGCTGTAGTAACTTTTCGATCATTGTTTACTTGTATCACCAGCTTATCAAATCGATACTTCTCGGATTAATGAAATCCATTATCTAAAAAAAAAAAATCAGATCGATACTTCTGTTTTTATGTTCTTGCAGATTTCAGTTTTCAAGCAGCTGTCTAGTTATTCAGTGGTCAGGAGACAACCCCAACAGCCTTGCAGGTACTTAGGTTCATCCTAATCTTTTGAATTCAAATATCTTTGTATGTTCTGATGTTTGTTTGTCTAGACAAAAAGAATGACCAAATGAATTGGTCCATATATATGTTAAGACTGCTTGCATGCTGCAAACTTAAAAAGTGCTTTTGGCTTCCATACATGTGTGATTGTGCAGGCTTAACTTTGAGCAATCCTGGTGATCTAGCAATCAGCCTTGGGACAAGTGATACGGTAATCGTCTACCACCTTGCTTTGTTACAATTTTTTGGTTGCTAATCGTCTACCACCTTGCTTTGTTACAATTTTTTGGTTGCCTTATTTCCCAAAAGAGTTATTACTAAAAAGAAAATACTTAGCAGTGCAGTACATACTATGATCTGGTTCTGAAATTGGCAAAACGTGCAAGCTGAACCTTACTTCTACTACAGTGGATCAGTTAGTAAAAGAATCATGGAAAATGTACTCAACAGTCAACATGTGACATTGTGGTGCCTCTATGGCCCTTTCAGGTTTTCGGGGTTACCGATTCACCTGAACCAACCCTAGAGGGAAACATCTTTCCTAATCCAGTCGATCCTAAGACCTACATGGTTCTACTTTGCTATAAAAATGGATCTCTAACACGAGAAGGTATGGTTTGCTAGTTACTTCTATTGCACTCTACCCCCTTACTAATACATACATTTTGTTCAGACCTCCGCAATCGTTATGCTGAGAGATCTTGGGATCTGTTCAACAGGTTGCTTGAAGAAACAGCCCCCTTGAATGGTACACCAATCTATTAAGCCATCATGCCATTTACTGAAGAATTGATAGCCTAGTTTCTTTAAGCATAACTAAATGTGAGTTTGTGTTTATACAATGGACATCAGAGAGTATGTTGGGAAGCTGAGATAACTGCTTGGCTAGAAATCATGGCATAACCACATATTTCAACCACTCAGTTTACAGCCTTGCAATAATTGGCAACTCAGTGCAGTATTATAGTTATGCCTTTTGATCCCAACATGGCTAATGCAGTTACTACATAAAGCTCGCCTTTCCTTGACATTCACAATAGATGCTTGCATTGACCACACAAAGTAACTTTCCTGAAGATTCCTGGACTTATATTTTCCTGCTTTTGCAGGAGGGAAGTTGGGATTTTACTACAAGGAACATGAGATTCTCCCACCACTTCCAGGTTAGTTTTTTTTCCTTACATTTTTTCCCTTTCGCAATTCAATCTTCAGCTCAGTGCTCATTTCGATTAGATGCCCACCTACATGCATAGTTGGATTTCACCGGTACATTGTCAAGAATTTCACTAGTGGACCTTTGGATGAGATGGTTGAAGAAGAAGTTGACAAGTTCGATCCTCCTTCAGAGGTTTTTGAAGACCTCAAAACCTGTAAATCAAACTGTTTGTCATGCTCATTTTATTAACAGCCATGATTTAGGTACGTGCGATAATTGAAGGGCAGTTCATGTCCATGAGGGGCCATGCTGAGCAATGTGGCCTGCCAGTGCCTCCAAAACGGATTATAGCAACCGGTGGCGCATCCTCAAACCCAGCAATTCTCAAGATAATGGCATCTATTTTTGGTTGCCCAGTGTACACTTCCCAAAGATCAGGTATGCGCAGCCCTTACAGGAGATATACTGATGTGCCTGCTTACACATTAATATGCTTATACTCCTTAAAAACGTAGTATTAATATGCTTGTCTCAGTATCAATTCCTATTCTGAAAACAACACGATGAACAATACTTATAATTAATCTAGTTGTTGTGCATGCTCACAAATTCTTCTTTTCTATGCGAGTTCATAATTTTTTTAATTTGGTCGCTAATTCTGATACGCCTAAATATACCATTCAATCAATGCAGACTCTGCCTCTTTGGGTGCTGCTCTGCGAGCAGCCCATGGGTGGCTTTGTAAGCAGCAAGACGAGTTTGTGCCATTCTCATGTGTGTACTCAGGAAGATTGGATGGAACATCACTTGGCATGAAGTTGGCTGTTCCTTTTGGGGACTGTGAGGGAGACACTGAGCTTCTGAACAACTACACATTGTTGGTTAAGAAGAGGTTGGAGATTGAGCAGAAGCTCATTGCAAGATTTGGTGGACCAGAGTGAAGTGACTGCTAGGTAAAATCTATCTGTTGATATGCTTTTGGTAATTGGTAGCAGTATTGATGATAAGAATAGGCTATCTTCTACACATGTATCGCTTAAAATTGAGTCAGATGTGCAGTGGCCGCAGAAATTAGACATCAACCATTAACATGCAACCATTAAAAATATACATTAGCCTACTAGGATCAAATTCACAGTTAGCTTAGTATATCTATTCATTTTATTGATTCCTTTTTATGTTAATTTTGAGTCTAATCTAGCCCCTTTTCATTCTTCTTGTCAATATCGCACTGCATTAACTTTATGCCGCTTGAGCACTATACTTGACACAGTTCGGAAATCGCTCATATCACCTTTTAGTCATAGGATGTGTAGGCTGACTGTGTCAAGTATCCTACAATATATTCGGCCTATTTTCATGGATTAACACCACTTGCATATTCATTCTTCACTCAAAAGTCAGAATGCTGAGATGACACTCTGTCATGATGGAAACAGGATTTGTTCACTGATGGAAAAAATGCAAATGCCATGCATGTTAGTTATGCTGGTGAATGGCATCCTACTCAACATGGTGAGGTTGCAGCAAGAATGGCCACCAAATTTGCAAGATCTAGTTGGGAGCTACTACTGCTACTTACCACAGCAAGCATGCACTGCTCCCACTTGTAAATTAGTGGATTCCTATTGCCACTACACTACACGTCTACACCTCACTCTCTTACATGCACCATGGCCACTATCGACGGCTCATGAAAGAAACGCTCAAGCACACCTAGATACCTATGCCACAATTTCCTTGCAAAATGACAAGCTCATATTCTTTTCCGTTTGTAAAACGAAAATTGTTGCTCTAAGTGCTGATGTTTTTTTTCTTTGCCATTTCATATTGCCTTTTCCATTGCATATTTTTTATTGTCCTAAGTGCTAAATATTTGCACCATTTGAAGTATAATCGTCCATGATAATCTGAACTTAAGCTTCCTGAGAGAAAAGGTTGAAACTGAGGTACCGTCATGCTTTATGTTTTTTCAAGGATTAGAATAACCAAAATGAACTGAAATATGTTTACTCGCACCTTTTTTTTTACCAGAAAAAGGAGTCGCCTTATCTGGACTTGTGATTTTTCTGTATAACTGAATGTATGAAAGAATCATACGAAAATGCTTGAAAACGAAATTGTGAAAGTGACTACAATTGTCATGACACATCTGTAATTAGCAGATAGTACTAAAAAAGTTTTAAAAAAACACACCTCTTTTTTGCTTGCACTTTAATGCTTTACCTGATATGATATCCCATGAAATGGCAGCACTCGACCACAAAAGTGCTTGCTGGTGATCAAAAAGCATAATTGAGGTTTTTGTTTGCTCGAATCCCAAAAATCAAAAATGAAATCTCACGTGTCATACGCACATTAAGGATAGTGAAGTAACTACTATATGATAAGCTTGGCTTCCAGCATCAGGGTGTAAGCAAAGAACTAATTTTGTTATGAATTTAGTAAACTTTTGATGCTCAAATGCATGCCACCGTACCAGGAAGAAAAATTTTAAATGGTGTTTCCTAAAGTTTTTTTAAAGGCGTTTCCTAAAGTTTTGAATGTGAACACACCAGCACTGGCGGCTTTGACACGTGGATTATATATTGTTTTAATGGTGCACTGCCACCGTGGCACTAATTAAGTAGACTTGGGTCCACAAGCTTTTAATAGGGCTGAGTCAACTTCCATGGCACTACGCTATCATTCCCTCCTATCATGCAGTGTACTCCCAGCCACGTCAACATCCGGGTCCACAAACAGAATCGAACTCACTTTTCAAGTGGAATGTACACTGCATTCGCGGCCAAAACCTGTTTCATGAGCTATTGTTTCTTTTAAAAACAGAAAGATGGCATAAAAACACAGTACGCCTGTTTTTTTAAATTTTTGTTTAGGGTCTATTTGGACCCATTAGTTGCTAACAATTATCTAAGTAATGTGCTACAACTAATATTAGCTGCTATTAGCTAGTTTAGTCCAATTAGTGAAATAGTTGTTAGTTGATACTCAACCAACAATTAGCTAGACCTGTTTAGATCTAAGAAGATAATTATTATCAGCTAACTACTATTTTCTTGGATCCAAACAGGGCCTCTATCTGATCTGATCAGATGCATGGAATGACTATTGTATCAACCTTGTCTCGGATTGCTCCTTTTGTCATTCACGTGCGCAAGTGCTCTCTTGCCCATCTCCCGCCTATCTCCATTTTTTTGGATCGAGTCTAACCATGTGTTTCATTAAGAGAAATAGATGGTTACGGTCACAATCTATGACCTTAGCAAGTCTAGAGTTGCCAAGATCACAAATCAAAATGAGTGACCTACATTTATGAGAGACTTTCGTGAGGACCCTGATTATTTAGAGTTTATGATACTAATACCAAAGAGTTTGCGAGCTGAAAACCAAGCAGTAAAAGAGATAAATGACAAAGCAACAAAGCTAGTGACGACTAGGGGTGAACAAACCTAAGAGACAAAGGCCTCCATACCATCCACCACCTACAATAAATCTCAAGAAGCATAGCAACCTTCTCGCGACCATGATGCTCGAAGACATGGTGAGAGCTGCAACAATCTAATCACAGTGTCAAGCACAACTCTTTGCAAACATTCTTCACCCACATAATCCCCATGTTAGGTGGAGGTGCAGGCAGCAGGAGAAGTCAAACAACATGTTTCCACCTAGCCGGATGTTGAAGCTTCATGAAAAATGAGGATATGTAGCAACTGCGTTAGGAGAGAATACAACCTCATTAAAGTTTGATTCCCAAGAATCTAGCAAACACATGAGACATCATGGAGAAAGGGACCAGGTACGAATCCAACTCAAATGAGCAAGATGATGGCCACGACAGGAGACTCGGCTAACATTAGAGGTTCTAAGTGACTGTGAGAGGCCAAAACTAGCTATTCAACATAACCACTCCCCTCCCCCTGATGATACTAGAAGCATATCGGAGGGCAAGGTGAGTGAACACTATTGGTGGGGCGTGGGTTTGCCAACCTGAAGGTGGCATCCATGGCAACAACAATGGGCACCCTTGAAGCCGTCTCAAGAGAGGGCAACGACAACATGAGATCTTCACTAAATGTGAGATCTTCATAGAGAGCAAAAATTGTGTCTCACTCATCATTTTGAGTCACAGAAATGACCTCCATTGCGATTACTAAGCGGACTTTAAGCGTAGTGAGAACTTTTGATAGAGATGACATGTGACAGGTAGATGAGGACATGCCAGGAGAGGGCTTCGTGAAGTCACGGGCAACCACTCCATCATCCATAGCGGTGGCAGCCGTTGGCAGCATTGTTGAGGAAGACCGAACACGAAAGGATCTAACTAGTGACTATGCCCGTTGGGTGATGGGTCCAAGATCTAGATATTTGGGAGAACTAGCGGCCGATGGGGAACCATCTTCCATGAGCTAGCTTGTTGACGACAACTATGAGGAAGTGTTGACAAATGGTAGCAAAGAGGCGCTCACTGAGTGTGCAGGGTGTGACTTTGTGCTACATTGAGAGTCATAATCGCGACGGCCATCGATGGGGAGCCCCCATATATCTGGATCTAGGAAGGCTCCTTGCAATGACCAAGCTATCTCGGTCAACATCATCGACACGGACAACCAATGCAACGGCGATAAGGGGCAGGGGGAAGGATGAAGAATGAGCTCCATGGGTGATGGTGGCCACAGCACAAGGGGCTACGATATGATAGCTATAACATCAAAGGGAAGCTCTCACAGAGAGGAAGCGCATGGAGAGACATGAAGGCTGAAGTGGTGGAGAGGCTGCGAAGAGGTGGAGAATCGTTGGCAGCAAGGGAACCCTAGGCGGGTCAGTACCCACATCAGCACACACCATTTCTTCTCGGCATACCTCCATTCATCTCATGCGGTATTCTCGTCGTAAGGTTTGCCCCCATGTCCTCCATTAGTGCCATCGACAAGCCTCCTGCCTCCGTGTTTTTCCGCCCATCAGAAATGCTCTACCATCCAGGACCGCCGGTGTATTTATTTGTGGCTCTACATTGCCCCTCAATCACCACCTTATTTACTGGACAACCTAACTTTCAACCCCAACCCATTTTAAAGAGAGGTGCTATATTCCAGGTGTCTGGATTTTTTTTAAAAAATTCAGCTGGTATAATTAAAAGAAAAACTCACAAGGAACAATTCACAATTTTTTCTATAGCCAGATAATGATAAGATTGCATGTTTCCTAAATGACAATTAAAAAGTGGGCACCTGAGATATAGGAGAATTTCTAAGTATAGCTACCAATATCTTTGCTTGAAAATTAATCTCCTAGACTTTAGATCGTATAAATTCAATATAATAAGCAACTTAAAACACCTAGCTACATGGCTGCCAAAAAAAACCTCGTCGTCCAACTGTATTTCTTGGCATCACTCTCAGGAAAACAAAAGCATACATGAGAAAAAAGTTGTCGAGAAAAAGAAAGGCTCCATGGATCCAAAGAGAAAGGAACATTTCAAAGTAGAATGCATGCACCAATATATATTTGCTTCCATCCAAATATGATATGATATATACATATATATATATAATATTTGTCTTTCCCGTCCACTCAGTCATCAGAGCATCAGATTCTGCTTAAACACCAAGCAGTGTGCATATGTGATGAGTGACGACGATGCACTGGGCTACTTCAGGCCGGAGAAAGCACAGGACCCAGTAAAGCTGCCTAGCTAGCTAGCTATCCTACATACATATATGTATATATATTTATATATCTCTCCTAGTGCAAGAGCGAACAATCTTTGCAACTTGCATGCTTGTATGATCGAATAATCCCTTATGTAAATCGTCATCGCCTCATCAATTAGTACATATATAAAGAAATATATAATGGTTGCTTAGTAGTACGGCTAATTTGTTTAGTCTGACCGGTCACTTGCATGGGCATGGCACGTGTACTCCGTACGTTGTTGTTGCTTCGATTCAACTCACTTCTAAGGAGGAGTAGCAGCATGACGATGATCTTTGTCGTCTTTGTCGTCCTTGGTGTCCTTGGTCGTCCGGGCGGCGGGTGGCCCAGCCTCGGCGAGCATCTGCACGACGTCGGCCATGGTGGGGCGGAGTGTCGGCATGCTGCAGGTACAGCGCACGGCGACGCGCAGCGCCTGCACCATCTCCTCCTTGTAGGGGCTCCACGCGAGGCGCTTGTCCAGCGCGTCCGCCTCTGCTCCGGCGCCGGCGGCCACCTTGCCGGAGACCCAGTGCACGATGTCCCTCGTGTCCCCGAACTCCGGCTCGATGGGCTTCCTCCCCGTGGCCAGCTCCATGAGCACCACGCCGAAGCTGTACACGTCGCACTTGGTCGTCGCCTTGGACGAGTAGGCGTACTCTGCCATGTATCCATATATTGATTAATAATATTTATTTTAAAAAGGAGAAAAGAAATCATGCATGCATATATGCATGTACTCCGATGATGATCCTACCTGGCGCGAGGTAGCCGTAGGTGCCGGCGATGGTGGTGGTGGAGGCGTCGCGGTCAGCGCCGCCGCCGCGGCGCGCCTGGAGCACCTTGGCGATGCCGAAGTCGGCGACCTTGGGCTCGAAGTCGGCGTCGAGGAGGATGTTGGAGGACTTGATGTCGCGGTGGACGATGGGGAAGAGGAGGTCGTGGTGGAGGTAGGCGAGCCCCTGCGCGACGCCGAGCGCCACGCGGTGGCGCGTCGGCCAGTCCAGCAGCAGGTAGCAGCCGTGCAGCGCCTCCCACAGGTTGCCGTTGGGCATGTACTCGTACACCAGCAGGTTGCAGTCGGCGCCGGAGTAGCAGCAGTAGAGCTTCACGATGTTCTTGTGCCGGATGCTGCCCAACGTCTCCACCTCCGTGCGGAGCTCGCGGTCGCCCAGCCACCCGCCGCCGTCGCTGTTGCTGCTGTTGGCGGTGGTGGTGTTGGTCAACACCGCCGCCGCCCAGTCCACCTGCTTGTTGCTGCTCGGCGGCCGCAGCCGCCGCGTCGACACCCACAGCTTCTTCACCGCCACCAGCTCGCCGCTGCTGAGCTCGATCTTGTACACGGTCCCGGAGCCGCCGTGGCCCACGATGTTCTTGTCGATCAGCGCCTCCAGGATCTCGTGCTGCTCGAAGGTCAGCTTGTGGAAGCTCTTCACGTCGTACGACGCGCTCGACCCCCGCGACGACGCCAGCGCCCCGTCCTGCTCCGCGAGCCGCCGCGCCCGCAGCATCCACCGCCGCGCCAGCGCCAGCATCGCCACCGCGCACACCATCGTGCACACGCCCACCACCCACACGTCCCCGGCCAGCCCGCGCCGCAGGCTCGGCCGCGGGCACAGCGGCAGCGCCGGGTCCGTCAGGTTCAGCCGGAACGCCACGCACAGCCCCGGGTTCCCCGCCACGCTCTCCAGCAGGCCTTCCTTGATGAGCTGCAGCGGCACCGGCCCCGACAGGTTGTTGTCGGAGAAGTCCAGCGAGTTTGGAAGCAGCTTGCACAGCGACTCCGGGATCTCGCCGGACAGCGCGTTGTCCGACAGGTTCAGCACGTTCAGGGTCTTGAGCCCGGCGAGCGTCTCCGGGATGGACCCGTTCAGCCGGTTCCCCTGCAGGGACAGCTGGTTCAGCTTCGACAGCAGGCCCACGGACTCCGGGATGGGGCCGCCGATGAGGTTGTTGCTCAGGTCGATCTTCACCAGCCCCGACGCGCCGGCGATCTCCGGCGGGAGCACGCCGGACATCCGGTTGTTGGACGCGAACAGCGACGTCAGGTTCGTGGCGCCCGCCACCGTGGCGGCCACGGGGCCCGTGAAGTGGTTGTAGTTGAGGTCGACGATGGAGGCATGCGGGAGGCCGAAGATGCCCGGCGGCACGTCGCCCTCCAGGTGGTTGTTGCTCACCCGGAACCGGAGCAGCGGTGTGCACTCGGCGTACGCCGGCGGGATGGGCCCCGTCAGGAGGTTGCTCAGCACCAGGATGTACTGGAGCTTGCCGTTGACGCAGGCGTACGGCGGCAGCGGGCCCGTCAGCTGGTTCTCCGACACCTCGATCACGTTGAGGTCCGAGTACCGGCCGAGGTCGGCGGGGATCTCGCCGGTGAGCTGGTTGCGGTACACGGAGAGGATGCGCAGCTGCGTGGAGTTGCCGAGCACGGCCGGGATGGGGCCCGTGAGGCGGTTGGTGTAGATCTGGAGCACGCGCAGGTTGCGCAGCGCGCACAGCGACTCCGGGATGGCCCCCGTGAGGCGGTTCTCGGAGAGGTCGATGTCGGTGAGCAGCGTGAGGTTGCCGAGCTCGGCGGGGACGCCGCCCTCCAGCTCGTTGTAGTAGAGCTCCAGGAACTGCAGCCTCGGGAGGCGCGCCAGCGACACGGGGATGGTGCCGGTGAGGTAGTTGCCGCTGAGCTCCAGGTCGGTGAGCGACGTCATGTTGCCGAACCACGCGGGGATGCCGCCGCGCATGGAGGTGGTGGAGAGGATGAGCACGCGGATGCGCCGCAGCGGCACGAACAGCGACTCGGCCGGCCGCCACACGTCGAAGCCGGGGTTCTGGTTGAGGTTCACCACCTCCAGGCTGGTGACGTTGGCGATGGACGTCGGGAACGCGCCGGTGAAGAGGTTGTTGGACAGGTCCAGCACCCGCAGCGCGCGCAGCGGGGACAGGTCGGGGGGCACGGAGCCCGACACGCCGGAGAAGCTGAGGTTCAGCACCTCCAGGGAGGTGCAGTTGAGCACGCCGAGAGGGAACCCGCCGCGGACGTCGTTGTACGCCATCCGGAGCTCCCGGAGCGCGGGCAGCGCCGCGCAGACGCCCGGCGGGAGCCTGCCGACGAGGCGCCACGACGTGACGTTGATGCCCGTGACGTTGCCGGAGCGGTCGCAGGCGACGCCGTGGAACCTGCAGTAGTCCGGCGCCGGCGACGTGAAGTCCCACCACCTCGACATGCCCGGGCCCGGGAACTGCTCCTTCATCTTGGCGAGGTAGGCAGCCTGCGTGTCCAGCTCCAATGCCGCCGCCGGACCGCCATCGCCAGACGCGAAGAAGAAGATGACGAAGAGAACGAACCAGAGCAAGGGTGGAGGTGAACAGAGAGTGGACACCATAGCACCAGCTGACCAGCAGGTAGGAGATAGAAGAACGAAGAAGCTTTTCTTGTGCTAGCTCGATCGTACGTGTGCCTGCAAGCTTGTGCCGCTGTTGTTGAAAGGAGCTTTGTTGCAATGGGATTGGAATGGTGAGGAGCTATCAGGAAGGGAGGGGAGTATATAAGTGGAGTGGGAATCTGTGGAGGGAATTGGAATTGCTGAATGGTGATGGTGATGATATAAAGGAGACGGCGGAGGGAGAGATGCATGGCTTTTGGGCTGGTTCGGCTAGTGGAAAAGCCGGCTGGTTTCGACTGATTCAATAGTATTCTGTGAGAGAGAATAAGCTGAAACAAGCTGAAACAAGCCGAAACATGACTTGCAGAACAGGGCCTTTGCTGTTGGGGGGATATATGCCCTGCCCCAGCTCCCAGCTGCTCTGCTCATTGCCAATCACAACAAAACTGATTGGTACCTCAGTGCAGTCCACTCCAGTGAGCAACATTCTCCAGCCTCTTCTTGTGGTCTCTTTAGCTCTCTCTATCTCTTGTGTTGTCCAGGAATTTTCCTTGTGCAGTGCTGCTGGTCAAAATTTGACATGCAGTCAGTCAGTTGGTCAGGTCTGGCCCAGTCAAGCCCAGCATGTCCACTAGCCGTTCAGAATCAAGAGCTGAGAGAGACAGGGGCCTCATATGGGCCTGCCCACTCTTCAGCCCACAGCTGACACAGGCCCACCCGGCTCGACCCAGTCCAGCCCGGCCCGGCCCGGCCGAGTACTAACTGAACCCAAATGCGTTTCACACTTCCAGGCAAGTGATCAGTGAACCATGCTTTTTTAGATATGATCAGTAAACCATATTAGTTCACCAACTGCTGTCAAGAGATTGACATGTACCGGCCGGCAAGCCATGTCAGTCGTCAGCTTTCTGTTCAGAGTTGACATAGTAAATCAGTGTTTCTGTTAAGAGTTGACATGAAGCGGTGGTCAATGATAGATTACCGACACCATCATGCTAGTATATTATCTGTGCATCCAGCATATTAATTTCCTGCTGAAACCTGAAATGGAGAGCACTGTGTTGTGGTGGAGAGGCATCACTCACAGTCAATCAGTCACAGACTCACGCCCCCCCTGCTGTTAAGTGTTAACTGAAAACACTACTGAAGGCATAAAGCACAGTCCAGCTGAACTGCAGATCAACTTGCAAGCAGCAAACACAGTGCAGCTGCTAATCCTGCAATCTCCATGGGGAACAAGGACAAAGCCTGCCTCTAGTGGATGCCAATCCCAATCATTGCTCACACTTGAGGAGGATCAGCAGCATGCTGACAAATGTAAAGCCGCTTCCATCTCCTAAAAATCAATTCTTTATAGCCCTCACAAGCAGTGAGTTATTTGAGGAGCGTAGTGTATTAGGCTGCACCAGAAAGTAGCAGCAATTAAAAAAAAGAACAACAAGTGAGCGCTACTGCACGCTCAGCTATGCTTCTTCAGTAGTGGCCTGAATGATGCCATGCTTTATTTGCCAGTAGTTTGTTTGCAATGTGTGCATACGCCAATCTGCATCTTTTTCCTATTCAGCCAGCCGTGCTCAGTAGTTTAGTAACCGAATTAGAACTTTAGTTTATTGTACTATATTATATATTCGATTAATGGAGTAAAAAGCATAGCGGTACGCCTGCTGATAATTGTTATGCAAGCTTTGAGCTTGGATTTGGCTGAAGACTCCATCAGTCAACATTATTCAGTCTCAACCTGGAATAATTAAGAACTTTCAAATAGAATTTAGGCACTTCACCATTAGTGCTACTTGCTAGAGCAGCTGTAGGCATTTGGCACAAATTCTTTACTGCTATTTAACACATCAAGAGAACAATTCCTTCAAAAACTGAAATGCCACAGGAATGGAATGCACACGTGTGCTCCAATGTTTTCCTCTTTCCAAAAGCGCCGTTTGGATAGCACCGAATAAAACTTCTGAAAAAATTTGTCCTAGAAAGAACAGCATGAATATATATAGGAAAAGTCAAATTTATTTAGTTTCTTTTCTGAATTTCTCGCTCAAAAAAGGGAATGAATATATGAAAACAATATAATTTTTGTTGAGATGGTGGTGGTGGGTCCATGTGGAGGAATCCATGGTGGATAAGGAGTTGTGACGGGAAGGTGGTGATACATAGATGCTCACTCAAAAGGTGCCATGCACTTGCCATTAGATAAAAATAAAATGTAACTCACCGTGGTGGACATGAAAAAGGAGATAATGACAAGTCCATTGTTTTTTAGAAAAAAAATCCCTTGTTCATCATCATGTGTTTCTCGCCTCTCCTGATTAGCCAGAAGCATTATTAGGTTTAGAACCACGTCAGGCCAATCGTTGTAAAAAATAGTGCATATTAGCGTACGGTTCGCCACATATATATGGAAAAGAGCAGGGCTGATTATCCTCACTCAGTTAACCCCGTCTTCAGTTGCTTTTTTTTCTCAATCACGCAAAAGTCTTTAGTGGCTTGACTGGATAAAAATCCTCAGTGACTCGATAAAAAACATCATGGGTTAAACCATGCATCATTATCCATGAAGCCTAAATTAATAGCTGCATATGCTCTATTGCTATAGCTGATAGTTTACTTTTGCTTCAGATCATGGATCTCTGAAGTATATGTGTAAAGAGTTTAGTCTTGTAGCAATTTGAATTATGATAGTTTATACTCCTTCAGGACCAAAATAGCCTCTTTTACAATATTCAAATGCTACTGCCGCCATCTAAAAAAAGAATGCTGAGTCTAGATCTAGTCTAAGTCAAATTGTTTTTAATTTTAACTAAATATACAGAAAATACTATCATCAGTTATGATTTCAAATAGGTATACTATTTGAAAATATATTCCATGACAAATTTATATGACGCTTACTTGATATCATAAAGACAATACTTATTTAATAGAACATTTGGTCGAACTGAATATGATGTGATTTTGTACTATAGCTAGAATTGTATTCTTTCTGGTACGGAGTACTTGTTGTTTAATGGCTCGTAGTCAATTTATACTCCCTCCATTCCAAATTATAAGTCGTTTTGACTTTTTTTGGTACATCCATTTTGCTATGCATCTAGATATAATAATATGTCTAGATACATAGCAAAATGGATAAAACAAAAAAGTTAAAGTGACTTATAATTTGGAACGGAGGGAGTACTTCTAGTCCTACTCCTCCTTGATTGCACCACTAACTAATTAACCACTAACTAATTAACTGACTTCTTTTCTCATGCATGATCACTATAGTACTTATTTAATAGAAAATTTTGTCAAACTGAACATGATTTGATTTTGTACTGTAGCTAGAATTGCATTTTCTTGAGACAGTGATTACTTGTTTAATGGCCTCTAGGCGATTTATACTACTTTTCTAGTCTTACTCCTCCTTAATTTCACCACTAACTAATTAACTAACTTATTTGCCCATGCATGATCACTATAGTGTGAATAATAAATGAGGATAAGATGGTCATTTTATCTATCTCACATGTTTGATCACTGTTAGACCTAATCAGCTAAAATGATTCAATAGACCAATAGATAGGATAGATTATGGTGTAGATTATTATAATCCACGCACCAAATTATACCAAACCTATATGATCTGCTTGAAACCTACTAATTGAAGATTATGGACGCCAAAAAAAGACCAACTCGCCCCTCCACCTTTGGCGCCACAGCGGAAAAAAAACTATACCATGCAAGGGCACTGTTGGTCATTTCTATCTAACAATAATCCACCTACTATAATCTAGGGATCTAACAGTGTATATTATCATAATCTATAATCTAGATTGTTATAATCTAGTTGGGATTTTCCAAATAGGGCTTAATTCCTATGCCCCAACAAGATGTTGTGAACCGAAGGTATTAGTGATAAGTCTTGATGGTCTGTGCACGTGTGTGAAGATGGCAGGACATTATGCAAGGAAGAGTAAGGTATGGCACTGAATGGTAATAACTCACTTTCTTTTTGAACCTAATAACTCACATTTTACCTTCACCGTGAAATAAAAACAGGAGGATCGGTTAAAAGATATGAATTATCTTTTAGTAAAAGAAGAAATGATTACGGCCATTAACAATCCTAAGGTGAAAACACTGTCATATGGCATTAGCTTTGTATAGTGGGTGGGGAATGAATACTCCTTTTGAACAACGGTGCATGCTCGCCACAAAGCAACATAAATATTTCAATCACCAGTCAGTCAGTCAGTCAAATGTTGTGTTGCAGATATAACAAACTTGCATTGAATCTCTTCTTTAATTATTTATATAAGGATAAATAAAACCGAGCTATTAGGGCCTGTTTGGTTGGAATCCTAGGTGAGTTGCCTAGCAAAAAAATGATGTCTGAGAGTTACCTATAAAGTTGATAATTTTTGCCTAGCTAGACAAGTTTGGAAAACATGTGTTTGTTTGGATGACTGTACCTAAGAACTTTAACCAAACAAAAGTATATTAAAATGATTAGTTTTTCCTATATATATTTAATTAGATTGGTGCAAGAGAAATTAAAGGAAATAATTATTTTTAGCAAGTTTTCTTGTTGACCGCATGATCATGTAGATAATTAAAGAAAAAGAAGAAGATAAGATGAAACCAATGTGATTAGCCGGCCATAAGTATTTTCATTAGCCCAGGCAAATGTGTTTTTCTCCCGGGCGCTGGAATTCTTCCGCCTGGCAGGGGCATCTGTTGCCTGGCCCAGGCAAAGTCACATGGCTGCAACCAAACAGTAGACAGGCAAGGTCCAGGCAGCTGTACATCCAGGCTTAGAACCAAACAAGCCCTTAATCACTTGTATACTTCAATATTCCCCTACTTCTCCTTACTTGCGTTGAGGGCTCATCATCTGGCTCAAACATGGAAATTATAGTATGTTATGATTATGAACTCGAAATAGGTGGCACTAATATCTACTATATTAAGTACTCGTCCCAAAAGAACTTGATGTTTTAGAATTTTTATTTTAGGAAAAATAAGTTGAACTATATACTAAGTTGCTCTTATGTGTATAGGTTTCCTTTGCTACCGTGGGATGGTATCGAAAGAACAATATGGTCATCCACCAGATTCAGGATGGCTAGCTTAACATGGTGAGATTTTTTCAATAAAACTTTAGGCCCTGTTTGTTCTGGGGCAAATTTTAGGAGCAGTGGCAATGTGACATTCTGCTTCTCAACGGTCGTAAGAGAGGGTGCAAAAGGCCCAAACAAGTAATGGATCCAAGATAAGCCCAATCAGTGCACTTTAGGAGTAGATGAAGTTGCTCAAACGCCAAGTTGGGCCGACAAACTCCGTATCGGAGTCTCTGTTGGGCCACACTTCAATTACGGCATACCTAGCGCCCGGACGTCCGACCCCCTGGCGGCGTCCGAATGCAGGTCCAAATATCATATTCGTTCTGTCACGCCTCATTCCCCATCGCGCCCCTATCCCCGTTCCCCACCGCGCCCCCTGTCCCAAGAGCATGAAGCACTTGAAGTGCAACATCGCAAATTACATAAACTATGTAGTGCTACATCGGAATATAAATACTGCAACATCGCAAAACTATGTAGTGCAACATCGAAAATTATGTATCGTAACATCGAAAATTATGTACTACAACACTAAAAATTATGTACTGCAACATATCAGACAGTGGTACTGCAACATCACAAAATTAACCATGAAACATGGAAATGGAAATATCTCAAATCACCTTTCAGTGCTGCAACATTTGAAAAAGCTAATTTCAACAATTAAATTTGCTTGCCATAACACGTAGAAAAAGTTAAAACTCAAAAGTTACAACATTATGAGAAAATACAATCCCAACATTAAAACTCCCTTTCTGCAATACATGAATCACCCCTATTGCAAGCTTTGAACTTGGATTTGGCTGAAGACTCCATCGGTCAACATTATTTAGTCTCAACCTGGAATAACTGAGAACTTTCAAATGGAATTTAAGCACTTCACCTTTAGTGCTACTAGCTAGAGCAGCTGTAGGCATTCGGCACAAATTCTTTACTGCTATTTAACACGTCAAGAGAACAATTCCTTCAAAAAATGAAATGCCACGGGAATGGAATGCACACGTGTGCTCCAATGTTTTCCTCGTTCCACAAGCGCCGTTTGGATAGCACCGAATAAAACTTCTGAAAAAAAATTGTCCTAGAAAGAACAGCATGAATATATATAGGAAAAGTCAAATTTATTTAGTTTCTTTTCTGAATTTCTCTCTCAAAAAAGAGAATGAATATATGAAAACAATAAAAATTTTGTGGAGATGGTGGTGGTGGGTCCACTTGGAGGAATCCATGGTGGATAAGGAGTTGTGGCGGGAAGGTGGTGATACATAGATGCTCACTCAAAAGGTGCTATGCACTTGCCATTAGATAAAAATAAAATGTAACTCAACCGTGGTGGACATGAAAAAGGACACAATGACAAGTCCATTTTTTTTTAAAAAAAATCCCCTTGTTCATCGTCATGTGTTTCTCGCGTCTCCTGATTGACCAGAAGCACTATTAGGTTTAGAACCACATCAGACCAATCGTTGTAAAAAAATAGTGCATATTAACGTACGGTTCGCCACATATATATGGAAAAGAGCAGGGCTGATTTTCCTCACTCAGTTATTAACCCCATCTTCAGTGGCTTGACCGGATAAAAATCCTCAGTGACTTCATAAAAAAACATCATGGGTTAAACCATGCATCATTATCCATGGGGCCTAAATTAATAGCAGCATACGCTATATTGCTATTGCTATAGTCTTGTAGCAATCTGAAATATGATAGTGTGGCAACTGTTGGATCGTCTAGGGTAGATCTAGGGTAGATCTAGCAGGGAGTTCTCTTTGTATTTGGGATAATCGACATGGATACATTTCCAACAGAGAGATCCGGAGAGGGAGAGAGGGAAGAAGGGGAAAGACGGACCATCGGGCTTGGCGGAGCTGCTGGCGTCGGTGAAGGAGAGGCGATGGTGGCGCGGATGTCGGGGTCGATGCAGCGGCGACGATGGACTTCCCGTCGCCTACAGCCCCTCCTCTAGATCGGTCTAGGAAAGGAGGTGGGGCAGCTACAATGGCAATGAACCTCGTGTTGTGTGCCCCTGGCCCCCACCTCCTCTTTATAGGGCTGCGCGACAGGGGCCCACCGACTAGGAGTCGGTTAAGCGTCCCCGATCAAGACACGGTCAAAGGGTCTGACTTGATCGTTAGATCAAGTCGGGTGAGATCAATCCTAACATTCTCCCCCTTGATCTCATCTTATACTTTAACTTTAAACTTTGACTTTAATTGCTTTCAGTTTTATTTGTTTCATCACAAATTAATGTATAGAGCATGCCTCATCGTCACGGTCAGTCGTCGATAGATTTAACAGCTACAATACACATCTCTGATCTGAAACAGATTCTTAAACTTTGGGCCCTTTATTGTCCGAAAATCATAGGCTATA
The DNA here is from genome assembly GCA_038087645.1 of Saccharum hybrid cultivar R570. Lineage (NCBI taxonomy): Eukaryota > Viridiplantae > Streptophyta > Magnoliopsida > Poales > Poaceae > Saccharum > Saccharum hybrid cultivar. Next base: position 2,147,095 of record JAQSUU010000664.1, on the reverse strand, counting down.
CTAGAAACTCATGTCGACTGTGTGTTCTCTGAATACACTGGGTGTTAAACCTTTGGTAAGCGGATCCGCAAGCACTTTCTTGTTACTTACATGTTTAATACCTTTTAGTATGATTCCAGACTTTCTCCTTTACAACGTATAACTTTAATGTCAACGTGTTTGGCAGTATACTTGACCCGTTGTCTTAGGAGCAAACTATTTAAATGGTCATTGCTATTGACAACCATTATCAATTCCGGGTACAAGTTCCTTAACCATTTTGCCTGTCCCTCAGTCTCATATCATGCTATATTATAACTTTACATCACTGATGATACTAGAACTGTTTCTTTGGAGTTTTTCCACAATAAAACTTCAACTGCGAGTGTTAGCTACTATGTGGGTTTCACTAAACATCTCGCCAAAATTTAACATTTGTACCCACAACTACTTGAGAGTACTTGTACTTTCTTTCTTAGCATGAGGCCGACATTCTTAACTCCATTCTAGTGATCTATATCTGGACTGGACTTTTGCCAAAACAACCCGGATACGTGAACTGTGTCAGGATAAGGTCTTATCTTTGTACTCATTAAGCTTCCAATAGCTGAAGCATATAGGACGTCCATCTATAACAATCTCACATTGTCTTTCGGAACACTAAAGTTCTCAAAACTATTACCCTTGACCATGGGAACAGGCGTAGGTTTACCCGCATAGGTATTTTATTTCTTTAGAATCTTTTCTTAGCATGCCTATGCGATAGTCCTAATACCCTTTTTCTTCTATCTCAGTGAATTTCAATTCTTATAACGAGAGACATTTCACCAAGAACTTTCTTATTGAATCTTGAGGACAAGAGCTTCTTCTTCTCATGTAGTAGATTGACATCACTACTAACAAATAAGATGTCATCCACATATACAGGATTAGAAAATGAATTTTTCATTCTATAACTTTGTACAAACGCAATTGTCCCCTTATTCTCTTTAACCCAAAATTTCTAATTGACTCTTCAACTTTAAACGTCACTGTCTAGAGATTTCCTCTATTCCATAAGAGATTTCGATAGGTGGCATCCCTTACGTTCTTTTCTTTTCATGACAAACCTCTGGGTTATGCCGCGTAATCATTTTCATACAAATCCCATTGGAAAATATTGTCTTTACTTTCATCTGATGTAACTCAGATCATGATGTGCCACTAGCACTCATTGTAATCTATTCATTCGCTTCGCGCAAAATCTTTTGATTCAAGTCACGCTCCACATCTTTACATATTCCCTTTGGAGTCACATTTTGTCTTGTAGACCCATCACAGCCTACTGTTTTGGCTCCTTAGGAATTTATTCTAGATCTCAAAATATTATTGGTATTATCGATTCCATTTCTTCTTTCTTTGCTTCTTGCCACTTAGACGAGTGAACGCCTCTCTCATGCCTTCTTCGAATTGGGTGGGATTACCCTCCATTTGAATTTCACTAATATAGACTTTATAGTCATCAGAAATATTTGATTTTCTTATTCTTTGAGACTTTATGGGGCCTCAGTTACTAGTATTTCTTGACCTTTATTGCCAAAAGACAATTGATTCTACAAGGTCCTGTGTAATAAGATCCATGTTTATATTATTTATCCTCCTTGCGGAGTTAAGTCTCTTTGTATATCTTCAAACTTTCTTATTTTTGGTTTAATCTGCTAAAACTCATATGGCACATTTAGCACCGTCTTAATAACTCTGAACACGTCCAGTATGAATACTTGCTGACTATGCTATCTTTCTATTGGAACTGTAAAAGGTCCATGGATTTAGCTATTTCTTTGCTTTAGGGGTATCGATATTATGACCGTCTTACTCCCCCGACGATCACATTCATCTTTTATATATCACTTTAGTATGCATCGCATTGTCTGAATTATGGGGAAGTATCTTTCTTAATTGTCTTTCTTAATTGATCTCACATTTCTCCCCCTCGAAATGTGGTACGAACTTTTCTACCATAATTTCGAAAACTATTCAGAACTCTTGTGAATGAGGAAACTTTGATTACTTTCTTCATCCACATGATTACATCATGCAAATGAAATTATTTCTTAATTCGTTGGGAGTACTTTTTCCTCATTTCACTTCAAGAACTCAACAGAGTCTTTTATCATTAATACTTTCGCAAGTCACGTTTGCATATCATTCTTATGTTGAGGTTCGTCTGTAACTTTCTGTTCTCCTTAAACTTATACTAGGATAGCATAAGAGCTACCCTAAACTTTTCTCCCTGTGCGGAATACACTCAAAGCACATGAGTCATCATAACTTTCTCCCGCCATGCAGGATAAATACTATGTCAAATTTCTTCCGCCATGCAGGATTGATTAACAAAAGTACTATGCCAACTTTACTCCGCCATGCGGGTATTTCCTCAAACTTTTCCCGTCATGCAGGTACTATCACAAATATTTTCCCGCCATACGAGATAATTTTCTTGAAGGGACATAAAAGTCAATATTGGTTCATATTTAATCATCAAATTTAGGAATAAATCTGAATACTCTTTAACACATATGTTTAATCCGACGTTGGTCAAATTAAACATATATGTCACTTATTACATTTCATATCATGATGATTAAGTCTAAAATTATATTACTTATTGCAACTCTTATCATGATGATAAAAACTTAAAACTAAAATCTTTTTTATAAAGAGTACATAAAAGGTGTTTCTTAAACTAAACTCTTATTGTTCTATTTCTTTTCTTGGATCAATATTCTAGAATTCTTTGAAGTCATTCTTTAAAGAGAACACAGTCCCTTATACAATGGTCTTCTTTCTGCAAAAAATTACACTTTTCATCTTCTGAGTCATAAGGACCCAGCTTATTTCCTTTTCACCCTTCAAAAATAAAGGCATGAAGTTCTTTGTCTGAAAATATTAATCAATAATCAACAATAATGCTCATTAAACTTTTAAAACTTTATATTCTATTCTATATCACCGTTGGACAGAAATAGAATAAAACAATATTCTTCTACATTAATTCCACATCACCGTTGGGCAGAAATAAAATTAACATATGAAAACTCAATTATCTTATAACCCTCTTCAAAATAAATCATCCCGTTGGTTTAAATTTAATTTTGAAGATCATGATCATCATTGCAGCGGAAACATGAAAATACATTACATTCTGCTCGCTCTGGAGCATCTCTTGCATATCTATTCTCTGAAATTGGTCACTTTGAACAAAATTTATCAGAGATTTAAACTTTAAACATAAAACTCATAGAATTATAATATTGTTATCATCAACGTTGGTCAGAAAATAACAATATCATAATTAACTTTAAACTTAAACTCATAAATAAACTTATAATATTGTTATCATCAACGTTGGTCAGAAAATAACAATATTATAATTTACCTTAACTATAAACTGGATATTCCTCTAATTAAAATTTTCCTGTTAGTTCCAAATTTAACTGGAGGATAAACTTTTCAGCATTCACTGAATAACTATAACTGCTTTTTAAATTAAATCCTTCCATTGGTTTGGATCTAATGAAAAGACAATAATCTTTAACTTTGCAGCGGAAACATGAATAATTCTTAAATTAATATTTTCATAAGCATTTCTCTCTAAACAATTACTCTCTGAAAAATTCTAACATGTTGGTGCAATGAATTTCCAAAGATTTAAACTTATAATATAACATTATTTATCAAATTCGCTTCTGAAAATAACATGAAACTTAAAGAAAGAAAGAAAAAAATATTTGTTACTGTTCATTTGGGCCAATGCCCTGCTCGGCCCGAAGGCCTGCTCGCACGCACTCTGGCGCTCTCGCGGCCCAGCAGCTTTGCTCGTGGCCCAGCTTGCAATAGTCGGCCCAAGGCCTGCTCTGTGGAGCACGCGCGCTCGCTCCTCGCGCCCAGGCCGCAACCTAGGCCTAGGCCGGGAAAGCTGAGCACCGCCTGGGCCACGAGCCAGCCCGATCTCTGCCAACCGTCGATGAAGATCGGACGGTCGTCCTCGCTTTTTGGCTGAACAAAACAGGACGCCGGTCACTGCCTAAACCCTAGAGCACATATCATTCTTGTTCTCTCACTTTCTCTTTCTTCACCGCCGAGCACAGCACAAACAGCGGCGGCCTCCATGGCCGTGCGCCGGTGAGGGAAAACGCCGCTGGAGCAAGTTCAACAACCCTTCCTTTCTCTTCCCTTCCTCCTCCCCGTCTCACTTGCGCCGCGCAGCACTGAAACCTGGAGCGGCGGCTGCGCGAGGTAGCCGGAGTTGGGGATGGAGGTGGCGCCACTGTGAAGCTCCTCGCCGGCGCGCGTGCTCGCCCAGGGCTAAGCACGCCGCCGTCGAGTAGCCTTGCGACGGTGCCCTGTTGTCCGCACACGAGGCGTGGTCTCCGGGCTGGCTCTATTTCCGTTCGTGCACCACGCCATGAAGATGGTCGGCGGCGACATCTCTCCGGTGAGGAAGACAGGTGGGGTTCCTCCCTCCCCGGCAATTGATCCTTTCTTTAACCCACATAGGGTTAGGGTTTCTATCTTCCGGATCATAACCGATCCGTTCATCATCTTTTCTTTTGATTTTCTGTTCTTCTGTTCCCCAGTCATCGGGCTAGGGTTAGGGTTTCGGTTGAAAACCGATTTCTCTTTTCATTTCGATTCCTACCCGATCTACACGCTAGTAAACCTGCTCCGGTACCATTGTGGCAACTGTTGGATCGTCTAGGGTAGATCTAGCAGGGAGTTCTCTTTGCATTTGGGATAATCGACATGGATACATATCCAACAGAGAGATCCGGAGAGGGAGAGAGGGAAGAAGGGGAAAGACTGACCATCGGGCTTGGCAAAGCTGCTGGCGTCGGTGAAGGAGAGGCGATGGTGGCACGGATGTCGGGGTCGATGTAGCGGCGATGATGGACTTCTCGTCGCCTACAGCCCCTCCTCTAGATCGGTCTAGGAAAGGAGGTGGGGCAGCTATAGTGCGATGAACCTCGTGTTGTGTGCCCTGGCCCCCAACTCCTCTTTATAGGGCTGCGCGATAGGGGCCCACTGACTAGGAGTCGGTTAAGCGTCCTCGATCAGGACGCGGTCAAAGGGTCCGACTTGATCGTTGGATCAAGTCGGGTGAGATCAATCCTAACAGATAGTTTATACTCCTTAAGGATAAAAAATAGCCTCTTTTACAATACTCAAAATGCTATAGCTGCCATCTAAAAAAGAATGTGATTTTAGATCTAGTCTAAGTCAAATTATTTTCATTTTATCTAAATATATTTCCTGACAAATTTATATCACTACTACAGATTCAAACATCACTGCCGGCCCATCACTGCCGGATTGTATTGGGCCGGCAGTGATAAATCTTCACTACCGGTTCAAACTCTGACAGACATTCAAATGATTGGGGGTAGGGGTCAAACCAGCAGTGAAGCTCATTATCACTGCCGGTTCGTGGCTGGAATCGGCAGTGAATCTTCACTGCAGGTTCGTGGCTAGAATCGGCAGTGATAATGAGCTTCACTGCCGGTTCGTGGCTGGAACCGGCAGTGATAATAAGGTTCACTGCCGGTTTTTGAACCACCAGTGATTACGAGCTTCACTGCCGGTTCCAACCACGAACCGGCAGTGATAATTAGATTCACTGCCGGTTCGTGGTTTAAACCGCCTGTGATATGTCCACAATACATATAGCTCGACCTCCCTCCCTCCTCTGTCCGAACGGAATAGAACACTGCTCGTGAACCCTAACTCCCGGCTCCCCCTCTCTCACGGGATCTCTCATCTCCGCCCCACTGTAGCAGCACTCTCTCTTCCCATCAGCAGCCGCACTCCCTGAGCTCCCTCTCCTCTCCCTCCCTCGACGGCCATGGCGGCGGGGTGGCCTCGCACGCGCACCCAGAGGTGGGGGGCCACGCGCCATGGAAGCAAGTGCTGCCCTCCCCGGCGGTGCCGGGGCGGCCTCGCGCGCGCACATAGGAGAAGGGCGGCGGTGCAGCAGCTCCTTTCTGTGGCCGTCGCCGAGGCCGAGCAGGGCCCTTAGGCCAAAACCGAGCCCAACGACGTCTTATGTAAGCAATAAGGGTCTTAGCTGATCTTAAGGGTGGGGATTTGGATTAAAATTTGGGGATTTCTTATGCCAGGGTCAGCGCCACGCCCGGGGCAGATGTCCGAGCTCATCGTTGGGAAGGAGAAGCTCACTCTATTAAACACAGGTAAACACCTGTTCCCCTGGATCCAATCCTCGTGAGTTTTATTTTGTCTCCATTACCATTTGCTTTATGAGCACCAACGGAACTTGCATTAAGTTACTAATTAGTCTGAAAGCAAGAACTTAGCTGACTACTACATACTGTTTCTGCCTCCAAAACAAGCTGAAGTGCCATGGTTAGTAGCGGCAAATCCTGTGAACTATTGTCGGCCATGTGAACTATCTTGTGTGGAAGCTTTATCAGCAGCCCTCATAATATGGTAATTTTTTAAGCCTTGCCTAACAATATTGTTTGGAATATGTAGGTCATATAATCGTGTAGCTTGATTTATAATTAGTTACTGTCAGGCATCAGCTTATGTTATATACATATTTGCAATGGGGAGGAAGATACAACACATTTGCTGCTTGGGAAATTCAAGTGGGGTCACGCATTCTTGTCTCTAAACAGGTCAGTTCAGTAGAATTTTTTGTGTTTCATACCTATACTGACAAATTTTATTAAGCGATGATACACCAATCAACTAGTTTATTTTGATGAAATTGTTTTTCTAGTTCCAAATGATGAGTTCTTACCAAACTCATTATCTAGCAATGCTAAGGATAGAGATATTATTGAGTACTGAAACTTGTGTGCTAGAAATAAAGAGATGCTTAGAACTATATATGTTGTAGATATTGTTCTGGATGCGTGGGTTATATAAGGCGCTAGCGCGCTCCAACGCCAGTGCACGACACTTGCGCGCTCGACGCTGTCCGCCAGTGCACGCCGCCGCCGCTCGACGCGAGTATGTGTTCTCGACCCTTATTTTAGTGTTTCTTTTCTTGATATGTCATTCAATAACATGGACTTTGTGATTGCAGCAATCATTTCATCCTCGTAGATATCTATCTTCAAGATTCACATATCGAGGTGTGGGACTCAAAGAAAAAGCCACTTTCTCTTATTGACTCCCTAGTCAAAGTGCTGAATAAGTAAGTGAACCCAATATCACAACACTTTCTAATCACATAGGATATTGTAATGTCCTCGGCCTTCACACTTTATTTACAATGTCACATAGAATGAAGGCATTACCTGATTAGAAAAATCTCGATAGCAAGATGCAAAAGCAATGGAGTGCCCCATTCAGTGTAAAGTATATGGAGGATCTCAAGACCCTAGATCAACCGATGGGGAACAACGAATGCGGGTTCTATGTGATGTGGGCAATGCTAAAATACTTTGGCGCAAAAACAGATAATGAAGATGATATGGTACGTAGGCATCCCATTTCTATTGTTTTGTCTTACGTTTGTGCATCTCAATATCATCTTGCTTCAATTACAGCGCAAAGCAAACAATCACAACCAGTTGCTAGATTTTGAGATGAGAGGAATTCAAGAGGAGATAGCAAGGTTTGTGATGGACGAGATATTGACCAAGAAAGGATCATTCTCCATTGCGAGGACTAAGAAGTACAAGGCCCAATACGGAAGAGACCACATCGATAGGCTATTGTAATGCGACTCTTAATTCGATACTTAAAGTTTTTTTTGGAACTTTTGTAATATAAATGTTGATGGGTTTGTATTGTCGCTGATCCACAACCACCTCCACATCGATATCAAATTGATCGATAGCAACCATCTCCACCTCCCCGACCTCCCACCCCACCACCTCCCCCCGAAATGAAAATAAAACAATTATTAAAATGCAAATTATGAAAAGTATACCACTACCGGTTCAAAGAAAACCGGCAGTGATAATATAATCTACACAACCGGTTGGTTAAAACAACCGGCAGTGATGTCTCAAGTATCACTGCCGGTTTGTAACACAAACCGGCAGTGATTGCTCAAGTATCACTGCCGGTTTGTAACACGAACCGGCAGTGATACACGAGCTATCACTGCCAGTTTGGCATAACCGGCAGTGATGTGATCAGCTTATCACTGCCGAGTTGGTTATGGCGGTTCAAAATCCGCCAGTGAAGGGGGGTTTTGAACCGCCATTGATGTCCTTCTCTGGTGTAGTGTATGATGCTTACTTGATATCATAAATATTAGTCCTTATAGAAAATTTGGTCAAACAGAATATGATTTGATTTTGTACTATATCTATAATTGTATTCTTTCTGGGATGGAGTGAGTAATTGATGTTTAATGGCTTCTAGGCAATTTATACTACCTTTTCTAGTCCTACTCCTCTTAATTGCACCACTAATAACTAATTAACCAACTTCTCTGCCCATGCATGATCACTATAGTGAATAATAAATGAGGCTAATAAATGTTGCCTTTTTTCTCTTTCAATGGTCTTCCTCCTGGCCACCGGGCGTGAGCTAGTGCTCACGATGGAGCAGCATGCACGAGCGACGAGCATAGAGAGCAGCCTGCACGGACGACGAGCGTAGAGGAGCCTCACGATGAAGTAGCCTGCACGGACGACGAGCATCGAGGGCTGCGTGCTCGCGCCTAATCTGCTCGAAACCTTCTAATTGAGGATTACCTACTCTAGGAATCTAAAAGTGTAGATTATCATAATATATTATCTAGATTGTTATAATCTAGTTTTTTTTTTTGAGGAACATGGCCTAATTCCTATGCCCAACAAGGTGTTGTGAACCGAAGGTATGTATTAGCGATGAGTCTTGATGGTGTGTGCACGTGTGTGAAGATGGCAGGACATTATGCAATGGAAGAGTTAGGTATGGTACGGCATGCATGGTAACTCCACTTTTACCTTCCTCGTGAAATAAGAACAGGAGGATCGGTTTAAAGATATGAATAATCTTTTAGTAAAAGAAGAAATGATTACGGCCATTAACAATCCTAAGGTGAAAACACTGTCATATGGCATTAGCTTTGTATAATGGGCGGGGAATGAATACTCCTTTTGAACAACGGTGCATGCTCGCCACAAAGCTACATCAATATTTCAATCACCAGTCAGTCAAATGTTACAGATATAACAAACTTGCATTGAATCTCTTCTTTATTTATATTAGGATAAAAGATTATAGGCCTGTTTTGCATATCTCACAATAGTTTTATGAGCTGTTGTGAGTTGTTTTTTTTACCAAACACCCATTTCCAAAACAGCTTCATGGGTGAACCTGTTTTTTTTCCCTTCTCTCACAAAGACATAAGTTGGGATGAAGCAAAAAAAATCTTATCCTAACTCTCTCCCTTGTTTCTCTCTCTCATCCATGCATAAAACTGTTGGTGAAGCTGTTTTGCCAAATAAATTTTGCAAATCAGCTCAGTTTCACCTAGAAACTTGCTCATGAAATTATTTTCTAAAAAAACAGTTTTACTCATGAAGCTGAGATATACTAAACGGGACCTATATATGCTGGAGTAGCACCTACCTTGTGGGTGCAGCACTACTCCTTGACGTGGCATCTACAGTGTTTAGGATAAAAAAAGAACATGCAATGTGACGCTGAATCGCAGAATCGGTGAATTGAATGGACATCTATGTGAATTTCATTGTCTTGAATACACTAAAAATTATGTTGAGTGGTTGCGCGACCAACCGTACGTTTAACTTGGACGCTTAAGGTAATGAAAAAAACTGAGCTATTAATCACTTGTATACTTCAATATTCCCCTAGATCTCCTTACTTGAAGGCTCCTCATCTGCCTCAAACATGGAAATTATAGCATGTTATGATTATGAACTCGAAATAAGTGGCACTAATATCTACTATATATATTAAGTACTCCCTCTGTCCCCCACCCCAAAAAAAAGACTTGATGTTTTAGAATTTTTATATTTAGGGAAAATAAGTTGAACTATATATTAAATTGCTCATATGTATATAGGTTTCCTTTGATACCGTGGGATGATATTGGACGAAAAATATGGTCATCCACAAGATTCAGGGTGGCTAGCTTAAATGGTCAGCTCGAATTTGAGATTGTTTCATTAAAATTCTGTAGGCCCTGTTTGTTCTTGTGCAGACTGAGCAGTGGCAATGTGACATTCTGGTTCTCAACGGTTGCAAGAGAAGGTGCAAAAGGCCCAAACAAGCAATGTGTCGGAGGCAAGCCCAAACGGTCCATGCTAGGAGTAGAACGAACCTGGCTCAAACGACAAGTTGGGCCGACAAACTCCGTATCGGAGTCTCTATTGGGCCACACTTCGATTGAATTGCCAATTACCATGATGTTTGGCGTGCCCAACCAAAAAAAGAAGAACAGATCAATCTCATTTGCCAATATATCGTGATAATAAGACTTAGTTATGGCCCAAATAAAGCCCACACTTGTTTACAAGCAATACGGCCATACCAAATGAGGACAAGCCTGGCTAGCCAGTTGGGCAAACTTGCCGTTCCACCCAGGCAAGGCCGAAATGAGATGGATAATTATTCCACCCGGGCGTCCGTGTGGCCGGACACGTCTCTCCACTCACTACGCTTGCTCTCTCTCGTCCGCATCCAGCCGTCCGCCTCCACCGCGCAACCTGCTCCCACGGCCCTGCCCCGTCTCGTGTGCCCACCTCCACCAATGGGTGGCGACCACGAGCTGGCGACCACGCTCCTCCGCGCCTCCCACCTGTCTTCTCCACAACCCCACTCCCTCCCTGCCGTCCTCCTCCCCCCACCCCGGCGCGCGCCCTCCCCCACTCCGGTGTCCTCCTCTCCCACTGCGGCGTCCTCCTCCCCTACACCGGCATCCTCTTTCCTGCACCGGCGTCCTCCTCCCCCACCCCAGCAGCTCCTCCCCCCACCCCGGTATCCTCCTTCCCCACCCCGGCGCCGCCCCTCCCCCAACACCAGCGTCCTCCCTCAAGAGCTCCCAATGCCCTCAGATCCGGCGACCATGGCGTGCCTCGCGCCAGGCTCTCTCTCTCTCCCCTGTGTTGCAATTGTATCTTTCAATTGTTTCTAGCGTTTCAGAGGGTATGTTGCATTTGAATCATATGGATGTTGCAAAAGTAGATCGGGGATGTTGCACATGTTGCATTTGTTTTCAGAGGCATGTTGCAATAGTATGTTACGAGTGTTTCAGATGTTTCAGAGGTATGTTTCATCTGTGTTTTCCGGACGCATGTTGTAGTTGTGTTTATCTGGATGTTGCATATGTTTCACACATATGTTGCATGTGTTTTTATTCGGATGTTGTATATGGTTGCAATAGTTTTTAAGTGTGTTTCAGGTGTGTTTTTAAGTGTTTTAGAAGCATGTTTCAAGTGTTTCAACTGTCTTCAGACGTATGTTGTAACTATTGTTTTTTGATATTTGAAAAGTAGATCGGGTGTTGCATCTCTCCTCCTTCCACCTTCTGTTGCATTGTCTCTCCCGGAGCCAGCAGGTAGGGATGAAAACGGTATGGATATTTTCCGACCGTATTCGAGACCGAATCCGTTTAGAGGGGTTTTAATCCATCCGTATCCGAGTCCGGATATTTAACATCCGATACTGTATTCGTATCCGAATATTTAAATCACATATTTATGATGTCGATATTCAATTGTATCTTATCCGGTATTTTTTATACTATCCGTATTCGAATCCGAATCCGAACATAAATATGAAAACAAATACGATATCAGTGATATCCGTCTGTATCCGATCCGTTTTCATCCCTACCGGCAGGGCATCTATACGAACAAGGGATGGGCGATGGGCGCAGGATGAGGGAGCTTTGTACCGACGAACGTTGCCTTCGGAGCGGGATGGACGCCAGGTGGAGGGGGCTACATACGTCGCGATTGGGAGCAGGGGCCGCAGGCGCGTGGTGACGTGGGGCGCGGCGAGCGCGCTCTCCTGTTGCGTGGACGCGATTCTATTTTACGTGAGGGGGCGTGGCGAGTGCCGGAGCCGCGTCCGGACACAGGCCTAGGCCAGGCCCATGCTTGCAGAGGTACACAAGCTTACGTAACTAAACGTTCTAGTATTGGGCCGTGGGCCGCTTAATGATAAATGAAACGGGCGACCTGAAGCCTGCGAGTAGCTTCCCCTAAAAAAAATTCTGCGAATAGCTGCTGGGCGTACTCAAACCCCAATCAGTTGATCCAAAAGAACAAGACATTCTTGTGTAACTTTAAGTGCCATATGATTCTCAAAAAAAGTGCAATATGCTCCGTACTAACCAATTTTGTGCTCCGGCAAACAGTTCTGAAAATTATTTGTGAACTTGTCACAAAGACACGTACTTTGCTCACTTTTCTCTGAATTCAGTTTTACTAGTCAGCTTGGAAAGTTGGAAGTCGGCATGCAGCAGAAAAACTGCAGAGAAGAGACTAGAAAGTGATTTTTTTTAGCAGAACCTACATATCTTTATTAATCAGGAGACGTGTAGGAGTTCCAAACACCATAAGGTGGACTCAACAGCAATACATGCCGACCTAAGTCATCATAGATAGCACTACGAGCAATATTATGAGCATCAACATCGGAGTTCCTCTTCTCATACACGAACTCAACGCTAGCGAAAGCTGATCTTCTCGCGTTAATTTCTTGAACAATTTGCCCATAGACTCCCCGACTGCCTTGAAGAATATTTTTCACGACGTTTTGGTTGTCACTCGCCAATGTGAAGTTTGCTACTTGAATATCCAAGGCGAGGGACATACTTTTCCTACGGGCAATAGACTCTATCACCTCCGCATCTGATATCCCCTTTAGCACCAGAGCCAACGCTTCCAGGAAACGACCATTCTCATCTCTAACAATTGCCGCAGCTGATGCTTTGAGATCATTCTTGGAGAGTGTAGCATCAACATTTATCTTAAGCACCCCGGCAGGGGGAGCAATCCACGCCAGGCTCCTGTGGGGTATGCACGAAGGAGACGCCGGCCTTGGCTTTTCTTCCCCAAGATCAGCTATGAACCTCTCAATAAATTGCATCTACTCAGGTGTGCAGGAAAGGCCATCAGATGGAAGGCGGCCCAGAAAAGCCTACTTGGCGAACATGTTGGCCTGGCCCATATGTTGATCCAAAAGAGAGAGAGAAAATATTCTTGTGTAACTTGTATAAGTGCCATATACTCCGAACTGACCAATTTTGTGCTCCTGCCAACAGTTCTGAAAAATCTGTAAGAAGTTAACCCCAACACACGTACTGTACTCAGTTTGAAACACCTGAGCTGAGCAATCCATTTTCTCTGAATACATTCAGTTTTACTACTCATGCTGAATTCCCAAGCAAACACCTGAGTAGTTTGTTTGGAAAGTTGGAAGTCAGCATGCAGCAGAAAAACCGCAGAGAAGAAACTAGAAAGTGAATTGCATGCCTACTGTACCTCTGCATCGAATCCAAGAAGAAAGTGAAGTTTGGGCCTCGTTTAGATTGAAAGTTTTTTCAACCCGATGAATAGTACCACTTTCGTCTTATTTGACAAATATTGTCCAACTGTGGACTAACTAGGCTCAAAAGATTCATCTCGTGATTTCCAACTAAACTGTGTAATTAGTTATTTTTTTACCTACATTTAATACTCCATGCAAGGAGCTAAAAATTGATGTGATTAAGCCTGGGCAAAATACCCGATACCCATTACCCGTACCTGAATTACCCGAATCCGGACCCAAATTACCCGAACCCGAGGTACCCGATCCTAAATTCGGATAGCGATTTTGATTACCCGAAATTAGTTTGGGTAATTCGGGTAATATCCCCCGGTACCCAAACTACCCGAACTACCCAAAGATTTGTTTTTGTCTTTGTATTTATCATGTGTTGTTAGCTGAACCATTTAACTTATCACTTTATTAGAATATAATTCTCTCTATTTGAATGAGTGACTGTAATATATTATTCTCTACAAATTGCTATTGAAATTCTATACAAATTGCTGCTGAAATTATGTATAGATCGCTACTGAAATTTAGTGTAGTTTGTTGTTTTCTGTAAATTTGGGTATATCGGGTAATACCCGAACCCGAATTATCGGGTACCCGAATTTGCAGGTAGTGTTTTTTCGGGAGTAATATCGGGTAACAATTTTCATTACCCGAATTTTGAATTACCCGACCCGAAAAAATCGGGTAACCCGAACGCCCAGGCTTAGATGTGATGGAGAGAGAGTGAAAAAACTTGGAATTTTGAGGGAACTAAACAAGGCCTTGTTTCAAAAAAAAAAAAGAAATTGAAGTTCCTAGTCCACCTGAAGTGTTTTTTTTGGGTAGGTTTTTTTTTTTGAAGTTCCTAGTCCACCTGAAGTGTTTTTTTTGGGTAGTTGTCTGTGTGATGAACAGATGATGGCCTTATATCATTGGTGCTGGCTCATCATTCAGAATTCAGATGGAGTCCAGAAGGTCAGACAAACAAACTGAAAGACAATCCCCCTGGTCTTCCGGCCGGCACACCTGCATACCGTTGGGTGGTGTGGTGGTATTCAATTCAGAGTTTTATTGGAGCACGCTGCACGCCTGCCCATCCTCCCTCCTCAAAGTCTCTGCCTTGTATTAAACCACGCCCTCGTTCCGGCAGCGATTCCCGGGCCGGTGAAAGCTCTGCCGCCGCGACAGCCACGCCGCCGCCGCCGCCGACGACGACCGCGTTATTATTCTTTACGCAATCGCAACGACACCACACGGCGGCCGGGATGCCTGAAGCCACTGTCATTCAGATGTGTGTGTGATTTGGAGAAGCATGTGTCTCATCCCATCTTCTCAAGAATCTTGAGACACGTTTTTCTTTTGTTTCTGCGGTAAGAGAATGAATGGAGTGCTGGAGGAGTCCAAGAGAATGTTTGGTTTGTCATGGAAACAGGCGCCAAACAATCTTCTCTTACAAAAATGCCTTGCCTGCTTATTGTATAAGTATTATCTTACTGTTACAACTTGTACAACTGCAGAAGATGGACATTTCTTAGCCGATTATTTCAGGCAAAATAATCTACTAATCTTACTGCTACACTACAGTCTACACATGCTCATGCTCTGCTGCTGACTGTGGAGCCGTTCGGCTGTGCTGATAAGCCGGCTGAAAAACACTGTTGACTAATTTATTGTAAGAGAAAAATACTATTTCGGATAGAAAAACAAGCTTAAAAAAGACGGATTATAAGCCGAATGAACAGGCCTGCGTTCACCTCCGCTGACAGTGACAGCTTCTCATTCTCCCCTGCCTCCTCTGACCCAACGCGTCCGCCTATCTACGCACAGTAACTACTCCGGTTGGACGCCGGTCACCGCCGGCGACGGACACGGCGAAAGCCTTCAGCGTCATTCAATTTCAGAGTTCAGACCACCTTGACCTCCAGGACCTTGGCGTCGTCGTCGTCGCGCGCGGCGGCGGCGTCCTCCAGCATCTGCACGACGGAGCGCATGGACGGGCGCATCGACGGCGTGCGGCTGGTGCACAGCACGGCGACGCGGAGCACACGGACGGCCTCCTCCCTGGCCCACCCTTCCACGATCGCCGGGTCCACCAGGGACATCACCTTCTCCCGGCTCTCCAGCCGCCGCGACACCCAGTCCACCAGGTCCCGGCTCTCGCCTCCCTCCGCCTGCAGCACCGCCGGCCGCCCCGTCACCAGCTCCAGCAGCACCACGCCGAAGCTGTACACGTCACTCTTCTCCGTCACCTTCCACGTGTATGCGTACTCCGGCGCCATGTACCCCAGCGTCCCGGCGACCACGCCGGCGGACGAGTCACCGGCACCGCCGGAGGAGCTGAGGATCTTGGCGAGCCCGAAGTCGGCGAGCCGCGGCTTGAATGACTCGTCCAGGAGGATGTTGCTGGACTTGACGTCGCGGTGGAGGATGGGGCGGTCGCAGCCGTGGTGGAGGTACTCCAGCCCCCTCGCCGCGCCCACCGCCACGTCGTGCCGCTCCGCCCACCCGAGCCCGCCGCCCAGCTTCCGCCCCGTCCCCGCCGCCGCCCCGTGCAGCCGCTCGTACAGGCTGCCGTTCGGGAGGTGCTCGTACACCAGCAGGCTCGCCGCGCCGTCCGAGCTCGTGATGCTGCACAGCAGCTTCACCACGTTCACGTGCCGGATCGCGCTCAGCGTCCCCACCTCCGAGTCGAACTCGCGGCACCGCACCGACGCCGTCCGCCGCGCCGCGCCACCCAGCATGGCCGCCGACGGCGCCGTGCTTGTCGCCATCGCCGCCCTTCGCGTGATGTGCTTCACCGCCACCACCGCGCCGTTGCCCAGCTTCACGCGGTACACGTTCCCGGACCCGCCGCTGCCGATCAGGTTCTCGTCGTGGACGCCCTCGATGATCTCCCGCTCGTCGAACGCCAGGATCCGGAACGACTTGAGGTCCCAGGACCCCTTCTTGGCGAACAGCTTCCCCGCGGGGCCCAGGCCACCGGCGGCCTCCGCCGCGCGCTGCCGCTTCTGCAGGTATATGGCCACGCCGAGCACCGCCAGCAGCACCGCCGTGATGGCGAGGATGCACGTGACGGTCAGGCGCGCCGCGTTCGCCGACCGGCTCCCGGAGCTCGGACCGCAGCGGCGGAGGAAGCCAGCGCCGTTGGTGGCGCACAGCCCCGGGTTCCCGACGAAGCTCTCGCCGTAGGCCGAAATCGCCAGCGCATCCGGAACGGGCCCGCTGAGATGGTTGTCGGACATGTTCAGGCTGCTCAGCTTCAGCGCGGCGAGGCTCGCCGGCACGGCGCCGGAGAGGTCGTTCCGGGAAACGTCGAGGGAATTCAGCCGCTGCAGGTTGCCCAGCTCCGCGGGGATCGCGCCGGCGAGCTTATTCCCGGTGAAATTGACCGTGCTAAGCGCCGAGCAGGAGCCCAGGCTCGCCGGGATTGGCCCGCCGATCGCGTTCCGCCCAATGTCGAGGCTGCCGAGACGGGACAGCCTCCCGATGCTGTCCGGTATCTCGCCGGAGAGCTGGTTGGACGACAGGTCCATGGTCTCGAGGCTCTCCGCGTTCCCGATCGACGGCGGTATCGCGCCGGTGAACTGGTTCCCTGCCAGGTAGAGGATGGTCATCGCGGTGGCGTTCCCAATTCCGTCGCCGATGCTGCCGCTGAACTGGTTCCCGGCAAGGTCCATCACGTTGACGTTGGGGAGAGCCCACAGCCCCTCGGGCACCTCGCCGGAGAGGTTGTTCTTGCTGACACGGAACCTCAGCAGCGTCTTGCAGCTGGCGTACGTCTCCGGGATCCCGCCGGAGAAGTTGTTCTCCAGCATGAGCAGCTTCAGCATGGTGCCCTGCTTGCACATGTCCGGCGGGATGGGCCCCGAGAGCGCGTTGGTGGACACGTCGATGAAGTTGAACGGCGACCAGCTGCCGAGGCTCGGCGGCAGCTCGCCGGTGAGGTTGTTGTTGTACAGGGATAGGTTGACCAGCTCCTTGAAGTCGCCGAACTCCGGGGGAACCTCGCCGGTGAAACCGTTGAAGAACAGCTGCAGCGACACGAGCCGCGTGAGGTGCCGCAGCTCGGCAAGCGTGCCGGTGAGGTTGTTCTGGGACGCGTCTAAGTACTGCAGCTTGGTGAGGTTTCCGAAGCCGGCGGGCAGCGGGCCGCGGAGCGAGTTGTTGTAGAGCTCGAGCTGGGTGAGGTTGGTGAGCCTGGCGATCTCCGTCGGGATCTCGCCGGTGAGGTCGTTGTCGGAGAGCTCGAGGTCTTCGAGGTTGATCAGGTCGCCGATCTCCGGCGGGATGGCGCCGCCGAGCTTGACCGCTGACATGTAGAGCACGGTGAGGTTGGTGAGCCTCGTGACCTCGGCCGGGAACGGCGCGGTGGGGGCCAGGAACGGGTTGTCGCCGAGCGCGAGAACGGTGAGGCCCGGCGTCGCGGCGAGCGAGCGCCACGGGAACGCGCCGTCGAAGCAGTTGGAGGAGACGTTGAGCCTGCGCAGCTCGGACAGCGGCGAGAGGTCCGGCACCGCGCCCGTGAAGCTGTTGAACGCGAGGTTGAGGTCCTGCAGCGCGGTGCACGCGACGACGCCGTCGATGCCGCCCGCCAGGGAGTTCGCCGGCAGGGACAGCGTGGCGAGGGAAGGCAGAGACGTGCAGAGGTCGGCGAACGGGACCGTCGCGGCGGACAGCTTGAGTGCCGGCAGGGAGAGCGCCGTGACGTTGCCGCCGGTGCATTTGACGCCGGTGAAGCTGCATGGGGCTGACGCCGCGGTGGCGTCCCACGTGGCGAAAATGGGCGCGGCCTCGGGCGGGACGGTGAGTGCGGCCTTGAAGGCCAGGAGCGCGTCCGTCTGGGACGACGATGACGTTGCTGCGGTGGCGCAGGTGATGATGGCGGCGGCGAGGAAGAGGGAGAGGAGGAGGGGGCAGGCGGGCGGCATGGCGCCGGGCGTCGGGGAGCGAAGGATGACGCGTGGTTCGTTGGTTCCTCGGTGTCAGTGTGTGGATGTTTGACTGGTTTTAAGGTGGCAGTACTCGACTCAGTAGGGGCCCTCAGACTAGGCAAAGTGTTAATGCTAGATGTTCTGGACCGGATTAGGAGTAAGTAGGCAGCAAGGGTTTGGATTATATGGGGTTAATTAGTGGGGAGAGCAAGCCACTGCTGAAAAGGAAGTATATGATACTCTACAAAATGTAATCAACATGTGCTTTGCTTAATCTGGTGCCACATGTAGGAGTAATACAAAGTGCACATGTTTTGGAAGGATACTCACTCCATCCAGAAACATTTGTATAGATTACCATATTTATGAGCCAACGCGAATGTTGTCTTTTTTTTTAAAAAAATAAAGGTTAACTTACCTAGAATTTGTTTAACACATTTCCTATTCCTCAGTCGCCTGAAATCTAGGCTGGTGTTCAGGCGACGGCTCCTCCGTCGGATGGACTTGCCATCTGTGCGCTAGTATGGTTTTGTATTGGGTCCGATGTTTGTTATTGGGTCTGGAGAACCCACCCGCTAACACCGCCGTTCCTCTCTGGCCTCCCTCCCACTCTCCCAGGGACCTAGTCTCAGATCTACCCGCTCCTCTGTCCCCTCCGGCTCCCTGGCAGCCTCCCGCGCGTGGAGGAGCGGCGCGCGCACGGGTGGAGGAGCGGCGCGCGCACGGGTCAGCGGCGTGTGGAGCAGTGCGCGCGACAATCATCCCCCAGCAGCGGCGGCTCCCTGGCGGTCGTCGCGGTGCGCTGAGCAGAGGGCCTCCAGTGACGCGCTCTTGCATGTGCCTGCTGCATCTCCTTCCTCCTTTTTCCCTTGTTGCTGCATCACTTGTGTGTGTACTCGATCCCATTTCGTGATTGGGTGTTGATTTGGTCATCAATTGGTTGGAACCATATCTTGAGGATGGCACGGGGATGGAGATTTTTGCCAGTAAGGTTGGGATCCTTGTGGAAATATATAGGGTTGTACTGTGTTTGTTCTTGCTGCTCCCCGCGTTAGTTAGGGTTTGGTTTGCTGGATTGTTGTACGCTCTAGCTAGTTGCAAATCTGGTTGGTCAATATCCCTCATGTGCATATCCAAGGATTTTCATCCGATGGCTTTTGCCTAATCATAATAATTTATTGATTCTTGTTGTGCCGTGCAGCTTTTCCTCAAAAGGGAATTAGGAGAGGTCAGGCCACTATTATTGGTACATGCATGCTGCTATTCTTTGATGTCTACTGGAGAGTGGATATTAGAGTGATGGAGTAGGTTTAGTACAATGTCAACACTATCTTCATTGTATCTATTCATTTCTGAATTTTCAGTTAATTGTAAATAAGATTGGAGTTATTCTGTATTGATACTAGTTTCTGAATTTGTTGTGCGGAGCAATGCAAGTGCCGGAGTGCAGGAATTAGCTAAAATTCGATTGTCTCGTTTGGGATCTAGGGGACTGAATTGAGTTCAGGTTGAACAAAGCGTCACAGATTGTTAAATCCATCGTGCATCATGTGCTAGCTGCTTGTCTTTCTGTTAAACATCCTGGATGTTCTCTTAATTTTTCTGTGTCCGGCCTTTGATCCTATAACTCTGAACAAGTTCATACTTGCAGAGTTCAGAGTTTGACATTTTACTATATCCTAAACAGGTTCTATTATCCTAGTTATGCTACACACTGCAGTGAAATTCTAACTTTAGCACTCTGTCTATGCTCAAATGAGTAGCAAATTAAATGGATGATTACTTGCTCACTACAGAAATATATGACCTTAAACTAGCTAATGTATTAGTGTGTTTTTAGTCGTATCATTGAATTGATGTCAGCTTTTGTCTCAAAAAGTAAATTTCTATAGCATGTCCTATGTTGAAAGAGATTTCCTAATTTTCACTTTTCTTGAAGTATGCTAGTTTACTAGTTACTGGTGCTCTAGCTGCAGTAATGTTCTGTTTTTGTTGATTACCCAAACTTGGTTTGCTTCGTTGTATTTGATCTGAATCATGTTATTTATGAGCATGAGAATAGTCGGACACTATAGGAAGACATGGTCTTTCCAGATTAAGTGTGTGGAAAGCTTAAAGTTGCAATGCATTTGTTTCAAACACTAGGATATATTACAGTGAGGTTGGAAAACATATTGATTATAGTTATTTCTTTTTCGCCATCGGAGCATGTTTCGGCTATTGAAGTTTTGTTCTCAAGACACTCCTTTGCCGTAGTACACCATATCTGTATGGTGCTCTGTTTTTGTTGCTCATTTTGTTGGGGAGAAGTAAATGGTCGTTTTTTATTTGTTTGCTGAAAAAAAAGAATCTTGTGATGACATTGTTTTCTGTGGGAAAAAACAGGACCCTGTCAAATCTGTTAGGAGGGGAGATCTTGCCGGCTATAGGGCAGCTCAAGAGCCTACCGTTCGTGTAAGTGGATGACTCGGAGAACCGTACAATTTTCTGCATCCGCCTGAGATTTTATGCATTTGATCTCTGTTTTTAATCCTACTCGACCTCATCTGATTTAACCACCCGTCCCATGATGTGACACAGTTCCTTAGTACTATTTAATTATTTACTTTAAGCCAACACATCCTATATCTGGCTTGTTATTTGTATTTAATGATTTCCTCGTGCAGGGATCTCAATCTGAACAAGCTCACAGGCCAAATCCCAGATGAGATTGGGGATTGTCTCCTTAAAATATTTGTATGTCCCTAAATGAAGCCAAGTCTTCTTTTATTGTGTTACTACCTTTTTGTTGTCGATTAGCCATTTTTAAATTGGTTTATGTTTTTTCTTGTCTCTGCAGGGTTTTGTCTAGAAACTTGCTGTATGTATACATCCCCTTCTCCATCTCCAATCCCTAGCAGGCTGAGGACCTGAAAGCTCTAGCTCTCTCTATTCTTGTTTCCTGACTACCTTTTACCAAGAGCTATGTCTTTTAAGATATGGTCACTTTTGCACCCACCTATACTTGGGGTATCTTAGTGGTTACAGTAAAAATGGGAGGCAGTTGCATATGCTGCATTCATCATGATTATCTTGTGTGATGGAGACATTTCTTATGGTACAAGAAATTTGTTTGTTTGTGGTTTGTGTCCTGCTAGTTGCTAGCTACTCTTTTCTAGTGCTTTAGGATTTCTGGTACCAGAAATAAGATGCATCCACAATATGCTACTACATTTTATAGTACTTTGTTTCTACTATTAATATCTCCTATTGATGAAAACCAAACAAATAAAACATTCACTTACATAATTGCAATCACCAACAATGTAAATTGCAACTACTAGGCACTGCAATTATAGTTCTGAGCATGTGTAATTGATCCTTATTAGCCGTACCACCCCAACTTTCTATATTCTTGTTGCAGTATCTGAACTTGACTCTCTTTCTCTTTTGTTATGCAGAACATTCTGAGGGTAGGTAAAGGACAAGCTGACCAGTGCATCAGCGGATTCACAGCTATGGATGTCCCAGCACCTTATGACCCCCTCTGGTAAACTATGCACTGCTAAGCTCCTTATCCTGGCTCTCACGATTGTTAATCTTTGCGTGTAACGTTTAACAGCTTGTTTTTAGTAATTTTTTGTGATTTGTGCTAACACATCTTTTCCTTTGTTTATTGTGATTTGTGCAAGCCTAAACCAAATTTTTGTCCTTGTTCTTTCATAGAAAAAAAAATTCTTGTGATTTGTGCTAACACACCTTTTGCTTTGTTTATTGTAATTTGTGCAAGCCCACACTAAATTTTTGTCCTTGTCCTTTCATAGAAAAATATTGTTTCTTGTGATTTGTGCTAACACACTTTTTCCTTTGTTTATTGTGATTTGTGCCAGCACACCAAATTTTTATTCTTGTCCTTTGATAGAAAATTTTTTCTTGTGATTTGTGCTAACACACATTTTCCTTTGTTTATTGTGATTTGTGCTAGCACACACCATATTTTAGTTCATTCCGTGTTTATTATGCTTCAGTGAGGACGTGGGAGTGGAGTTTTGTGAATGTTCAGACAGGAACATGACAGCAGGATTTCGTGGGGTTCAGATCTTGTGATGTTTATTGGTTGAGGTTGTTATGTTATTGGTTTTTAATTTCAGTCCTCTAGTTATTACCCCTGCCATGCTGTTGTTTTTTTCCATTGGGATCTTGCTACTCTCTCTGTCAATCTGTGTAGCCTGCAGCTTCATCTCTGGCTTGGTCACTTGTTTTCTGTCATGTTCCAATCTGGTCACTGTAACTTTGTACTCTACTTAGCAATCAGCATTATAGCTAAAACTGTAATTTATTTGGCCAGTATTAATGAATTGTTAGCATATACTCTAGATGCAAATTGCTGCAATGAGAGCAATGGGATGGAATTGGATGGAATGATGGCTTCCATGGGTTGGGTGAGTCTGCAGAAAGAGTTGAAGGATGCTGAATACCCTTTAGCTGCTATGCTGAAAGTAAGCCATGCCATTGGGTAATCGATGGAGAATCTTAGAAACTCACTGAACCCCACATCTTGTGTTGTTGTTTTTTTCTGAAAATTAAATGCCCTACTTCTCATTAACTAAAAGTATCTCAAAATAGATGAACTCTGCTGATCTAAAAGCTCAGATAGATAAAGGCATGTGAATGTTGCAGTCATCATCTTCGGTGTTTTATATGTAGCTTAACATTTTTTTTTCTAAAAATTGAATGGTGGCTGCTTGTGTTCATTAACCAAAAACACCAAAGTGTATATTTGAATGTGTTTTAGGAACAGTACCAACTGTGTATGGTAGAGATGATTTTTTCTATTTCTATTTCTTCTGGGACTCATAAGTAGATATTATTTTTTTTCTAGGAGGTACTTTGAGGTTCTTAGGCTTAGGTGTCATTATCTTCGATTTACTCTGGTTTTCAGGCCACTTGCTATTTCTTTTGTTATTTGCTCCTCTAACGGAGCAGCAACATCCCTTCAATGTTGTTCACCTCTGTTGTTTCATGCAATTAATATTCCGTTGTCGCTGGATTTTGTTCTTTAGTTGGCATTTAAAAGACAGAAGCATTCATTTCAAGGGATGTTTCATTCACTTTATCAATTTGTGTTGTCCACTGTCTGTCACTTTGTTTCAGGCCGGTTATGTATCGTGTCCACTGTCCATCTGTCGGTCTATAAGCATACAGTAAAAGTAAATATTATGCTAAGACTAGTACATACAACTAATTCACACCTTTTTGTTTTAGGCTGGTTATCTGTTGTATCCACTGTCTAGCACACTTGTATCAGTCTATAACATGTAGTAAAAGTAATATTAGACTAAGACTAGTACTTATAACTAATAACACATTTTGTTTTAGACAGATCTATCTGTCTGTATAAGCATGCAGTAAAAGTAATATGTAAGTGCACACATGCTCACCCCTCCATCTGTCAGTCTATATAATGCTATTTGCAACATTGTTATGATATCTTGTGTAGGCTGCATAGGTAGTAATTTTTTTTCATGTTCTGTTGGCTTTCATGGCCTTCATGGTATCTTGCTGACCTCTTCTTTCCAGTTTGTTATGATATACACTTATTCGATCGATAATATTTGTGGCTTCCAAGAAGCTAAATATATTGTATTTTGAAGTTGATTGTATGAATATGCATGGTCTGCCAGATAGCTTATTAGTACACAATTGTCTGCTACCTAGCTTAGTACTACCCCTTGTGAGAATTTTACGATACTCTGAGTAGTATCAAGCTTCTGAATTTAGCACATGATTGTCTGCTATCTAGCTTGAATTTGCTACAACTTGTGTGAATATGTAAAGTCTAAATTCTTATAGCAGATTGGAACTTAAATGGTCTTGTTTCTAGTGAACAAAATACTTATAGCAGATTAGTGAGTCAAGGTCTATTCGCGCTAATTTGCATCTGTGACTCTGACTCTGCAGATTTCTGTCAGAGAATAGCAGCAAATCCAATTAAATGGTGCTATTAACAAACTCCACTGGATCAGAAAATGACATCTCTCTTGTTTTCTTTGTTTTTCTCCTCTGTCCTCTTACTTTTGCTCTTGTTCTGTTGCTCTAAGCAGGTGGCTTCCATCCCATCCTAATCCTAGTGCGCCTGGGACTAGGTATTTGTGGGAAATCTGTGCCAGTTTGTGAGAGGAGAGCCTGATTGGATTGTGTGCCTATTGTTTTGTTTCCTGGGTTGTCTAGGACCTCATACTGGTCAATCTGAGGGCTAATCTTTAGATTACTGCTCCCCCCACCCTGCCCCCCGGTTCCAGCTTTAGATCTTTTTTCAAACCTGCTGCACATCTATAGGCTGTGAAAGAATACTCTAAACAGCTAAGAGTTGATGCTTGCATAAAATTGTTTGAACAATTCAAATCTTATGAGGGCCTCTTCTTTTTCTTGTGATCTGAAATATGTTTTGTTCTACAAACTAGAGTACCACTCCTTGCTATACCACTGAACTATGTGATCCTATTTTTCTACTACATAGTTGTTGAAGTGACCAAACAAATAAAAGATCCCGTTACTTAATTGCAGTCAGCAGCAATTTAAATTGCAAGTATCGGGCACTGCAATTGTAGTTCTGAGTATATGCAATATGCTGGTGTGAACCATTTGCCTCGTCGTTTTGTTATTTTTCTGCTAGCTGATCTAAGTGGCTGCTGGTTTTGCATTTTCTGCAGTCTTATATAGAATGGTGTGCTGAATTATAGAGACTACACATATCATGTGTTCGGAATAGCACCTGCAGGTTATTGCAGTTGTCACAAATGAAACGTCTAAAAGAAACCTCAATGCATCAGATTGGAACAATAAAACCTTATTTTCAGACTGCCAATTTGATTTTGTACCCAGAATTTGCTAAGTGTTACTATGTATCCTTCACCTTTTTGATGGGTTGTTTTCTCATTTCACATTGGACTAATAAGTCATATTGTCTTTTTTCTAGGCTGTAAACAATGTAAATAGCATTATTGGACCAGCAATTGTTGGAAAGGTATGTATCTCAATTCTAAAGTTACATGATTTCAATAATGTGATATCTCAATTCTAAAGTTACTTGATTTTTATGATGTGATACCCAAAACACATGATAGCTATCTTACTAGTGAATTATGCTTTAGGACCCCACTGAGCAGGTTGAGGTTGATAACTTCATGGTCCAACAGCTTGATGGAACCTCCAAAAAATGGGGCTGGTGTAAACAGAAGGTATCATGGAGTTGATACTTATGTTCCTAAACTTTGAATCCATCTTGCACTGTTTGTACCGATTTCCTTTGATGTAAAGCTTGGAGCAAATGCCATTCTTGCGGTTTCACTTGCTGTGTGCAAAGCTGGAGCTATTTGTGAAGAAGAGTCCTCTTTACCAGGTCTGTCACACCACTATGATTTTTTTATGTTGTTTTTTCTCTGTTGGTTGAGGATGTGACGATGAGGGTTATATCATTTTCCCAACAAGGACCACGAGCTATCTGTATTCTCTCAGCAAATGGTGTGATACACTTCATCAGCCTGATTCCTCTGGTGGCACGGTAACTTATGAGGTTAGCCATGCATGATACTTTCACTCCCTTCATGGATTGACGCACAAAAGTTCTTACTGCACGCATGGTTTCATATGCATGTTTGTGTGGCTGGGGTGATACTTATTTTTGTGCTAACACATCTAAAACTTTGTCATTTGTGATTTACGGAAGCACACACCTCATATTTTGTCCTATTTTTTTGCATAGAAAAAAATTGTTTCTTGTCATTTTTCCACATCCCAAGCCTTTGTTATTTGTGATATGTGGAAACACATACCTCTTATTTTGTTCTTGTCTTTCCATAGTGAAAAATTGTCACTTGTAGTCTGTGATTGTGTATGTTAATTGTCACTTGTTAAAGCACACTCCTTTTGTTAATTGTGACTTGTTAAATTGACAACTTGTAGGATTGTCCTTTTTAGTGAATGGATCGGGAGCTGTAGTTTGTGTTGCGTGTGGATGCATGGTGTCACAACAAATCTACTTGGATTTTTGGACATCCCATTTAAATGGTGCTATTAACAAACTCCACTGGATTTAGAAAATGACATCTCTCCACTCGACTCTTTCTCTTTTGTTATGCAGAACATTCTGAGGGTAGGTAAAAGACAAGTTGGCCAGTGCAGCAGATTCACAACTATGGATGTCCCAGCACCTTGTGGTGCCCTTTGGTAAACTATGCACCGTTAAGTTCCTTATCTAAGAACTCGTGTTTATTATCACTATAAGTAATGGTACACTTCAATTGTACTAGCAGACTCCTTATTCGTGAGCTAGAGTTTGTATTTATAGAGAAGTGTGTTTCTGTTTTATCTGATGATTATTGCACACATTTTATGCTAAAATTGCAGGTTTCATTAGATGCAATTTCTATAGGTGTAATGTGTAATTTCTGGTGGCTGAGAATAAAAAACCCATTTCTCTTTTGGATCAGGGATGACAGAAATGGTGTTAGAGTAGATGATAGAGAAGCTACAGGGTAGGTTAGGCGTCCACCAATAACCTTTTTATGTGTCTAGACAACAGAAGCGCAGTCGGTAATTCGTGAGCTGTTCCATCAAAATGAATATCAATGGCCTACTGGACATTGATATATGATATCTATATATCCAGAGATGGGCATACCTCTCAGGGGGTGTCTGAATCAGGGAAGTTGCTCCTGACACTAATTTTAGGACTTCACTTCAGATTTGGATAAAATCCTAGTGTGATTGAAATCCCACCTTCCTAGTCAGGCCTCAAAAGAAATGATTCTGTAATTTACTACTCCCTGTGTTCATAAATGTATGCATTCCTAACATTTAAAGGTTGCCACAAATGTATGCATTTTTTCCTAATTTATGCACCCCTCCCTCACCATTTAATGGATGGCTTGATGCCTGCCATTTATAGCCTTGGTTATATGAAAAGGCAGGTGTTAATTGTGTGATTGAGGTGCAGCATAATCATTTACCATCTGGTTTAATCTATCCTCAAAATCATATAAATGCTTACATTTGTGGGAGATTTTGCGCAAGCAGGGTTCCAGCAGCACCTGTGCCTCTTCTACGGCGATGCCAACACCGACGTGCTGTTCATGGGGCAATAGGAGACCAAGGCCAAGAGCAAATGAACAAGGAGGCGGCGGCCACCATGGCCATGCTTTTCGGCTAAAATGCGAGTTATTGCTTTCTCAATGTAATTCCACTTGATCTATTTCTTTCTTGTAGCAGTTTAGGTAGGACAAATTTCTATGTTTTTGGCTCACTATGTAAAGTCCAATTCAATGGGAAGAAATAAGCCCATATTTATTCATGTGGTACACCTCCAGGAAGCTTACTGGGTTATTTTGACCCGTTAAGGACTATATATATGTTTTGGGTTTGGTTGTGGACCCGTTTGGTCTCTTTGTGAACAGAAACTAGTGCGTACAGATTGACCTGGTTAACGGGTTTATTTTTGGCGGGCCCGTTAAGGGATAGCAGTGTAGTGATGGGTATTTTTGGACCCGTTATGAAAGCTGGTGTACAGATACAACTAGGACAGAACCTGAGCGTTGGATGAAGATCTGATGGCTGTAGTTGTCGCCTGGGATTTTTCCTAAATCTCAGGCGACTGGGATATAGCAAGTCCTAATAATATAATATGATTCCGAGTATCTATCACGCATGTGTCTTAATAATTATTAATTATATGTACACGTAACATTCCAGTGTAGTATAAGATATATCTGTATATGCCAGGACGTCCACTTGCTAGTCCTGTTCTACTGTTCTAGCATGTACTATATAATATATATCATTTGTGATGGAAATTATAATGTAGTAAATGAAACAAAATAATTCTTCAAAAACAAATGAAATAAAATAAAATAAATAAGGACATATATTGAAAAGAAAGGTGATTGCACGGTCGATGGGGATGGAAGGATGGAAAGAGGTAGGAGCACTGATGAGTGCGTGGTTTGGTTAGCTTTTTTGTTCTCTCTTGCTTTCACACCGATTTGCGACGCACTAGTGGAGACAAAAAAGTGATGATAACGGTAGCCATCGATGCGGCCGCGCGTGCACGAGAGCAAAAAACCAAAGGTGACTACTGCTGCCCGTATGCATGTCTCGATCATGCTACGCTACGCTGAAAGTTTCTAAATCTGTCTTTCAAAGTTGAGTTTTAGAGGTGGGCCGGACTAAGCCCACCTCTGAAAGTCGATTTCTAAACGTGAACCAGATCCAAAATCGTTTGTACTTGCAAAATCGATTGTAAAAACATATACGAGGTAGAAGCGGCCAGAACAGTGTCTCCGGGTGAAGTAGTGGCGGGTGGCGAGGATCGGATACGATGATCGGACGACGGAGCAACCACACCGCCATAGACCGGCGCGGCATCGATGCTGTAGCTGTACACTGTACTAAACTAGCGGCCGCCGCCCGCCGATGCCGGCTGACGCCCCCCGGGATGGAGATGGAGATGGACGACAGCAGCGGCGTCAGGGCACTTTCAATGAAACCAAAGAAAGGTATGCAGCTGTCACCGATCGATCCGAGGGCCACCAGCGGGCAGCGGTGGGATGGACGGGACCCGCGGGGCGGCGCGGCCGCCGTATTTGACTTGCCGCGTCTCCGTCATCGCCCGCGTTTCCACGCACCACCAATAGGCAACAGTAGGTGGACTGGTGCGTGCATGCATGGAGCATGGAGAGTGGCCGGGGTGCCGCCGGTGAGCTAGTGCATGCATGGAGATGGAGAGCGGGGTGCCGCCACTGAGCTAGGGTGCTCGATCTGATCTGATCCCTCTCACATGGTCACACCAGCAGGTCGTAAACAAGTCGTAATCCTATGCCTCTGCTTGGCTTGTGTCTGCCGTGCCGCACATGGCACGGATGAGTAAGCTATTCAGATCAGATCGTCACCGCACCGAACGGTCGGTTATATTAGCATCTTTATGGTTATATTAGCATCTTTATGATAACACTATCCTACTACTACTACTTCTATGATTCTTCCTTTTTGCCCTTATTTGCTTCGCTTCCATCGAGGTGGGGGTGGGGTGCCAACTCAAAACCGTCCTTCCACTGTTATCATCATGCGTGCTTATGTTTTTTCAGATAATATAATAATAATGGATTCATTAATCCGGCGTCTATATCCACAAAGACTCAGCAGCAGAAAGAAGGATACAAGAGTACTTCAACTCACACCTCAACAAAGAGAAAAACACACAACCAAAAAGAGGAAGAAAAAAAACTATGACCTCGGCCGATCCATTCTCCCCGACATCCTCTCCTAAAACCGTCAGATTCAGCGAGTGGAAGTGGTCGAGTCACCACCGCTACTAGTGCGCCATCGCTGCGAACCTCCGCTCGTGCCATCTTCATCGGCTTCAAGTGAGGTGGCGCCAAGTGCCGCCGGTTAGCCCACCTTCATCTGTCGTCGTCCAGTCAGAACTAGCCGATTATGCGTGCTTATGTACCCAATCCGTTCCAAATTATAAGATGTTTTGAGTTTTTTTTTCTAAATACATTATTTTTAAAATATCTAAACATAGATTGTATTTAAGTGCATCATAAAACTATGTATTTATATAAATGTCAGGACATCTTATACTTGAGAATGGAGGGAATAGTAGCTAGGAGCACACCACTGTTGCTCCCTTCGTCCGGAAAAAAAACTAGATTATACGCAAGCAAAACTTTTTAAGTTTATGGAAAATGATATCAACATTTATATCTCCAAATGATACACGTTCCTATGTTTCTCTTCCGAAATTTAACTAATGTCTATAAAATTTCTGCATGATTCTTGTAAAATTCATGTGTTCTAAAACAGGCCCTGAAATCTGAACTTGAAGACAAGCGAACTGATTCTTCCGTGTGTCCTTGGCAATATAGGAGTATCTTTGACCTCGCTCGCTGTCGTCGCTGGCTAGCGGAGCCTTCTCTTTTCATTTCACCTCGTGTCCACAGGACAGACAGGATCAGCTGTGTGGTTTCCCGTTGCCAGGAAAAGCTCAGCTCGGGCCTCGTTTAGTTCACGGAATTGGAAAGAAAAACACTGTATCAGAATTTCTGTAGCATTTCGTTTGTATTTGGTAAAAATTATCCAAATTTTGACTAACTAGGCTTAAAATGTTCGTCTCGCAAAGTACAACAAAACTGTACAATTAGTTTTTGATTTCATCAACATTTAGTACTCCATGCATTTGCCGACATTTTGATGTGACGAGAAATCTTCTTTTTACATAGTGGAATTTGGGAGAGAATTGAGAAACTAAACCAGGGCTCGGTCGAGCGCAGCCAAAACAGTGTACCAGTAGACACACTCCTATGCCACACGTGCGTACACTGACCACAGCATCTTCTTTCACGGACCGGACGACGGAGGCTTCCGATTCCCTTCCGCCTTGGCAGTTTTTACCCGCGCTCGGAGACACCTGTCTGTCTGTCAGTCACACACACACACTCGATCTGGCATCACTCACGGTCACGGTGTCACAGTCACAGCACAGCATCGGTGGCTGGCTGCACTGCCAGACGTACTACGCCCAAAATTCTTCTTCTTCTAGATAAGTACGTACTCGGCCGGTCTCAATCCTGTATACTCCGACACCACTCGTACGTGTACAAGTACTGGTATGTATCCCTTTGACCAGGTACACACCACAGGGCTAATTTCACATCCTGATGCAGGCTTAGCTAGCTTCTAGAAGGCAGCATATGCAGCAGGCTGCATCGATGTCACATATATGCATGGGTTGGCACACGTTGCTGTCAGTCAGTCTCAGGCGGCAGCCAGCCAGCCAGCAATTATACTACTGATGCCCTGCCGCTGCTACCTGAGGTTGTGCGTCGCCGTCACTGCGATTTCTAGCAATCTCTGCATACGTTTTCATATTTGGGGTTTCCATCATTTTGTCCTCCCTAGTTGCGCGCCCACCCAAATACCAACCCATGACCATGAGCGCTGGTCTAGTGATTTATTTACTGATATCAGCTACTTCGTATGTAGTCCAATATATAGCTAAGACGCAAGCATATATTAAGATATAAATTTCACAATCTTTGACAGATATAGTTTTTTTTAACTATTTGCAGTAAAAAAATCGATATGATTAGATTTGTAGCCAAATGTAGTGTCCAAGGATAAAAAATATAATATAGAATAAATGAATGGTCAAAGTATATAGAGACCGTGTCATATTAAACATCGTCTTTATTGTAAAATGGATATGAGGAAGCTATACTGCATGTACTACTGGAGTAAATGGAATTGCTTAGGACTAATGCAATTTTAGTTTCTTTGAGCTGCTAAGCACACCATGCAAGCATGCATATCCTCCTCCTTCTCCTTCTTCACAACAACGATAGGTGTGAGCTTTTCCCTTTCCCCTTCTCCTTTTCTTTTTCCTTCTTCAATGACTAATATTTTTTTTCTTTTTTTTTCCTTTTACCTGCAATAAAAATATCTCTATTTTCATTCGAAAAGCGAAATGACTAAGTCCAAAGTGCTAAGACTACGCATAAACCACTATCACATAGCTCGATCGGCAGGTCAAAAGAGACAACTAATTAAAGTGGCCTGCAGTACGTGCACTGCATCAATATCTGTCGTTGTTGCCGTGGGTGCACTAGCACTCAACAGTGCAGGGATAACTACACTCTACTACTACGTGAGATGTGTATGTACAATTAAACTGACGTCCTATATGCGCTTTTGCTTTTCCATGGCTCAGCTTATCAGCCACATCAAAAAAGCAAGCCTTTTCATTTAGTCTTCTCTTGACTTGGGAAACTATATATTTTCTGAATGTAGACCTTATAAGGTAGCATTCATCTCACGTGAATAGTTAATTTCCCAAGTCAAAAATTCAGTTTTTGCATGCTACCTCGAAGTACATGTGAAAGCTTTTTCACTCAATTTGTGATGTGGATTGTTAGTGGTAGATCATGAGAATGGTTTGCATGTTAAAGATAGAACTTGTAGTGTGGATTAGATTTATAAGAGATATATATAGACGGCAGCATACATCCTAGTCTTAAATAAACACGTTGTATATATAAATTTAAACATGATAAATCAGGTGGGCCCACACTAACGATTTCCTTAAGCCTTTCGTGCTGTATTCAATTCATATACTTTTTTAAACTTGATGAATAATGTTTGTTATGCGACGGAAAACATCACTGTTGCACCACAAAGAAAAGAAGTCACTAGCATCTAGTAGCTTGTTAGGACCACATGGAAATTAGATGGCGCCGAGTGCATGCATGCGTGTGCACATATCGTCCTCTTGGTTTATCATGTAACATAGACCTCGTTCACAAAGCAAGCTCTAGGTCGTCATTGATTGAGTGGTGCTAAACAGATCGACCATGACAAGATGTAAGCAACATAAAACAATTGTAGGGGAACGACGACTTGACTAATGACTATACTACAGGATTCTGCGCCTAAAATCTCTGAACTTTTACAGAGGAAGTGAATGTATCTTTTTCGAAAATAAGTGGCGTTTATAATGAAAAGGTAGCATAGTGCATAAATCTCCAAAATATGTAATTTTTTTTTGTTGACAAAGAAAGAAAAGTACAAATAAACCCTTCCAGGCATGTCGTCATGGCCAAACTAAAACCTAGCGCTATCGATATATGAGAGACTCTTAGACAGGGATGAGTGAGCCAGGTAAGCACCTGTAGGCCCTACCTCAAGTATCCTTAAGCATAAGAAAACTTCACTTTTAATTTGCATTAACCATAGGCAGCAAAATTTAGGGATTTCAGCACCCATTATTTGGACAAAGCAAAATAAACAAGAGCCATATTAATTGAAAGGACTCAAACACACAATCAATAATCAAAATATAGAGTATTCCTAGTTTCCTACAGATCATTCACAATTATATAGGTCTCGTCAACTTGGTGATGCATGCTAAACAGATAAGTTGCACGATGTAATCATCATGTAAACAAATTCCTGCGGGCGATGACTTGACCAAACCACAGACTTAGAGTTCAGTGACTGAAATATAAAAGGCAAAATGCACCATGCTTATTTTTAATATAAAGGCAATATAAAACAGAGAGATGTGATTGTTGTGTCACAAAGTTTGCAAAATGCATCATGCTTATGTGATGTGTTTTCTGACATGTTGCTTATTACCAAGCATATTTGCACAATTGCAACATTACTCATGTGAACCCTGCTGATGGACCATGATCCCAAGGGTTCCCCACAGGGCTGACTACTTGTCAGGGACCTGGACCGGCCCACAGTCTGCTTGAGGACACGAGGCGTGTACTCCAAGACATGAAGGACCGATCTAGTTGGGTTCTTAGAAAGTTAGCTTCTGTAATAGAACCAGAACTCTTCTGTCATATCTGACTAGGACTAGATCAATGCGTCTGTCCTCTCGACTATATAAAGAGAGTCAAGAGCACCCCCTTGTAAAATAATCATATACAACAATACAACGCAAGACAACACGTCTAACTGGACTAGGGTATTACGATATTCTAGTGGCTTGAACTAGTATAAATCATTGATTTTGTGTTCACCATCGAGTTCAACCTTCGTCGAAGCCTAGCTAGCATCGTCCCAGGTAACCCCATGATGTGTTGCCGGTCATCAAACATCAACAACTGGCGTGCCAGGTAGGGGCTTTCGACGAATTTGCGCTCGAGAGCTCGATGGACCTCAATATAACCATGGTTTTCCCGGCGGGATCGACCTTCATCTTCGGTTCCTAGATCTACATGGCGGACAACTCTGGTAGGCTCCATCTTTGAAAACGAAGATCGTTCACCTCTCTATCTCTCCTGATCCATCGTCGTCTCCCTTATCGGTGCTTGCCTGCACCCTCCCCACCCCGGGGGGTGGGGCACACACCCCACTTCTTTGCTTCTTTCTCGGTCTCTCAGATCCAGCTCCCTCTTGTCTTAGATCCGACAATGCTTCTACCTCGAGGCGGCGTGTGGCCCCAGCATCCGAGGTTGACAAGGTGGTGGTGTATGGCTGCAACACCTAAGGTGAACTAGCTACGGCAGCGACGCTCAATGCCATGACATAGGAGGCCAAGGCATAGGAAGACGTATCAGCGCGCCACACGATGTACAGGAAGGACGCTGCACAACAGTGGATCTGTGAGGAGGCTCCACCAAGGTGAATTCCTCTTCTTTTCTCCTTCTTAATCTCCCTGGCCCTTTTTTCTCTTACAGATCGGTGACAGGTTGATCCGACGAAGCCGGCTTAGATCTAAGGCGAGAGGTATGTCTCCATGGCGGAAGAGGACACCGACATCAATGAAGGAGATGATGGTCATAGACAGGGAGCTCGATGACGAATGAGGCAGCGAGCTCGACGACAGATGAGGCAGCGGGCTCAGCACTGCGTTTGCCGAACCTTTTTTTTTTGTCCTATTTTCAGAGACGGGCATCTAACATCACCTCTGTTGGTCTCCATCCGTCCACAAAAAGACGCAACTATATATGAGATTTGTGTAAGTACTCTTTTAGTTAATATATATAATAATGTCGACTTTGTAGCGATCAACAATGGGCCTGTTTGGCTGCTTGTGAAGCCAGCTGTTTCTACAGTGATTGTGTGAGAGGCCTTCCAGCCACAACACCAAAAAAGCCGAACTTTACCGGCAGTCGAACATGCCCAATGTATCACTAGTACTACTTTGTCGGTGTCTTTGTCATGAAAAACGCGTCTAAAATAGTACATGCACGTACGGTGAGATATTATGGCTGATTGAATTGATACCACCGGCCATTAATTAAACTAGTGGAAAGGGCGCGCCCTCGCGCGCCATGCAAACCATGCGTAGATGTAACATCGTGGAACTAACCGGTGATATAAACATTTAACATGCACATGCAGGGGACATTAAACATCTAAACAAAATAAGAGTGGTACAGCATGGTTCGTTGCCTCTGTGAACATTGGATTGGTAATTCCATTACAACTTACATGTGACGTTACATAGATGATGTACCAACCTGGGCACGCATGAAAAGCATGAAGTCTGGATATGGTAGGCTGCATTAGTGTTGAGGCCACACTGATACTGAAAGCTGCCTGCTATGATTAACAGCAAAGGTAGAAGAGTGTAGGCACCCACACTATTTACAACAACAGAATGTGGAGGCAAACTGCAGCGTAGTTTACTTTAGTTTGCTACTGCCACGCTCGCACAAACTGTGGGTGTGGGGCAGTTCAAAAGCATCTAGGTAACAGCTCTGGTGCTGCTCGTTCCTGCCATAGTTGGTCACAGTTAATATTGTTATAGAAAATATAATCTATGTGAAAGAATATCTTTGATCATTGTCACATATACAGATAGTGTGAAATAGGAATTTTTTGAAGCTGACATTGTTATTGGCAGTAGTAAAAAAATGGCAGCATTATTAAAGAAGATGGTGTAAAAGGTGTATTCCTGCATACGCTATATTTTTCATTGGAAAATGTGGGAATTTTACCTAGTCTGAAAGTGTAGCTGATGAAGATTTGCATGGTTCATCCTCGGTAGTTTGTTTTGCACTACCCGACCTGGGCCTGCCATATGGAGATTTTTTACAGTTCTTGGTTAGGAAACGGTACGGTGGATAAGGAAATATGGTTTGGGAGGGTCTTGTTTCATACCTTTTTGCCCTTGATTCGGTAGGTTTTTGCAGCAGGAAGTTGTTGTCATCCAATAAGGAGTCGTGGTGTGTTAAGTTGTCATCATCGACATTTTCCTGTACCATGTTTTTTGTGAAAACCAAAGAGTTTTTGTGTTTCAAGTGTTTGTACCAGTATATATATATATATATATATATATATATATATATATATATATATATATATATATATATATATATATATATATATATATATATATATATATATATATATATATATATAATTAATTTCTCATGGTAATGTGAATATCAAAGCTTACCTTGTCTATTGCTTCACCTTTACCAAAAAGATTCTTGCGTGCATTGCTGGTGCGTGTGGGTGGCCTGCTTCGTGTAGAAGAGGCATAGTTAGTTTAAAAGGGTGTAGAGTGAACAACGGTATTAATTGATAATAGAGCATTAGGATTTGTAAAGTTTATGTGGGCTCATTACCTGCTATCATTATCTTTGACAGTAAAGTTTTCATCTTCAATAGAGGGAACTGGAGTCTGCAAATTAGATAAGCACACATTTAGACTAAGATATATGAAATAGTAGGAAATGACAATGCATAACAGTGAGGGTCTGGTTTACTGATTGTGTCGCAGAGTGTATGGCTAAGATTTCATCTTGAGGCTTTGGGCTTTGTATGGGTCCAGTGGAAGTTGCTGGCAATGCTAGGCGAATGACCTGTCCACCTGATGTTCCGGCATCGTTTGTCAAAGGCAGTGTATTCACCTGAGCAGCACGCCTTGGAGGCCTTTCCAATACTGCTTTGACTACATATTGCCTCCTTATATCATCCTCAAGGCCAACAGTAAAAACATATTTCTTATTGATAGTGTTCAGGAGCGCCTGAGGTAAATCTCCTGTTAATCCAAGCGGATTCATACTTGCTTTGCAGTCCTTGCCAACAATAAGCCTGGCTTCATCATCATATGCAAAGAATAGTGCTTCAGCTGTGTCATCTGCAGCCATGAAGGACAGCAAATACCTGTGGATTTGACAGTTTGATTAGTTCACATGAGAGCCTCATAGATTGGAAAGCAAGCTAAGACATACAAATTGTTGCATATAAGGATTAGAGTACCTTGGAACAATTTCAGAGCCATGGCACTTTGGACATTTGTACGTATGATCTGGTTGCTGTATTGATTTTTTCTTGCATGGTGTACAGGAGATGTACCACCATGGAGTATCGTGTAGTATAGATGTTATTGTCACAGCACATTTATACGTTCCATCCTATTGATAAGGCGCACACAGTTAGTTGCTCATATTTTTTATAAAGTCATTTGTACCATATGTTGAAAGAGTGCTAACGGAGGTACAATGAATAGTTGTGTAACATATTTTGAGTATGTACCTGAAACTCGAATGGATCCTCAATAGCGTCCAAGTCAGCTACAGTTTTCTGCTGGAGTGGGGTGTCCTCTACCTGTCCAGGCGCTGTTTCTTCTGTTGGTAATGGCCGATCTATGAAAATAGGTATGTCTTTCAACCTGCTGTTATGAGAAATATTTAGAAACCATGTCGATGAATACGCTATGTTAGGAACTGCCATAGTTAGCTGATTTACCTAGAGTAATAAGGCTGTGCCTCTGGAATCTGGGGATTCAAATAGTACGAGAACGCTGCACCGCTACTAAGATAAATCTTGCCTGCAAAATATTAAATGCATAATCATGGAAGTAAGTACCTGGTACTTATAATATATTTGGCATATGTTGTTTTTAGTTTACTACGTATAGGTTATGTAAATTTTTGTTCGATGTCTCTATTCGATTTTTTCCGTATGCAATGGTTGAATCCTGAAAAGAAGCATCATTTAGAAATACGTACGAGGATCTTTGTAGTCCTTGTGCGGAATGCAGCCGACAAGGAGGCACACAACAATGTTACCAGCCTTTTCATCGTAGATATGATCAATAGTAAAGTTTGCTGCATGGTCACCCCATACTGTTATCTTGAACTCATTGTC
This sequence comes from Saccharum hybrid cultivar R570, assembly GCA_038087645.1. Lineage (NCBI taxonomy): Eukaryota > Viridiplantae > Streptophyta > Magnoliopsida > Poales > Poaceae > Saccharum > Saccharum hybrid cultivar. The sequence goes on along the minus strand of JAQSUU010000664.1, from coordinate 2,109,035 downwards.
CCTACATAGAAACAAAATTGTAGGGTGTAAGATGCTGATGAGCGGATTGGACTAATCTTTTTTTTTTGCATGGTATACGTACCTTAGATCCTTTATATAAAGTTCTCGCAGCATTTTAACTTTCTCCTTGTTTTTTGGCACAAAGGTGTCCAGAGCGGTATATTTGATGAGATATCCAATGACATCTAAAAGGCAATGATAGAATAGGTTAGCAAGAGAACTAATCACAGGTGATGTAACCAGTCATATGGACTCGTGCTTGCCTGTGTATGTAGAGACGATCCTTTCTGCAGGCACAATTGCTGAGAATGGAGTCAGCCTATATACATATTCTGGAATAGTGTGTGGAGGATTCCTTGCAAGCTCAATTGTCGTGAACTCTGATAGTTCTATCATGAATTGTTTGTCAACAACTTTATAGGTTGTCTTGGCATTTGAAATCTTGAACTTCTTGATGATGTATACCTTGCCGACATCGAGCAAATATTCTTTCTTAGGTATCACTTCTTTTGGTATCTCAGCATACATAGCATGTCCCTGATAATATTAACATAAGCAAGACTAACTGTAGCATTATTTTCACAACGTAAACACACTTTTAAAAAAAAAATTGTGTAATACTTTAGCCCTTGAATTTGTATGTGCTCAATAAACAAATACGATCTGTGGTACAAATAGGATGACCATAGCAATGTTAATTTGACGCGTAGAAATTGTATTCATGGTTATATCAGTTTTTATTTCTTTAGCGTAACGTTGTTAAGTACTATAGATCTGAACTTGGTATGTAACCTGCAAACAAATAAGACATGGAATATCCTATAGAAAACATCTTAGCAACTGCTGCGCTGCTACTTTGTCATGTCTGTGGTAATTTGTTGTGCTAGATTTACCTGAGCATCTGCAAAGATCATGCCAACATACAAAGGATCGCCTTGGCCTGCATTTTCTCTCATAGTCCACTTCCTGATAACTCGTACAGTGAGGGCTCTTGTCCCTCGACCTTTTTTGGCTATGTTTCCAAGGTAAACGGTCTGATCCATCTCTGTAGTAGAGTTGAAAATCTGTACATTCAAAGAATTTTAGGAGTATTGGTTAGTGCACTGGCTGGTTTGGTTTCTAATTTTTTTTAAATGTGATGTATGCTGACGTGAGGAGGTTTATTTGATAAAAGAAATTTTGGTTAGAATAAATCTTCCTCATCAATATTTGGAAAGGCATATAATAAATACAGAAAAGTACGAAGGCTGTAAATTGATAAGTGAATATAGTAACATAGCAGTGTGGATATTGATAGCCATTTTGCTTGGCCAGTCAAAATATTATGTACAATTACTTCAGCTAAGCATGATAGGTACACCAAGTTGACTACAAAAGATGGAACTGTTTCAGCACTCATAAGTCCTAATCATCAAAATACATGGAAGAACTTAAAGAGCAGAAGCCTTCTAGCTATGATTGTAATTTTATCAGGCTGATAGGAACTGCATACTTCTCTGTACACAATGTTTCTAGTTTCATCAGTGCAGTTGCCTTGTTCATCTTCTATCAGAATTTTGAGGCCTTGTTTTGTTGTGACACGCGAAACAGCAACATAAAGCTGCCCATGTGTAAAAACAGGCCTCTTGAGATAGACACCGACAGCTGATAAAGTCTGACCTTGGCTTTTGTTAATTGTCATGCCATAGCAAACTCTTATAGGGTATTGCCGCCTTTGAAGAACAAATGGCCATTTGTTACTTTTCAAGGTCAATATGATTCTAGGTATGGTAAAACTATGATTCTTGAAACGGCCATTCATTATTTTTGCCTCAATGGCCCAGTCTCCTAAAGATGTAACAATGAGCCTGTTACCATTACAGAGACCTGCTGTTTGATTGAGGTTTCGTAGCAGCATAATAGGAACTCCTTCTTTCAGTACTATACGATGTTGTGGGAAGTTATTGCCACTAAGCGAATTGAGATATTCAACAGGATAAAGCAGATCATAAGCTTCATGTGGGCCTTTGGATTTTTCGATGCTATCAGAGCTTAAATATTCTTTCTCTGGCTTGTTAATTAATGACACAACATAGTCATTGACTGTGTCTGTCAATTCATTTGTCGGTGTCAATATAGCTCTCTCTGCAAGATATGACACGTTACAGAAGTTGTTATGAAAATTTGGATAGACTGCAGAAACAATGCATGCAAGCCTATTTCCATCAGTGGCTAGTAGTAGATCTATAGGAATTTTGATCCAGCTTGGTTCAGACTCTCCTTCTTTTGCTGTACATGGCAATTTTCCTTCACCGACTTCCAATATCCACTTGGTGAATTCAGCAACCTCTTGTTGATGACTGGGATCAGTTGTGGGACATAACAATCACATGTTCTGGTTGAGGCTTAGCATTTCTATGTATGACCACAGACGTGACCTGATTATAGTTGAGTTTAGGACTTCTGCCTTGCTCCCTCCTTCCACAACAGGTAGTATTTGTCTTAGATCCCCACCTAAGACAACTACGAAGGCTTCATCAAATTGGCCACAGTGGAGGCTTGCACTATGAAGAGAGGCTGCACCTGTAGGCAATCTAGCTTCTAAAGAAAGTTCTTTCGAAGAAGACAAAGGAAGCTGAGGGAAGGCAACAAATATAGTTACCTCCCCAAACCATACGATGCTGTTCCAGTAATCTCTTCCGTTTCTGTCTTGAGTTTGATGGATCAGTATTTTGGATGATGATAGAGGTGGTGTTTCCTGGTAAAAATTTCCAGGAAATAAGCGTGGAAAAAATAGGCTAATTATAAGCACATAAGCATATTGGCTGAAGCGCTGGACAATACTCACGTCCTCTAGCGTGACGGCCTGTGCCTGTGCCTGCAGCAGAAGTGCCTATAAGCACTGGAGTTTCTGCTGGTAGATTGAAACATAGAGTGTTAGAATATAATTTTTTGTATACAACATATAAGCACAGTGGCCTGTACGCTGTGCGACACTCACGCGCCCGTCCTCTAGCGCGACGGCCTGTGCCTGTGCCTGCAGCAGAAGTGCCTATAAGCACTGGAGTTTCGCTGGTAGATTGAAACATAAAGTGTTAGAATATAATTTTTTGTCTACAACATATAAGCCCAGTGGCCTGAACGCTGCGCGATACTCACGCGCTCTTATGCGGCGGCCTGTGGCTGTGGCAGCAGTAGAAGTGCCTATAAGCACTGAAGCCTCAGCTGGCAGTTGCAAGTATAATTTGTTAGTATATAGTACGCAGCACATCCAACACAATGGAAATATGTTAGGAGACATACTCTGAAGTCGGCCGATAGCTTCATTTGTAAAGTCCATTAGTGAAGGTGCAGGTGCATCTTTGCATAGAAATTTACACACAGAAATATTGTTTCTTAAAACCTAATTAATGGCTAAAAAGGTATCTCCTTTTTGGTTTGGTTGGGCTGCAATAATGTCTGTTGGATTCCTCCTCCCACCCCAAACATATCATGGGAAATATAAAGGCAAGATCCATGGACATAAACATCAAATAGTGGCACAAATTTGTTTTTTGATGTAGCATACGAAATATAGTAGAGGCTACCATTAATTAAATGTAGACAAAAAAACTGTGTAAGAAAGTATCAAAGATTTCATTGATATAGCAGTAGGTAGCAACATACACAGACAAAAATTTATAGACAACAACATGACAACAATTAGACCCACAGAAGTAATGCAAAAATATACATAATGATCTACCATCTATTAGAGTGGCTGATCTGGAACGGCTATCATTTCTTCAATAAGCTGGTGGGCAGATGCTGTTAGTGCCGAGGAGTACATGCCCTCATGCTGTGAGGCTGCAATAACAAGCCTTGCAAGCTGGACACCTCTATTTGCAATGGGAAAAAGGCGCTGCGCTAAAGTTCTATATAGTAGTAGACCATGAATACTGTAATCTATAATCACAAAACCAAATATACTCTGCAAAAATGTCAAAGCCTGAAGGGAAGCTGACTCATATGCAGCAGAATGATGTAAACCAGGAGGTGCCCAGAAAAAAAGTGTGCCGGAGGTTCTGTGTGCAACTTGAGGTGGTAGTGCGATCTCAACACCATACAACTGAGTCCCATCATCTATTGCCTGCCGTATAGTCGAAATATAACGGAGGCGGCAGTGTTCACCAACAGCCTGTAAAATAGTCGAGTACGGTATACGTAGGCAAAACATGTTTGGCCAAATAGTGTTTGAAAAGGTTATGATTTTATGGTCGATTTTTCCTGTGCGGCCAAGAGCCGACAAAACCTTTTTTGCCCGTTGTGCAAACACTGTTTTGCAAAAGTTTTTTTTCCTTTTTAATACACCTCCGCAAACGCAGGAAATGAGACCAAAAATCTGTGCCACCTCCCCCTATGACGGACACAATAGTGGTGGACCAAAACAGGGAACAAAATCCAGAAAGAACAGAGGTGTATTAGTTACAGCAGAACCCGTAGCCAATGTCCACAACAGATTAGCAAGCAAAGCTTGGGAACCATACCTGTGAACAAAGTAAAGAAACTTGCCGCTGACTGGAGCACCGTTCTAGGAGGCAGGTGCCAATAATCTAAAAGACCAACCGAGGCACTGAAAGGAAAACCTGCATGATAAAAAGACGGAGCTGAAATAATCCACCGACAGACCATGAATGATGGCCGCGTACACCCACCTAGGCACCTAAGATCAGAAACAAATGCAGGCAAGGCACAGCCGCGAAAAATAGGAGCGGAATTGTCCACAGACCAAAAGACGAAGAAGCAGGGACAAGAACATGCAGGGCTGCTTTTGATTCTACAGCCGGAAACAGCAATATGGAAACCTGCATGGCAGAAGAAGATAATGGAAGGCAAAAAAGATGACGCAAGGAGCAGGAAGCAATGGACACAAATGCGGCGGTAGTAAAGGTACCAAAGCGCGGACCTTGACTCCTCCAGATGGACGACCACGGCCAGATCCCCACCGCCCTGGTGTAAGGCGGCTTCTCGATGCATGTGGCCAGCAGGTTGCGTCCCTTCCCTGGCCGGCTACAGCGCGATTGGAGCGGAGGAGCGCCGGCACTGGCCGCCAACAGCACGGCGTCGATGGCGCGACCGGAGCACCGCGGACGCCGGCGACGGCGCGAGCGAAGCACAGAAGCGCAGGCACGGCGGTCCAGTAGGAACAGCAGCGGCAGAGCGCTATGTCCCCATCGCGCAGAGGCTGCAGCGGGATGGAATGGCGGTGAATGCGGATGGACAAAGTGGACGAAGACGCGAGGACGGCGGAGCGGCGCGCGAGACTGCGGAGGAAACGAGAATGGAAGGGGAGGGATGAAGAAGGGAGCTGGATTGGGACAAGGCCGAGGCAAAGAGGCAGAAGGCAGATTGGGGAGAAGCCGAGGCAGGAAGGAGAAGGCAGCCGGCAGAGAAGCTGAGGTGAAAACGTGAGAGAGGAAAAGCAGAAGCTGGAAGTAAGGCGCATTAGTAGGCAGACCGAACCGATTCTCAGTATAAAGTTGGGGCTGTAGCAAACGTGCCGGAACCATCAGGACGGTCGATCTGGAAATGAAACGGCCGGCACGACTTCAGGTGACGTGGACAGGGCTCTTGCTCGAGGAGCTGTCGCTCCTTTTACAGGTTAAATTTTGCATGGTTCCTTGTCGGAAGGGGAATGCATGTGCGAGTGTTTGCATGCAGCTGGCACCGGCATTGCTGGACAGATAACAGACAAGTGATGAGACCAGGTGAGACAGCATGCATAAACTACGGGAGACGCATGCGTGCATTGCCTTCTACCTAGCTAGCTGCTTGTGTACGTCCACTTACCGTGGTAATTAGTTATATAGTTACAGATAAATATAAATTCAGCGATGATCCACCAGATATACCATATCATATGATGGAGTACGTACAACGGAATTGTTGGTGTTGTCACGTTGTTGCGAAGAAGGAGATGATCATTTCATCAGTCGAAGAGGACGACGTACAGAGTATGCATTTATTTCTGGAACAAGACAAACGTTGCCACTGTTGTGTCACTGTGTGATATATGTGCTCTTTGCATTCCATTACGTATATATCATTGGAGACAAACCCACCAACTATTCTAGCTAGCTAAAAGACACGAAATCAAAGCACTATGACTGCCTTTTTCTTTGGTTTTCCGCCCCTTCTCCAACCGCCACGCAGCTAATCATGGATGGATGATTTTCGATAGTGGAAAGTACCTTTTCCTTTGCTTGGTGATCGACTCAGCATCAGGGACGACAAAGAAGAATCATGGCTAAGTTCACACCGGCGTGTCAAGAAGTTCAGCAGATATTCGGTACGTAGAAATGGAAGGGGATCGGATCGGACGGAGAGGAGCAAGAAGAGACGGGAGGAATCTGCTGCTAGCTGGGCGTCACCTCAGCCTATACACGGCCCAATTGTCCGTGCTCAATGGGCCGGCAGCAGGCCCATGTTCTTGGCCCGACCCAGCACGGCTTACGTGCTGTGTGCTTGGGCTCATTGAGTGGCATGCATGGTGTGCTGATCCGGACACGACCTGTTTCCTAATATGAAATCAACTACACATGGAGTATATTGTAGCTACAGTCTGTGTTCTATTATTGTTAGAACGGACTGCATACATAGTGACATTTTGTCTGGCTAGGCATCTAGCAAGTGTTTAAAAGAACTTTTTCATTTTTGGGGGAAGTTGATAGATTATTAGCTTCTGTAGTAGCCATCGCATCATATTAGTAATCTAGCTAGTAATAATAAGAAGCTATATATCTAAGCTAGCATGCATGTGTCGTCTGCATCACTTGCCGGAATCCCGCGACCAACCAACAGAGAAAAAGCGCAAGAATACGAGAGATGCCGCGTCAGGGTGCAGCTCCTTTTGCGTCTGAACAGCCATCCGCCGAATAGGATAGAGATGGCATGCTTGCTGAGCTGATGAGTTGCTGTTGGTGACCGCAACCCAACAATTGCAATGAATTCACATTCACGCCACAAGAAACACAACGAGTTATATGGCTTGTTCTACGCACACGTATGCGTATATAGTATTATGCATGTCTGACCCGGTAAGTAGATCCCAGCACACGCACGCATGGGTTAGCTAAGATTATAAGAGTAGATTATATGGTGGTTACTGTTAGCTCTAGTGGTTTTTCTTTTTCTTTTTTGAAAAGGTGTTAGCTCTACTGATAGTACTCCAGTAGCCAGTAGAGTAGTGTTGCCTTACGCCCTTACCTATATATAGCTTGCAAGAAGATGGATCCAATCTACAGTTAGTTGAGGGAACAATATGGAACAGATGAGCTAGACAGGCAGATAATAGGTAGGCACAGGCAAAGCAATCAGTAAGTTGAGTCTTGTTTAGATGTAAAAACTTTTGGAATTTGGCTACTGTAGCACTTTCATTTGTATTTGGCAATTAATGTCCAATCATGGACTAATTTGGCTCAAAAGATTCGTCTCGTAATTTACAACTAAACTGTCCAATTAGTTATTTTTTATTTATATTTAATGCTCCATATATGTGTCCAAAGATTGGATGTGATGGGATGAAAAGCAAAAATTTAGAATTTTGAAGGCATCTAAACAATATATATCCATCAGCTGCCAGCCTGCCATGCATGCATGACTTGTCATTAATTTCTGTATTCGTCATGCTTAACTTTGACCAGGAAAAGGGCATCAGCATCATATGTAAGATTTGTTATGAACAGCAAACGTCCGGCATGCAGTCTGATTTCAGGCTTTCAGTGCTGCTCTGAATTTCATCATCTAATAAGCCACTAGTGTCACAAGTGATTTTCTCACTGATCATACAACCTGGTATATACACAGTATATACATGCTCTGTCAGTATTTCTTTTCTCCTCAGTTTCTGGTTGGGTCATTTCAAACAAGGTAGTGATTCAGAGCAAATCGCAGCAATGTATAGAAATACTTTGGAATACTGACTATCGCAGTCTTGCAGGCCGTGCCACTGCAGAGATGGGAGCACAGCTAATTGGAGGCCCCTCTACCCGAGACCGTGCCACTAGGGCACTAGGGACGGCAAAGTATGGGTTCCGGGTTCGGTTCATCAGCCACCATGCTGGGCCAATTGGAGCCCATTTATCTGAGACCAATTTTCATGGAGCCTCGGAATTGTTTGATCCATCCGATGATACCTCCTCAAAGCACCTTTCATGGAGTCGTATATCTATACATAATAATATAGAGATAAAATTTCCGGCTATTTTTTTATCCATTGTCCCCTAACTACCAAGTAATGAAGAGCTTTTTTTTGTCCAGACTTATATGACTAGAAAGATGATATGCAGAGTCCGATTCCAATACATATTAGATCACGCCCTACGTATCTATACCTTCCAATTTTTGAATCCGATTCCAATATGTATTAGATAACGTCCTACGTATCTATGCCTCTCAAAACATTCATTTTATTATTATACCTAAACCAAAATTTCTTTTCTACTTTTTTGGTCCAGCCCAACAGTGACTCGGTCATCTATTCCATGTCTGATTTTTTTCTTATCTCTATACCTTCCAATTTTTGAATCCGATTAGAATATGTATTAGATAACATCCTACGTATCTATGCCTACCAAAACATTCATTTTATTATTATTATACCTAAACCAAAATTTCTTTTTCTGTGAAAGGTTGCTAGACCAGTTGGTCTGTGCTTCCAGCCGCGTGCCCCGTGACCAGAGTTCGAGTCCCGGTTGGGACAGTCCCGTGATGGGCGAATTTCGTCCGGCGGTGGTAAAAAACTCCCTCACCTGTTCCGCGTTTCCCAAAGCACAGATAAGTGGACCGGCCCATTCACAGGGTAACGTGCCTTTGTGTGAGGGCGGGGCATGGGGTTCGGGGGTTTTTCGGCCTGCGTGAGAATGTCTTCTTCCTTAAGCACAAAGTCGCGGGGGCTGTCACCCCACCGCAGGCCAAGTTTTTGTTATTTCTTTTCTACATTTTTTTGTCCAGCCCAACAGTGACTCGGTCATCTATTCCATGTCTGATATTTTCTTATCTCTATACCTTCCAATTTTTGAATCCGATTCCAATACGTATTACATCACGTCCTACGCATTTATGCCTCTCAAAACTTTCATTTTATATTACCTAAACCAAAATTTCTTTTCTACTTTTTTGGGTCCAGCCCAACAGTGACTCAGTCTTCTATTCCATGTCCGATTTTTTTCCTATCTCCTTTTTCTCCCCAGCATTTGTTTTCCGTGTCCTCTTTCCTTTTCCTTTTTCTTCCAGTCTTCCGTCCATTTCCCGTCGATTTTTGTTGCCTGCGTCCGTCCGTGATTGTCTCCTATTTCTCCCTGGTCTTTTTTTTTCCATTGGATGTCTATCCGTGACTATTTTTTTGTTTGGTTTTCTTTTTTTCCTTTTGTGATGGATGACGAGTGTCTTTAACCCAATTTTTCTTATATAAAAAAGATAAACATAAAAAACAAAAAAACAGTTATTATGAATCTTTGAACCCTTAACCCTTCCTTATATTCTTAATAAATAAATATTTTCACCATTAAGTTATTGATATGATTTTGATTAGGAATAATTACTATTAGAACCTAAATCAGCTGAGCAGTTTAATTATCATTCAATCTAATAAAAAACATATCTCCAAAATGTATTTGTAATCCTCAACGAGGGATGCCATGTTGAAATCAAAAGAGGTCTAAAACCATCAACGGACAAACCAATTCTTGACACAATGATAGACATCTACCTACCTGCTAACTTTAGTCAAATATGACAAATACATTTATTATGGGTCTTTAAAAAAATCACGGAACTCGATATCTAACTGAACACCTGTATAGTATGAAACTAAAGTTAATATCATTATGAGTACATTTTTTGTGCCTTACGACTAAAGAAAAAAATCTATTAAGATTGTATTTTCCATTAACATTAGATAGTTTTTTACCGTTACAACGCACAGACATATTTACTAGTTAATCTATATGTATACATAATAACAAAGAGGCAAAATTTCTGCCACATACAAATTTTCGTCCAGCCTATCCGTGTCCGACTGTTCCCTGCCGGCATGGATCGGCCTGAGATCAGGCGGTTCTCTGGGTTTAGGGAAGAGGATGAGAAAAAAAGAAATAGAAGACGAGGAAGGGTTCCACGTGCAAAAGTGCAACAGTGAAAGAAAAGGTGGAAGGATCTAAATTGAATTCGAGAAACTTGGATTCCCGATGTAAAAGTTTAGTCCACGTTGGGCCTCCGTTGCTGGGCTAGAATCTGCCTCGTGGGCCTTTTTGCGCCAGTGGACTAGGCCGAGCCATGGCCTGGCTTCTTTTCTTTTTTTCATTTTTATTATTTTCTGGTAAAACAACCAACTTGTAAATTATGTGAAAAATTATAGAAATAGAAAAATAAAAAAATAGCAAAACTATTTTTTGAACTCATGTTGACTAGGTCTACACTGTAGAATAAAATATTTGGTGTAGTTATAGATCTATGTTTTCTTTCATAAACTGATAGAGGATGCTTTCTTAGTCCTTTTGCAGTGAAATTTTTATGGTAATCTTCTATTGATGTGTAGAATCCATGGTAAAAATTTCATGTATGCTGCTAGGCTGGAATCCGCCTCGTGGGCCTTTTGCGCCAGTGGACTGGGCCGAGCCGTGGCCTGGCTTCTTTTCTTTCTTTTTTCATTTTTATTTTTTTGGTAAAACAACCAACTTGTAAATTATGTGGAAAATTATAGAAATAGAAAATAAATAAATAGCAAAATTATTTTTTTGAACTCCTGTTGACTAGGTCTACACTCTAGAATAAAAAAATTGGTGTAGTTATAGATCTATGTTTTCTTTCATAAACTGATAGAGGATGTTTTCTTATTCCTTTTGCAGTGAAATTTTTATCTTAATCTTCTATATATTGATATGTAGAATCTATGGTAAAAATTTCATGAACAATGAACACATGTTGACGGAGTTAAAGTTAAAAAGAAAAAATTGATCCAAATAAAATATACAATGTAGGAGCACAACACGCTCGAAGCCACATCACTATAGGTGATAAGTCTATCTCCCTACAAATAGTGATGCAAGTGGGCTTAATACTCCTGCAAGCGGCCCGCACGATGACACATCAGCCGCTTACAAAACTTGTGTATATGCATGGCTTGGCCCTACTTTTGGTCTTGCCGCCACGGCGCAGAGGCGCCTCATTGCATTGGCATAAAAACATGAATTGATAGGAAGATCAGGATTCCATGACTCGAAGGCCACAACGGTGAGGCGACCGTGTGGTTGTTGACATTTCTTAGCATCACTTTTTACTAAGTTGTCATCTCTAGCATGATGTCAGAAATGTGTTATTGGTAATAATTGTTAACACTTATAAACTCAGAGATAATAATATTAAAAGTAAAGTATCCGCAAGCGCACAGATAATATACCATTGTAGCATTTCACCCGGGAGTATGCCAGATATCGTTATTTATATTTAATCCACAAGGAAGAGCAATGTAGTTGAGTTGACATAGAGATGTTGACTAATATGTATACTTATGATAAAAACCACTCTTATGCTTTAGCGGGAGTAAGTCAAGTGATAAATAAATAATAAGTGTAAGGTAATAATGATATTCTAGAGATAGAAATAGGGACTCATAAATGTAGTATGGCTAGGTAGGAGATTCGTTAAGAGCAAAAGATTCCTAAGTGATTCCTAGTTACTAAGTCTTTTGTACATCCAAGTATATACACTATCATCTATAGCATAACTAACTTTGAATCTATGCATAAGGAATATTACTAAGGAAGATCAAGAACATAGCTCGTCTCCCATCGCAATATTGTTCTACGTGCTCTACAAACGGGGAGTGGACTACAAAGGACTCAATGAGAGAGTCACATCCGCGATCTACCATATGACCCAGAGTGCAGAATGCATCCGTAGGCAAGCAATATCTAAGCACCATGCTTACATAATGTCGATCGCTTAACTCACTCGAGTACTGAGCTAAGAGCTTTGCAAACATATGCATATATTCATTATTAATCATAACTATATCAAGCATACAACTAGAGCAAACTAGAAACATAATAAATAGCAACATAATATTGAAGTAGCACAAAGTCATAAATAGGAGATACAATGGCTATACCAGTCTCTAGATGGCATATCTAGAATCCTGAGCGATAGCCCAAACTCTACCTGAACCTTGCTAGCTAGCCTATACTAGAAACTTGAAGGATTGGAGCTCTATTCTCTTCTCTCTGGAAACCCTAATTTTTGATCTGATTTTGACTTATGACTTGGTGCTGAGGGAGGGGGCAGGGGCTGGTATATATAGGCCAAAGCATCCAATGTTAGCCCTTGGATCACCGACTTAAAGAATGACGTAGATGCATCCTAGGAGGCGGTGGAAAACCGACATACAAAGGAGGTTGACAGGTGGGACCATGGGGGGCCGGGCGGCCTATAGGTGGGGCTGACCGGCAGTGGGTTGGCCCTCGTTTCGGTGTGGAGTCCTCTCGATCCTTCTGGAACCTTCTAGGATAGTTTTCATCATGGATAAGTATGATTTTAATTGACGTTTTAGTCCTCCTTGCCAGTTTTCTGGATAAACCCCGCTGAAAACACATATTCACCAAAACTTATGAAAATTGTCAGTTTAAACCCCTATGTCTATGTTGGTGATCATTTTTTTTGCATTTATTCAAGTTAAGTTGACGATTTATGATGGAGGTAACTGCCGTCAACAGTGGTGTTCACGAGGTGCGATGCCATGGAGCGGCGGTGCAGAGCCAAACTCAGCAACTAGGGCTCCAATATCTGCAAGCTCAGTGGTCCTGCTATATGTGAAGCATGTCGTTGGGGCCAGCGCTCACGATGAGGCTCTATCAGGGACACTTCTCGACAGCGATGGATTAGGTGCGGTGCTGGCATTCCGACCACGCCGCACCCTGTCCTGCATCACGCATTACGCTGAAAGCAACAATGTAATGGCGCGGTGGGAGTGCACACTTTAGAAGGTACGGAGGAAGGACGTCGTACCCTACATGGGCGAGCTAGAGGTGATAGTAGCAGTGTTTGAGGAGAGGTCAACGAGGTGGAGGAGATGAATCACAACTGCCATGGGTGTTCACACACTAAACAAAATTTGATCTTTTGACATAAACAATTATTTCTTTTACACCTAAATCTTTAGTCGAATAAAAATTAGTATATGCTTTTTATTAACCCGTTGCAACGCACGGGCAATTTTGCTAGTAGAAAAAAAAAGAGAAATACCTTTCAAGCTGGTCCGACGATTTATTTGGGGCACCTGTTATACTCACTCAAACAAGTAACAACACGGTTGGAAGAAGTATGTGATGATACTAAAGCGCAAAATACAAATATACCATTTACCTTTATTAGCTGACACGGCTTGGGCACCAGGATGATGCATAACACAATCCATGAAAGTGTGCCGAAAGAAACATTGGAGTCCAGAGTAGTGTAGTCACATGATAAATGAATGACATACATGTAGCTTTCTTATGACTTCAGACAACAATTGCATGCTTAAACATGCATGTCTAATATATATACTTCAATGCTCTTGGATGGGTGTGCTACTCAAAGTGCTTGGTGACCTAAACAAATTTGGTGCTTCCCTAGCTTAAGAGGGGATCTATGGATGCACAAGATGAACTATGAAGTATTGGAGGGGACCAAAATACCATCGTCAATATTTTGGAGATTACATGTTCCATACTTTGCAAATTTCTAGCGTGCATATATCCAAAATCCAATTTCAAATTATATGTATACTTAACATATATGCCTGACTCGCCCATGACATCAGACGTTGTTTGTTCTCTACTTCACTTTCTAGGTCTTTGTAAGCTGTAACTATATACATGCGCTTAGTGTCCAAGTGGTCAAGTAGAGTACCAAACCTCGGTGATCTCCGGTTCTTTCTCTGTTGAGATCAGGAGCAGTTGTCATGAGCTTACCTCGATATCTACCATTGACTAGGAGAGGCCCACTACCGCCCCTCCTTTAAGAGAAAATCCATTTTTAGTATTTGTTTTGTGTTGTTGTTGTCTACCGCGTTCAGTGTTTTTGTGGGATTTGCAAAACATTGACCGATGAATCAGGTAGAGCATGGTACCAATGTTCTCTTCAGTTCATTTTAATCAATCAACTTCGGTACCAGGGAGCAAATACAACATAGCTTAACTGGTTAGGTTTATCGTGTGTCCAACCGGATTCAAGTCCTTGATTTGTAGGTGCTCATATTTTCTTAAATTTATTCTAAGATTTAATAGCACTATTTTCAGTGGTAGTCGAAGTGCTCATCAGCAGTGAGATGTCTGTGCAATGGTTAATTTTAGTGGTAAATGGTAATCAATGTACCAATCAAAGCGAGACATCTGTGTGATGGCTTCATGGAGGTGCTCATAAGGACACCTGCAACGGTGTCGATAAGGTCTCTACAAGAGTACATGTAGGAGAGAGAAAGCAGGAAAGGGGAAAAACCGTCGCTACACCTAGTGACTCGCTAGCACGTTGTGGTTTAGTGGGCTATGCAATTGAGTAGGTCTAATTCCTTCTGTACATAGACTGCACACCAATTAAATTAGTGAAGTCCAACAGCGACGAGCCCAGGGGAAGGACCAGAGTCGCTGGAACATGTGGGTTCGCCAGTGGATATATGCTGCCTGCTACTCCACCGCCAGCAGGACCAGATGATGAATATATTCCCCTCAAAGAAAAAAAAGAAGATGATGAATATATTGCCCATCGGTTTTAGCATCTTTCTTTGAGCTTCAGCTGGTGGAACTGTGGTTCGATCATGAAATAAAAATCTTGCTCAAAATCTTCTGCAAGTATGAAGTCTATTTCCATGCAAGTGCCACGAGTCCGGAGTGCAGTTACATGCCAACACTACTGGATTCAGGCGCTTTGCCGAGTGCCTAATACACTCGGCAAAGGCTATTATGCCATCGGCAAAGCCTTTGCTGAGTGCAGCACTCGGCAAAGAGCCTCCGGTAAAAAATGCGTCGGCAAAGAATTCTTTGTCGGGTGCCTTTTATCGGGAGTGCAAACACGGCTCTCGGCAAAGAAAAGTGACTGTGACGGCGCTGGCTCCGTCAGCGCATGCTTTGCCGAGTGTCATGTTAGAGGCACTCGACAAAGATTTTTATTTTTTTTTTCATAATTTCTTTGCGAGTGCCCTGCCAGGGAGGCACTCGGCAAAGATTTTTTTAATTTTTTTTTTCGTAATTTTTTTGCCGAGTGCCCGATTTTTTAATTTTTTTCGTAATTTCTTTGCCGAGTGCCCTGTCGGAGAGGCACTCGGCAAAGATTTTTTATTTTTTTTCATAATTTCTTTGCCGAGTGTGCTGTAGGGGAGGCGCTCGGGCCAAGTGCCCTGGCCCTAGCACTCGGCAAAGAGGCTAATTTTTTTTTGATTCTGTATTCACAAACACATCATATAAGAGATATATATCACATATGTGACATCACAAACACAATATAGCACATATATATCACATCCATCTCATGACAAAGGCAATACCACATATATATCACATGTCGATCACACAATATCTCACATACACGACATCACAAACATAATAGGTCCAATATCCATCGAAACAAGTCGATAGTCGATCACAGTGCATCACATGTCCATCAAGCGGTGAAAAAGAGATACAAACTAAACGTGCGGAGGAAACTGAGTGCCTGGTGAAGGAAAAGCGTCGTCGCCTGCTTGCGCCTGAGATGGGTTATTCGAACCCGGCGACGGAGGTTGTATAAAGGACAAGAGATTGCATGTGTTAGAGTGGTCGTCTAATGAAAACACTAGTCGAAGCAATTTGGTTTCATACTCACAGGACTAGCTACAACTGGCGGCGGTGGAGCGAACTGCGACACAGGTACACCGTTCACTTGCCCAAAGTTCTGCAGGAACGTCGTAATGTCCGCCAGCTGCTTGGCCTGCCTCTCCCGCTCGGCCCGCTCGACCTGTCTTTCCCGCTCGGCCTGCTCAGTCCTCGCCACCAACTCCCGCAGCTCCTGAGCCATCCTCTCGTTCTCGGTCTGCAACATTTCAATCGAATGTTTCAGTAATGCAAAGGTAATTAAGTTATGTAAAGATCAATGTACGAAGAGTTAAACAGGAGTAACCTGGAGTGCGTCGACCCGCTGCTGTGAAGAGGACGACCGTTGGCGAATGGCCAGACCTCTGCTCGAGGTCTGTGCTCGGATCTGGGAGAGGGAGGGAATCTCGCTGGGCTCGAGGATGCCTTCGCCAAGCCAGTACCGCACATGCTTCTTGCCTTGTCCGAGCCTTATGACCATCGTCCCACCAATGTCATCGGTGCTCGGATCCTAGTCTGGCCCATGGACCGACCTTGCCTCCGACGCGTACGAACTGATGCGGGTGTGGACGCTCGGGTTGCTGTAGGACTCAGGCGGGTCATCCGGGGTGAAGGTGACATTGGACATCACCTTACTCTTGCAGGCTAGACCATATGCCATGAACGTGGAGATGGACTGGCCACCATGTGATGCCGACTGCGAGAAAGACAACAAGATGATTAGAAGAAACATGCAGAATGGAGCGTCAGAATACTAAAAATTCACGTACCCATGCTTGCTTGTACGCGCCGAGGCTGTGGCTGCCTTGATGGTGTGTGGGGCCTGTCACTGCCAAACGCCGCTCTCGCCCCACCTCGTGGTCCTAGATGTAACCCTCCATAAACCACCTATCCACGATCATCTCCCAGCACTCCTGATACGACTCGCACCACCATGGAATCATCTACATGTCATAAAGAAGACTAAATTAAAGCTACTTAATCTCAAAATGAATCAGTATTATTCTTCTTCATTTACCTCAAGGTACTGCTCTCGGGTCAGCGTCCTCTATCTTGCCCGTGTCTAGGTGATCTTCTCACCAAGTTGCTTGGCATAGTATTTCACGATGCAAGTGAGACGCTCCTAGTAATGCATGTCGGTGATTCGTTTTCTAGCACTTTTCACCATCACCTTCTCCACCTTGTCCTCCTACCCCTCTTCACATATGAAAAAAGTCTGCAGACAGACACAATGTATCAATTCATTATGTCAAAAAAAGTCAAATGAATGTGATGTATTGATCAAACTTGTGCGAGCGAGACTTACCCAAAACTCTCTCCTCACCCGCTCCTGCTTGTCTCCATAATCTACGTCGAGGGCATCTTTGTAGTGGTCCCATGATTTGGCCGGCTCAGTGTTCCCCTTGTGCGTGACAATGCCAGGGTAAAAGTGCCTGCACACAAGACCTAAGATGTGGTTGGGGTTGCGTGAGTCACCAGGCGACACAACCAACCAGTGCCTGCACAAGTCATTAACAAACATTATTAGTTTCTCTGACAATTTTCAACAAGTTATATGAAGTAGCTGTGCCTCCAGCCTCACCGTCCTGCTGTGCCTCGTCTCCCTCGTCGTTCGTCTGCCGAACCAGCTCCTCGTCCGAGGAGTCCGGGGTATGGCGCTCCTCCTCCAGCACGTCATGCGCCCTGACTAGAGGAGGTCGGCCCCTCCTGCTGACGCTGCTCCTGGCCCTCTGCCTCCTCCCGTCCGACGACCCCTCTT
This sequence comes from Saccharum hybrid cultivar R570, assembly GCA_038087645.1. Taxonomy (NCBI): domain Eukaryota; kingdom Viridiplantae; phylum Streptophyta; class Magnoliopsida; order Poales; family Poaceae; genus Saccharum; species Saccharum hybrid cultivar. The sequence goes on along the minus strand of JAQSUU010000664.1, from coordinate 2,091,437 downwards.
CTACATCCGCATCTTCATCGTGTGGCCTTTGGTACCTCGAGTTCACGTTCCTTGGCCTACGACTGCCCACCATCTTTATTCAAATCACCTGCAATTAAAAAGAAATAAACAAAACATATTATTACATGTATTAGAAATAGATGCTAAATAAATAAACAAAACACGATTACAAAATAACATAGTATTACATGTATTAGAAGTAATCATCACTATTGGGATTATCTGGATGATATGTCTCATCATCACTATCAAAATTGTCCAAATAAACATCACTGTCGGAAGGTTCATTGTTGCCTTCATCGTCATCGTCTATATGTAATCGCTCAAGCATTTCTATGTCCTTGGCATTTTGCACCTCATCTCCTTCTTCCTCGTCATCAACCCTTTCATTGTCTACTTCCATTCTGATCACCTCAGTTAAGTCTATCACCAACCTCCCTTGTAGCCCATCTTCTTGATAGAACTCTCCATCATATGTGTTTGGGTTGAAGTTGTAATCTTCATCGTTTGGGACAACTAGTCTACCATGTGGCGATACCTGGTGCACAATAGCCCAACTCTTAAGAGCCTTGTTGCCTTGGCACGCGTATGGCAAATAATAAACCTGCACGGCCTGGTGAGCCACAATAAAGACATCTTTTCCTTGATAGACGGAATCTTATCGAATCTCAACTTGACCAATATTAGGGCTCCGTTTTGTTAGTCGAGGATTAAACCAGTGACATTTGAACATGACGAGACGAAGAGGTTTCAGACCATAAAATGAAAGTTCATAGATTTCTTCAATTATGCCATGATACTCGAGGCCATCAGTGCCGGGAGTACAAACTCCGCAGTTTGTGATTTTTCGATGGGGCCGAGCTCGCTCGTAGCTTGCTGTGTGAAAGCGATATCCATTCACATCATAACCTAAATAAGCTTTCACCTTATTATCAAAGCCATTTGCAACCTATCTCAATTCCTGACTCATAGTTGCATCGGTTTGGGCCTGCAAGCGCAAGAATGAAAGATTGTCAGACTAAGTACGCGAAACTCAGAATCTCGAACTAGGTATGAGGTAAATTGGACAATACCTTCGTTTTGAACTAGGAAATGAAATCGGGCCTCCCTGCTCTCGGACCCTATGAAAGAAGGCTATCGGTTTGCCGTGGGGTAGGACCCCTTGGTTGATGCCAGGATTCACGAATAAATTCCCTGTCCAAACGAGAAAGAATCAGTTGGATGCCGAATGGTGACGGCATATTGAAACAAGTTCTTTGAGAACTTACTCAATGAACGGCTTTGCCTCAGGTAGGTTTTGCAACACATATAGCATGATACTGCGTCACTCTTCATTTTCCAAGCTCTTATTGGTCGATCCACTTGTGCTTCCGAGTTGCCCTTGGAAAAGGCTAAGGTTGGATTCATTCTCGTTAGCATTGTAGCGAGGCAGTGGATTATGCATGCTAGGAAGGCTCTGTGTGTAGTATAGCTGTGTGAAGTTTGCCACCTCCTCCAGAATGGAAGCCTCTGCAATTGAAGCCTCAATTTTGGCTTTATTTCTACATTTTTTGTTAACGACCTTCAAACATCTCTCGATTGGATAGCACCAACGGGCCTGTATGGCCCCCCATATGTGCCTCATACGGGAGGTGCACAATCAAATGCTGCATCGACAAGAAGAAGCCGGGTGGAAAGATCTTCTCCAACTTCAAAGCAACTTAGGTGCCACTTTCTCCAAGTTTGCAACCATGGTCCGAGATAGCTCCTTGGTACAAAGCTGGCGGAAGAAATAGCTCAACTCTGCCAGCACTAGCCAGACATGCTTAGGAACATAGCCTCGTACCATCGCCGAAAGAAGCCACTCAATCCATACATGGTAGTCATGACTCTTCATCCCATTGACTCGCATAATGCCTAAGTTCACTCCCCTGCTCAAGTTCGCTGCATACCCATGAGGGAACATTAACGCCTTGATCCATCGTAGTACTTCCCTCCTTTGTTCGGGTTTCAAGACGAAATCGGCCTTAGGCCTTTTCCAGTTCTTGCCGTTTGCAGGAGGCCACATCTCTTGCTGTGGTCTATCGCACAACGTCGCCAGGTCCACTCTAGCCTTAGGGTTGTCCTTAGACTTGTCAGTGTCCATGAGTGTTGCCTAAAGTGCCTCGGCGATATTCTTTTTAGTGTGCATTACATCAATGTTATGGGGCAGTAGGAGGTCATCGAAATAGGGGAGCCTCGTCAAGCCGGACTTATGAGTCCACATGTGTTGCTCACCATATCCCACAAAACCACCTTCTTCATTAGGCACGAGAGCATCTATCTGAGCATTAACCTCGGCACCAGTCTTCAAGTGTGGTCTAGGGTCCATGACTGCGACACCTTTCCTAAAGTTCTTGGTGTCTTGTCGGAATGGATGGTTGGAATCTAGGAATTTACGATGTTGATCGAATGACGAATACTTGCCACCCTTCTTCAACCAAATGAACCTCATAGCTTCCTGGCATATTGGGCATGGGAACTTCCCGTGAACACACCAGGCACTGAATAATCCATACGCCAGGAAGTCATGCATGGAATATTGGTACCAGACGTACATTTTGAAGCTTTGCTTTGTAGCTCGGTCGTATATCCATACCCCTTCATTCCAAGCTTTGAACAACTCATCAATCACGGGCTCCATGAACACACCCATATTACTCCCTAGGTGTCCAGGAATGATCAACGTCAAGATCACGTTATGCCATTGAAATGCGACGCCAGGGGGGAGATTGAGGGGGATCACAAACATGGGCCAACATGTGTAAGGGGCGGCCATCATGCCATAAGGATTGAACCCATATGTTGCCAGTGCGACACATACATTATGAGCCTCATCGGATTTCTCACGATGTTTGTCATTAAAGCTGATCCATGCTTCACCATCAGATGGATGTACCATCTTGTCAGGATTATACCGTTTGCCATTCTTGTGCCACGTCATCGGTTTCGTAGTTTCCTCGGTCATGAATAGCCTTTGAAGCCTCATCACGAAGGGAAGGTGTCATAAGACTCGGGCGGGTATCTTAAGCTATCTCTTCTGACCACCACCATCACCAGACTCTACCTCCAAGAACCTGGAGGCTTTACACTTCGGACAATACTTTGCCTCCTTGTGTTCTTCCCGAAATAGGACACACCCATTCGGACAAGCATGCATCTGCTCATACGACATCTTTAGTGCTTTAAGGAGCTTGTGTGCCTCGTACATGGTCTTCGGCAACACGTGGTTTTTTGGAAGCAGGGTGCCAACCACGACCAACACCTTATCGAAGCCTTCTCGACTCCAGTTTAAATTGGACTTCAACCCCATCAAGCGACTAATGGCATCCAGCTGAGAGACCTCAGAATGAGCGTGAAGGGGTTTCTGTGCTGAATCCATCATATACTTGAACGCATCTACGGCTGCCTACATCTCCGCCTCCTCACGTCCTTCAGCAAACTGTGCTTGGTGAACATCATCTACCATGTCTGCTACCCCCGCATCAGCATCGAAAGCCTCGACGCGTTGTCTCACCATCTCCTCTCTCATACGATCGGCTTCACCATGGTGGACCCACCGGGTGTAGTTCAGCGTAAACCCATTCTTGTGCAAATGTATACCCATGACTTCCTGGTTTTGCATTCTCCTGTTACCACACTTGCTGCAGGGACACAAAGCCATTTTTGGGTATTTAGCGGCCTTGCTAAATGCACGCTTCAAGAAACGCTCGGTCTTGTTCATCCATTCAATGCTGGCATCACCTTGACTTGTCCGGCCTGTGTACATCCACTAACGGTCCTCCATCCTCTAGCATATATAACATCTCCATAGGTGACCATCAATTGCATCTACGCGGTGTCCCTACTCTCTAATAGGTGAGGATAGGTTCTAATCCCACCCATGGATGCGTAGATAAGGTTAGTTTCCATGCTCCGCTCCTAGCCGAGACAGAATTTCGGCAACATCTCCCTGTTGTTCTCCTGATACACGTCCTGCAAGGGAGAGTGTGTATCCGGAGAACAATAGGGGGTGATGCCGAAACACCATCTCAAACCAGAGCGGACCATGGAAACTAACCCATCTACGCATTCGCGGGCTGTCCAAAAAACATGGACAATCCGAAACAGATATGGTCGCAGATATGCAAAGATATGCATACCTCCAACCGTATCTCTTTCGGACAGGAGACGCCTAACTAGGCTACACCGATCTATGACAAACATGCGGAAAAAGAGGTGATTTATACCTAGGGTGTCGGTAAAGTGAGGCTAGCGGGGCAGTGGCGAGTCGACGCAGTGGTGAGGCGACGCAATGCAGGCAGACCCGCGACGCTGACGAAGACAATCAAGGACCTCCGGGTCACCTCCGATAGGTCCTGCTCTGCAAAAGAAGAAACACGAGACTATAAGTTCAAAATTTTGGCAGCACCTCCCCTGCACAACTCAAGATACTTGCACGCCTGTGGCAGACGAAGCAGAAAAAATGACAATCAGAGATAGAGAGATTAGAGATATAAAGAAATGATTGGTTTAACATGTTCAGCCCAAGAGAAATGAGGCAGTACCTAGATCAGGTGCTACAGGTAGTGCTTGCAACTCCGGCACTGCAGCTTCAGCATAACCTTCTTGCCCAGGGACTGTCCTAACAACTGCAGCAGGGGTTCTAGTGGCTAGCTATCTCTTTCTCAGTGGCAGCTGCAGAAATATTGAAAAAAATCAACTGAGGAACCAGGATATTATCAAATAGCTTTTCTTTCAGTGTTCCTCTTTACAAAAAATTTTTAGAATATTAAGCCACAAGTGTGTGCTAATTCTTTACAAGCACACTAATTCAACAAATGATAGATGTTGAATGTCAATGCATCAGTTTTCAGCTATTTAATTGCTCAGCCACAGTAACATGCATTATTCCTAGAAGTTATTAGATATTTGAAATTAGCAACTAGGATACAGCTGATCAGGATCAAAAGTAACGCCATGAAACTCTGCAGCAAACAAGAATTGAAATGAATAAAATTAAAGTAACGCCATGAAGGGAACCCTTTACTCTGCAGAAAACAAGCATTGAAATGAATAAAATTTCCTAGTACAAAATCAAATAATACAAATTAATGATGTCCAGCCAAAACACAGCCAAATTCTTGTAGTTGATAACTGTTGCATGGCTACTCTGTTGCCACACTCTGAGCTGTTGTTGTAGGAACCAATCCTGCACACAAGAATTTGCCAAAGTAATGCATGTGTAGGCTAACTGAATTTAAGCCGTTCCTAGGACTAATCAACCAACACACAAGAATAGGTAACTGCTGGTGCTACTAGCCAACACAGAGAAAAACTAGGACAGCTACAAGTTCAGTTGCAAAGGCCAAAGCCGAATAAATGAGCTCTCCTAAAAGCAACTTGACTAGACAAACATCTAACTAATGCAAGGAACCGTGCAAGTAACTAGTACCCAGCAGCCGGCACTTTGTCCAATCCAAAAGCTTGCACAATGTAAAAGGAAAATGAGAAACCTGGAAGTAGAAACATGATAAAATTATAGTTCACAACATATCAAGCTTCTAGTTTACTCCTAGCTGCAAACTGTAGAGAAATGAACACACCAAAGTCAAAGACAATACTCAGGCTTATGAAGACAGCAGCTCCATCATGCAAGATGTGGTTTACTTGTAAAGGTCATTTGATATGTACTAGGTAAAGGGCGAGGTTCAGTTGACACCTGAAATTTTAGTTCTTCCAGACTTCTAAATCTACAAATAGTACATTCCAGACTCCTAGCTGAGATAAATGTATGCAACATACTCAAAACCATCTCCAACATACTCAAAATCTTAATACATCAGCATGCTCACAGGATTTGGCTTGACAGGTTTCACACAAGTTTTCTACTTGCAAACAGATTCTGAACACAGGTTTGTGCTTGACAGGTTCCACGCAAAAACTGCAAACTAATATCAATCAACACTTCTTGCAAGATACAAAAGCAATGATGTCCACGCAAGATACATAAGCAAACATAAAGCAGAGATAAAGGCACGCTGCTAAATAAATTTGGAAAGCATTTCTTCTTCCTTCTTCAGCATGTCAAGAAGATCAAAAGCCTATACAGGGACTGTAGTATGGATTTTATAGCTATGGGATAAATTTCATGGTAGTGCTGTGTCAGTGTTACCAAAAAGAACAAGAAAGATCCTCATCGGCTTGGTATGCACAAAAAGGAGCATCACAGGGCATGTGGATAACTCCCTGCAGGTATTTAAGAACCTAAGCTAGTAGCTACAAGCATCAAATTCGTAAAGCTCCCTACAGGCATCATAGACTTAATAAATTAAAATCGGAGGTATGAGAGGGCAAATTCACATTTTGGAGAGTATCTGTGTCTAGTTCCTGAATTTGGGGTGCCAAAATTTACTGTAGCATTTCGATTGTATCTGGTAATAATTGTCCAACCGTTGACTAATTAGGCTCAAAACGTTCGTCTCGCAAAGTACAACCAAACTGTGCAATTAGTTTTTGATTTTATCCACATTTAGTACTCCATACATGTATCACAAGTTTGATGTGATGAAGAATCTTTTTTTGCATAGTGTACTTTTCAATGGATCTAAACACAGCAAATTGACAATGTCGTATTCATGTTATAGATCTACATATACAATGATTTAGTGAACCATATAATAGGCATCCAGATATCAGGCTAAAACATTTTACTTCAATGTTCTAAGCTAGATTTGGAACGGGAGCACCAATTATCCATCTACATAAACCTAATTCTAGAATAATCAAATCGATCAAACCATGACCTATATGAGTACTAATTTTCCACAACTACACGTCCAGATCTGAGTGGGAATGGAGAGCACATCTAGTAGTGTGGGTTTGAGTACTCACCGTGAAGGTGCTGCTCAGGGGAAGCGTGCACGAGCGGATCCGGCTCCTACGGTAAGATGGGTCGTTGGGCTCCGCTGCTCCAGCAAACAGACAAGGTGTAGGTGGCCACGCCGTCACGGAGGGAGTTGGAGCAACCAGCGGCGCTCAGGCTTGCACGCAGTGATGCGGGAGGACATGCGCCCCGTGCGGCCCGCGCACGAGAGCTGCTCGCGCGACGGCGAAGATGGTGTCGGAGAGCTCTAGATCTTGGACTGTGTCGAACCCCTCCTTGGCATCAGCGGCGAGGGCGCACGTGAACTTGATGCGCGGCGGAGCGGCTGCGCGGCGGACACGCGCGGGAGCTGCGCGTGCGGGTGGGCTGGGGTGGCGTGGGCGGGCGTGTGCGGCATGGCCGGGCCGGGGTTGCGCGGTGGAGCGGCGGCGACGCGGTGGAGCTGTGGCGGCGGCGGCGGGCGCTGAGCCGAGTAGGGTGGGGGCGGCCGCGAGCATGGTAGGGTTTTGGGGGGGGGAGGGTGGGGGGATTTTGGGCTGGTGGCCCAATTTCTATTCGGGCTTTGCCAAGTGCTCCAGAAAGGGGCACTCGGCAAAGATTTTTTTTAATTTTTTTAAAATGATTTGCCGAGTGCTCCATGACCTGCCACGCGGCAAATTAATTTTTTTTTTGTTTTTTTGCCCCATTTTTTTTTCTGGGGCCTTGCTACAGTAATTGAATCTCACTTTCAAAATTTGGGACAATTTTGAGTATTTTTACTATATTTCCTTAATTTTGAAATTGAGATTCAATTATTGTAGCAAGGCCCCAGAAAAAATGGGGCAAAAAAACAAAAAAGAATTTGCCGAGTGCCAGGTCATGGGGCACTCGGCAAATCATTTTAAAAATCTTTGCCGAGCGCCAAACGGCGAGGCGCTCGGCGAAGGCTAACGGCAGGTGGCCGCCGTCACGTTGGCCACCTTTGCCGATGGCCAAAAATTGCCGAGTTCCTGGCCCTCGGCAAAGAAAAATTATGCCGACAGTCCACCTTTGCTGAGTGCCCGGCACTCGACAAAGGCTGCTTTGCCGAGGGCATTTCTTTGCCGAGTGCCGCTGGATCTGGCACTCGGCAAAGATTTCCTTTGCCGAGTGCCCGAGGAAATGCGCTCGGCAAAGCATTTTGCCTTCGGCAAAGCAGCTGTGTTCAGTAGTGCAAGCAAATGATACCTACTTTACAGGTATCGTTTTCATGACTTCTGGCAAGAATAGAATGGTAGCTTACACATGCATGTGTTAACATATAGTATGATGCACTTGGAGGCTACTAAAGTTGCTTCATGATCTAGCAAACAAATTTGTACATTGTTCCCTTTCATGAGATGTATCGTCGACATGATGAACTCTGAAGCATTGGAGAAGACCAAAGTATCATGGTAAGTAATGTGCACCTCAAATCTTGCAAATTTCTAGCATGGATGCTAACACTCGTTCAATTTAGATTCTACATATCTGGAGAGTTTAGCATTTGCAAAAAATGACACTATACATGGCACAAGATTTGTTTCCATCTTCGGCTCCCCGCATTTTGTGATATGGTTGTGGTAATCTTTACCATCTGGCACTGGAGGGGAAGACTCCATTGGGAAGGCTCCTATTTATTGATGGGGGATTTGGCCATCGCATGGGCCATTTGGTTCATAGGAAATGATAGTGTTTAACAAATACCAATCGAGGAGGGATACAGGCTTTGATTCTAAGCTATGTAACAACGCGTTGAAGGAGAATTGGGAGAATCTGGTCAATCCTACTAGGTTCCGGAGACAAAATTCATATAGGTCTTTGCTTTTTCATGATGACAATTTACTTTTTGCATTGGTGTTTAACCTTAAATTTGGTTCATGTTAACTTTGTGGTGTGATTGTGATAATTGTGAGCCGATGGCTCTTTAGTAAAGAGTACTACTAAACTAGGATCTTTTTCGTTTCCTTGATAAGTCACATATCCGATACTACTGAAGTAGGATCATTTTCATTTCCTCGATAAGTGAGACAACTCCGGCACTAGGGTGCAATAGTATTGGACAATTAATGTCCTGATTTAGATATGTTCTATCCATTTAGTTTTGGACTCGTCATATTTAGATATGGACTATTCATATTTAGATGTTCTAGATGTATTAGTCCTATCTCTCATCGTGAAAGATCCAAACATGTAGCCCTTCATGAAACCCTTCCGATCAAATGAGATTTAACTTCATCATTTTCTAACTAGACTCGTGTTCTTGCCGTGAGAGCATGATCATATTATTCCCTTATGATTCTCTCCCTCAGAGCATGCTTCCTTATGGAAGCGGAGACCGGATAGGGAGCAAGGAAGAGACGGAATAATGGAGCAGGACTGCAGGAGCAAACCTGCTCTGTTTTTTTGTTGTTAAGCAACACGTCACCAACTTGTCGGTGCTAAGTGGGCCGGAACTAGGCCTATGGTCTTGGCCCGGCCCAGCATGGCTTAGGTGCTGTTTTGCTTGGCCTCATTGAGTGACATGGTGTGCTGATCCCCGGACATGACCTGTTTCCTAATATGAAATCAACTATACAATTGCATCCATATATGTGTGTGTGGGTCATGACTCATGACTCATTAGTAGATCCCAGCACGCCCGCATGGGTTAGATTATTAGAGTAGATTATTACAGGGAGCTAGGTTACTGTTAGCTCTACTGATAGCGCTCCAGTAGCCAGTAGTGTTGCCTGCTTACCTATATGTACTATAGCTTTTCAAGGAGATGGATCCAACGTAGCTGATGAGCAATGAAACAGATGAGACACAGGCAGATTATAGGGTAGGCACAGGCGAACGCAATCTGAAAGCTATCCAGCAGCTGCCAGCCTGCCATGCATGCATGATTTGTCAATTGTGTATTAGTCATGGTTAACTTTGACCAGGAAAAAGGGCATCAACATCATATATAACGTTTGTTATGAACAGCAGACATGATGTCTGATTGCAGGCGGCTTTCGGTGTTGCTCTGAATTTCATCATCTAAGCCACTATTGTTACAAGTGATTTACTCACTGATCATACATGCCCTGGTATATACAGTATATATGCTCTGTTGGTATTTCTTTTCTCCTCGGTGTCTGGTTCAGGCGTTTCAAACAAGCTATGTGATGAAATCCTTGTAAGAGGACGAAGGGATGATGGGTGTCATTGGGTATGGGGCATGTCCATCCCCCCGTCCGCCTCGCTCCGCCCTGCACGTGTACCTTGGCTGCCCCTGCCACTCCTTCCCCCTGACCCCCTCCTCTCTCCGCGCGGGCGGGACCTGAGAGCTTGGATGAGGATGAGGATGAGCATGCCCCATCTGCAGGACTCCAGGCATGTCGTGCGCCCCATCTGCGGGCCCCCGGCTTACCGCGCCCCGTCCCCCAACGTCTTGACCATGACTCTCTGAACATACCTCTGAAATACGAAATACTTACAACATGAAAACACTTAGTGCAACATAAGAATGAAATAGCTGAAACATTTGGAACATACTCTTGCAATATATGTGTGAAACATATGCAATATTCAGATCAAAAACGATTGCAACATACGTGTGAAACAGATGAAACACTTTGAACAAACGCTTGCAACATGCCATTAAAACACTTGTAGCATATGCAACATCTCGATCTACTTTTGCAACATCCATATGAAACACTTGCTGCAACATACCTCTGAAACATCTGAAACACTTGAAACATATGTTTGCAACATGTGCTTTCAGTGCAACATCTCCTTGCTGCTTGGGAATAGAGACTCATCGGCGCGTGGAGTTCACCAATGTAGAGCTCGCCGGTGATATGGAGCTTGCTACTCTGGTGGAGAAGGTCGCAGCAGGTCCCGTGGAGAAGGCTATGGCGGGCGGGAGGCGCGGTGAAGAGGGAGAAAGATGGGCTGCCGTGCTCTGGCACGGAGGAGATGCCGACCGGCGGAGCGGAGGCGCGATGGAGAGGGAGGAGCGGTGGAGAGGGAAGCGTGATCGCCAAGGCGACGCGGCGGAGCGCAGCCGCGGAGAGCTGTCGCAGCGCTACGGTGAGATGAGTTTTTTTAGAACGGTTGGGGGCGACAGGATGAGGAGATAAGAGGCAGTCGTTAGGCTACGTAGCGGCCCACCATCAGCACCGTCCGTCCGGACGGATGCCCCAGCACTACTGTTGGGTATGCACCAGATGTTGCTAGGCCCGTAGGCGTACCACTATAGATAGCACAGCTAATTGGAGTGCATTGAGGTCATGCCACTAGGGATGGCATGTACGGTTCGGTTCATCCGCCACCATGGGCCGAGGCCCATTTACCTGAGACCAATTTGATAGAGGCCTGGAACTCTTTGATGCACCTAATATGATTCCTACCATTCACGGATTCTTAGTATAATAGTTTAAAAAAGAAAAGTATCTTTCATGCTGACCTGACAGTTTGGGGATCTGTTATCTTATACTGATCACTAATTAAAACGTAGAATGCAAATATTCCATTTCTGTTAAGCTAACACAACTTTTTTTTTGAGAAAGGGAGTTAAGGTAACACAACTTGGGCACCATGATGATGCATAACACCATCCATGAAAGTGTCGTGAAAGAAACACCTGAGTTCGGTGTAGTGTAGTCACATGATAAATGAATGATATACTCGTAGCTTTCTTATGACTTCATGCAACAATTGCATGCTTAAGCATGCATCTGCAATATATATACTCTAATGCTCTTGGATGCGTGCCGCTCAGTGCTTCGTGACCTAGAAACAAATTTTAGTGCTCTCCTAGCTTAATAATAGGAATTATGGGTGCACAAGATGAACACTGAAGCATTGGAGGGCACCAAGATATCATTGTCAGTAAATTGGAGTTTGAACGTAACTTTCTAGCATGCACACACCCCTTCAATTCTTCATTTTCTATATACTTAACATGCACCCTTCAATAACTACGTTTCGGACATGCATTTGGTGTCAATTGGTCATAAAGGAGAGTGACAAAACTCGGTGCTCTCTGGTTCGTTCTCCGCTGAGCTCGGAGCAGTAATTATGAGCCGATCATGATGTCTACGACCAAGAGAGGTTCATGATGTGCCTCTCTATGGAGAAAATTTGTTTCTTAATCTTTGTTTAATTTTGTACCGTTGTGTTATTTTGTATTTTTTTTAACATGTGATGTTTGCAAAAATTCGATTGAGAATGAATCTAAAGCATACTGCCAATGTTCACTTTGCCTCATCTTCATCATACAACTTTGGTACCAGCAGGGAGCAAACGCAACGTGCACAGTACACGATGCATGAATAATAAAATAGAAACATGTATTTATGGTCTTTTTGCCCTTATAATAAGCATGTGCTCTCATGCACTTTGGTCTCTTCGTAACTTCGTTCGACGTATCCAAACTTCTATTTCTCAAATTAGTTGCCTTGTAGAGCACAGTAAAAAAACTCCAAAAAAAAAGCTAGAGTACCAAACACGGAAGTTTTCATGCAGGGAGTTTCTCTCCAACCAAACGGATTCATTACTTCTACTAACAGCTGGGCAAAAAGGGCTTAAACTTAATTTTAAACATTTCAAATAATATATTGGGCCTACATTTCCCTGTTGAGCTCACGAGCAGGTGCTGGGCTGACTTCGATGTCTACCTCCAACCAAGCCGCCCACAGCACACCCACTAACGTGGCTCCTCTCTAAACTAAATCCGTTTCTTGAAAAAAAATATTTGATGACTCTGAATCTGAAGCATATATGTTGCCAATGTTTGCTTCGCCTCATTTTCATTTCCTCCATCACCATTGACCATACAAGTGCACAAACAATGCTTGAATGAATGATAAGGCCCTGTTTGGTTACGTTTTGTTAAAGTTTAACTCCCATCACATCAATGTTCCCTCAAATGCATGAAGTACTAAATGTAGACTAATTACATGCATGTCGACACAGATTAGGAGTAATTTACGAGACGAATCTATTAAGCCTGATTAGTCCAAGATTGGAATTTTTTTGTCAAATAAGACGAAAGTGCTATAGTGTTTGTTAAACTTTAACACCTCAAACCAAACACCCCCTAAGTAGAACATGGTTTCTTATTTTGGCCTTAATTAATGGCATACACTCAACACTCTCAATGCACTTCGCCCTCTTCTGTGTACTAACCTAAGCTGTCAAGTCTTATGAGCAGCAGGCATCCCCATGATGTCTGATTGCAGGCGGCTTTCAGTGCTGCTCTGAATTTCATCATCTAAGCCACTAGTGTTACAAGTGATTTACTCATTGATCATACATGCCCTGGTATATACAGTATATATGCTCTGCTGGTATTTCTTTTCTCCTTAGTGTCTGGTTCAGGCGTTTGAAACAAGCTAGTGTGATGAAATCCTTGTAAAGAGGAAGAAGGGATGGGTGTCATTGGCCAGATGGTGTAGGCCGTGCCATTGCAGACGGGAGCAGCTAATTGGAGGCCCATTTACCTGAGGCCATGCCACTAGGGACGACATGCATAGCCTTAGGCAAACTGGAGGCCCATTTACCTTAGACCAATTTTCATGGACGCCCGGAATTATTTGATCCACCCAAGATAATTCCTTCTGCTCAAAAAAAACCCAATATGATTCCTACCTCTCATGGACTCCTATATATTAAAAAAAGAGAAAAGTACCTTTGATGCTGGCTGACGGTTTGGGGTCCTCTTACATATGTTATTACAACCAAACAAGTACTGACAACATGGGTGGAAGAAATATGTTATGGCACTAATTAAGGCACAAAATATAAATATTCCATTTCTCTTGAGCTAACACGACTTGGGCACCAGGATCATGCAAAACACCATCCATGAAAGTGTGGTGAGAGGAACACCCGACTTCGGCGTAGTGTAGTCACATGATAAATGAATGATATACACGCAGCTTTCTTATGACTTTATGCAACAATTGCATGCTTAAACATTGGAGAGTATATATATATATATATATATATATATATATATATATATATATATATATATATATATATATATATATATATATTAAAAGTGACTCATGGCCTACAAAAAGATTTGGCGCTCCCCTAGCTTAATAATAGGATCTATGGGTGCACAAGATGAACTCTAAAGCATTGGAGGGCACCAAAATACCACTGTCAGTAAATTGGGGATCAAATATAATTTTCAAGTTTATACCATACACGCACTCCCTTCAATTTCTCATTCTCGGTATACTTAACATGTGCAGACGACTAACTAAAGGTAGTGTCACTCTGATGGTATTAGACGACCAACTAAAGGTGCATATGTGCAAGACACGACAGAATCCGATGCAGAGCTAGCTGAGACCGTGGGATAGGGGTAAAAGGGACAACAAGAAAGAGGAAAATGTAAAGTTCTCTTAGGTCACCAATGATGATTTTCAAGGAGGTAAAAAAGAGGACTACTGAGGTGTCCCAACCATGCAGTCCAAAAAATGAAAAGAGGTGAACATAATTGATATTTGACTGTTTTTCTAATATTTTGCAAATAAAGTACTATCCTCATGTACTTGATTCCTCCTATGATTAATTACGAGGTTCTACTAGTGGTAAGTTTGATGATAAAAACATCGATGAATAAGAAAACTAAGACTACTAGTACAAGGATGTCCCATCTAAGAAGTCTCAATAAGAGAAATGGTGAACTAAATCATTATCTGTCATCCTTTCTAAAGTTTTTTCTACTATCATTCAATCCATTGTACTTATGTACACTAGTGCAGAAAAGTTTTTTTTATTTAGCAACGCCTCCCTTTTCTAAGCGGTTTTTTAGCACGCCCTTAAAACCCCATTTTAACCGCCTCTAGAAAACTTTTCTGTACTAGTGGTACTGTAATTATTTTTAGTGGACATGGACTATAATCAACATGATATGGATGCACTTATCCCTCGAGAGGTAGCAACGGTACAATTTATTACTACCAACTTAGGCATGGCATGAAGCATGTCTTAGCAATTCTAAAAGAAAGAAAAATGTCCTTAGCATGTGGTTAAGCTATAGCAAGGAGTATAATATAAGGTTAAGCGGCAATTAATTTCCGTAGGATAGATTCCTAATCTCATGGATGCCTTTAGGGTCCGTTCGGTTGCCAGAGAACGGTTTCCAGGATTAATTCCTAACCGGAATGTTATTCTAGCTAATTTATATAGTATTTGATTATCTGGATTGATTCCTGGTGAAATCTGACATAACCGAACAAGGCCTTAGACTGCACGTTCGTTCATGCATTCTCCCTGTTCGGCGCTTAATTTACCAACTACGTACGTACGGTCAACAAATGCGCGCGGTCAAAGGCTCAAAGCGCGCTCACACAACACACTCTGTAACCTGAACTTGCATTGGCTCGATACGTGTCGTGACACGATCCAGGGCTAGCTTCGAGATCGATCGATGCATGCACTTTGCGACTGATGGTGTTCGGTGGATCGTAGCGGAGCAAATAATCGTTGGCATGGTTAGCTGTAAAATAAGGTTTCAGCAAGATCCATCTAGACAGTGGACAACAAGTCAACAATGCATATGCGTGCATGCAACCACGGATTAAAGGTGGAAGGCGGCACGTGTGGGCCCTTGGTAATCATGGAGTTTTGATGGATTTTGCAATTCCCCAACCAGAGAAATGACCAAAGCCCACCAAAAGGCAGGGGGTAGGGCGAGCTTTTCTCTCTTTTCTATTAAAATATAGAAAAAGACTCTAGAGTCAGCTTATAAGTTGTGTCTGGATTAAAGGATAAAGTCTAGTCGTGTCACATCGAACGTTCGGATGCTAATTAGGAGGACTAAACATGAGTTAATTATAAAACTAATTGCATAGGAGTAGACTAATTAGCGAGACAAATCCATTAAGCCTAATTAATCCATAATTAGCAAACGTTTACTATAGCACCACATTGTAAAATCATGAACTAATTAGACTTAACAGATTCGTCTCGCAAATTAGCCTCAATCTGTGTAATTAATTTTGTAATTAGTCTATGTTTAATACTTCTAATTGATATCCAGAAATTCGATGTGACAGAGCTAGACTTTTGCCAAGAGGAAACAAACACCCCCACATGTTGCTAGGCCATACTACTGTAGATAGCACAGCTAATTGGAGTCCATTTAGGGGTTGGTTGGATCCAGTGACTAAAGTTTATGAGGTGTGGGTATCACATGGGTGTTCGGATAGTAATAAAAAAACAAATTACAGAATCCGTCGGTAATCCGCGAAACGAATTTATTAAGCCTAATTAATTCGTCATTAGCATATGTTTACTGTAGCATCACATTGTCAAATCATGGACTAATTAGGTTTAAAAATTTCGTCTCGCAAAAAAGTTTTTATCTATGTATTTAGTTTCGTAATTAGTCTATATTTAATATTCTATGCATATGTCCAAATATATGATGGAACGACGACTAAAGTTTAGGAGGAAGAACCAAACACCCTCTTACTTGAGGCCGTGGCACTAGGGATGGCATGCACGGGTTCAGTTCATCAACTACCATAGGCGAATTGGAGGCCCATTTTCCTGAGACCAATTTAATAGAGGCATGTAACTCTTTGATCCACCTATGATTCCTACCTCAGTTGCAGCGCTGGGAGCGATCGTCTTTCGGTAACTGTTCTGTAAGTCATGTTTCGACTTGTTTCAGCTTGTTTCAGCTTATTCTCTCTCACAGAACACTATTGAATCAGCCGAAACCAGCCGGCTTTTCCACCAGCTGAACCAGCCCAATGTGCACTGGGAGCTTCGCAAGTTAGCAGCCGAGTTGGAGCGGCTGCAGTCAGACCCGCGTAGGGTTGGACCATCTCATGCCGAGCTGAAAATCAAGGAGCGTATTGTGGAACTAAATCATCGGGAGGAGATTTTATGGCGGCAATGGTCTAGAATTATGTGGCTAGCGGAAGGTGATAGGAACACTCTTTTCTTCCATTTACGGGCAAGTCGCAGACGAAGGAGAAATAGAATTACCAAGCTGAAAAAAGCTGATGGGGAGTTTACTGAGGATGAGCCGGAGATGAGAGAATTGGCAATGAGTTTCTATGGAAACTTATTTCGATCTGAAGGAGTTCACAATATGGATGTTGTCTTAAATTCAGTCCTAGTGAAAGTATCCTCAGAGATGAATGACAAGCTTCTCGGCCTTTTAGGGGAGCGGAGGTGAAGAAAGCACTGTTTCAGATGTTCCCCACGAAAGCCCCCGGGCCAGATGATTTCCCGGCTCATTTTTTTTCCAATGTCACTGGGAATTGTGCGGAACACAGGTGACCTCTGTAACAGAACCGTCCAAATTATAAGAGCGCAAGTACAAAAACAATCACCGAAGTGATCAAATTCTCGCACTTGAGCCCATATAACTCCGGTAGTCCAGTGAAATCACGAGGGATTTCAAACCAACCAACATACAAGCCAAGATCGTAGTGATTCAACATAACAAGTCACATGTTACATCCAATTCACAAGTAAATCAATTTACATCGGAGTTCAACAAAGTTATTACACTTACATTGAAAAGTAGCGGAAGCAAAGTAATTTTAAACTAACATTAATCTTATTTCAAATACATGCCAGTACCACGGTCGACTTCCAACAAAAGCATTAGAGATAAGATAAATAAGAAGGATCATGCTCGTGATCACACTCCGCCTCTACGGCAGGAGCCAACCAACTCTTGCAGTCGCCATGATACATCATAACTTGCAACAAGTGGGGATAAAACCCTGAGTACGAGAAGGTACTCAGCTAGACTTACCCGTCAGAAACCAGAAATAAGGTGACACCAAGGATCATGCAAGGCTGATATAAAGTGGGCTGGCTTGACAACATTTTGCATAAAAAGCTTAATACAGATAAGTAATCATTAATGCTTAAGCATCAAGTTAATCATCATTAACATGTCATCTATATTAGCACCTGTACTAGAGCACTCACTTTATTAGGAACAAACAATATTAACCATAGCAGGTATAAATTGAGGCAACCTTTCCATCGTGATCCAATTAACCATCCGTTCAATTTAATGAAATCTACGTTGCCGCTGCTCAAGTCAAGTGCTCACTAACCGGAAGCGACGGCGATTCGAATCGAATTCCTATCCAGCTGGAGGGGTATTTCTAACACTCACCGAGTCACGCCTGGCGAGGGCTGCTCAGGTCACCTTTGGTACAGTTCAGGAGCCACGGGTCCGAATGATGTCGCGACCCCAAGGGCGACACTCTGTCAGGTGATAGGGACTCTAACCCCCCTTGGTCTCACGCCAATGTCCCCAAGCACATCCTTTCTCTCCTCCAAGAAGCAACCTACCATTCGATTCCCGGCCTGAACTGTATTACTCGGATTCGCGGTCGGAACGACTTATCCGGCCAACTAAGTGTTAGACTGCGTTCAACATGACTCAAGGACGTACAGCGAATCGGTCCTTAAACGACTCAGACGGGGATAGATCCACACCCAAGACCTCCATGCCTTGTCGCTTCACTATCATCATCCCGTCCGGTCTCATTTCATTTTATTAACACATGGTTCCTTTCCACGATAGCAAATATAGCCAACCGTGCCATATATGAATATCCCTATATCTCGCAGGTGACAGGAAATCACCTGACTTCTACCGCTTAAAGCAGGGCTAAGCATCTACTCGATCCTAGTCTACGTAGGATTTAAGGATTCATATATCTAGACAAGGAATGATATAATGCAGCAAGGTTTTCAACCAACTCCTACCACTTAATACAAAAATACTTATAACATATATAGAATTAATTGCTTTGAAGATAGGAGGCTTATAATGCTCCGGGGCTTGCCTGGAATCCGACTCAAGTTAGAGTATGTCAGATGAGTTCGCTTGGCGAGCATCTTCCAATCTACCACTTGTTCGGTCCTTCGATCTTCGGGATGGATCCACCAACTCCATCTTCGGGTTTGGCTCCACCTTAGGTCCTTCACGTGCTTCAGCTAATGTACCTAAATGAGGTGCAACAATGCATATGTATGAATGCATAGAAGTGCAATAAACAAAGTAATCAAACAAGCATACCAAAGTTCTCCTAAACACCTAGAGCTAATTAACTTAATCCTCACTAAGGCATAACATAGAAGATTGTAAACACATCAATCAAGACACAAGTCTTATAAGATCCTAGGGTACCAAACCAAGTACCAACAAAGACATATGTCACACTTCAATACACAAGCATGGCAAAGTTAATCAAAGCACTACAACCAAAAATCTATCACTTTCTGGACATCCATACAGTAGCTCAGTAAATCAATCATAACTGGAGATCCATAAATCCCAATGACTTGCAAGAAGACATTCTGGAAAGCTTATGAAATTGTCTACAATTCATTTAATATCTACTAAGCCTGATTCCCAAGTTTAATTGGTCGAAAAGATGAAACTACAGACTCTGGTCTGCCCCAAACAGAGAGCAACCAAATCTGGAATCTGACTTTAAACATCTATAACTCAAAAACTACTTGACCAAATTCCACCAAAATTTAATAGGTGCTAGATCATGAAATTCACAACAACTTTGTTATAGCACACAAGACATGAAAACCTCATTTTCATAGGGTAATTAACAATATTCTCAAATCTGTTCAGAAACCTCATTTGCAAGAAATAATTATTAACTTATGTTGCAAACATATAATTAGACAAAACCAACTTTACCAACATGTCACACATGAATAATGAACACCAGAAAACATAGTGTCCATTCCTAAATAATTTCTTTTAATGCATTTTCTTAATTTATTTAGATAATTAGGTGGAATTATGAACACCTATCAAATTGATCAATAAATTCTACAAAAATTACAATGGCCTACATATACTCTCAATAGTCTACTATCCAAATTTCAAGCCATTTGGACATGTATATCAACCTCTATGAAAAAGACAAATGGCTATTGCAATAAATCATGGGAGAGCAAGTTAAACCCAAAACTCCATATTTTCTGTGAACACAAGGCCATATTATGAATCAATATGATAGAGAAACATCATACTAAGGTAATGGGACAACATTTTCTATTTTATCATTTATATATTATTTATAAGCTATTTATCAAGCCATAAACAAGTTAACTCAATAACTTGAGCATACAATAAGCAATGACCCTAAAATTTATACCACAGTACATCCATATCATGACAAACCTACCATAAAAATTTCATATCATTTGGAGCATCACAACTCAAGATATAAAAAATGACAAGCAAAATAATGTTGATTTCCTTATTTATCAAGGTCCAATCAATACCCTAAGAAAACAGTGAACAACTAGTGTGTTTAATATTTTTCCTATCAAGTACATATCATCACAAAATTAACAAAATAAGAATCACTATTTTTTGGGTCTTAAAACTCCAGATCTTGCTCTGGTTAAATTTAAAGGCATTTTTAGAGCATTTTTAAAGCTTAAATAAATACATCAGAAAACATCTACAAACAAATAACATTTTATGACTCCACTGCATAGATCTCTTCTCAAGGTTTCCAAAAAGTCCACTTTTACTATTTTTGGATTTACCTAGCAAGAGATATGCATTTTAGAAGATTTACATGAAATGGAAATTCAAAATCAGGATTAAAACCTCCTAACTTCATTTGCTATGCCCACCCAGTCGTGTACCCCAACTCAACCATTCATAACCGACACGTGGGACCCCTGGTTCAGCCGGGCCCGCACGTCAGTTACCCAACAGAGAGACACCGAGGAGGGCGGCCTTCTTCTTCCTCTCGCGGGCGACAGAGGAATGGGGAGGGGCGGCTCTGGCTCGGCCGGTCTCCGGCGAGGGAGACGCCGCCGGCGATTGGCTGCGGTGCGGCCAGCCTAGGCCACGCGTGCACCCGAGCAAGGGCTCAGCTCGTCCAGGGGCGGCCCACAGCGGCGTGACCACGCGCATGCTCAGCCAAGGCGGCTGTTGTAGGCGGCGGTGGCGCTACAGCGGCGGTTGGAGCCAGGGAAGAGGCGCGGGAGGGGCGGCGTGGTGAGGGGAAGATGGTGCGGTGGTTCGATTTTGCGGTAGGGAGCTTGGGGTGGCCGGCCACGGAGCTCCGTTCAGCTTGGCAATGGCGGCCAGTTGACGGCATGCTCCGGCGACCGGGAGTTTGGGCAAGCGCGCGCGGGGGGCAGAGCACGGCGAGGCGGAGGCGGTGACACACTCGGTTGGGACGGAGGTCGAGCGCAGCAGCGGTTGGGCGGAGCTCCACTGCTCGGCAATGGTGCGGCCGCGACCATGGCGCCCGCGTTCGACAGCGAGAGGGAGCAATGAGCTAAGAAAGAGCTTGAGAGCGAGTGTGAACGTGGAGTAGAGCTCGGTTGAGCGTCCTGGTGCCTCCCCATCGACCCCAGTCCCCGGGACGCGCGGCAGGTAAGCGGACGCGCGGTGCATGGTCGCCACGTCCTCCCCTAAGGGGGCAGCTGTCAAGCAGGTGGCAGGCAACAACGAAGCCAGGTGGATACGCCATGTTGGGCTCGATACAGGCCGATTTTCGAATTGGGTCCATTAGCAAAGTTGTTCATCTCAGTATGCTCTATATTTTCTATTTAGGGGTCATAGTCATTAGAGCTTTAGATTAGGAGATAATCAGTCCCCAAATTACCAGTGTCAACATGTTAAGCTAGGGCTCGGTTTTGGGATTTTGCAATGCCAAACTTGTTCAAATTGATCCCAACTTTTTACATGTTGTTCTCCATAACATAAACTCCAACTTTTGTTAAGGGGTCAAATCATGTTGGTTAGCAAAATCACGAGAACGCGGGATGCCAACGTCGATGTTACCGGAATTAGGGCTTAAAAATGGCTAAGTGCTGAAATCAGCCCTAAAACTGCCTTGTGGGCCCTATTTGAGCATGTTCCACACATTTTCATGACTTGACTCTTAAACAAAGTTTGTTCCTTATAAAATTATCCACAACTTTGTCAAAGGGTGCACAGTCATGCAAAGCTTCTAGGTCACACCTTTGAAATGGTCAAACAAAAGGGTTCTAGGGTCCATACATGGTCAACCATCACTTAGAAGCACATTTAGGCAAAATGATCAACATGAACATTGTTCCATTAAGTGCCCTAAGTGTAGTTAAGGTGTTGTAGAGTTCATCTAGAGTCATTAGGACAGTTTGCAAGGTTTGGTGGATGTTCTATAGTTCCATTAACTTAATGGGGCAAATTCCAACAGGAATGGAACTTATCATTTCATGTGACTTTTTGATTCCAAACTTCATGAAACTTATCCAGGGATCAATATAGATAATTCTTGATGTGAGACATGTGAAGATACTTTGATAACAACACCCAAGCATATATCTCTTAATTGAGCCTATATGTAAGCAAGGGTGCAATATCTAAGTTAGGTTAGGGTTTATTTCCATAGGTTTGACTTTGGCATTCTCATCTCCACTAATCTATCATGTTTGAGCTCAAACCCACTACCTAATTGGTGATAAACACCTGGGGTGTTACAACCCTCCCCCCTTAAAAGAATCGCGTCCCGAGATTCGGAATTGAAGACCTTTTAAGGAAGAGAGACACGTTATCAAGTTCCCAACATTTGCTATAGCATTCAGTTACAAAGCTTCAACACCGGTGAACAATTTGGCCAAAGGCACTTTCTGGCACTGACTTTTCATGGTAAAATTTGTCTAAAGAATTTCCTTCATTGACTTCCATGATGCATTGTTACTTTGGGAGGAATCCAAGATAGCACGTACTGCATTCTCAGTGTATAGAGGTCATTTGGTCCATGAGTGAACCACTCACAAGTATCTGACTCTCTAATGAGCACAACATAGGCCATCTGAACTTGACACTAGACCAAAATATTCAGTAGTATACTCGTTGAAATGGCTCTATGTTCACACGGTTTTTGAAAAGCAGTTCTCTACCAACTGGCTTGAGTACAACCTTCCAAAAGGGTGAGATCATAGACGACAAACATCCTTTGAGGCTATAGGATACTGACTAACTAATAGACAAGGTCTATGTTGGTCGTAAATGTTCAAACATTCATATATCAGCTAATGGAAAGCTGCTTCCTATTTCATGCATGCAGTTCTCCTTCTCTGATGACAACACTGTATTGTCTAAGTCTGTCAAGGGGTTAGTGAATGTGATAGCTGACTCTGTCGGCTCCATATTTCAGCCAAAAGTTACCTAAGAAGATTCTCTTATCCAAAGGCAACAGTTATCTGGGTTGAATTAGATGCAACCTCTTGGATAAAAACATGTATAAGGTACCAAATTATGTCATCATTGGAAAATAATTCCCAAAGAAAGATGTAACGAGGCCTTAAGGACAACAAAAGTTGTAAATATTCACTAAACCATGGGGAGTAGTCTACCACCAAGCGGTTAAGAAAAATTCTCCTTAGTGACTTAGTTGTACTGTAAGTTGAGTTGACTTGCAGCATAACAACTTTGTCAGGCCAACTTTCATCTGAGGCTTCCTCTTTTGGGATCAAACAGCAACTCTAAGATAGAAATTCTATTGTTTGACACTTCTCAAATTGCTTTCGAATATTCCTCAACACTTTGTCCAATAAAGTTATGAACAAACTGTTTGTGGCACCTAAGGGCACAAGGATGTTGATCGAAACTAGGGTAGGCATTTCTCTAATTCTTCACCGCGGCTGATTGAACACCTTGCACTATTTGTGTGATTGTCAAAGACGGAATTGACTTGATCTCCATGGCTCTGAAAGATAGAGTATCACTCAAGTTGTGGCTAGTTGATTAACTTCTTGTTGGATATTGCTCTGTAAGACATAGCCTTAGTAGCTACCAAAGAGTCGTTACCTAGCTGGAGATTGACCTTCCTATCGGTAACTAATCAGTTGTCTCTCGACACTAAAAAGTTCTAAATCATCACTCTTGACCAAAACAACTGTGGTTGATGCAGAACAGATGATTGCCATCGAAGTTAGTAAATACGAAGTTATTCTAGAGATGGTTGATTTCGGTTGTATGGTCATTATGCACCCAAGATTGCGACTTGGATAGCTCCGGTCATATGCATAATGCGACAATCGATTCTCATCCCACAGATAACTTGTCCAACATTAAGTGTTGTGTGTCCTTTTTATCCAATAGAGACGAGATACTTGCTTACTAGATGGTGGCCGTCAATATAGGGACAACTAAGCAAAGTCACTTGTCTACCACCTCTTGTAGTCCATTAATGTTTATGTCGGTGACCTGTTCTTCTTAGCAACTTCCGAAGGAAACTCCACTACTTTCGGTCTAAGATATGGATCTTACGATACGATATGGAGAGATAACCAAGGAAGGAACACGAGAAAATAACACATCAACTATCGTTTCATAATGGATCATGACTAGAAACCGTGATACCAGCGCGTGCCAAGCAGCCAGCCATGTGTCTGCAGCCACAGGAGGCCCTTGGTTTCGTCGCGGCACCATCAGCGGCTACTCATAACACCAATACTAAACGCATAACAAAAGTAAAATTTCAAGTGGCACCAATGGGCTGTAAGAACAAGCGCCATCCAAGAAGGGATAGGAAACAAAGGTAGTCACAAGGTTTAAAATCAACACGAAAATGATCCGAAGATCAAAATATAGCACAAGAGAACATCACGCAATTACCAAGGATAACTGAGCAAGAGGCTCTTGCTTAAATTCTACGTATGACTTGTGTCCACCGAGGGGAGTGCCAAATAAAAGATTAACAGAAGATTCAATCATGTTGAGCAATAACATGAGACCAAGACTGATGAACATCTTAAGACTTGGGAAGGTTGAGGACAGATTAAGCAAAATTTTCAGGGCAAAAACCGATATGTAGTTATAGATTGAGTTGATAAGGTAGATGCACAAATTTGCAAGCACACGATTTAGAGGTCACAACAAAAAGACATTTCGTCGCATTAGCTAACCTTTGGGAGAGGCAACCGGGAGGTCTAACATAAATTTGGGTGCGGTCTCCACAACTGGCAACGTACGACCCATGGACAAAGGCTAGCATTGATAAAAGTTAACTTGGTTGGTCAGTCGATAAGGTCTTCCCAAAAATAGTTGCAAAACACCCACGGCTTATACAAACATATAGGAGAACTAAACTTTGGGCTTTCGATCAAGCAAAGGCATGGATACAAACATTCAAGGGCTAACCACCAAGTCTACAGGCTTAGGCTCCTAAGAGAGAGAACCTAATAGGAGACAACAACCATACAATTACATACATGAATGTTGTTCTAGGATAAAGCTATGCGACCCTTGCATGCTCACCGAGGATAAACAAGGTGCCAACTAGGGTACTACCTAGATAACAAGCATACATACACACATCATAACTTCAAGCAACACATGAAGAAGCTTACACAAACAAACTCAAGCAACTATTACCAAGCAAAAAGCTCGCACACAGCAATCATTACTAATCACTAGGCTCACCCCTAACAAGCTTTCTCTCAAGCATGAACTAACTACCAGTTTAGCTCAAAACAACGCTAGCTAAGGAAGCCAACTTAGCATGTGTCCAGAATCTGGACAGCAACGCAGTACTTACTTGTTTCAACTATAACTGAGGTTATAGACATCCCACAAAGGTGATCCTAGACTTTCTAGAAATATTAGGAAGATGACTACACTTTAGTTATTCATACCAAAAGCAAATTCATAATTTAACATGACCAAAAATGCTAATGTTTCAGATCTGTACCAATATGGACAGAAAACTAACAAGAACTTCAAAAATGCAAAACTGGAGTTCTAGAGACACAACAAGGCTGAGCCTTAACTTTATGTAAAGCTTATTAAGTTGTCTATAACTTTCTTATTATCATATTAAGATGATTCTATAGCTAACAAGGCCAAACAAGACAAAGAAGACATCTCTGCCCAGATTTGGACAGATTCTGTCGTTTAACTTCACAAGCTCATAACTGGTGACTTACACCATCAAAAGTAGTGATCTTTAGCATTTTGGAAAACTTAGAAAAATTACTACACTTCCTATAATATTTCAAAGACATGATTCCATAAGCACATAGGTCAAATAAAGCAAACATTCAGATTTGTTCTGAACATGAGCAGATTCTGACAACAAACTTCTAAAATCTATAACTCCTAAAACATAAGACCTAGTGTCATAAAATTTTTAGGACAAGATAGATAAGTAAGTTAGCTACAACTTTAGTATTCTCTATAACCACAGAAAACACCATTATGATCACGAAAGCATCACTACAACAGAAACAGTTCTAGCAGCCAACGTTTAATAAGTAAAACAAAGCTTGCCTTTGTTCTACTTAACAAGAGAGCACACCAAAATGTTATTCTAGTAGCTCTAAATTTTATTACCTTAGACCAGCACTAATTTAATTCATTCATGAGAATCCATAATTACTGAAATAAGGTCTAAAGCATTTACAATTGCTTGTATGAACAACCCATCCATTACTTGGCTCAACTAGAGGACATTTATAGGTTTAGGCATGTAGCCACACTTAGTTCTAACAAAACTAAGCACACACTATCTTCAAACATCCCCTATTCAAGCAACATGGAATAAGGCATTTATGTCTAACTCCACACTAGAAAGATAGCATACTACATTGATCACAAGTTACTTACTATAGAACAAGGGTGAGAGGAGCATAGCTATACATAAGGCAACAATCATGAAGATGCATGCTTCGTCCTATTCGTCCTCACAAGATTGCCAACCTAAGGTGGTGATCATGTTCTATATCGGTGGCATAACACGCACTCTTTCGATATATAGCTAGTCGCCAGCTACATTCGACTTACGCATTCATGGTTAGCGTACCTGCAGAAAAGTTTCATTGCAGCCCTACATTTCCCCAAATATAGCACACAATGAAATAGGAAGATAAAATTTTAAGCACTCACATATACATATACCCCTGTATACGTACATGTAGCACCAAAACTACCCGAATCATTCGATCACCCACAATTAAGTACCTTCATATATAATGTGTGTAACATGTAGATAATCCAGTAACCAAAACTAGCTCTCCCCTAGACCGCAGTTTGTATGGTCATGCTCTCACAACTCACACTTACCTGAGCGTAGGTGCGATGTTGCATAAAAGTAAACTAGCAACATATATGGCTATTTCATATATGAAGGCTACCTCTAATCTGACACACCGGGTAGCATAGTGCGGGAGAGTCATCACACATACATACCTTGACCTGGGCGCAGATGCAAAATTAAAAACCCCCCAAGTTAGTACTTATATAAGCCACCTAATAATCCTTATATGGGCATAAGGAAATTGACCACTGGCATACTAGGTTTAGAATTCAGGTTTCACAAACCTATATATAGCTATAAGTTGATAAAACTGATTTTATAAAACAAAACCTTTGTTTTAAATACACATACGACAAGTTTAATGTTGAATCTTGCTCCGATACCAGCTGTAACGGAACCGTCCAAATTATAAGAGCACAAGTACAAAAACAATCACCGAAGTGATCAAATTCTCGCACTTGAGCCCATATAACTCCGGTAGTCCAGTGAAATCACGAGGGATTTCAAACCAACCAACATACAAGCCAAGATCGTAGTGATTCAACATAACAAGTCACATGTTACATCCATTTCATAAGTAAATCAATTTACATCGGAGTTCAACAAAGTTATTACACTTACATTGAAAAGTAGCGGAAGCAAAGTAATTTGAAACTAACATTAATCTTATTTCAAATACATGCCAGTACCACGGTCGACTTCCAACAAAAGCATTAGAGATAAGGTAAATAAGAAGGATCATGCCCGTGATCACACTCCGCCTCTACGGCAGGAGCCAACCAACTCTTGCAGTCGCCATGATACATCATAACCTGCAACAAGTGGGGATAAAACCCTGAGTACGAGAAGGTACTCAGCTAGACTTACCCGTCAGAAACCAGAAATAAGGTGACACCAAGGATCATGCAAGGCTGATATAAAGTGGGCTGGCTTGACAACATTTTGCATAAAAGCTTAATATAGATAAGTAATCATTAATGCTTAAGCATCAAGTTAATCATCATTAACCTGTCATCTATATTAGCACCTGTACTAGAGCACTCACTTTATTAGGAACAAACAATATTAACCATAGCAGGTATAAATTGAGGCAACCTTTCCATCGTGATCCAATTAACCATTCGTTCAATTTAATGAAATCTACGTTGCCGCTGCTCAAGTCAAGTGCTCACTAACCGGGAGCGACGACGATTCGAATCGAATTCCTATCCAGCTGGAGGGGTATTTCTAACACTCACCGAGTCACGCCTGGCGAGGGCTGCTCAGGTCACCTTTGGTACAGTTCAGGAGCCACGGGTCCGAATGATGTCGCGACCCCAAGGGCGACACTCTGCCAGGTGATAGGGACTCTAACCCCCCTTGGTCTCACGCCAATGTCCCCAAGCACATCCTTTCTCTCCTCCAAGAAGCAACCTACCATTCGATTCCCGGCCTGAACTGTATTACTCGGATTCGCGGTCGGAACGACTTATCCGGCCAACTAAGTGTTAGACTGCGTTCAACATGACTCAAGGACGTACAGCGAATCGGTCCTTAAACGACTCAGACGGGGATAGATCCACACCCAAGACCTCCATGCCTTGTCGCTTCACAATCATCATCCCGTCCGGTCTCATTTCATTTTATTAACACATGGTTCCTTTCCACGATAGCAAATATAGCCAACCGTGCCATATATGAATATCCCTATATCTCGCAGGTGACAGGAAATCACCTGACTTCTACCGCTTAAAGCAGGGCTAAGCATCTACTCGATCCTAGTCTACGTAGGATTCAAGGATTCATATATCTGGACAAGGAATGATATAATGCAGCAAGGTTTTCAACCAACTCCTACCACTTAATACAAAAATACTTATAACATATATAGAATTAATTGCTTTGAAGATAGGAGGCTTATAATGCTCCGGGGCTTGCCTGGAATCCGACTCAAGTTAGAGTATGTCAGATGAGTTCGCTTGGCGAGCATCTTCCAATCTACCACTTGTCCGGTCCTTCGATCTTCGGGATGGATCCACCAACTCCATCTTCGGGTTTGGCTCCACCTTAGGTCCTTCACGTGCTTCAGCTAACGTACCTAAATGAGGTGCAACAATGCATATGTATGAATGCATAGAAGTGCAATAAACAAAGTAATCAAACAAGCATACCAAAGTTCTCCTAAACACCTAGAGCTAATTAACTTAATCCTCACTAAGGCATAACATAGAAGATTGTAAACACATCAATCAAGACACAAGTCTTATAAGATCCTAGGGTACCAAACCAAGTACCAACAAAGACATATGTCACACTTCAATACAGAAGCATGGCAAAGTTAATCAAAGCACTACAACCAAAAATCTATCACTTTCTGGACATCCATACAGTAGCTCAGTAAATCAATCATAACTGGAGATCCATAAATCCCAATGACTTGCAAGAAGACATTCTGGAAAGCTTATGAAATTGTCTACAATTCATTTAATATCTACTAAGCCTGATTCCTAAGTTTAATTGGTCGAAAAGATGAAACTACAGACTCTAGTCTGCTCCAAACAGAGAGCAACCAAATCTGGAACCTGACTTTAAACATCTATAACTCAAAAACTACTTGACCAAATGCCACCAAAATTTAACATCAGCTAGATCATGAAATTCACAACAACTTTGTTATAGCACACAAGACATGAAAACCTCATTTTCATAGGGTAATTAACAATATTCTCAAATCTGTTCAGAAACCTCATTTGCAAGAAATAATTATTAACTTATGTTGCAAACATATAATTAGACAAAACCAACTTTACCAGCATGTCACA
This sequence comes from Saccharum hybrid cultivar R570, assembly GCA_038087645.1. Classification (NCBI taxonomy): domain Eukaryota; kingdom Viridiplantae; phylum Streptophyta; class Magnoliopsida; order Poales; family Poaceae; genus Saccharum; species Saccharum hybrid cultivar. The sequence goes on along the minus strand of JAQSUU010000664.1, from coordinate 2,061,702 downwards.
CATGAATAATGAACACCAGAAAACATAGTGTCCATTCCTAAATAATTTCTTTTAATGCATTTTCTTAATTTATTTAGATAATTAGGTGGAATTATGAACACCTATAAAAAGTGCCCAATAAATTCTAAAAAAATTACAATGGCCTACATATACTCCCAATAGTCTACTATCCAAATTTCAAGCCATTTGGAGATGTATATCAACCTCTATGAAAAAGACAAATGGCTATTACAATAAATCATGGGAGAGCAAGTTAAACCCAAAACTCTATATTTTCTGTGAACACAAGGCCATATTATGAATCAATATGATAGAGAAACATCATACTAAGGTAATGGGACAACATTTTCTATTTTATCATTTATATATTATTTATAAGCTATTTATCAAGCCATAAACAAGTTAACTCAATAACTTGAGCATACAGTAAGCAATGACCCTAAAATTTATACCACAGTACATACATATCATGACAAACCTACCATAAAAATTTCACATTATTTGGAGCATCACAACTCAAGATATAAAAAAATGACAAGCAAAATAATGTAGATTTCCTTATTTATCAAGGTCCAATCAATACCCTAAGAAAACAGTGAACAACTAGTGTGTTTAATATTTTTCCTAGCAAGTACATATCATCACAAAATTAACAAAATAAGAATCACTATTTTTGGGGTCCTAAAACTCCAGATCTTGCTCTGGTTAAATTTAAAGGCATTTTTAGAGCATTTTTAAAGCTTAAATAAATACATCAGAAAAAATCTACAAACATATAACATTTTATGACTCCACTGCATATATCTCTTCTCAATGTTTCCAAAAAGTCCACTTTTACTATTTTTGGATTTACCTAGCAAGAGATATGCATTTTAGAAGATTTACATGAAATGGAAATTCAAAATCAGGATTAAAACCTCCTAACTTCATTTGCTACGCCCACCCAGTCGTGTACCCCAACTCAACCATTCATAACCGACACGTGGGACCCCTGGTTCAGCCAGGCCCGCACGTCAGTCACCCAACAGAGAGACACCGAGGAGGGCGGCCTTCTTCTTCCTCTCGCGGGCGACAGAGGAATGGGGAGGGGGCGGCTCTGGCTCGGCCGGTCTCCGGCGAGGGAGACGCCGCCGGCGATTGGCTGTGGTGCAGCCAGCCTAGGCCACGCGTGCACCCGAGCAAGGGCTCAGCTCGTCCAGGGGTGGCCCACAGCGGCGTGACCACGCGCATGCTCAGCCAAGGCAGCTGTTGTGGGCGGCGGTGGCGCTACAGCGGCGGTTGGAGCCGGGGAAGAGGCGCGGGAGGGGTGGCGTGGTGAGGGGAAGATGGTGCGGTGGTTCGATTTTGCGGTAGGGAGCTTGGGGTGGCTGGCCACGGAGCTCCGTTCGGCTCGGTAATGGCGGCCAGTTGACGGCATGCTCCGGCAACCGGGAGTTTGGGCAAGCGCGCGCGCGGGGCGGAGCACGGCGAGGCGGAGGCGGTGACACACTCGGTTGGGACGGAGGTCGAGCGAAGCAGCGGTTGGGCAGAGCTCCACTGCTCGGCAATGGTGCGGCCGCGACCATGGCGCCCGCGTTCGGCAGCGAGAGGGAGCAATGAGCTAAGAAAGAGCTTGAGAGCGAGTGTGAGCGTGGAGTAGAGCTCAGTTGAGCGTCCTGGTGCCTCCCCATCGACCCCAGTCCCCGGGACGCGCGGCCGGTAAGCGGACGCGTGGCGTCCATGGTGAAGACGCGCGGTGCATGGTCGCCACGTCCTCCCCTAAGGGGGCAGCTATCGAGCAGGTGGCAGGCAACAACGAAGCCAGGTGGATACGCCATGTTGGGCTCGATACAGGCCGATTTTCGAATTGGGTCCATTAGCAAAGTTGTTCATCTCAGTATGCTCTATATTTTCTATTTAGGGGTCATAGTCATTAGAGCTTTAGATTAGGAGATAATCAGTCCCCAAATTACCAGTGTCAACATGTTAAGCTAGGGCTCGGTTTTGGGATTTTGCAATGCCAAACTTGGTCAAATTGATCCCAACTTTTTACATGTTGTTCTCCATAACATAAACTCCAACTTTTGTTAAGGGGTCAAATCATGTTGGTTAGCAAAATCACGAGAACGCGGGATACCAACGTCGATGTTACCGTAATTAGGGCTTAAAAATGGCTAAGTGCTGAAATCAGCCCTAAAACTGCCTTGTGGGCCCTGTTTGAGCATGTTCCACACATTTTCATGACTTGACTCTTAAACAAAGTTTGTTCCTTATAAAATTCTCCACAACTTTGTCAAAGGGTGCACAGTCATGAAAAGCTTCTAGGTCACACCTTTGAAATGGTCAAACAAAAGGGTTCTAGGATCCATACATGGTCAACCATCACTTAGAAGCACATTTAGGCAAAATGATCAACATGAACATTGTTCCATTAAGTGCCCTAAGTGTAGTTAAGGTGTTGTAGAGTTCATCTAGAGTCATTAGGACAGTTTGCAAGGTTTGGTGGATGTTCTATAGTTCCATTAACTTAATGGGGCAAATTCCAACAGGAATGGAACTTGTCATTTCATGTGACTTTTTGATTCCAAACTTCATGAAACTTTTCCAGGGATCAATATAGATAATTCTTGATGTGAGACATGTGAAGATACTTTGATAACAACACCCAAGCATATATCTCTTAATTGAGCCTATATGTAAGCAAGGGTGCAATATCTAAGTTAGGTTAGGGTTTATTTCCATAGGTTTGACTTTGGAATTCTCATCTCCACTAATCTATCATGTTTGAGCTCAAACCCACTGCCTAATTGGTGATAAACACCTGGGGTGTTACAACCTCGGTGGTACTGCAGATATCGCGAGGGGATGATGTTCCTAAATTGATCAATGACACGATCCTAGTGTTCATACCGAAAGTTGATAATCCAGAGGATCTAAGTCAGTTCCGTCCCATCAGCCGATGCAATGTAATAATTTATAAAATTGTTTCCAAGGTTGTGGCAAATAGACTGAAGGTGATCTTACCTGAGATAGTTTCAGAAGAGCAATTGACTTTTGTACCTAGCTAGATGATCATAGACAACATAATCACTGCATACGAGTGTTTACACTTTATGAAAAAGAAACGGGTCAGTGATCAGAGATGTTGTGCACTCAGGATGGACATGCGGAAGGCGTATGACCGGGTCGAGTGGCCATACTTGAGAGCAATTATGCTTCGGCTGGGTTTTCATCAGATGTGGGTGGAGATGATTATGAAGCTGGTCACATCAGTTTCGTTCTCAGTTCAGCTCAATGGTGATTGCCTGGAATCTTTTGTGCCAACACGAGGAATTAGACAAGACGACCCAATTTCACTGTATCTTTTCTTGTTAGCACCCTAACGCCTCTTAAAATCAAGGAATCAATCATCAGCGCTCAATGGCATTAGGGTGGCACCGTCAGCTCCGACGGTTAATCACCTACTCTTTGCAGATGACAGCCTCCTGTTTTTCAAGGCGGATGGGGTGAGTGCTCGGGCGGTAAAGGATGTGTTGAGCATTTACTGTCAAGCTTCAGGCCAGCAAATTAATATGAAAAAATCCTCAATCCATTTTGCTAAGGGTTACAGCCAAAGCTTGAGGGAAGAGATCAAGGATATTCTTGAGGTACAGACTGAAACATTGAAGGCAAAATATTTAGGCATGCCATCGGATGTGGGCTCATCCATAAACGGAGCTTTCAAATATTTAAAGGATGGATGGATCAATGCCTTTCGGCTGGTGGGAAAGAGGTTCTCATCAAATCAGTTGCTCAAGCTATTCTGACATTCTCCATGTCCTGCTTCAAATTGCCCCGTGGATTGTGCCAACATATAGATGGTTTGTTGCGCAAATTTTGGTGGGGATGCAAAGACGGTAAGCGAAAGACATGTTGGGTGGCTTGGGATGACATGACTCAACAAAGGGCCTCGGTGGTCTTGGTTTTAGAGACATGGAATTGTTCAACCTTGCACTCTTAGCGAAACAAGCATGGAGGATTTTACAGGATGGTAGCTCGCTGAGTGCCAGGGTGTTAAAATCGGTCACCTTTCCAGACAGAGACTTTCTGGCAGCTGAGATCGGATCATCACCCTCTCGTATTTGGCGATCAATTCTTGAAGGTCAAGAGAGGCGGATAGGGACAAGAGAAACGAACAACATTTGGTCGATGGATTGGCTACCGTCAGCTGGATTGAGGAGGTCGGTTCCCACCAATCGGGTTGACCCTCCTCAATTGGTCAGTGAACTTATAGACTCAACGTCGATGTCCTGGGATCGGGAGAAGCTCATTGAAATCTTTACACCGGTGGATGTGGCTCTATGATCACAAGTATCCCACTCAGTTTTGTCACAAGAAAAGCTATTCATGAAGATATTTATCAGAGCCCGCTCTTGAATCATAATTTTGTCACTAGTTTTGTGGCTGATCTCCAATTGGTGCAACCAAAAGTGAAGGATCGACCCGCTGTTCAGAGCAGCAACACTCGCAGGATTCCTCCCCCAGCGGGGCTAATGAAGTTTAACGTTGGTGCAGCCTTGGCTAAGAACTCAGGAATTGCCGTTGGTGCAATTGTTGCATGCGACTTTGCTAGATGCTTCTTGGGGGCCTCGGCAGTAGTGATGGAAGGAAGCTTGGAGTCAGATATGGTGGAGGCGATATCATGTAAAGAAGGCCTAGCTCTTGCTAGCGACTTGCTACTTTAGGACTTCAGAGTGGCATGTGACAATGCTAGAGTTGTTGCAAGCATACGTGAAGGTAGTATGGGCTCTTATGGGCACATTGTCTAGGAAATTAGAGCTAGACCGAATGATTTCAGATTTGTCGAGTTCATCCATGAGGGGAGATGATCAAATGTGGATGCTCATAATCTTATTAGGAGTTGTATCTATGCTAATTTAGGGAGACATGTTTGGTTTGTATCTCTGCCTGATGGTGTCTGTACTTCTTATGAAGAATAATAAAGGTCTATTCTGCTAAAAAACCTATGATTCCTGCCTTTCATGGGGTCCTAATAATAATTAAAAAAAGTATCTTTCATGCTGACCTGACAGTCTGGGGACCTGTTATCTTATACTCAAACAAGTAACAACTTATATGGGTGGAAAAAATAAATGATTGGTACTAATTAAAGCGCATAACACAAATATTCCATTTCTCTTGAGCTAACACAACTTGGGCACCAGGATGATGCATAACACCATCCATGAAAGTGTGGCGAAAGGAAAACCCAAGTCCGGTGTAGTGTAGTCACATGATAAATGAATGATATACACATAGCTTTCTTATGACTTCATTCAACAATTGCATACTTAAACATGCATCTGCAATATATATACTCCAATGCTCTTGGATGTGTGTCGTTTGGTGCTTCATGACCTAAATAAATTTAGTGCTCCTCTAGCTTAATAATAGGATCTGTAGGTGCACAAAGATGAACTATGAAGCATTGGAGGGCACCAAAACATCATTGTCAGTAAATTGGAGATCAAACACAATTTTCAAGTTTCTAGTATGCACGCACCCCCTTGAATTCCTCATTGTCTGTGTACTTAACATGTACACCTCACTCAACTCACGTACTACATGTGGCAACCAATACATATGTACACCTCACTCGGCTCATGTAGTACATCTGTCAACCGAGACATACTTAGGGGCGGATCTAGAGTAGATAACCATTGATGTCACTTGTGTTAAGAACATGACCATTAGCCTTATTGTTCGTTAGATAAACAACACTTTAGCCTTAGATTTAAAAAATCTATTGATGTCAAGTGACAACACCCAAATGGCCTGGCTCCGTGCCTGGACATACTAGTTGCTCATGGTGTTTAGAGAAGGGCTAGCATCGATTTTTCCAGCTAGGGAAGGAGATGAGTATCGCAACCAATTTGTTCTGTTTTGTTGATGCAATGAGGTGGTGTCCAGTTGTCTTGAATAATTTCCTTTTAACAACTTAACTAAATGTACATTAGATGTAATTTCATTCTGCCCACCGTATTCACACTCTTTTGTTATTGCAACTTTTAGTTGAATGCATAGTAGAAGTAAGCTCGAGCTGCCATGCACATCCTAACGTTATTTGCCATCCACTTCATTTTATAGGTCCTTTGTAAGTTGTAGCTACATACAAACATGTGTTTAGTGTCAATGGTCGTCATAAAGTGGAGTGACAAAACTCTATGCTCTACTATTCATTCTCCTTTGAGCTCGGGTGCAGTCATCATGAGCTGACCATGATGTCTACCAGCGACCAAGACAGGCCCATGACGTGCCCTTGTATGGAGAAAATCCGTTTCTTAGTTTTTGTTTAATCTATGCTGTTGTGGTTTTTTTTTTGCGATCGGGTGTGTGCCCGTTTTTCATGAAGAGGAAGAGAGTTTCAAACGTACACAACCGACCACGAGGATGATGATCAAGGCGAGCAACCTCGATCAGCGCTGTCAAGGAAACCTAACTTGCTACTGGATCTTAGTGTTTAACGATTACATGGCAAACGAGTTTTGCGACCAGAGCAAATGAAGAGCAGCTAGCGGCGCGAAGCCCGCCTGCGCCCAGTCTTCTCCTTCGCTGATAGCAGCCCTTACGACATCCTGCACAGATGAGGCTGGCCTTCCGAAGACTCTCCCGTTCCTCTCCTTCCAGACCATCCAGGCGATCAGAAGGACGAGGGAGTCGAACAATGGTTTGGACGCTTGGTTGACGCGACCTCTCTGTTGAATCCACCATTAGCCGAGTTCATGGTCACCGTCTGGCACCAGGGCTGCTAGTTGCAGTGGCTCTAGAAGCTTGAATCAAACTTGCCTTGAGAACATGCATCCAATGAACAGATGGCTTCCTGTCTCCGCCGCCTGATCGCATAGGGCGCATGTCTCGTTGTCTTGCAGGCCGTGCCGTTTTCGCCGCTCGGAGGTCCATAGGCGTCGGTGGAGGGCCAACCAGAAGAAAAGCTTCACCCGTGGCGGAGCTTTTGTGTGCCAAAGCTCTTTGTCACCCAGGAGTCTTGTTGACCCTGCAAAGAAGGCTCGGTATGTCGAGGAGACCGAGTACCTTGCCATCGACGACCACTTCCAGACAAAGCGGTCTGGCTGCAGCGTGACTGAGCGCAAGAGCTCCCAAATGCGCAGGTAATCGCAGAGGACCTGTGCCGTTGGTGCTCCAGTGATGTCCCGCGCCCAACGATTGTTATGCAGCGCGTCGCGCAGCAGTCTCTTCTTCCCCGAACGCGACACTGCGGCATAAAGGGCCAGAGCGAACTGGTGCAACGGCCCAACCGTTGCCCAATTGTCAGTCCACAGTCTCGTGGACGCGCTGTCGCCGACGATGACAGACATGCTCGCGGCGCACATCGCAGCCACGCATTTCTCTGAACGCGACGGCAGGCTAGTCCAGCACCGCTGAGGCTCGGAGCGCGAGAGCCATTCCCACCGCAGTCTCAGAGTGAACCCGAAGAAACGAAGGTCGATGACGCCCAGTCCTCTGAGGTCGGTCGGCCAGCAGACCACCAGCCTAGCCACCCTGCACTTCCCCCAGAGCACGAGTCTGTCCCTGTCCAGAGGAATGCTCGACGCCGCTTATCTATCTGCTTGAGGGCCCAACTCGACAGGCAGCATGCGGTGCTGAGGTGCACTGGAATGGCGGACAACGTGACCTTGGTGAGGATGACCTGGCCAGCATTTGTGAGTAGACCGACCTTCCATGTGGGTATTCTTGCTGCGATGGCATCGATTAACGGCTGCTCGTCCACGCGTCCCAGCCACCGAAGGGAAGGAGGGATCCCCAGGTATTTGCACGGGAACGGCGACACGACACATAGGAAGACCTGCTGGACTCCAGTGATCGTGTTCTCGTTGCAGCGGATTGGCATCGCCACACATTTCTCCATGTTGGTGACAAGGCCGGATGCACCTGCGAACAGCTCGGGAATCTGGACAAGGCAAAGCAGGTCATTGTTCCTTGGCTACAGCAGGACGACGAGATCGTCCGCGTAGAGTGAAGCGCGGTGCACGACCACCTGACCAGGAAGCGGCGACAGCGCCCCTTGGCGGTTGGCTTCCTTAATTAGTGAATTTAGGACCTCCATAACCAGGACAAACAGCATCGGTGAGATCGGATCTCCCTGCTGCAGCCCCCTGGCGTGCACGATGCTGTTGTGGTTTATTTCATATTTTTTAGCATGTGGTGTTTGCAAAAAATTCAATTGATTATGAATCTAAAACACATTGCCAATGTTCACTTTGCCTCATTTTAATCACACAACTTCGGTACAAGTAGGGAGCTAGCAAACACAACATTCAAAGTACTCAGATTCACAAAAAAACATTCAAAGTATGCACACGATGCGTGAATGATAAAAATAGAAACTTTCTAAAAAAAAGAATGATAAAATAGAAACATGCATGTATTTCCCTTAGGACACTCACAATGTAGACTCTATTATAGAGTCTAAAGCTATTTATTACCTCGAATATTGTGGACTTAGAGTCTAAATAAGACTTGAAGTCTTGTTTTTTCTCTCTCTTTCTTCAATAAATATATTGTCACATAAGCAAAATACTATAAATAAGGTGTAATAAATAGTCTTGAACTATATGATAGAGTCTTGCGTTGTGAGTGCCCTTAAGACCAGGCATGTGCTGTCATGCACTTTGGGCTAGCTCATCGTTCGGCATACCTAAACTTCTAATTCTCAAATTAGTTGCCTCGCAGACCACAGTAAAAAAAACTCCAAAAAAAAAAGCTAGTAGAGCACCAAACACGGAAGTTTTCATGCAGGGAGTTTCTCCAACCAAACGGATTCATTACTTCTACTAGCAGCTGGACGGCTTAAACTTAATTTGAAACCATTTCAAATAATATATTGGGCCTACATTTCCCTGTTGAGCTCAAGAGCAGGTGGGCTGACTTCGATGTCTACCTCCAACTAAGCCGCCCACAGCCCACCAACTAACGTGGCTCCTCTCTAAACTAAATCCGTTTCTTAAAACAAAATTTGATGAATCTGAAGCATATATATTGCCAATGTTCGCTTCGGTTCATTTTTATTTCCTTGATCTCAATGAAAGTGCACACACAATGCTTGAATGATAAATAGAACATGGTTTTTTTGCCTTAATTAATGGCATAAACTCTCATACACTTTTGCCCTGTTCCGTGTACCTAACCTAATACCAAATTGGTTGCCTTGTTTTGAAGAAAGAGAGAGATTTCATTTCATAATAGAGAGCTCCAATTGCTTTGTGAAACTCCTATATGTGCGTGACATTATTTTCTGATCTTAGGGAGAAATGAAAGTTGAACAGAAGAATGAAAAGGCTCACTGACAAGCGGGTCCTCCATGTCAGTGGACATAAAGAGGACATAATTTTCTCAATTCACCGCTGCACATAACCTATAACCTAAAATTATGTTTTCTTAATACCTTTTAACTAATATAGAGGGAATTGACTTTTCTCAATTTGAAGATGCCCATTAACACTTGGCAGCCGACCTATGTATGAAGGACAATGCGGCGAGCAAGGCGATGAATTAACGGTGTGTTTAGTTCGCAAAATTTTTTTGGCTTTGGCTACCGTAGCACTTTCGTTTGTATTTGTCAATTAGTGTCCAATCATGGACTAATTAGGCTCAAAAGATTCGTCTCGTGGTTTTCTATCTAATTAGTTTTTCTTTTTATCTACATTTAATGCTCCATGCATGTGTCTAAACATTCAATGTGGCGAGGAATCTTGAAAATTTTTGGGAACTAAACGTGGCCTAAATGCCAATCGATCAGGAGAGGCACGATACCGTGACAGCCATCAAGGTATTAATGCTGTGTTTAGTTGGGGAAATAAATTTTTTTGAGTGTCACATCGAAGGTTTCATGGGATGTCGAAGGAAGTTTTCGGATACTAATAAAAAAACTAATTACATAGCTCACTTGGAAACTGTAAGACGAATTTATTAAGCCTAATTCAGCCATCATTAGCACATTTGGGTTACGGTAGCACTTAAGGCTATTTATGGACTAATTAGGCTTAAAAGATTCGTCTCGCGATTTTCCACCAAACTGTGCAATTAGTTTTTTTTCGTCTACATTTAATACTTCATGTATATCTCCAAACGTTCGATGTTAGTGTAGAACCTAAATGTTTTTTTGAACTAAACCAGACCTAACAGTAGGGGTCTAGGGGAGACAGCATGCAGGAATACTGCTATTCCAGTAGATGTTTGTGAGTTCCCAAGAGAGGAACAAAACGATGGCCGCAAATCCACGCTGACGGGGACAAGCGGTCACGCCGGTAGGGATTCCATCCACCGATCACACAGGTATTTACCGTCTAGGTCTACAGTTATAACGAGCAAAATACTACATTGCTGGTCCTCGAAGCTAGTTCAACCTGTTGCCATATCCTTAGACTTCCAAAATACTTATATATCTAGATCTCTAAACTTTCAAATCGTTCATTGAGGTCCAAATAAATCAGTAAAACTTGAGTCAATCCACTTGCTTGGCACACTATTGCATGATAATGTGACACCAAAATGTAGGGCCCACACGCCAGTCATCACATCTCTCTCCCCTACTAGCATGTGGGTCCCACATGTCGTTGCCATGCCATCGTATAATCAACCAGTCCATGGCCCGCGCGTTGCCGCGGGGAAGTGTTTAAGTCACGATTGGATAAGAAAATGAATCAGTAAAATTATAGGCCCCGTTCGGCTGTGCTGATAAGCCGGCTGAAAAACACTGTTGGCTGATTTATTATGAAAGAAAAACACTGTTTCGACTGAAAAAAAAACTAAAAAGTACGGATTATAAGGCAGATGAACAGAGCCATAGTGACCAAGCTAAATACATATTCCTTTTGTATGGCTCACTTGGCTTGTGATTTAGGAAGAATGAGGTTTAGTAGGTTGTTGGTGGTCCCTATGCTAATTGGAGGACCATATAGTGCAGCAGCCTGTTCGCTTGGGCTGATGTAGCTGGCTAGAAGTACTGCTGACTGGTTTTCTGTGAGAGAAAAACACTGCTGGCTGGCTGGCTGATAATCTCAAGCGAACAGGATTCCTAAAGGTATTGTGTGAAGGGATATATTGAACCTGGTCGCTTCAACTTTTTTGGAGGTAGAAACAACACAATAGAGAGAAAATGCAGGCACTGCTGCTCAGATCCTGCAAATAAGCTGCAATCCTAGCAGCCGAACAGGCCTTGTGTGAATGGTATGTTGCTGCAATTGATATTGCTGAACAAAACTATTTATATATGTTTTTGGAATTGGTTAACAAAAACTATCAAATAAAGTTTTTTTTGGAACATGACAGGCCTTTATATTGTTAGCAATGCAGATGTTCAATAAACAGGGAGGGATGTGCATACATGGCACATACATGGTATTTTGTTTTGGCACATATTCATACATAATAGCAGTTAAGAGCACAAAGGAAAAGGAAAAGTCAATTTAAATTGCTCCTTATACTAAGAACAGTAAGTATAACAGTGCTAGCATTCCAGTAACATCTATTTTAGTTTTTGATCAGTGTGTATGAACCAATTTATGGAAGGCGTAGTCCTCTGTCTATCATTTACGTTCACAGCTTGAGGCTCATGTGTAGAAGTCGGGAGATTATTCACAGAAACAACTGGCAATGTCATGGAGTTGCCGCCTACATGAACAAATAACTTCAGTTAGAGGAAGAAACCAAGGTAACTATCTCGGTTTCGTTTCTTATTTTGCTATGCATACAGTAACGGAAGCACAATAACAAAGGACCAAACGGTAGCACAAATGATAGTAAAAAATAAGAATGAGAAGAAACATAGAGGCACTGACCAGGCCTTATGTCCCATGGTGAGCACACACCAGAACCTCAGCTGCAGATGTTTTAGACCTGCAAGAAAGTGGTGAGAGATGGTTAGGAATAAATACAGCAGTGGCGATGGGATGTGCAAAGAAACACTGCAATATAGTTTGAAATTTTGTTCTATTAACATCATAGTAGACATATGCAGTTTTATAAAAAGAAATTCAGATTAAAAATCATTTCCTTGGGGTTTTCGTGAGGTCATCAGCATTAGTTTGAACCTGCACACATTTGGACACTGGTGGGAACAGAGGAGTTAACCTTAGGATTCTCGAGCATAAATATTAAGTCTGGAAAGCAAATACCTTAACAGGGAAATGATCCCCAAGCAGGAGTAGGGATGAAAACAGTACGGATATTTTCCGACCATATTCGAGACCGAATCCGTTTAGATGAGTTTTAATCCGTCCGTATCCGAGTCCGGATATTTAACATCCGATACCGTATTCGTATCCGAATATTTAAATCACATATTTATGATGTCGATATCCAATCATATCCTATCCGGCATTTTTTATACTGTCCGTATTCGAATCCGGATCCGGACATAAATATGAAAACAAATACGATATCAGTGATATCCGTCCGTATCCGATCCGTTTTCATTCCTAAGCAGGAGGCTGCAAAGGTGATTGGAAAAAATGAAAGGGAAGCAAATTTACTTGAAAAAGCAACTGTCAATATGAGGAAAAAGCAACTGTCAATATGAGGAAAATATGATGAATTAGCCGAATCTAGGTTACCAATGAAGCAGTCCCAAGCTGCAAAAAGGTCTGCTAGGCTATCCGAAGTGGTAGCCCTAATTCACTGCGAAACATGCCAAAGCTGAGGATATATTAATCTCAAGTAGCATGAAGTATCTACTGAGAAACAAATATGTCATTTACATGACAGTCAGATGATAGAAGAATCTTGGTAGCTGACACTGGAAAACTAATTTCAGGAATGTGAACTTTTTGAAAATGAAGTAGTACACCTTTGAATGTATCTGGTAATGGTCTGCCTCAAAATGAGCACCGTACGTGGTGGTATTAAATTTGCTATTGCTAAGTGAGAATTTTTTGAAACCACTACATAATCCAGCGCATTGCGATACTTACTTAGACTCATCTAATTTCACGGGACGTTGGTTACTTCATTCTGTCAACATATTTCGATGTCCCCCTTGACCTGCAGTGTAGCAGAAAACAGGAAAAATACCTTTTTTGTTATATACATATGCCGTAACCTAATGGAAACAAAATGATGCAGATGACAAATTTCGTCATGGAAGCATGTACGATAGGCAAACTCTGTGAAAAAAAATATATAAGACAACATATTCTGGATAGGAGGTACCAATCTATTGAAAGCAAAAAAAAAAAATGTGACTGAAATTAGAAGAATGAGGATCGCACTATTTGCAGCATTAAAGAGAGGGAATTAGGAGAGCATACCTATACCTGTTAATCAGATCCCCTGATGGCTCTGGCTGGGAAACTTGGTGGTGGTGGAGAGGATCGGCCTGACGCACCAGGAGGTGGAGGGCGAGAGAGACAACCCAGATCGGGGCTATGAAGCCGGTCGTTGGCGTCGACTGCGCCACGCAGTCACGGACGGCGTCACCCTGAGGCCGGCGTCACCCTGAACCCTAGGTGAGGAACCAAAGGGCAAGATTAGAGAGAGGAAGAGGAAGGCGCAACCTCAGAGGCATGACCAGTAAGACGGCAAGGTGGAGGAGGCCGACGGAGGCTTCGAAAGGCGAGGGTTCCTGTGCTGGTGTGGCACAGCACCAGGCCGCCGGAGCCGAGAAGAGGGAGCTGCAGAGGGAAAGGTGGTGGGCGAGGCAGAGCACGTCGGAAAGTCGAGGCGGAGAGGGCGGAGCCACGGCCGTGGGCCGCCGGCGCCGTCATGCCGTGCCGCCGCCGCGTGCCATCGCAGGAGGCGAGTATCCGTGCCGTGGCGGCGCTGGCAGGGGCAGACAGGGAGCACGGGGAAACAACGCGGGGAGGGAGAGCAAAGAGGGAGCGGCGGCACGTACAGATCGCAACGGGTACCCGAAACCCTATCAGATGAATTTTTTACCCGTTGGTATGTTATTGGACAAAATCTTATACTCGTCGGGTATGACGGGTATGGGTGCAGGTGTATACTATCCATACCCGCGGGTAAGACATATATGCAAAAATAACTAGCCAACCTCAGTTATTTTAACACATATAAGTCATGAATTTTGCCCATTGAGACATTCACTATATTTCTAATAGATTGCCTTTGTTATAATGATGCTAATAATGTTTGTTAGCATATTTGTAACTTTTTGGAAGCTAAGAATGATTTATTTTTGCATGTGACTATTTGATATTTTTAGGTAATTTTCGGGTATGCTATCGGGTATGGGTTACCCGTCGGGTGAGAATTACCCATCGGGTACATGTATGGAACTATTTTTTTACCCACATGCGGGTACGGGTAACTCGACGGGTAAAATTTTACGGGTACAGGTGGGCACTACCCGTCGGGTACGTACCCGTTACCATCATGAGCGGCACGGGAGGCGATGATGTGGCATTGGTTTTCATGGTCGATGGAGGAAGCGAGAAGGGTCTGGAAGGGGGCAGCTGCTACCGTGGTAGCCGTCGATCGTGAATCCAAGGGACAGGATTAGCTGGTGACATGGGCGATTGCGGAGGCAGGAAATGGTATACAGAAAATAAGGGTATACGGTAGATGTGCCATATAGGTAGATTAATTTAAGTTATGGTGATTTGTATCTCACGTGTCAAAATTAGTAAGTTTAGGGACTTAAATATCTGCGGAAGTTTGAGGAACTGAATGGCACTTGGAGTCTAAGTTCGATGACCAATGATGCATTCCGGATATGCCATCGTCGACCGCTACGCGCTAGCCAGCCTCCAGATCAGCGAACTTAGCGAAGAAACACCTGCAGCGGGTGCGGTATGCAAACCGCTACCGGAGCGCCGTCCTCCAAATTTGGAGACTTCCAGGAGCTACGCTACGCATTGGGCGTGGGACCACAGCCACGTGCTGCAGCGACACCAGAGAGGGACAGGAGAGCATGCAGTGGGCCCTACTATTTAAATTCCAAAAAAACGTTATAACTTACAAACCAATTAACCAAATTAAATTCCAATTGCACCATTAAATTCGTTTCAATAAATTCTTCAAAACAAGATTTCACATGGATATATTTAGATAAAGTAACAAGTGGGCCCCACATTAGATAGATGATGATATAGAGGATGGATGAGTGCGGAAGAATTAGGTATAGAGGAGAGAATCTTGATGACTATGATGTATAGATGATGAATATAGATGTTCATGAGTACGGATAGTCTTACTCGACTACTGCATGAAGCAGCAGCAGACCGGGCAGGTAGGTTATCTAGGCCGACTATTGGAGACCCGTTTACCTTTCATGGAGGCCCATCTCTATTTGATCCAACACATCCACTCGTCTTCCTTTCAATCTTGACAATGCGTTACTGCAACTGTGGTTAGGCATACATAGAACCTTTTGTTGATCTCTGTTCTAATCTGGTCTTAGCCAATTGATGGTCCTCTACAACTCCAGTTTTATTTGTGCTGCCTGCTGTTCCAAAAAGAAAACATATGCAAGTGTTCAGTCCATTTCTCTTCGACTGACACAATTTCGTCAAACCTAGCAGGGTCCATACCACCATCCATTGAAGTACCGATTGAAAGGAACATACGAATGACACGGTGATAAATGAATCATATACATGTATTTTTTACATGACTTCCGTCAACAATGGTGTGACTAGCTTACACATGCGTCTATCACTATATAAAGCCCAGTGCCGCAAGATGTACGTACCACTCAAACTGCTTTTTTGAGCTACCAAGAAATTTGGTGCTATATCTTTTTTCCCTTCACAAGATCGATTGGGGCCACATGACAAGATCTATTGGTCTATAAGATGTAAACTTGTATCTAAAGCATTGGAGGAGACCAAATTACCACCATAAGTCCATAGCTAATTGAAAGGTCAAATCAGTCAAAGTATGCAATAAATTTTTAGCATGAATTCTCACGCCAAGTCCATAGCTAATTGAAAGGTCAAATCAGTCAAAGTATGCAATATAATTTTTAGCATGAATTCTCACGCCAGTTCAATTTAATTATAATGTAAATTTCTGGAGAGCTTGACATTTGTGGAGTGACACAATACATGGCACAAAAATTGCTGGCATTATCAGCTGCCGGCATTTTTCTGATATGCTTGTGGCAGTCCATTGAATGAAGAGCAAGTTGAGAACCTTTGTGAGCTTGTGTGATCACATTAGAGAGCTAAGTAAAGTCTTAAACATTTTTTTAACAACGTCAAGTCCATGGTGAAGCATTTGTTAAGTATTTTTTGACAGTGTCAAGTCAATGGTGAAGCATTTGTTACTTTTGTCAACGTCAAATCAAGTTATCCTAAATGAAAATATTTATTATGGGACAATTCTATACTTTTTTGGAACGACTATATTCCTTACCCTATATTTAGTTTATTTTTTATGATCAACAATGATGGATTAAGGGCCTATTTGGTTGGTGCCGTAATTTGTCACGTCTAACCTTCGGCAAACTATGCTGCCACAGAAAGTGTGGCGAAAAAAATCGAAGCCATATTTGTGGCTAAGTTTGACATGGAAATGAGTTTATGACATGTGGAATAGGGTGCTAAAAAAGTGTAGCGGCACAGTTGTGCCAGCGAATCAAACAATTGCCTAGAAAACTATGGCATGACTAAACTTTAGCATGCCAAAATTTGGTCACAAACTAAACAGTACCTAAGCCCAACGTACTCTTTCTTCAAATAAGAAGTGAAAAAAGAGAGATGGAGAACCAAATTGTTATAACTGGTTTTCTTTCGTCTTATATAATACTAGGTGAATTTCTCGCGCGTTGCTGCGGGAATGCAAGAGTAATTTGAATTGAGTTAGGAGAAATAGGATGTAGAAGGAATCTTGGTGTATAATACATTAGTATATATGCGATATAACCAGAGAACAGATTTAGTTTTTTTTGCTAGAGGTGTAACTAAAGACAACAAAAACCATATCAAAGAAAACACGGTCACTGACCTATAGAATCGACCAGTACGGGAGGCTAATCTCATCCACCCTCACCCCTCACCTCTACTATATCTGAGGGTCATTCTCCCTCCCAAAAGTTTTAGGAGTTTTCCTTCACAAAATCATGCATGTTTCGGAGGACCACATATAATCCATATGATATGTAGTTTTGCTAGGTTTTTCTTAGAAACGGGCTTTTACTTAGAAACAGTTATAAAAGAAAACACAGTCACTAACCTATAGGATCGGTCAGTATGGGAGGCTAGTCTCATCCACCAAAAACCCTCACCCTACTATACCTGAAGGTCACCCCCTCCCAAAAGTTCTAGGAGTTTTCCTTCGTAAAATCATGCATGTTTCGGAGGACCACATGTAATCCATGTGACATGCAGTTTTGCTAGGTTTTTCTTAGAAACAGGCTTTTGCTTAGAAACGGTTATCAAAGAAAACACGATCACTAACCTATAGGATCGGCCAGTACGGGAGGCTAACCTCATCCACCCTCACCCCTCACCCCTACTATACCTGAGGGTCATCCCCCTCCCAAAAGTTTTAGGAGTTTTCCTTCACAAAATCATGCATGTTTCGGAGGACGATATATAATTCATGTGATATGCAGTTTTGCTAGGTTTTTTTAGAAACGGCCGTTTAAACGTTTGCAAAAAAGTTATCGAAATATATACATGTGGGGTCTTGTTTTGAAGAGTATATTGCGAGGAACACCATGATGCAATTGGATTTTAATTACGATACTTGGTTTAGGTGCTACGACTTTTTTCTAGAAATAGCTAGTGGGAGATAAACGAGGCTTAGTGGGGGTAACTGATTTGATGACGTCACATGACATCACTTTTCAGGATTAGACCAATCAAATTGCATAGAATTACTTAGTGAGTCTTAACTTTATAGGAGATTTAGATAGCAGTGCTCCTGCTAGTTCTTCCAAAAGAGAGAGAGGTGAGATGATTCATCACCAATTCACTCAAATCTTGTTTGGCCATTTTTTTATCAACCTCATCCACAGGCAGTGTCGGGTACCAGCAAAACAGGGTACCCCATTTTTACCGCAGAACCACCTACCAAGACAATATTACGGCCCACAGCCCTTCACAGCCGGCCCAGGCCTTACTCTGCTCAAAACCAAAGCCAAAGGATAAGCGCCCGAGCCCCCAACGCTCCTCCGCTTCGTCCGACCCTTCTCCGTCTCGTTCGACCCTCAACGTCATCCAGGCGCCCAAACCCTATGACGTCATCAAGGCGCTCGACCCCTTTGCACAGCTACTGCTTCACTCGACCCCCCACTGTAACACACTGCCACGGGTATGCACAGGCCCCTACCCCTTTCCTGCTAAGGAACAGGAGCCCGCCGCGTCATGCAGGATTGCCTGAGAACTTGTAACATCTGATGCATAATCCGGTCAAAGCTTCCACAGTTCTTTCTCGCCCCCCACGGCAATAACAGGGAGAAGCTACGCTACGCCGCACCCTACCATGTCCACCTCA
The DNA here is from genome assembly GCA_038087645.1 of Saccharum hybrid cultivar R570. Taxonomy (NCBI): domain Eukaryota; kingdom Viridiplantae; phylum Streptophyta; class Magnoliopsida; order Poales; family Poaceae; genus Saccharum; species Saccharum hybrid cultivar. The sequence goes on along the minus strand of JAQSUU010000664.1, from coordinate 2,043,267 downwards.
ACGGGACGGGGAGCAACGGCCGTCCAGGCCCTCGACCTTTTCGTCGGCGTAGCTTCAGGGCCACGAAATCTTCTTCATCATAACACCGTGTCAGGGTATGTCCTCGCCGCGTCATCTACAGCCACGACATGCCACCACCACCACCACGACGACTGTGCGAATGCACGAACTGAGAGGAAGGCTAGGAATAGGGAGCAGCTTAGGACCTTTTCTTTTCTATTTTTGTACATCCAGATACTGTAACCTGACCCCTCTCTTTGCATACTATAAAAGAGGAGGAAGGGAACCTCGACAGAATGACGGTTGACAACGCCCAGCAACGACAATGTACTAAGCACACACTCAAACACTCGAACACACCCACACACAGAGACCTAAGAGTTATCTCTCTTTCGACTAGAGAAGCACTTCGGTGCAAAGCAATACGAGCAGCAGCGAACACTGAAAGTAGGGACGTTCAACCCGAACCAGTATACATCTTGTATCCGCCTTGTAAATTATCGGAGACTCCAACGCGGGTCCAGAGACGGAACCAGGGGGGCTAGCAGAGGCCGTGCCCCCCCAAGCACAACAAGTTTCCTTTAATACCTATATAAATATATGAATTTACAGGTAAAAAATATCAATTTTCACATATTTTTTATTCAAATATTATGATTTTAGTTATAAATAGTGTAAAATATTTAAAAATTATTGAATCATATAATTACATATATTTTAACACACTAAAAAAATATGATCATATTTGTTTGGTCCCATCTAGTCAGAATCGCTGGTTCGTCTCTGCGCGGGTCCCGTCTCTGGACACTCCGTTTTAGAACACCGCCAGGCACCTAAACTTATCGGAGGCTCCGACGCGGGTCCCGTCTCTAGAGACCCCGTTTTAAACACCGCCAGGCACATAAAACAAACGTTATTATTGGTACTTTCTTCGGGCCGCTCGTAAGGCATGGAAAGGAAAGGGTCGGCGTATATGGTGTGAACTCAGAATAGGGGAGAAAAACACGGTATTAGAATTCCTGTAGCATTTTGTTTGTATTTAGTAAAAATTATCTAAATTTTGACTAACTAGGCTTAAAATGTTCGTCTCGCAAAGTACAACAAAATTGTGCAATTAGTTTTTGATTTCATCAATATTTAGTACTCTATGCATTTACCGACATTTTGATGTGACGAGAAATCTTCTTTTTTATAGTGAAATTTAGAGAGAATTGGGGAACTAGACCCTAATCTAAAGACTAGACAAGACTACCATCTTCCATCGTCATCGTCACCGTCGCCTTTGCCTTCGCGCACCGTGCCCGCCGCAGTCCTGCCCATGCGGTTACGGCCATACCCGCCCAGCACAACGGACTCCCTTCCCTTGGAAACGTGCACGCATCGTCCGTCCCCATCTCGCAAACTAGCAGCAGTAAACAAGCAACGACACCAACGACCTACGTCCCTTTCCCTGCTTGCTCCAACTCTCTTCTTGTCTCTGCAACGCCGAGGCACACAGCCGAAGGCAACCATGGATCAGCAGCAGCAAGGGCCCGACGCGGCGGCGGCCAGGCGGATGGCCACGCTCGCCTCGCACCTACGCCCGCACCCCGCCTCTCACCCTCAGGTCAGCCACCGCGCTCCCCCCCCCCCCCCCCCCCCCTGCCTCTTCCCCCCTTTCCGGCTCGTTTAGTTCGTCCTCCGGATCAGGGGGCGGCGCCGGCGGTTCGCTTGGATTCGCTTCGCCGCGGGCCGCCGGTCGCCCTCCCGTCTCTCGGCTCCAACCTCCTACTCGCCCAGCTGCCGCTGTGAATTGGAGCCCCAACCTTCGCCGCAGCGCCGGCTCCCCCCAAAGATGGGACCTTGGCATCAAGGAGGCTCCTTTGGTCCGGATGGGATGGGAGCCCTGTTGACATTTTGACTTGCAGTACCACCTGCCCACCACTGTCTTGGAACGTCGATTGGATTGTGGATGCTTACCAGTACCAACGGCTGCTCTGTTTTGTTTGTGCAAAAGCCGAATTGTTCTGTACGGGGATTACTGATTCAATTCTTGTTCCTGAATGTATCTACTGTCAAATGTTGACTGAACAGCACAGAATTCGCTTCATTGTGTGTGGTGGTAGCATTGCTCTTGCATTGTACTTAATTGCAGCTGGAAAGTAGTTTGTGTGCCTAAATGTGCACAATTCTGACAAATAGTGGAATCCGTTTGAGTCTCTTAGCAGTTACCTAACAAGTATAGGTTTTATTCTTACTTTCTGATACTTGAATGACGATAGCTACCTTGTAAATCACTTGTGACATGGTTTTAACAGAACACCACCTAAATCTGGTGACTGAAACACAAGCTTCCTCCTCACCCCTTTTGGAACCTTTTATTTTGATTCCCAATGACCTGTCTAGGGATTTTAGAATTTTGTTCAAACTAATCACACTGACGATTATATCTGACGTATGCTAGCTACGAGCTTCTACCTTCTTCAGAGTAAAATACTTTCTGGGCTCTACTTTTCGCATCTGCTAATTTTTCTCCTGTTGCTTTGTTCTGAAGATTGAGAATGGTTCCCTCCTGAGGGGATCCAATTGCCGTGCAAAAGGTGCCACGCCAGGCTTCAAGGTCGCGATCTTGGGTGCAGCAGGTGGGATTGGGCAGCCACTCGCACTATTGATGAAGATGAACCCTCTTGTTTCGGTGCTCCATCTATATGATGTCGTCAACGCACCTGGTGTCACAGCCGACATCAGCCACATGAACACTGGTGCTGTGGTATGCTCAACTTTATCTGAAATCACTTTAGGATATTTTTGACCGTTGATTCTGAAATCTCTAGCCTACCCCAACTTGCTTGGGACAAAAGGCTATGTTATTGTTGTTGTTGTTGTTGTTGTTGTTGTTGTTGATTCTGAAGAATTGAATGGTAGATTACTGTTGCAGCTAGTTGATGGTAGACCTCTACCGCAGTTGGTTCCCATCTGAACTCTTAGGTCATATTTAGAGTACATAAAGTGCTGCAGCCTGCATATGCATACGTGTATTAGCCTCTGCCTACTGTACTTAAGACTTGTCCTGAAATACTAAATTTTGTCACTGGAACGCTTGGGAAAAAAAATAGGAATTCCCCTGTGAAATATAGTTACACATTTTTTACCCGGATTTTTTCAGATAGCCATTGAAGAATTCTTTTTTAATGTCTGACAACTCACTAATAATTGTGGACAAAGCTCAAAATGGAAACAACTTTAACCTACTTGGTTACTTTCAGTTTTCCGATACAAGAGTTTAATTTTTGTTGCCTTCTGGTTACATAGCTCCCTGGATACCCTTGACCACCCTGTTCTGTGTCATACAAACATAAATTATTCATCTTGTTCACGATTATGTCTATTTTTTTAATCTTTTGGTGTAATTATGCTAACCTCTAAGTTCTACAGGTGCGTGGCTTCTTGGGCCAGCCACAGTTGGAAAATGCCCTGACTGGAATGGATCTTGTCATAATTCCTGCTGGTGTCCCTCGGAAACCTGGGATGACAAGGGATGATTTGTTCAACATCAATGCTGGAATAGTCCGTACCCTGTGTGAAGGAATTACAAAATGCTGCCCCAATGCAATTGTGAATGTGATCAGTAATCCTGTCAACTCTACCGTTCCAATTGCTGCTGAAGTTTTCAAGAAAGCTGGAACTTATGACCCTAAGCGTCTTTTGGGTGTGACCACTCTTGATGTAGTGAGAGCTAATACTTTTGTGGTATGTATATCGATAGGGTTGCCATGATATACAATATTTTATTTCTTCATGGGCTCAAATTCATCCATTTTCTGTTTACAGGGAGAGGTTCTTGGACTTGACCCCAGAGAGGTAAATGTTCCGGTTATCGGTGGGCATGCAGGACTTACGATACTACCACTCCTTTCACAGGTCAGGAGTATTTTCAAACTTCAATTTCTATGAAATTCTGAACCATGTACACTTTGTATGATGAAAATAATAGAAAATCAGTGACACTTCATTTATTTTTTATGCTGTATTTTTCAATAGGTGAATCCTTCCTGCTCATTCACCTCAGAAGAGGTTAAATACCTCACTTCTCGCATACAGAATGGTGGGACAGAAGTAGTCGAGGTATACTTTTCCTTACAGTTTACTAATACTCCTAAGTCCTATGCTGCATCTCTTATGCACGATGAGGGTAGAAAAGTCAGTTCTACAAATCCCTTTTACAGTTTCTCTGCTATGTATGTTGCTTCAGTTCTGCGTCCAATTACAGCACACTGATTTCATTTGTTTGGCTGAACTGAGCAGAAAAATAATCGGCATGCTTAATTTTGAGAGTAAGAGTTAGATCACTAGTAAAACGTTTGTGCCAAGTTCATGGACAATCACTATGTTAGATAAGAGACACACTAGGCACATATTTGCGTAATTGTTCCATCTTGATCCTGACAACAAGAGTCTATTACTATGTGCCTGTTTATGTGTAACAAAACCTTCCTATCATTTTCATAGCAATATAAGATACTAGGTTTTGGTATTTGTTATTTACATGTTTTGTTAAGTCGTCTTGTGCTTGTTATTTTTTTTCTGAACTCTGGATTGCTCTGCTACATAAAAAAATCTTTTTTTTTGCTTATTATTGGTATGTTTCAGGCTAAAGCTGGAGCAGGATCAGCAACTCTTTCAATGGTTGGTATCTTGTATGCACATCAATGCCCATAATGTGTAAGTTTCAAATGTTGATTCAGTTAACACTAATACTACCTTTGCAGGCATATGCAGCTGCCAAATTTGCAGATGCTTGCCTGAGAGGATTGCGTGGTGATGCTGGGATAGTAGAGTGCTCTTATGTAGCTTCTCAGGTTTCTTTTCTTTCTTGTATACAGTTCAAAACCTTCATTCAGGTTCTGCTTTGATTGATGTTATGTTCGGCAAAGTCTATCAGAGGAGGGCTCAGCGTCGTGGCTGAACCAGACCATGTAGGGTCCCTGGTTGGGCGCTGAGCTATCCAGTAGTTATCACATCCTAGTATCTAGGATAGTTATCTATTTAATTTGTTATTTACTTAAGTTAGTTATGAGTTGGTTAGGACTGCTTGTATAAGTATTGGACTCTTGTTAATGAAGAGGATAGCCTGGGATTGAGATATTATATCTCCCTTGGGCGCCCAGCCCTGTTACTGTTCACGTCATCCTATTGCCGCCTTCATCTAATCTGCAACCCTAGCGCCGGTCACGGCGCCTCCTGTGCGAAAGCGAGCCTTCAAGTCTCGCCCTCCCATCCTCCATCGCTACAACCTTCGTAGCTTGAGCTCTCGCGACCTAAGCGCTAACAATCTGGTATCAGAGACCATGTCGTCCTCTGGTGCAGTCACCACCACTGTTTCCACCAGCCCCATCGCTCCATCGGCGGCCGTGCCCACCTCCGGCATCTCAGCACCACCGCCGTCGGCACCCACCATCGAAGAAAGTCTGGCTGCCCTGACAACAGCGTTCCAGGGCATGCAACGCCAGATGGGGGAAGTTTGCCTTCGTCTGGCCGCCGTCGAAAACCGCCCTGGCCCCCCCGCGGCCCCGGCTTTGCCTTATTCGCAGCCCCTGCTGCTCGGCATGCCAGGGTATGGAGGCCTCTCGGCGAGCGGGCCAGTCGTCTCCGAGTTACTGCCCACACCTTCAACATCACCGATTACGGCGGGGATGCCGTCGCTGGGGGCGACCTCGGCGGCCTTGGGAGTGGTGGCGTCACAACAGCCGCTGCCCGGCTTGCCCATCCAGTCCATCCCCTTCCCGCACTCCCCGTCGCCGTTGCCGTCAATGTCTTCCATCTTGCACGGCCCCGTCATGTCTTCGTCGACGATTGTGCATCATGATCCACCGCACCGCTCCCAAGGGCGTCACCATCCAGAAGATCACGGGGAAAGCCATGGCGTTCCCAAATTCCACAAGCTTTCTTTTCCAACCTATGATGGTAAGGAGGACCCGCTCGGTTGGCTGAACCGCTGCGAGTCTTTCTTTCGGGGACAGCTTACTCGCGAGGAGGACAAGGTTTGGCTCGCCTCCTTCCACATGACCGGGAGTGCACAACAGTGGTACTACGTGTTGGAGCGCGACGCAGGGCAGCCGTCGTGGGAGAACTTTCGGTTGCTCTGTCACCAGCGTTTTGGACCGGCCCTGTCAACTAATCACTTGGCCGATCTCGCTCGTCTTCCGTTCGGCGCTTCCGTGGATGCCTACATGGACGCTTTTCAGGCACGGCTGGCGCACGCGGGCAATCTAGTACCGCTGCAACAGGCACAACTATTCACAGGAGGCTTACCAGAGCACATCCGGGTTGACGTCGAGCTACACGACCCGCAGGACTTGCACCGTGCTATGCGCCTGGCCCGTGCTTATGAGCGCCGGAACTCTTCCAAGGTTCTGGCCCTTCCGGCCCCGCCCCAACGCCCTCCGCGTCGCATATCCTCGGGGCAGGCCAGCGGGGCATCCTCAGCCACCGCGTCATCAGTGCAGTCGTCGCACCGGCCTTTCAAGTACTTGACACCGGCTGAGATGGCGGAGCGCCGTAAACAGGGCCTGTGCTACAATTGTGATGAGCCATATGTCCAAGGTCACAAGTGCGCTCGTCTTTTCTTCCTGGAAGCTGCAGATTACACTGTCCAAGAACCGTCAGAGTCGGATGATGAGGACCCCGAAGCTGATGCTGCAGCACAAACTCCATCTATTTCTCTAGCAGCCATTGCCGGCGTCCGCACGGAGGACACCATGCAAGTATATGTACAGCTTGGCGGCGTACAGTGCCTGGCGCTGCTAGATTCTGGCTCCACACACAATTTTGTCAGCGGGTCTGTTGCTCGCCGCGCTGGCCTGCAGTTTCAGCCGTGTCCAGGCGCTGGTGTCACGGTGGCCAATGGGGATCGCGTCGCCTGCCGTGGCCTAGTACGTGACGTCGGTATTCGGATCGCGGATGAAGTCTTTTCCGTGGATTGCTACTCCATTCCATTGGACCGGTGGGACATGGTGCTTGGCGTCTCCTTCCTGCGCACTCTTGGGCCAATATTGTGGGACTTCGACGACTTGTGTATGGCTTTCACGCGTGGAGATCATCGGGTGTTCTGGCGGGGCGTGGGCTCCACCCGCCATGACGTACAGTCTACTCGCCTATACTCGGTTCGCACAGATGAGCAGTCCGTCCTTGCCAGGCTGCTCGACTCATTCGAGGATGTTTTTGCGGAACCAACGGGGCTTCCACCGGCGCGTCCTTGCGATCACAGGATTCACCTGCTGCCGAACACAGCGCCGGTGGCTGTCCGGCCGTATCGTTACCCGCAACTACAGAAAGATGAGCTCGAGAAACAGTGTGCAGCCATGCTCGACCAAGGCATCATCCGCCCAAGTACAGCCGCGTTCTCGGCTCCGGTTCTGCTGGTGAAGAAACAAGATCACTCTTGGCGGTTTTGTGTGGACTACAGGGCTTTGAACGAACGCACGGTAAAAGACAAATTTCCTATTCCCGTCGTCGAAGAACTCCTCGATGAACTTCATGGTGCCCGCTACTTCACCAAGTTGGACCTCCGATCCGGATATCATCAAGTGCGAGTGCATTCCGGCGATATTGAGAAGACCGCTTTCCGCACTCATCACGGGCACTTCGAGTTTCTGGTGATGCCGTTCGGCCTCACGAACGCCCCAGCCACGTTCCAGAGTTTGATGAATGCAGTGCTGCAGCCCTTTCTTCGCAAGTTTGTGTTAGTGTTCTTTGATGACATCTTAATCTATAGCAAATCTTGGTCCGAACATTTGAAGCACCTCAATGCCGTCCTGACTACCCTGCGCCAGCACCAGCTTCATGTCAAGCGCAGCAAGTGCGCTTTTGCTACGACCTCGGTGGCTTATCTTGGGCACACGATCAACGGGTCCGGTGTGGCCATGGATGGTGACAAGGTTGAGGCCGTCGCTACTTGGCCCCAACCAGGTTCAGCGCGAGGTCTGCGAGGATTCCTTGGCCTCGCTGGTTATTATCGAAGATTTATCAAAGGGTTCGGGACCATTGCCGCCCCACTCACCAGCTTACTCAAGAAGGATGCCTTCTATTGGTCCCCGGAGGCCTTGGCGGCATTCGATGCTTTGAAGCAGGCGCTCTGTGTGGCTCCAGTACTCCAGCTTCCAGATTTCGCCAAGCCTTTCTTCGTGGATTGCGACGCGTCCGGGACTGGATTTGGGGCGGTGCTTCATCAGGAGGAGGGGGCGATTGCCTTCTTCAGCCGCCCCTTTGCGCAACGGCACTTGAAGCTAGCAGCATACGAGCGCGAGCTCATCGGGCTCGTCCAGGCGGTGCGCCATTGGAGGCCGTATCTTTGGGGCCGTCGATTCACTGTGCGCACGGACCACTATGCCTTGAAGTTTTTGCTCGATCAAAGGCTCTCCACCGTGCCTCAACACCAATGGGTAAGCAAGCTTTTTGGCTTTGATTTTTCAGTAGAGTACAGGCCGGGACGTCTCAATACGGTGGCAGACGCGCTCTCTCGTCGTTTGGAGGATGACCTGTCCCTCCACACGCTTTCGACGCCTGTCTTCGACATCTACAGCGACTTGCGCCGGGAGCTGCAGGAGGATGACCAACTCCGTGCTCTTCGTGATTCCATTGTAGAGGAGCGTGGTCATCCGTGGCATCTGGTGGATGGTCTCATCCTGCATGGCCGCCGCATCTACTTGCCGGCAACGTCCGCTGCCCTACAGATGGCGCTCCAGTTGGCGCACACGACGGGACACGAAGGGATGCAACGCACCCTCCAGCGGCTGCGAGCAGACTTCTTCGTTGACAACGATCGCCGGCTGGTACAGGATTTTGTGCGTTCATGTGTGACATGCCAGCGCAATAAGACCGCTGCTCTCCACCCGGCTGGCTTGCTGCAACCGCTGGAGGTGCCTTTCCGGGTGTGGGAGGACATCTCTATGGATTTTGTTGAAGGCCTGCCTAAGGTTCACGGCAAGAGTGTCATCCTGACGGTGGTGGACCGTTTTTCCAAGTACGCACACTTCATCGCCTTGAGTCATCCCTACACTGCCATCTCGGTTGCCCGTGCATTCTTCGAGGCTATTGTGTGTCTTCATGGTTTCCCAAGCTCCATTGTTAGTGACCGTGATCCGGTGTTCACGGGTCATGTGTGGCGCGATTTATTTCGGCTCGCGGGAGTTCAGCTCAAGATGAGCACTGCCTTCCATCCCCAGACGGATGGGCAGTCGGAGGCCGTCAACAAGATGATTGCAATGTACCTACGATGCCTGACTGGCGATCGTCCTCGGGCATGGCTCGACTGGCTTCCTTGGGCGGAGTACTGTTACAATACTGCCTACCACTCATCGCTGCGCACGACTCCGTTCCAGGTGGTTTATGGTCGGCCTCCGCCGGCCCTGGTGCCCTACGCTGCTGGTTCCTCCCGCACGGATGCTGTGGATGTCTTGCTCCAGGATCGTGATGAATTCCTCGCTGATGTGCGCGAACGTCTTCTTCAGGCTCAGGTCTACTCCAAGAAACATTATGATGCTCGTCACCGCGCGCTGGAATTTGCAGTTGGCGATTGGGTTTGGCTCCGTCTTCTTCATCGTCCGGCCCAGTCTTTGGTGGCTGGTCCGCTTGGGAAGCTACGGCCCCGGTTCGCGGGGCCTTTCCGCGTGCTGGAGCGGATTGGTACGGTGGCCTACCGTTTGGAGCTGCCGGACGGAGCTCGGATTCATGATGTCTTTCACGTCGGCGTCCTCAAGCCGTTCCAGGGTGATTCGCCACCGACGTCTCCACCGCTTTTGCCGCCTATGCGTCATGGGAGGCTGCTTTTGGAGCCTGCTCGTGCTCTTCGTGCCCAGCGACGGCGTGGCGAGTGGCATGTCCTCATTCAGTGGATGCATCTACCGGAAGCTGACGCTACCTGGGAGCCGCTTGATGATTTCCGTGCTCGCTTTCCCTCCTTTCAGCTCGAGGACGAGCTGTTCGTCGAGGGGGGGGAGAGATGTTATGTTCGGCAAAGTCTATCAGAGGAGGGCTCAGCGTCGTGGCTGAACCAGACCATGTAGGGTCCCTGGTTGGGCGCTGAGCTATCCAGTAGTTATCACATCCTAGTATCTAGGATAGTTATCTATTTAATTTGTTATTTACTTAAGTTAGTTATGAGTTGGTTAGGACTGCTTGTATAAGTATTGGACTCTTGTTAATGAAGAGGATAGCCTGGGATTGAGATATTATATCTCCCTTGGGCGCCCAGCCCTGTTACTGTTCACGTCATCCTATTGCCGCCTTCATCTAATCTGCAACCCTAGCGCCGGTCACGGCGCCTCCTGTGCGAAAGCGAGCCTTCAAGTCTCGCCCTCCCATCCTCCATCGCTACAACCTTCGTAGCTTGAGCTCTCGCGACCTAAGCGCTAACAATTGACCTTTTTGTTGACCCAAATTATTGATTTGTGAGTTCTGTTTTCCTTGTCTTGTGGTTGAAGGTCACAGAGTTGCCTTTCTTTGCATCCAAAGTGCGGTTAGGGCGATGTGGCATTGAGGAGATCCTACCACTTGGACCATTAAATGAGTTTGAGAGGTTTGTATTCCATACTCGAACATACAACTACTCAGGTTCTTGTTATGCATTGAAGTTGCATGCTCTGCATGATTCAACACCTGTGTTGCACATGCTTTCCACTGAATATCTCAGCAAATTTAGTTTGTTCTACTTTTTGTCGAGAACAACAGGTTCATCTTGCCCACTCATGTCACCCGACATGATTTGGATCTGCCAGGTTGTAGTAGATACTGATGATAAGTCATTCTTATGTCTTGTTTTCTCCTGTGCATGGACCTGTTGGTCACAAGTGTTTCGTAGACCAGAATACAGTTCACAGGAGAAAGCATGAATGAGTCATGTATGCAGCCATGCGTGTTCTTGTACAAACAACCCTGACCGAACATAACTAGTGGACTGAAATTGTATGACTTCTCGTTTGCATATAAATACCATGGTCACATTATTCTTCACAGCCTGTTAGTACTGAGGTAGGCTGAGGATGAATAATCAAACACACAGGATGATAGGAGTGTGTATCGTTGAATGCCATTATTTCATATCATTTATATATTATGCTGTATCAATTGTTATTGATATCTTAGAGCTCTTCTGACCTGCATCACTGCGTTTTCTTCACACATTCACACATCACTGTCATGCAGAGCTGGTCTGGAGAAGGCAAAGAAAGAGCTGGCCGAGAGTATCCAGAAGGGCGTCTCTTTCATCAACAAGTGAGGCCAGCCAGCCCAACATAGAAATAGATGTGGCGTGTTTTGGCTTCCTGAAAACTCTTATCTTGTTATCTCTTTGTAAAACTGTCCGCATGGCATGAATAATCTACATACACGGCTGTACTAAAAAAATGATAAATCTGTGGTTGCCAAAAAAAGGGAAATAGAAAACTCTGGCAATAAAAGTTGCTTCTGAACAAATGGGGTTCTGAAATGTGAACGTTGCCCCAATGTACGGGATCAGATGTACTGTATGATATTAGATAATACATTTGCAGTCTCGATGCCGAGCAAGGTTGCATTGCAGCTGAGATGCCAATGGAACTGTGTAGAACTCACAACTGAGACTCTGTCCTTAATTATGTTGTTTAGTCACATAAATCCATGACGGGATTTGTGCATGATGAGTTAACTTGTACGGTCTTCAGTTATATTGTTCTCTATTATGTACTTTCTGAAATTTTGTTCTTTATTGTTGGGAAAGGTGAGAAAATTTGGCTGTGGTGGGGGTAAGAAATAGTAAGGTAAGATTTGACATTTCCCACGGTGAAAAAAGATGATTTTTGTTCTTGATTGACAACTTGCCTCATACAGTTTGAATCTGTGGTTGGTAATGCTCGATCTGGGCTGTGTTCAGTTCCGAAATATTTGATGGAAATATTATTTGGCAAAATTTATCCAAACATGAATTAATTAGGCTCAAAAGATTCATCTCGACCTTTACAGACAAACTGTACAATTAGTTATTTTTTTTACCTACATTTAATGCTCCATGTATGGGTCAAAGATTCGATGTGACGAGTGGCAGAGGAAATATTTTGGGAAGTAAACGGGGCCATGATGTTGGTGAGAACTGAGAAGGAACCAGATGATCGATGTGACTGGAGATGGTTTGGTGGTATGTTTGCCGGTGCTGTTGCTTTCATGATTGATGCAATAAGAAAACAATGTTATCTTGGCAAAGGTTACTCCTTTGGGCTGGAGAACACTGCTGCTGGATCCAAAGCGAGAGCTTGCAGCTGATGAGACATGGAACTGCAGCAAATAGCATTTAAAATGGAGACTGCAATAAACAATCTGAGATAGAGGATGGCGTCGCCATTGGGGAACTGGTGCAAGTGGGTCAGTTTGGTTGAGTCACACAATCCCTGAAACTGGGACTGTGTGAGCTTCACTGTAGGAGTTACTATTATGTAGTCACATCAAGTCCGTCACGGGATTCGTGCTTGATGAGTTTACCTTTGTGGAGTTAGGGCCTGTTTGGTTTGTATAAGTTAAAGTTTAACTCTCATCACATCAATGTTCCCTCAAATACATGGAGTACTAAATGTAGACTAATTGCATGCATGTCGGCACAGATTAGAAGTAATTTACGAGACGAATCTATTAAGTCTAATTAGTCTAAAATTAGAAACTTTTTGTCAACCAAACACGGTGTCAAAGCATGCCTGATTAAAAAAAAACTGCAGAGATGCCACATGCATGCATGGCAGCAAAAAGGACTGCAAAATATAGTAGTCACACTCCGGCACACCGCGTATGGCAAGAGGCAACGCCAACTGCAGTTATTTTTATTTTCTTTTGGTGTGGACATTCATGCTAAGCAATTAAGGGAATGCAACTTCGGTTGACAATCTTTTCCAGAGGTTGTCATAGACTCATATTCAGCCAACTACGTATACTGTCTGGAATGCATGCAGTTTGTTATGCTGTCTGGACTGTATGCAATTTAGCTAACCATTCTAAATTGAGAACTGCTCTCCAGTACTCCTCTCTCCAAAACTTGCACGGATCTCAAAGCAGTCCAATAAATTAACTAAATATTTTCTTAATTATTTTCCACCAAAGTCACGCACAGGCCAGGCCCGTCCGAACCCGGCCCATGTCCAGGCCATGGCCACATTCGCATCATCAGGGCGCCGGCGACGAGGTTGACCGGTGCGTGTGTAATTGGCTGCAATCTACTAACTTCCTATTAGTACTACGATTCTATCCTGCACTAGTATACACTGCTGCTCGAGAATCAAGGCAAGTTTGCCACACGCCCAGACCTGTTACGCAGGAACACAGCGCATTGGACGACGCCGAGACACGGCACCGCTCCTCATGTGCGCATGCAACACCGCCGCGACGGCGTGAAACGGAGAATGGATGTCCTGTCATGCTCGGTCTCCTACTCTCCATCGAGGAAAGTAGGAAACGAAACGAGTGGGCAAAACGAAGAAAGGTCTGGGCTAAACACCCGCTAGTTTGAACGGGCCAAACCCAGGAGAAAAATAATTAATTAGGAAAAAATAATTGGCTAATATATGGCTTTGAGATCTGTGCAATATTTTAGAAAGAGGAGTATTAGAGCAAATTTATCTTAAAACTGCTGCAACAAGCACTCAAGCAGCTTAGGAGAGGATTTGTTGCCTCCATCAGATCTAACCACAACTGCATTTACGTACGGCTCAGAGCTATAATCATTCAATCCAGAACACACAGCAGAGATTAAAGCTAATAATAAGCTAGTGTTTGGAAACAACGGCGTGTTCGTTTGCTGGGAGGCACAGATTCGATCGCTGGAGAAGCAAGAAACGTGCTTCTTTTGCACACAAATCTTCTTTCTTTGTAGATGCTGATGATGATGCTTTCCTTTTACATTCTGTTATGCATGCAGCCACTCACAACACAACTAAACACTGAAACAGCGTCTACCTACCTGCAACTTGCTTCCAAATTAATACTCCTATATAGCAGGGCAGCATGGCTAAGCCACCAATTATTGAAACCTGCTTTTCAGCCATGCATGTGCCCAATTGCCTGCTGATAGACGTTATAATATATACAACTAGCTTAGCTAGCTTTAGCTGAACTAATAAAGTGCACTGTGTGTGACGATACATAAACAAACCAACAGTTCCTTCTTATTTTAGATCAAAACAATAGCTGTTTCTTATTTTAGACGATCAAAGGTTGAAAATAATACAGTTTCTTCTGATATGCTGATCTGCCAACTGATCCCAAATCCAAAATTTTTAGTCCCTGTTCCTCTAGTTTGGTACTGTACGTACTGTACCCTTATTATGGAATTAGAGTATTGCTTGTCTGGCAGCGACCAGACGGCCGATGAATGCATGCTTCCTCGCTAAAAAAATAATCAAATTGAATTGCAATTTGCAACGTATCTCTTGAAATCATAGTTAAGGTTGCTAAACTATCATGAATTATTCCTTGATGGAGGACTAGGACCAGACTCCTATATTAGCTAATGTTTGCCGCATGATCATCCATGCTATTAATGTATACACACATGCATGATCCGGCAATGGCATGGTGGTATTGGTATGCAACAGCTAGCTGCAGAATATATATATATATATATATATATATATATATATATATATATATATATATATATATATATATATATATATATATATAATACAGTTGCATAGTACACGATGATGATCTGATGCATATCTTCAGTCATCTTAGCTTGCTATACCAACCGAAGACATGTTGCATTTTATGCGAACAACACTGTGCCAACTTTGCACTGCATATCTCAACAGCAGCCTTTCCTGTATCTCACCACCCAAAACAATGCAGCTCTATCTTTGATTTAATTATTTTGTTGACCAGATCGCAGGAGCTCCGTATCTTCAGTGCTGTACAGATCACGCGATATCTCTTAAACAAATGGTGGATACGGACCATCCAACTAACACAACATTAAATCATATACCTTTATAGAATTTTCTTTTGGTGAGGATCAGATCTTTATACAGCGAAAATCTATTTTCTTTTGGATGCATGACTCATACATGAGTCACAGGATTAGATATATACTGCCACTATACTTCTATACCAAGATATAATGAAATTTTCTACTATTTTAAAACAACAATGGTGATATTTTAAACAAATGGACTAATGATTTGACATGCGGAGGATATCGTATCTCATTTGTTTAGTGCTACTTTGATCATCTGATCTAACCATATAGTATTTTTCCAAATTAAAATATATCTTCTGGAGACCGATTGTATTGTAGTACATATATGAAATGAAAGGATTGAGTTTTGACGCAAACAGTGCAACTTGCAAATAAAAACAATATAGCAGTCAGTTCTTTTCTCTGGAAAGTGGAAACACATTAAAGCAAAATCCTGACATGAAGCAAAAGGTCATTTGATTCTCTCAGTGATTTTGATTGAGCAACAAACAACAAGGTACGACTTGGACCAAAACTTGCAACTTGTGGTTAAGAGATTCTCGTCATGCATCCATCAACGTGCCAATCGACATGAAGTGTGCCATCTTTTTATCGTGGTGGTATTGAGATGTCTAGGTTTCTAACTAACTTACGTGACAACGTGCACGAAACTTTATCAAATTTTGACCATAGCCTCCACATGTGCTCCAAAGACGTTTCGCTAAGTTTCGTGATTTTCGAACTTTGTTTGCTTTTTTTTTAATTTAATAGCACTTCACGCGCAACTTGGTCGCCGTGTTCCGTGCGCTAGATGTTCGATATTTCATGCGTGCTCCAGTATACGGCCTTAACATACGCTAAGTAATGCGAATATCAATTTTCGAACCGTCCAATTCGGAGATTCGATGCACCTACAGTTCAAACACGCGTTTATCGGAGAAATTCAATTAAATCAAATAAACTAACGATAAATAGTAAAAAATTTAAAAAAGTACCAAAACTTAACATATACTTTTAAATAATATGTAATGCATGACAAAAAAAAGTCTGAAACAAAAAAACAAAAAAAAGAAAATTCTTTGCCGAGCGCCAAATGTCAGCGCTCGGCAAAGAGGTGCCTTTGCCGAGCGCAAAGTTTAGCACTCGACAAAGAGCCACCTTTGCCGAGCGCCTTACGCAGGGCGCTCGGCAAAGGCACCTCTTTGCCGAGCACTGACATTTGGCGCTCGGCAAAGAATTTTCTTTTTTTTTCTTTCAAACATTTTTTTGCATGAATGACACATTATTTAAAAAAACAAATTAAAAAACAAATTAAAAAAAACGGAAAAGTCTTTGCCGAGCGCCTCCGATCTGGCGCTCGGCAAAGTAAATTCAAAAAAACAAATTAAAAAAATGAAAAATTCTTTGCCGAGCGCCTCCGATCTGGCGCTCGGCAAAGGAGTGTACAGTACTTAAACGGATAAAAAAAACAAATTCACAAAAACAAATTTAAAAAAACGAAAAATTCTTTGCCTAGCGCCCGCGATCTGGCGCTCGGCAAAGGCACCTCTTTGCCGAGCGCCAGATCGCGGGCGCTAGGCAAAGGGCGTCTCCTTATTTACATGACCCGGCCAAAATTGAAAAAAAATCACTTCGTGCGTAGCAGTCGCGCCCGTCAGCCGCCACGCCCGGCCGGCGCCCGCCCCCCCCCCCCCCGCGCCGCGTCAAGCTCCGCGCCGCTGCAGCGCCGTGCGCCCGGCCGCCGCCGCCGCCGCGCCGCGTGCCGCACTCGGCCGCCGCCGCTGCCGCGCCACGTGCCCGCGCTCGGCCGGCCCCCGCCCCCGCCCCCGCACCGCGTCAAGCGCCGCGCCGTGCGCCCGGCCGCCGCCGCCGCCGCGCCGCGTGCCGCGCCCGGCCGGCCCTCGCCCCCGCCCCCGCGCATCGTGCCGCGCCCGGCCAACCGCCACCGCCGCCCCGCGCCGCGGCCGGCCACCTTCGCCGCGCCCGGCCAACCGCCCCCGCCCCCGCCCCGGCCCCGGCTCGCGCCCGCGCCAGCCTCGCGCACCCCGACCGCGACCCCGCGTCGGCCGCCGCACCCCGCGTCGTCGGCCACAGGTACGTCTAGTTTGACGTAGTAGGAGTAGTAGGCGTAGTAGTAGTGGTAGTTGGAGTAGTAGGAGTAGGAGTAGGAGTAGCAGTAGGCGAAGTCGTGGTAGGCAATGTGGTAGTAATAGGATTAGTAGTAGGTGTAGTAGTAGTTGGAGTAGTAGTAGTAGTAATTGTAGGTGTAGTAGGTAGTAGTAGTAGAAGGGTTAGGACTAGGAGTAGTAGACGTAGTAGTAGTGGTAGTGTGAGTAGTGGTAGTACTAGTAGTGGTTATACTAATAGTGTTAATACTTGCATATATTCTTCTGCATGGATTGGAAATATATATGTGCTAGTCGGCCATCGTGCCGGTGATGTATTTGTAGTTGTCGGCCATCGTGCCGTCTTTTTTTGTAGGTTTGGTAACCTCCCCGTACAGGGGAGGTGCTGCCGAAATTTTTTGTTCTCACTAATTGGTTTTTTTTCAGGAGGGCTCCTGTTGGAGGATAGCTGAAGGAGCACGACTCGGCACTGGCCCGCTAGCCTGTCTTCACCGGCACCTATGGTATGACCCCTCTTTCCGTCACATGTGGACGTAGGTCGCGTTACCCAGTTAGGCGTCTCCCGTCCGAAACGGATACGGTTGGAAGTATGCGATCTTTGCATATGTATAACCATATCTGTTTTGGATTGTCCACTTTTTTTGGACAGCCCACGGATGCATAGACGAGGTTAGTTTCTATGGTCTGCTCTGATCCGAGACAGGGTTTCAGCCTCACCTTCGTGTTGTTCTCCGGATACACACTCTCCCCGCCGGGACGTGTATCTGGAGAACAGCGGGGAGGTGCTGTCGAAATTCTGTCTCAGCTCAGAGTAGCCCATAGAAACTAACCTCGTCTACGCATCCGCAGGTGGGATTAGGACCTATCCTTACCTATTAGATGGTAGGAACACGAAGTAGATGCACTTGATGTTTATGTTTATCTTTGATATGCATGTTAGAGGATGGATGACCGTGAGTGGATGTATGCGGGATACACAAGTAAGCATGATTTTAGCATTGAATGGGGGCAGAAGACGGAGACTTTCTTGGAAGGTGCATTCGGCAGTGGTGTGAATAGAGCGCGATTGGCGAAGTGTCCCTGTAGCAAGTGTGCAAATAGGAAATGGCAAAACCAGGAGACCATGGCTAAACATCTTCAGTTGAATGGCTTTGTGCCGGGCTATACCCGGTGGGTACACCATGGTGAAGCGCATCGGTTGATAGAGGAGGTCGTGCGGCCTCGCCTCGAGCATGTTGATGATGGTGGCGGGGTTTTAGACATGTTAGATGACTTCGCGCAAGCACAGATCCCCGATGGACGTGCGGAGGAGGCGGAGGCATCCGCAAAGGCGTTCTACGACATGATGGCTTCGGCACAGAAACCCCTTCATGATCGCACAACGGTTTGTCAGCTCGATGCCGTTGGACGCGTGATGGCGTTTAAGGCCGAGATCAACATGAGTCGGCAACACTTCAGTGCATGCTAGCCTTGATTGCTAGCCTGCTTCCGGAGGGCCACGTGTTGCCAAAGAGCCTGTACGAGTGCCAGAAACTCCTTGATGGACTCAAGATGCCGAACGAGCAGATACATTGTTGTCCGAACGGGTGTGTCCTCTTCAGGAAAGATCTTGAGCAGGAGAAGTATTGTCCGAAGTGCAAAGCCTCCTGGTACCTAGAGGTAGACTCTGGTGGAGGCCACAAGGAGCAGCTTACCATCCCAATGAAAATCCTACGGTACCTCCCTTTCTTGCCGAGGATCCAACGACTATACATGAGCGAGGAGCATGCTAAGCAGATGACATGGCACAAACTGGGGAAACGATACAATCCCGATAAGATGGTGCATCCGTCCGATGGTGAAGCATGGCAACACTTTGATCGCATCCATCATGAGAAAGCGTCAGAGGCTCGTAATGTACGCGTGGCGCTGGCAACAGATGGGTTCAATCCTTATGGTATGATGGCTGCCCCGTACACGTGTTGGCCCGTGTTCGTCATCCCACTGAACCTCCCCCCTGGCGTCTCCTTTCAACGTTTGAATGTATTCTTGTCATTGATTATTCCTGGACACCCGGGGAAGAAGATGGGTGTCTTCATGGAGCCTCTGATTGATGAACTCGTCAGTGCTTGGGAGGATGGGGTGTGGACATACGATCGAGCTACAAAGACCGTCTTCAAAATGCACATTTGGTACCAGTACTCCATGCATGACTTCCTAGCTTATGGGATATTTAGCGGTTGGTGTGTCCACGGGAAGTTCCCATGTCCATTATGCAAGGCTCATCTGAGGTTCATCTGGCTCAAGAACGGTGGCAAGTATTCGTCGTTCGACAAACATCGTAAATTCCTGCCCCTCGACAACGCATTTAGGCGAGACACCGTGGGCTTTACGAAAGGTGTCGAAGTCACTGAACCTCCACCACAAATGATGACTCCTGCCGAGGTCCATGCTCAGATTGATGCTCTCGTGGAGAATGAACAAGGTGATGGGTTCGTGGGATATAGCGAGGAACACATGTGGACTCATAAGTCTGGCTTGACGAGACTCCCTTATTTTGATGAACTACTCATGCCACATTACATTGATGTCATGCACACCGAAAAGAATGTCGCAGAGGCACTCTGGGCAACGCTCATGAACACTGAAAAGTCAAAAGACAACCCTAAGGCTCGAGTGGACCTCGCAGAGTTGTGCCATAGACCACATCAAGAGATACGAGCTCCTAGTGGTGGTAGGACATGGAAAAGGCCTAAGGCGGATTTTTGTCCTGGATCCCAGACAAAGGAGGGAAGTACTTGAATGGATAAAGACGTTGATGTTCCCCGATGGGTACGCAGCAAATCTGAGGAGGGGCGTCCTAGGGGCCCTGGTTGATGGGTCCACCTCAGCCTCATCCCGTCGTTCCTCCCTTCGTTGCTCTCAACACTACTCCGGTGAGTAATATATATCATACATGCATGTTATTTAACTATTTAACTTTGTCTCATGCAATCGCTGCTCCTGTGTGTAGCCTCAGTCGGCGGGTTCGAACCACGTGCTGAACGAGCATGGGGGACCGTCGCCGCCGTCACATGGGTGGCCCGGGTACCAACCTCCACCGCCGCCTCAGTGAGTAACGTCGAAGTTGTTGTCACGTATTCCTTCTCTGGGTGATGGACCTGGACTTGTTGTGTTGAACTTCATGTCATGGACTTGGACTTGTTGGGTTGAACTTCATGAACATCAAGTTGTTGTAATGGAATTTATCGCCGAATAAGTGATGCTATTATGAGATATATGTGCTATTGTGATGTATATGCTGACGGTGGTGACAAAAGCGATGAAATTTGATATAAATGGTGTTATTTGTGTTCATGGTGATATCCATTTGATGTATATATATGATATGTTGTGTTTGCAGCGATAGAAAGCAAAAAATAAAAAAAAACAAAATCTGGGTTCCAGATTTGCCTAGCGCAGCACTAGGCAAAGAGCCTTTGCCGAGCGCTTTTTGGCGTGGCGCTCGGCAAAGCTGCCATATTTAGCTATGTAAAACGGTAGTTTACCCAGCTTTGCCGAGCGCCAAGCTGAAGGTGCTAGGCAAAGAATTTTTTTAAAATAAAATTGTTTCTCTTTCCGAGCGCCAGGTGGGAGGCGCTAGGCAAAGAATTTTTTTTTAAAAAATCAGTGTGCTCTTTGCCGAGCGCCAGACTAGAAGCGCTAGGCAAAGAATTTTTTTTAAATCAGTTTGCTCTTTGCCGAGCGCCAGGCTGGAGGCGCTAGGCAAAGATTTTTTTTTAAAAAAAATTGTTTCTCTTTGTCGAGCGCCAGCCGGGAGGCGCTAGGCAAAGAATTTTTTTAAAAAAATCGGTGTGGTCTTTGCCGAGCGCCAGGCTGGAAGCGCTAGGTAAAGAAATTTTTTAAAATAAAATTGTTTCTCTTTGCCGAGCGCGGAAGCGCTAGGCAAAGAAATTTTTTTAAAAAAATAAGTGTGCTCTTTGCCGAGCGCCAGGCTAGAAGCGCTAGGCAAAGAATTTTTTTTTAAAAAAAATCAGTTTGCTCTTTGCCGAGCTCCAGGCTGGAGGCGCTAGGCAAAGAATTTTTTTTATAAAAATCAGTTTGCACTTTGCCGAGCGTCTTATTGGAGGCGTTCGGCAAAGAAAACGTCACGCCGTGACTACCGCCGTGACCGTCGCTTTTCTTTGCCGAGTGCCGCCTAGGCGCTCGGCAAAGGCTTTGCCGAGCGCCCGATAAAAAACGCTCGGCAAAGGAGGCTTTGCCGAGCATTTCATTGCCGGGACCCCTTTGCCGAGCGTTGCGTTCGGCAAAGCCTTTGCCGAGCGCAATTCGACCTTTGCCGAGCGTCTAAAGCGCTAGGCAAAGCTGCAGTATGCAGTAGTGAGTGCGTGTGTGCATGCATGGGCACATGGTGAATGTGATGTTGAGGCTACTGCACTGCGCTGCATGCAGCATGACTAGAATTCATTCCCCACCATTATTTTCTGTCTGATCTCAGATTTTTATATCATCATCAGATGAAAGAGGTTTGATTGCTCATAAATTATTAGAAGCCCTTCACCTCTTGGATGGAGACAAGCATGGCTGATCCTCTTCTTAGTTTTTTTCCCTGACATTTATAGCAGCAGTCTATTTTTTATCCTCTTGTTTCTTTAGAACTGCTGCTATAATGTTGGTGCAGCGCCGAGTTAATCCTTCTCACGATCTCATCTAACGTGGCATTGAACCCGTCCTCCACCTGAATGGTAATTTTACAAAGTGAATAAACATTTGTCAAAATATACAATTAAGGACATACTACTAGCATCTCAAAAAAGGTAGTTACATATGCCTTGCTTTAGTGAATTATACATGCAAAATCACTTTAAGGACTTTTAGAGGCATATAAATCTACACATGAATTGTTGTTGAAAACAGCTTTCCAAGAACTATCACATTATATTGGATGCCTGATATGATTATTATTTTTGCATAAGTCAACAAATTACTTTCGTAAGTAGGTTACTAATTGTATTGCATTGGTTGAAGTCTCATCAAGTTTTCATCTTGCATTGACATTTTTATCAAAGTGACGTGAAAGATATTTTCACACACTTGCATTGAAAGTGATCACCACCACCCAACCCTTTCGACAATTTCCACATACCAGTTATTTTCTCACTATATTTCTTGCATTTTGATCGATCCATCTACCACGTTATGCACAAGTAGAGCAAAAATTACATATACTTTTCAATAGATGGAATACCATCTGCATGCCAGCTGCTCTTATCCAAATCACTTCCAAAAGTTCCAATGAGCCTAGCATTTATATCCGTGCCAGAGAAATTGTCTTTAAGACTCTAACACATATATCTCAACAATATAGTAACATGGAACCCACAATGTCCTGGTTCATATATACGCATTAGTCTTAATAATATTATATATATGTTTAATCTCTGTGCCTACTCAGTACTCATGTACATTTATCCATGGATCCCTTGAGGCAGCACCTTCCCATACAATCATAAATGTAATTAAATTAAACAAAAAAACACCCATTAATGAATGTCCAGATGGTTCACACACACACACAATCTCAAAAAAGATGCATATAAATTAACATTATATATTTACTTGCTCTCGCTGGGTGCAACACAAATGCACATGTGAGCTTGTCGGTTGTTGGTTAGACAGCTAGTGTTGTTGAGGGTATGGTGAAGAGAAGATGCCCATGATGCATGCATGCTGGTGCATGCAATTGATATCACTTTCACTTCACAATGATATCTATCCTATATGCATGGATCCATGGCGGCTATAAGCTAATAAGTATATATGTGTACTCGCCTTGGCTGTGATGGTGATGATAGCGGTGGAGGCCGGGAAGGGCATGACATTGGTGTGGGTGATGGAGAGCTGCATCTGCTCCACCACCGAGATCACCCTCACCAGCAGCCCCCTCGCGCTGTAGCAGTGGATCCGCAGCAGCACGCTCCTCTCCGACAGCCGCGCCTCGATCTCCGGCAGCTGCATACCTCCGTCACCACCGCCATGGCTGCTCGCCATGGCCTCGTCCTCGGGCATGTGGCATTGCTGCTTCGTGACGAGCACCGCCGACTGGATGCCGCCGCTGCCACCGGCTCCATCCTCCTCGAGGCCCTTCACCTTCTCCTGCAGCTCCCTCACGTACTTCACCGCGTCCCCAAGAATGGTCGCCTTGTCCATCTGCAAGCAAGCAAGCTCGATCATGATTCAATGATTCAAGTTAATGCACTATTGCACCCTTTGTTCTTGATCATGAGCTTAATATAAGTTCAGTGTAAGTAGATACTGGTCGATATATACAACTCAATAGTAAATCACCGCATATACACTTTTGTGGCCTAGTAGTATCTAATTAATACAAGTTTGATTAGATATATAATGTTTCATCCAATTGTCATCCAAATGCCTCTTGTAATTGCAAATTAAATATATAGTGTTTTTTGTTCTAGATGATTCGATGCCCTTAGTACATATTATATTATTGCGGCTATAGCAAGCTTAACAATCATAGGAGCTTTCAAAGGGTGCACCTTTTAAACACTGGGGATTGTTTTCTCTGTAGCTCAATATTTTCTTGCATGATTTGATACATTTTTCTAATTCATTCTAGAAACCAGTACTACTCCTATTATGTATGATTGAAAGGCTAACCAAGAATATATGGTATGCTTACACTTTGGTCGCGAATAACCTAATTTGCAAGCAATCTTTGCTAGTTATCTCCACAAACTTCATGACTGCTCAATACTTACCCTGATTTTGTTGTGATGATATACATGCAATCTTGGTGAATATAGTCAGCACAAGATTTACTGAGGGTCAAGGAGAAGAAAGAGAGGTCCTTGATGATGGTTAAAAACAAGCATGAAATTAAAGATAAAAAAAAGGAGGAGGATGAGATGTGAAGAAGTGATAAGGAGATATCTCATGGAAGCTAATAAATCAGTCATGAAAAGAAAGAAAGATCTGCGGCGAGCTAGCTAATAATAACCTTCTTGAGGCCGGGGATGACGGTGGAGAGCTCGATGAACCGCTGGTTGATCTTCTCCCTCCGCCGCCGCTCGGCGATGATGTGGTCCTGCACAGGCCCCGGCGACGATGCCGCAGCGGATGGGCCGGCGCTACCCCCTCTCCTCCCCGCAGACGACGCAGCACGTTGTTGCACTTGCACCCTCGCGACCGCCGCCGTGGCGTCCGGCAGCGCGACGCCGGCGCCGCTGTCGTCCGCTGGCAGCGCGGAGGCGGCGCTGAAGTTCCAGCTAACCGGCCTGCTGTTGCTGCCGCCGCCAAGGCCCGTGGTCCTGGAGCGGGCGGTGTGGGGGGACCACGCTGCGGCCACCGCATCGTGGTCCATGGCGGCTCCCGCCCCCGCGCCGGGGCTGTCGCCCGAGCTGCTGCTGTTGGTCAGGCCGCCGTAGTCACCCACCTGCACCGTCAGGTCCCGGACTCGGACACTGGCTGGCACGGCCGTCTGTGGCTGCGAGGCGCGGAGCGCCTGGAGCGACGGGAAGGCGGCGGCGGCGTCCTGATCTCCGGCGGCGGTGGCGCTGATGCGGGTACCACCACTAACGCCGCCGTCCTGTTGGTGGTATGCAGCGGAAACCGTGGTGGCGGCAGCGGCAGCCGGGTGCTGGTGGTGCTGGAGCTGGTTCATTGCCCACTGGAGGAACGTGCTCGAGTCCTCCTCCATATGTCGATCCATCACGAATCCCTTCTCTTGTCGTCGTGCTGCTTGAACAAATCAGGAGCTTGAAATCATGAAGAAATACTATGCATCTGAAATTCTGAATCTGATGAGATGAGATGGAGAGGAATCGAGACGTGAAGCTGAATCATCAATTCAAACAAGCTGCAGGCAAGCAAAATCAATCAATCACATGCATGTTAGGCTCAGGTAGATGCAAAGACAGATCGGCAGGCATGCAACAGTGCAACACAGGCCGGCAGCTAGCAGACGCTGAAGCTCAGGATGATTTGAGACCAGCTCAAGCACCAACTGAAGCTGAAGAAGAACGAGTAAGGCAAAGGGGAAGAAC
Organism: Saccharum hybrid cultivar R570; assembly: GCA_038087645.1. Classification (NCBI taxonomy): domain Eukaryota; kingdom Viridiplantae; phylum Streptophyta; class Magnoliopsida; order Poales; family Poaceae; genus Saccharum; species Saccharum hybrid cultivar. The sequence goes on along the minus strand of JAQSUU010000664.1, from coordinate 2,018,146 downwards.
GCAAACAGCAAAGCTGCTGGCCATGGCCATGGCCAGCCAACAAAAGCTAGTTGCAAAAACTCCTTGAAGATGGAAGAACAAGCGGAAGAAAAGCTAGTGCGGCCGGCCAACAAGGCAACAACCAACAAGTACTACCTGTAGAAATTTGATGCAGCTATGTCTTGGAGCATCCAGAGAAAAAGACTGAAGGAGAGTGTGTGATCGAATGATCTTGCTACGCTGTTTGCTACATATACGGATCTCTGTCCCTGTGTATGTATTGCTGGACATATATGCCCTCCCATCGCTTGTGACTATCTCCCCTCACCTTCACCTCCTCTCTATATGATATGATTTTGTCCTCACACATCTCTCTCTCTCTCTCTACATTAACTATACGCTGCTGTTGTAGTGTGGCCTAACCCTTCCAATATTATACTAGTAATGATATACTAATGGAGTTTATACTTCTCTTTTACACTACTGTCACAGAAAAGCTAGGTAGCTGCTACCCAATGCTATGCGTGTACGTGTGAGGCTGAGAGCTAAAGCATGTTTTACAACAATAATTTCACTTTCACCTACCATATATATACCTCCGTCCCTGAAAAGTATCATTGTTACTTTTCAAGAAGTGAATAAGGATCAAGTTTGATCAAATATATACAAAAATTACGAATATTTATGAGGTGTGTTAGATGAATTATGAATTGTATTTCATAATTAGTCTATTTAGAGATACAAATGTTGACAATATTTTCTATAAATCTAAAATTTGACTTAGTCCAAACCTAGAATGACACTCGTTTAGGGACAAAGGTAGTAATTGTTAAACTCTACAGTTTTTACGACTTTGCGATCTTAGCTTATTGTTTACGATTACTCTATCCGTCCCAAAATAGATTTATTTCTAGAATTCTTAGTGGAGATCAATGTTACCCTGGAAATTACATATTTACTCTTATCAAAATTAATTTCAACACGTAATGGTTGCACCTTAGAAGTAGATAGAGAGAAAAAAACTACTACGACTACGCGTGGACCATGCATATAAATGCATTTATTTTAGCATAAATTTCAAATACTAGAAGTGCATTTATTTTGAGACGAAACGAGTATAAGTTATGTAGAATCTATAATTTTAAGGCTCTAGCAGTGGTTACAATTCTACGGTTGGAGTTTCGATCTGATTTAGGATCACGATTTTAATTAACGACCTTACTTTCAGAACTAATATATGTGTTTGCTGAACAGCAACCGTACCAGATCGAGATGGGTGAGGTAGCGGTGATCTGACACCACATCATGCATGATGCTGCACATATATATGTGTGTACAAGGCCATGGCCGAACAACATGATTCCCTACGACGCGTGTGCCGTTGCTATATATAGAGATTGATGCAGGGTATAATATAATTGACGTGCATATATTCTATACTGCCGCTATGTATATGTTACCATTGTGTGTGTGTGTGTGTGGAAGTGCTGTGATGCACGGTCCAAAGTCAACTGGAGCACATTTTTCTATTAGACTAGTGATTTGTACCTTGTACTTCGTTAATTGTGGAGGCTCAGTGACCGTTTCTCGGGTTCATACTACCAGTACCAGCATGTGCATGGCTACACATATATATTTATATCCAGGAGCTAGTTAGGCATATTCGCGTGACATGTTTCCTTTTCCTAAGAATTATGAAATGTGGACTATGTTCACTTTTGAGTTGTGTTCAACTCAGTTTAACTTTTAAACTACCCAAAGTTATTAGTCGAGCATACATAGTATTTTTAAGCATTGATTATTCCTTTTTTCTCCCTATGTGTTTTTAGCACTTCAGTTATGAAGATCCCGTTTGGTAGAGCTTTGGATAGCTTTATTTGTCTTCAGCTCCTCCATGCGTTGTAGCGAGGAGCCGTTTTTAACTTCAACAGCTAGGACTTCTCTGTATACTGTAGCAAAAAGCCGAAACCATTTGAAGACTAAGGCCATGTTTAGTTCCCAGAAAATTTTGCAAAATTTTTTAGATTCCCTGTCACATCGAATCTTTGAACACATGCATGAATAATTAAATATAGATAAAAAATAAAACTAATTACACAGTTTAGACGAAATGGACGAGACGAATCTTTTAAGCCTAATTAGACCATGATTGGACAATATTTGTCAAATAACAACGAAAAGCGCAACAGTGCTATTTTGCCAAATTTTTCGGATCTAAACCGGCCCTAAATAAGACGTAACTATATGACCGGATCGGTGCCACTGAAGAACAAGTCAATTTGCCTCCATAAATACTGTTTGTGCTGCGTTTATCAGTAACATGGTAGTGCATGTTCCAGTACATGCATTTGGACGTCCTTTTCCAAAAAAAAAACCAAGATGAAGCTACTATATATTTTTTTTACGACTCAAATAATACAGGAAAACAGTTGGGCACGTTATTCATTGGCATGGGACCGACGGCTGGACAGCTCAACCATGCATCAGCTTCTGCAATCTGCAGGGCTAGCATACTGCATGCACGGTGCACCACAGTACAAGCATCCCATGCATGGATCTGGTGTCGTGATGATGAGATCGATGATTGTGAGTCGTTGAGCACCAGTACCCCTAATTATTATGTTCCCTCAATAATTGAGGTCTTGTTTAGTTGGTGAAAATGTTTGGGTTTGGCTACTGTAGCACTTTTCGTTTTATTTGGCAATCTGTGTTCAATCATGGACTAATTAGACTCAAAAGATTTGTCTCGTGATTTACAACTAAACTGTGTAATTAGTTTTTTTTCTTTCGTCTACGTTTAGTACTCTATGCATGTGCCGTAAGATTCGATGTGACAGGTACTGTAACACTTTTTGGGTTCCTTTTTATGAACTAAACAGCCTCTGAGCAAATTTCGGTAGGAACTACTATTAGCCTATCTCAGTCTCTCTGACAGTCTAAGAAACAAAGTAATGTACTAATACTTACTCCACTTACACATATGTCCCAAATAATTAAATCAGCTTTTTTTTTGCCAAACTTCGTAAAGTTCGACTGAATTTATATGATGTTCATGACACCAAATAAGCACACTATAAAAATATATTTCATGATCACTACTACAGAACTGACCTTCGTTGCTGGTTTGTGACTAAAACCGACAGTGATATTGGGACATGTCGAGGTCCCTGGATCTACATGGTTCTGGTGGCTGAGAGAGAGAGAAAAGGAGTGATGTGGGAGAGAGAGGGGGGCAGACCATTTAAGAGGTCTGACTCTGTTAATCAATTTACAAAGACGAGATTTATTGAACTGCATACTAAAATAGATTGACTCCTTTTGAAATTAATTAGGTATTTTTGGAGAAACAGAAACTTTTATACCACATCTGAAAATAAAAGGTATTGTCCCTTAAAATTGTTTTTAGTAGTATACTAGATTCTTTGGATAGACTATCAAGCAGGGTTTTTTTTACCGACCGGTCACCCCAAACCGCTGGCCTCCGGTTCCGGTTTACCGGTCCGGTTTACCGGTAACCGGTCGGTAACCGGTCGAATTTGAATTTGAATTCAAACGCGCCTTCGGTTCGGTTTGTCACCGGTTTACCGGGCGGTTTGGAGCGGTAACCGCTTGGTTTGAGTTTGAAATTTTCTTTTTTTTTTCAAACTTCTATATATATAAATAAATACTAAACGAACTCGAATTTGAAAAATTTTTACATCATTGGCTTCTATAAATCATGAACTATTTTTAGGAATTTTTTCAGCATTTCTTGTTTTTTTTCAAATTTTAAATTTGAATTTGGGGGCCTTAACGGGGCAGGATCGGGATTTTTTTTATTTTTTTTTCAAACTTCTATACGTATAAATAAATACTAAACGAACTTGAATTTGAAAAATTTTTACACCATTGGCTTCTATAAATCATGAACTATTTTTAGGAATTTTTTCAGCATTTTTTTTCAAATTTTAAATTTGAATTTGGGGAATACCTAACCGGACCGGACCGGAACCGGTCCGGCCCGGTTAGGCAGGTAACCGCGGTAAACCGCGGTTTACCGAACTGTTTTTTTAACCCTGCTCTCAAGTTCATGTGAGTAAGTAAATAAAGTGCTCCTAGCCCGGATTTGAAATTCGCAAGTGCTTGAGAGAAAAGAAAAAAACGCTGGCCCAAGCAATGCCCGGTCGTCTTATATGAAATAAAAAAATTGTGATGAGGTTATAGGTATATATAGGTGGCTGCTCATGCCACAGAGAGCGCCCACCATGTTTAATTTGTGTGGTGCCGTGGTGGTCAGAACCGAAATCAGAAATAACGAACGTGTCGCACACTTGACTACTTGAGGTTGAGGAAGTATGTGAGAGGATCTTCACTGAGCTCTTCGTTATGCTATCAATTCCCCCGCTGCACCAAGGAAAAAGCTAGTACTAGCTTATAATAGTTGCTGGGCCGGACAATGGAAAGCAACATCATGCTCTCACAGCTGATTATTGGGTTCACGTTACCATCTCATCTCATTTAGCCTCTCACTGCATCGACTTTTAGTGATGGTAACAAAAGGGACGTGTGTTTTGTCGCAACTGATCTCTAAGACATATATATAACGTTAACTATGTGATTCTCTAATCTTACGCGAAAACCTCCACAAAATATATATAGTGGCATGCACACGACAGGTCGTCTCTGCATGAATGCATGATCATGAATAATTATATATACTAATTTGCTTTTTGTTCATTAGGACTAACATTGCTTCATCATATATATAGTATTCATTATTCATCAACACGTCTTGATTATATTGCCAACCTCCATAACATATCTTAATGCTTGCCGGTAAGGTTAGGCTACATCACCTATTCACCTTTTGTTGTGTGAGTTGTTCATCTTGTTCTTTTTTTCTGGGCTGTCTTAGTGGAGGTCTCATAAAAGTTTCATGAGCATTAAATAAGTTACGCATTTTAACAAATATGCTGATTAAGAGAGAAATGATTAAAGTTTTATGGGACTAAAATGAGTTTCGTGGGAAAAACCATCCTACACTATTTTCAACGTATGAGAGTTTTTGAAAACTGAAAAGTGGAACACGAAACTCACAATGAGAATGGCCAAAAAATCCGATCGAGAAGCAGAAGCCTAGCTAGCTAGCTAGCTAACAAAAACACATACACATCTCTTTCTAAAAAGATACATACACATCACCAACTAACGTTTTTCACACCCAATCAAATCCTTCCAGCAATCTTATAATCACATGATGTACTTTTATTTGCCTGGACGAACCGTTGAAACCACGTACGGTTTACCAAGGTAGAGTATATATGAACATCATATATTGACATAAAGATATAATAACAGGTAGCCCAATGTAATAATGGAGTACAGGCCAATCATCTAGTCCATTGTGGCATGCAAATCCATGCCGCAAACACTGTGGGGACGAGGCATAGCTACATATGTAAACGTGCCTTAATTAAGATAGCGCTGTGCAAATTGCGGCTGTCAAAAAAAACTGCACGTAGAGCGCTAGGCCGGCCACCGGGGGGACCAAAAAAAGTTGCCAAATTGACAATCCATGGTGCTGCACTTGTGTGCTGACTTTTGTGCAGGAACTTTTGCATGTTTTACATGCTTTGAGCTTGGTATGTGGTATATGTTATTATCTCCATTCTAAAATATAATGAATCTGAGTTTGTTCTTAGTTAAACTATCTTCCAAGATTTGTAGTCAAGTGTACTATTCAAATAATCATAAGTTTACAATTATAGATAATATAATATAAAATAAAAGGATGATCGAACTGTAATTTAGGAGATTGTGCCATATCATAAGACGCCTTGTAAACTAGACCGGATGGAGTAGTATACTGTACTGTATACAACTATAGTCTTTACCTTTCTCCAACTTTTTCTTTTTGAATAAATGGCATGGGACCAAGGTTTTAAATCTCCGGCTATAGCCTCCGCTATCTCTACTATAGCTATTTGAGAAGAATTTAGCTAAGTTTTTCCATATACAAGTTAGCCCTTAGTTGCCGCTATAGCCTGTTTTGGGACATAATAAATAGCTAAATGGCTTAGCCAACTATTTTAAACATTGCATGGGACTAAACCATTTCTACCACATATACACCATCTGAACAAAAAGTCGGTTTGTTACTTAAATCTTTTGACATTAGATGAGGCCATCAACACTACTAGTCTACTTTTATTGACTCTTTGAACAACAAGAATGATATTTTCTTTGAAATTGAAAGGACAGAGTACTATTTATTTATAATTTGACACATTGGGATCTAAACTAGATTGGGATGCATGGTCCCTGCATCGGCATTATATTGTTGGTGATTATACTACTTGACAAGACATAATCAATATATATAATCCAACTTGATGCCTTTTATATAAAGAAATTATTTGTTTTGTGAAATGGATAACTAAATTATTAATTGGCCTCAGGCCATGTAATCTTTCTGGGCAATAATTAATTGTGCATGTGCAGTGTTGTTGGATCGATGTTGAGAGGTCACTCTGATATGTTTTTGCTAATTTGATAATTTTGTAACTAGTTTTTGAAAATCCTTTATTAATAAGAGATTTTTTATTTGCATGTGCATATGCAGACTATCATTGTGGTGGCTAGAGTTACTTAGTTTTAGGGATGATGGAGGGAGTACACTACTACACTAACTCTTTTCAAAGTAGGCCAAAAAACCTTAATAGAGGCTGACACCTCACCTGTTTCTGCAGAATTTTTTTATTTTAACACTTTTTAAAAACTGTTTTTAATCTTAGCACCGAAAGTTTTTTTATACCTAACACTTTTGGACACTCCCCACGCGAGGGAGCGACATTTCAACTTTGCCGCTCCCCACGTGGAGGATCGGCAATGATGTTGACGTGGCACTCACCGCACGCGGAGACGGGGCTGCCGCTCCCCCTAGAGGAGCGGCAGCGGGGGGAGCAAACGTTTTTGTTCTTGGGTTGATGTGTCACGAGTTGTTGTTGTTTGACCCCCGCGCCCCCTCCCCCCGCGCCGGGAGAGCAGAGCAGAGGAGACGGCCGCGCCCCCCCACCGGCCGCGCGTCGCCCCGTGAGTAGCGCCGCGCCGAGAGCCCCCTCCCCCCGCGCACTTCGGCCCCGATAGCAGCTCCCCGTGTCCGAGCTAAGGTAATCCTGTTTTCCTTTTTTTTGAACTTTTGATGTATTTTAATTGTTAGTTAGATTAGTTTGTCGACTCAGGGCAGGCTGGTCCATGATTTGCTATAGGGTGGTGCGTCGTATTTTGATTTGTGGGGTAGGATCAGCGAAGCACAACATTATGTTGCACCACCCCCTTACATAGAAGCATAACTCATGCAACTGAGCCAGGACGGTGTACCTTTAAGTGGTGGTCCGAACTACAAGGATGTCTGCATGATACATATGGCAGTTTGTGACACAGGTCTGCAGATGTGTGTAGAATCATTGTATAACCATGAGCATGTAATCCTTCAGAAGGGCATGATATTCAATACAATGTCAGAGATGAAGCTTTTTCTTCAGGATTATGTTGTGTACCACCATAGGCCATACTTGGTAAGATCCTAGGCCCATGTACTTTGGGTGGGTTGTATTCTAGTTTTAGTAAATTGTAACATCAAGGTGAAATCTCATTTATGTACGTAGGCCAGACAATTCTCAATGATGTCCAACGAAGCAGCGTTTCAACTACACGATTGCAGGAACAAAGGGCAAGACGTGCTTGAGACATTTGTGCACGTAAGCAACACATTGAAAATATCTTATAATGTTGTACGAGTCAAAAGGTTGTTCTAAATAATATGAGTCCACACATATGTTTGCAGAAAATGAGAAAGAGTTTGAGAAAGCTAGCCCAGAAGTTGAGCTGCATGGACACTCCGTGAGAGCCACCAACAAACCCTCCGCGTTCCTAGAGCACAGCTTTGGCTTCTCTGAGGACACCTACGGGCTCTTCGAACCCCGTGACAGGGTCCACCTCCGGCGCACGTACACCACCACATCACCCCGACAAGGCCCCAATTGAGGTAGAGGACGACGAGGACGACGACTCAGAGTCGTCCGACGAGGATGAGGCACCGGGCTTCGGCATACCCTAGCACAGGCACCCTACGCAGCAGGGCCCTTCCCACCTCGGTCCTTTCCAGCAGGGCTTCTTCCAGCAAGGCTTCTCCCAGACAGGCCCATATCCGCAGGGCTCTATCCACCTCGGTCCTTTCCAGCAGGGCAACTTTCAGCACGTACCTTTCTAGCAAAGCCCCTACTAGCACAGCCCGTACCAGCCCAGACCGTACTAGCACACCCCCATGGACCCTTCCCAACACTAGGAGATTGGCATGTCACAGCTCTTTGATGCCCCGCTGGGAACCCAAGAAGACGAACATGTAAAACTAAATAAGCAAATTTTCTTATTTGCCTAGCCCATGTTATGTAAGAATGCCACAATCTAACACCGATTTGTCTTTTATCTGAGCAGGGGCCGACCTATGTGCAGGGGACGAGCCATGCGCAGGGCCAAGGACGGCAGCACCGTCATCGGGACCACATGGACGTTGCTACACCCCCAACATGGTGCCTACCAATCCAAAGAGACAGAGGCGGCCAAGGAATCCTTACACTCCTAAGACATAGAGTGCATGTAAGCATAGCAATTATATAAGGATAACATTTCGACGATAAAAAAATGATCTATGTGTTACTTACCAATGACATATATACTGCAGGTTCACTTGGTCATTTTCATGGCAGGATGAAGTTGGAGACCCTTTGTTGCACTCTATGTCACCATTTATGTATCCAAGTCATGTGTCGAAGAACCTACTTAGTGTTGAACTTATGTGTCCTAACAGTGTGTCGAAATAATTTGCAACTTCATGTATTTGGAACTAATGGATTTGAGCTTGTAATGTGACGTTTTATGTGTTCCAGTGAACTTGTAATGTGCAACTTCATGTAATGAGCCTTTTGTTTCCATGAGCCTTATATTCTCCTAATCAAACGGGACTTCGATGCAATACTACTGATGTGGAACGTTCTCTCAGCTTACATTCTACTTTTCAAGCTCACTGGAGTGTTCGACGACGTGTAACAGTGTTTTATGGCTACCCCTCCCTGGCTAGGGAGCAACAACTATGCCGCTCCCTGCCTGAGGGCTGTGTTTCCTACTGCTCCATGCTTTGATCGGTAACCTCGACCACATGTACTTTTTTATAATACTAGGACATGTTGAAAAGTGACATGTTGAAAATAAAACACTTACACAATCGAGGGAAACAATAGCCAAATAGTACACACTTATTACAAGGTTCAACAGTTCCACTACCACTTGCTCCAACATGAACATAGTTCAAACTCAAACACTGATATTAATGAACTAAACAATGGTATGTTGTAAACTAAACCTAGCATGCCTAATAATGGTACCACATATTGAACTAAGTTGCGCCTTCCCCACAGTAACCCCCCATTGACGCCGGTGGTGGCGGTGCCGACGGAGAAGAAGGCCCGTGCTTCTTATGGTATGAGCACTGACAGGATAGATTATTGCATAGTGGCTCCTCTGCATCGTTGATGTTGTCGTCCTCCGACTTATCCCTGTTACCACTTCTAGGACCATACTCTGGATCACAGATGTGTTCCTGTAGATATGTGATGTATTGTTGATGAGGATAGATAGGAGGAGGATCGACCCATCGAGTGAACCCACAGTTATCTGGGCAGCTTGAATCCTGAAAACGCATCTACCAATAAGTACTTCTACAAATCAAATGCAAATATGAAAAAATGAGAGTTAAAGAAAAATACAAATCCTCGCGGGCATCTGAAGAAACGACGCCCTCCACCGTCATAGTCGTTGTACATCTACACGACGCAATCCTCACCGTGGCGGCATTTTGGCCAATCTTCCGTGCGTTTGTCATATGATCTAAGAGGTCTCTCGTGGGTGAAGTCACTCTTGCTCTCTAAAGAAAATTGTTCTATAGGTTCCTCAAAAGAATCAGGACCCAAATAACCCTCCCACATAATCGGAGGTCCCTTCGTCACTCCCTTTCCTCTACCTCTGCTCGACAAACCTCCGCACGACATTTGAACTACAACTAAACAAGAAAATAATTTGTGTGATGGCCGGGAGGGGGGTGCGGCGCTGAAACGATGAATGGCTAGAGCTCAAGAGGAGAAGAGAATAAAAGGTGCCCTGTGCTTGCCGCTCCTTGATCTGGGAAGCGGCAGGCTTGCTGAGGTGGCAGTGGCGAAAAATGGGCACGGGGCTGCCACTCCCCCCTGGAGGAGCGGCAGGCTTGCCGCTCCTCCAGGGGGAGCGGCAGCCCCCGTGCCTGCTTTTCGCCACTACCACCTCAGTATCATTGCTGCTCCCTCGCGTGGGGAGCGGCCAAAAGTGTTAGGTATAAAAAAGCTTTCAGTGCTAAAATTAAAAATAGTTTTTAAAAAGTGTTAAAAATAAAAAAAAAACTTTCTGCAAGCATGACTCTGTTAATGGCAATTTCTAAATGCGGGTGAATATGCTCGTCTTTTAAAAAACAAAAATAACAAGATTGTGCATGACATCAAGAGCGTCAGATCTAGCTACCATCTGGGTTGCTCCGGGCCTAGATTTGGGCCACCACTCGAACTACTCTGGGCCTAGATCTAGTCCACTAGGGTGACACTGCAATATTGATCCAATCAGTGCCATGCCTCCATGCCATCCATGCCCAAAGCTGGGGTCACCCTTGCCTGCACTTAGACGCTGAGGAAGGGAGAGAGATTAGAATCAAGGCGAGGGAGAGAGGGGCTAGCTCATCTTGGATGCACACCGTCATTGTTGAAAGAGGGAAGGGCTAGAGCACCTCCGGGAGGAGGAGAGTGCCCGTGTGACCGCCGTTGAGTCTGCCTATGCCATGTACCTTCGCAGGCACCACCACCAAGCCGTTGAGTCTCCGACCTATGAGGAGAGGGAGAAAGATTCAGGGAAATGGAGAGATGAGAGAAAGATGGGGGAGAGAGAAGAGGAGGGACTGCCTCATTGGATTTGGATCTACTGTGAGTCAGTGAAGGGAGAGGTTGTTGAGTCTTGGTTTTGCCGGATCAAAGACGGGAGCCTCGGGTCGCCCGCGCCGCCACCCTGCTACCTGAGCTGTTGCCCTGCAATGGATGTAGGGAGTAGACAGGTGCCTCCTACTAGATCTGAGCGATGGGAGAGAAAGGAGAGAGACATTGGATCCAACCACTAATAAGGAGACAAAGGTGATTTGTGTCTAAGAGAAGTGAAGAGAGGGAGGTGCATATGGCTTGGTTGTAGGCTTATAGTGGGCTCTGACTAATGGGCTTCGGGCTGCATAGGGTTTGGTTGTAGGCTTATAGGGGGCTCAGGTTGATGGGCATCAAACCTATTAGGCCAGTCTCACTAGGGTTTCATCAGAGTTTCATGAACATCAAATAGGCCGATGTGGCACCGTATTGATGAAGAGAGATGATAAGAGTTTTATGGGGATGAAATTCTTCTACACTGTTTTTAAAATATGGATACATTGGTAATAGGGTCATGAAATCCCCACTGAGACTGGCCTTAGGAGCCCCCAACCCCCAATGAAAATGGTCTCTATTTTCTAGAGGCGGTCATGAGTCTATTTGTCTCCATAAATGGGATGAATGTCTCCCAAAATCAGTGCTCATTTTGAGGGACAAGATTTTTTTTGGCCGTCTCTGTAAATAAAAAGATAAGTTATTATCTCCTAAAATTATTTTTGTGATAGTGGTAATAAATTAAAAGTACATTATAGGCAACTTATAAAAAAAAGTGAGGCAAATTATTTTCCAATTGTAGTTTTAAGCTGTAAAGTTAAGCACTTTCTGATCGGTCACTTTCACAGAGATGCAAATGCCACTTCGACTTGCCAGAGAACAACGATATCTATATCCATATATTTATGTACAAAAGATTGACTTATATTACCCAAAAAGATAGCATGGGCCGAGGCCAATTAATTTGGTTATCCATTTCACAAAACAAATGATTTCTTAATACTGAAAAAGGCATCAACTAGTAGATTATATACATTGATTATGTCTTGTCAAGTATAATCATCAACAGAAGTATAATTAATACCGATGCGGAGATCATGCATCCCGATCTGTTTTTGATCCATGGTGTTAATTAAATTATTAATAAATATAAGACCGGTCCATCGGGTCGTCCTTTGCATGCATAATAATCCATCGTCAGCGTATCATGGAGAATCGATCTGTTCCTATCTTTTAAAAGTAGAGAACGATCGACTACGAGAAGCTAGCTAGCTCTACTGTCATCGATCCATCATGCAAGACGATTCATATAAATTGCCAATCAGCGTCAGCCGCAAACTGCACAGGAGGTTAACGTTGCAGGGGATGGCGTGCGTGCTGCGTAGATGATGACCTCGAGCCAATAATCTCGGGACAAAGCTGCGTGACTCAAAAGTAGCATTTGGAGTTGATTATGCATCGGTTGGCCAGTAGTTAATTAGTTGCATGTAAGAGTAAAGTACAATCTGACACCTTATGCAATGGAACTACTGATAATAGTTAATTTCCGTCACGTGCCTTAACTTTTGGTACCTAAGTCATGCTAGTAGCATGGTAAATTATCTTAGGATTTGTTTAGCTGCATTCCAATCAGTGGTTTGGGAGGGACTAAAGTGGGAAATGAACTAATTTTCTACCCTCAATATCTCTCAACCCAATTGTGTAATGCATGCAAAAATAATTTGCAAAACTTCACTTCATATATATTACAAGCATTCTGGTTGTGTCTAGGTGCATCATTTTTGAAGTCTCTTATATTTTGTAAGAAATATAAGGGCCTCTAAATTTGTCCCAAGTCAAATTATCATAGAATTGACCAAGCTTGTAGAAAATCCATACAAGGTTGTGTGTCACAAGTATCAGATTTTATCGTGAAATTCTGCACACTACATTCTCACGGATTCAAATCCGTGACCTCTTACCTCACGCAAGCCACCCCCCCCCCCCCCCCCCCCACCAGCACACTGCATGGTCTCTGGTGAAGAAGTATAAGGTGCTAGCAATTTGTATTAAATTTTACAAATCTTGCGGTCAATATTTTGCCTCCTAAACAATCTCAAATAAAAAATCAACTACAAATCTCTAGATCCCTTCGAGTGTTGCAACTTTGGTGTAGGTAGAATAGAATTTTATCTAAGGTCGTTTGAAAATTTTAAAAGTTTGGATTTCATATTTTGAGAACTTCAAACATATATTTGAGATATTAACCTCAAATAAAGAAGTCATTAGTTGTAAAGTTATATATGTTGTTGAGCTCTAAAATTTTGATATAAAGTTTGTCTTTATTTGACTTCATTTGAAGAGGTTATGAATTTATTTGCTTCGTGATAACTTTTAGGGTAGTTCCCATTTTTCATGGGTAGTTGACTTAAATCCACCCATTTTTAGGGATGGTCCACATAAGAGACTATCCCTAAAAATGTGACTTATAAGAACAGTTGTTTTATGTCATATATATGCCCCTAAAATAGGTTTATTTTTAGGGGTGGTTTTATTAAGTCAACCGCTTATAGAAATTGGTTTACAGGATGGTTTAGAAGCTACAGTCATTAAAATATTTCTAGAGACCGTTTACTACATAAACCACCCCTAAAATGGGAGGTGATTGCAAAAATATCATCGGTGTAGTTTGTTAACTTAGAAAATTTTGACTTAGAACAAGATCAAAATCACCTGTGTTCCATAACATAGGTGTAGTAGTAATGTAGTATACATCCACTAAATGGTACAATGATACGTGCATTTTTTTAAGCGATAACTGATAGCCACCATCGTTAGGCAATTTTAAAGACTACTCCCTCCGTCCATAAAAAAAATTATAATTCTCACTTTTAATTTCGAAGAGTCAACCAACATGAAGTTTGACCAAAACTATATAAAAATTCACTAAAAATTATAATACAAAATAAATACCATTAAATTGATTATGAAATATATTTTTGTAATAAATTTAGTTGGAGACATAAATGCAAATACTATTCACTATAAACTCGGTCAAAGTTAATCTAGTTTGACTCGCACGCATTCTATAGTTGCATTCTTTTATAGACGGATAAAGTACTTGATATGGTATTTTTTTATATTTATAAAAGGTACTTTTATATTAAAATCCATGACGTGTCCCTTCCTCCATCAAATCGATCCTTCTCCAACAGAAAACCAAACGTCCAAACCACAACCAACCAATGCAACACACGCGCCTCGATTTGTTGTCTAGAATCTCATGTCAATCTTCTAATTAACTCAAGCATGCATCCAATTTAAACGATACAATACAATCTTCTGAAATAAGCAACATGTTGGTGTGGATGTGTCGTCTGTTCTAGGTAGGATCCTCAGGTATCTGCATGGTAGCAGAACAACATCATTATCTCGTGGTGATCTTTTTGGTGCAATATAATTTATAACGACATGTACTAGCATAGTACAGTGTTTAGTAGCTTAGTAGTGTCTGGCCTGTGCGCCTCGGTGGTTTGGAGTTTCGACTCCAAAAAAAACCTTTTTGTAAATATTGTTTTGTTTCAATTCGTACCGTGCTGTTGTACTGCAGAGGGTACACGAGGACATGGCCGCTTGCTAACTGCTGCCATTGCAATCCACGACTGCACTGAACACACGCACATCTGCCTCTGTCAATAAACAAACATGCAATTCTATGTTTGTTTGGTGTGACCCAAATTATCTTAGATTTATCTATGACTTCCATCCAATAAATATATATTTTGAAAATATGCTTTATAATGAATCTGCTAATGCCACATATTTAGTATAATAAATGAATATTAATATCTTCATACAAATTCGATTAAACTTAAATATTTTAGCATTTTTAATAATACTAAAAATTACATCCTTTCTAGGACGGTGAACGTATATATTAGCACCAGCACTCCAGCAGTAGCTAACTAGTTACTGTACCGTACCTGCAGATGCACGACTTGTAGAGATAAGGTACTTTATCGTATGATGCGCCATATCCAATCCGTACAGCATAATTTAATTAATTTCCTGATGCTCTGATGCAGCTAAATGCTTGGAATAATAATACCCCTTTTGTATGAAAAAAAATATATGTCAATTTTTTCAGGTTCCTAGTTGCTTGTTTCCAGTGTCCATTTCAAGCACCAAACTTCGAACTGGGCCTTACACTGCCAGCTCTGCGGGCTTTCTTTCTCCGCCATCGAAGAAACCTTGAGTACCGGCTCAAACAAGAAGAACAGGGCATTTGGCCCATTTAAGAGTAACAGTTTGTCGACCCACTGAAACAGCCCAGCAACCGTCACACTCACTACTCTCCGGAAGCTGCATCTCGGCGGCCGGCGACGGCCGTGCCTCCTGCTCCCATCCTCGCGGCTTCCCTTCCCCGGCCTCGATCTGGCGCCCGAGACGGAGACCGCGGAAGGGAGCGCGAACGCGAGCTTGACTGATTCCGCGACTTGTCTCGCCAGGGCCGCGGCCTTCTCCTCCTGGCTTCTCCACAGGTGCGCGAAAGAAAATAATTTTCTGTCCCTTGGATTGCTCAACAATAGCTAGACTTGTTTGTTGCCCTGGTTCAAAGAGCGTTTTAGTTAGCTTCTTTCTTTTCCTGTCCACCAGTAAGCTGATTCGAATCAAAACAGTGAGTTCAGTCGATTGCAGCACTGTGAATGAAACGAGGAGTGCTCATGCAGATCTTGTAGTCGCCAGAGAATGAATGAAGCTCCCTTTTTTAGTTTCCAGATGTGGAGATTTTTCTAGGGATAACAAAAAATGCCTTCCCCTTGTGTGGCAGACTTCACCGATGTGAAAATTTGGTACCTACTTATGCCGTCTTCTTTAGCATCGTCAGAAAGGGTACGGTGCAAGGAGCCAAGGAAAAGGAGATGCGAATTCTCATGGTGTAACCAACATCCTTATTCGACGACCCCTTTATTCCTCCCCTGGTTCAAAGTCCAAATATATACTGTTCTTGGTTTTTGGGCTGGGACGTGGGAACAGATGCAGTCTTTCTTGTTTTTTATGCATTCGAGGATTTCCGTTATTGAGTTATTGGTTTGTGTTCTCGGTTTATATTCCCTTTTTCATGGGTCTACGATATATGTGTGTTCAGGGACTTGGACAGTTTAGGTAAGACAACGACTGTGTTGAAGATCAATGGCGACTGGTGAGGACGCCAGTGTCATCAGTACCCCACCCTTGGCTTCAACATCAAGACCATCAGGTATCAATAGTGTTTATTCCTTTCTCTGCATAATTAGCATATGAAATATCTGGACAAGAACTCCTCTTTTAGTTACACTTAGATCATTGTAATTCTATTAGGCATAAGCAAATTGCTGTTCTATACTAAATAAATAAAGGAAAAAGTCTAAATCACCCCCTGAACTATGGGCCCTGGAGCACATAACCCCATGAACTATGAAACGGTCTAATTTACCCCTGAACTATCCAAAACCGTCTGTTTTACCCTCTGGGCGGTTTTCGACGGCGGTTTGTTACTGTAGCAAAATCGCCGTCGAAAACCGCCCAGAGGATAAAATAGACGGTTTTGGATAGTTCAGGGGGTAAATTAGACCGTTTCATAGTTCAGGAGGTTATGTGCTCCAGGGTCCATAGTTCAGGAGGTGATTTAGACTTTTTCCAATAAATAAAAGTATTCTGAAGAATTCCATAATATCTGGGCCAGGCAACCTGGACGCATGCAGTGTTAACCATAGACCATACATGCATACAACATCTAATTTTGAGCTGATGTATTGTAATTTCTGTATCTCTTTTTTAGGATAACTCTGTTAGATCATTTTCTGTTCACTGTTGAAGTATGCTCTAGATCTTGCGCTTTTCCCTATCTCCCAGGCCATGCTAGTCTTACTCGATCCCAAAGGTAATTTTCTATGACCTTTTGTGATGCAACCTTAAGATTTGTAAATTAGTTATGCGGCAGTCATGATTTCAGCTTCCCAGGTAGAAAAATGTGCACTACTGTGGGTGGCTAGCTAAACAGCAATTAGTAGCTGACAATGAAGGTTGTCCACCTACTCCACCTCTTCAGGAATGGCATATCTGTTTGGTGCTTCTTATATAGAATCACATTTAACATGAGAGGAAATGCTCAGTGCCCATTTTGATAGTTTGTTCTTCAAGCATTAGAACTTTTTTTTTTTTGCATCAATGCCAGCATGCATAAATAAGCTAAACTCTGGCAAGCTACCACTGAAGCAGTGCTGTCTTGAGTTCAGGTCTTGTGGTGTCAAATGCACAACTGTAGGTTCATTATAGTGCAACGCTGACACTAGAAATGGAAGGCGTGATACAGTAAGGATTCATTCAAAAAGTACTTTAGCAATTACATTTCAATCGGCTTAAACTAGAATGCTCTATGGTTTATGTTAACTTTGCGTGTGTCGGGGTTGTATTGTAACAAAATTTCTTCGGAGTACTTGTAGTTAGTACAAATAACAATTTTAGATACAAATGTCTGGTGAGTACTTGTAGTTATGAAATTTTAGACGTGAAAACCAATTCCTCATGAGTTTGAACTTTCAAAGAAGTTGAAATGTTGCCAAAGTATTTGTTGTTTTACCTACATGACCATATGATTGCAGTACATTGAACACTACAAGTATGATGCATCTACACAGGGAGACGAAAAACAAAACGCTCAGTGACCATTTGATAGTTTGCTCTTGAAGCATGAAAACTATATTCTGGCATCAATCTCACTATAAGAAAAGCTGAAATGTCACAACCTGCCACGGTAGCAGTGGTGTCATAAGTTGGTTTTTGGGAGCCAAATGCATAATTTTAGATACCCCACTAGACATGGAAGGTGTTTCCTGAATTTCTTGGTGTTCTTTAGTTGAGAAATTTAAGAAAATTTCTTCAGAGCACTTGTAGTTACTACAAAACATTGGTGTATTCAGTTCAGGCCCTGTGGAGTCAAATGCACGACTGTAGATACATTATAGTGCAACACTGACACTAGAAACGGAACACATGATCCAGTAAAGAGTCATCCAAAACATGGTTTAGCAGTTACATTACAATCAACTCAAATTAGAATGCTCTATGGTTTTATTAACGTTGCGTATGTGGGGGTTGTAACTTAAGAAAATTTCTTATGAGTACTTGTAGTTCAAAACTGTAGTTTTAGATACATGTATTCAAATTCAATGTGTACTTGTAGTTATGAAATTTTCGATACATACGGTGATCTGCATCTTTACTGTACCAAAAGCACTTTTCATAACCCCCATAAGTGTAACACCCCAGGTGTTAGGCTTGCAGTTGGCACTTGCATTGCATGAGCCTAAGCATCATTTGTTCATATATGAGCATGTAACATAGGTGATGCACTAGTGCAACATGTGAAACATGCCTATATAGAATATGCTTTGAAATATCTGCAACATCTCTTTAAAACATATGCAACATACTCTTGTTAATTATGTTTCAATGTGTGTATGTAGATGCTCATGCTTGGTAATGCAAGTGAGTGTTGATGTCACTTCTTTCATGTGTCTCACATCATTTTCTATCTATAGTGACCCCTGGAAAAGTTTCATGAAGTTTGGAATCAAAAAGTCATATGAAATGATAAGTTATATGCTTGTTTGGATTATAACTGAAACATACTTCTGAAACCAGGAAACATGTTTTACATTCCATGTGAACTGGTGCTTATGCAACATACAAGTGCAACATGTGCAACACATCTAGGAAATATGTGGAACAACCTAGTGAAACATGTGTAGCATGTACCTTGCAACAACATTATGAAACAAGTGAAACAGAGCTTTGAAACAAGCATTGCAATTATAGTAATTTCTATGTTTCAGTGCATGTGAGGCCTACACTTTTGTGCAACCTATGCACGGTGTGTATGTTTAGCCTCTACAATACCTTAACTATGCTCAGGACATTTAATGGAGCAATGTTCATGTTGACCATGTTGACTAATTAAGTCTCTAAATGATAGTTGACCTTGATTTGACCTTGTTTGACCTTGAGAGCACAATTGCTTGACTGTATTAAAAGGGTAGCTAAAAGTATTTTCCTATAGCTGCACCCTTAAACAAAGTTATAGAAAACTTTATAAGGAACAAACTTTGTTTAATAGTCAAGTCACGAAAATGTGTGGAACATGCTCAAAAAGGGCCCACAAGTCAGGAATAGGGGCTGATTTGGCACTTGAAAAAATTTGGCTAAGTCCTAACTGCAGTTTAACTTCGGGTAACCTAGTTTGGAGCTTTTTATCTTGCAAAACAGATGGATCCAAACCTTGATCCTGTAATGAAAGTTGGAGTGCATGTTAACGACAACAACTTTTGTTTAAGGACCAAAACCTAGTTTAGCCTCTAAGGTAGCCAAACAGTGTGTCAAAGTTTGAATCCCGAGCTATTTTTTTGGAACCCTGAAATTTTGCTAAGTGTAGACTGAACTTGCAGTTTTCAGTTTCATGGTACCCACCTTCGGCAAAGTTTAGTTTGCAAACCATTTTGATTTTGGGCAAACTCTGATAAGCAATGTTGGAGTACTCATATAGCTCTATCATCAGGAACAATTGGTTAGCCAAATCATCATTTAGTTTAGGAAATACGAAGTGGAGAAAAATGTAGTTTCGTCACTTGGAACTGAGTTCAGTTTTCAAGTTTCATGTACCCCAATTTGGAGCCTCGTATCTCATGAACCAGGCCGAATTAGACTTTGAGACTTTAAGAAAAGTTGGAGACCTCGTGCAGCTCTACAACTTTTATCAATGAAGTTTTTGCAAACACCAAGCGGATTAGAAGCTATAGAGAGGATAAGATCGCTGTTTCAGTCGAATTTTTGCACTAGCTTCAGTCAGTCCTGTAGCTGAAATTTTGATTCGGGCGAGCAGTGGCCGACCGGCCACAGCGGCCGTCTGCCCCGTGGTGGCCATGCGTCGGAGCTGGGCCCAGGAAGCGGCTGGGCGCGGGCTTAAGGACGCCGCGCGTCGCCCTCACTCTCCATTCTCCTCCCTCTCGTTGTCTCCTCGCTCCGCTCCACGCCAGGGCGCGCGTCTGCCATGGACACGAGCAGAGCTCGCTGCCGCTGCTGCGCTGCACACCTCAGGCCAAGGCCAAGAGTCGCCCCTAGCTCCGCCTCCCTGGCCACGCAGCCGCCTCGCGCCACCGCCGTTCTCGCCCGCGTGTGCGGCGAACCAGCGTAGCGCCACCACCACCATTGCAGGCCACGCCGAGCTTGCTTCTGAGCTCTGCGGCCACCGCCGTCCCGCCCCCACGAGCCGCCACGAACCCAGCTGTGAGCGCCATGGCATCCACCTCATCTCTCTCCATCCCTTGCGCATTCTCGCCCAAGCCAAAAGTCGCCGGAGTCCCACGGCCAAGCGAGCCGCCACCGGTGAGCCACTGCTCCGCGTGGCCCCGCCTTCTCGGGCCACCTCGAGATGAGCCGTGGCCACCCACGGGTGCGCGCCGGCCTCCTCTTGCTTCCCCACCTCTTCCCCGACGATGGCATGGCCTCCCTCCGATGAACCACGAGCTCCGGCGACCCCTCCCCTGTAAAATCGCGACCAGGGACTGCATGCAAGAATTTGACTCAAAGCAGGGGCCTAACTGTAATGTCATAGACTCATATGAATAGTACCTAAAGGACCTAGTTGTGGTAGTTTTTTTGCTGATTTTTGAAAATTCATAATAAATCATAGAAAATTCGTAAAATAGCAAATGAGGACTTTTTGGAATCCTTATGAAATTATCTATGCAGTAGATCTATAATATGTCATGTTTTAGTTTAATATTTTAACTATAAAAATAGATTTATGCAACTAGGTTTTCAACGCTAGTTGTATTTGGCATTTTCATAACTACAAATTTAGAGCTCTAAATGAAGTGAAATTTTTGTGGCATGCTACTCATGTCATGTTTAATGTGTGGTAATAATTTCATGAATTTTAGTTGCTATATGAGTGAGTTATTAGTGTATCTTGCTCTCACATGGTTTATTGTAATATCCATTTGTCTTTTTCATAGAGGTTGATATACATGTTCAAATGACTTGAAATTTGGAAAGTAGACTATTGAGAGAATATATGGGTCACTGTAATTTTGGTAGAATTTATTGTGTACTTTTGGTAGGTGTTCATAATTTCACCTAATTATCTAAATAAATTAAGAAAATGCATTAAAAGAATTTATTTAGGAATGGACACTATGTTTTATGGTGTTCATTGGTCATGTGTGACATGTTGGTAAAGTTGGTTTTGTCCAATTATATGTTTGCAACATAAGTTAATAATTATTTCTTGCAAATGAGGTTTCTAGACAGATCTGGAAACTTAGCAAAGTTCTTCATGATATGTGATTTGTTGTAAAACTTGTTTATACAAAAGTTGTAGATAATTTATATATCTAGCTGCTGTTAAAATTTGGTGGCATTTGGCCATGTGGTTTAGGAGTTATAGCTGTTGAAAGTTGGGTTACAGAATTGCTTGCTCTCTGTCTTGTTAGACCAGTTTCTGTGTTTGTGTAAATTCGACATGTTAAACTTTGGAATCATGCTATGATGATTATAAATTAAATGTAGAGAATTTCATAAGATTTCCAAATGTCTTCTTTCAAGTCATTTGGATTTATAAAACTCCAGATATGATTGAATTATGAAGCTACTGTTTGCTTGTCTAGAAATGGATAAATTACAATTATAGTTGTTTGCTTGTATATTGTTAAGTGTGACTTATGCCTTTGAGGGTAGTTAAGTCAATACACATGAGATCTTGTGAAACCTTGTGTGCCATGCCTAATATGCTTGTCATCTTTTATATTAGGTTGTGTGATGTTTATTTAAGCAACATGAAGTGTCTATGCATGTGAAGTGTAATATGGTGTTTGTCTTGTTTACTGTATGTGGTGCATTGTCCATTGCATTTCCATGTATTCATACACTTGCATCTTACATCTCATCTAGGTATGTTAGATGCACTACGTGGAGGACATGATGTGGAGCTGAACCCGAAGATGGTGTTGGTGGATCCACCCCGCAGATCGAAGGACCGGACAAGTGGTAGGTTGGAGGATGCTCGCCAAGCGGGTTTCATCTGACATACTCTAACTTGAGTCGGATCCCAGGAAAGCCCCGGAGCATTATAAGTCTCCTACCTTCAAAGCAATCAATTCTATATATGTTATAAGTATTGTTGCATTAAGTGATAGGAGTTGGTTGGAAATCCTTACTGCAATATATCATTCCTTGTCCAGATATATGAATCCTTGAATCCTGTATAGACTAGGATCGAGTAGATGCTTAGCCATGCTTTAAGAGGTAGAAGTCAGGTGATTTCCTGTCACCTGCGAGATGTAGGGATATTCATATATGACACGGTTGGCTATAATTGCTATTGTGGAAAAGAACCATGTGTTAATAAAATGAAATGAGATCGGGCAGGATGACGATAGTGAAGCAACAAGACATGGAGGTCTTAGGTGTGGATCTATCCCCGTCTGAGTCGTTTAAGGACCGATTCGTTGTACGTCCTTGAGTCATGTTGAACGCAGTCTAACACTTAGTTGGCCGGATAAGTCGTTCCGACCGCGAAGCCGAGTAATACGGTTCAGGCCGGGAGTCTGAAAGGATCAAGATGCCCAAGAGGGGGGGGGGTGAATTGGGCTTTTCTAAAAATAAATGCAAGGAATAAATCCTACAAGCTGGAATTCACCCCTAGTGTCTACTTGTGTTCCTAGTGAGTCTACCGATACAAAGTTTTGCACCCTAGTTTCCAATCCTAGTCTAGCACGGCAAGTCTAGGAATGTAAACAAGCAATGTAAGTAAATACGAGAAAGTAAATGCTTGAAAGTAAAGGGGCAAGGAACACGGCGATGTTTTTCCGAGGTATCGGAGAGTCGCCACTCCCCACTAGTCCTCGTTGGAGCACCCGCGCAAGGGTGTCGCTCCCCCTTGATCCGCGCAAGGATCAAGTGCTCTCTACGGGTTGATTCTTCGACACTCCGTCGCGGTGAATCACCCACAACCGCTCACAAGATGAGTTGGGTCATCCACAAGCTTCGCCGGATGAACACCAAACTCCCAATCACCACCAAGCCGTCTAGGTGATGGCGATCACCAAGAGTAACAAGCTAGAACTCTCACTTGACCTCTACGAGCCTAAATGAGAAAGTGGATGCACACTTGTTACTCTCTAATCTCTAGTGAGGAACTCACAAGCTTTGATTCTCAAATCTCTATCCTCACTAGTGCTCTTGCACTACCTTGCACTTCAAAGGTGTTTAACAGCTGATCAAATGAGCAAGAGACCTCTAAAAGAGGTGGTGGGGATGTATTTATACACCCCACAGACGAAACGAACCGTTACCTGCTGACTCAGCAAAACTCGAGCTGACCGGACGCGCCGGTCGTACTGACCGGACGCGTCGGTCGCTCGTAACGGTCAAAAACCGAAAAACACCTAGATGACCGGACGCACCGGTCAGGGGTGACCGGACGCGTCCGATCGTGCGTGGAGCTTACTGTACTTGCACCGGACGCGCGACCGCGTCCGATGGGTGATGACCGGACGCGTCCGGTCGTCTCAGGACCTTACTGGACTATGACCGGACGCGCCGATCACACCCAGGTCGCGTCCGATCGGGTGTTTCCCTTAAGTGACACGTGTTGACTTCTGACCACCGCGTCCGGTCCTCGCGAGGACCGCATCCGGTGCTCAGAGCTAAAACCCCAGTCGCGGAACTGAACTGACCGGACGCGTCCGGTCATGCCGAGGACCGCGTCCGGTCACTGGAAAATGACCCGAAACTCTCCGAAAAGCGTTACAACTTCAACCAAGTTGCTCCCAACTGAACTTTGAGCTATTGTAGAGCTGCCTAGCGCCAAGTTTAACAAGTGTGCACCACACCTAAACATAGGACTCGCCTAGGTCAAGCTACCCGCTCATGCCCCCCTTTATAGTACGGCCAAAAGAGAAAAACGAAGATCCTAACGACTATTCCAAATGTCTCTCAACACCTCGACATCCGGAACTAACCGTCCTTAATCTTGACGTCACTCTTTTGAAAACCGAAACGATTTTCATCAAGGGGCATGAATACCATGGTGCCCAAAGCAGTTAAAACCTCCATGACCTAACTTACCAAAGTTTCTGCAAAACACACGTTAGTCATGGTAATAAAGCGTTGTCATCAATTGCCGAAACCAAACCTCGGGGTCTAGATGCTTTCAATCTCCCCCTTTTTGGTGATTGATGACAATACTCAGATATGAAAGATTTGAGTTGAGGTTTTTGAACATGCATGGTACACATAAGCAACAAGCAATTAAGTAGAGAAGTGAAAGGAAATGCTTATGTGTCCCAAGCCAAAAGAGTGTACTCATAAGATAAGACAAAGGCGCTAGTACACAAAAGGATGTAGCTCATAATTTATCGGAGTAAGGCACGGAAGCACAACCTTAGAGCTATAATTAAAAACGGTGACAAGAGATAACACTAACAGGATGAAACATTAAGACTTAAGGTTTATCTCACAATGACATGTCACACGAATGCAATGACTGAAAAGTAAACATGATGCATGAATGTAGCACACAGGAAAAAACGAAAAAACAACTCTCAAATCTCCCCCTGAAACTAACTACTCTCTCTCCCCCTTTGGCATCAAGCGCCAAAAGAAAAAAACTAATCTAAGGATCTGATGGGGGGACAGACGGAGTCGTGTCGGGTGCCGAGGTGCGCGGAGTAATCATGAAGTGTAGAGAATCGCCCTCGGAATCTGAGCTATCTGGCTGACCCTCTGATGAAGCATGTGGCTGTGTAACTGTCTGGGTCTGAACGGCAGGAACAGGTACTGTCGTAGTAGTAACGATAGGATCCGTCTGAGTGACCTGAGCCTGTAGCGAGCCAGTAGCAGGAGGATCTGTGGAGGCAACTGACGAAGGTAGAGTCTCTGTAGTACCAGTTCCTGTTACTGGAGGAATAGCTGCCTCTGAAGCTAACAACCCTGAAGAAGTAGCAACTGTAGTATGCGAGGGCGTCGGCTGACCAGTCAACTCGCTGTATGTAGCACTGAAATCACCGAAAGGTGTGCCTGTCAGGAGGTGAGGGCGAGGCTGGTCTGATGGTGTAAACCCCGTGTGAATAGGAGTGAAGCTCGGGGACTGGAAAGACTGGGGAACCTGCCGCTGTGGAGATGTGAACTGGTGACTCGGCTGTCCCTGACTCGATGGATCAGAAGCTGGTAAAGTAGAAGTCAGGACGGAAGTAGGCGAAGGAACCCCAACCGTGACTAGGTGGCGCAGGAGGTCCAAGTATTGCTGCTGACTAGCTGCAGTCTGTCGCTGAATCTCATATTGCTGTCGCTGCATTTGCTGTTGCTGTTGCTCCTGTGCCTGGGTCAACCTCTCAAGAATTGCCACCATGGCTGGGTCTGTGCGGGAGGCTGAACCAGAGCCACCGGCCTCGTGGTCGTGGGACCGAGGAGACCGGTACCTGGGGATGGGCTGGTAGTCCTCATCAGTGCTGTCAGATGTCCCATCCTCAGGAAGGTCAGCAGGCTGAGCGTCAAGATCTGCAAGCTCTGCCTCTGCAAGCTCATCAACTGTGGCGTCCTGCTCAGCTGCTGTCTCAGGTACCTCAGGTCGCACACGCTGTCCTGGCACTGGGGCCTGATCTCTGGTAACTGACGTCCAAAGCTGACGGATATCATACTCAGGAAAAGCAGTGGTAGTATCTGATATCTCAGCTCGGATCTCTGCTGGCATCTGAATAGATGATCTGATAAGGAAGCAGATCCAGTGTGCGTAGGGCAGCTGACGATTACCCTTGAAGCCCTCAGCTATGGTGTCCTCCATCTCACTAAGTATGAGATCCCATATATCAAACCGTGTCTGTGAGAGGAGGTGGTGAACAACCCATAACTGCATCCGAGTCAGTCCCTCTCTGTAGCCAAGTCTGGGAAGAAGTGTGCGTCTGACTATAGCATCCAAAACTCTGGCCAGTGGAGTCAAACTGGCGGGCGTGCGTCGAGACCCTTCGCCAAAAGGCTCACGGAAGCAGGGTCGAACCAAGTCGGTAGGTGGCACTGTCCCGCCGTGAGGGCGTCTCGGAGGAGGAGTCTGACCATAACACAGCTGATGTATCTTTGTGTCAAAAGCTGGGAGTCTGAGAATCTCCCGTACTCTGCTGATGTATAGGCGGTGATCGCGGCCTCGGAATGCAAAGTGTATGAAATCATGGGCAGGATCAATCCATAGTGAAGCATAAAACTCTCTGACCCATGTGCCGCAGTATGCACCTGTCCGTCCAAGAAGATCTGACAAGCCTGGCAGAAAGGACAGGTGCGGACGTAGCTGCTCTCCCACAACCTCGACTAGTGACTCAAGTCGACAGACCCTCTGTGGTCGGAAAGCAATACCGCTGTCAACTAGAGCTCTGTAGAAATCCTCCTGAAGAGGGGTATAGAATCCTTCTGAAGCTCTGGGATCCCTCACAGGTGGAAACCACCGACTGACCTCCACGAACCTCAACCCCTGCACCTGACGTGCTGTAGCACCCCTCAAGTCAAAGTGCTCGACCGGGGGTGAACCTCTAGCTCTGGGAGGAGGCCGTGCTCCACGTCGCTGACCCTCTGGCCTAGGAGATACCTGAGTACGGGCGCGTGTGGAGCGGCGACGTACTGGAGACTGAGCTGGCTGCTCCTCTGTATCTGCTGTAGCCTCTGGAGCCTCTGTGGTCTCTGTGGGTGGATCAACTGATATATCCTCTGCAGCTCTAGTATCCTCAGTGCCCTCAGTGGCCTCTGTGCCGAGCTGTCGACCTTCAAGATGAAAGCGACGCTCGCCTATGCGTATGCCACTGCTCCTGCCACCTCTCTCTGCCTGCTCTGCTGCATCTGCTACGGCCTGAGCAATCTCTGCCTCTATGAGTGTCTTCTTCTTTCTGGCCAAGACTTTGACACGCTTCCCACGTGCAATCTCAGACCGACGAGGAGGACTGTCGTTCCCGTCACCAGGAGCACCACCGGCGTTCTTGCAACGCACCATACTGACACAGTGACTGAGAACCTCTGTAAGATGATGAACTGTCACTCAAGAGGCTTGGCCTCAATCCGTATCCGCAGGCTTGGCCTCGGATTTAGCAAACAGATTTCACCCGACACACGGACAGACTCGCTGCAACGACGGAATAGAGAGATCTACTATAAGCACATATACGACTAAAAGGTACGAAACCCTAGAGAAAGCAAGCATATGTGATACGATGAGAATTGAGACGTGAAGCTACCTCGGATCGACGAGATGACGGTGACAAGATGAGGTGACCTAGATCGCGAGATTTCCCGAATCCACCGGACGAGCTCTTCGCGAAGAAGACGACTCGCGACGAAACTCGTTGACGAACGAACGACCGACGAACCCTAGGGTTAGGGTTAGGGTTAGGGCAGATCGATGGAAAACGATCGGAGGCAAGCACGAGTCGTACCAATGTCGGAGATGAAGCTGGCTTGCAGGAGCGCGGCTCACCGGCGGTGGTGGCGCGGTCGGGCGACGGCGGCGCGGCGGTGGCGCGTTGGTGGCGGCGCGGCTGCGGGCGGCGCGGGAGCGGCAGCGAGCAGTGCGCGAGCGACGAGCGCGTGCGGGCGAGGAAGGGGCGGCGTGTGCTCGACAGGAGGTCGCCGGCGGCAGGGAAGACGGTGAGGAGCCGGCGAGGCGGCGAATAGGGCAAGGCGGCGACGGCGGAAGCGCGTGCGGGTGAGATGAGATTGGTCGGGGACGAATCGGTTTTATAAAGAGTTAGATCCGCGCGACACGTGATGACCGGACGCGGTGGTCGATATGACCGGACGCGGTGGTGCAGCGTCCGGTCATACTCCAGTAAGCTCCTGGAGTGACCTGACGCGTCCGGTGCGGACTGACCGGACGCGGTCTGAGTCCGGTCGTTGGAAGTTCGGGAATACATCGCGAATGACCGGACGCAGTGGTGGTAACCGGGACCGGACGCGGTGGTCAACAGAGGCGCGTCCGGTGCAGCGTCCGATCACTAGATCTGGAGTTGGTCTTCTGGATGACCGGACGCGCTGCTGGACGTCGAGACCGGACGCGGTGGTGAAGCATCACTGCGTCCGGTGCAGCGTCCGGTGCAGCGTCCGGTGACTGTTCTTCGCCCTTCTTTGATCCGAACTACGACGCGACTTCTCCCAATCAAGTTCCAATTCAAAGAGACACAAATAAACACCAATTGGAACACGAAATGAGAGACCTCACTCAAACCCTCAAAAATTTTAAAATAGATTGCCTTAGGCTAGTATTATTTTTAAGAAAATAGGCAATAAACACCCAAGGAGCAACGTATGGCCACGCAATAGAGTTTTTGAACCTTTAGGAGCGTCAAAATGCTCTCTCTATCCATGGACGAACACAGAGGTTGCTCAAAGCTTAACCGAAAAGAAACGACAAGAACAACAACCATGCATATGCAATGCAATACAAGAAGGTAAAACTAGAATGCTTGTCAAGTTTGATCCACGGTTAGGCTTTTTTCACTCCTCCAAAGAAGGGTTATCGTAACCGTGTTAGCCAAGCCCTAAAAACAATGCGATAAAAAATAAACATGGCATATTATACAATGCAATGCAAGGGACAACACACGCTCATTTTTTAAAGTTACTAGAATCAAGCACATTGAGCTCACTTCTTAACCTACAAAAGGTTGCCTCATCCAAAGGTTTAGTGAAGATATCCGCTAATTGATTTTCACTTCTTACACCTTCTAGTGATATGTCATTTTTAGCAACGTGATCTCTTAGAAAGTGATGGCGGATATCAATGTGCTTGGTGCGAGAGTGTTGTACCGGATTGTTAGCAATTTTAACGGCACTTTCGTTGTCACATAAAAGTGGCACCTTTTCAAGAACAATTCCATAGTCTAGGAGGGTTTGTTTCATATATATGATTTGTGCACAACAAGCCCCCGCGACAATATATTCCGCCTCGGCGGTGGACAAAGCCACACTATTTTGCTTTTTAGATGACCAAGATACTAAAGATCTTCCAAGCAAATGGCACCCTCCGGATGTGCTTTTTCTATCAATCTTGCAACCGGCATAGTCCGAATCGGAATAGCCAACTAGTTGGAATCTAGCTCCTTTGGGATACCAAAGACCAATGCTTGGGGTGAGCTTAAGATATCTTAGGATTCTTTTTACGGCACTTAGGTGAGGTTCTTTAGGGCATGCTTGAAAGCGAGCACACATGCACACACTAAACATGATATCGGGCCTAGATGCGGTAAGGTATAACAAGCTACCAATCATAGAACGGTAGAGAGTTTGATCAACCGGTTTACCTCCCTCATCTAGGTCGAGATGTCCATTTGATGGCATTGGGGTCTTGATTGGTTTGCATTCTTTCATCTTGAATCTTTTGAGAAGATCCTTGGTATACTTTTCTTGAGAGATGAAAATCCCTTCTCTCATTTGCTTTACTTGAAAGCCAAGGAAGAATGTGAGCTCACCAATCATTGACATCTCGAATTCCTTTGACATCAATTCACCAAATTCTTTGCAATAATCTTCATTTGTTGATCCGAAGATGATATCATCAACATATACTTGACAAATGAAAATCTCCTCATTAAACTTCTTGGTGAATAGTGTGGTGTCGACCTTCCCAATGGTGAAGCCCTTCTCAATGAGGAAGTCCCGGAGGCGTTCATACCACGCTCTAGGGGCTTGCTTGAGCCCATATAACGCCTTGGACAACCTATAAACATGATTAGGATATCTAGGGTCTTCAAACCCGGGAGGTTGATTAACATAGACTAGTTCATTTATAAAGCCATTTAAAAAAGCACTTTTCACATCCATTTGATATAATTTCATATCATGATGTGATGCATAAGCAAGGAGGATACGAATGGCTTCAAGTCTTGCAACGGGTGCAAAGGTTTCTCCAAAATCAAGACCTTCAACTTGAGAGAACCCCTTTGCAACTAGTCTTGCCTTGTTCCTCACCACTATGCCTTGGTCATCTTGCTTGTTTCGGAACACCCACTTGGTTCCAATGACTCTTGCACCTTTGGGATGCTCTTCAAGTGTCCATACTTGATTGCGGGTGAAATTGTTCAATTCTTCATGCATTGCAATCACCCAATCCGGATCTTGAAGAGCTTCTTCTACAGTCTTAGGTTCAACACAAGAGACAAAAGAGTGATGTTCAACAAAAGAAGCTAGCTTTTGGGATCGAGTCATTACTCCCTTTGTAGGACTCCCTATGATGAGATCTTGTGGATGTGCTTGAAGTAGTGGTGAATTTCTTTTATCAACCACTTGAGGAGGTGGATGAGGAGCATCAACATCTTGAGCTTGTGCCTCGGATTGTTCATGAGAGACATGAGTGTCTTCATTTTCAACTCTCTCATTCTTGTTATCATCTTGAGGCACACGTGATGAAGATGGTGGATCAACAATTTGTACATCGTCATCATCATCTTTTGGCTTGATGTCTCCCACCGGCATGTTCTTCATGGCCTCCCTCAAGGGTTCATCACCTACATCATCACAATTCTCAATTGCTCCTTGGGAGCCATTAGATTCATCAAATTCCACATCATATGTTTCTTCAACCAAACCGGTGGCATGGTTAAATACTCTATATGCTTTGGACTTTGATGAGTAACCAACAAGAAAACCAATATCACAACGTCTTTGAAACTTCCCTAGGTGTTGACGCTTCTTGTAGATGTAACATTTGCAACCAAACACCCGGAAGAAAGAAACGTCCGGCTTCTTGCCATTAAGCAACTCATAGGGGGTCTTGCCAAGAAACTTTTGTAGGAAGAGGCGATTTGAAGCATAGCATGCGGTGTTGATTGCCTCGGCCCACAACTTCTCCGGAGTGTTGTACTCATCTAGCATTGTTCTTGCAAGGGTGATCAAAGTTCGGTTCTTTCTCTCAACTACACCATTTTGTTGAGGAGTGTAGGTTGAAGACACCTCATGCTTGATTCCAATTTCATCACAATAAGCTTCAATGTTGGTGTTGTCAAATTCTTTCCCATTGTCACTTCTAATCTTCTTTATCTTGACTTCAAATTCATTTTGAGCTCTCTTTGTAAACTTCTTGAAGCAATTTGCCACTTCGGATTTGTCATGAAGGAAGAAAGTCCATGTATACCTTGAGTAGTCATCCACTATCACAAGACAATAGAGATTACCACCCAAGCTCTTGTATGTTGTAGGCCCAAACAAATCCATGTGTAGAAGTTCTAACACCCTTGAAGTTGACATGAAAGCTTTGGTTGGATGAGTGTTTGCAACTTGTTTGCCCGCTTGACATGCACTACAAGGTTTGTCCTTTTCAAACTTCACATCCTTCAATCCTCTCACTAGTTCTTTCTTCAATAGCTTGTTGAGAGTGTTCATTCCAACATGAGCAAGCCTCCTATGCCAAAGCCAACCAAGTGAGGTCTTGGTGAACAAACATGTCATCAAATTTGCATCTTCGGAGGTGAAGTCAACAAGATAAAGATTATTGTTGTCACAGAACCTCCTAATTATGATGGCCCACAAGCACACGTCATTGTCATAATGACCTCTGACAGTCGTACTTATGTTCACCATAACTTAAAAGGCCTGCTTTCCTCCGAACAGGATCCAATCACATGAGTATTGCAATATTACAACAGTTTATTCAAAATATTCAACAGAGTAAAGTAGCGGAAGTCTTACAATAACTTAGGTCACAAACCGGTTTTCAAACTTAAAACCTTAGGTAACATTATTACAAACCAGTAGTAGAGAAGTATCGGTAGTAACTTTATTACATCACACAAGCGAGATGCCTTGCCCAAAGGCCACACAATCTACTCGTCGTCACTGTCTTCAACCACGACGGTCATGCAACAAGGCTCGAAGCAGACTTGTTCATGAACCGCACCTGCAACAAGGGGTTAACAAACCCTGAGTACAAGAGTACTCAACAAGACTTACCCGACTAAGACAAAGACTCCAAGGGCATGCTAGCTTTAGGGAATCAAGGTACGGGTAATCAAGAATCAAATTTTTCTTTTGCAGAAAAGCTTACTAAGGTAAGTCCTTATCTTCAACATTTTACTTTTACCATTGATGGTTCATTAACCAATTCTAGGTGATCCTAATCTAGATCAAAGTAATTATCATCAAAACCTTTCTCATTCTTTCTTTCAATTCCAGTTCTTAACTACGATGTTGGTGCAAGGCCAAGACTCCTTTCTCGTGGAGTAACGACGATTCGAACCGCTTCATTTACCCAGCTGGGGATTCCTAACCACACGACATATGTAGAACTGAATCTTGCATATATCAACTCTTACTCGGGTTTTCCCAAAACCAGAACGTGTCCATCGCCACCCGAGAGCACAGTACTCCTCGAACCCGGCCCGATTCTAGCCCCGAGGGTACACGTTACTCTCGCCATCTCTCCACTCCCAGTGCGAGGTTAGACGTTCTCGTAATGGACTAACCAAAGTAAGGCTTACCCGACATGGGCACATGGCTAGTACTAATAAAAACTCCATGACGCGAGGGCCAACAACGTACGGTCCTTAACTGATAAGGCGGAAACAATACAGTGGGACTCCTTTCCCAATGCATGTTAGCAGTGGCCAAACCACCCGCCCGATCTTATAAGTTCATTCACATATTTCAATATTCATTCGATATGCCGTCATGGCTATGTAAACATTCTTTTAAAAGCTTAACTTCTAGCATAGCGAAGCATACTACGCATTTTCTGTAAATCAGGTATCAAGGTTGATATCACAATAATCAAGGATGATAATGCAGCAATTAGGTTATCACTCAACTCCTAATTACTTAATGCAGTCAACCATAATATAAATAATAAAACATTTGTAAAACTCAAGGTAGGGTTTAAATGCACCGGGGCTTGCCTTGCTCAAACACGACGACCGACTCAGACTCGAGGACTTCACCCCCTGGTCCGGAACCCACCGACGATCGCTCTTCTCCGGAAGCTTGATCGACGACTTCGGCTTCCTCGAAAGCGGAGACTACACGAATACATAACATGCTTTAACATGATGCTCGATGATAAACATGATGCTTGATGATAACATGCTACGAGTTACTACTGGAGTACAACTTACTTCTACGGTACAGTCGCAAACAGAAAACCTACTAACTAGAAGCGACGATTCCAGCGATACCAGCTTTTAACCTAACAAGTTACTAACGAGCTCAATCATGAAATTAAGGTGCCAAAGATCACCAAAGGGTAGTGACCTAAGGACTTCACTCAATCAAAAGGCACCCAACACTTAAAGTTCTCAAATTAACATTTATTTTCTATTTAACTAATTAGGGCATAATTAGGAGTTGATCAAATTTTACCTAATCAAGCTCAAACTTTTTCTATGGGTTAAGAATGAATTACAACAGTGTTATAATAAATTTCATAATTTTTGGATAAATAAATTAATTATTAAAATTACTGGAAGTTGCATTTAATCTTTAATGAAACTAATTAATTCTACTGCTCAAAGTATTCAAATTCATGATTTAACATTTTTTCTAGATAGTTTATACATTGAAAAGCTTACCCAAAAATTTTCATGAATTTTGGAACTCTACACAATTTTTAATGAAATAAACAAATAATAACACTATTCATTTATTTGAAAAAGAAAACAAAAACGAAAAACCGAACCGGGCCGATCTCCTCTTCTCTCCGGTCCGGCCCAGCCGAGCGGCCCGCTCGCGCGCGCCCGCGCTCGCGCTCGCGACCGGCCCAGCAGCGCGGCCCAGCCCAGCGCTGGCCCTCTCTCACTCGCTGACACTGTGTCCCCACCTGTCATCTTCCTCCTCCCGCTCGCCCGCTCGCTCCCGCGTGCCCGCGCGCTCGCCCGTGGTGACCGGCCGATGACCGAAGCCTCGGTCGACCAACCGAGCGATCCGACAGCCTCTACGCGACCTAGCGAACCCATTTTGCTAACTTGCAGCTCGTCTCGAGCTCCGGTGCTACCTTACTGACGACGGTGGCGGTCCAACAACCACGGTGACCGGCGACTCGACAACACAACGGTGAAACGATCAAGGCGAGTGGCCAGGGAGCATCAGGGGCGTACCACGATCACGAAGGAGTGATCGGTTGAAGCTGAGAGGCTCTGGAGGCGGCTGGCCACGGTGGCGGGGCTCGACGGAAACGGCGGTGACCCGAGGTAGAAGACGACGGCTCCCCGGCGATCCTGAGCAGTAGCGTCTACACAAGGAGGCGCAACAGGTTCGCAAGGTGATGGCGGAGCGATTGGCGAGATGGAGATGGATGCGGTGGAGCAGGGAGGGCGAATTTAGCCGGCGAAAGGAAGACGGTGGCGGCGGCGATGGTGAAACCGACGGCGACAGTGGCGGTGACGGTCTTTATATAGAGTTGTGGAGCCAAAGAAGCAGCTGGAGAGCGCGAGGCGATCACTGTGGTCGCGGTGGCAGGATGGAAGGTCGTGGAAGCGGCCAGCGCGACGTCGGCGGCTCGCCGGCGCCCATGCCGCGCGCTGCCGGTGCGTGATTCGCCGGTGCACTGTAGCTGTTCCCCCCCAACTTTTGAAATTCCAAACTGTTTTCTCAAATTACTCTCAAAATCATGTAACAACTTGAAAAACTTCCAATCTATGAAATCTTCAGAATTTCAAGCTCTACAAGTTTTGTATTGAACACTTTTTCAAATTCTCACTGGATTTTGAAATTTGAATTTAAACTCAAAAGGGAACACATTTTTCAGATTTGGTAATTTAGAAATTACTTTTGATTTTGTATTGAAACTTCAAAATCTCCAAACATCAAAGTTGTATATCTTGACCAGACCTACAACTTTGCTGTTCAAAACTTTTTCAAATTCTGCCTCCATTTTGAAATCTTAGTTTGGGGACAAAAATGAATTAAATCTGAAATTTGTTTATTTTCAAAATTGCTCCACATTTTACACTAAAACTTTGAAAACTCAAAACACCAAAGTTGTAGCCCTTGAAAAGTTCTACAAACTTGGTTTTGAACTTTTTCCCAAATTTTGCTTAGATTTTGAATTATTTCAAAAGGGGTAAAACAGGGTTTTGAAATTTAGGGTTTTCGGAGGAATTTTAAATTGAAATTTGCTGCTACTTTAATTGGTGATTACTTAGTGATCAAAACCTCACCCAAGGGCATAATTTGGACCAACATGACATGGTTGACCAAATGCCACTCTTGGTTGACCAATTAGCTTTTAAAAAAATTCTTTTACATTACTCCCCAGATTTGAATTAAAATTTGAATCGGAAAACTCGTGACAAGTTTTGGGACTCCAATTCAAACTCAAATTTGGAGCTTCATTTTAGATGTTGTACTTGAGCTCATACCCTACACTTGACACTAGTGTGCAACACAGTCGCACACCTCAAATTACGCAGGGCATGGACTAAGTATTTGCGGTGGCATTCGAAATTAGGGTTTTCGGGTTCGGAGCACACCACTGAGAAACACATTCAACCTAGATAAGTAAACTCGTTTTAGTTGATGCATAACAAGTTTAACCTAACAGGGATGCTTTGCAATGCATTATGATGACATGGCAGATTAATTAGCACTATAACACCCGGGGTGTTACAGCCCTTCCCCCTTAAAGAAATCTCGTCCCGAGATTTAAAGCCTTGAGTTAAGTAATGGAAAAGGAAACGTGTCAAGCAAACACGTCCAAGACTTGTCTACAAAACAGGTAGGGGTTTTCTGCATTACAACGATTTTAAAAGGATAGGTTACAGTTTAAAGAGGAAATTGCAACCTAGATAGAAGCAAAGAACTCCGGGAAATTCTCCAACAGGTAATCCTCCGATTCCCAGGTGGCTTCCTCTTCTGAATGTTGATTCCACTGTATTCTGTACCATTTTGTTGTTCTACTACGGGTAACACGATCTTTTTGATCCAAAACTCGGACAGGATATTCAGAATATGTCAAATCCGGTTCAAGTTCAACTCCCTCAACATCAACCACTTGATCATGTACTTGTAGACACTTCTTCATTTGTGATACATGAAATACATTGTGCACGGCTGACAGTTGTTCAGGCAGCTTTAATCTATATGCCACCTTCCCACATTGTTGAATGATTTGAAAAGGACCAATATAACGTGGTGCGAGTTTGCCTCTGACTCCAAATCTGCTAACTCCTTTCATGGGTGATACTTTTAGATAAACATAATCCCCTACTCGGAATACCAAAGGTCTACGCCTTTTATCA
The DNA here is from genome assembly GCA_038087645.1 of Saccharum hybrid cultivar R570. Taxonomy (NCBI): domain Eukaryota; kingdom Viridiplantae; phylum Streptophyta; class Magnoliopsida; order Poales; family Poaceae; genus Saccharum; species Saccharum hybrid cultivar. The sequence continues at coordinate 1,981,872 of JAQSUU010000664.1, read as the reverse complement.
GCATAACTCTTTTGTCTGGACTGAGCAACTTTTAAATTATTCTGGATCTGTCGAACTTTTTCTTCTGTTTGTTTCACAAGATCAACACCGAAAAACCATCTTTCTCCCGGTTCTGACCAATTCAATGGAGTTCTGCACCTGCGGCCATACAATGCCTCAAACGGTGCCATTTTGATACTCTCTTGATAACTATTATTGTAAGAGAATTCTGCTAACGGTAACCACTCATCCCAAGTGTCTGAATAATTAAGTGCACATGACCTTAACATATCTTCTAGAATTTGATTGACCCTTTCAGTCTGACCACTTGTCTGTGGATGATAAGCGGTACTGTGCAAAAGTTCTGTACCTAGGGACTCATGTAGGTGTCTCCAAAATTTGTTAACAAACTGCGTACCTCTATCTGATACAATGGTCTTTGGTACCCCATGAAGGCTCAGGATTCGTGCAATATAAATTCTTGCATAAGTTATAGCAGAATAGTCCACCTTAACTGGAATAAAATGAGATGACTTTGTCAGTCGGTCCACAATGACCCAAATTGAATCAAAGCCTCTTGAGGTCTTGGGTAACCCAGTAATGAAATCCATACTGATATCTTCCCACTTCCAGGATGGAATGGGCAAGGGTTGTAACATTCCTGCCGACTTCAGGTGTACCGCCTTCACCTTACAACAAGTATCACATCTAGCAACATACTTAGCAATCTCAATTTTCATTTTGGTCCACCAGAATCTCTGTTTCAAATCTTGATACATCTTATTACTTCCTGGATGAATAGAAAACCTTGTCCTATGTGCTTCATCAAGAATGAGTCGACGTAACTCTGGAACCTTTGGGACCACTAGCCGGTTCTTAAACCATAACACATCTGCCTCATCAATACTGAAACCTGTCTGTTGACCAGTTCTAACTTTTTCTTTGATGTGAGTGATTCCGGAATTCTTTCTCTGAGCAGACACAATCTGATCTTTGAGTGTTGATTCTACTGTGACATTAGTCAACTGACCTTGTGGAACTATTTCAATATTCAACTTTTCCAATTCGTAACACAAACTGTAATCCATTGGCTTCACAGTCGTACAATTGCAATGATTCTTTCTACTGAGTGCATCAGCAACTACATTCGCTTTTCCAGGGTGATAGTGTACTTCTAAATCATAGTCCTTTATCAACTCAAGCCACCTTCTTTGCCTCATATTCAATTCTGACTGAGTAAAGATATACTTTAAACTCTTGTGATCTGTATACATGTGGCAAGTATTACCCAACAAGTAATGACGCCAGATTTTTAATGCATGAACCACAGCTGCTAGTTCAAGATCATGTGTCGGATAATGTTCTTCATGGCGCTTCAACTGTCTCGAGGCATAAGCAATGACTCTGCCTTCTTGCATCAATACGCAACCAAGGCCAATACCTGAGGCATCACAGTAAACATCAAATGGCTTTTCTATATCTGGTTGTGCCAAAACTGGAGCAGTTGTCAATGACCTCTTTAAAATTCTAAAAGCTTTTTCACATTCTGGAGACCATATGAACTTAGTTTGATTCTTCAACAACTCTGTGATTGGCTTGGCTACCTTTGAAAAGTCAGGTATAAATCGACGGTAATAACCCGCCATTCCCAGAAAACTTCGGACTTCATGAACTGAGATTGGTGGCTTCCAATTCAGAATATCTTTCACCTTGCCAGGATCTACTGCTACTCCTTCGGCTGACAACACATGTCCTAAGAATTGCACTTCTTTTAACCAAAACTCACATTTACTGAACTTGGCATACAATTGATGATCTCTCAGACGAGTCAGAACAACTCTGAGATGCTCAACATGCTCTTCTTCACTTTTGGAGTATACCAGAATATCATCAATAAAAACAACCACAAACTTGTCAAGTTCTGGCATGAAAACTGAATTCATCAGATACATGAAATGTGCCGGTGCATTAGTGAGACCAAAAGACATAACTAGGTACTCATACAGTCCATATCTAGTGGTGAATGCAGTCTTTGGGATATCTTCAGGTCGAATCTTAATTTGATGGTATCCTGATCGAAGATCGATCTTTGAAAATACCTTTGCCCCCGCAAGCTGATCAAAGAGCAGATCAATGCGAGGCAACGGATATTTATTCTTAATGGTTACTTCATTCAGCGGTCGATAGTCAACACACATCCTTAAAGTCTGATCTTTCTTCTTGACAAAAAGAGCTGGACATCCCCATGGTGAGGAACTGGGTCTGATAAAACCTTTGTCACGTAACTCTTGCAATTGATCCTTAAGTTCTGCTAATTCATTGGGTGGCATTCTGTAAGCTCTCCGGGATATTGGGGCAGTACCCGGTTTTAACTCAATCACAAACTCTACATCTCTGTCTGGTGGCAGACCTGGTAGATCATCTGGAAACACGTCTGGAAATTCACAGACTACCGGTATATCACAAATCTCCTGTACTGAAGTTGCACATACCCTTTCAACTGTTCTCTTTGGGATAGGAAGTTGGATAAGAAGATGAGATTTATTATCTGGCAGGTTCAACCTTATAGTTCTGTGCAGTGCATCTATAAGGGCTCCTCTTTGGTACATCCAATTCATACCCAGGATTACATCTATATCCTGTTTCTGTAATATTATCATTGAGGTAGGGAATATATGCCCACCTAACTCTATAGGTACGTCACGTACCATCTCCTTAGTACACAGTCGTCCCCCGGGCGACTGGATAAAGAAATCTTCTTGTGTTCCCATAATTGGAATGTCATACTTAACAACAAAGGTGCGATTTATGAATGTATGCGATGCACCTGAATCAAATAACAGTACTGCTGGATGATTAGCAACAGGGAACATACCCATCATAACAGGTTCTCCCTCTGGGATTGCACTTGCTTGAGTGTAGAATACACGTCCGGTCTTCTTCTCACCCTTACCCTTCTGAACATTCAGATTATTATTCTTACTCTGAGGTTGTTGCTGTTGTGGTACGGGAGCTCTGGGATAATTAGGATTGTACTGCCTTGGATACGGGCAATCCTTGGAAAAGTGGCCTGGCTTTCCACAGTTGTAGCAGGGAAAGTTATGGGTTACTGGAGTCTGGTTCCGAATACCAGGGGCATTCGGCTGCTGTGGATATTGCGGAATTGCGGCAGGACGGAAAAACGTCTGCGGCTGAGCTTGGTACTGCGGTGGACGATAAGTTGGACGGAAATGGTTCTGAGGGTGATAAACAAACTTCTGGCGTTTCTTAATGCCGCCAGACGGACTTGAAAACACTGGCTTCTTTTTCTTCGACTCCTTGTGCAGTCGGGACTTCTCTTCTGACGCAATAGCCACATTGACTATCTCATGGTAAGTAGCATTATAGCAGGTGACTAATGCTTCCTGGATTCTGGTACTCAAACCTCTCATGAAACAACTCTTCTTCTTTGCATCGGTATTCACATATTCAGCTGCATACTGGGACAGATGATTAAATTTGCCCACATATTGTAGAACTGTCTGGTTTCCTTGCTTCAGTGAGAGAAACTCCTCTAACTTCATGGCCATGACACCATCTGGGATATAATGTGCTCTAAAGGCTTCACGAAACTCCTGCCAAGTGACACGGTGGCCAGCAGGCTGTGCGGCGACTAGATTCGCCCACCACGCCCCTGCGGCACCTCTGAGTTGTTGTGCTGCAAACACAGGCTTCTGGTGCTCCGTGCACTGTAACAGTTCAAACTTCTGCTCCATGGTACGGAGCCAGTCATCCGCCTCTAGCGGCTCATCTGCCTTTGAGAACACTGGTGGACGGGTATCGGTGAAATCCACATAAGTGGTTTCCCCTCCATTGTTACGGCCTCGACGACCCTGATTCCCATTCTGATTCTGATTCTGAGCCAACAGGGTAGTAGCATTAACTAGTGCGGCAATAGCTTCTGCCAAGGTAGGTGGAAACGGTGGGGGATTCGGATTATGGTCCCCTTCCTGGGAAGTTCCAGTACCGTCCATCTGTTGTACACAAACCATGTTTATTTACATTGCTTTATTGAATTAAAAAGCGGTTAGGACAGAACTGGTATACACATACAAACTCATCTTACATATTTCATTACAAACTGGCTTGCAAGCAAGAAACCACCCACTAAGGTTCTTAGAAAGCAGGAAAGACTACTATATTACACAACCATCCATGTCGGCCCTTCACTCCTCATCATCATCGCTGATCACGATCACTTCCTCCTCATTCTCTGGAGCACTTGCACCAGTGACATGACTTGCATCATCCCCACTTTCCATCATGGGTTCATCTTCTTCCGGATCTTCTTCATTGTCCTCTCCATCAGGAACAACCACGGCACCAACATCATCTTCTACTGCCTGGGGCTGATGATTGGGATTCATCAGATCATTTAGCCTATGAACTTCCTCATGCAGAACTGTGTTGTACTGCTCCAGGTGTGTCACATAAAGCTCCAACTCACGAACACGAGCCCTGGCTTCTGTCTCCCTTTTCCAAAGACTCCTTCTGGAACTGTTTCCAAAAACGCATGTTGCGCTTCAGTCGCTCTACTTCTGATGTAAGCCTTGCAACCTCTGACTCCGAATCCGGGTTCGGATTACGGCTACTGCTTGCTCCATCAACTCTGGCAGCCAACTGATGACGCGGCACTCCTTGCGGACCCGTTTTCTTGCGAGGAGTCGTCTTCACACGTGCCATCCTAAAACAAGACAGAATTAGGACGATGAGAACAGATAGGGGGATCTGAAGGTTAGCATGAATAGGATTGAACCTTACTTAACCCAAACCACTTTAAAAGGGAAGGTAACTTAAGCAGGTTAATTAAACATGATGCATGCATTCGTACTTACGATCTAACAGAAAGATTTAAGTAACACATGCAATCTTTATAACATAGGGCACTATACATGATACTTCACTACGAAGCTTTCAAATATGAGCTAAGGAAACTATAGAATGGATTAAGAGAAGCAAAAGCAATTTGGACCAAAAATATCAGTATTAAATTTGTTGACCCAAATCATTTTGAAGTTTTACAAGGTAATACTACAATAACCCGAGTGATTATGCTCTGGTACCAGCTGTCACAGAACCTCCTAATTATGATGGCCCACAAGCACACGTCATTGTCATAATGACCTCTGACAGTCGTACTTATGTTCACCATAACTTAAAAGGCCTGCTTTCCTCCGAACAGGATCCAATCACAGGAGTATTGCAATATTACAACAGTTTATTCAAAATATTCAACAGAGTAAAGTAGCGGAAGTCTTACAATAACTTAGGTTACAAACCGGTTTTCAAACTTAAAACCTTAGGTAACATTATTACAAACCAGTAGTAGAGAAGTATCGGTAGTAACTTTATTACATCACACAAGCGAGATGCCTTGCCCAAAGGCCACACAATCTACTCGTCGTCACTGTCTTCAACCACGACGGTCATGCAACAAGGCTCGAAGCAGACTTGTTCATGAACCGCACCTGCAACAAGGGGTTAACAAACCCTGAGTACAAGAGTACTCAACAAGACTTACCCGACTAAGACAAAGACTCCAAGGGCATGCTAGCTTTAGGGAATCAAGGTACGGGTAATCAAGAATCAAATTTTTCTTTTGCAGAAAAGCTTACTAAGGTAAGTCCTTATCTTCAACATTTTACTTTTACCATTGATGGTTCATTAACCAATTCTAGGTGATCCTAATCTAGATCAAAGTAATTATCATCAAAACCTTTCTCATTCTTTCTTTCAATTCCAGTTTTTAACTACGATGTTGGTGCAAGACCAAGACTCCTTTCTCGTGGAGTAACGACGATTCGAACCGCTTCATTTACCCAGCTGGGGATTCCTAACCACACGACATATGTAGAACTGAATCTTGCATATATCAACTCTTACTCGGGTTTTCCCAAAACCAGAACGTGTCCATCGCCACCCGAGAGCACAGTACTCCTCGAACCCGGCCCGATTCTAGCCCCGAGGGTACACGTTACTCTCGCCATCTCTCCACTCCCAGTGCGAGGTTAGACGTTCTCGTAATGGACTAACCAAAGTAAGGCTTACCCGACATGGGCACATGGCTAGTACTAATAAAAACTCCATGACGCGAGGGCCAACAACGTACGGTCCTTAACTGATAAGGCGGAAACAATACAGTGGGACTCCTTTCCCAATGCATGTTAGCAGTGGCCAAACCACCCGCCCGATCTTACAAGTTCATTCACATATTTCAATATTCATTCGATATGCCGTCATGGCTATGTAAACATTCTTTTAAAAGCTTAACTTCTAGCATAGCGAAGCATACTACGCATTTTCTGTAAATCAGGTATCAAGGTTGATATCACAATAATCAAGGATGATAATGCAGCAATTAGGTTATCACTCAACTCCTAATTACTTAATGCAGTCAACCATAATATAAATAATAAAACATTTGTAAAACTCAAGGTAGGGTTTAAATGCACCGGGGCTTGCCTTGCTCAAACACGACGACCGACTCAGACTCGAGGACTTCACCCCCTGGTCCGGAACCCACCGACGATCGCTCTTCTCCGGAAGCTTGATCGACGACTTCGGCTTCCTCGAAAGCGGAGACTACACGAATACATAACATGCTTTAACATGATGCTCGATGATAAACATGATGCTTGATGATAACATGCTACGAGTTACTACTGGAGTACAACTTACTTCTACGGTACAGTCGCAAACAGAAAACCTACTAACTAGAAGCGACGATTCCAGCGATACCAGCTTTTAACCTAACAAGTTACTAACGAGCTCAATCATGAAATTAAGGTGCCAAAGATCACCAAAGGGTAGTGACCTAAGGACTTCACTCAATCAAAAGGCACCCAACACTTAAAGTTCTCAAATTAACATTTATTTTCTATTTAACTAATTAGGGCATAATTAGGAGTTGATCAAATTTTACCTAATCAAGCTCAAACTTTTTCTATGGGTTAAGAATGAATTACAACAGTGTTATAATAAATTTCATAATTTTTGGATAAATAAATTAATTATTAAAATTACTGGAAGTTGCATTTAATCTTTAATGAAACTAATTAATTCTACTGCTCAAAGTATTCAAATTCATGATTTAACATTTTTCCTAGATAGTTTATACATTGAAAAGCTTACCCAAAAATTTTCATGAATTTTGGAACTCTACACAATTTTTAATGAAATAAACAAATAATAACACTATTCATTTATTTGAAAAAGAAAACAAAAACGAAAAACCGAACCGGGCCGATCTCCTCTTCTCTCCGGTCCGGCCCAGCCGAGCGGCCCGCTCGCGCGCGCCCGCGCTCGCGCTCGCGACCGGCCCAGCAGCGCGGCCCAGCCCAGCGCTGGCCCTCTCTCACTCGCTGACACTGCGTCCCCACCTGTCATCTTCCTCCTCCCGCTCGCCCGCTCGCTCCCGCGTGCCCGCGCGCTCGCCCGTGGTGACCGGCCGATGACCGAAGCCTCGGTCGACCAACCGAGCGATCCGACAGCCTCTACGCGACCTAGCGAACCCATTTTGCTAACTTGCAGCTCGTCTCGAGCTCCGGTGCTACCTTACTGACGACGGTGGCGGTCCAACAACCACGGTGACCGGCGACTCGACAACACAACGGTGAAACGATCAAGGCGAGTGGCCAGGGAGCATCAGGGGCGTACCACGATCACGAAGGAGTGATCGGTTGAAGCTGAGAGGCTCTGGAGGCGGCTGGCCACGGTGGCGGGGCTCGACGGAAACGGCGGTGACCCGAGGTAGAAGACGACGGCTCCCCGGCGATCCTGAGCAGTAGCGTCTACACAAGGAGGCGCAACAGGTTCGCAAGGTGATGGCGGAGCGATTGGCGAGATGGAGATGGATGCGGTGGAGCAGGGAGGGCGAATTTAGCCGGCGAAAGGAAGACGGTGGCGGCGGCGATGGTGAAACCGACGGCGACAGTGGCGGTGACGGTCTTTATATAGAGTTGTGGAGCCAAAGAAGCAGCTGGAGAGCGCGAGGCGATCACTGTGGTCGCGGTGGCAGGATGGAAGGTCGTGGAAGCGGCCAGCGCGACGTCGGCGGCTCGCCGGCGCCCATGCCGCGCGCTGCCGGTGCGTGATTCGCCGGTGCACTGTAGCTGTCCCCCCCAACTTTTAAAATTCCAAACTGTTTTCTCAAATTACTCTCAAAATCATGTAACAACTTGAAAAACTTCCAATCTATGAAATCTTCAGAATTTCAAGCTCTACAAGTTTTGTATTGAACACTTTTTCAAATTCTCACTGGATTTTGAAATTTGAATTTAAACTCAAAAGGGAACACATTTTTTAGATTTGGTAATTTAGAAATTACTTTTGATTTTGTATTGAAACTTCAAAATCTCCAAACATCAAAGTTGTATATCTTGACCAGACCTACAACTTTGCTGTTCAAAACTTTTTCAAATTCTGCCTCCATTTTGAAATCTTAGTTTGGGGACAAAAATGAATTAAATCTGAAATTTGTTTATTTTCAAAATTGCTCCACATTTTACACTAAAACTTTGAAAACTCAAAACACCAAAGTTGTAGCCCTTGAAAAGTTCTACAAACTTGGTTTTGAACTTTTTCCCAAATTTTGCTTAGATTTTGAATTATTTCAAAAGGGGTAAAACAGGGTTTTGAAATTTAGGGTTTTCGGAGGAATTTTAAATTGAAATTTGCTGCTACTTTAATTGGTGATTACTTAGTGATCAAAACCTCACCCAAGGGCATAATTTGGACCAACATGACATGGTTGACCAAATGCCACTCTTGGTTGACCAATTAGCTTTTAAAAAAATTCTTTTACATTACTCCCCAGATTTGAATTAAAATTTGAATCGGAAAACTCGTGACAAGTTTTGGGACTCCAATTCAAACTCAAATTTGGAGCTTCATTTTAGATGTTGTACTTGAGCTCATACCCTACACTTGACACTAGTGTGCAACACAGTCGCACACCTCAAATTACGCAGGGCATGGACTAAGTATTTGCGGTGGCATTCGAAATTAGGGTTTTCGGGTTCGGAGCACACCACTGAGAAACACATTCAACCTAGATAAGTAAACTCGTTTTAGTTGATGCATAACAAGTTTAACCTAACAGGGATGCTTTGCAATGCATTATGATGACATGGCAGATTAATTAGCACTATAACACCCGGGGTGTTACAATTGTATCTAAAGCCTTTGAATATCACTTGCTTGTCATCTATCTTTGAAACTTCCACTTCATTTGGTGTGAACAAGCATTGGAAGCCAAGGTCACAAAGTTGCCCAACGGACAACAAGTTGAAACTCAATGAAGCAACATAGAGCACATTTGAGAGTGAGTGATCATGTGATATTGCAATCTTGCCTATACCCTTGACTTTGCTCTTTGAATTATCCCCAAATGTGATCTTCTCTTGACATATACCATTCTCTTCAATGGTGGTGAACATACGAGGATCACCGGTCATATGTTGAGTGCAACCACTATCAATAACCCAATGAGTTCCACCGGTCTTGTAGTTCACCTACACACAAGAGATCAAGCTTTTTGTTTAGGGACCCAAACTTGAGAGGGGCCCTTGACTTTATCCACTAGTGACTTGGCAACCCATATTTTCTTTGGCCTATTCTTGTTTGGGGGACCCAAAAACATGACTTTCATCTTTCCATTTGAATCTTTTCTTAGCATATAATGAGCATTGAAAGCGAAAGGTCTAGCATGCTTGGACAAGGGTTGTGGTGGTGGAGTTTTGCATTCATGAGAAAAGTGACCTTCTTGACCACACTCAACACATCTCTTTGGCTTGGGCTTTGACTTGCTTTGTTGTTGTTGAGCTTTTGCTTTCTTCTCTTGATTTGCCAAGTACCCAATACCACTTCTATCCATCTTCATTACGGTGTTCATGAGGAGCTCACTTTGCAAATGTTGGCCTCTTGTGAACTTGCTTAGGCCGGTCTTGAGATGCTCTTTTTCTTGCTTGAGCTTTTTGTTTTCTTCAATGAGTGACTCATTTGTTGGTTGCTTCTCAAGAGCCATCAAACCTTTTAGCTTCTTGTTCTCACTTGCAAGCTTCTCATTTTCACTCTTAATCTTGGCATAATCATCATGGTTGCTTGACTCAACCACACTCTTGCCTTTGCTACTAGAACCTCGCTCAATGCTTTCAATGATCAAGTCATCACATGATGTAGCTATATCACACTTAACAACATGGTTAGTAGCATCATGTGTCTCAAGAGCAAGTTCATTAGCAACCACAAGACTATCATAATTAATTTTTAATGTGGTATATTTGTCCTTTAGAGAATTGTGTCTAGTAATGAGCTCATCATGCTTCTTCTCAAGTTTATCATGTTGATCTTTAAGCTCTTTATAGGAGGTTTTGAGTTCCTTGAGAGTGGAAGACATCACTTCATTTTGAACTCTAAACTCACCACTAGTCTTTTGAATATTTTCAAGCTTTGATGAGAGTGATTCATTTTCATTTTGAAGATCATCATTTTCACTTCTAGTTCTTCTTATGATTTTAGTGTATTTGTTTAACAATTTTACAAGTTCATCATAAGAAGGTGAGTCATATTCATCATCACTATCACTATCGTCATCATCATCACTATCATGGTTTTGTACCTTTCGTTCACCCTTGGCCATAAGGCATAGGTGAGTAGTGGACGATGATGGTGAAGGAGGTGGTGAAGGTGGTGATGAAGATGTTGGTGAAGATGATGGCCCCATCACAAATGCGGCAACCTTCTCTTTCTCATCATTGCTTTCATCTTCGGAGGACTCACATGATGATTCAATGTCGGTGAGCCAATCACCAACAATGTATGCCTTTCCTCCCTTCTTTTTCTTGTGGAACTCCTTCTTTTTGCCATCCTTCTTCTTGTATGGCTTGTTCCTCTTCTTCTCTTCTTCTTCATCACTTGAATCATTTTTCTTGCCCTTGTTTTTGTTCTTGTACTTGTCTTTTGGTGGTCTAGGGCATTGATGAGCTAGATGACCAAGTTCACCACAATTGTAGCAATCCATCTCCGAGATTGGCTTTCTCTTGCTACTTGTGAAGAATTTCTTCTTCTTGCCATCGAACTTGATGCCACTCTTGTTAAGCTTCTTTAACATCTTGGTGGTCTTTCTCACCATGAGTGCAAGTGATTCATCATCAACATCACTATCACTTGAGCTTTCTTGCACCATCATGACTTGGCCTTTCATCTTCTTCTTGTCATGACTAGCTTTGAAGGCCAAATCTTTCTTCTTGGAAGATGATGAGCCCTCTTCCGGAGTGATATGCATGTACATCTCATGAGCATTGATTTTCCCCAAAACTTGCGTTGGTGTTGCGGTGGAAAGATCACTTTGGTGAAGCACGGTGACAATATGTCCATACTTCTCAACGGGAAGCACACTCAAGATCTTCCTTGCAACATCCGATTGACTCATTTTGGTGAGCCCAAGAGCATTGAGGTCCTCTACAAGAACATTCAAGCGAGTGTACATGTCATTAGCACTTTCTTTGGGAAGCATCTCAAAAGAATTAATTTTCTTTAAGGCTATGTGATAGCGTTCCTCACGCTCACTCTTAGTTCCCTCATGGAGGGCACAAAGATTTTCCCACAATTCATGAACGTTCTTTGCATTACGCACGCGATTGAAGATATCTTTGCCTAAGCCCCGGTAGAGTGCATTTTTGGCCTTTGCATTCCACCGGTCGTACTTCTCCTCGTCACCACTTGGGTTAGCGGGATCCCTTATGGGGGGAAGCCCTTCGGTTGCGGCTCTAAGGCACCCAACATCTATGGCTTCGAGGTACGCCTCCATACGAATTTTCCAATATGGAAAATCGTCTCCCTCAAAAGTGGGAGGTGGTCCTTCCCCATTAGACATCTTGCTCTAGGCGGTAAAGCCTAAAAGTAGAGCAACACGGCTCTGATACCAATTGAAAGGATCAAGATGCCCAAGAGGGGGGGTGAATTGGGCTTTTCTAAAAATAAATGCAAGGAATAAATCCTACAAGCTGGAATTCACCCCTAGTGTCTACTTGTGTTCCTAGTGAGTCTACCGATACAAAGTTTTGCACCCTAGTTTCCAATCCTAGTCTAGCACGGCAAGTCTAGGAATGTAAACAAGCAATGTAAGTAAATACGAGAAAGTAAATGCTTGAAAGTAAAGGGGCAAGGAACACGGCGATGTTTTTCCGAGGTATCGGAGAGTCGTCACTCCCCACTAGTCCTCGTTGGAGCACCCGCGCAAGGGTGTCGCTCCCCCTTGATCCGCGCAAGGATCAAGTGCTCTCTACGGGTTGATTCTTCGACACTCCGTCGCGGTGAATCACCCACAACCGCTCACAAGATGAGTTGGGTCATCCACAAGCTTCGCCGGATGAACACCAAACTCCCAATCACCACCAAGCCGTCTAGGTGATGGCGATCACCAAGAGTAACAAGCTAGAACTCTCACTTGACCTCTACGAGCCTAAATGAGAAAGTGGATGCACACTTGTTACTCTCTAATCTCTAGTGAGGAACTCACAAGCTTTGATTCTCAAATCTCTATCCTCACTAGTGCTCTTGCACTACCTTGCACTTCAAAGGTGTTTAACAGCTGATCAAATGAGCAAGAGACCTCTAAAAGAGGTGGTGGGGATGTATTTATACACCCCACAGACGAAACGAACCGTTACCTGCTGACTCAGCAAAACTCGAGCTGACCGGACGCGCCGGTCGTACTGACCGGACGCGCCGGTCGCTCGTAACGGTCAAAAACCGAAAAACACCTAGATGACCGGACGCACCGGTCAGGGGTGACCGGACGCGTCCGATCGTGCGTGGAGCTTACTGTACTTGCACCGGACGCGCGACCGCGTCCGATGGGTGATGACCGGACGCGTCCGGTCGTCTCAGGACCTTACTGGACTATGACCGGACGCGCCGATCACACCCAGGTCGCGTCCGATCGGGTGTTTCCCTTAAGTGACACGTGTTGACTTCTGACCACCGCGTCCGGTCCTCGCGAGGACCGCGTCCGGTGCTCAGAGCTAAAACCCCAGTCGCGGAACTGAACTGACCGGACGCGTCCGGTCATGCCGAGGACCGCGTCCGGTCACTGGAAAATGACCCGAAACTCTCCGAAAAGCGTTACAACTTCAACCAAGTTGCTCCCAACTGAACTTTGAGCTATTCTAGAGCTGCCTAGCGCCAAGTTTAACAAGTGTGCACCACACCTAAACATAGGACTCGCCTAGGTCAAGCTACCCGCTCATGCCCCCCTTTATAGTACGGCCAAAAGAGAAAAACGAAGATCCTAACGACTATTCCAAATGTCTCTCAACACCTCGACATCCGGAACTAACCGTCCTTAATCTTGACGTCACTCTTTTGAAAACCGAAACGATTTTCATCAAGGGGCATGAATACCATGGTGCCCAAAGCAGTTAAAACCTCCATGACCTAACTTACCAAAGTTTCTGCAAAACACACGTTAGTCATGGTAATAAAGCGTTGTCATCAATTGCCGAAACCAAACCTCGGGGCCTAGATGCTTTTAGAGTCGAATGGTAGGTCGCATCTTGGAGGAGAGTAATGTTGTGCTTGGGGACATTGGTGTGAGACTAAGGGGGGTTAGAGTCCCTAGCACCTGGCAGAGTGTCACCCTTGGGGATGCGGCATCATTCGAACCCGTGACTCCTGAATTGTACGAAAGGTGGCTTGTGCGACCCTGGCAGGGGCCTGCGCGGTGAGTGTTAGAAATACCCCTCCAGCTGGATAGGAATTCGATTCGAATCGCCTTCGCTCCCGGTTAGTGAGCACTTGACTTGAGCAGCGGCAATATAGATTCAATTAAATTGAACGGATGATTAATTGGATGATGATGTATATGTTGCCTCCATTTATACCTGCTATGGTTAATATTGTTTGCTCCTAATCAAGTGAGTGTTCTAGTATAGGTGCTAATATAGATGACATGTTAATGATAATTAACTTGATTCTTAAGCATTAATGATTGATCATCTATATTAAGTTTTTATGCAAAATATTGTCAAGTTAGCCCCACTTTATATCAGCCTTGCATGATCCTTGGTGTCACTTTATTTCTGGTTTATGACGGGTAAGTCTAGCTGAGTACATTGTCGTACTCAGAGTTTTATCCTCACTTGTTGCAGGTTGTGATGTATCATGGCGACTGCAAGAGTTGGTTGGCTCCTGCCTTGTGGCAGAGTGTGATTATGGGCATCATCCTTCTTATTTACCTTATCTATAATGCTTTTGTTGGAAGTCGACCGTGGTACTGGCATGTATTTGAAATAAGAATAATGTTAGTTTCAAATTACTCTGCTTCCGCTATTTTTCAATGTAAGTTGTAATAACTATGTTGAACTTCGATGTATATTGAATTACTTGTGAAATGAATGTAACATGTGACTTGTTATGTTGAATCACTATGATCTTGGCTTGTATGTTGGTTGGTTTGAAATCCTTCGTGATTTCATTGGACTACCGGAGTTATATGGGCTCAAGTGTGAGAATTTAATCACTTCGGTGATTGTTTTTATACTTGTGCTCTTATAATTTGGACGGTTCCGTTACAATAAGTGTCAAGAAGTTGAAATTTTGTCAAAATATTTGTTGCTTTCACCTACACAACCATATGATTGCAGTACACTGACTGAACATTACAAATGTGATGTATTTTACACAATCATTTGAGATTTTGCTCTTAAAGCATAAAAATTGTATTTTTAGCATAAGCAGGCTAAGAAAAAAAATGTCACAAACTGCCATGACAACAGTGGTGTGTTAAGTTGGTTTCCTGGGAGTCAAATGCACAATTTTAGATACTGCATTACTAATGAAAGGTGTATTTCGTAATCCCCTTTGGTGTACTTTAGTTGAAAAGTTCTGCGATAGTTAAGATAAGTTCGGTTGGCTTGATTTACAGCAGTTATTAGACCATATAGGTGAATACCTAGGCATATCTTCCAAAATTTGAACTGACTGTTGAAACTCTAGGTGAACTGGTGATGAATGAAAAATGCTTTGGCCTTTGGATACAGTAATGATGGGTAACCAATGGCTGCTGGATGATAAAAGTGATGCTTTACATTGATGATTGTGACGACTGCAGAGGTGAGCTGCACAACCTACTGAAAGAAGAGGCGGGGAAAAAAAACACAGTTTGGTTCACGCTGGCCAATTTTACTGCCTTTGAACTGAATTCACTATAGAACGAGCAACATTGCTGCGTATTGACTGCAGAGAATTGCTGGAGTTTCAGTGCTGGTGATTAAGCTCTGATGCTTGCAAACAAGCAGGATATTAAGATTTCAGGGTGTGTGCTCTGCAGAACTCGTTTAGAGCCAGATATAATTGTAAATTGGTGGTGCTTGCTATCGTACATTTAGCTAAGTATATTTATGACTTCCATCCAATAAATATATATTATGTAAATGTGTTTATAATGAATCTACTGATGGCACATATTTAGTATAATAATAAATGAATATTAATACTATCTTTATACAAATTTGATTAAACTTAAATATTTTAGCATTTTTATATAAAAAAAATTACATCGTTTCTAGGACGGTGGACGTATATATTAGCACCAGCAGTAGCTAACTAGTTGCTGTAGACCGTACGTGCAGATATACGACTTGTAGAGATAAGGTACTTTATCGTATGATGATGTGCCATATCCAGTCCGTACAGCATAATTTAATTTTTTTTTTATAAAAAACATTTAATTAGATGCAGCTAGCTGCTTGGAATAATTATATTCCTTTTCTATGAAAAAATTTGTGTGATTTCTTCGGGTTTCTAGTTTCTTTCCCAGTGTCCATTTTAAACACCAAACTTCGTACTGGGCCTTATACTGCCAGCCCTGTGGGCTTTCTTTCCCCGCCATCGAAGAACTCTTGCAGTATCGGCACAAACAAGAAGAACAGGGCATTTGGCCCATCAAGAGTAACAGTTTCAGCCCACTAAAACAGCCCAGCAACCGTCGTCGTCGTTCCTGTTCCCCTCTCGCTCGCTCGTATACATGGCCAACCGGGCCACATGGCACGGCACAGGCACGGGAAGGCATGGCACTATGCAGCTTGGTAGCTTAGCCATGTCGTGCCTGATAGTGCCGCCGTGCTGTTGTCTTCGCCCAAGCACGACACTGAGGCCTGTCATCCGTGCCGTGCTGCTAGGCACAGCTGTCCGACGTGCCCGTGCCGGCCCGCTGCCGCGCCTCGCGCTCGAGGCCGTCGGGTCGTCGCCACGTCCAGCGCTTGTGGCCACTGCGTCGAGGCTCTCATTGCCGCAGCCGTAGCCGTGCCAACGCATCGCTGCGGCCCCAACATCATCGTCTCGAAGCCGCGCGAACACCGTCGCGCCGCTGACACTGTAGCCGAGCCTTGAGGAGAAGACGAGTGGGGGAGGGAGTGAGGTTTTTGCGGTTGGGACTCGGGAGGAGCAGAGGAGCCGGGAGGAGAAGAAAGAATCGGCGGCGGCTAGGAGAGGGAAAAATGAGAGAGAATGAAGAGGCACTTGCTTTTATACCTAGGTTCACCGTTTGCCTAAACGGTCCTTTAGTCCGTTTAAACGGTAAATAGAAGCCAGTCGTGTTATTTAGGTCCTAAACGGTGAATTAAACAGTTAGGCCATTTAAACCCATTTAAACCGTTCAATCCTGTCTAAACGGTCTAAACAAAATCAGATTAAACGTGATTAAATGAGCTAAACAACCATTTAATCCATAATTAAGTGAATTAAATGACTACGTCTATCACAATCAACGTGAAACTAATTAACATTGTAATTATATGAAGTGTTGTGGGATTTAGATTTATTCCAACAAGATTATTTGGTAGAATATTTGATTTTTACATGTGTAAATATGTATGGGTTCTAGCAAATTTTATTTTTACCTACATAAATATGTATATTTTATTGTTATTGTATAAAACCGTTTAGGCCGTTTAACTCCGTTTAAACGTTTAAACGGTCTAAACGTTAAACGAAGGGTGACCGACTGTTTACCGTTTAGAAAAACATTGCCTAGGTTAGAGATGATGCAAACCAATCCAATGGTCAGTAATAATGCAAATCAATCCAACGATCCAGAATAATTGGGCCATCATCATCTCGGCCCATTAACTATGCCGTGCCCGTGCCGGCACTACAGGCCGAACCTGCGGCCTAGGCACAGCCCAGGATCGTGCCTGTGCCGGCACTGGCACTATGAGTCCCCGTGCTGTACTTTTTCGGGCCGAGGCCGTGCCGGCCCATCGTGTTAGTGCCAAATGGAAAACTATACTCGCTCAATTCACAGTTTCACACTCACGACCCGGGAAGCTGCATCTCGCCGGCCGACGATGGCCCTGCCTCCGGCTCCCATCCTTGCGGCTTCCCTTCCCTAGCCTCAATCTGGCGTCCGAGATGGAGACCACGGAAGGGAGCGCGAACGCGAGCTCGACTGATTCCGCGACTTGTCCCGCCAGGGCCGCGGCCTTCTCCTCCTGCCTTCTCCACAGGCACTGGCAGAGCCAGGGGGGCAGGCAGGGGCCATGCCCCCCCAACACGACAGCTACACTATATTATGTATTAGAAAGTTATACTAATCTATATTAGAAAGATATAATAAATACTTTGTCATATATTTTTTAATGACTTCTAGACAACAAAATCACATAAATTTGTATTTTATCTTTGGATGAACCCATTCACAATGCAAAAATCTAAATAAATAAGCTACACTAAGTTATTTTATAGTTGAAACTCTTTCACCGGCCCCCATTATGCGTAATTTCTGGCTCCTCACTGTCCATGGGTGCGCGGAAGAAAACAATTTTATGTTCCTTGGATTGCTCGACAATAGCTAGGCCTAGGCTTGTTTGTTGTCCTGGTTCAAAGAACGTTTTAGTTAGTTTCTTTCCTTTCCTGTCCACCAGTAACCTGATTCGAATCAAAGCAGTGCCTTAATAAGTTCAGTCGATTGCAGCACTGTGAATGAAGCTTCCTTTTTTAGTTTCTGAATGTGAAGATTTTGCTAGGGGTTAAAAAAATGCCTACCCTGTGGGGCAGAGTTGAGTAGTTGACCGACGTGAAAATTTGGTACCTACAGTGTGATTCGGGCGACACCGATTCAGGCATAACACGGCCCTGGCATTCTGGCTGACACGGAGAAAAGAGAGTTGCGGGCTCCGGCGAGCAGTAGCGCCTTGTCACTGTGTTCAGAGATTACCAGCAGCTGTTCATGTGCCCCAAGTCACATCACTACCGTGTTCAGAGATTAGCAGCGGCTGTTCATGTTCAGATATTGTCATTGTTAGCTCGAATCGCCTTTTCTCGTAGATTCGTGGTGATTTGTGGCTACTTTTCCATTTATGTAAACAACCATTGATTGAAAAACTTAGTGGCAACATTATGCCTTGATTCGCACTCAAAGCAAGCAACCTTTCAAAAGAGCACAATCATTTGCAGCACCAAGAAGCACCTTTTTTTTTCATTGATTGACTGATGATAAACAACTTGACAGGGGTAAACATCCATCGATCCCAGGCCAGTTCATGCTGATTGATGCCCGGGGCCGAAGACGAGGACGAACACAGCACTAACAACAACATCGAAGGAGCGAGCTTGCGATCAAAAACACAGATGGGCAACAACAACAAACACGAACACACAGACACGACGACAACGACGAACAAGATAAACCCCGCTCTGGACTAGGGTAACACAGCAACACGGTAGCAGTAGCGAACAAGATAACTTGGCCGCGCGGGCCCCACCGCTCAGTTCCTCCAGTTCCCATCGGAGTTGCCGTACCCGCCGCCGCGGCTGCCACCGCCGTAGCCGCCGCCACCGCCGCCGTAGCCACCACCGCCACGGCCGCCGTAGCCACCGCCGCCGTAGCCGCCGCCGCCACCGCTGTAGCCACCTCCATCACGGCGGCCGTAGCCGCCACCGCCTCCACGGCCGCCGCCGTAGCCGCCACCGCCCCCGGCGGAGCGCGGGCCGCCACGGGACTGGGCCTCGTTGACGGTGATGTTGCGGCCGTCGAGCTCCTTGCCGTTCATGCCCTCGATGGCGCTCCGCATCGCCTCCTCCGTCGAGAAGGTGACGAAGCCGAAGCCGCGGGACCTCTGCGTCTCCCGATCCAGGATGATCTGCAAACAGGAGAGAGAGATCCGGTCAGTCAGGCCAGATCTGGAGGGGACGTGGACGGATCTGGGACGGACGGACCTTGGACTCGAGGACCTCGCCGTAGGTGCTGAAGGCGGTGTGGAGGGAGTTGTCGTCGGTGGCCCAGGCGAGGCCGCCGACGAAGCAGCGGTACTCAACGTCCGACGCCGCCATCTCGTTCCGCTCACCCACGAACCCGAACCCGGAGAACCTGACGAACCCGAACCCGAACCTGAGGGGGAGGAGAAGCCAACCCACCTCTGAGAGAGCACGGAGAGTAGCAGGCCCTCCCCGCGCCGCCTTTATAGCCGGGGACGGGGCCGCCGCGGCCGTCCTGATCGCTGATCCCATCCGACGGCGCTCCTGAATGGAGGAATATGCGGGGGATCGGGCCGCCCCGCTGCGACCTCCGCCTGGGGACGGCTTGTTGGGACCCGGAGCAGGTGGCCCTGACTCCGACGAGGGGACGTGGGGTGGGGGTGGGGCCCAGCGTGACTGACCTGACCCGGTTCGGCCGCTGCGCTGCCGGCCCGTGCAGTGCAGCAGCCCACCGAAAATATCTCGCGGGGCGAATTGCCGTGTCTGCCCTCGGCTGCACGCAAGTCCAGGCTCCTTGCCCGGTCGGGTGGGGTGGATATGGACGACGTGGGTCCACGACGGCAGTGGGAGAAGCCAAGTCCACGGGAGTACGGGACACGACACGACGGCACGGGATGGCGTCATCCTCCGTTAATTTCAATGTCTGGCCAGGCCGATTCGGTATTGCGCGTTACGTAGCGTGTTTTGTTTTTTATGTAAAAATTTGTTTAAATGTTGATTAATTAGACTCAAATTATTCGTCTCGGAAAGTACAACAAAACTGTGTAATTAGTTTTTGATTTCATCTACATTTAGTACTCCATGCATTTGCCGGCATTTTGATGTGATGGAGAATCTCATTTTTGCATCGTGGAATTTGGAGAGAATTTGAGAACTAAACAGAGCCTCTAAATACATTGAGAGAGAAAAAAAAAAGAGAACGGAACGGGTTCTCGTGATGGTGATCGCAGAAGCTGACCAGCCACCAGTCTTTGCAAAAAGGGAAGGAGAAAAGGTTATCTTTTTTTCAAAAAAAAAAAACTTCATTGTTGATACCGGAACCGCAGTAGATAAGATCGTGCATAGATGGATAGGAAATTTGATGCCACTTTGTCACAAAGGTCAATGCTCAAAAGCATCAATGTAGTAGTACTACTTTTCTTATAAAAATAAACTAATAATATATAAAAAAACAAAAGCGTCCATGTAGTACTACGTTTCTAATAAAAATAAACTAATAATATAAAAAAACATTGATAGACAATGACTAAAATCGCAAGAATTTCCTCTTGGCGAATTTATTTGTGCCAACAAATCAAAAGAACAAAAAAAAACAACAAAATTAAGGTCCCACCGAGATTTGAACTCGGGTTACTAGATTCAGAGTCTAATGTCCTAACCGCTAGACCATGGGACCACTTGTGCTTAGTATGACCAAGTAAATTTATTTAACTTAATAATTCCGCACGCGTTGGCGTTATACATCCAGGATTCAAGATAGGGGCGCGCTACTAGGAACATCCATTTGAGGCTCAAGTCTCACTGTTACTATGAACGACACAAGCATCACATCAGCCATCTCTAATCGGCTGCCACATCAAAACGCCGCGTAACGTACGTGCGATGAGCCCATGACTCCCATACATAGGGCAAGATTCAAGATACGATTACAAGATATATATACGTATGCAACCGAAGCCTCTCAAGTCTCAATATTAATACCCAAACAAACGCTGAAGGAACTTGACAAGACTAAACGAGTACTCCTTCGTTCCAAACTATAAGATATTTTATTTTTTTATTTAATTCATAGCTTTTTACTATGCATTAAATATATATTATGTCTACATACATAAAAAAACAATATATTTAGAAAAGTCAAAACGTCTTAAATATATATTTGCCTCTCAACTTTTCTGCCTACCAAATATCTACTGCTCTCAACTTAAGAACGGTCAAGTTCGATTTGTACCTCACCAATCAAATCTAGTTCAACTTATCACCACATCTTAACCTTGTTACATGTGGTATTGGTACCATGGTGCAATGGGATGAGAAAAATATATTGCACATATATATTAGACTAACAAACATGCCCGTGTGTCAGAACGGGAGAAAATAAGCTATCAAACATTCTAAAAAAAGAGAACATAAATAATATATACCTATTTATATTCTACCCTTTCCATAAAACTTAAAATCTACCCACTCCATTCCAAATTATAGAATGTTTTGGCTTCTCTAGATACATAGTTTTTACTATGCACTAGGATGTGTGCAGTAGAGCTTCAGCCAAAACAGCTCCAACTATGACTTCTACGATAGAGCAGCTTGGTCTGGCTCTGACTTCTTTGGTTAGAGAAATGTTTAGTAAAACAATTTCTCTTAGTAGATAAAAGGGATGGAACGTTGACAATACCCTTCCTTTTTTTCATTTATTTTTCCCTTTTCTATCTTCTCCCTTTAATTGTTTTCTTCTCTCCACTCCTCTTTCATTTCTTATCTCCGCCTTATTCGTGCGTGGAGCAGATGGCAGCCAACCCGTTTGCAAGTTCATGGCATGCTGATGACAATAAATGACAATGTCCAAGCATGCATCAAATAAAAATACAGCCATGGTAAATTTTCCCTCCCACTGCTGAGCAATTAAATATTTACACGTAAATATATCATAGCTTTAATTTTCATACAATCTATGTAATGGCACAATTAAATATCGAGTTTCTGTGACTTTCTTTGAGAACCCATAAAAATCTATAATTCTAATCTCTAATCCAAATCGACAAAGAGTTAGTTGCCCACATGTAAAAGGCTAGTCTATCCGTTGATGATTATGATAAAAGACCCCTCATGAATTCCATCACCAGGGATTGTACTGGTACTTGCGTACAACTTGAAAACACATTTACTTAGACTGGATTGGACAATAAATTGCTCAAGATTTCAGTTCAAGGTTTCATTAGTTAGACTATCGGTTGATCTAGGTTGTAATAAGAATAAATTTTATTGGTAACCAAAACCATATCAATATTTAGGGTCAATAGGTTCCAAATTGCATTTACTTAAACCCATAATATTAAAATATTGTTCGTTTCGATATTTATCTATGATGATAACAAACAGAAGAGGAACAAAATGTACTCAAAAAAAATAAAAACAAAAAACTCTAGGAACTAACAGGAGAGAAAAAAGGAAACAAAAAGGGAGAAAAAAGATACAGGAAAAAATAAATAGAAATTGAGAAACCAATCGGACTATATGATAATAACAAACAGAAGACTCAGAAAAGTAATAGAAACAAAAAACCTCTAGGAACTAACAGGAGAGAAAAAGAAACGGAAAGGAAGAAAAAGGGATATGAAATAAATAATGACAAAAAAATTCGAGAAACCAATCAGACCCTAGATCTGAATGTCATAAAAAATCCAAACATAAACAAAATAAAAAAAATCTAAAACCAGGCCCATGAGGACATGAGCCTCATTTAATTGGGTTTGATTAAACTAAATAAA
Source organism: Saccharum hybrid cultivar R570 (assembly GCA_038087645.1). Taxonomy (NCBI): domain Eukaryota; kingdom Viridiplantae; phylum Streptophyta; class Magnoliopsida; order Poales; family Poaceae; genus Saccharum; species Saccharum hybrid cultivar. Next base: position 1,959,106 of record JAQSUU010000664.1, on the reverse strand, counting down.
TTTCAAGGCCCGTAATAAAGTTAGTGTAATAAAGTATTAATTCCATATAAGAAATTGATGGAGGATTGACTATGGTGTGTACCTGTTGTGAGTTTGAAAATTGTAGAAGGTATGCGGCATGACGTGAATATATGACATGAGTGGGTTTAATGCTAATATAGGATTTTTGCAAGTCTAAAGTAAGTGAGTGATAACAAAAGAAGAGTAATACTAAGTAGTCAGAGGAAGACAGACCAAAAAATAGGGTGGGTGTAATTGTAATATAAGATTTTTACAAGTCTAAAGTAAGTGAGTGATAATGAAAGAAGAGTGATATCAAGTAGTAGATGAAGATGGACCAAAAAATGAGGAAGATATTTTTGGCTCTTTAAAATTATATAGGTATAGATATAGATATAGATATAGATATAGATATAGATATAGATATAGATATAGATGTATGTGTCCTACTTCTCTTTCGCCCCATACCACCATAATGCCATGGCTAGCCCGGGAGTTAAGGTAGTGTACGTTCCTCAACATGTTTACAGTTTATTTGTGCAAAAATGGGACTGAACTCTTTTGGTAAGACAATATTAAGATAACCTCACATGTTTAGAGTTAGAAAACTACGATGTCATTTTCCCCTTTAGTCAAAACTATTATAGAACATCATAATCTTATATACACTTCTTTTCCCATCAGGATATGCATATATATTACACTAAAACATGGGAAGGGAGGAAATAAAGATATGAATTCTGGTTTACAAGTGATCTAATTATGCAAACTAGACTTACCCATTCCCCCATTGCCAATTAAGACCCTGTTTGGTTGGGTTGTGGCTCTTGGAAAAGCAACCGTGAGTTGTGACTTTTGGAAAAGCAACTTTGGGAAAGTCAAAAGTCCGTTTGGTTTAGCAGTTGTGGCTTCTAAAAAATGTTGAGCGACCCCACATGTCATCCATAGCCCAGAGTTCTCACTTCTCTCCCTCTCTAATTGACAAGTAACCCCACTCGTCAGCGTCTTCCCTCTTCATCTAGTGTGTCGGCCACCGAGGATGGAACAGGTGCGCACCGTCGAGATGGGACTGCGCCCTCGGAGCTCGAAGGGGCCACGCTAGAGTTCGAAGGGGTCATGCCTGAGCTCTCATGTGGCGGTAGACGAAGGGATCCCATGCTAGAGCTCGAAGGGGTCATTGGAAAGGGACCGCCGAAGCCAAGGCAGGAAGGAGCCGCACCGGAGCTCGCCTGCTCGGTGGCACCGTAGGAGCTCGTGCCGTCGCCCACGCATGGCTCTGCCCGCTCCGGAGCAGGGCCGCCGCCAGAGCTCGTGCCCGCGCCTGTGCATGGCTCCACCCACGCCAAAGCAGGGCCGTCATTGGAGCTAATGCCCATGCCCGCTCTCATGCCACCCGCCTGGGCTGCCCGCGCCTACCGCCAGGGATGGGGCTGTGATCGCCGATGGGCAGGAGTAGGCCCCACGCCACTAGGATGGGTCAGGGGCAGGGCCCTTGCGCCGCCATCAGAGCTCGTCAGGGCCCGTGCGCCACCGTCGGAGATGGGGGAGCAGTGGATGGATGGAAAGGAGTAGCGGTCGGGCCTAGGACCTCGCGCGGTGGAGGGAATAACGGCTAACGAGGGGTGGCGGAGGGAGCAGCACCGCCATGCGAACCCATGACTTCTCCTTTTCCTCGTGTCGGACGGCGACAAAAGAAAAACAAAAACAAACCGGTATCTCATAACTAGTGGCAGGTGGGTAATTTTTAGACCCAAAAGCAGATGAAAACAGGGGTGAGTTGCTTCCAATTTTGTACTAGACCAAAAGCAGCTTTTGGGCAAAAGCACCTGTGGCTTTTCAGCCCTTTGGTTAGCTTTTGGCTTTTGCAAAAGCAAAAGCAGGATGGAAAGCCCAACCAAAGATGGCCTAAGTAAAAACAACTTATATTCATATGCTGGACACAACATTTATTGTAGCATCCAAGTGCTTTGGACAATTTAGATAATATTGAGCTTTTTAGAGAGGAAACGAATATTTGCAAACAAAAGGATAAAGAAGTTACACTTAAGATACTATTTGTCTATGTTTTAAGTTTTAAATCATGGTTGTGTTGGTTTTGTAGATTATTGACCCCAACCAACTTCATATGTAGTGGAAGATCCAATTAGTGCGGCATAGATCTTGTAGAGACACTCTCCTAAGAGGAGAATTGGAGAAAATAGCTTTTGGTAGAACTTATGAGCTGAAGAGTGAGCTAAACGATAGAACATTGGTAAGTATTTTGTAATATGAAAATGGATGTGAATGGGTTATGTTCATTTTTTTATTAATTTACTTCTAATACTTGGTTCCTTGGAGAGATCAGCAATAGATTGAGGCTTTAAGTGTCGTCGTTATGATATTAGTACATCTTTTACTACTTATCCTTTTTAATTTTTGTATTAATCATATAAATGCATTTATTTTTTCAATAACATATATTGTTTTTAAAAACATAGGATATGTTTCCACAAGTCGAGTCAAAAAAAACGAAGCTAGACTCTCTTAAAGACATGGAGATTTGTTGGATTTAGTCTATTAGAAGATACTTACTTTAGTCTAGGAAACAGATTCTAGAATAGATAAAAGATTCTGAATCTTGTTTGAAATCAAATCCATCTGTCGTACTTATGGAATTCAAGAAGAAAAATATCGATAGACAAGAACATTGATGACAGGCAATAGTCACTTCTATCCTAAGGAGTGGCTAGAGATTGAGGACAGTGTCATTGAGGCATACTTAAACAGTGCAAAACTGTTATTTTGAGTGAATGGTTAGGAGAGGGATGATGAAAAGGACACTAAGGCGATGGCGAAGCAGCGGCTTGAGGACATGACTATGCTTTAGTGGATATTGTATAGACTTAATGCTAGAGGACAAAAAAGGTAGACTGGTCCACCATTTTCCAATTTCCTAGAAAACTTAAATGAGAATCACTTGCTCTATGTTTTTAAGTTTAATAATTTCACAAGTCAAGACCATCATTAAGCATGTAGAATTTGAGCAGGGTGAGAAAATTCACATGACAAGTTGCTCCTGTAAGTGCAATCAAGCCATATTTATGAGTTTTGGTGATAATGACCACATGATTAGAGGACTAATGAGATTTATCGAGATGACAAGCAGGTAAAATAAGAATGAGGATAATACATGAGATGGTGGAGCCCGAGTTACAAAATGACGCGGTGATGGACTCAAAAGTGTTTAAATTCTTTGATATTTGATCTTGAGTTTAGGCTATGCCACACTATAAAGGGGGATGTAAATCTAGTTGGTCTAAGGAAGATAGAGTGCTCAAGTATTAAAACTAAATCATAAGATAGACACTCTAACACTTCATGAGCATGTAGAATAGTTTTTGTGACTGGTGGTGTCAGAACTCCCGACGTAAGTCGGAACTCCCGACGCGTTTGCATAGTGGCCTTGGTCGTCAGCAGTCCCGATGTAAGTTGGAACTCCTGACGCTGGGGTCTGCGTGCGTGCATCCGTCAGTAGTCCCGACGTAAGTTGAAACTCCCGATGGGTTTGTGCGGTGGCCTTGGTCGTCAGTAGTCCTGACGTAAGTCGGAACTCCCGACGCTGGGGTCTACACGCGTGCATCCGTCAGTAGTCCCGACATTCGTCGAGAGTCCCGACGCTAGGCCCATCGGTTGCACCCTCGAGTTGGCTACACGCCCGCGTCAGCAGTCCTGACGTGCATCAGAACTAATGACGTGTCGGAAGCGATGACGTATGTCAGAACTTCCGACGTTGACTAGTTTCACGTAGTTTTTTGACCTAGCATGAACAGTGTTTTTAGTACACGTTAGCAGTCCCAAGATCTATGTCAGCAGTCCTGACATAGATCTGAATGGTTGCATTTCAACTAAGAGTATAAATAGCTATTCCCTCATTTCTAACCGTTGCCCACTCATTCCACTCGACCAAACCTTCAGCAAAAGTGCTATCTAGCTTTCAAGCTCCCCCCTTCTTCTCCTCTTTGCTCCTAGATTCAAATTTTGCAAGAGATTGAGTTGAGAAAAGGGATTTGGTGAGAGAAACGGCGGTAAAGTCATCAGATAGGGGTGGCGGTGCCCCCTCCAACGGTCACTAATGGCTAGTTTCACTAGCCATTGGGGCACCGGATAGGGTGGCGGTGGCATCACCCTAGGGGTGGCGGTGACCACCCAAGCCAGCCCTTTGAAAACCCCACTCTCGGGAAAATTATGGCGGTGGCACATGACAAGGGTGGCGATTCCTCCGGCGGTGCATCGTCGCACCAGGGGCGGTGCACATCGCCACGTGCGGTGCCAGCCCCACTATCTCGCTCTTGGCCGAGGCTAGGTGGGCATCGCCCTAGGGGTGGTGGTGCCACTGGACACACAATGGTGGTGCCCCCTAGGCAACACCAACTCCTCCCTCTCGGCCTCTTCCAGCCGGTCACCGCCCTAGGATCCAATTACAGGAGTATTGCAATATTACAACAGTTTATTCAAAAATACCATCAGAGTAAAAGAGCGGAAGTCTTACATAACTTAAGTTTACAAACCACAGTTTCAAACCTGTGGCAGAACCGCCTAATCTAATGCCTCACAGGAGTGCTTGTCTTCCATTAGACACTAAGCACTCAAGGGAGCACACTAAATTACTCGGTTCCGTCGGACACACCCCAAGGGAGAACCCGAAAATCCACATTTTTGCCATCAGGATCACAAATGAGAGAATAAAGCTTACATCAATTTTAATACATCATTAGAGTAATTCATTATGTAATTATAACAGCGGAATCTAAAACATTACCAGAGTTCAGCGGAAATGAAACCATTTTAAACATTAACATGAAGAACGTTTAAATGCATGAAATGATAACAGATTAATAGTATTTTTCTTGTAAAACTTTTAGTGAGAGTTTTAATAAATAACTCTACTCCGCATTCGCAAAGAAAATCCTCGCTGAGCCCACCAGGAGGTTTCCGCACACAATTGTCAGCTCATCAGCATCCACCTGTCACCTGCAACAGGGGGAAATAAAACCCTGAGTACTCAATTGTACTCAGCAAGACTTACCCGATAGGAGAAAAGAAAAGACTCCAAGGATATGCAAAGCTATTTGGCTTGTGGGTTCATTGCATTTGCAGGAAGCATTACTAAACGTGAGTCCTTATATTCGATTTTTATTAAAAGCCGCATTGGTTCATTAACTAACCATTCTATGTAAGCACCTGTGCTACTTTCAAGCAGGTGGTAAGCAATCAGATTTCCTTTGTCCACCTTCCATCTTTCAGTTCTTACTACGATGCTGAACCGTAGACAAGCCGTACCGGATAGCCCGGCGATTCGCGAATCAATGCCCCCAGCTGGGTACCCCGAAAACACACGCCCCGCTTGTACCCCAGGCTCAAGCAGGACCAACCCATCACTCTCCTGTCCCGGGTGTCCAGGTCCCCATCCAAACTGGGACTCCAAGCCCCCGCCCCTGAGTCCCGGACTCAGTGCGGTGCAAGGACCTCCTCCACCAAAATAAAACCCTGACAGTCGGTCCAGAAAGAGCCGGATCCGCGACAAGAGAGCAACAAGCTTTCCAAGCGCCCATACACAAGTATGTGCTCGGGATAATAAGTCTGTGACCTGCCTAGAGTCATATGCACGATCGGTCCTTAATCGACCAGACAGGGAGAAACGGTGTAACCAAGCTATGACCCGCCTCCGCGGTGACACAACTTCTTACACCCACCAATACCCAAACCATATCCCTGCCCGGTCACCATTTTCCTTTCCACCATTTTCATATTTTCCAAGTGATAGTAATCCAATAATATATTTCCTATCTCTCGCGAGTGACAGGCAATCACTCGACTTCTACCGGAGTCCTGTAGCATAGCAATCTACACGATCCTGTCATACTAGTAAGACTCATAGGAATAAAGATGTGTATGCAAGTGGGTTCCATTCAACTCCTTAAAACTTAATGCACAAACATAAAATAAAGTGCAGAATAATAGGGGTTATGCACCGGGGCTTGCCTGGGAAAAAAATAATCAGAAGTTAGCTTTCCATCATGGCGACATAATCTCCAAAAGCACCATTCCTCCAGCAACTCCCGACAACCCCATGGTCCATCATCGTACCTATATGAGATGCAATGCGATGCAAATGCAAAGACATAATTAATCAACTGCAATCGTGACTTGTAAAATACGATTTACGCCTCTCGAGTTAACGGCCAGTTCTAACGATGACCATACTTAGGCTACATATACACGTTGTCGGATAAGGCGTTATTTCCAAACAACTAGTGTAGTTATATAAACCAATGGTGTTTCTTTATTTCATTCTATCGATTTAATCCTTTTTCGCAATAAGCCATCATTAGCTAATTAGCAACTAGTTATTTTGGAGCTACAAAATTTACGGTGGGTACTAATATTGCTGGGAGCCTACTATACAAATTTCATATTCAATACTATTGCCAATTTATCAGAACAATTCCTACAAGTTGTCTTTTTACATTATTAAGTATCCCAATTTAATTATATAGCTCCTAAGATTATTATCCAACTATGTGAACAAATTATACTAGCAAGTAGATCATGATTTTAGAAACTTAACAAAATTGGTTTCATCATTCTTGGACAACTACACAATTTTATATTGATCTTGTAAGTTTCAGCCATTTTAAACAAAAACTACAAAAAGATAGGCACCTGGGCCAACCACGGCCAGCGCGGCCTGGCGCGGAAAAGGAAACGGAGGGACACCAGCGCGTGGGGCGTTGCGGCACGGCGCGCGGCTCGGGCACGGAACCAAGGGAGCGGCGCGTGCTCAGGTGGCTAACCAGCGTAGGCCAGGGCACATGCGTGGAAGGTCGGCCCGGCGCGGATGGCCATGGCGTGGACGGAAAAGCAGCGCTGCTGCGGGGAAACGGAGAGCAAGGGAGGCGGCGGTGAGGCGCTGCGGCTGGATGAGCAGCGTGCGCGGTGGAGGCATGGCAACAGTGGGCGCGGGGGCTTCGGTTGATGCGGCTGCGGTCTAGGGAGCTTCACGGGGCCGAGGGGCGCTGCTGCAGGCAGCAAAGAAAAAGGGAGGAGGCAGCGCTAGAAGAAGAGCGAGGCAGCGTCGGCACGTGGACATGGAAAGAAAAGGCAGAGGCGACGGGCAACACAGACGGCCATGTCCCATCGGCGCAGTAGAGAGAGGAAAGGCAGATGGAGCCAAGAAAAAGTCGTATACTACAGCAGCAATAAAGAAAACAGCCCGCAGTTCGGCCAACTTCCAACACGCACGGCAACGTAGAAATAAAGAAGGCAGCAGCAGCGACAAGCACAGGGAGGAAGTGAGAGCAGCAGCAGCTCAGCGTGGAAAACAATTGGAGACAGACATGACAGGACAGGGCAGAGCAGCATATGGTGCAATCATTTTCCCCTCCTCGCGTGTGTGTGTCTATATATATATATAACCCCTAAATTTACCGTGAGTGCTACTTCTGGCCCGTTAAACACTTGTAACTTGTTGTGTAACACGTCTCACACACCGAGATCAGATTATATATTATATACGGTGCAGTCACTTGCGTCTTCTTCATATGTGTGTGAACAAACAATTGAATTTGACGATCGATTAGAGAGCTAAGCATGCATGCACGTACTTCCAGAGCTAAGCAGAGGTAGCTGGTTCAACGAACAAAACTAGGGAGGGAGAGACAATAGGAACACAGCGTAGACCGAGACGACTCAACTTGGCAGGACACGAAGGCAGACAACGACGCTGCGACAAAGGCAATAACGCGATGAGACAACAGAGGCAGACTGTGGTACCGCTCTGTTTGGCGCTATCTAACAAGCCCGCGTACACGGCGACGTGGTCCGACAACGCGACGCGGATGTGAACAGAAAATTATTTATTTATTTTAAGTTTTAACACGATTAACTTCCACCAATAATTATTTCACGCAAAAGTTCATACGTCGCACTAACCCACAGAGACAAAAAAATATTTAAGCGCTATTTAATTACGTTGCTCAATATAGTTTGCTAAAAATGGTATTTTAACCCTAAGCGCAATATTTAAAATTTTTAACATTCGAGAAACTCGTTTCGGTAATTTTTCTTAGGCCTAAATCACCGTGCTAAACGAAATCGTAACACCGGGGTGTTACAACCAACCCCCCTTAAAAAGAATCTCGTCCCGAGATTCGAAACTAGAACCAGAAAAGGGGAAACGCGATTACACTCCGTAGATCAGGGACTACACGAAAGATTACACGACTTCGAAACAAACCGCTCAGGGATATAGAGACAGCACGGCTAAGAACAAAACTGATACAACTCACAACCTCTCTAGAAATCGACGAAAACGGGGACAGTGGAGGAGCAAAAGGAAAACGATTATCCAGAACATGGCGTATGCCCAGCAGATCCAGAAACAAGAGACCGAGAACTCGAACATCGCGAACCCTAAACCTAACTAACCAGAGATGAACTTGAACTTCTTCGCTGGAAACCAGATCCCTTCTTCTTGAGCTACACCATCACCTCGGGCTGGTGGCCTTAGATCTGCAAGCAACGGCTGGATCTCGAAGCTCGACCTCCAACTCTACTCCCTCGACGGCTCCCGAACTTCTCCCACCTGAGCACGGGCGGAGAAGATCGATTTTTTTTGGCTCTATTTCAGATCTGGAGATGGAATGGAGGAGAGGCAAGCAAGGTGGCATTTATAGCCGGGTGGACGGGGGTGGCGGTGCAACGCACCGAAAACGGAGGCGACGTGGGGGGGGGGGGGGGGTCACCAGCGGGACATGAGGTGGGGAACAACATCACCAAGGTGCGCTCCCTTAGCTAGCTCGAGTGGAGAAAAGGAGAAAGGAGGGGATGGGGTTCGCTCGCCAAGGAGGCGTGCGAGCGACATGCCTACCAAAAAAAAGAACGAGGGAGGGGTCCGGTACGGAGCGAGGGTGAAAAAGCAAGAGCCGACACATGTGCCGGGGAAAGAGGGGCGTACAGTGCAAGGAGGCGAGGTGAGTGCGGCGCCATGCCGCGGCCACGCGAGCACGTCACCCGTGGGTCCCGCCACTGACGGCTTCCGTAGGACACACTGTGACAGCGACCTGGCAAGTGTAGAGCGGTCACCGGGCACAGGGGCAACGTCCCATCGGTGTTCCAATTACTCCAAACCACTGGTGGCTATTCTTTCTTTGTCGCTCTTCTCCCTCTTTTCCTGTTGAATCCAATTTGCACAAACCTTTCATACACACTGAGATCAGGACTTACGTGCTCCTTCCAAAAACCCCGTTATCTCAGTCGTAATTATGAGAGCACTACTCCATCAACCCATCGTGGATTTCCTGTTAGAACACCGGATATTTTTACCAAGGAGAAAATAGTAGCAAGAGCGGCACTGCGGGGTAACTTAGTAAAAGTGCTCGGTCAACAATCCTCGATACCAGCGCGCGCCGAGTGGAACAACCATGTGGTCGCGATCCACAGGTGACCCTCGGTTCCGTCGCGGCACCATAAGCGATTAACCAGGCAACTATTACCAACTTACTCGCAGTAAAGGCAGTGGGGTCGTAGGTAGACCACAAAATTAGAAAAGTAGTGCCAAGAAATGAAAACAACAAGGGTTCCTTTCCGAATCAAGGAACAAAGAAAATAAATCCCAAGGCGGATTTAAATCAAGGGGTTCAAGTGTTCTACTGGGACATCCACAATTAGTTGATACAGTGTCCTCTGTCATCCAAACGCGGCTGATCCGCTGTATCTGAAAACTGTTCCTCTTGAAACCTGCTTGCTGTCGTCTCAAGAACACTAATCACGTCTATCACGGTCTTTCCTACTCGACACACCACTTGCATCCAACGACCAGATGACCTCAACGACTACGGACGAAGGACAAGGGAAAGGTTACAACACTGGAGGACACTGATGAAAAACACTACCAACTACGGTTACATCTCCCCTAGGACGACTAATCCACTTCGTCGGGGCGAACGACTTCATTCCTGGGCTCTTGGGGCTCTTCTGCTACACCGGGCTGTGGATCCGCTTCTTCTCCTGGCAGTGGCTGGGTGAGGGGAAAGAAAGGCTCTATCTCTGAGGCTTCCGTGGGTGGAGGCGCTGGCGGTACAGCAACACCAGTCCTCCTTCTCTCCAGCGGATGGACAGGGATCCCCTCCAAGATCAAGGGTTCCTGCCTTTCCGTGGCGAGCGTCCGCCGCTTGGCCCTTGTGGCAAGATAGGCGTCCTCCAACTCCTGGGCATGACGGTCTTGATCCACCTGGACGGCTTCCGCCATGGCCGCCTCTCGACTCTCTGCGGCTGCTAGATTGGCATGGGCTTCAGCAAGCTGCACTTCGAGCATCCTGGAGAAGATCTCGGCTTCCTCAGCACGGCGGAGACACTCCCTTAGCTCCGAGGCCTGCCGGTCGTACTGCTCATCCAGGGCTAGCAAGTACGAGGTCAGGTGCACCAAGGTCGGGTTGTCCTCTTGCACGTCTGGACCTTGCAAAGCCTCCATGCGAGCCTTCCATACCCGTCGATTCTTGTCCCAAGGGGGAAAGAACCGCATGGGGGTACGAGCAATGGACCCTTCATAGATCTGGCAGAGATGCCGCAAGGCTTTGCGGGCCGCAACTTGGTAGGTATCACCGAAGCGAAACCCGGTTGCGGTCACATTCCAGGCTTCAGTGATGTCAGGAAACTCCTCACTCTTGCCAATGTAGACGGTGACTTTGCATCGCTCGGTACCACGCTTCATGTACTCACGGCCCTCATACTCGGGACGCTCCCGAACACCAAGCCTTTGCAGGGTGGCATACAGGATTTTGGGAAAACCCTCGGTGCTCAGGCAGTAGCTGCTAACCCAAACTCCTGCCATCCTTGGTGGGTGGTGAGTGGTGGTCACAAGGAAGGCTTGAGTGTGAACTTGCTCAAAGGAAAAGGGCTAAGTGAGTTAGGATGCACCGAATGGTGATTCCCAGTGACAAGGCTTGGATCCCTTTTAAAAGGCAGAGCGGTCAGTGGTCCTGTCACAGTCCACTCTCGAGCCATGCACGGGGCTAGTAAAAGCGAACAGTGAGATCTTCACACGCGCACGACGAGCGGTGACCGGGGTCATAAAGGGTTAGTACGACTGTAAGGCAGAGGTTCGACAAGAGCGCAGAAAGGGTACGGCAATGTATGGGCCAGACAGGCGTGCGCGACGTACGAGGCTATAGCACCATCATGGCTTCACGAACAACGACTGGTCGACCTCAACAACTATTGCACGACAGGGTATGCATGAATGCATGTCCTATCTATCCTCACACTGTTACCGACATATAGGGCAACCGTTCTCAGAGTTTTGGCACATCGCGCTCTTCCCGAAGCTAGTCGGTGCTAGCGAACTAGGCACGGGGTTAGGGTACCTGCAGAAAACTGGATTTAGGCCTAACTAGGTCAGCAGAGTGCCATCTATCCTGGATACATAACCATAGTAATAGGGCTACTTGTATAACTTCGTATGCAAACGTCCTAACTTTTGAAAAGGTTTGATTGTCAAATTTTTAATTTAGGAAGGATCTTGAAGCTTTATTGTCTCATTTATGCTCTGATACCACCTGTGGCAGAACCGCCTAATCTAATGCCTCACAGGAGTGCTTGTCTTCCATTAGACACTAAGCACTCAAGGGAGCACACTAAATTACTCGGTTCCGTCGGACACACCCCAAGGGAGAACCCGAAAATCCACATTTTTGCCATCAGGATCACAAATGAGAGAATAAAGCTTACATCAATTTTAATACATCATTAGAGTAATTCATTATGTAATTATAACAGCGGAATCTAAAACATTACCAGAGTTCAGCGGAAATGAAACCATTTTAAACATTAACATGAAGAACGTTTAAATGCATGAAATGATAACAGATTAATAGTATTTTTCTTGTAAAACTTTTAGTGAGAGTTTTAATAAATAACTCTACTCCGCATTCGCAAAGAAAATCCTCGCTGAGCCCACCAGGAGGTTTCCGCACACAATTGTCAGCTCATCAGCATCCACCTGTCACCTGCAACAGGGGGAAATAAAACCCTGAGTACTCAATTGTACTCAGCAAGACTTACCCGATAGGAGAAAAGAAAAGACTCCAAGGATATGCAAAGCTATTTGGCTTGTGGGTTCATTGCATTTGCAGGAAGCATTACTAAACGTGAGTCCTTATATTCGATTTTTATTAAAAGCCGCATTGGTTCATTAACTAACCATTCTATGTAAGCACCTGTGCTACTTTCAAGCAGGTGGTAAGCAATCAGATTTCCTTTGTCCACCTTCCATCTTTCAGTTCTTACTACGATGCTGAACCGTAGACAAGCCGTACCGGATAGCCCGGCGATTCGCGAATCAATGCCCCCAGCTGGGTACCCCGAAAACACACGCCCCGCTTGTACCCCAGGCTCAAGCAGGACCAACCCATCACTCTCCTGTCCCGGGTGTCCAGGTCCCCGTCCAAACTGGGACTCCAAGCCCCCGCCCCTGAGTCCCGGACTCAGTGCGGTGCAAGGACCTCCTCCACCAAAATAAAACCCTGACAGTCGGTCCAGAAAGAGCCGGATCCGCGACAAGAGAGCAACAAGCTTTCCAAGCGCCCATACACAAGTATGTGCTCGGGATAATAAGTCTGTGACCTGCCTAGAGTCATATGCACGATCGGTCCTTAATCGACCAGACAGGGAGAAACGGTGTAACCAAGCTATGACCCGCCTCCGCGGTGACACAACTTCTTACACCCACCAATACCCAAACCATATCCCTGCCTGGTCACCATTTTCCTTTCCACCATTTTCATATTTTCCAAGTGATAGTAATCCAATAATATATTTCCTATCTCTCGCGAGTGACAGGCAATCACTCGACTTCTACCGGAGTCCTGTAGCATAGCAATCTACACGATCCTGTCATACTAGTAAGACTCATAGGAATAAAGATGTGTATGCAAGTGGGTTCCATTCAACTCCTTAAAACTTAATGCACAAACATAAAATAAAGTGCAGAATAATAGGGGTTATGCACCGGGGCTTGCCTGGGAAAAAAATAATCAGAAGTTAGCTTTCCATCATGGCGACATAATCTCCAAAAGCACCATTCCTCCAGCAACTCCCGACAACCCCATGGTCCATCATCGTACCTATATGAGATGCAATGCGATGCAAATGCAAAGACATAATTAATCAACTGCAATCGTGACTTGTAAAATACGATTTACGCCTCTCGAGTTAACGGCCAGTTCTAACGATGACCATACTTAGGCTACATATACACGTTGTCGGATAAGGCGTTATTTCCAAACAACTAGTGTAGTTATATAAACCAATGGTGTTTCTTTATTTCATTCTATCGATTTAATCCTTTTTCGCAATAAGCCATCATTAGCTAATTAGCAACTAGTTATTTTGGAGCTACAAAATTTACGGTGGGTACTAATATTGCTGGGAGCCTACTATACAAATTTCATATTCAATACTATTGCCAATTTATCAGAACAATTCCTACAAGTTGTCTTTTTACATTATTAAGTATCCCAATTTAATTATATAGCTCCTAAGATTATTATCCAACTATGTGAACAAATTATACTAGCAAGTAGATCATGATTTTAGAAACTTAACAAAATTAGTTTCATCATTCTTGGACAACTACACAATTTTATATTGATCTTGTAAGTTTCAGCCATTTTAAACAAAAACTACAAAAAGATAGGCACCTGGGCCAACCACGGCCAGCGCGGCCTGGCGCGGAAAAGGAAACGGAGGGACACCAGCGCGTGGGGCGTTGCGGCACGGCGCGCGGCTCGGGCACGGAACCAAGGGAGCGGCGCGTGCTCAGGTGGCTAACCAGCGTAGGCCAGGGCACATGCGTGGAAGGTCGGCCCGGCGCGGATGGCCATGGCGTGGACGGAAAAGCAGCGCTGCTGCGGGGAAACGGAGAGCAAGGGAGGCGGCGGTGAGGCGCTGCGGCTGGATGAGCAGCGTGCGCGGTGGAGGCATGGCAACAGTGGGCGCGGGGGCTTCGGTTGATGCGGCTGCGGTCTAGGGAGCTTCACGGGGCCGAGGGGCGCTGCTGCAGGCAGCAAAGAAAAAGGGAGGAGGCAGCGCTAGAAGAAGAGCGAGGCAGCGTCGGCACGTGGACATGGAAAGAAAAGGCAGAGGCGACGGGCAACACAGACGGCCATGTCCCATCGGCGCAGTAGAGAGAGGAAAGGCAGATGGAGCCAAGAAAAAGTCGTATACTACAGCAGCAATAAAGAAAACAGCCCGCAGTTCGGCCAACTTCCAACACGCACGGCAACGTAGAAATAAAGAAGGCAGCAGCAGCGACAAGCACAGGGAGGAAGTGAGAGCAGCAGCAGCTCAGCGTGGAAAACAATTGGAGACAGACATGACAGGACAGGGCAGAGCAGCATATGGTGCAATCATTTTCCCCTCCTCGCGTGTGTGTGTCTATATATATATATAACCCCTAAATTTACCGTGAGTGCTACTTCTGGCCCGTTAAACACTTGTAACTTGTTGTGTAACACGTCTCACACACCGAGATCAGATTATATATTATATACGGTGCAGTCACTTGCGTCTTCTTCATATGTGTGTGAACAAACAATTGAATTTGACGATCGATTAGAGAGCTAAGCATGCATGCACGTACTTCCAGAGCTAAGCAGAGGTAGCTGGTTCAACGAACAAAACTAGGGAGGGAGAGACAATAGGAACACAGCGTAGACCGAGACGACTCAACTTGGCAGGACACGAAGGCAGACAACGACGCTGCGACAAAGGCAATAACGCGATGAGACAACAGAGGCAGACTGTGGTACCGCTCTGTTTGGCGCTATCTAACAAGCCCGCGTACACGGCGACGTGGTCCGACAACGCGACGCGGATGTGAACAGAAAATTATTTATTTATTTTAAGTTTTAACACGATTAACTTCCACCAATAATTATTTCACGCAAAAGTTCATACGTCGCACTAACCCACAGAGACAAAAAAATATTTAAGCGCTATTTAATTACGTTGCTCAATATAGTTTGCTAAAAATGGTATTTTAACCCTAAGCGCAATATTTAAAATTTTTAACATTCGAGAAACTCGTTTCGGTAATTTTTCTTAGGCCTAAATCACCGTGCTAAACGAAATCGTAACACCGGGGTGTTACAACCAACCCCCCTTAAAAAGAATCTCGTCCCGAGATTCGAAACTAGAACCAGAAAAGGGGAAACGCGATTACACTCCGTAGATCAGGGACTACACGAAAGATTACACGACTTCGAAACAAACCGCTCAGGGATATAGAGACAGCACGGCTAAGAACAAAACTGATACAACTCACAACCTCTCTAGAAATCGACGAAAACGGGGACAGTGGAGGAGCAAAAGGAAAACGATTATCCAGAACATGGCGTATGCCCAGCAGATCCAGAAACAAGAGACCGAGAACTCGAACATCGCGAACCCTAAACCTAACTAACCAGAGATGAACTTGAACTTCTTCGCTGGAAACCAGATCCCTTCTTCTTGAGATACACCATCACCTCGGGCTGGTGGCCTTAGATCTGCAAGCAACGGCTGGATCTCGAAGCTCGACCTCCAACTCTACTCCCTCGACGGCTCCCGAACTTCTCCCACCTGAGCACGGGCGGAGAAGATCGATTTTTTTTTTTGGCTCTATTTCAGATCTGGAGATGGAATGGAGGAGAGGCAAGCAAGGTGGCATTTATAGCCGGGTGGACGGGGGTGGCGGTGCAACACACCGAAAACGGAGGCGACGTGGGGGGGGGTCACCAGCGGGACATGAGGTGGGGAACAACATCACCAAGGTGCGCTCCCTTAGCTAGCTCGAGTGGAGAAAAGGAGAAAGGAGGGGATGGGGTTCGCTCGCCAAGGAGGCGTGCGAGCGACATGCCTACCAAAAAAAAGAACGAGGGAGGGGTCCGGTACGGAGCGAGGGTGAAAAAGCAAGAGCCGACACATGTGCCGGGGAAAGAGGGGCGTACAGTGCAAGGAGGCGAGGTGAGTGCGGCGCCATGCCGCGGCCACGCGAGCACGTCACCCGTGGGTCCCGCCACTGACGGCTTCCGCAGGACACACTGTGACAGCGACCTGGCAAGTGTAGAGCGGTCACCGGGCACAGGGGCAACGTCCCATCGGTGTTCCAATTACTCCAAACCACTGGTGGCTATTCTTTCTTTGTCGCTCTTCTCCCTCTTTTCCTGTTGAATCCAATTTGCACAAACCTTTCATACACACTGAGATCAGGACTTACGTGCTCCTTCCAAAAACCCCGTTATCTCAGTCGTAATTATGAGAGCACTACTCCATCAACCCATCGTGGATTTCCCGTTAGAACACCGGATATTTTTACCAAGGAGAAAATAGTAGCAAGAGCGGCACTGCGGGGTAACTTAGTAAAAGTGCTCGGTCAACAATCCTCGATACCAGCGCGCGCCGAGTGGAACAACCATGTGGTCGCGATCCACAGGTGACCCTCGGTTCCGTCGCGGCACCATAAGCGATTAACCAGGCAACTATTACCAACTTACTCGCAGTAAAGGCAGTGGGGTCGTAGGTAGACCACAAAATTAGAAAAGTAGTGCCAAGAAATGAAAACAACAAGGGTTCCTTTCCGAATCAAGGAACAAAGAAAATAAATCCCAAGGCGGATTTAAATCAAGGGGTTCAAGTGTTCTACTGGGACATCCACAATTAGTTGATACAGTGTCCTCTGTCATCCAAACGCGGCTGATCCGCTGTATCTGAAAACTGTTCCTCTAGAAACCTGCTTGCTGTCGTCTCAAGAACACTAATCACGTCTATCATGGTCTTTCCTACTCGACACACCACTTGCATCCAACGACCAGATGACCTCAACGACTACGGACGAAGGACAAGGGAAAGGTTACAACACTGGAGGACACTGATGAAAAACACTACCAACTACGGTTACATCTCCCCTAGGACGACTAATCCACTTCGTCGGGGCGAACGACTTCATTCCTGGGCTCTTGGGGCTCTTCTGCTACACCGGGCTGTGGATCCGCTTCTTCTCCTGGCAGTGGCTGGGTGAGGGGAAAGAAAGGCTCTATCTCTGAGGCTTCCGTGGGTGGAGGCGCTGGCGGTACAGCAACACCAGTCCTCCTTCTCTCCAGCGGATGGACAGGGATCCCCTCCAAGATCAAGGGTTCCTGCCTTTCCGTGGCGAGCGTCCGCCGCTTGGCCCTTGTGGCAAGATAGGCGTCCTCCAACTCCTGGGCATGACGGTCTTGATCCACCTGGACGGCTTCCGCCATGGCCGCCTCTCGACTCTCTGCGGCTGCTAGATTGGCATGGGCTTCAGCAAGCTGCACTTCGAGCATCCTGGAGAAGATCTCGGCTTCCTCAGCACGGCGGAGACACTCCCTTAGCTCCGAGGCCTGCCGGTCGTACTGCTCATCCAGGGCCAGCAAGTACGAGGTCAGGTGCACCAAGGTCGGGTTGTCCTCTTGCACGTCTGGACCTTGCAAAGCCTCCATGCGAGCCTTCCATACCCGTCGATTCTTGTCCCAAGGGGGAAAGAACCGCATGGGGGTACGAGCAATGGACCCTTCATAGATCTGGCAGAGATGCCGCAAGGCTTTGCGGGCCGCAACTTGGTAGGTATCACCGAAGCGAAACCCGGTTGCGGTCACATTCCAGGCTTCAGTGATGTCAGGAAACTCCTCACTCTTGCCAATGTAGACGGTGACTTTGCATCGCTCGGTACCACGCTTCATGTACTCACGGCCCTCATACTCGGGACGCTCCCGAACACCAAGCCTTTGCAGGGTGGCATACAGGATTTTGGGAAAACCCTCGGTGCTCAGGCAGTAGCTGCTAACCCAAACTCCTGCCATCCTTGGTGGGTGGTGAGTGGTGGTCACAAGGAAGGCTTGAGTGTGAACTCAAGCCACCTTCTTTTCCTCATATTCAGTTCTGACTGAGTAAAGATATACTTCAAGCTTTTATGATCTGTATAAATATGGCAAGTATTACCCAACAAGTAATTATGCTAGATTTTCAATGCATGAACCATAGCTGCTAATTCAAGATCATGAGTTGGATAATGCTCTTCGTGACACTTCAACTGTCTCGAGGCATAAGCAATGACTCTTCCTTCTTGCATTAATACACAACCAAGGCCAATACCAGAGGCATCACAGTATACATCAAATGGCTTTTCTATATCTGGCTGTGCTAAAACTGGAGCAGTTGTCAGTAACTTCTTTAGAATTCTAAAAGCCTTCTCACATTCTGGAGACCAGATGAATTTGGTTTGGTTTTTCAACAACTCCGTGATTGGCTTGGCTACCTTTGAAAAGTCAGGTATGAATCGACGATAATAACCTACCATTCCTAGAAAACTTCGGACTTCATGAACTGAGATTGGTGGTTTCCAATTCAAGATATCTTTCACCTTACCAGGATCAACTGCTACTCCCTCGGTTGACAACACATGTCCTAAAAATTATACTTCCTTTAACCAAAACTCACATTTACTAAACTTGGCATACAGTTGATGATCTCTCAGACGAGTCAGAACAACCCTAAGGTGCTCAGCATGTTCTTCTTCACTTTTGGAGTATACCAGAATATCATCAATAAAGACAACCACAAACTTGTCAAGCTCTAGCATGAAAACTGAGTTCATCAAATACATGAAATATGCCGGTGCATTAGTGAGGCCAAAAGACATAACTAGATACTCATACAATCCATATCTGGTAGTGAATGCAGTCTTTGGAATATCTTCTGGTCGGATCTTGATTTGATGGTACCCCGATTGAAGATCGATCTTTGAAAATACCTTTGCCCCCCGCAAGTTGATAAAAAAGTATATCAATGCGAGGCAACGGGTACTTGTTCTTAATGGTTACTTCATTCAACGGATGATAGTCAACACACATCCTTAAAGTCTGATCCTTCTTCTTGACAAAAAGAGTCAGACATCCCCACGGTGATGAACTGGGTTTGATGAAACCTTTTTCAAGCAACTCTTGCAATTAAACCTTGAGTTTGGCCAATTCATTTGGTGGCATTCTATAAGCTCTCCTGGATATTGGGGCAGTACCAAGTTTTAACTCAATTACAAATTCTACTTCTCTGTCCGGTGGCAAACCAGGTAGATCATCTGGAAACATATCTGAAAATTCACAGACTACCGGTATATCACAAATTTCTTTCACTGAAGTTGCACATATCCTCTCAACGGTTCTCTTTGGAATAGGAAGTTGGATAAGAAGATGAGATTTATTATCTGACAAGTTCAGCCTTATAGTTCTATGCAGTGCATCTATAATAGCTCCTCATTGGTACATCCAATTCATACCCAGGATTACATCTATATCCTGTTTCAGAGAGAGAAACTCTTCTAACTTCATGGCCATGACACCATCTAGAATGTAGTCTGCTCTGAAAGCATCATGAAACTCTTGCCAAGTGATACGATGGCCAGCGGGTTGTGCGGCGACCACATTCGCCCACCACGCCCCTGTGGCACCCCTGAGCTGCTGTGCTACAAACATAGGTTTCTGGTATTCCGTGCACTGGATAAGTTCAAACTTTTGCTCCATTATTCGGAGCCAGTCATCCGCCTCTAGTGGCTCATCGGCCTTTGAAAACACCGGTGGACGGGTATCGGTGAAATCCACATAAGTGGTTTCTCCTCCATTGTTTCGGCCCCGATGACCCTGATTTCCGTTCTGATTCTAGGCCAACAGAGTAGTGGCATTGACCAGCACTGCAATAGCTTCTGCCAGAGTAGGTGGAAATGGTGGGGGATTTGGAGCATTGTCCCCAGCCTGAGAAGTTCCAGTATCGTCCATCTGTTGTACACAAACCATGCTTATTTACATTGCTTTATTGCATTAGAAAGCAGTTAGTACAGTACTAGTACACACATCAACCTTATTTTACATTATTTTTTTACAAACTTGCTCGCAAGAAGCAAACCAACCCCGCTAAGGTTCTTAGAAAATAGGAAAGACTACTATATTACATAACCATCCATTTTGACACGTCACTCCTCATCATCATCACTGATCACTTTCACTCCATCCTCAGTCTCCTAAACACTTGCACCAGTGACATGACTTGCCTCATCCCCACTTTCCATCATGGGTTCATTTTCTTCTGGATCCTCTTCCTCATTATCCTCTCCACCAGGAACGACCACGGCACCGACATCATCTTCTACCGCCTGGGGCTGATGATTGGGATTCATCAGGTCATGTAACCTATGGACTTCCTGTCACACCCGGTTTTCTAAAGAACAAAACCAGGCTAATCATATGTGTGCTCAGGAAGTCCACACATATGCCAGAATGAAAAAAAAATATCAGAAACAATGTTATTATATAACGTATACATAGCTATATTAACACTTACATCAGAGTATCGCGGAACGGTGACTAAACTTCGGGCTCCATTCTTCTCAGGGACGGCTGACTGGGGGTAACATATGCCTAGCACTTCTACTAGTCTTCTGGAAACTCCACTACACCTTTGTCCTTTTTCCGAGTAGCATCTTTTTACACACTGGAGTGTTGGGGAAATAGCAAGAATGAGTCCATGTCGAACTCAACAAATATAACACAGGGTTCATGAGGCTCAAAAAGGCTAGACACTGTTTAACTACGTTTAGCTTTTAATCATCATATAATTAGCAATTGAGTAGCATCAAGGTAATCCAAATCCCATTAATGAATCAATGATCAATTGTAATAAGGATAATGAATAGCATTAACATGAGCATAATAATAATCAACAATAATTAAGCATGATATAACAATGGTGATCAACTATTCTGTAAGAATCTCTAAGGCCGCTCGTATCCGTGAGCACGGCTAGTATACCAGTTTTTAACTCTGCGCAGAGGTGTACACTTTCACTGTGAGTCATGATTTCCAAATGCATGGGTTTGCAAGGCCCAAAACATCAGAGACCATATAAAGCCATTCAAAAGTTCGTCTAACAAGTTAGGGCCATTAGATTCACTCGGCAGGCAGATGTAGAACCCCCCTTCCCTGTGGCACAACAACCGCAGCCTATACACACTAGGCCAGGGGCTCGCACTACACCCAACGTGGCAAGCCATTCTTACGCCATTTAAGGTAACCTCTAACAAGCTAGAAAAGGTCTCTTGAACAACTAGAGCCAGAGCCATATAGCCCTCACAGCTGTACTGTATGTCCCGGTTATCACTTACAGGTAAGTCCTTACGGAGAGTAACTAGAGCATCAAAATAACCCACATGCTCTAGCCCCCTTTCAACAGAAATAACATCATCTTAATTGGTTGATTGCATAATCCATTAGTCAAATTACAAGATCATTGTTCATAATTAAGCGCTAGCAGTAGCTACCCAAATGCATAACCCATAGGTGACAAGGAAACAAGATATCAATAACTAAGTTATAATCTCTATGGTTGTCAAGGAAGACACATGCATATGTATAATAATTTCAGTGAATAGGTAACAAGGATGGTCCCATGTTATACTTGCCTTGATCAAAGCTTTCCTGTTGATACTGCTGGTCTGGCTCAAAATAATACTCTTGATCGTCAAGAAATTGCTCACCGTCTATACTCGATCATCAATCAACAACACACATGCATCCAATCAAACATACACGAAGCAAACAAAGAGATACAATTAGAACAGTACACCAACAATAACAAAACAGTAATAAAAGTTTATAAAACTCTTCTACACGTTTCTACGATCACACAGACGCAAAGATCACCAAATTCGGAGTTAAAACGTATAAGTTATGAATTTTCTAAGATTTTCTATAGATAAATAAATACTTAATTATAATCTCGAAAAATAAATTATCAAAACTAACTGTACAACTACACTAACATGTAGAGCTCGCAAATACGAACCTAACGCAATTTGAACGGGTCAAATCGGAGTCAAAACAAAGATTTTATGACCAAAACAATTCTAGTGGCAAAACTATAATTATCTGAAAACGTATTTTTGATTAAACCGGGAGAAAATACGCTTTTCAAAACACGAAAACGCATTTTCAGTAGTACGCTATGGATGGCGGGTTCTATAAGCTGAAAACCCAGGGACTCTTTAACAAACCTGCTCACGAAAAGGTATCTTCTAATCTCGTGCGTCCATCTAAGAATGGATGGCTACCAATCATCCTCGACCTCACAGAGAAGAGGCCGGCCATCTTCTCCAAACCCGGCCGGCGGCCGCCATGGCTGGCGCAAGCTGCTTGCCGGAAAGCTTCGGACCCACCTCATCCGACCATGATTCGCCCCGCAACTGACACCAATCGAAAGAGAAGCTTAACGCGAATCCATCTATGCGGTTTAGGAGCACTACGACGACCCGAGGAGAGAACACGGCTCGGGGATGAACGGCGGCGCCATTGTCGGCCACGGTGCGCTCCAATCCCACGATACAAGGCACAAAAACTCAAAAGAAAAGCATAGGGAGGGAGAGGAGAAGATGACAAACTCACCCAAGCGAAGAAAGAAGGCGCAAAACCACCCGTAAGTGACGGCGGTGTGCGACCGAACTCGCCTAGGGTTCCAAGCTCGCAAGGCTCGATTTCACGAGGCTAAACTCGGCTTTTAGATGGAATAAGGGGTAAGGGGGGTCGCGGCTTCACTTTTAAAGCTCTACCACATCGTGTTCGGGTAGGAGATCTCGGTATAGAGGCGGTGGAGATTCGGTGATTGCGAGCTTGAATCCGGCTCGGTTACGACGCGAGGAGGAAGGTGCGTCTGACATGTGGCCCCCACCCGTCAGCGACCAAGGAGAGAGGGAAACACTGCTGCTGTGGTATTGGGCCGGCCCATCCGGTGGCTCGCGCGGAAAAGCAGCAGCAGCCCACTGCGCCGGCTCGGGAGAGCAGGCCATCGGGCCAGGCTGTTGGCTGCCAGGTAAGAAGGTAAGCTATTCTTTTTTTTTCTTCTTTCTTTTCTTTATTTGCTTATTTACCAAACTATTCCAAATAGAATTTTTCAAGCCACTTCAAAATAAAATAAATCCACTACACAAAAGAAAATAAATGCAGCAGCATGAATGCAACACCAAATAATTTTTTGTCTAAATTTTAATTTGCCCTTAATTGTTATCTAACTTATTTGAAATTTATTATTCCTAAAGTTTAGAATTTTTGGGTGTTACAAATTCTACCCCCCTTAAAATGAATCTCGTCCCGAGATTCGGACGATGCTTACTCAACTAACTGTGAGTATGCTTTCCTTAAATCTTCCTCTCACTTCCATTCAGGAATCTTCATTGGTTGCACAATCCAGCAGGTCTCTGATGCTCTGCTTTCACCCTCTGACAAGTGTCACACAATGCCACATGCTCAGCCACATCTCGCTTTAATCCAACCCACCAATATTTCTGTTTTAGATCCAAATACATCTTAGTACTACCAGGATGAATAGAATAAGCTGACTCATGAGCTTCGCTAAGAATTGCCTATCGAACAGCTTGATCCTCAGATACACACAGCCTCTTTCCAAACCACAAAATCCCATTATCATCCATTCGAAAACCCTGGTGACTTACCAATCACTATATCTTCTGCTATCTTCTTCAATTTCTCATCCTTCAACTGACCCTTGTAAATTTCTTACTCTAAAGTAGGCTCTATCACTAATTCCATTGTATTAGTAACAATTCCTAAATTCAAATATTCAAATTCAGCACATAACTCACTAGTCACAGACAACGTCCGTATCTCATTGGCATAACTTTTCCTACTAAGAGCATCAGCTACTTTATTAGCCTTACCAGGATGATAGTGTATCTCAATATCATAATCCTTAATCAACTCTAACCATCTGCGTTGCCTCAAATTCAGATCTGGCTGAGTGAAAATATACTTCAAACTCTTATGATCAGTGTATATATCACTCTTATGTCCAATCAAATAATGTCTCCCAATCTTTAAAGCATGAACTACAGCTGCTAACTCCAAATCATGTGTAGGATAATTCAACTCATGCTTTCTCAACTGCCTAGATGCATAAGCCACAACTCTGCCTTCTTGCATAAGAACACATCCCAAACCTTGACGAGAAGCATCACAATAAATAGAAAACTTCTTACTCAAATCTGGCAAAACCAAAACAGGCGCCGTAGTCAACCTCTTCTTCAATTCCTCAAAACTAGCTTGACATTTATCCGACCACACAAACTTGGCATTCTTCTCTAATAGAGATGTCATAGGTTTAGCAAGTTTAGAAAACCCTTTAATGAACCGTCTGTAATATCCAGCTAATCCCAAGAAACTACGAATCTCGCTAACATCAAAAGGTGGTTTCCAATTCAATAGATAAGCAAAATCTGATTTCTCTGTGCAAATTCCAATTTCAGTAACTCAGTAAAACTGTCATATCTCGAGCTACAGACGTCCAATTCAGATGAACTTTACATGGTTGGAAAGCTTACAAAATTATCTACAACTTTTATTCACAACCCTTTTTCTGAATCTGTCAAATAATTGGCCAAAAACTGAACTTAACCGAAACTGTTTCAGAATTCCAGACTGTGCAGTAACCCCAACTTGGAACAGGTATATCTCTTAGCTCATAATAGATATTAAAATAATTCTTGCGGGGTTGGAAAGATATAGAAGTCTGATTATTCCCAGTAAAATTTCTTAAATTTCTCATGAACGGATTTTAAGTTATTTCTAAAACATCCCAGACTGATCCAATAATCAGCAAAGGACAGAACTATGTTCACCTCATAACCAACTAATATATTTTGATCAAACTTAATATTCTTAACCATAGAACTTGTAGGCCTGTCTACAAAACTCCAGCACACATTACAAAGATCCAAATCACACATTATCACATTAACAATCCATCAATCACACAATTGTTCACACCACAAACTGACTCTCAAAACAATCCAACTTAAAATTGACTCGCAACTACTATCGTTCTTATTACATAGGGATTTTTCCTATTTCCTAGTTAAGCTTCTAATAAATCTTGGGACGACCTAACTCCGCCCTTAATTGGTCAATCTCTCTATAAGCTTGCTCCTTAAGTTCTTTTTCCTTCAGCAACTCTTATGCAATGATGATGCCACAAGCTCATAACCAACTTTATAAATGTCTCCTTTAGACCCTTATGATTCTTATCATTGGTTCCAACAGATTACCACTCTGAGAAAAGATACTTGCGCTCGATAGTGACTTTACAACCATGTAGCTAACTGATGCTTCCAGGTGACGAAATAGAACATATAAACCTCCATCTTGTATCGTCTTTTAGTTCGACAAACCCTCTTAAGAAGAGATCAACTAGAGTACACCAAAGGATAGCTTGCATTTGTTTCTGAGTGATAACTACTATCGTGTCCTTCTATCATGTCAAAGAGACTCATGAGCATATGCAAGAACAAGTAACCTGCACTTCCTCGCGATCAGAAAAATAGCAGTGCAGAAATACAGTTATATCTCGAGTTCTACGAATCCGATGATATTGTAGCTTATACCGTTAGAAAGCTTATCAAATTTACTACAACTTCCTTATAGAACACTTCTCTAAATTCTGCAGTTAAGGTAGTCGAAAACTGTGCACAACAGAAACTATTCCAGATTACTGACAGCACAGATGCGTCGCCTTGTGATTTTCATAACTCCCAAACCATAGTAGCTATCAGGACGGTTCTTACGGTCAGAGAAAGATATTGAAGTCTACTATTGTCCAGAATTTATCCATGATTTTTGGGCATCCAAAAATAGAGATATAAGCTAAGGTAGACAGACTGCTATAAAAAACAGGATAAGGTAGAAACGAGATTCAAAGACACTAGAGAGATAGATGACACTAATCTTTAAGTCTTCGTGCTTCTTTGCTTTGTGTTGATGAGATATAAGACATGGATCGAGGATAGCCAAAAGATGACAAGAAAGATAAGGTTTGATCTTTAGTTCTTCATGCCTCCTCATGCCTCGTCGCTTGAGATATTCAGGACTTGCTGTTGTTGATAGCAGATGCTACCCCACTTAACAAAGATCTTGTTCCACCTGGCAATGTCGTTGAAGGCAACACTTTCTCTAAAGCTTGCTGCTAATGATAAGTCCTTCATGTGTTGATCATCCATTAAGATGAGATTAATAAGGTAGCATGACAACCAAGGGTAGACAGGAACGGTGTAAGAGAAAATGGCAAGAATTAGGATCGATTGAAAGATAAGTAAGATACAAGATGTCACTACCCCACTTAACATAGATCGAGCTACTTCTCAAGACTTATACCTTCCGGGCCTACCTTTGAAACACGAGAACAAGAACAACACACAAGCAACACATCAAGCAAAACAAGCACACATCACATCATCGGTACTACACGTGCTTCTTCAATAATGGTGGTCATCCTATTGGCACATTGGAGATGATGAAAGGCCATCGAATCTTTGAACCAGGTAAGATCAGAAAACTTTTAGTAAAAACAACATAAAACAAAATCCAAGGGAGTAAGAAATATTAGCTCAAAGGAAGCTACCAAGGAAGGGATACAACAAGACAAGGAAGAGGAATAGTCAAAATCAATGAGTCAAGGGATGACAAAATAGTTCTATCGTAAAATAAGTTTTAGAATACGTCCAGTGCTACTTGGCATACGTCCTACAGTCAACACCGCTCTGATACCACTCTGTCACACCCGGTTTTCTAAAGAACAAAACCAGGCTAATCATATGTGTGCCCAGGAAGTCCACACATATGCCAGAATGAAAAAAATATCAGAAACAATGTTATTATATAACGTATACATAGCTATATTAACACTTACATCAGAGTATCGCGGAACGGTGACTAAACTTCGGGCTCCATTCTTCTCAGGGACGGCTGACTGGGGGTAACATATGCCTAGCACTTCTACTAGTCTTCTGGAAACTCCACTACACCTTTGTCCTTTTTCCGAGTAGCATCTTTTTACACACTGGAGTGTTGGGGAAATAGCAAGAATGAGTCCATGTCGAACTCAACAAATATAACACAGGGTTCATGAGGCTCAAAAAGGCTAGACACTGTTTAACTGCGTTTAGCTTTTAATCATCATATAATTAGCAATTGAGTAGCATCAAGGTAATCCAAATCCCATTAATGAATCAATGATCAATTGTAATAAGGATAATGAATAGCATTAACATGAGCATAATAATAATCAACAATAATTAAGCATGATATAACAATGGTGATCAACTATTCTGTAAGAATCTCTAAGGCCGCTCGTATCCGTGAGCACGGCTAGTATACCAGTTTTTAACTCTGCGCAGAGGTGTACACTTTCACTGTGAGTCATGATTTCCAAATGCATGGGTTTGCAAGGCCCAAAACATCAGAGACCATATAAAGCCATTCAAAAGTTCGTCTAACAAGTTAGGGCCATTAGATTCACTCGGCAGGCAGATGTAGAACCCCCCTTCCCTGTGGCACAACAACCACAGCCTATACACACTAGGCCAGGGGCTCGCACTACACCCAACGTGGCAAGCCATTCTTACGCCATTTAAGGTAACCTCTAACAAGCTAGAAAAGGTCTCTTGAACAACTAGAGCCAGAGCCATATAGCCCTCACAGCTGTACTGTATGTCCCGGTTATCACTTACAGGTAAGTCCTTACGGAGAGTAACTAGAGCATCAAAATAACCCACATGCTCTAGCCCCCTTTCAACAGAAATAACATCATCTTAATTGGTTGATTGCATAATCCATTAGTCAAATTACAAGATCATTGTTCATAATTAAGCGCTAGCAGTAGCTACCCAAATGCATAACCCATAGGTGACAAGGAAACAAGATATCAATAACTAAGTTATAATCTCTATGGTTGTCAAGGAAGACACATGCATATGTATAATAATTTCAGTGAATAGGTAACAAGGATGGTCCCATGTTATACTTGCCTTGATCAAAGCTTTCCTATTGATACTGTTGGTCTGGCTCAAAATAATACTCTTGATCATCAAGAAATTGCTCACCGTCTATACTCGATCATCAATCAACAACACACATGCATCCAATCAAACATACACGAAGCAAACAAAGAGATACAATTAGAACAGTACACCAACAATAACAAAACAGTAATAAAAGTTTATAAAACTCTTCTACATGTTTCTACGATCACACAGACGCAAAGATCACCAAATTCGGAGTTAAAACGTATAAGTTATGAATTTTCTAAGATTTTCTATAGATAAATAAATACTTAATTATAACCTCGAAAAATAAATTATCAAAACTAACTGTACAACTACACTAACATGTAGAGCTCGCAAATACGAACCTAACGCAATTTGAACGGGTCAAATCGGAGTCAAAACGAAGATTTTATGACCAAAACAATTCTAGTGGCAAAACTGTAATTATCTGAAAACGTATTTTTGATTAAACCGGGAGAAAATACGCTTTTCAAAACACGAAAACGCATTTTCAGTAGTATGCTATGGATGGCGGGTTCTATAAGCTAAAAACCCAGGGACTCTTTAACAAAACTGCTCACGAAAAGGTATCTTCTAATCTCGTGCGTCCATCTAAGAATGGATGACTACCAATCATCCTCGACCTCACAGAGAAGAGGCTGGCCATCTTCTCCAAACCCGCCCGGCGGCCGCCATGGCTGGCGCAAGCTGCTTGCCGGAAAGCTTCGGACCCACCTCATCCGACCATGATTTGCCCCGCAACTGACACCAATCGAAAGAGAAGCTTAACGTGAATCCATCTGTGCGGTTTAGGAGCACTACGACGACCCGAGGAGAGAACACGGCTCGGGGATGAACGGCGGCGCCATTGTCGGCCACGGTGAGCTCCAATCCCACGATACAAGGCACAAAAACTCAAAAGAAAAGCATAGGGAGGGAGAGGAGAAGATGACAAACTCACCCAAGCGAAGAAAGAAGGCGCAAAACCACCCGTAAGTGACGGCGGTGTGCGACCGAACTCGCCTAGGGTTCCAAGCTCGCAAGGCTTGATTTCACGAGGCTAAACTCGGCTTTTAGATGGAATAAGGGGTAAGGGGGGTCGCGGCTTCACTTTTAAAGCTCTACCACATCGTGTTCGGGTAGGAGATCTCGGTATAGAGGCGGTGGGGATTCGGTGATTGCGAGCTTGAATCCGGCTCGGTTACGACGCGAGGAGGAAGGTGCGTCTGACATGTGGCCCCCACCTGTCAGCGACCAAGGAGAGAGGGAAATGCTGCTGCTGCGATACTGGGCCGGCCCATCCGGTGGCTCGCGCGGAAAAGCAGCAGCAGCCCACTGCGCCGGCTCGGGAGAGCAGGCCATCGGGCCAGGCTGTCGGCTGCCAGGTAAGAAGGTAATATATTTTTTTTCTTCTTTCTTTTCTTTATTTGCTTATTTACCAAACTATTCCAAATAGAATTTTTCAAGCCACTTCAAAATAAAATAAATCCACTACACAAAAGAAAATAAATGCAGCAGCATGAATGCAACACCAAATAATTTTTTGTCTAAATTTTAATTTGCCCTTAATTGTTATCTAACTTATTTGAAATTCATTATTCCTAAAGTTTAGAATTTTTGGGTGTTACACTTCCTCATGCAGGATTGTATTGTACTGCTCCAGGTGTGTCACATAAAGCTCCAACTCTCGAACACGAGCCCTGGGCTTCTGTCTCCTTTTCCAGAGACTTGTTCTGGCACTGCTTCCAAAAATGCATGTTGCGCTTCAGTCGCTCTATCTCTGATGTAAGCCTTGTGACCTCTGATTGAGAATCCGGGTTCGGATTGCGACTACTGTGTAACAGAACCGTCCAAATTATAAGAGCACAAGTTCCAAAACAATCGCCGAAATGATCAAATTCTCAAACTTGAGCCCATATAACTCCGGTAGTCCACGAAATCGCGAGGGGTTTCAAACCAAACCGAGAGCAACCAAGATCGTAGTGATTCAACATAACACAACACTTGTTACAACAGTTCGTAAGTAGCTCTCATACATTGGAGTACAAATAATTTTATTACAAAACTAAAATACAGATTAGCGGAAGCAACATAATTTCTGGAACCATTTAAATTCAAATACTGCCAGTAAATAGTCACATCCTACAAAAGCATACCAAAAGAGATACTACAGAGACCATGCTCATATGGTCTAGTCTTCACGTCCACATGGCGAAGACAATACTTGTAGCAACAAGTATGAATCTGTTACCTGCAACAGGTGGGAATAAACCCTGAGTACGAGAAGGTATTCAGCTAGACTTACCCGACAAAAACTAGAAACAACGGTGACACCAAGGATTATGCAAGGCTTTATAAGGTGGGCTAGCTTGACTCACTTGCAGAAAAGCTTATTACAGATAGGTAATCATTAATGCTTAAGCATCAAGTTAATAATCATTAACCTGTCATCTAGATTAGCACCTGTACTAGAGCAATCACTTCATTAGGAGCAAACAATATTAACCATAGCAGGTATAATAAGGCCATCATCATCATTATCATCAATTCTGAACCATCATTAATAATTAGTGTATCTACGCTGGAGATAACCAGTCAAGTTTCTCACTATCCAGGAGAGACGGCGACTCGAATCGATTCCAACTCAGCTGAGGGGGGTATTCCTGACACTCACCCGACAAACCCCGCTAAAGGCAGCCGTAGATAAACTTTGGTACAACTCAGGGTGGGCCCGAACAGCACCGCGTTCTCGGGGATACCAGTGGCCATGATGCTCAGGACTTTTAACTCACCTGCCCTTGGACCCTCTGGCTCCCTTCCGAGGCGACTTTCACTTTTCGACTTCGCAGCCTGAGTTGAGCTACTAGGCTTCGCGGTCGGCAACCTCAGGCCGGCCAACTAAATGTCAGGCATGCGTTCAAAATGACATAGAAGGCTCCAGGTCTCGGTCCTTAATCGACACAGACGAGGATAGATCCACACCCAAGACCTCCATGCCTTGTTGTTTCACTATCATCATCCCGCCCGGTCTCATTTCATTTTATTACACATGGTTCACTTCCACGATAGCAAATATAGCCAACCGTGACCTGATAAGTCCCTATATCTCGCAGGTGACAGGAAATCACCCGACTTCTACCGGTCTAATTTAGCAGGGCTAAGCATAGATACGATCCTGTCTATATAGGATTCAAGGTTCGAATTGCTGGACAAGGAGTGTTATCAGTGCAGCAAGGGTTTCCAACCAACTCCTATCACGTAATGCAACAATACATATAACATGTATATATAGATAATTGCTTTGAAAGTAGGAGACTTATAATGCTCCGGGGCTTGCCTTAACCGAAAGAAGAGAGATCAAGGTTCGGCTTCAAGAACGATTCCCACGTCTTCTCCGGCTTCGTCGGACTGGACCTCCGGTTCTCGAACGGACTTCAACTTCAGGTTCCACGCCCAGCGGGACTTCGCTCGTAACACGATTCTTTGCACACCTATTGCATGCATATGCATCCAATGAATTTCATGTATGCATCCAAAAATGACATGATGATTTATGGACGTACATGAATGATGTGAAGATGAATGCAATGACATTGCAATGTTGTAAGCACAAAACCAAGTTATGTGGTGCTCTATTCAAATCACTTCAAGATTAGGTGCAAATTTTCTCTCCGGTATTAACACATTTGAACACCTCTAAGAAACCACTAGGTTCCACAAGGTTAAGACCAAACACACACATAACAAGATTCCAGCAATTTAGTATTTACCACATAATATCAACAGTAGCTAAGAAAACTCACAACTGGAGTTCTACAAATCCAAATGACCTAAAAGAGAACATTCTGGAAAGCTTATAAAATTGTCTACATTTCATTTATAAACATCTAAGCATTATTTCATCATTTACCAAGTTAAAATAGCATACATACAGAATCTGTTCTAAAAGACAGAGAGCACTTCCCAAAACTGATCCCAGCTTGGAACAGCTGTCATTTCTAAACTATAAGTCCAAATGCTACCAAAATTTACTAGAAACTAGTTCATGAAATTCTCAACAATTTTGCTATAAATCACCAAGCATGAAAACATCATTAACATAGGTTAATTCTCTTAACTAGCAAATCTGTTCAGAAATGGCAGATTCACTAACTTAAATAATTAATGACGATTCAAAAGCGCAATTGGACCAAACCAAGTTTACCAACTTGTTGTGCATACCAAAGGAACATCAGAAAGTATAGCGCCAACTTCTAAATAAATTATTTAATATTCTTTTATAATTTATTTAGTTAATTAGGTGATTAAAGAAACATACAGTAAAACTATATAAAAAAATCTACAAAAATTACAGTAGCCACCTAATGCTTCACATAGGCTATCATAAAAATCTCACTTCATTTTGACAAGCAGATATGGAGATATCAAAATAACAGATGGCAGGTCTATTTCTAGCATAAATAGGAAACCCTATTGAAAAGTATCAAACAACAGATTTCATATTTTTTCTAACATTATTCTAACATAGGAACAACACTCACCAAGTTTCACCTTTTCTGGATCTATAGAAAAATTATGAATATTCACACAAGATCCATTCAAGCAAAACAAGATAATTATATAACTACACCAAATCACATCCAAATTGTATGAAAATTTAACCATAATCTATTCATGGTATGAGCAGTTCACTATAAAAATTTCATGCCATTTGGAGCTTCACAGAAAGATATATCATTTTCTCCTTTTTCTACAGGAATAAAAGAGATAAATAATAACTATTTATTTCATCACAAAACATGGCACATATTATATTTTTATAATAAACTAGACATTATGTAGAGCACACCAAAATTTAAAGCACCTTATTTGGACCTCTAGAACAGGAGATACATATTTTTGAAGTTTGCACATGAATCAAATAAATAAATTGAAAACAGAACCCTACTCTACCTTGGGCCGGCCCAGACCACCACTGCGGCCCGCGACGCGCGCGCACACACCCGCGTCAGCGTGGCTCGGCAATGTGGCTCGGCCAACGATGGCCCAAGCAGCAACACAGGAGGGGGATCCCGCGCGCCGACATGCGGGCCCCGCCCGTCAGGGACACCGGACAGGGGAGCGGCTCCGGCCGGCGATTGCTCGCCGCCAGTGACAAATCCGGCGAGTTCGAGGGCATCTACATGCTCCCCACGCGATTCCGCACTGAAAGACACCACAAGCACGACCTATTGCTATCCCTAACCATGCCGGCGGCGAGAGCAGCGGCGGCGGCGCTACTCGCGGTGGCGCATCGCCGGCGGTGGTGCCTCAATGGCCCGTCCGAGCTCGGCCTGAGCATCAAGAGAGCACGGCGGAGCTTCCTAGCTAGAAGAAGAAGGATGAGAGGCGCTCTAGCTAGCTTGGCCACGGCGGCCCGCAACTCCGGCGAGGCTGAGCTCGCGCGGTGGCGGCGGAAACGCCCAAAGCTTGCTCACCTCGGCGTAATTGGCTCAGGGGAGGGACGGAGGAGCTAGAGGGTGGCGCTGCGGTGCTCTAGGCGGGAGGAATCGAGTGGTGGTGCTCGGCTGTGGTGGCGACGGCAGTCGCTGCGCTCGGCTTCCGCTCTCGCGCGCGGTGAAGGCGACAGAGAGGGGAAAGGAAATGGCGAGCGAGATGAGGGCAAGGAAGAGAGCCTCAGGCGGCGTGGCGACCTTGAGCACACGAGGATAGTGCGGCCTCGACGCATGTCGGCCATGCGGCATGAGCTTCCTGCGAGGTGCCGGCCACGATCGAACTCAATTCGAGCTTCTGAACTCTGACGAAACTAAAACCGTTTTCCCGATTCAGTCAAACGCGATGACTGACAGCATGACTTTGCCCCCTAACAACTCCTAAACCAGCTCGATTTAGCAATAGGTTATATTAGCAAACTTGTAGACCAACATGAGATCTACAATTTTGTCAATATGGACTTGAGCTAGTTCGGTCTGGATTGGAAGATAAAAGGTCCCAAAAAGAGGCACCTTGAAACCGAAACCGAGATTCAGTCAACCCACCCGACTGAAACCTGATTTTCAAAGCACTCTAGATCCTAAACCATTGAGAACTAGGTGATGGTGTTATTGACAATATTGTAGAGCTAAGTGAGTGCTACAAAAGTGTCAATATGGGTTAGAGCTGGTTCAGCATAGTTTGAGATTTACATTGCTCCGAAGGTGGGCACATGAAACTGAAATGTCACATTTTTGACTTAGAAAATTTGCTAAGTGTTGAAACAACATGGAAACCTGACTTGTGGGCCCTATTTGAGGATGTTTTGTCCATTTTCATGAGATGGTCATATTGAGACTCTTGTTCCTAGATAAATTGGCTACAACTTTGGTAAAGGTTGCACAACCATGCAAGACCTCTAGATACCACTTTTAAATCGGTCAAAGCAGATCAGTGCTATGGTCAAACTGAGGTCAAACCTAGTCAAATTGGATTTTGGTCAAAACATGAATATAGACCCTAGCTCATTTTGCTCCACTAACATATCAAAGATGTTTTCAAACCCCCAAGTCACACAATAGCATCACATATGTTATCTATACAAAACCCTAGCAACACATAAAGGAAGCACATAGAAACCACAATGTTGCAAGGTCATGTTTCAAACAAGGATGCACATGAAATGACGATGCTTATGGTAATGTCATGCCATGATCATGCATTATGAATGCATTATGAGGCTAACTAACACTAGGGTGTTACAGCCCTCCCCCCTTATAAAAATCTCGTCCCGAGATTTGAAAGTCGTACCATTTTTCATAGAAAGCGGAATAGTTGTCCTTTAAATAATCCTCTTTTTCCCAAGTTGCATCACGTTCACCGTGATTACTCCAAACCACCTTGTATAATTTGACTACTCGATTTCGAGTCACCCTTTCCAGAGTATCTAGAACATATACCGGTTTCTCCTCATAAGAAAGATCGGATTTCAACTTGATACGTCTCACTTCTACTCTTTCTTCAGGAAGATGGAGGCATTTCTTTAATTGAGAAACATGGAAGACTAGAAAGATAGTTCCCATTTCACGAGGTAGATTGAGCTTATAGGCTACTCTTCCACTTTTCTCAATAATTCGATAAGGTCCAACATATCGAGGCTCAAACTCTCTTTTGATCCCAAAACGTTTTACTCCTCTCATAGGGGACACCTTCAGATAGACATGGTCACCTACTTCAAACTCAATAGGTTTCCTCCTCTTATCTGCATAGCTCTTTTATCTAGCCTGAGCAGCTGATATATTTTTCTGTATAGCACGAACTTGCTCCTCAGCTTCTTTTACAAAGTCAATACCATAGAATCTTCTTTCTCCTGGTTCCACCCAATTCAAAGGAGTTCTACACTTGTGACCATATAAAGCTTCAAATGGAGCCATCTTGATGCTCTCTTGATAACTGTTGTTGTAAGAGAATTCAGCGAGAGGCAACCATTTCTCCCAAGAGCCATTACAAGAGATGATGCAAGCTCTAAGCATATCTTCAAGAATCTGATTTACACGCTCAGTTTGTCCCGATGTCTGTGGGTGATAAGCAGAACTATGGACCAAATTAGTTCCAAGATTCTGATGTAGGCGCTCCCAAAAACGAGCAGTAAACTGTGGTCCTCTGTCAGAGACAATAGACCCAGACACTCCATGAAGACGTATGACTTCTTGGAAGTAAATGTCAGCATATTGGTGTGGGTGATAATTACTCTTCACGGGGATAAAGTGAGCAGATTTTGTCAAACGATCAACTATAACCCAAATAGAATCAAAACCTTTTTGGGTGGTTGGTAATCCGACAATAAAGTCCATAACAATGTCATCCCACTTCCAACCTGGAACAGACAAAGGCTAGAGTAAACCAGACTTTATGTGAATGGCCTTAACTCTACAACAATTATCACACTTAGCGACATAGGCTGCAATTTCCTTCTTCATCTTGGTCCACCAATAGTACGGCTTGAGGTCCTGATACATCTTACTACTACCAGGATGGATGGACAACTTAGAAGAATGGGCTTCAAATAAGATTTGATTTCTGAGCTCTTTATCTTTTGGCACAACGAGTCTATCTTTGAACCAGAGAATTCCCTTCTCATCGATTCGAAAATGCTTAGTTTCTTACTCTCTCATCTTTCTCTTGATGTGAAATACACCAGTATCAGTCTTCTGTAACTCAATGATTCTACTTCTCAAGGAACAATCTACAGTGATATGATGGATTACAATAGGATGTAAGAGGTGGGACAAATGAAAATCTTCTTCTATCAGAGAGTTGCAGTGAGATTTTCTACTCAAGGCATCAGCAACCACATTTGCTTTACCCGGATGGTAATGCACCTGGAGGTTATAATCCTTGATCAACTCTAACCATCTTCTCTGGCGCATATTTAACTCAGGTTGAGTAAATATGTACTTAAGACTCTTATGATCTGTATAAATATTGCATATATTTCCAAGCAAATAGTGTCTCCAGATTTTCAGAGCATGCACTACAGCAGCTAACTCCAAGTCATGAGTCGGATAGTTAACTTCATGTTTTCTTAACTGACGTGAAGCATACGCAATAACTCGACCTCCCTGCATCAGTACGCCACCTAAACCAGTACCTGATGCATCACAATACACATCAAACGGTTTCTTAATGTCAGGTTGCGCTAATACAGGAGCTGATGTCAACAAGGTCCGTAGAGTGCGGAAAGCTTGTTCACACTCCGGAGTCCAATCAAACTTCCTATCCTTCTCAAGTAGTCGAGTCATAGGCTTAGCTATTTTAGAGAAATCCTAAATAAAACAACGATAGTAGCCAGCCAATCCAAGAAAACTCCGAACTTCATGTACTGTCGTTGGCGCCTTCCAATCCAAAACTTCCTGTATCTTAGTCGGGTCTACTGAAATTCCCTCACCAGACAATACATGACCGAGGAAAGGTACCTTCTTTAACCAGAATTCACATTTACTGAACTTGGTGTAAAGCTTATGTTCACGCAATCTGGATAAAACAATTCTCAGATGCTCGGCATGTTCTTCTTCATTTTCAGAATAGATCAGAATATCATCAATGCATATCACCACAAACTTGTCCAGCTCTTGCATGAATACTAAATTCATCAGGTACATGAAATGTGCAGGAGCATTGGTCAGACCAAAAGACATGACAAGATATTCATATAACCCGTATCTGGTAGAGAAAGCGGTCTTTGGTATGTCTTCTGGACGAATTTTAATTTGGTGATAACCAGATCTCAGTTCAATCTTCAAGAATACCTTTGCTTTAGACAACTGATCAAACAAGATATCAATACACGGCAACGGATACTTGTTCTTGATAGTGACTGCATTGAGTGGTCGATAGTCTACACACATACGTAGAGACTGGTCCTTCTTCTTCACAAAGATAGCAGGACAACCCCACGGAGAAGAACTAGGACGGATCAGCCCTTTCAGTAAAAGGTCACTAAGTTGGGTCTTGAGTTTAGCTAACTCATTCGGTGGCATTCTATACGGTCTTTTGGAAATTGGTGCGGTACCTGGAATTAACTCAATCTTAAACTCTACATCACGATCTGGAGGTAATCCTGGCAATTCATCGGGAAAAACATCTAGAAATTCACACACTACTGGAACTTCTGCAATCTCTTTTGCTTTTGCTATCATAGCGGTAACTGTAGTCTGAGGACTAATGTCTCTAGGAAGTTGCACTAGAAAAGCTTGTTGATCTTTTGGATCCCTCAACATAACCACTCTTGTAGAGGTATCGATCAGAACACCGTTTCCACTCATCCACTTCATACCTAAGATTACATCTAAACCCAAACCAGGTAATACCACGAGATCTAGATCATACAAACGTCCTTCTATCTCGATCTTTGCTCCTAAGACCAACTGGTTGGTTGAAATATTATTCCCGGCATCACTAATATTATAACCACTATTATCCAAAGTAACGACCTTCATACCATACTTGGCTGCAAACGTTGAACTAATAAAAGAGTGGGAAGCACCTGAATCGAACAACACAATTGCAGGGTGTTGATTTACTAAAAATGCACCGGTAGTGATAATCTCACCCGTAGGAATGGACTCCACCGTGGTGTATCGAACCCATCCTTTACACACATCTGCCTTTTTATCATTTGATTCCTTCTGCGGGAGAGGACAATCTCTGGCCCAATGACCTGACATCTTGCAATTTCAACATGGTCGGTTACTTGGCGGTGCCTTAGGCTTTCCTTTCTTAATAATGCTCCTCTTGACCGGATCCTGTTTCTGATATGGGTGATATCTGGTAGATATGTCAGGCGAATAATACTGAGGTGTAATCACCACCAGAGTATGGGTCGTAGGTGCATTAGATTCATGAGATTTCTGTTGGCTCTTAGAAGCAGCATACACAGCATTACAGTTCTCTTGAAGGATAGTATCACTGACAAACTCATTGAAAGTTGCACACTTGCTATTGCACATGGCCTTCATCAATTTAGAACACAACCCTCTTTTAAAACTTGCAATCTTCTTAACTTCCGTATTAACAAATTCCGGAGCATATCTTGACAAGTTGATGAAAGCATGTAGATATTCTGTTATACTTTTGTCTCCTTGAGTGAGCTTCATAAATTCGGTGTGCTTGATTGCCATGAGGCCAGCAGGAACGTAATGTCCCAAGCTACTTCCATATTCTTAGGCAGAGTATTCCGATGGTGACACCACCAAACACCTGCAGGTCCTTGCAATTGTTGCGAAGCATATTCTGTTTTCATATTATCTACCACCTTGAGCACACGGAACTTCTGTTCAATAGTGTTCAACCATTCGTCTGCTTGAAGTGGTTCTTCTGCTTCTCAAAAAATAGGAGGCTCAGTATCTAAGAAATCTTTATAGCTGCTGTACTGGGCAGGCTCAGGTTCCTGATGGACATGGTTTCTGACACTCTCGTCCAAGGCACACTGACTTTCGGCAAGCATTTGCAGCAACTCAGCAGAGGTAAGTTGCGGAGGAGATGATGACAGTCCTGTATGGCCACGACTCTGACTGCTAGAGCGAAGCTGACGAGACATCTACAAGTAGGTGAAACTAGTAAGCGTTGATGACGTCAGAAGGCTGCTGACGAATCATATAGGCAGGAGGAAGAGATTGTATCCAACTATCCAAATTCCAATCTCAGAAGAAGGAAATCTCTTGGTTTGAGGTACTGATTTTCTGACAAGATAGGGAATGACAGCCAAGGAAAAAGGTTCCCGAGAAGGTAACACATTGGTGTAGCTCCATAATGGATCATGACTAGCAATCCTTGATACCTGTGCGTGCCGAGCAGCACAACCTTATGTCGCGCGCCACAGGAGGCTTCTGGTTTCGTCACGGCACCATGGAGTACTAATCGCAACACCATTACCGAACACACACCCATGAGGAATCCTCACGTGTCAGGAATTAGGTGTGTAGAAATAGTATCATCCAAAGAGAGGGTAGCAAACAAGGATGGATACAAGGGTAGAAGCAATGGAGAGGCGAGTTGCAGATCAAAACACATCCCCACTCGAGGAGATACATCTTGAAATTGTGTCTTGCTTTCTTTCACGGGCCAGGTATGAATTGGGCTTCAAGGCTGACACTACTAACCACTCCACTGGGTTGGTTGACTACCACAATTCTTCATGAAAGAAATGCGACCATTTATGGGACAACTGTTTGGAGGGAAGGAAATTTTGCAAGAATAGGATAAGCAATTTATAAGGGAGGGAGTAATGCAGAATGCAATATATGATGCGAACATGGTGCATGCACGAACCGTACGTCCTTACAAACCTAGGAAGAATTTCAAAATTCTAGCGTATAGTTTGGTGGCATACACACGTTCTCTTAATAACGATAACTAGTCGCTCTACAGGGATCGTTGTTAGTGTACCTGCAGAAATTTGCATTTCAGCCCAATAATTCCCAATATAGCACATAAGAAAGCAGTAAACTAAATACTTTCCATACATACATCCTCCGATGTATATACTTCAGTATCAAAGCTAACCGATAGTTTTACCCACAATTAAGTACCCTCATAGATACATGGTTGGACATGTAAGTATGCGAGTATCCACAACTACTCTCCCCTAGACCGACGGTTGGACGGTCATGCTCTCACAACTCCCACTTACCAGGGCGTAGAGGTATTTTGATCCATACATTACCACCCAAACAGATGACATCCATACAATAGCACGCCGTATGGATAATGAAACAGAAAACAAGCAAGAACCCCCAAGATAGTACCTTAATAAGCCACCTAATAGTCCTTATTTGGGCATATAGGATATGACCACCGGCACTCTTTAGATTAGAATTAAAATTTTTCACAAAAACTTTTGTTTAAATACACAAATGAAGTGTTTACTGTTGAATCTTGCTCCGATACTAGCTGAAACGGAACCGTCCAAATTATAAGAGCACAAGTTCAAAAACAATCGCCGAAACGATCAAATTCTTAAACTTAAGCCCATATAACTCCGGTAGTCCACGAAATCGCGAGGGATTTCAAACCAAACCGAGAGCAACCAAGATCGTAGTGATTCAACATAACACAACACTTGTTACAACAGTTCGTAAGTAGCTCTCATACATCGGAGTACAAATAATTTTATTACAAAACTAAAATACAGATTAGCGGAAGCAACATAATTTCTGGAACCATTTAAATTCAAATACTGCCAGTACATAGTCACATCCTGCAAAAGCATACCAGAAGAGATACTACAGAGACCATGCTCATATGGTCTAGTCTTCACGTCCACATGGCGAAGACAATACTTGCAGCAACAAGTACGAATCTGTTACCTGCAACAGGTGGGAATAAACCCTGAGTACGAGAAGGTACTCAGCTAGACTTACCCGACAAAAACCAAAAACAACGGTGACACCAAGGATTATGCAAGGCTTTATAAGGTGGGCTAGCTTGACTCACTTGCAGAAAAGCTTATTATAGATAGGTAATCATTAATGCTTAAGCATCAAGTTAATAATCATTAACCTGTCATCTAGATTAGCACCTGTACTAGAGCAATCACTTCATTAGGAGCAAACAATATTAACCATAGCAGGTATAATAAGGCCATCATCATTATTATCATCAATTCCGAACCATCATTAATAATTAGTGTATCTACGCTTGAGATAACCAGTCAAGTTTCTCACTATCCGGGAGAGACGGCGACTCGAATCGATTCCAACTCAACTGAGGGGGGTATTCCTGACACTCACCCGGCAAACCTCGCTAAAGGCAGCCGTAGATAACCTTTGGTACAACTCAGGGTAGGCCCGAACAGCGCCGCGTTCTTGGGGATACCAGTGGCCAGGATGCTCAGGACTTTTAACTCACCTGCCCTTGGACCCTCTGGCTCCCTTCCGAGGCGACTTTCACTTTTCGACTTCACAGCCTGAGTTGAGCTACTAGGCTTCGCGGTCGGCAACCTCAGGCCGACCAACTAAATGTCAGGCATGCGTTCAAAATGACATAGAAGGCTCCAGGTCTCGGTCCTTAATCGACACAAACGGGGATAGATCCACACCCAAGACCTCCATGCCTTGCTGTTTCACTATCATCATCCCGCCTGGTCTCATTTCATTTTATTACACATGGTTCACTTCCACGATAGCAAATATAG
Source organism: Saccharum hybrid cultivar R570 (assembly GCA_038087645.1). Taxonomy (NCBI): domain Eukaryota; kingdom Viridiplantae; phylum Streptophyta; class Magnoliopsida; order Poales; family Poaceae; genus Saccharum; species Saccharum hybrid cultivar. The sequence goes on along the minus strand of JAQSUU010000664.1, from coordinate 1,917,470 downwards.
CCAACCGTGACCTGATAAGTCCCTATATCTCGCAGGTGATAGGAAATCACCCGACTTCTACCGGTCTAATTTAGCAGGGCTAAGCATAGATACGATCCTGTCTATATAGGATTCAAGGTTCGAATTGCTGGACAAGGAGTGTTATCAGTGCAGCAAGGGTTTCCAACCAACTCCTATCACGTAATGCAACAATACATATAACATGTATATATAGATAATTGCTTTGAAAGTAGGAGGCTTATAATGCTCCGGGGCTTGCCTTAACCGAAAGAAGAGAGATCAAGGTTCGGCTTCAAGAACGATTCCCACGTCTTCTCCGGCTTCGTCGGACTGGACCTCCGGTTCTCGAACGGACTTCAACTTTAGGTTCCACGCCCAGCGGGACTTCGCTCGTAACACGATTCTTGGCACACCTATTGCATGCATATGCATCCAATGAATTTCATGTATGCATCCAAAAATGACATGACGATTTATGGACGTACATGAATGATGTGAAGATGAATGCAATGACATTGCAACGTTGTAAGCACAAAACCAAGTTATGTGGTGCTCTATTCAAATCACTTCAAGATTAGGTGCAAATTTTCTCTCCGGTATTAACACGTTTGAACACCTCTAAGAAACCACTAGGTTCCACAAGGTTAAGACTAAACACACACATAACAAGATTCCAGCAATTTAGTATTTACCACATAATATCAACAGTTGCTAAGAAAACAAACAACTGGAGTTCTACAAATCCAAATGACCTGAAAGAGGACATTCTGGAAAGCTTATAAAATTGTCTACATTTCATTTATAAACATCTAAGCATTATTTCATCATTTACCAAGTTAAAATAGCATACATACAGAATCTGTTCTAAAAGACAGAGAGCACTTCCCAAAACTGATCCCAGCTTGGAACAGCTGTCATTTCTAAACTATAATTCCAAATGCTACCAAAATTTACTAGAAACTAGTTCATGAAATTCTCAACAATTTTTCTATAAATCACCAAGCATGAAAACATCATTAACATAGGTTAATTCTCTTAACTAGCAAATCTGTTCAAAAATGGCAGATTCACTAACTTAAATAATTAATGACGATTCAAAAGCACAATTGGACCAAACCAAGTTTACCAACTTGTTGTGCATACCAAAGGAACATCAGAAAGTATAGCGCCAACTTCTAAATAAATTATTTAATATTCTTTTATAATTTATTTAGTTAATTAGGTGATTAAAGAAACATACAGTAAAACTATATATAAAAATCTACAAAAATTACAGTAGCCACATAATGCTTCACATAGGCTACCATAAAAATCTCACTTCATTTTGACAAGCAGATATGGAGATATCAAAATAACAGATGGCAGGTCTATTTCTAGCATAAATAGGAAACCCTATTGAAAAGTATCAAACAACAGATTTCATATTTTTCCTAACATAATTCTAACATAGGAACAACACTCACCAAGTTTCACCCTTTCTGGATCTATAGAAAAATTATGAATATTCACACAAGATCCATTCAAGCAAAACAAGATAATTATATAACTCCACCAAATCACATCCAAATTGTATGAAAATTTAACCATAATATATTCATGGTATGAGCAGTTCACTATAAAAATTTCATGCCATTTGGAGTTTCACAGAAAGAGATATCATTTTCTCCTTTTTCTACAGGAATAAAAGAGATAAATAATAACTATTTATTTCATCACAAAACATGGCACATATTATATTTTTATAATAAACTAGACATTATGTAGAGCACACCAAAATTTAAAGCACCTTATTTAGACCTCTAGAACAGGAGATACATATTTTTGAAGTTTGCACATGAATCAAATAAATAAATTGAAAACAGAACCCTACTCTACCTTGGGCCGGCCCAGACCACCACTGCGGCCCGCGACGCGCGCGCACACACCCGCGTCAGCGCGGCCCGGCAACGTGGCTCAGCCAACGACGGCCCAAGCAGCAACACAGGAGGGGGATCCCGCGCGCCGACATGCGGGCCCCGCCCGTCAGGGACACCGGACAGGGGAGCGGCTCCGGCCGGCGATTGCTCGCCGCCGGTGACGAATCCAGCGAGTTCGAGGGCATCTACATGCTCCCCACGCGATTCCGCACCGAAAGACACCACAAGCACGACCTATTGCTATCCCTAACCATGCCGGCGGCGAGAGCAGCGGCGGCGGCGCTACTCGCGGTGGCGCATCGCCGGCGGTGGTGCCTCAATGGCCCGTCCGAGCTCGGCCTGAGCATCAAGAGAGCATGGCGGAGCTTCCTAGCTAGAAGAAGAAGGATGAGAGGCGCTCTAGCTAGCTTGGCCACGGCGGCCCGCAACTCCGGTGAGGCCGAGCTCGCGCGGTGGCGACGGAAACGCCCAAAGCTTGCTCACCTCGGCGTAATTGGCTCAGGGGAGGGACGGAGGAGCTAGAGGGTGGCGCTGCGGTGCTCTAGGCGGGAGGAATCGAGTGGTGGTGCTCGGCTGTGGTGGCGACGGCGGTCGCTACGCTCGGCTTCCGCTCTCGCGCGCGGTGAAGGCGACAGAGAGGGGAAAGGAAATGGCGAGCGAGATGAGGGCAAGGAAGAGAGCCTCAGGCGGCGTGGCGACCTTGAGCACACGAGGATAGTGCGGCCTCGACGCGTGTTGGCCACGTGGCACGAGCTTCCTGCGAGGTGCCGGCCACGATCGAACTCAATTCGAGCTTCTGAACTCTGACAAAACTGAAACCGTTTTCCCGATTCAGTCAAACGCGATGACTGACAGCACGACTTTGCCCCCTAACAACTCCTAAACCAGCTCGATTTAGCGATAGGTTATATTAGCAAACTTGTAGACCAACATGAGATCTACAATTTTGTCAATATGGACTTGAGCTAGTTCGGTCTGGATTGGAAGATAAAAGGTCCCAAAGAGAGGCACCTTGAAACCGAAACCGAGATTCAGTCAACCCACCCGACTGAAATCTGATTTTCAAAGCACTCTAGATCCTAAACCATTGAGAACTAGGTGATGGTGTTATTGACAATATTGTAGAGCTAAGTGAGTGCTACAAAAGTGTCAATATGGGTTAGAGCTGGTTCAGCATAGTTTGAGATTTACATTGCTCCAAAGGTGGGCACATGAAACTGAAATGTCACATTTTTGACTTAGAAAATTTGCTAAGTGTTGAAACAACATGGAAACCTGACTTGTGGGCCCTATTTGAGGATGTTTTGTCCATTTTCATGAGATGGTCATATTGAGACTCTTGTTCCTAGATAAATTGGCTACAACTTTGGTAAAGGTTGCACAACCATGCAAGACCTCTAGATACCACTTTTAAATCGGTCAAAGCAGATCAGTGCTATGGTCAAACTGAGGTCAAACCTAGTCAAATTGGATTTTGGTCAAAACATGAATATAGACCCTAGCTCATTTTGCTCCACTAACATATCAAAGATATTTTCAAGCCCCCAAGTCACACAATAGCATCACATATGTTATCTATACAAAACCCTAGCAACACATAAAGGAAGCACATAGAAACCACAATGTTGCAAGGTCATGTTTCAAACAAGGATGCACATGAAATGATGATGCTTATGGTAATGTCATGCCATGATCATGCATTATGAATGCATTATGAGGCTAACTAACACCAGGGTGTTACAACTACTCGCTCCATCACCTCTGATTGCCAACTGATGACGTGGCACTCCTTGCATACCAGTTTTCTTGCGAGGAGTCATCTTCACACGTGTCATCCCAAAGCAAGACAGAATTAGAAAGATGAGGACAGATGGGAGGGATCTGAAGGTTAGCATGAACAGGATTGAACCTTACTTAACCTAAACCACTTTAAAAGGGAAGGTAACTTAAGCAGGTTAATTAAACATGATGCATGCATCGTACTTACGAACTAACAGAAAAGTTTAAGTAACACATGCAATAACATTTGTAACTTAGGGCAATATAACATGATACTTCACTACGAAGCTTTCAAATATGAGCTAAGGAAACTACAGAGAGTAGATTAGGATAAGCCAAAAGCAATTTGGACCAAAATATCAATATTAAGTTTGTTCGATCCAAATTATTTTGAAGTTTTGTAAAGTAATACTACAACAACTCTAGTAATTATGCTCTGGTACCAGCTGTCACAGAACCTCCTAATTATGATAGCCCACATGTACCTGTCATCGTCATAATGACCTCTGACAACCGTACTTATGTTCCTCATAACTTAAAAGGCCTGCTTTCCTCCGAATAGGATCCAATCATAGGAGTATTGCAATATTACAACAATTTATTCAAAATACCATCAGAGTAAAGTAGCGGAAGTCTTACAATAACTTAAGTTTACAAACCACAGTTTCCAAACTCCAAACGTTATGTAACATTATTACAAACCGGTAGTAGGGAAGTATCAATAGTAACTTTATTACAATCACACAAACGAAGTGCCTTGCCTAGAGGCCACACAGTCTACTCATCGTCACTTTCTTTAGCCACAATGGTCATGCAACAAGGCTCAAAGCAGACTTGTTCATGAACCGCACCTGCAACAAGGGGTTTAACAAATCCTGAGTATGAGAGTACTCAACAAGACTTACCTGACTAAGAAAAGACTCCAAGGGCATGCTAGCTTTAGGGAATCAAGGTACGGGTATTCAAGAATCAAAGTTTCTTTTGCAGAAAAGCTTACTAAAGTGAGTCCTTATCTTCATTATTTTACTTTTACCATTGATGGTTCATTAACCAATTCTAAGTGATCCTAATCTAGATCAAAGTAATTCTTATCAAGACCTTTCTCATTCTTTCTTTCAATTCCAGTTCTTAACTACGATGTTGGTGCAAGGCCAAGACTCCTTTCTCGTGGAGCAACGACGATTCGAACTGCTTCATTTACCCAGCTGGGGATTCCTAACCACACGACATATGTAGAACCGAATCATGCATATATCAACTCTTACCCGAGTAACCCAAAACCAGAACGTGTCCATCGCCACCCGAGAGCACAGTACTCCTTGAACCTGACCCAATTCTAGCCCCGAGGGTACACGCTACTCTCGCCATCTCTCCACTCCTAGTGCGAGGTTAGACGTTCTCGTAATGGAATAGTCGAAGTAAGGCTTACCCGACATGGGTACATGACTAATACTAATAAAAACTCCATGACGCGAGGACCAACAATGTACGGTCCTTAACTGACAAGGCGGAAACATTACATTGAGACTCCTTTCCCAATGCAAGTTAGCAGTGGCCAAACCACCCGCCCGATCTTACAAGTTTATTCTCATATTTCAATATTTATCAAGTATGCCATCATGGCCATATAAACATTCATTTAAAAAGCTTAACTCATAAGTATAGCGAAGCATACTACGCATTTTCAGTAAAACAGGTATCAAGGGTGATATCACAATAATTAAGGATGACAATGCAGCAATTGGGTTATCACTCAACTCCTAATTACTTAATGCAGTAAACCCTAGTATAAATAATAAAGATTTGTAAAACTCAAGGTAGGGTTTAAATGCACCGGGGCTTGCCTTGCTCTGACGCGACGACTGACTCAGACTCGAAGACTCTGACTTCTGGTCCGAAACCCACCGACGACAACTCTTCTCCGGAGACTTGCTCGCCAACTTCGACTTCTTTGAAAGTGGAAACTACACGAGTATATAACATGTCTCAACATGATGCGGTGATAAACATGATGCTTGATGATGATATGCCATGGTTTATGACTTGAGTACAACTTTCCTTCGCGGTACAGTCGCAAAACAGTAAAACCTACTAACTAATAGCGATAACTTAAGCGATACTAACGTTTCTTACCAAAAATGTTACTAACGAGCTCAATCATAAATTAAGGTGCCAAGGATCACCAAGAATTAGTGACCCAAGGTCATCACTCAATCAAAAAGGCACACAACACTTAAAGTTAACAATTTAACAATTATTTAAACATTTAATTAATTAGGGCATAATTAATAATAAATCAAACTTCATCTAATGAGCTTAAACTTTTCTATGGATTAATCATAGCCTAAAACAGTGTTAGAATAAATTTCATGATTTTTGGATTAATAATTTAATTACTAAAATTCATGGAAGTTGCATTTAATATTTAATTGAACTAATTAAATAACTTGCAAAAAGTAATCAAATTTAGCATTTAATATTTTTCCTAAGTAGTTTACATCCTGAAAAGCTTACACAAAAATTTTCACTATTTTTGGAGCTCCACAGAATTTTTAATGAAATAAACAAATACTCTTACTATTCACATTTTTGAAAAAGAAAAAACAAAAACTCCGATCGGGCCGCTTCCTTCTTTCTCCCTCCGGTTCGGCCCAACCGTGCGGTCCAGCTGCATCACGCCTGCACCCGCGTGGCCCAGCAACGTGCGGCCCATCCGCACGCGCGTTCTCCCTCTCCCTCTCGCTGACACGCCGTCCCCACCTGTCATCTCCCTCCTGCTCTCTCGCTCTCTCCCGCGACCCGGCCATGTCCGCACGGCCAAAGGCCGGCGATTACGGCATCGGTCACCCAACCAACTGGTCCAACACAGACTACACCTCACCGCGAAACGATTTGAACACAAAACGGCCACGCTAAAGCTCCGGGAAGACCTTCCTGACGGTCATGGCGGAACGGTGGTCACGGTGACCGGCGTCCCGGTGATCCACGATGGTAGCATCTAAAATGGAAGCACGAGAAGCATCAGGAGCTCACAACGATCACGATGGTGCTCTCGGTCATGACGGAGACGATCTGGAGTGGCCTGGCCACGTGAGGGCGGTGGTGGCGGTGCTCCGACCGGACGCGGGGAAGAAAAGGGTGGCGCCGCAATTTAGGCAGGAAAAAGGCTAGTTCAGGCGAACCACTAAATGCGCGAGGGCGAGGTGAACATACTGGGGTGATTTGCGTGGCTGGTGGCGGCTCAACGGCGGCAGCGGCGAGCGGCGGAGCTAAGCGGCGGCGGAGGCAAAAAGAGAGAAGAAAAATGACTCACGGTGAGCTCGGGCTATATATAGGGCAACGGTCTCAGCAATAGCCCTGGAAGACGCGCGACGTCGCGCTGGCGGTCCTGGCACGCGCAAGAAGGTCGTAGAAGCCGCCCGGTGGCTCGCCGGCGCCCATGCCGCGCGGTGCCCTGCTCTGATTCGCCGAGCACTGTAGCTCCCCCCAAACTTTTCAAATTCAAACTGTTTTATCAAATTACTCCCAAATTCATGCAGCAACTTGAAAAAAATCCCAAGATATAAAATCTTTAGAATTTCAAGCTCTACAAGTTTCGTATTGAACACTTTTTCAAATTCAAACTGAATTTTGAAATTTGAGTTTAAATTCAAAAGGGGACACTTTTTGGAAATTTAGAAATTACTTTGGATTTTATATTGAAACTTCAAAAACTCCAAACACCAAAGTTGTACATCTAACCAAGACCTACAACTTTGCTAAACAAACCATTTTCAAATTCTGCCTCCATTTTGAAATTTGAGTTTGGGGATAAAAAGGGGTCAAATTTGAAATTTGCTTCTTTTCAAAATTGCTCCACATTTTACACTAAAACTTTGAAAACTCGAAACACCAAAGTTGTAGCCCTTGAAAAGTTCTACAAACTTGGTTTTAAACTTTTTCCCAAATTTTGCTTAGATTTTGAATTATTTCAAAAGGGGTAAAATAGGGTTTTGGATTTTAGGGTTTTCGGAGGAATTTAGACAAGCATAACATGGTTGACCGAATGCCACTCTTGGTTGATCAATTTAACTTTTGAAAATCTTTTAATATTTCCCCAGGTTTGAATTCAAATTCGAATCGGAAAACTCGCGACAAGTTTTTGGATTCCAATTCAAACTCAAACTTGGAGCTTCATTTTACGTGTTGTACTTGAGTTCATACCCTACACTTGACACCAGTGTGTAACACAGTCACACACCTCAAATTACGCAAGGCATGGACTAAGTATTTGCTGTGGCATTCGAAATTAGGGTTTTCGGTTTGGATCACACCACTGAGAAGCACATCCAACCTAGAAAGGTAAACTCATTTTAGTTAATGCATAACATGGTTGACCTATGAATGGCTTGTGATGCAGTATGATGACATGGCAGGTTAATTAGCAACCATAACACCCGAGGTGTTACAAGTTTTGGATTCAAAATTCGAACTCAAACTTGAAGCTTTATTTTACATGTTGGACTTGAGTTCCTACCCTACACTTGACACTAGTGTATCACACGGTCATACACCTCAAATTACATAGGGCATAAACTAAGTATTTGCGGTGACATTCGAAATTAGGGTTTTCTGTTCGAGTCACACATCTCAGAAGCACATCCAACCTAAGAATGTAAACTCGTTTTAGTTGATGCACATTGTAGTTGACTTAATCATGTATGATTTGCAATGCAATATGATGACATGGCAAATCTTTAGTCTCCATAACACCAGAGGTGTTACAGATATCACCTTTGCCTTGAGCCCATTTTGTTTTTCTCTTTCTTCTTTTCCAAGTCCGGAGCTTGATCATCACCACATGTTCACACCATCACCATGATCATCATTTCATGTGGCCATCTCCATCCATGAGTGCCACCTAGCTCCATCACTTGGATTGGACCAACCTATCTCAAATTCACACTTAGAGCATAGGGTTAGTCCAAATAGGTTTCATCAATTAACCAAAGCAAAACTAGAGCTTTCAACCATTCTGAAGTCGATAAGATTTCCAAGAGAAACGTTCAACTTGCTTTGCATTGCAAAAGTTGCATGTAAATGAGGAGCCCTGGAAAAGAAAGATTTTTTCATATATCAATTTCATCAAGGAATTTTATATTGTGGTGAGCCCCTTGCGTGGTTGTTTGCGAGGGTGCTCAGTTTGTGACCTCCTTCTTCGTCCTCCTTTGTTTTTCAGAGGCCAAAGTGAGGTTTGGTAGTGGTGAGCCCCTCTTGTGGTTGTTCACGAGGGTGCTCAGTTTGTGGCCTCCCTCTTCGTCCTCCTTTGTTTTTGAGAGTGCGAAGTGAGGTTTGGTTGTGGTGAACCCCTCACATGGTCGTTAGCGAGGGTGCTCAGTTTGTGACCTCTATCTTCGTCCACCTTTGTTTTTCGAAGGACAAAGTGAGGTTTGGTATGCAACATGCTCATGCAATGCGATGGTATGATGAATGAATATGCTTGATGCATTTATGGGAAATACTCGCACAAGATAAGTGCGAAGGTAAGCCAAACATTTACATACTAAAAATGTGATATTTAAGGCGTGGAATATATGCTAGTCAAAATGAATGATTTGCACTACTACACAAATGATTTTGTGAGGCAGTACCCTTTTATTAACCGAGGTGGTCACACAATCCAATCGCCTCATAAAATGCCTGACAATTAACGGAGGCGGTCGCTTTTATTTATGAAGGCGGTTAAAATTGCTCGCCTCATAAAACCGGTTTATAGAGGTGGTCATTTTACTTACCGAGGCAGTTGGAAAATGTCCGCCTGCATTTTCGGAGGTGGGCACACTATAAGACCAGCCTCCAAAAATACTGGCCCAGCTTCGAGCCCAGGCAAAAGCCCATATCTATTCTTCTAACGGCTCGTATATAAGCCATACTTAGGATTTCTTTCTCAGTTCATTTCTCCAAGCGCCCCTCCTTCCCGAGCCCTCTACCCATAGTGGCGCCCCTCTCCCTCCCTATGACCCTCCTAAGCCCCTCCCCCCCCGACGGCGGCCCCTCCCTCTCGTGCGACCCTATGCAGTGGTCCTCCGCGACGGAGCTTGCGCAGCCCCAGCAACGCTGCTCCCTCGAGGAGGCGGTGTGATCCGGCGCTCCCTGCGAGTGACCGGCAAGATCTGGGCTCAGTAGGTGCCAGTAGCACGCGGGGCCTAGCCGGCTGCTCCTCCAGCAGCAGCGGCACGTGGGTTCGCCTGGCTGCTCCTCAAGCGACGCATGGGGCCTGGTCGGCTGCTCCTCTTCTCCCTCCCCGAGCGGCACGGATCTGCGACGGTGGCGCGTGGGAAGGCTGGATCTGGCTCAACTGCCTCTTCTCCCTCCTCGAGCGGCGTGGATCCGCCGAGTGACGGCGGCAGCGCCGTCGCATGGATGGGCTCGCTGGGCTTGTCCACGGGTTTTCTTTTTTTCTTTTTTAATTTATTTTTGGAGGCGGGCAACACAACCGCCTCCATTAACCAATTTCGCCCACCTCGGTTAAGCACTGTGTAGTAGTGTTGATCCCTGCAAATTCAATTAAAGCTGAAAGGAGCTTCACATATTAGAGATTATTCGGTATAGATGTTTCAATAATTTGTAACCACACAGACTGGTGAGACATTGCTATTCTTTGGTGAGATCGACTAAAAAATCTGGCAAAATTTATCATATTTATACCGTCTGAAGATACTATAATATATGGTGAGCTGTCTGAATAAGCTGTTGCTGTAGACCTAAACTGTCTGCTGATGGACAGTGCCGAAATTTGGCATCAACTCTACTAGGACGATCTGTTTCGGTTTTGACAGGCCGCCGGCGAGGAGAGACTACTAGTTGCAATTCCTGCAAATGCGATTGTTCAGCAATGTAGCAATTTATGCAACTACTAGCTGCATATTCCAATGAAAATTCTGTCTCTGAAAATTGAATGGAGACAATGATGAAAACCATCACATTTTAAGTTTTTTATTTTTTATTTTTTATTTTTAATTTTTTATGTTCATGTCGTTGGACAAGGACATGGAGTGCCAGATGAGCCATCGGCCGGATAGTGTGGCTAATTTGGACTAGGACAGTCCACTAAAATAGATTAGAGAGCCTAAACTACAATTTGTTACCGTGTGTTTGGTTAGTGGGATTTCTAGGGGCAGGATGGGATGGACTTGGGATCGGTGCTGTTTGGATGGAAGTCGGCTTAGGGGAAGGATATTCGCTCGAGATTCCTTGACTCCGTATCCCACTTTTTCGACGGACGGGGGCGGTCCCTCCTGGGACGCGCGCGAGCTTTTGCGTGGAACTGTGGAAGAACGACGCCGACAGTGGGGGAGGAGAAGAGACCAGGTCCACCTCCAGCACGGCGAGTGCCAGCTCCACCTTCGGCGGTCCGGCCACGCCACGCGGGCGAGCTCGTGACGCCGGAGTTAAGCCCCAGCCCCGCCGGCCGCCGCCACGAGGACCGCCCTGTTTCGAGCAGCTGTTGGGCACGAGAGGATAAGGAGAGAGAGAGGGGAAGAAAAAGAAAAAAAAATGACGAGTTGGCCTCATTTGTTAGTGGCTCATCCCACTTTTGATGTCTCTAAATGGGTTCATCCTATCCCTTGCCAACCAAACAGAAAATGAATTCATTCCGTCTCACAAACCAGAGTCGGGACCATCCCACCTCGCCTCGCCTCCTAACCAAATGCTACCTTAATTCGGGACCGGAACGAGACATCAACAATAGTTTAGGGATCCATCGTATAATTTACTTATTATTATTATTTTTTTGAGCAGAGATTTTTTTTTTATTTTTTTAGGAGAAAGAAAAAACATAGGCATCCTGGGCCAGGCTCACTAGGTGTCCTGGGCCAAGTTCACTGGGCCTCAAGTACCATATGGTAGTGGGCCTCTGAGCGCGTTACCCAGTTTTTTTTTTATTTTTGCAGTAGAAAGAAAAAGCATAGGCGTCCTGGGCCAGGCTCACTAGGCATCCTGGGCCAGGCTCTCTGGGCCTCAAGTACCAACCATACGGTAGTGGGCCTCTGAGCGCGTCCTCCGTCATCGCTCGCGGCCTGCCAAGAGCCAACAAATGTCGATGAGGCTCCCAAGCCATCGTATACGAGGATTTAGGATTTTTGTTTTTTTTATTATTTACCTTTTTCTAAATTAATATTTTAAGAATAATTCAGCGAAAAAGTATGGCAAATGTAGTTAAAAATTAAAAAGTATATACACTATTGGTTTCTTACCAGCGTTCTTAACCTAAGTAAATGCCCCAAACAATAATTATTAAAAAAATATATTATTGGGTTCTGCTTGTTTGTACAGATGATTATCATGACAATTGTCTACACAATAGAATGGGGCAAAAACTATGTCTTGTACTGTATTTCAAACACAAATAATAATTCTTCCAGCGAGACAACGGCAGCATTTTAGCTTGTCAACAAGTTAAGAGCACCTCAACGAAAGTATTTCTCAAAATTTTGCTATCACCGAGCCCTTTCTCATCACCAAAAACAACACATCTGCTGAGGCTGAATGGACCTCCAATCGTCCATAAATGCTTATACTAAATAAAACACCAAAATGCCCCATCCATGTCTGCAGGTGTAATTGAATCTTACAACTAGGATTTGATCCATTGTGCCAAATTAAATATCCAGAGTCCTCTTCTGTAGAACCCTTGGCTATCTCATTTCCTAGAACTAAAAATCCCAAAGCTTTTAGGCGAGTCAGTATTACCAGGCTTACTAGTACCATCCGACTTCCTCTGCTCAGATGATCCAGATTTCTGAGTACTACTGAAGATCCCAAAACTCTTGCTTGCTCGATTAGGATCACCACCACCCGCCGGTTGCCTTTGGTTGTCATTCATTGAAAAAGGTCCTCTCCTTTCGTTCCTTGGATCTTGTGGCAATCCACCTTGGTTGAACCTTGGTAGTGGTCGGTTATGCTGCTGTTCCAGAGGTCTCTGGTTCTCATAACGACGTCCATTTTCATTCCTTCTATCATCTTGAGGGGGTCTTCCTTGGTTGAAACCTCGGTTGTTGTCTCCTCTTATTGGCTGCCTCCGAGCAGCGTATCTGTTGGTTTCAACAGGACCCTGTTCTTGCACGTTACTCTCTCGCTTTTCCATGCCAGGTTGCACATCCTTGTAGCCAAGTATGTGTTCAGATGCCTGTGGTCCCCACTGGCCAGGATTAGTTCTGTTTCCCCCAGCCCCTGGGTTAGATTTTGACCAATTGAACTCTCTTTTAAATTCTCTATCCTTCCCCTCTTTTTGGGCAGCAGAGTCTCCGGAGAGATGGGTGGCTGTTTTCTTAACATGATCTGAGATGGTACGATCATCAGATTTTCCTAAACCATCTCCAACTGTCTTGACTTCGCTATTGCTACCATCAACATGTGACTCGGGGACAGCACTGCAGGTACCTTTTCCTGATTCTTCCATGGCCTGGCTAGCTTTCTTCCCACCTTTCTTTGTTGCAAACTTCACATGCCTGACAATAACATATGCATGCTTCGAGTCCAAGTGCGGCCCACTTTCAACAATGCACACATCTTGTATCTGTTCAATTGATGGGAATTACTGAAAGAAGTGAGCTTTTACTGACAGCAGCCTTTAACATGTTACCATGATCTTAACTAATCTCAATGGAATTGATGGCATTTGGTTAATGAGCAACAGGGAGACAATAAGGGGCAGAGTACTCACAAGTCCTAACAACCGAGATAGTGGTGTTCCCAAATCTTCTCCTTCATTACCTGAGGGCATGGCCATGCACTGTCAAACAGGAAGGACATTTTGATTTTCAGAGTCCGATTTGAAAAATTAGGATAAACAATATGCATACAACAACAACAACAACAACAACATAGCCTTTTGTCCCAAGCAAGTTGGGGTAGGCTAGATATGAAACCCAAAAGAGACGAGAAACAGGGAGACACATAAAGGGACATAAATGGCACAAGACAAAAAGATGTCACGGTTCAGGCACGTTGATTGCCAATCTCCAAGCGCTCCTGTCCATAGCTAAATCCTTGGAGATATTCCACTCCTTAAGATCTCTCTTAACGTACTCGTCCCAAGTTAGTTTAGGTCGACCTCTACCGCTCTTTACATTATCGGCCCGCTTTAGAACTCCACTACGCACCGGCGCCTCAGGAGGCCTCCGTTGGACATGTCCAAACCATCTCAACCGATATTGAATCAATTTCTCCTCAATATGTTGAACAAATATGCATATGATTACAAATAAAAATTGCAGATATGTTGAACAAGACAGCTGAGAATTTAGTTGGCTAAATCTAAAACACCCAGTCCAACTGGGAAATGGATATAGAAATGGCCATTCAGAGACCATCAGAAAAATGTCGCCCACATCAGGTATATAAGGTCACCAATTGCACTCCACTGAGTAAGAAAAGAGTCCGTGTAGCCCTAATCCTACTCTGATCATAATGAATGGATTCTGCATTACATCCGGAATACCAGATCCCACCCTCACCCACACAAAATGGATAAAAAAAAGGAAACAACTCAAGCTATACAAAAGAACGGACATAAAACCCGAGGCTGAACCAAGCAAGACATAACATATTATGCTATACTTGATGACATCCACATAATTCCCCTTTTTATTATCACTATGTACTATTTAGTTTCCTTGTTTTTATGTACATAAATTTGATTGGGATTGTGAAGCAAACATAATGAAACAATTGTTAAACAACCAAAACGTAAAGTTTTTTCCTTCAGTGATGTTGGATATGAGGTCTATTGCTCTGGAATAAAAAAGGCAATTATATAAATCACAGTGAAAGAAAAAAAAAGAATAGATGATATCACAAACAACTAGAACAGAGCACGAAGATTTCCCTTTGATTTCCCAGGATATAAGCTCTATTGCTCTGGTGTCAGAAGTTAACAATATGAATCCAAGGGGAAATGGAAACAAGAAGTCATAAAGATGATACAATTGATTACAAATTCAAAGAACCCAAAGGTTTTCCTTCGATATAAGGTGTATTGATCTGATACTAAAAAAACAGAAATTCATTGGGTTGTCAAGGGGTATTTGCAGAATTGAAAAAGAAGACAAACTCACCTTCACCCTGTAACCCCGCTCCATTAATCTGGTAATCCCATCTGCTTTCACCATCAAATCTTTTAGTTCCTGCACAGAAAAGCTAATGTTTGTCAATAAAGATTCATGCTACAAGGTCTTCCTAATGATCACAATGCATATAACTGGTGACGTTTTCAAATGTAACTGTTCAAAAATTTTCCTCAGAAAAGTGGGACAAGTTAAACTAGGCATTAGGTATATAGATCTGTAAAACAGAATATAAGCTTGCAGGACTCTGAACAAGCCAATACTCCAGTTAGGAGGTGCTAATAAAGTCTGCATGCGACTCTATATCAAAACCTGATAAACTGTTATTGCCAAGGAAATAGGTTGTAGTCACCTAAATAATAGAAGCAAAAGATTACTCACAGTTTTCCCCTTAAATCGCACTTCTTTGTTCTCCCCACCACGTAAGACAATGGCAGACTGCAAAAACCAGGCACAGATCCAAAGTTTAAAAACAAACAGAATAGGTCTACATATGATATGAGACATGCATACATACAGACATCTATGGTAGGAGATAATATAGTTAACACTCTTTTGCATAGATCTGAGCTTAAATGCTTACTAATTAGAAGGCTAAAATACCGCAGAAGTTACAGATGGCAGACCTAAAAAAGAGTGCCCAAAAATTCTGGTTGTTTTCACTCATCAACCAGAAAGGTACCTACCTCACTAGTCATTACACCCTGTACAGAACAACTTGTACAGACATGAACAAGTATCTGAACAGTGATCCATCTAAACATATGTAGGTACTTTCACGAAAATTTTGAACCTATCTATTGCTTGTAAAGATCCTATTGGTACAAGTGTGAAACTTACAAGAGTTAAGCTACATGTAGGACAGAGTTAAACAGATGCAATGAATTCTTAGGTCACAACTAGCCAAATAAAATGGACTTTAGGTGTGACAATACAACTGTATTTGTTGCATTACTTGGATGCCTATATGATTCAAAGTGCAGTTGTATTGATGTACAATTCTAATTCCTATGGCTGAAAAAGAGAGATAAAGTTCAGTATACAAGTGTAAAATACCTTGGTTTTCAGGCGTTCTTTCTCCTTGGTTTCTTTCTTATACTTCTCTTTGTGAAAATCCATGATTTTGCATACAGGAGGGTCTGATTTTCTGTCGACCTGTACTAGAAGATAACCATGAGCATGAAGATAAAGTATAATCAGAATAAATTAGCAAGCTTGTTTCGCTTCAAGGTTGACAACAACAGCACATTCAGGGAAAATACAAGGAAAGAGGCGTTCCTAGAATGCATTTCATCCGATATCCATCAACATCTCACATTGCATTCAAAAGCACAGGAAGAAAAGAAAACTTTCATGAAGGCTAACACGTGTGTTTTATTTAGCTTTGTTACAAGCATTTTTTTTTATTTCTTTCATAATACAACAGCAAGACACGCTTACTATGTGAAGGGACACTCATAAGTGACACGACGTCTGTAATGTCACAATGTCTAGTATTTGGTACTACTACTAAGCCTGTGTTTAGTTGAAAAAATTTGGGTGAAAAGTTACTGTAGCACTTTTCGTTGTTATTTGGTAAAATTTGTCCAACCATGGGTTAATTAGACTCAAAAGATTCGTTTCGAACTTTACAGACAAACTATCCAATTAGTTATTTTTTACCTACATTTAATGCTTCATGCATGCGTCTACAGATTCGATGTGACGGGTGGAAGAGGAAATATTTTGGGTATGCATGGCAAGTGAACGCGGCCTAAGCAATATAAATTGGCCGCAGGAATCAAATTAGTCCAACACAGTCATAACAATACGGGTGGAGCAAGCTGCAGGGCAAACTGATCACACCATGCATGAATCCAAGACCAAGAGAAACATATGGAAGACAGTGTACCTCAACCAAGTCCATGTCCATCCTGCTCGCAAGCTGCAGGGCTTCATGCCGGGGGACAACGTTGTGTCCTTCATCCGTGACGAGCCTGACGAAGGGAGCGGTGATGGCGTTGTTCATGCGGTGGCCTTCGTCCTCCTCCTTGCCTCGCTTCTTATTGACCTTCAAAACCGAGACGGGACGGAACAGATCATCACAAGGCCGCCCACGATCTCCACCCTCGCTCGCAGCGAGGTCACGAGCCAGGGCAGCAGGGGAAGGGGAAATGAACGGAAGCAGCAGCAGCGGCGGGGAAGAGGGGTGCGTACCTGAGTACCCGGCGGAGCTGCGAAGTGCCGGCACTGCGGGTCGAGCGTGCGGCGTATGGGAGTGGGAGCGGGGGCGGCAAGGGCCAGTGGGGGAGGAGGATGGGGATGGTGGCGGCGGAGGTAGGCGGCGGCGGCGCGGTGCGCGAGGGATCTGGCGCTGCGCCGGAAAGCCATCCTTTTCCCTTGCCTTGTGTCGCCGGGACCGGGAGGGGTGCGGGAGGCTGGGCTGCCGGAGCCGGAGCTGGAGGCGGAGGCGGCGGCGGCTGGCTGTGCCTGGCTCGGCGCTTGCTCTGCTCTGCTCTGCTCTCTCTCCTCGTGGGGCTGGGCTGGGCCGGACGTGTCCGCCTGACGATCTCTGCAAATATTGGGCTTTGGCCCATTTACTACGGGCCGAGCGGAGAGAAACGTGGCATGGACTGCCGGAGCCGGAGCTGGAGGCCCTTGCTCTGCTTTCTCCTCGTGGGGCTGAGCTGGGCTAGTTGGGCCTGTCCCCCTCATGGTCTCTGCAAACGTTGGGTGGGCTTCGGTCCTTAAACCCGCTGTTTTTTTTTTGGCCGAGCTGGTTGCGTTCATCTCAGGAAATTGATGAAGTACACTTTTGCTGAATTTAAAAGACTTGCTTCCATTGAAAATTTCAGTACACTGGTCGTTCGGAGACATCTCCCATGAACAGGAGCAAATTGCGCATGGCTTTTTTTTTGTGACGGATCACGGATTGATCAAGAACATTGAAAGACAATCACCCAGCTGCTTCCCTACAACGTTAACAAAATTGTATGACCTCTTTGCAATTGTACATTCTATCTAGCGAGAGGAAACATAATACAGGGAAGCAATGTACGTACTAGTTAGTTCTAAACTGGAGAATAGCTCAGGAACATATATCATAAGAGGCAAACAGCTTTGTCGTCATCACAGATATATAAATTGGGCATTCAGATTTATTAGTGTGTCCGAATGCAGCATTAGCTTCACGGTCGGCAGTAGCGGCTGGGTTTCTCGTGGAGATTTTACTAGTCGGCTTCCATCTTATGTGTTTCATGGCTCCTCCACTCGTTGTACGTGTGAAGGAAAATTTCCCGCTGCCCTCTACTCCTATGTAATGTTAATTTCATCTGGGTGCCCTCTAATACTATAGTGCCACTCGTGTCCATTGAAGATGTGAGGATCAATCAACTATATGGCATACAAGGCTCAGGAAAGCTCACACATATGACATATATATATAATGATGATTCTATATATGCCTCTATATATCAATTTCCCTATATGTACAGGGTACATAATGTACGTTAGGCTTTCAATGAACGGATTCACTCATGAGATATTTTGTATATGATGTTACCATTCATTACCCATTGTCTGTGTTTAGTGCAGAGAGTGATAGTAGCCCACGTTGCATCTGGATCTGCAAAACGAGCGCTAGCTCCCTGCAAGGAGTAGGTTTGGATTGTTCTGCCTTGAAACGTGAATAATTATTATTTGGTAGTTGGTATATATAAACAAGGGGCAAGAAAAAAAATAGTTTATTTCCCACAAGGGCAGCTTCTTTCCTTTGGCTATTTAGCTCTCGAGAAATTATGCTGTTTTTGACAAGTGGAAACCTAAAATATATTTAGGTACTGTTCAAAGAAGCACAATAGCTTAGTGGCGTTAAGAAGAAATTTGCCTTATCAAGCTTTGTCTTAGCTACGGTGATGTCTTTTTTTTTTTGTTTCCTATGGATGTTATTTTACATTTAAGATAATTTTGTCAATGAGTTGCAATTACTTGGCTTGGAGAAAGTTTGAGTATGGAGAAACTTGTAATAAGAATGGCCAGACTCCTCCCCTGGGGTTGGGAGAATGGGCCGGTTGTTTTTCTTTTCATCATTATCTAAGAAAATAAAAAAGCTTATACTGAGCTCAACTTAACTAATATAGCTCATGCAGTCTTGCTGTTATTTACTACTACTGCAACTGAGTTAAGCCAATGCAGAAAATAAAAGTCATTGTTCCAATGTTTTTTATACCATTAGGTATGATATACATGGCAAAATCTGCCCAACGTGAGAATAAAGGGAAAAAGTGAGTCATCATGCAACAAGAGAAGTAGTTCCGTCGTGACGGCAAGAATCTAATGAACGAGTGGGCAGTGGTTGTCACACCCATTTAACGACCAAATGGAGTGCATACTCTTATGTGTGTACAGAGATCAATCACATATAAATTAACAAATTATAAAGGAAGTATCATCACAAATGTTATTACATCACGATTATTATCACATAGTCTTTACACAAATGTAGCGGAAGTAAAATATAAATCTCTCGTGGTAGCTCCAATCACAGGCACATTGACTGGTTGACTGCAAGTCTAGTAATCTTTAGAAAAGTAGGAATAGTAGTCACTATTTACACCATCTGTTACCCATCCGAGATTTTTATCCAAGTAAGAAAAATAAATAAGCGTAAGTACATCTCGTACTCAACAAGTGTAACATGGGGTTCATGAGGCTCAAAGGCATGACATTGGTTTATCAGCATATAGCTTTTAATTGGCATTATTTTAGTATATCAATAATATCAAAATGTCTCGATGTAAACAATAAACATATGATCCATGTGAAATGATTAATGAATAGCAAAAACATATTTATTATTAATGATCAACTATTCCATAAGGGTCTAAGGCCACTCGTGACCGTGAGCACGACTGATATACCAGTTTTACACTCTGCAGAGGTTGTACACTATCACTATGAGTCATGTCGCCCATATGCCCGGGTTAATTACTCCCAAACACTTCCAAGGTGAGCAGGCAGGGGAACACTATGAAGTTTTTAGAAGGTTCGTCTAACAAGTTAGGGCCATTAGATTCACTCGGCAAACAGATGTAGAGCCCCCATTCCAAATGGCACAATAACACGCAGCCTATACACATGAGAACAGAGGCCGCACTATACCCGATTCGTCAAGCCATTCTTACGCCAAAAAGGTTACCACTAACAAGCTAGAAAATGTCCTTCTATATGACTAAAGCCAGAGCCATATAGCCCTCACAGTTGTACTATAAGTTCCGAATGTTCGCTTACAGATAAGTCCTTAAGGAGAGTAACGAGAGCACAAAAATAACCCCATGCTCTAGTCCCCTTTAAACAGTAATAAAAAGTCATCTTTTAATGTTTATTGCATATTCCATTAGTCAGATTACATGATCATAGTTCATGTTAAGCACTAGCAATACTACTCCATGCAATATAATAGGTATCAAGGAATAAGATCAACACTAAATCATCCTTAACAAGGAAGTATATGCATAATGATATTATTTGCTTAATGTGAATAGGACAACAAGGATTATCCCATGCTATACTTGCCTTGCTCAAACTGATCCTGATGATCTTGCTCATAGAAAAACTCCTGATCCCCAACGAATTGCTCATCGTCTATACTCGATCAACAATAGCAACAACATTCATCCAGAAACAATTATGCATAAACATACAAGACTATAATTAGAACAGTACACCAACAGTAATAAAATAAGATAAAAAGTCTTTAAAACGAATCTATAACTCGCTAGGATCACACAGACGCGAAGATCACGAAAAACGGAGCTAAAACGACGAAGTTATGAATTTACGAAGATTTCCTATAGAAAAATAATTACTTTAATTCAAACTCGAAAATAAAATGTCACAAACCTAATATACAGTACTACTAACATGTAGAGCTCGCAAATACGAACCTAATGCAATTTGAACGGGTCAAATCAGAGTTAAAACGGAGATTTTATGACTAAAACAAGATTAGTGGCAAAACTGTAAATAAGTGAAAACGTATTCTTGAATTACCGAGACCAAATACGCTTTCAAAAGAATAAAACGCGATATGGGAATGCGCCTTGGACTGCGGGTTATATTACGCAAAACCGCAGGGACTCTTTAGCAAAATTTACAGGCGAAACGGTATCTTCTAATTTCGGCCGTTAGATTTAAAACGGACGGCTCATATTGAATCGGGGTGAATGGGCGGCGGTGCTTCGGCCGGAACAGTGGCCCGACGGCGTTTCGCGGCGGCGCCATTGCCGGAGAACACGGGAACTCGATTTCGAGCACTATTCAATGAATGGAAAGCACAGGGTTAGAGTGGGGAACATGGCGAGCTCACCGAGGTAGGAAACGGAGACAGAGTCGGATCGAAAACGGCGTGGAGCTTGGGATGACGGACGGTGGTGGCGTGGTAGGGCTCCTAGCTCGCGGTGGCGTCTTGGGAGCTCGGTTGACACTGCGAAAGGGTTGGATGGAGGCGGCTGTGCGCGGCACCTGGCTTATATAGCCCGAAGATGCATCAGGTATGGAAAGGGGAAGATAGGGAGGAGGATTTGGCGTCGGCGATTTTTGGAAAGAGAAGATCCAGCGTCGGCATCGACTTGAGGAAGGGGGCGCGCCTGACACGTGGACCCGGGGTGTCAGCGACGGCAGAGAGAGGCAAGCGGCGCGCGCTCGCGCGAGCTGGGCCAGCGGCGCTCGCTGGGCTCAGCCCAAGCGGGACGCGGTGGGAAAGAAGAACGGGCCGCGCGCGAGCGGTGGGCTGCCGGCTGAGCTGGGCTGAAAACAGAGAAGAGAAATAAAACTCCTTTTCTTTTTTCCTTTTCCAATATTTCAAAGCATTTTCAAATGAAATTTTGAATCCTCTTTTGAATTTGAATCAAACCACTCAATACAAAAATTCAAATGCAACAGCATGAATACACAAACATGTTCCTACCCTTATATTTGATTTTAAGTTAATAAAAATTATTATTATTCTAAGTTTATATGCTCACAAAATTGCATAAAAAATCATATTTACCTATTTTTAAATATCCTAAAATTTTAGGGTGTTACAGTGGTGCACCCAAGTCATGGTTTTCTTGATACGTAGGCTGGTATATATAGGAAAACAACCTACTTCCCTATAACATCCTTGATAATCATTTCCTAATTCCTTCAAGTCCTACACAAATGTCTCATCCGTACGTACAAACGCAGTGCAGTTGGCACCTATCAATGTCGAAAATGGGTGCTGAATTAAACTGGGTTCTCCCATGTATTCAATATTTTCCAAGAAATAAATTACTTTGTACTATTATTAGCCCTTGGCCAGTGTGTAAGTGCAAACATAAGAAATCACTATAAATCTATTTGTTTTTTTTTCTGCAGGTTACCGCAGCAACGCATGGGGTAAATTACCTAGTATCCTTCTATTGATGAGTGATTGAGTGAATCCGCTCAAGCATAACGTACATTACGTACCCTGTGCATATAGGGAGATTGATATATAGAAGCATATATAGAATCACATGCATTATATATATGTCATATGTGTGCACTTTCCTGAGCCTTGTATGATATAGTTGATTACTCCTCACATCAATGGACACGAATGGAACTAGCGTAATCATGGCACCCAGATGAAATTAACATTACAATACATAGGATTAGAGGGCAGCAGGAAATTTTCCTTCAGACTTATGAGGAGCAAAAGAGCAATCAAGCACATTAGAGGGAATGCCCAATTTATATATCTCTGATGACAAAGCGTTTTCCCTCTTGTGATGTTCTTGAGCTGTTGTCGAGTTTACAACTAGACAGGCTGTGCGTGTTTATGACGATTAACCTACATTGTATTGCTTCCCTGTATTATGTTTCCTCTTGCTAGAACATACTGTCGCAAAGAGGTCATCAAATACAGATTTGTTCGCGAGTTTCAGGGCAGCAGCTGAGTGATTGTCTTTTAGTGTTCTTGATCAATCTGTGATCCGTCACAAAAAGCCAAGCGCAATTTGCTCTTGTTCATGGGAGATGTCTCCCAGGGGCGAAGCTACGTACAATGACTGAGGTCAGCTGACCCCTATAAATTTTAGAAAATCCTACATGAATTCCCTGTTTGCTAGTGTATTTTGTGTGATGATCAGTGGAGTTGACCCCGATGGGATTTATTCCTAGCTTCGCCCCTGATGTCTCTGAACGATGGACTGTAGTGAAATTTTCAATGGAAGCAAGTCTTTCTGAAATTATGTGTGGAACTAATAGCTAGGAAACACAAGGCATGACTTCAGTGTACATATACCAAGGCGTACCACATTGACCTCTTCTATATATTATGAGCTCTTGCTCACTCAGATGCCAGGAACAAAACCCAAGCTAGCACACATCACGCACATATGCAGAGTAAAATATTCTTTTATAGGAGCAACAAAATGGGTTCTTAAATGTTACAAAAAGATACGAATTAAAGCTTCTAAGGATTCCACAAAAAGTGAGAAGTATTTTTTTTCTTAGCTTGTATATCAATCTACCAATCTCAAACAAAGTTATAGTGGCAGCTAAGAGTGGTTCATACCTGAGTATTAGGCGGAGCGGCGAAGTGCCAGCACTGCAGGGTCAGCGGGCGGTGGATGGGAGTGGGAGTGAGGGCGGCAAGGGCCAGTGGGAGAGGAGGATGGGGATGGTGGCGGCAAAGGTAGGCGGCGGCGGCGGTGGAGTGCGAGGGATCCGGCGTTGCGATGGAGAGCGATCCTTTCCCTTGCCTTGTGTCGCCGGGACCGGAAGCGGTGCGGGGAGGTTGGGCTGCTGGAGCCGGAGCTGGAGGCCCTTGCTCTGCTTCCTCCTCGTGGGGTTGGGCTAGGCTAGCTGGGGCTGTCCTCCTCACGATCTCTGCAAACGTTGGGTGGGCTTCGGCCCATATGCCCGCTGCTTGGCCAAGCTGGTTGCGTTCATATCAGGAAATTGATGAAGTATTCTTGCTGAATTTAGAAGGCTTGCTTCCATCGGAAAATTCAGTACACTCATCGTTCGGAGATATCTCCCATTAACAAGAGCAAATTGTGCCGCATGGCTTTTTGTGATGGATTGATCAAGACCATTGAAAGACAATCACCTAGCTGATGCTGCCCCGCCGGCATGGAGATCAAAAGTTTCAAAAAAAAAAAAGACACTACGATCGGCGTGGAGCGGCAACCAGCGAGCCAGTATATGGACTCCTTATTCGCTTTGGTCTCGTCTATCTGGAAGGAGAGGAACACGCGCTGCTTTAGAGACGACTCCACCACGGTCTTCGATCTCATAACTGTCATTAGAGCAGAGGCTGAGCGCTAGATCGCAGCTGGCGCAAATGGCTTGGCTAGCTTAGCAGCAGGGTCGTCTTAGGAGGCGCAGAAGCTTAGTGCGTTGATCGTTCAATCAATATGTAATTGCTTATGCATCTCTTGTTCGGCCAAGGTGCCTCTTGTAACATAAACTCTCTCCTTCTTAATGAAAATGAAACGCAACTCTCTTGCATATTCGAGGAAAAAAATACAAGGAAGCAATATACACTACTACATAAATGATTCTAGGAGGCACTGCCCAAATATTAACCGAGGCGGTCACAAAATCCAACTACCTCGACTAATGCCTGGCGATTAATGGAGGCGGTCATTTTTATCTACGGAGGCACAAAAAAATGACCGCCTCCAAAAATCGATTTACGGAGGCGGTCAGAAAATGTGCGCCTCTGATAATAGATTTACGGAGGCGGGCTTCTTAAGACAACCGCCTCCAAAAATGGTCCATTTTCAGAGGCAGTCGTCTTAAAAAGCCCGCCTTCGTAAATCTATTTTCGGAGGCGGGCACACTATAAAGCCCGCCTCCAAAAATACTAGCCCAGCTCGGGCCCAGGCGAAGGCCATATGCATCCTTCTATCGGGCTTATATATAAGGCAGATTTAGGTTAACCTAGCTCACTCCCAACCCGTCCCACTCCCAGCCACACCCCTCCCCTCCCATCCCCATCATGACGCACCCCTCTCCTAGCCCGACGCCGCACCCCATCCCGCCGGCCGTCTCCCATCCCGGCGCCCCTCTCCCAACCGCGCGCCTCCGCTCCCCATCCCGGCGCGCCCCTCTCCTAGCCCGACGCCGCTCCCCATCGTCTCGCCGCCCGTTTCCCATCCTGGCGCCCCTTTCCCGGCGGCGCCCTCCCCTCCCGACGGTGCCCCTCCCCTCCCTGCTACGGTGGTAGGCCCTCTACTAGCGGCGGCAGACCAGCGCCCCTCCCCTTCCCTCCTAGCGGCGCCCCACCCCTCCCCTCCTGGCGGTGCCCCTCCCCTCCCCTCCCTGCTACGACGGCAGACCCTCTATCAGCGGCGACAGATCGACGCATGGCGGATCTGCGTCCTCTCCCAGCGGCGGCCCTCTCTCCTTACGGCAGTGTAGCCCTCCTTCCTCCGGATCCGGCGGCGCCGCGGCGTGAGGACGCCGGTTCTAGTGGCACATGGCGCGCGGTGGTGCACAGGGAGGCGGCGGCGACGGTGGGGCCACGCGGAGCAGGTGGGCTTGCCAGTGGGGTCCAAAACAGGCTCGAAGGTGGGCTTTTGTTTTTTATTTTTTTAAATGATTTACAGAAGTAGGCAAAGCAACCGCCTCCATAGGTCTAGCATTAATGGTGACCTTTGATTAGAGGCGGTTGCAATGCACGCCTCTGTTAATCCAAATGGCCCGCCTTCAAAAAGATTTTTGTAATAGTGATAATGTAGGTTAATTGTACGTCATAAACTCGTAGCATACATGTGTAGTTCTAAACTCGAGAATAGCTCAAGAACATCATAAGAGGCAAAATGCTTTGTCATCAGAGATATATAATTAAATTGGGCATTCGGAGTTCATCCGTATGCAGCGTTATCCTTCAAGATTGATAGATACTGTTAGATCATTCGTGGAGAGTGTAGGTGTCGACGAAATGTGGTCGGCAGTTCATCGAGGGGTATGCCCGTGATGGTGATTTGTCGGTAGACAGGTGCGCAAGACACGAACTGGATGGTAACACGACACAAGACACAATATTTATACAGGTTCAGGCCGTCAGCATGACATAAAACCCTACATCATGTGATCTGTTATTTTGTATTGAGTTATGTGGTGTATGACCTGTCCTCTAGGGGACTATTGCCCCTCCTTATATACTCTGAAGGGACAAGGTTACAAGTAAAGTATTCTATCTGGTACTATTACAATATCTAGTATAGCCTATAATCTTGCGATGTACGTCTTGATCTTACGTGTCGGACCACCTCAGACGGTGCGGCCCATGTATCATCTTGTGGTACCGGGGGATTTATACCCCCACAGCTAGTCCCCGAGTGCCATGTATTCTGATACGAAAAACGTCATCTTAACCTTCTCCGAACAGTGAGGCTTGAGTTCTTGACGTCTTCGACCAGTCAAATCGGCATCCGAGCAGTTGTTGCAAGCGCTGTTGCCGGAGAAGTAGGTTGTCTGAAGAATGTATGGTGCTCTTGAGAAAATAAAAAGATTTCTCCTTCCTGGGAAGTGTGCCCACTTGGATTTCTGTGAAGAAACGTAAGTCGTGAAGCGTAGCGTCTTTGATCATCAGAGGTGTAGGGGTCGAAAAATAAGCATATTCACCGCAAGGTGAAGTGTACCCACTTAGTCCCCGAGCCTGGTAGTAGGTGACGTAGGCACGTGGTGCCAGGGTCTAAAAGAATAGAGCCCAAAGTCTTTAAAAACTTGATACTAAGATGCACTGGCAGGTGCATCGTACCAATGTAGTCCCCGAGCTTGCTAAAAGGCGAAGTATAATCCTCGTAGCAAGGTCTAAGAAAATAATGACCTCTCAACTGTATGTGAGTCAAATTTCACATGTAGCCGAGGAAATCAGGCCTCGAGCTGTGGGTGTAACACCTCTGGGTGTTAAGCATGCATTAGCATCCCAAAGCATGAGCATTAACATCACATGCATTTAATAATCACATGCAATATAAGTTAAAATTGAATTGAAATGTGAAAAACATCGGTTTGAAACATATTTGTTGCATTTGCTTGCTAGAGTTGTAAAACTTGTTTGGCTATAATTTTAAATAACTTAGAATTAATTAGCATGATTTTTGGAGCAACTTTTGTATTCAAAATCTCCCCAAATTTTGCTTTCAAAAATAGTCTAGAAAAATGAGTTTCATTTAAAAATTAGACTTTAAAACATTAATTCAAAATTTATTTGGAATTTTGAAAAATGCCCTAAATAAAAGTTGTAGAGAATTAAATTTTGAACAACTTTTGTTTTGAGGTCAACTTTTGAAAATGCCTTTTTTATCTTCAAATTTTGAATTTGAAATGATTTAGAAAATCTAGAAATTTATTTATAAAAGAAAATGGAATTCTCAGCTTTACTGGGCCGCCGCCCCGCTTCTTGGCCCACGGCCGAAGCCGGCCCGGCCTCTCCCGCACGCCTCCTCCATCACTCGCGCGTGCGACACCGCTCCGACCGCGCTCAGGCGGCCATCGCCGCGTGGCGGCCGCATGCCGGTGACGTCTAGCGTGTGGCCGTTGTGGCCCCCGCCGCCCCGCGCTTACCCCGCCCGGAGCCGTCTACTCCCACTCCCTCGCCTCATTCCCTCTCGCTCGGCCTCGCTCGCCTCGCCAGCGCCCCCAGCGCAGTAGAGCAGCCGCCCGGGCGCAGTGCCATTGCCGCGGCAGCCTAACCTCGCCACCGCGGTTCCTCCGTCCAATTCCGCCCGCACTAGCCTTCCTTTCCCCCTGACTGACCTCGCAAAGCCATTGGAGGCTCACCTCGGCAAGGTAAGCGGCCGATTTGGCCATATCCCTCCCCGCCGGTGAGTCCACCGTCGCGGCTCCCGTCGGTCACCCCTTCCCGCCATCGCATTCTTCTCCTCCCCGTGCGCACCACGACCGCCTCTGCTCACTGGAACTCGTGCGCCTCTCCGTGGCCCTTGCCATGGCCTGCTCCGGTCTGGCGCCGGCGAGCCACGCCACCGCCTCCACCATGGCCACCTTTGTGCTTGCTCTGCTCCGCCTCTTGCCCCGCTAACTACCTCCTTGAGCTCGCGCGGTTGTGGGGAGTCGACTGGTGCTGACCTCGTCGCCGGTGACCTCGCCGACGGCGAGATTCCACCGGTCAAACGCTCCCCCTGCTCGGGTTCGGCTGACCGGTGGGGTCAGTTGACCCATGGGCCTCGGCTGCCTGTCTCTCTGTGTGATTCGGGGGTGATCCCGTGGGGTGCACTTAGCATTTTCAGCGACGAATTTTGAAAAGGAGTTTAAGAAATGCTTTTCAGAAATTACTTAAGAGCTTTAGAAATTCATAACTTGCTCATTTTAGCTCCAAAAATTGTGAAACAAATTTTGTAGTGTTTCTAATGAGTAGATCTATGGCTTAAAAATATTGTATGTTAGTTTTGCGATACTTTTCTGTATAGATTTATTTAATTCTTGTTATTGCTGTTATATTATAAAATGTCTAGTAAATAGAATATTGATCAGAAAAATATGGTTTCTATTTCATTAGTCTTCTTTAGTGGTGTACTTTCTAGGAAAAATGTTTATGATGCATGTTCTATGAAAAATTATTGAAGTGTAGTTCAAATGCCTTTAATTGATGATTTTTTGTTATTTTTTGTAGAGAGCAAAAAATGTATAACACATGCATGTGATAATTTTTGTGATGTACTTGTTTACTGTGTAGAGCATAGAAAAAATAATAAATCAGTTGTTTGATACTTTTTCTAGCATAAAGTATTTTAATGCTCATTATTATGCTATAGCTTGTTTATTTTGTATAGATTGTTTTACTTATCCAAATCCCAAGAAATTTCTGTAGTATGCTATTTGGAGTAAGACTATTCTACTGTTATTTTTATAAATTTTTACATGCAACACAAATAGGTGTTAATGTGTAACCCTAGTTTAAATGAGAAATAAAAGGTTATTCTTTATGAATAATTAAAAGTAATAAAAAGTGTTTAGTGTATCTTTGAAGCATCAAACTACCTTGCTGGTGTTACTTAATAGGTTAAGGTATTAGGGTTTGGCAAAGTGTAGCAACACTCGTGTGAGAATTATATGCTAACTAGTATAAGAGTAGATGACATGTTTTGTGGTACATGTTCTTGGATGATGTGGACCACCTTGTAGAAGATTTTGTCTTTAATCTATACTATCAGTTTCAATGTGCTCATCTGCATATCATGTCATCATGGTATTCCACTGCATCCGATGCACCGTCTACATGTTTACTTATGCAATTGCATCATACAGGATCGTAGAAGGAGTCGACGGTAGCAGTGCCGGAAGAACAGACTTAGACCGATCCGCAGGAGCTCCAGGCATAGGAGGTGCCCGAGGAAGAGGAACAAGGAGAGGAGTTGCCCGAGTGTGTAGATCACTAGCCTAGTTCGTTTGAAAGAGGCAAGCCCCGGAGCATTCTAAATCCCCTATTTTATTCAAGCAATTCTTTATATATGAGTTATATATTGTTGCATTAAGTTATAGGAATTGAGTGAAACACTTACTGCATATATCTTTTCCTTGTCCCATAAATATGCCTGGAATCCTATTTTTAGTCTAGGCTCGAAATTGCTTAGCCATGCTTAGACCGGTAGAAGTCGGGTGATTTTCGGTCACCTGCGAGATATATGTGGATACCTGGTTATGGTTGGCTATAATTGTTATCATGAAAAGTAACCAAGTGTTGATGGATAAGCGAAGACCGGGCAGAGTCTTATAGGGTTTTGGACTATAGTGATTCCATCTGTGTCGATTAAGGACTGATCGTTGCTCGTCCCTCTTGTCATGTTGAACGCATGCCTCACATTTAGCTGGCCGAATAAAGTACCTTTCGATCGTGAAGCTAGTGACACTATTCGGGCCAGGATAAACTTAGATTGGCAGACTGGTGCCGAAGGGGGTATGACGGGGACACGAAGAGTGAGCCCAAGGTGCGTCCTGGCAGTCGGGCGGTCCCTGGGTAGTACGGTCTATGACTGTTATCCCATGGCTACTTGGAAAGTGTCATTGATGATCTAAGCGACCCTGGCGGGGGAAGCGTGGTTTGTGTGGGGAATAAATCACCAGTTGGTTAGGAATCGATTCGAATCGCCATCGCTCCTAGATAGTGAGCACTTGACTCGAGCTACAACATCGTAGTAATAATGATGGAACACAGATGGTTATGTGAATGATATTGGAAAAGCTAAACCAGATATGGTAACCGTTGATGTCAATGGTTAAACAAGTGATTGCTCTAGCATAAGAGATTACTTAGATTAATCAGGTATAATTAAGTTGATGCTTATATTTTAAATGGTTCATAGATGATAACTTATGCTTTTATGTAAAAACTGGTGAAGCCAGTCCACTTTATAAAAGCCTTGCATACTCCTTGGTGTCATTTATTCTTGGTTTATGACGGATAAGTCTAGCTGAGTACCTTCTCATACTCAGGGCATTGTTCCCATTATTGTTGCAGATGGTCAGATGTACTATGGGTATTACGTCAACTGTCTGTACCCGGCGATGGGCGACAACTAGGACCAATGGCAATGGTCACTCTGTCTATCTTATCCCATGATTTTGTGGACTATAACTATCTATTGGCACTGTATCTGAACTAAATGTGTGTGTGGGTGTGGTTTTAAAACTACTTGCTTCTGCTATGTTAATTTGAACTTGTGTTGTAATAACTTTATATTCTGAACTCCGATGTATTCAACTATCGTTGCGAACTTTATGTACCATGTGACTGTGGCTGCTAAATTAGTACGATCTTGGTTGGAATGTTGGTTGGTTGGAAATCCTTCGTGATTTCACGGAATCTCGGGTTGTACGGGCTTAAGTTTGGTAAATTATCTGCCTCGGTGGAAGATTTTCTTACTTAATCTTGTATAATCATGTTGATCCGTTACAGCTGTTATCGGAGCATGGTTTAGCTTGTTACTGTTCACATGGGTATTTCAAATAAAACTATGTTCAAAACGAGTTTTAAAACTTAAGAGTGTGCTAGTGGTCATATCCTTTATGCCTAGTAAGGACTCTAGGTGGCTTATTTAAGTACTGACTTGGGGGTTTTGTATCATATTTTTAATTCGTCGCTCATACGGCGTGCTATTGTATGAGTGCCATTCACTTGAGTGGTAATGTATGGATCAATTGCCTCTACGCCTTGGTAAGTAAGAGTTGTGAGAGCATGGTCGGATACACTGCCGATCTAGGGAAGTACTTATATGATGCCGAAATATTTACGTGTCATACACATGTTTATATAAAGGTATCCAATGTGTGGGAATTCCGTCATGTGATGACGATGTCGTCAATAGGACGATGATTCGGGTAGTTGCTACCGTTATACTCGTATCTAGGGATGCATATAGAGCGAGTAGCTTACTTTACTGCTTTCTTGCATATTTTGCATACTGTGAGGGTTTGGGCTGAAGTGGTTTTCTGCAGGTACATAACAACGCTATTAGGTAGTACGTATTAGCTACGTTTATGAGAGATCGTTGTATGCCACCGTCTATACTGCTAGTAATTGTTATTTCTAAGTTTGTGAGGACGTACAAAACGTGCATGCATCATGTTTGTGCATTTTATTCATGGCATTGTTCCTCCCTTTATAAGTTGATTATCTCATTTTGATAAAAATGACAACTTAAAATCTATTCTCACTGGGGTAATAAAATTTTGCTACAGATGGCACGCACCAAGCAGACAGCTCACAAGTCCACAGGTAGAGCTCCTCGCCATTAGCTTACCCCACGCACTCGTCAGCGTCACACGTTCCTTGGAGAGTTTGGGATGCCCACACTCTTGTGGAGAGTACTCAGCTATGTTGGTTATCCTGATGGAATGGAGCTCCGCTACTTCTGGGCGAATGAGAGGTTGGGGAAGGTCTTTTGGTTACTGTAGAAGTTGTTGTTCGTCCCAGAGGTGATGGTTCTGAGTGGACTGGTTGGCGTTATGAGTCAACTGGCAAGACTGCTGAAGAAGCCGCTGAGAGGGCAGCCTTTGGGATACTGAGGGATATCATGGATCGTTTTCCTAAGGAGTTGGCAATAGCTATAGTTGGAGTCTTTCCGAGGGGCAACCCCTCCACTGACTCATGGCAGCAGGCAAGGGGAAGGTCTCTGGAGATTAGTGCAGCAGAAGCATAGAATAGTGATAACCCCGCCATGAGTGCCATGTTCGCAGTGATGAAGGCCTTCGATGGAGTGGAAGGTAGCTTGCGACTTGTGTCTGGTGCTCTTAGTTAGGCTCGCGACGACCGACATCAGCTTCAGAGGGATCACGACGCCGAGATTGAGAGGCTCACTGCAGAGATGGCGCAGTTGACTCGTCAGAGGGATCAGTCTACCTAGAGGACTGTGGTCTTTGAGGGAGACGTGCGTGCATTGAGAGAGCAGGTTGGACGTCTGACCACCGCCAACAGGAACGCTGAGCGCATGTTGACTCATGTGCTCCATCAGAGGAATGAAGCCTGGTCTGCAGAGAATGTTCTGAGGGCTCGATAGTTTGATCTAGAGCAGCAGCTGGTCAATGCAGAGGAGTACAATGACAACCTGCATGAGGAGGTTCATTGACTGAACAACCAGCTCTACCCCTATGTTCCTTCTGGTACGGTAGAGATGGATCTGGATGAGGATGAAAATCCCGAAGAGCCTGAGGCACCCGCGGAGGATGACGATGATGCTGTGGATGGCGACAACGCCAACATCTCCGACTTAGACAGCGACCACGATGAGTAGACTAGTAGTTGTTGCGCTAGCTACTAGGGTTTTGTTTGCATGATCTTTTGCTTAGTTGGCACGTTGGGCATGTAATGATGAGTAGAAAGACTAAGGCTTTGATGTAATGTTGAAAAACTTGAATGTGTTTGTGGCGATATCCGAACGTCAAAAGTCCAGTGTATGTATGCTGGCAATTTGGTTGTAATGGATGCGATGTGTGCGCTTTAGTGATCTAATTAGTGATGTTGTGTTAATTGGAATGACTTATTGTGCCCCTGTTTTATTGTATGAATTTATTCTCTCCAGTGAATTCAGTACGACATAATTTTTCATTCACTCGTGATTTCTACAACATCACCTAATAATTATTGTTGCTGAAATATGCAGATATCGAACACTCGCCGTACCATGTATGATGTCACAAAGGCTGGTGGCAGTGCCGCTGGAAATGAGGACCGTGATCCACCACCGCCTCCTCCTCCACCGTACACCGCGGAACAATTCTTCGCACAGTTCCTCAGAAGTCAACGCAACATGGAGAAAATGCAGCAGAATATGGAAGCTACATTGCGCAGTATTGCGGATAACACCCATCGTGGAGTAAACCCGGGTGGGCATGAAGTAAACCAGTATAGCAGTTTCAAGGATTTTATGGACACCTCATCCACCAATTTTCAAGGAAGCCGCTAAACCCTTGGATGCAGAAGAGTGGATAAATACAATAGAAGACAAGTTTCATGTTTTGAGGATAACAGAAGTATTGAAGACCGAGTATGCAGCTCATCAGCTTCAAGGTCCGGCAGGGATGTGGTGGAAGCACCACCGCACCACTTTTTTCCCCATGCTCACATCACTTGGAGGGAGTTCACTGAAGCTTTTCGTGGAGTGTACATCCCACCTGGTCTGACAGAAATGAAGCTCAGAGAATTTCTGGCACTAAATCAAGGCACGAAGACTGTGACCCAATATCTGCATGCATTCAATAATCTAAGCCGCTATGTCTCTGACATGGTGAATACTGATGCCAAAAAGATCACCAGTTTCAAGAGAGGTCTGAATCCCAAGATGATGAAACAAGCGGGTACCAATATGAGAACTGGTTTCAACGACTTTGTTAGTGACTGCTTGAAGCAAGAGAAGAACAATAATGTGTATGTTGCGTCCAAGACTTGTAAGAGAGCTTTTGAGTCAGGTCCGTCCTATCCTAGGGACCCGATGACAAATCATCCCGTGTATCGTTCGCCTGCCCCTAGTGCAAGGTTCAGACCACCCCAGAGGAAGAGTCAGAATGCTCAGCAACCTCAGAGGAACCAGAAACCATTCAAGATGGCGTTGCCACAAGCTAAGGCAGGACAAGGCAGTTCATCTGGAGTTGTGACTCAAGTAAGAGGACCGTGTTTCAACTGCAACCAACCTAGGTACTTTGCGAAGTTTTGCCCCTATTCCAAGAAGCAGTAGACTTAGTATCAAGCTCGTGTGCACCACACCACCGTTGATGACATCCTAGAAGAAGAACCTGTGACAGCTAGTATGTTTTCTATCAACAATCATCCTGCAGTAGTTTTGTTTGATTCTGGATCATCTCATTCATTTGTAAGTCAAGCATTTGTTAAGAGGTATGAGCAAAAGATAGTTGAATTGTAATGTGCTTATCGGATAAGTTCAACAGGGGCTGATCTGTTGACTAATCAGATAATCTAGGGAGTAACCCTGAACATAGCAAATAGACAATATAAGCTTAATTTGATAGTCATGCCAGGACTAATTTTGGATGTGATTATGGGAATGAACTGGATGAATAAGATGGGAGTAGTAATTGATGTTGGAGGAAGAAGTATTTCTCTTAAGGAACCTATTGGAGGAGGCACCTTTTAGGTGATCCTACCTCAGAAAATAGATCTAGCCAGTACAACTTGTGCCGTCCAAACTACTCTTATAGCAAAGATTCTAGTAGTATGTGAGTTTCCGGACGTGTTTCTAGATGAGTTACCTAGTCTTCCACCGGACCGAGATGTTGCCATTGAGTTAATCCCTAGAACAACACCGATCTCAAGAAGGCCTTATCGGATGCCTCCTAATGAGTTAGCTGAGTTGAAGAAACAACTCCAAGATCTGTTAAAGAAGGGTTTGATTTGTCCCAGTTCGTCTGAATGGGGATGTCCCGCATTGTTCGTAAAGAAGAAAAAGGATAACTCCTTATGTATGTGCGTGGACTATCGGCCACTGAATGCAGTGACAACTAAAAACAAGTATCCTCTACCTCAGATTGATATCTTGTTTGACCAATTGTCTAAAGCCAAAGTGTTCTCTAAGATAGATTTGAGATCAGGGTACCATAAGATCAAGATTATACCGCAAGATATACCCAAGACCGTGTTTTCTACCAGATATGGTTTATACGAGTATCTTGTCATGCCCTTCAGATTAACAAATGCTCCTGCATACTTTATGTATCTAATGAATTATGTCTTTATGCCAGAGTTAGATAAGTTTGTGATTA
Source organism: Saccharum hybrid cultivar R570 (assembly GCA_038087645.1). Classification (NCBI taxonomy): domain Eukaryota; kingdom Viridiplantae; phylum Streptophyta; class Magnoliopsida; order Poales; family Poaceae; genus Saccharum; species Saccharum hybrid cultivar. The sequence goes on along the minus strand of JAQSUU010000664.1, from coordinate 1,882,432 downwards.
TGTTCATTGATGACATCCTAGTATACTCAGAGAACGAAGAAGATCATGCAGAACATCTTAGGATTGTCTTGACTAGACTCAGAGAGCATCAGCTGTATGCTAAGTTTAGTAAGTGTGAGTTCTGGCTTAAGACAGTTCCTTTTCTTGGTCATATGTTATCTAAAAGTGGAATTTCAGTAGACCCTAGTAAAGTACAAGAGGTTATGGATTGAAAGTCACCAACCACAGTTCATGAGGTTCGAAGTTTTCTTGGTTTAGCCGGTTACTATCGACGTTTCATACCGGATTTCTCGAAGATTGCCAAGCCAATGACAAGTCTACTATAGAAGGATCATAAGTTTGCCTGGATAGAGGAGTGTGAGGCAGCCTTCTGCACCTTGTGGAATTTACTAACCACTGCTCCTGTTCTAGCACAACTAGATATAGAAAAGCCATTTGATGTGTTTTGTGATGCATCTAAGAATGGGTTAGGATGTGTATTAATGCAAGATGGAAGGGTCATTGCTTATGCCTCATGTCAATTGAGGAAGCATGAGGTTAATTATCCTACACATGACTTGGAGCTTGCAGCAGTTGTGCATGCTCTAAAGATTTGGAGACATTACTTGCTGGAAAATGTGTGTAATATCTTTACAGATCATAATAGTCTTAAGTACATCTTTACTCAGTCTGAGTTGAATATGCGTCAACAAAGATGGTTAGAGCTGATAAAGGATTATAATCTGAATGTGCACTATCATCCAGGGAAGGCTAATGTAGTAGCAGATGCCCTAAGTAGGAAGTCACATTCTATTGTTGTACAACCATTGTTTGAAGATGGGTTCAATTTGTTGCATCCTGCTGTGTTGCATAATATTCAGATTAGTTATACTTTGGAGAGCAAAATTATTGAAGGTCAGAAAACAGATAAGGGAATATTTCATATCAACGAGAAAATGAAGAGAGAACCGACCAAACACTTTAGAGTGGATGACCAAGAAGTGTTATGGTTTAAGGATCGCCTGGTAGTACCCAAGGATTAAGAGCTCAAGAACAAATTGATGGATGAAGCTCATCATTCTAAGCTATCTATCCATCCTGGGAGTAGTAAAATGTACTAAGAGTTGAGACCTCGTTATTGGTGGACCAAGATGAAAAAGAAGATTGTAGCGTATGTTGCCCGTTGCGACATATGTTGCAGAGTGAAAGCTCTTCACATGAGACCCGCAGGACTATTGCAACCCTTGGTTGTACCAGATTGGAAATGGGATGATATAAGTATGGATTTTATCACTGGTCTTCCCACCACACCAAAAGGAAATGATTTGATTTGGGTAATTGTAGACTGCCTTACCAAATCAGCTCACTTTTTGCCAGGTAAGACAACTTTTCGAGCACCTCAATATGCGGAGAAGTATATTGCTAAGATTGTTCGATTACATGGTATACCGAAGACTATCGTGTCTGACAGTGGTTCACAGTTTACCGCTCATTTTTGGGAGCATCTTCATAAAAGGATTGGGTACTAGTTTGATTCGTAGTACAACTTACCATCCGTAGACAGATGGGCAGACAGAGCGAGTTAATGCTATTCTTGAAGATATGCTTAGAGCTTGTGTGTTATCATCCAGAGGTTCATGAGAATCATGGTTACCTTTGGCAGAGTTCGCTTACAACAACAGTTATCAAGAGAGTATCAAGATGGCACCTTTTGAAGCCCTGTATGGCAAAAAATGTAGGACATCGTTAAATTGGGTTGAACCTAGAGAAAGAAGGTTTTATGGGATTGATTTTGTAGATGAGGTAGAAAAAAAGGTCTGTATCATCCAACAAAACATGCAAGCTGCACAATCACATCAGAAGAATTATGCAGATAAGAGGAGAAGACCGCTAGAATTTCAAGTGGGTGACTACATCTATTTGAAGGTTACCCCAATGAAAAAGAAACGATTTGGAATCAAGAAGAAACTTGCTGCTAGATTTGTAGGACCATATCAGATCATAGAGAAGAGGGTCCTATGGCTTATAAGCTACAGTTACCAGAAGCGATGAGTTCTATCTTTCCAGTCTTCCATGTATCATAGTTGAAGAAGTGTTTGCGTGTTCCGGAAGAGAGAATAGAACCTCAGGGTATTTGGATCAAAGCAGACTTGGAATACCGTGAGCAACCGGTTCGAGTTTTAGATACTAAGGACCGAGTCACTCGGAATAAAGTGGTGACAACTTACAAGATTCAGTGGAGTCATCACGATGAGAGTGATGCGACGTGGGAAACAAGAAAATATCTACAAACCGCTTATAAAGATTTTTACAACAAGTGGTTCGTAACTCAAAATCTCGGGACAAGATTCTTATAAGGGGGGAGGGCTGTAACACCCCTGGGTGTTTAAGCATGTATTAGCATCCCAAAGCATGAGCATTAGCATCACATGCATTTAATAATCACAGGCAATATAAGTTAAAATTGAATTGAAATGTGAAAAATATCTGTTTGAAACATATTTGTTGCATTTGCTTGCTAGAGTTGTAAAACTTGTTTGACTATAATTTTAAATAACTTAGAATTAATTAGCATGATTTTTGGAGCAACTTTTGTATTCAAAATCTCCCCAAATTTTGCTTTAAAAAATAGTCTAGAAAAATGAGTTTTATTTAAAAATTGGACTTTAAAACATTAATTCAAAATCTGTTTGGAATTTTGAAAAATGCCCTAAATAAAAGTTGTAGAGAATTAAATTTTGAATAACTTTTGTTTTGAGGTCAACTTTTGAAAATGCCTTTTTCATCTTCAAAATTTGAATTTGAAATGATTTAGAAAATCTAGAAATTTATTTATAAAAGAAAATGGAATTCTCAGCTTTACTGGGCCGTCGCCCCGGTTCTCGGCCCACGGTCGAAGCCGGCTCGGCCTCTCCGCACGCCTCCTCCATCGCTCGCGCACGCGATGCCGCTCCGACCATGCTCAGGCGGCCATCGCCGCGTGGCGGCCACATGCCGGCGACGTCCAGCGCGTGACTGTTGTGGCCCCCGCCGCCCCGCGCTTACCTCGCCCGGAGCCGCCTACTCCCACTCCCTTGCCTCATTCCCTCTCGCTCAGCCTCGCTCGCCTCGCCAGCGCCCGCAGCGTAGTAGCACAACTGCCCCGCCGCAGCGCCATTGCCGCGGTAGCCTAACCTCGCCACCGCGGTTCCTCTGTCCAATTCTGCCTGCACTAGCCTTCCTTCCCCCCTGACTGACCTCGCAAAGCCATTGGAGGCTCACCTCGGCAAGGTAAATGGCCGATTTGGCCATCTCCCTCCCCGCCGGTGAGCCCGCCGCCGTGGCTCATGTCGGTCACCCCTTCCCGCCATCGCATTCTTCTCCTCCCCGTGCGCACCACGACCGCCTCCGCTCACTAGAACTCGTGCGCCTCTCCATGGCCCTTGCCATGGCCTGCTCCGGTCTGGCGCCGGTGAGCCACGCCACCGCCTCCGCCATGGCCACCTTTGTGCTTGCTCTGCTCCGCCTCTTGCCCCGCTAGCTACCTCCTTGAGCTCGCGCAGTTGTGTCGCGAGATTCCACCGGTCAAACGCTCCCCCTGCTCGGGTTTGGCTGACCGGTGGGGTTAGTTGACCCATGGGCCCCGGCTGCCTGTCTCTCTATGTGATTCGGGGGTGATCCCGTGGGGTGCACTTAGCATTTTTAGTGACGAATTTCGAAAAGGAGTTTAAGAAATGCTTTTCAGAAATTACTTAAGAGCTTTAGAAATTCATAACTTGCTCATTTTAGCTCCAAAAATTGTGAAACAAATTTTGTAGTGTTTCTCATGAGTAGATCTATGTTTTAAAAATATTGCATGTTAGTTTTGTGATACTTTTCTGTATAGATTTATTTAATTCTTGTTATTATTCTTATATTAGAAAATGTCTAGTAAATAGAATATTGATCAGAAAATATAGTTCCTATTTCATTAGTCTTCTTTAGTGGTGTACTTTATAGGAAAAATGTTTATGATGCATGTTCTATGAAAAATTATTGAAGTGTAGTTTAAATGCCTTTAGTTGATGATTTTTGTTTTTTTGTAGAGAGCAAAAATTGTATAACACATGCATGTGATAATTTTTGTGATGTGCTTGTTTACTGTGTAGATCATAGGAAAAATAATAAATCTATTGTTTGATACTTTTCCTAGTATAAAGTATTTTCATGCTTGTATAGATTGTTTTACTTATCCAAATCTCATGATATTTCTGTAGTATGCTATTTGGAGTAAGACTATTCTATTGTAATTTTTGTAAATTTTTACATGCAACAGAAATAGGTGTTAATGTGTAACCCTAGTTTAAATGAGAAATAAAAGGTTATTCTTTATGAATAATTAAAAGTAATAAAAAGTGTTTGGTGTATCTTTGAAACACCAAACTACCTTGCTGGTGTTACTTGATAGGTTAAGGTATTAGGTTTTGGTAAAGTGTAGCAACACTTGTGTGAGAATTATATGCTAACTAGTATAAGAGTAGATGACATGTTTTGTGGTACATATTCTTGGATGATATGGACTACCTTGTAGAAGATTTTGTCTTTAATCTATACTATCAGTTTCAATGTGCTCATCTGTATATCATGTCATCATGGCATTCCACCGCATCCGATGCATCATCTACATGTTTACTTATGCAATTGCATCATACAGGATCACAGGAGGAGTCGCCGGTAGCAGTGCCGGAAGAACAGACTTAGACCGATCCGCAAGAGCTCCAGACACAAGAGGTGCCTGAGAAAGAGGAACAAGGAGAGGAGTTGCCCGAGTGCGTAGATCACCAGCCTAGTTCGTTTGAAAGAGGCAAGCCCCGGAGCATTCTAAATCCCCTATTTTATTCAAGCAATTCTTTATATATGAGTTATATATTGTTGCATTAAGTTATAGGAATTAAGTGAAACACTTACTGCATATACCTTTTCCTTGTCCCATAAATATTCCTGGAATCCTATTTTTAGTCTAGGCTCGAAAGTATTGCTTAGCCATGCTTAGACCGGTAGAAGTCGGGTGATTTCTGGTTACCTGCGAGATATAGGTAGATACCTGGTTATGGTTGGCTATAATTGTTATCATGAAAAGTAACCAAGTATTGATGGATAAGCTGAGTACCTTCTCGTACTCAGGGCGTTGTTCCCATTGTTGTTGCAGATGGTCAGATGTACTATGTGTATTGCGTCAACTATCTGTACTCGGCGATGGGCGACAACTAGGACCAATGGCAATGGTCACTCTGTCTATCTTATCCCATGCTTTTGTGGACTATGACTATCTATTGGTACTATATCTGAACTAAGTGTGTGTGTGGGTGTGGTTTTAAAACTACTTGCTTCCGCTATGTTAATTTGAACTTGTGTTGTAATAACTTTATATTCTAAACTCCGATGTATTCAACTGTCGTTGCGAACTTTATGTACCATATGACTATGGCTGCTAAATCAGTACGATCTTGGTTAGAATGTTGGTTGGTTGGAAATCCTTCGTGATTTCACGGAATCTCGGGTTGTACGGGCTTAAGTTTGGTAAATTATCTACCTCGGCGGAAGATTTTCTTACTTAATCTTGTATAATCATGTTGATCCGTTATAGCGGGCCTCAAGCTGTGGTCGGAGAGTGGTCGAAGTAGTCCCCGAGCATAGCGTGAGACGCGGTCGATGAATCCCCGAGCACTGGTCGGGTGGTCGAAGGCGCTGTCCCCGAGCGCTGGTCGGGTGGTTGAGGAAGGAGTCCCTGAGCGCTGGTCGGGTGATCGAGGAGGCGCACTGGTCGGGTGGTCGAGGAGTATAATGTGCTCGGTGGCTTGAGACAAACTGTGTTTGCCAGACCAGTCCCCGAGCATGGCTGGAGACATGGTTCGAGCGGCGAGAGCGCGATGATGAGTGACGAGAGCTCGATGAGGAGCGGTGAGAGCTCAGCGAGAGCTTGGCGAGGAGCAGCGAGAGGTCGGTGAGGAGCGGCGAGAGCTCGGCGAGGATCAGTGAAAGTTTGATGACGAGCAGCAAGAGCTCGGCGACGAGCAGCGAGAGCTTGGCGAGAGCTCAGCGATGAGCGGTGAGAGCTCAGCGAGAGCTCAGCGACGAGCAGCGAGAGCTCGGCGAGGAGCGGCGAGAGCTCGGTGATGAGTCCCCGGTGTGGCCGGAGACATGGTCGAGCTGCGAGAGCTCGGTGATGAGTCCCTAGTGTGGCCGGGGACATAGTCGAGCTGCGAGAGCTTGGCGACGAGCCTGATGAGGAGGGATGAGAGCTCGGCGAGGAGTCCCCAGCGTGGCCGGAGACGTGGTCGAGCAGCGAGAGCTCGACGACGAGCCTAACGAGGAGCGATGAAAGCTCGGCGAGAAGTCCCTAGCGTGGCCAGAGACGTGGTCGAGTGGCGGGAGCTCGGCGACGAGCCTAACGAGGAGAGATGAAAGCTCGGCGAGAAGTCCCCAGCGTGGCCAGAGACGTGGTTGAGCGGCGAGAGCTCGGCGACGAGCTTGACGAGGAGCGATGAAAGCTCGGTGAAGATCCTGCAATATAAATATGTAGATCGGTAGTACATGATGTAGGAATATATGAACTCCGGAGAGAACCAGTAATGATGAAATAGTATATGACGCTCAACAGTCAGTTGCAAATGAGCATAATGTGATAAAGCAACCGGTGCTTTGTAAACATCAGTGTTGATGTGAGGTTTGTGTTTACACTTAGCATAAACCGTCTGACCAGTTAGTATGTAGCTGAGTTTCTAGCCCTAGCTTGCCCGCGTTACGCTGAGCGTGGAGCCCGTGTGCGTGTGGATGGCGTCGCTAAGGAGCCACTGCCGACCACCCGTAACGCAGAGGGCAGACGCTCGTGCATGTGTGGGGAGAAGCTGGAGACAAGGCCGTCTCTAGAGACATCGAGCGTCAACGCAACTGGTCAGGGATTTGCGTTAAGCATAGATGTATGTCATGTTGGTATACATGGACAAATGTTATTTGAAGAATAATAATGAGGATGTTGTGGAGAAACATCGTAGCGAAAATATGACGAGGACGTTGTGGAGAAACGTCGTAGCAAAAATTGTATTAAATATAAATATTGGAAGTGTACTTAGCTTTAGTCGAGACGTTGTCTGGTAGGTGGTGATGAAATTGTCCGGCCCTCGAGCTTTCTGATTCGTCATGACGACGGCGTCGCAGTTGTCGTAGCGTCTTTCCTTGCGGTGATTATTATTGCGATGTGGCAGGTGGTCGAGGCAAGAGGCCGTGGTCGTAATCGGAGCATGTTGGTGCTGCTTTCCTGTCGCTGAAGCCGCCGAGTCCGTCGTTGTCTAGTTAATTCTCGATATTAATCCCAGCGAGCTCCAGGGCGATGTTAGCGAAGTAGATCGCGAACGAGGGAGATGTCGTTATATGTAGAAAAATCAATCTATATTAGATATTCGAAGAAAAGACTGATCCAATCAACAACGTAGAACGATTCACCCGGTTTTTAGTAGAGAATTAACGAAAAAAAATTCATATTGTCACACCCGGTTTTCTAAAGAACAAAACCAGGCTAATTATATGTGTGCCCAGGAAGTCCACACATATGCCAGAATGAAAAAATATCAGAAACAATATTATTATATAACGTATACATAGCTATATTAACACTTACATCAGAGTATCGCGGAACGGTGACTAAACTTCGGGCTCCATTCTTCTCAGGGATGGCTGACTGGGGGTAACATATGCCTAGCACTTCTACTAGTCTTCTGGAAACTCCACTACACCTTTGTCCTTTTTCCGAGTAGCATCTTACTACACACTGGAGTGTTGGGGAAATAGCAAGAGTGAGTCCATGTCGAACTCAACAAGTATAACACAGGGTTCATGAGGCTCAAAAAGGCTAGACACTGTTTGACTGCGTTTAGCTTTTAATCATCATATAATTAGCAATTGAGTAGCATCAAGATATTCCAATCCCATTAATGAATCAATGATCAATTGTAATAAGGATAATGAATAGCATTAACATGAGCATAATAATAACAACAGTAATTAAGCATGATATAACAATGGTGATCATCTATTCTGTAAGAATCCCCAAGGCCGCTCGTATCCGTGAGCACGGCTAGTATACCAGTTTTTAAACTCTGCGCAGAGGTGTACACTTTCACTGTGAGTCATGATTTCCAAATGCATGGGTTAATTACTCCCAAAACACTGAAAACCATATAAAGCCACTCAAAAGTTCGTCTAACAAGTTAGGGCCATTAGATTCACTCGGCAGGCAGATGTAGAACCCCCCTTCCCAGTGGCACAACAACCGCAGCCTATACACACTAAGGACAGGGGCTCGCCCTACACCCAACGTGGCAAGCCATTCTTACGCCATTTAAGGTAACCTCTAACAAGCTAGAAAAGATCTCTTGAACAACTAGAGCCAGAGCCATATAGCCCTCACAGCTGTACTGTATATCCCGGTTATCACTTACAGGTAAGTCCTTATGGAGAGAAACCAGAGCAACAATATAACCCCTTGCTCTAGCCCCCTTTTCAACAGTAATAAAATCATCTTAATTGGTTGATTGCATAATCCATTAGTCAAATTACAAGATCATTGTTCATAATTAAGTGCTAGCAGTAGCTACCCAAATGCATACCCAAGGTTGACAAGGAATTAAGATATCAAAAGCTAAGTTATAATCTCTATGGTTGTCAAGGAAGACACATGCATATGTATGATAATTTCAGTGAATAGGACAATAAGGATAGTCCCATGTTATACTTGCCTTGATCAAAGCTTTCCTGTTGATACTGCTGGTCTGGCTCAAAATAATACTTCTGATCGTCAAGAAATTGCTCACCGTCTATACTTGATCGTCAAGCATCAACACACAATTATCCGAGCAATCATACACAAAGCAAACAAAGAGACATAATTAAAACAATACACCAACAGTAGCAAAATAATATAAAAAGTTTGTAAAACTCTTCTACACATTACTACGATCACACAGACGCAAAGATCACCAAATTCGGATTTAAAACATGAAAGTTATGAATTTTCTAAGATTTCCTATAGATAAATAATTATTTTAATATAAACTCGAAAATTAAACTTTCCAAACCTACTGTACAACTATACTAACATGTAGAGCTCGCAAATACGAACCTAACGCAACTTGAACGGGTCAAATCGGAGTTAAAACGAAGATTTTACGATCAAAACAAGTTTAGTGGCAAAACTGTAAATAGTATCATCTTCTACCTTGAGCTGGGAGGAACTCCGGTCAGCCATGGTGGTACCTCGCCGGAGAAAAACAAGATGGGATGGGAACTCGATGAAACAGCGATGGATTCGTGCAAACGGATATACCACGGTGTAGAGAACGACGAGGGCTGCCTCTTGGTGGTGGTGGCTGGCGTCGGAACGCGACGGTTTGGCCGGAAAAGCTCGTCGGAAGTTCACCGGAACGCAAGCTGTAGATGCAGAACTTCGGCGAGAGGTGGAGGGAGCTACGAGTGGCGGCTCGCGATAAGGGTTGTACTTCTGAAACCAGGGCGTCGAGGGCTACGCCGGCATATATATAGTCGTAGGGTTTGGAAACTTTTCGGATTTTCTTAATTTCGGGATTATTTTAATTCCGTGAATAAAATAATTCCAGAAAATCTAAAATTACCTTTTTGGCCGTGAAAAATAGTCTAGAGCTCAAAAAAAATCACGGGAAAAATCCTGGAGACTCTTGGGGAGATAAGGAACTCAACCAAATAAGTTTGGACCCATGAAAAGATTGATGAAGAGATCAAGGAAAAAGATTAAGCTCACGGAAATTGAAAATTTTAAATCCAGAAAATGCTAAAAAGTTTTCCGATGAGAAGTAAATGTCGTCCTAAGATATTTTGAAAATAATAGCACTCACCAACACCAAAGACAAGCATCACACAAACACCACATTATCAAATTAATATGAAAAAGTTTAAAACCACAATTATCTATATTTAAATTAGCAGCAACTTAACTTATCTAATAAATTTATTCAAATATTGAAATTATTTATTTTATTTAGTATTTTTCATGCACAACCCAAAATAGGAAATTTTGGGTGTGACAAATCTACCCCACTTAACAGGAATCTCGTCCCGAGATTCGGAGAGACTAGGGAGAAAGATAAAGTTGATCTGCAAGTCTTCACTTTTCTTTCGTCAACTCCTATCCAATGATGATGCCACAAACTCATAACCAACTTTGTAAATGTCTCCTTTAGACCCTTATGATTCTTGTAGATGGTTCTAACAGGTTACCCACCCTGAGAAAGGATATCTGCGCTCGATAATGACTTTGCAACCATGTAGATAGCTGATGCTTCCAGATGACGAAATAGAACGTATAAAACCTCCATCTTGTATCGCCTTTAGTTCAGCAACCCCTCTTAAGAGATCAACTGGAGAACACCCATGGATAGATTACATGTGTTTCTGAGTGATAACTACCATCATGTCCTTCTATCATCTCAAAGATATTCATGAGCATATGCAAGAACAAGTAATTTGTACTTTCTCGCGAGCAGAAAAATGGTAGTGCAGAAATACAGTTATAACTCAAGTTCTACGAATCCAATGATGTTGTAGCTTATACCGTTGGAAAGCTTATCAAATTTACTACAACTTTCTTATAGAATACTTCTCCAGATTCTACAGTTAACGTGGTCGAAAACTGTGCACAACAGAAACTATTCCAGATTGCTGACAGCATAGATACGTCGCCTTGTGATTTTCATAAATCCCAAACCATAATAGCTATCAGGGTGGTTCTTACGGTCAGAGAAAAATATTGAAGTCTACTATTGTCCAGAATTTATTCATGATTTTTGGGCATCCAAAAATAGAGGTATAAGCTAAGGAAGACAGACTGCTCTAAAAAGACAGGATAAGATACAAATGAGATTCAGAGAGATTAGAGAGATAGATAACACTAATCTTTAAATCTTCATGCTTCTTTGATTTATGTTGATGAGATATAAGACATGGATCGAGGATAGCCAAAAGATGACAAGAAAGATAAAGTTTGATCTTTAGTTCTTCATGCCTCTTCATGCCTCGTCACTTGAGATATTCAGGACTTGCTGTTGTTGATAGCAGATGTTACCCCAATTAACAAAGATCTTGTTTCACCTGACGATGTCATTGAAGGAAACACTTTCTCTAAGGCTTGCTGCTATCGATGAGTCCTTCACTTAAAACTTACTAAACATACTTGATATGGGGGTGATGTCATCTAAGTTTTCATGAAACTAACTATAGACTTCCAATCATAGAGATAACCACTTCTTCCAAGTGAAGCTCTAGGACATACGAAACATTCATCTTGCAACACTCACAACTTTGCTACCCCCTTAAGAAAAAGAAACTAGGGGACACCAAAGTAAATCACATCTCTTTTATACTAGATAACCATAATCATCTCTAATGTAAGATTCCCAGGCAAATCAATGAGATTCAAAGATATCCAATGATATATTCACTTGTACAAGATAAGGAAGTAATGCAGAAAATTTCTGGGCGAATTCCAATTTTAGCAGTTCAGTAAATCTGGCATAACTCGAGCTACAAAGATCCAAATGAAGTGATCTTTACATGGTTGGAAAGCTTATGAAATTATCTACAACTTTTATTAATAACACTTTTCCAGGTTCTGTTATTAAATTAATCAAAAACAGAGCTTAGCCAAAACTGTTTCAGAATTCCAGACTGTGCAGTAACCTCAACTTAGAACAGGTATATCTCTTAGCTCAAAATAGGTAAAAAGGTAAATCCAGTGGGTTTGGAAAGATACAGAAGTCTAGTTATTTCCAGTAAAATTTCATAAATTTCTCATGTCCATATCTTGAGATATAATAGAAACATTGCAGACTGCTATAGAAATCAGCATGCGGAGTATTACGTAAAACCTACCCCACTTAGCATAGATCAAGCTACTCCTCAAGACTTATACCTTCCGAGCCACCTTTGAAATATGAGAACAAGGATAACACACAAGCAACACATCAAGCAAAACAAACACACATCACATCATCGATACTACACGTGCTTGTTCAACAATGGTGGTCATCCTAATGGCACCTTGGAGATGATGAAAGGCCATCAAACTTTTGAACAAGGTAAGATCAGAAAACTTTTAGTAAAATCAACATAAAACAAAATCCAATGGAGTAATAAATAATAGCTCAAAGGAAGCTATATCAAGGAGGGGATATAACAAGACAAGGAAGAGAAAATAGTCAAAATCAATGAGTCAAGGTATGACAAATTAGTTTTATAGTAAAATAAGTTTTAGAATACGTCCAGTGCTACTTGGCATACGTCCTACAGTCAACACCGCTCTGATACCACTCTGTCACACCCGGTTTTCTAAAGAACAAAACCAGGCTAATTATATGTGTGCCCAGGAAGTCCACACATATGCCAGAATGAAAAAATATCAGAAACAATATTATTATATAACGTATACATAGCTATATTAACACTTACATCAGAGTATCGCGGAACGGTGACTAAACTTCGGGCTCCATTCTTCTCAGGGACGGCTGACTGGGGGTAACATATGCCTAGCACTTCTACTAGTCTTCTGGAAACTCCACTACACCTTTGTCCTTTTTCCGAGTAGCATCTTACTACACACTGGAGTGTTGGGGAAATAGCAAGAGTGAGTCCATATCGAACTCAACAAGTATAACACAGGGTTCATGAGGCTCAAAAAGGCTAGACACTGTTTGACTGTGTTTAGCTTTTAATCATCATATAATTAGCAATTGAGTAGCATCAAGATATTCCAATCCCATTAATGAATCAATGATCAATTGTAATAAGGATAATGAATAGCATTATCATGAGCATAATAATAACAACAGTAATTAAGCATGATATAACAATGGTGATCATCTATTCTGTAAGAATCCCCAAGGCCGCTCGTATCCGTGAGCACGGCTAGTATACCAGTTTTTAAACTCTGCGCAGAGGTGTACACTTTCACTGTGAGTCATGATTTCCAAATGCATGGGTTAATTACTCCCAAAACACTGAAAACCATATAAAGCCACTCAAAAGTTCGTCTAACAAGTTAGGGCCATTAGATTCACTCGGCAGGCAGATGTAGAACCCCCCTTCCCAGTGGCACAACAACCGCAGCCTATACACACTAAGGACAGGGGCTCGCCCTACACCCAACGTGGCAAGCCATTCTTACGCCATTTAAGGTAACCTCTAACAAGCTAGAAAAGATCTCTTGAACAACTAGAGCCAGAGCCATATAGCCCTCACAGCTGTACTGTATATCCCGGTTATCACTTACAGGTAAGTCCTTATGGAGAGAAACCAGAGCAACAATATAACCCCTTGCTCTAGCCCCCTTTTCAACAGTAATAAAATCATCTTAATTGGTTGATTGCATAATCCATTAGTCAAATTACAAGATCATTGTTCATAATTAAGCGCTAGCAGTAGCTACCCAAATGCATACCCAAGGTTGACAAGGAATTAAGATATCAAAAGCTAAGTTATAATCTCTATGGTTGTCAAGGAAGACACATGCATATGTATGATAATTTCAGTGAATAGGACAATAAGGATAGTCCCATGTTATACTTGCCTTGATCAAAGCTTTCCTGTTGATACTGCTGGTCTGGCTCAAAATAATACTTCTGATCGTCAAGAAATTGCTCACCGTCTATACTTGATCGTCAAGCATCAACACACAATTATCCGAGCAATCATACACAAAGCAAACAAAGAGACATAATTAAAATAATACACCAACAGTAGCAAAATAATATAAAAAGTTTGTAAAACTCTTCTACACATTACTACGATCACACAGACGCAAAGATCACCAAATTCGGATTTAAAACGTGAAAGTTATGAATTTTCTAAGATTTCCTATAGATAAATAATTATTTTAATATAAACTCGAAAATTAAACTTTCCAAACCTACTGTACAACTATACTAACATGTAGAGCTCGCAAATACGAACCTAACGCAACTTGAACGGGTCAAATCGGAGTTAAAACGAAGATTTTACGATCAAAACAAGTTTAGTGGCAAAACTGTAAATAGTATCATCTTCTACCTTGAGCTGGGAGGAACTCCGGTCAGCCATGGTGGTACCTCGCCGGAGAAAAACAAGATGAGATGTGAACTCGATGAAACAGCGATGGATTCGTGCAAACGGATATACCACGGTGTAGAGAACGACGAGGGCTGCCTCTTGGTGGTGGTGGCTGGCGTCGGAACGCGATGGTTTGGCCGGAAAAGCTCGTCGGAAGTTCACCGGAACGCAAGCTGTAGATGCAGAACTTCGGCGAGAGGTGGAGGGAGCTACGAGTGGCGGCTCGCGATAAGGGTTGTACTTCTGAAACCAGGGCGTCGAGGGCTACGCCGGCATATATATAGTCGTAGGGTTTGGAAACTTTTCGGATTTTCTTAATTTGGGGATTATTTTAATTCCGTGAATAAAATAATTCCAGAAAATCTAAAATTACCTTTTTGGCCGTGAAAAATAGTCTAGAGCTCAAAAAAAATCACGGGAAAAATCCTGGAGACTCTTGGGGAGATAAGGAACTCAACCAAATAAGTTTGGACCCATGAAAAGATTGATGAAGAGATCAAGGAAAAAGATTAAGCTCACGGAAATTGAAAATTTTAAATCCAGAAAATGCTAAAAAGTTTTCCGATGAGAAGTAAACGTCGTCCTAAGATATTTTGAAAATAATAGCACTCACCAACACCAAAGACAAGCATCACACAAACACCACATTATCAAATTAATATGAAAAAGTTTAAAACCACAATTATCTATATTTAAATTAGCAGCAACTTAACTTATCTAATAAATTTATTCAAATATTGAAATTATTTATTTTATTTAGTATTTTTCATGCACAACCCAAAATAGGAAATTTTGGGTGTGACACATATCTGGCTCGCCTGGGAGTCTGTACACACACCCCCTACCTGGCGCGCCACTGTCGACGAAATATGGTCGGCAGTCCATCGAGGGGTATGCCCGTGATGGTGATTTGTCGGTAGACAGGTGCGCAAGACACGAACCGGATGGTAACAGGATACAAGACGAGATTTATACAGGTTTAGGCCATCAGCATGACGTAAAACCCTACATCCTGTGCTCTGTTATATTGTATTGAGTTATGTGGTGTATGACCTGTCCTCTAGGGGACCATTGCCTCTCCTTATATACTCCGAAGAGACAAGGTTACAAGTAAAGTATTTCATTTGGTACTATTATAATATCTAGTATAGCCTATAATCTTGCGATGTACGTCTTGATCTTATAGGTCGGGCCACCTCAGACGGTGCGACCCATATATCATCTTGTGGTACCGGGGGTTTATACCCCCACAGTAGGCGAACAGAGAGATAGGCAGCAGAAGAGCCACGATGCTGAGAGCATGGAGCAGGCCAAAGATCCACTTGTGGCACTTGGCGGGTACCCGGTGCCGGGTTGTTCATGCTGTACTCCTTGGTGAAGTTGTTCATTGCATTGTTTTGCCGCTTCCACCTTCTGCTCCATAGTCCTCACGCGGGCACCGTCCATGTTGACCTATCGGATCAACTCAGCACACAAAACAGCGGGGTCTTGGGACTGTAGGGTGGCGGCGGCCAGGGTGGCCATTGGGTCAAGCTGCGCGGTCGTGACGGAGTACTTGATGTAGTCGATCATCATAGAGCTCTCCCTAGAGGATCTTGCAGCAGAGACTACCCTTGCCATCATGGCTCCTTGTCTCCTCATATGTCTCAAGGAAATTTTCCCGCTGCCCTCTAATCCTATGTAATGTAATTATAATTTCATCTGGGTGCCACGCTAATACTCTAGTTCCATTCATGTCCATTGATGCGAAGATCAATCAACTATGGCATACAAGGCTCAAGAAAGCGAGGTGATTCGTGTATATATGCCTCTATATATCAATTTCCTTATTATGCACATGATACGTAATGTACGTTATGCTTTCAATGAGCCGATTCACTCATCAATAGAAGGATATTTTGTATATGATGTTACCATTCAGTACCCATTGGCTGTGTGTGTTTGGTGCAGACTGCAAAGTGATAGTAGGACGAATATGGAACGGCACACATCGGCACTAAGCTTTTACTAGGACTTGGCCAGGCTCCCAACTGGAGTATTATCAGGAACAGGAAGCTATATATAATAACTGATGAGCTGAACTCAACCAATAGAGTATAACCCAATTAGTCTCAAGGGGGAGACCACGCAGACGCAGGTTGAGTCTTGGAGATCAATCAGCTCTTGAGAAATGACACTGTTTTTTACAAGTGGAAACCTAGCTAATAATACAAAAAAGATACTGTTCAAAGGAGCACAATAGCTTAGTGGTGTTAAGAAGGAATGCCATATCTAGCTTGTTTTAGCTACGGCCATGTCTTTTTTTCTTGTGTCCTATGGATGGTCTTTTATGTCTGGGATTAAAAGGTTTAATTTTGTATGTGATTTGGTATCACTTGACTTGCCGTGGAGAAAGTTTGAGTATGGACCAAAAAAAATCTTTGTTCCGATGCTTTTTCTTCATACTGTTAGGTATGGTCTACATGATAAAACCTGCCCAACATGAGAATAAATTTTGCATGCATGGCTTTGTGAAGAATTAATCAGGACACTAAAGACAGCAATATAACCGAGCTCCAGAACCTGTTAACAAGTGTGCTGAAGGACTCGGACGGTTCTTCCTTTTAAAGCAAGCAAAGCCAGGTCCAGTAATCAGTACTGACAAACAGATCTCCGACCATTATATTACCTGTTGGCTGCTTTTAGTGCAGGTGGTGCACACTGATCGTGAATCAAAGAGGCTGCGCTGTGGTGCACAGAGCTGCACACCAAGAATAAGGTGCAGCGTTCAACATCCTGTTTGGTTTGAAGCTAGCAAAAGCTGCCTGGCTAGGCAACAACTTCAGGCGTTGGATTTTAAAGGCCTGAGGTGGAGATGTATGCCTGGACAAGTTGCCTGGCACTATGAACATCCTTCACAAGTAAACTAGCATCCACAGGAGACAGTAGCTATGAGGTACCACGTAAAATACCATCCATACAAAAACGGTTCGCTCGCTGTTGTTCATCGCATTGCACCCCCTCTGTTTCCTCCTCATCAACAAAAGATTTGTTGCCGTCTGATCGTTGGCTCTTGCGGCCACCGACTGCTTCAGATTACTGAGCTGACATTTTTTCTATCATTCCAATGGAATTAACACATATATTTGAGCTCTGCTTTCTCTTTATGCATGACCTAGTTGTTGTGTAGTCCTTTGGGTACACCCAGTACAGTGTTGCATCTGAGTGTGAGCCATATTATGGACCATATATACCGTCATCAGTTAGAAAAGAGGCAAAAATGTACCCTGACTAGGAGTTGGTTGCTTACAAGTCACCAGAGATTTCTGTGCAAGCAATGCATAACGAATTGGAAGTGTGAGATTCAACATTGGAGCTAGGCTGCTGGAGCAGGAGTCGTGGACGATTGCGATCTGCTTCCTCCACGTGTATCTCTCCTCCACAAATGTTATATCTCACCACAAGGCATGATAACATTGTTGAGGAGTTAGGTCGACAGATGGAAGTAGTTTGTTGCCCAATCTTTTGAATATGTTTTGAATATGAGTGGGGCTAATTCCCGATGCCTCCAAGTCCTACACAAATGTTTCATGGTCTCATGTACAAATGCAATGCACTTGGCACCTATCACCGTTGAAAATGGGTGCTCCATTCCACATTGCACACACAAATGCCTTATATATCAGCTGGCGTGTGCGTGCACGTCTTTGGTTTAAATTCTAGGCATCTGAGTGAGCATCAATCAGCTCATGTATATATAAGGTCCATGCAATCTTGGAGAAGGAACACCTATTTTCAGGCTATGTCATAACTCTCATACTAATTCCACACCTAATGGCGTCTAGCTGAAATAATGCTGAACATTGTGGAAGAAGACAATGCTCTGTTCTGGATGACTATGCACATGCACATGTCACTGTGTCACCGTGAACTCCGCTAGCAAGATGGCCGCTTATTACTATATCAGCCTGGACTTTCTTTTTCTCTTCTGGCATAGGGAATTATTTCCTTGTCCCACCTTAAGTCTCTAGAACTCATGTATGGCTCTAGGTAGTTACACCAATTTTGTTAGTTAAAATGTTTTCGTATGTGTCATTTTGATGTAAAGGTAGTGTAAGTTCAAATTTAGGTGTTAGAACTCCTCTAAAATACTTAATTATGTTTTGCACCTACCAAATACGGTGCTACACACTTTGAAATACATGAATTTTTTTCCAAAAGAAAGTTGTATGTATGCTCACAAATCCTGTTTCAGGAAACAAACAAAAAAAAAAGAAAAAAAACCCACACGGGTGCTGGATACTGGTGGTGGAGGTAGCCAATAGTAACACAGAGCGTGAGGGGTTGCTCTGTTCTCTTCTCGTGGGGCTGGCTCTGCCTCACGATCTCTGCAAATGTTTTGCTTTGGCCCATGTACCAGCTATTGGGCCAGAGCTGGTGGCTTGTCCAAGGAAATTGAAGTAGAGTAACACATGCTCTTGCCAAATTCACACTTGCTACCATCAAGATTGCAGTGTACTCTTTGTCAAAAAAAAAAGATTGCAGTGTACTCAGTCGTTCAGAAATCTTGTTTTTTTTCTTATTATTAGTTATTATATACTAATACTTATTTACCATTAATAAAAGGCAAATTGTGCATGGGTTTGTAATGGAATGGATTAATCTGAAAGACAATACCCGAGCTGTAACTCGGCCGCTAACAATTAAATCACGACAGCCACTTTGCGATTGTTGTTGTGGAAAACTGATACAGGGAAACCAATAACGCAGGTTCGTCGACTCTTTAACACCACCTGTAGTTCAGCACTTGAGAATTCAGACAAGATGAGCATAGCATTTTCTTCGGACAAGGAGATCAAAACCTTTTGCCAAAGATGAAATGGACATTTAGATTTACCGGTGAATCTATCTGCGGTGTCATCTTCCACCAATTTGCCAGCATCTGCATGCCATCAAGATGACACAAATATGTCTGTGTGTGTTTGTTGAGAGAGTGATCGTAGCACGAATATTGAACAATACATCGGCACTAAGCTTTTTATTTCAACCTGGCCAGGTTCCCCCCCAACTGGAGTATTATCGGGAACAGGAAGCTCTATATAATAACGGAGCTCAACTCAACTAATATGACCCAATTAATCCGTCTCAAGGAACAGGATGATGATTTGGGGGCGACCTCTACAGACGGGCCATATCCCAACCCACTTGAAAATTTTCAACCATTCTTGGAGGTCCGATATTATACCACGTTGCATCTGGGTCTCCAAAATGAGTGCTAGCTGTGCAAGGAGTAGGTTTGGATTGTTCTACCTTGAAACATAAACAGTTATTTGGTACTTGGTATAAACAGCGTGCAAGAAAAAACTTAAATCCCCACAAGAGAGCAGCTTCATTCCATTAGCTGTTTGGCTCTTGAGAAATGACACTGTTTTTGACAGGTGGAAACCTAAACCATATCTAGGTACTGTTCAAAGAAGCACAATAGCTTAGCGTCCTTAAGAGGGAATGTCTTATCAAGCTTATCTTAGCTATGATGATGTCTTTTTTTGGTTTCCTATGGGTGTTATTTTACATTTGGGATCAAAAGATTAATTTTCTCGATGAGTTACTATTACTTGATTTGCCATGGAGAAAGTTCGAGTCTGGAGAAACTTGTAATAAGCATGGCTAAATTTCTCCCCCCGGGGCTAGGAGGATGGCTGGTTGTTTTTCTTTTCGTCATTATCTGAAAAAAGAAAGCCTGGGATAGTAGGCTGTTTTCCTATTTATACCAGCCTACTCATTTTCTCTGTTTTCCATAGCTCAGTTATCTAAAACGGAGCTGAACTCAACTCAACTAATATAACTCCTGCGTGTGATAAGTAGGCTGACAGGGGCGGATCCAAAGGGGGGCTGGGTGGGCTCCAGCCCCCCTATAATCCTGATTTCTTCATTAAATATGTGTTCATTAGTCTTAAATCTCTATTAATCTCTAGCTTTAGTCCTAAATTTTTACTATTTAGCCCCCCATTTGTCTTCATCCTAGATCCGCCACTGTAGGCTGATATATAGGAAAACAGCCTGCTGCCCTAGCACATCCTTGATAATAAGTATTCCCGATGCAAGTGCAACGCAGTTGGCACCTATCATACTATTGAAATTAGTGCTGAATTATGCAGTGTGTGTGTGGGCTCGGGTTCTATTCCTGGCATCTGTGTGAGCATGAGCTCATGTTATATAGATGATGTGTTTCTGCCTTGAAGTGTGAACAATTATTTGGTAATTGGTATAAACAAGGGGCAAGAAAAAATACTTTATTTCTGACAAGAGCAGCTTCTTTCCATTAATTGGCCTATTTGGCTCTCAAGAAATGACACTGTTTTTGACAAGTGCAAACCTGAAGCATATTTGTACGCACTGTTCAAAGGAGCACAGAAGGAATGTCTTATCAAGCTTGTCTTAGCTAAGGCCATGTCCGATCTGTTTGCATCCTATGGATGGTCTTTTACGTTTAAGATTAAAAGGTTAATTTTGTGTGTTATTTGGTTATTGGTATCCATTGACTTGCCGTGGAGAAAGTTTGAGTATGTAGAAACTTGTAATAAGCATGGCCAGATTCCTCACCAGGCTGGGACGATGGCCGGTTGTTTTTCTTTTCATCATTATATATATAAAAAAAGAAAGCTTGTACTAAGCTCATAAACTCAACTAATATAACTCTTGCACTCCTGCTGTGATTTACTAAGTTAAGCCAATGTAAAAAATTTCCAATGTTTTTTTATACTATTAGGTCTGATATACACGACAAAACAACCTGCCTAGCATGAGAACAAAGGGAAACAAAAACGAGGCAACATCCAACAAGAAAAGCAGTGTTATCGTCGCAACAAGATGCGAATGAACGAGTTGGCACTAAAAGAGGATGATCCGTGGTGCACCCAAGTCATGGGTTTCTTGATACGTAGGCTGGTATATATAGGAAAACAGCCTACTTCCCTAGAACATCCTTGATAATCATTCCTGACGCCTTCAAGTCCTACACAAACGTCTCATCCGTACCTACAAATGCAGTGCAGTTGGCACCTATCACTATGGAAATGGGTGCTGAGTTATGCTACATATGTGCTAGCTTGGGTTTTGTTCCTGGCATCTGAAGTGAGCATGAGCTCATATTATATAGAAGAGGCCCATGTGGTCTTGGTATAGGACTATATAGGTACATTCAAGCCATGCCTTGTCCTTCCTATCAATTCCACACATCTTTTTTAGATAATGTCAATTCCCACATAATGGTGCCGGAATTGAAATTCTGCCCAACCTGGGGTTGGGATTCCATTCAGATGAGTACTTGAAGACGAATTATGCTGGACGATTATGCACAACGATATGCATGCAATGCTCCAGTCCATCTATATCCGTAGGGTACAATGAAACCGTCTGAGAGCTGAACAATAGCAAGACAGGCTGAAACTCCAACTGCCTGTCTGTGCTTACAAGTCAATTACCTCATTGGAGTCTATAGGGGAGGAGACTAAATAAATTAACCATGCCATCGAAATTGTAGTGTCCTCGACGTTTGGAAACCTTGCATGCATGGCTTTGTGAAGAATTAATCAGGACACTGAAAGACAGAGAGCTGCAGAACCTGTTAACAAGTCTATACTCTATAGCCTGTTTGCAGTTGTGGAAGGGTGAATAGTTTTTCTTCCAATTCCAATTAAGGCCTTGTCTGAAAAGTCAGTTTTGGAGCTAAAACCCCAGGAAAATACAGCCCCTATTTTTTTTTACACAGTCAGCTCCAAAAGTTTGTTGGGAAGCGTGGCCAGCCTAGTTAAAATCAAGGTTTTAAATCTCCGGCTATAGCTACCGCTATAGCCCGCTATAGCTGTTTAAGAAAGATCAAGCTATTTGTGTCTATGTACAACTTAGCCGCTATAGCCCGCTATATCCCCATTTAGCTCCGCTATAGCTGTTTTTGAGGTCATCCGCTAAAATGTCTTAGCCGGAGATTTAAAACAATGATTAAAATACACCCGGTTTGCCACATTACCATTTACCTCTGGAAAGAAAGCCGGTCGATGGCCAGTTGGACTTGCGATCACATCGCAGGTTGAAGTCCACTGTGAGCCTATATGTAGTGGCGGCGGCAATCGAGCACTACGAGCAGATCCATGGCGAGGGCATGGGAGCGCGTCTGTACTATGTAGCAGTGGCGACGAGCATTATGAGCATCCGAGGCGAGGGCACGGGAGCACGTCTGTAGCAGCGGTGATGAGCACTACGAGTAGATCTGCTTCGAGGACATGGGTGTCTCGGTGACTACAACTGCTGAGCTGCATCAGCCTCGTCCTCTTGAGCTGCAGACTCCCAAAGTCCCAAGATCGCATCTCTCCTCTCATTCCTTGTGCTGTGGTGATGCAATCTCTTTCCTGATTATGCTCAATGAAGTTTCCAATGGGAACGTGACTGGGATTTTAATTTCTGTGCTTGCATGCTGTCAGTTGGTCATGTGAAAACCATGTGTTTTGGCTGATCATCAATTTCGATATGGAACTCTTATTGTAGCTTGCTGGTAGGCAGCTTTTAATAATAATCTTCTAGGTGATTGTTGGATGTGAAAGAGAAGTTCAGACATGTGATTGACACTGTTTGCTTGCTGGCTCTTTTCATTAATTACAGAACTTGAGATATTGGGTCCAATTCATGTGTTGGTTTATTCACTGGGATACATACAATTATCCAAACAATGTTAATTTTACACAGGGGTAAAACTTTTCAAATAATGGTTTCTTGTGCACAGAGAAATACAGGTGTAAACTATTTACATGTGAATAATTTTACTGTCTTCCAATTAAAGCAAGCAAGCAAGGTTCGGTAATCAGTACTGACAAACAGATCTCTAACCATTATCTTACTTGTGTTGGCTGTGTTTAATGCAGGTTGTGCGGACTGCTAAGCGTCTGTGCACATTGATCGTGAGCCAAAGGAGGCTGAGCTGGCTGCACACAGCACACTGCACTGCACACCAATGAATAGGATAAGGTGCAGCGTTCAACATGCTGCAGAGGTATGGTGTCTGACCTGGACTGACTGAGAACATCCTTCACGATTAAATTGGCAAAAAAGACGGTATATATACAGTAAGGCCAAATCCCGACGCCTTCCATGCCTGTGGCTATAGAAAATGTCTTGTCAATCCGAATGCAATGCAATGCCTAAGAATCTCGTCGATCCGATGGTGAACGACTTAGGGGTTCAACCAGCTGCATAGACGTAGCATTTGACATAGAGCACATCATTGAGAAGTAGGTCCAGATTGGATGAGAATACACATCCTCAGCACTTAGAAATGAGTGAGGCTAATTCCTGACGCCTTCAAGTCCTACACAAACATATATACTATCATCCATACAAATGCAATGCAGCAGTTGCATTGGCACCTATTGCTGAAAATGAGTGCAGCATCCCACGGACTTATATATATGTGTGTGTGGATGCATACAGTATCACTTTGGTTTTAATGCCCGGTGTCTAATGAATGTGATCTCACATATATAAAGAAGGTCCATGATGCGTCTTGTATATTCAGTTGGATAAGTAGGTAACATAAACTCAAATGCAGTTGAAGACAAATAATTGCATGCTCTGCATGACTATAGGGCGTGATATTTAGGGGGACGACAATGAATATACATAACGCTGAAAGAAGAGGGGAAGAACCGAGTAGCAGTATGTCGAGGACGCTGAGGAAGAGAGAGCTCATTCAGATATAACTCATATCAGTATTCATAATTTTTTTTTCTTTTGCCATCAATCACGGTTAAGACAAATAGATATAGTTTGCTAAGACAAATTTGTAAAACTTAGTTAAAACGAACCATCAGCAAGCTGCAGAGGTGACGAATGTCCTCTGTACTACTTTGAAGTAGAATTATCTGATGCACAAGGTAGAAATTCTACCATAGAATTATCTGTGCTATTTCATCCATTCCTTTTCTATCAGCAAGATAGTTTGGATTCAATTTTAGCTTGCAACGACCATGCCTAATTCTTGATCTTTCGCTTCATACCTACTCTTTGATTATAGGTTCTAGGAACAAAATATCAAAGAAGACTTCTCCATTGATGAAACAATTACAGGCTCTGTGGTGTGTGGTGTGAGTTTTGTATTGGCTATTTTGAGCCTTTTTTCCTATCTTAATGCAATGATATGCAGCTCTATTGCATATTCTAAAAAAAATAAAAAATACAGGCTCTGCCTCCCTCTCCGCTTGCTTTGTTCGTCTTCTCGTGGGGCTGATCTGGACCCCTCACAATCTCTGAAAATGTTATTGGGCTTAGGCCCATATACTAGCTGGGTCGGATCCAGTTGTGTAATAAGTGGTTTGAAGTAGGCAAAGAGGAGATTCAGTATATTCAGACTTGTTACCATCAAAGTGTTATTGGGCTTAGGCCCATATACTCATCGGCAAAGAGAAGGAGATTCAGTATATATATACAGAGAAAAAAAACCAATCTCTGAAAATGTTATTGGGCTTAGGCCCATATACTCATCGGCAAAGAGAAGGAGATTCAGTATATATATACAGAGAAAAAAAACAACAACAACATAGCCTTTTATCCCAAGCAAGTTGGGGTAAACTATAGATAAAACCCAAAAGAGACGAGAAACAGGGAGATACATAAAGGGACATAAATGGCACAAGATAAAAAGATGTCACGGTTCAGGCACGTTGATTGCCGATCTCCAAGTGCTCCTGTCCATAGCTAAATCCTTGGAGATATTCCACTCCTTAAGATCTCTCTTAACGGACTCATCCCAAGTTAGTTTAGGTCGACCTCTACCGCTCTTTACATTATCGGCCCGCTTTAGAACTCCTTTCACATTATTTTATTTATTTATTTATTTATTTATTTATTTTACCATTCATCATTAGCCGTAGGATGTCTTTAGTGTGCAGAGAGTGATAATATGGTAGGTATACGGAAAGGCAGATGGGCACTAATAAGCTTTTATTTGTACCCGGCCAGTCTCTCAACATGAGTACTAGAAAGCTATAATAAATTGAAACACCCAGTGCTATCTCTAGAATGTGTTATAAGTAAAAAAAATATATATGAAAAGGGCCCATGAGATGCAGGGGTGAGGGGGCCAGTTCATCAAGTGATTGAGTCCTAAGGGGGCATGTGTCCAGGGTCCACCACTCCTACCAGATGCACTATGATTGGGGTGCTACTATTTCATCCTGGCTCAGTCTCAACTGGTGCCATGCCATACGAAGGGATTCCCGATGTGCAAAATGAATAAGTCAACACCACTTAGAAAAACTAATGAGTATCTCCAATCTACTGATACAAGAAGGCATGACAATCAGCTTGACCGACGCCCATTGCAAATCAACACGGCTGCTGCTACCCTGCATCAAGCGGGCAGGGGTTTGTAGTGTCCTATCGACATGTTCTACTAATTGAGGTTGGTGCTAATTAATTGAGTTTTAGCATGTTCATGTTCATGTTCATGTCATTAGGCTAGTGATCCTAATTAAGGGTCTATTCACAAGTTCTAATACCTTCCTCCGAGTCTGATGGACCTTATGATCGCTTTAATTTCTGGTCCAAGACGTCTTAAGAATGTATCTGTTGCGAATAAACTGTAGAGAGTACATTTTGCGATTGCCAAACTGTGGTTAACAAATAATGACCATATAATTATACATACAAAAACTAACCTTTCATTTTTTTATTTTACCATTCATTAATTACCCTGTGGCTGTACGTGTTTTGTGTACAGAGTGACAGTTGGTTTATTGAATTGTAGATGGGCACTAAGACTAGCCACAGCGTCGTCGGTGCTCAAAAAATTCTCTCTCTGTCACCTCTACCGATGCCACAATTCTTTCTATCCTCACAGCGTCGGCACCGGTGCCTTCTGCTAGGCGGACCCCACATCACAGAACCAGCTCCAGGAGAGAGAGCGTGATTTGGCATCGATGCTTGGACATGATCCGGTGCCGAATATTTTTCCCAACTCGGCATCGGCCGCAGTGGTGGGCACCGGGGCTTGCACCTTCTCTCTCCTTTTCAAGCACCGATAAAACCATACATTGTGGCCAGTCTAAGATTTTTTTTACTTGCACCCCGGCAGCGCCGGTCCTAGGATTTTAAGGCCCCTCTGGCGAATTCGTCGTGACGACCCCTCTAGACCATAAAACCTTATAATATATAGGCTAAATTTACTTGTATAAATGGGTACCAAATCCAATAATCTATTTTTAATTTAACATGTCTGATAATTATCAAGAGTGAGAAACCATGGAGACTAAAAAAGCATTATATTTGTACTTGTATAACTAATATGATTACCTTAAATAAGAATAGAACTCCATCATATTCATTGCTTCTTATAAAAAGATATTTCTTCGGGCATTTCTTGATGCAAAATCATCAAGGACGGTATTGAGATTAATAGTGTCCAAGATATCCTTCTCGATGGTGCATATAGCCAAGCCATTTAACCTTTGTTGTGACATAGTTGATCTCAAATAGTTCTTCAACAACTTCAATTTTGAGAAACTTCTTTCGGCCGAAGCTACAGTCACAGGTACAGTTAAGAGAATTCGATAGGCAACTGAAACATTTGGATAGCAATCTGCATCCATAACAAACTTGAGAATCTCAGGCACTGACATCAAAGAATCTGGCAAGGTCACTTGCAACACCTTTAATTCTGAAAAAAAATCATTGATCTCAACATCGGATGAGTTATTATAAGAAAAATTATCCACAAAAATCTTGCAGTGCGCCCAAAGATCAACTTCATCTAAGGATTTCAAATTTTCTGAGTTGAACAAGAACCCAAAGACATTATCAAATGCCGTCATCTGCTCAAATCTAGTAGTCAATGAAGCAATTGCATTACCAATCATAATTAGGAAGTACTCTCTTTTAAAGGAGTCCACAGCAGACTGTTGTATTTCCTCGTCTTCATCTTGTTCATCAAAATATTTCTCTCTTTCGTTGACGTTTTGTATGAAATATTGGCTCTATATCCAATTCAGATGCAATGTTTTTTTCGTTTTCTTTTCGCAGCCCCCGACAAATGTTTCTTGGGTAACATTCTAAATTTCTAACACCTAAATTAGAATAAAAACATGATTATATAAGTACAAAGTAAGTACTAGAAGTCTCTAATACTATACAAATAATTAATTTGGATAAAAAGAATGAATAAGCATCAAGCAAAACAATACCTAGGGCCAGGACTGGACACGAACTGAAAGTCTGAAACAACGATCGCAATTCGCAACAACTGATCAGCGACCAGCGTCGTGGTATCGTGGAGGTGGATCCCTGCCTTGTCTGGCTCTCGGCGGCGTCTCCGTCGTGGCATCGCAAATCACAATCGCGTTAGCTGTCAGGCACTCGGGCGGCGGGCGTCGAACACGGAAGACGCGAGTAGCGACTCAGGAATCAGGATGGCCGCCAGCCGATGGAATTCTACTCGTGATCTTGGACTACGACAATCTTCTTGCTTCTTGGGCCGGCTGGCACCGTTCCTGTCTTCATTTTCTTGGGCCGATGTACTTAGGGGGTGGGGGTTTTGTATACATGGGCTTGGGCCCTCGGCCGTCGCACAATATGTCCCCCCCCCCCATAGGGCCGGGCCTGCACCCCGGTCAGTTTCCCATGCATATATGGAATTTGTAGGAAGGTGATGACTGAGCTCAACTCAACTAACATGACACATGTTGTGATTTGCTAACTAAGTTAATAATCAACTGGCAACAAATCGCTGTTATGATGTTCTTTTTCATACATGTTTGTTTGGTATGATGTACACAGTAGAGTATGCTAATAATGAATAAGAGAACAAATGGAAATGGAGACATGCAACAAGAGAAGGCCGACACTATCTTATATATCTTGAAAAGCAGTGCAGCAAGTGCAATAACGACCACAACCAAATCGACTTCCGGGAGTTCATACTAGAAGAGGTTGAGCTTTTTTTTTTTGCGGGTAGAAGCGGTAGAGCTGTGGTGCATAGAAAAGGCGAGCAAATGAACCGCGAAGTCAAGGGTTCAACCAGGTACATAGATGCGATATCTGACCTCGAGCATATCCTTGGGAAGTAGGTCGACGATCAATTAAAAGATCCAGCCGCAGGACCTAGAAATGATCGAGTGAGGCTAATTCCTGACGCCTTCAAGTCCTACACAAACATACATGAACTAGCATTGATACAAGAGGCTGTTTAGTTGGCAAATTTTTTGGCGAAACACTACTGTAGCAGTTTCGTTGTTATTTGGCAAATATTGTCCAATCATAGTCTAATTAGGCTTAAAAGATTTGTCTCGTCCATTTCGTCTAAACTGTGTAATTAGTTTTATTTTTTATCTATATTTAATGCTTCATGCATGCGTTCAAAGATTCGATCATGCGTCCTAGTCGTTGAAGAAGAATAAATGCATGCTCTGTGAGACTATAGGGCATGATTGGTTGGGGGACCAAGACGAATATATATAAATATAATCCTGAAAGAAGAAGGGGAAGAGCCGAGTAGCAGTATGTCAAGGAGGCCGAGGAAGAGAGAGCTCGCTCAGATATCAGTGTTCATAGTTGTTTTTTTCCCTTTAGTTTTCCATCGATTACGGTTGTGACAAATAGGAATAGTTCGCTAAGATGAATATGCAAACCTTGGTTAAAACGAATTAACGAACCATCAGCAAGCTGCAAAAGGTCAAGGTCCTTTGTACTACTTTACAGATAGATGCACAAGGTAGAATTAATTATCTGTACAACAATAGTTTGAACTCAATCTTGCAATGACCATTCTGATCCTAATTCAGTGTTCACGTTTTCATCTTTGGCTTTGTACCTACTCTTTGATTTCAGGTTCTAGTAGGAACAAAGAAGACTTCTCGATCAAGAGAGCAGGGGTTTATCTCCTCATTTGCTCCCCTGCATCAAGCGGGCAGCAGGGGTTTGCAGCGGCCTATGGACATCTACTACTAATTGAGGCTGGTGCTAATTAATTGAATTTTAGTGTGTTCATGTATTAGGCTAGTAATCCAAATTCAGGGCCAATTCACATTTAAGTTCTAATACCTTCCTCCAAGAGTCTGACCTTCTCCTGTGATCCCTGCTACAAATTAAACCTCTAGTCCAAGATGTCTCAAGAGCTGCTGCGAAGAAACTGTACGTAGCTAAAGTACATTTTTCATTGCCAAAATGTGGTTAATAGAATAAATAACGACCATATGCTGAAAGAGAACAAGTTACGGTGGGCATCCGTGTGTCTTGTCCAGTTATGTGATGTTGGTTATGAACAAATAAATGCTATAACATTATTTGTCTTGGAGTTCAACAAAGTAGTGTATAGACGATGCATGATTGTGGTTTACTGCAGATCGAGCACAGTATGGGTATTATTTGATCGCCCCTTTTTGATGTAAATTTGGGATCTGCCTATGCATACTGCCTTCTCATGTAAATTGGGGATCACCACCAGTTCGTCCCCACACCAGCAGCAGGGCTTGGTGGTGTGCCATATCTGACGGCCGGCAGGTCCCGCCAGCCATAAGTCCAGCTCCTCCTCGTTGCTGCTTTGCTACAATTCATCCAGTCACCACTAGCAAGTGCCCGATCATAGC
The DNA here is from genome assembly GCA_038087645.1 of Saccharum hybrid cultivar R570. Classification (NCBI taxonomy): domain Eukaryota; kingdom Viridiplantae; phylum Streptophyta; class Magnoliopsida; order Poales; family Poaceae; genus Saccharum; species Saccharum hybrid cultivar. Next base: position 1,852,718 of record JAQSUU010000664.1, on the reverse strand, counting down.
GGAGCTTGTTACTAGCTTGGATATATAAGTAAACCACTATCTTTCCACAATATTTGCAATTAATATGGGTAATCTTGGATGCAAGGAATTAATTTATTTTTGGCTCCAATCCAGGCCCTCAAGTAGCCCCTTATCATCAGGTCATTTGATGTTTTAGGTCACTTTGTGTGATCTGGTGGCCAAAATCACACGAATAAAGAACGGGAACTGCCAAGAAATCATGTGGTTTGAGTCCTTTGCTCACTCCAGTGATTGCATAGCCTAAATTACACGAATTGGATGACGCCAACAGTTCATGTGATTTGAAGGTCTTTATCACACCAATTAGACTGGCCAAAATAGACACATGTTGGAGCAAATCATACGACGATGAAATTATTGTTAGAAAATTGAAATTTAAAACCAAACTATTTTTTATGGAGTTCAAAATAAGAGACACTACTAGGTTTTGAATGCCACGCTTCTCATTGCAACAACATAAAAACAGTTGCAATAGGTAGGGGTTATTGCAACCTTTTTCATGGAAAACAAGACCATAAAAAAAGAGAAGAATGGCACACCATCTTAAATTACTAGAGAAAGAGTCACCACATCCACATTGAGTCAAACTAATTCACAGTAAAAGAGGTCAACCCTCGATGCACCCAAAAGGCGCTTGAGAAAACAATTAGGCTAGCGGTTTAGTGGGCTACATAGTTTTGATACGCACCCTTGAGCACATCCTTGAGAAGTTGGTTGACAGTTGAGAAGGTATCGTTGTGGATGAACTAAAAAACGAGTGAGGCCAATTCCTGATACCTTCTAGTCCTAAACAAACATCTCATAAATACAAATCCAATGCATCAGTAGGCACCGATTGCTGAAAAAGGGTGCATCATCAAACATCCTTATATGGGCTAGCTTGTGCGTGTGTAGTCCTTGGGTTTTAAGACATCTGAATGAGCTAGTAATGGCAATGAATAGTAGCCTCCGGATAGTAACACCCATATCGACACCCATGAGACACAATTATGCTTGTCATGTATAGTACCTGCACTTGCATGCATCTAATGAACTTAACCATACCTGCACCAGCATGGGTAAACATACCTGGCCTGTAAGTTGCAACATCCAACTAAATGCACACCCACTAGACAACAAAATTTGTTCACTTGTGTAATCGTGGATGCAAGGAATTAATTTATTTTAGCTCCAATCCAATGCCCTCAAGCAGCTGATCGTCAGGTCATTTGATGTTTTTGTACAATATGTGTGATTTGGTAGCCAAAATCAGACGAACAATTGAATTTGGTCGCCCACAAGCAACAGCTAGCCGGGTGGTGTGACTACCGACAGGGCCTGCCAGCTAGAAGCTCAGCTCCACCTTACTGCTTTGCTCTGATAGATCCAGTCACCACTAGCAGGTCAACCGTTGATGCACCCAAAAGGTGCTTATGAAAACAAAAAGGCCAGTGGTACATAGTTTTGATATCCAACCACGAGGATATCTTTGGGAAGTTGGTTGAGACTTGGCAAGATTTCATTGTAATAGCATTAAAAAACGAGTGAGGCTAATTCCCAATGCCTTCCAGTCCTACAGAAACATCTCATAGATACAAATCCAATGCAGCAGTAGACACCCTATTGTTGAAACAAGGGCACAGCATCAAACATCCTTATATGGGTTAGGCTTGTGTGTGTGTAGTCCTTGGGTTTTAAGACATCTGAATGAGCTAGTGATGGCAATGAATATGTATCCTCCGCTGGATAGTACCACTCATACCGGCACCCATGAGACACAATTCTGCCTGCGTACAGTACCCACACTTGCATGCAGTAAAGAATTTACTCATACTTGTACCCGCATGGGTAAACCTACTTGGCCTTTATCCACCATGCTATATCTGCATAGGAGGCTAAGGCTTGGAATGAACACCAAACACCACATTGAGCTATATATGCAGAGGCGAAGACATCTCACAGGCACTGCCTTTTGTTATCATTACCACTGACTTCCTCGGTTGTGTTGTGTGGCCAGGAATCAGAGCTCACTCTCGGCCTATTTGGGACAACTTCTGTCAACCATGCTTTGAATCAAAGCTGGCTTTTTACCACTGTGATAGCTTTCATAAGAATCTTGAGGATACGAAAGAACTGGAGGTGGAGGTGTGGGTGCCTCCCCATGCCGCTGCCATTGCTTCCCATGCCCCTGCAGGTTGCAACTGCCCTACGCAACTGGATCCCGGTCGAACTCACCTGGATCTCAGCCACCCTACCATGGCCTCCCTGCTCAAGAACAGCGTGGGGTCGAGGGAGAAGATGACGGCGGATTAATGGAGTGGTGGAGGAGGACCGAGGGGAGGATCTTGGCGGCGCATGGAGGAGGAGCCATGGGCATAGGGAGGAGCGGTCGGCCGGAGAGGTCAAGCGCAGAAGGACCATAGGGAGGAGCGGGTGGGCAGAGGAGGCCGAGAAGCGGAGCAGTGACGAAGAAAAGCTGTGAGCGAACCATGATGATGCGAACTTCTTTCATGTGTAAATGGGATGGGAAGCAGGGAATTGGCTGGGGGAGGAAGCTGGCCACAAAGCGCGCCATTTGGAGACTTTAGAACGATTTTTTCTGACCAAAATCAGCCAAGAATTGGCTCCAATCACGCCTTCTTCCTCCCTCAACTCAAGGTCTCATCGCTTCTCTATTCCATTCATGAGAAATCAAAGTAATTGATTCTTGCTATAAATAAAACTGAAGTAGTTTGTTAAATGAATCTCTTGCGTTATTATGTCAGAATCTGGAGAAGAAGAAAAAAACGGGAGCAACCCCAGATGCATCCTACCGCAGACACGAATGGTGAGCGATGAGATACCTACTATTGTACTTTCAAGGTGATGGCCATTGATGGGCAAACTAGCAAAGTAGTATGAACAGGAACCATAAAGGCATGCACACCCCTCATTCCACATTTGGCAAACCAACTAAAACACCATGTAATGTCGTAGATTAATTAAAAGCAATGGAGGTTGAAAAAGTGTAAGAAAAATAGAAGGAAGAAATTCATTTTTGACCGTTGAACTAGAGACACGCCGGTTTTAGCTATGCTACTCAAAAACCATATTTTTTTTATCACTGAACTATGGAAACCGGACAAATTCAACCATTTTTGCTGGTTTTAAAGTCTATCTATATATAATTTGTGCTCTATTTAAAATTATTTGGATCTTATTTGTTCTTATTGATAGTGTTATATTGTTCTTATAGTCGTGACTTCAGGTTCAGGTCGGTTTACTTCTTGGATGAACTCGGTAGTCAGGATCAACCTAAAAACCTGACTGCTAATTTGTAATGAAGCATGGCACGGGCAAGACGATAATCGCACGTGCTGCCGCTACATGGGAGAGAGCTTGTTGTGCGCGACCTTTGAGCTTCAATGGTCGGTGCTTGTGTATGGAACATGGACAGACGACTGCTTCAATGCTTCTAAAGCAAGCAAGTCAGGTTCAGTAATCAGTACTGACAAACAGATCTCCAAGCATTATATTACTTTTTGATTGACTGCATTTAATGTTGGTGGCGCTCAGTGTGTGGGCACCGACTATCTTGGGCCTTGTTTAGATTTCAAAGTTTGCCTCTCAAATTCACTATGCAGAATTCTTATTCCCCGTCACATCAAAATGCCGACACATATATGGAGTACTAAATATAGATAAAATAAAAAACTAATTGCACAGTTTTGTTGTACTTTGCGAGACGAACATTTTAAGCCTAATTAATCCATGTTTGAACAATTATTACCAAATAAAAACAAAATTGCTACAGTATGACGTGACATTTACTATGCAGATTTGGGCTCCAAACTTTGTGATCTAAACAAGACCTTGATGGAGTTCACGGTCAAGGAGGTTGAGCTGTGTGCTGCACTGCAGACCAAGAATAAGGTGCAGCATTCAACATGATGCAGAGGTATGGTATCCTTCACAAGTAAAGTAGCTAGCAAGGTCAACTCCGGACACCTTCCAGCCCTATATATAGACAATGTCTTGTTGATCGGAATGTGATTATACCATATCATGATTATCATCTATGGAGTATATAATATAAATCCACCAAATGATTTGGCACATATTATTGTTGAAAATATATATGGACTGGATTGTGTGTACTGTGTAGTGTAGTCCTTTGGGTGTTGCAATCCATTTGATCAGCCTGAGCCATGTATATGGACCAGACCATCATCAGTTGGCAAAGAGGCAAACATGCAGGATGTTGGTTGCTTACAAGTCAACAAAGATCTCAGGGCAAGCAATGCCTAGTGAAGCACGAGGGATCTGACGTTGGCGTTGGGCTCTATATATTTCCCTATGTTGTGGGTACTTGTGTTATACCACTATATATGTATATAATGCATTTGATGAACAGATACCATTGTTTTTGTACAAAGAAAAAGTACCATTTCATATTTTTCATGTTACCACTCATTACACATTTTCTACGTTTGATGCAGTGAGTGATAGATGTACGGACCCACAGGTGGTCACTAAGCTTTTATGCACACACCGATCGACCAGGCTTCCAACTGGCATATTAGGAAGCTACTACAAGATCGAACATGTTGAACAAGTCTACAGCAAGTGGCAAAATTCACCATTATGATGTTTTTGTCATACACGGCAGAATAGAACATGTTGAACAAGATAGAATAGCTGCGTTTATTGGAGGCAAAGTATTTTTAGAGTACAAGATAAATACAATGGTCGTTTTGTAAAGCAATTTTGTTTTCAAAAGCTGATGAGCCTTTGCATACAAGCTTTGTAGTTTCTAAAACCATGGTTCTGCCAAAACCATAGTCTTTGGAGTTTTAGAAACTTCACTCTTGACGTTGCTTTTTTGAAACCATGGTTTTTTTATGTATCTGGATTAAACCACAATTTTGTGACACCACAGTTTTCTAAAACAACGTTATCCAAACAGGTCCTAAAGAGAGACGAAACATCATCAACTGAAAGAAAGGTCGGCTTCATCTTATATTAATAATCGAATAGTGCCATCACCATGATAAATTCAGTTCGAACGAGTATGTTTGCTAGTTCAAGACAATTGTTGGACTAAATTGATTTTGCTACTATCATCAACACATTCACATCAGAAACTATTGGAAGGAATTTTTATGGTAATATTTCCTTTTTTTATACAAATATTGCCTTTTGCCACCAAATTCTCCGGTGCTGGATCAAGCTGCAAAGCCAGGTATTCAACGGGCTACATAGTTGTCCTATCACATCTGGAGCGTGTTGAGAAGGTCGACAGGTGGAGGAAGTCTGCTGTCCAACCTCTCCAGAATGAGTGGGGCTAATTCCCGATGCCTTCGAGTCCTACACAAATGTCTCATCTACAAATGCAATACAGTTGGCACCTATCACCGTTGATAATGGGTGCTCCATTCCACATTGCACACACAATGCCTTATATCAACTGGCGGCTTGTGCGTGTGTAACTGCACTGGTAAATCCAAATGTTCATTTTCTTATATCTGAACGAGCATGAGCTCATGTATATATACAAGGTCCATATGCAATCTTGGAGCAGGTACCTACTTTTAGGCTATGTGTTGTCTCTCCTAATAATGGCATCCAGCTAAATAATGCTGAATATTGTGGAAGACAATTGCTCTGCTCTGGATGACTATGCACATGCATGCTCCAGTCCGCCAACTGGCTTATTCTATTTAAAATAATAATATGTATGAAAGATCTGATAGTTTAAACAGCCTAGACTCTCTTTTTCTCGTCTCTCCTAAGTCTCTACTACCTTACTGATGGCCTAGCTAGTTACATCAATGTTAGTTAAAATGTTTTAGTTCTCTAATACTCTAATATATATATATATATATATATATATATATATATATATATATATATATATATATATATATATTCTACGTACTTTAACATGGTGCTACACACCTAAAAAGACATGAATTCTTTCCGAAAGAAAGTTGCATGTATGCTGTTGCTTACAAATCCTGTTTCAGGAGTCAAGAAAAAAAACCGATTGCTGGATACTGGTGGTGGAGGTAGCCCATGGCGCCCATAGAGAGTGAGTGATCGGACACTGAGTTGGAGAGCCATCCTTCCATTGCTTGTGTCGCTGACAGGGACGCTCTGCCTTCCTCAGCGCTTGCTCTGCTCTCTTCTCGTTATCTCGTGGGGCTGGCCCATATACTAGCTGCTGGACCAGAGCTGGTTGTGTAAGGAAATTGAAGTAGTGTAAGATGCTCTTGCCACAGACTTGCTACCATCAGAATTGCAGTGTACTCGTTGTTTAGAAACCTTGTTTTCTCTTATTACATACTAATATTTATTTACCAAGAACAAGAGGCAAATTGTGCATGGGTTTCTAATAGAATGGATTAATCAGGACACTAAAAGACAATAACCAAACTGCAACTTGATCTTTAACAATGATTGGATTCACTCATCCACAGAAGGATATTGATATATGATGATTATTCTACCCTTTCATGTTTTATGTTACCAGTCATTACCCCTTGCCTGCGTTTGGTCTTTGGTGTAAAGAGTGATAGTATAGGAGCTTCAGCCCATCCTTTTCTCTAAAAAATGTGATAGTAGGTTTGGGATCACAATTTTTGTATCTATTTGATGTAAAGATTGTAATTTGATAAAATCCTCCTTTTTCAGAAAAATATAACCGAAAAATAGTGCCAGGAATAGATTGCTAGGAATTAATAGCTGAACTATGCTGCGTGCGTTTATGTGCTTGATCGTGAGTTAACAAGGAGGCTGAGCTGTGCTGCACAAAGCTGCACACCCAGGATAAGGTGCAGCGTTCAACATGCGTTAGATGTATGATGTCCCACCATGGTCCATGGGTTCTTGAGAACATCCTTCACAAGTAAACTGGCAAAGAAGATGGAACCCAGGAAGCCCAACTCCCGACGCCTTCCAGGCCAATAGAAAATGTCTCGTCCATCCGAATGCTGCAATGCAATCGTGCTCTATACCACATCATCTCTCTCCCTATACATATCCACCTAAGAATTTGGCACGTCTAGTCTATTATTATTGTTGAAAATGGACCAGGGTGCTGCATCCCATACCCTGCCCTTATATATATCAGCAGGCTGCTGGCTTGTGGTAGCGTAGTCCTTTGGGTGGTGTTGCATTGCATCGGAGCATGAGACATATTATATATATACAGACCAGACCATCTTTTAGCAAAGACGCAACACATGTAGGCCATTTGAACTTTAAAGTGTAGTGTAGCATGCCCTTAGCTTGGTACAATCGAAAACTGCAGCAGACTCATCATTCAGGGACACTGACTGCTTTCTTACTAACATGTACCATCCACGAGTTAAAAGAGGCAAATTGTGCAAGGCTTTGTGATGTGGATTGAACAGGACACTGATGAAAGACAAAAATGGAGCTGCAACTGCAACTCATCATTAAAGATTAAATTTTGTGTAGCCTCTTGCAATTGTTTGATTTAGAAAAGCTATGTAGGGTCAACTCATCGCAGCCTGTAATTCCAAACTTTATAATATCGATCATATATATATATATCATGAGGCAAAATGAGCAGAGCTTGCTTTTTTGAAAAAAAGATGAACACCCCGATCGACATTTGGTGCATAGAGTGATAAGGGTATGGAACAGCAGATGGTGACTAATCTTTTATACACACCCCTATCGACCAGCTGGCTCCCGGCCAACTGCCGTATTAGGATTAGGATGCTACAATAATCGAGCTCTACAATAGCCAGAGGCGCCTCTGAGTGCCAAAAACCACCATTATGATGTTTTTACCATACACGTACGGCAGAATAGAACATGTTGAACAAGAGAAAGTAAGGCCCCAATTGGGAACAAAGTATTTTGTGTAGTACTAGATAAATTTTAATACTACGGCCATTTTGCAAAATACTTTTATTTCAAAAGCTGCTGGGTATTTGGATACAACAAGATTAATCTGTAGTTTCTAAAACCTTGATTCTGCCAAAACTGTAGTCGTCTTTGGAGTTTCTAAAACGTTGGCAAGAGGGACTTCACCATCATCTTCACCCACTACAACGGCTCAAGAGCCTCCAACGACATCTTCAACAACAACACCTACGATGACTTGCCTCTATCACCAAACTCGAGGGGCTACATCAACTTCTTCAGCACCAAGATCTACTACACCTTCGTCAACCACTCTAGCTCAAGGGGCTCATCGACATCTACTTTGACTACTACGACTACATCGACTACACCAAGCGTGGCTGAGGATTCAATCACGAGCGCTAGCCAAGAGAGGCTAGGGGAGTGCACCGGAGGACCAGCCACTCCGGAGCATGAAGTCTTGCCAGCTCTAGTGAGTGAAGATTTGAAGGCCTCAGAGACAAAGACCTCTGCGCAGATAAGAAGACATGGAGATGAAGACCTCCCACTTCAAGAAGACTCAGAGACAAAGACCTTCGCACCAACAAGACCCGGAGACGAAGACCTTTGCGTTAAGAAGACCCAGAGATGAATAACTCCGCCCCAAGAAGACATGGAGATGAAGAACTCTGCCTCAAGAAGACTTAGAGACGAAGACCTCCGCGCCAAGAAGACTCGGAGACAAAGACTTCTACGCCAAGAAGAGCCAGAGATGAAAGCTCACACATCAAGAAGGCCTTGGGGACACACCTGTGCGCTGAGAAGATATCGGAGGCAAAGGCCTTAGGGACAAAGACCTACGCATCAAGAAGGTCCTAGAGAAGAAGACCCAAGCATTGAGCGAAGCCGATGAACCATGTTACAGAAGTAGTAGAAGGAGCTGAAGGCCAAAGATGAAGAAATCTAGAAGATTAAGGCACCTGGAGCTAAAAGCCTAGTGGATTGGAGCATGTATATGTTAGAGTCGTGCGCGTGCTCTTTTCTCCATGCCCTTTTTCCCATAGGGTTTTTGGGATGAAGTTTTTAGCAAGACACACACGTACAGGTTGTGAAGGGCGATCCTCGCAACCAAGGTTAGAGTTGTATTATGCCTCTTCTTGTATGAACATCTACTGGGTCATGTAGTATCGGCCATAACCTAGTAGCTAAGGGGCTACTGTTGGGGGAGCCCGTATGCAATATGGGTCAACTCCCCCTGAAGAGGCTCCATGAAGGTAAGTTGAAGACCATGATGAAAGAATAGAGGCCAAGACGGAGGTGCTTCCCAGGACTGCAGAGGTGCCTCCGCATGCGCTCCCTAGGTCGGCGGAGGCCTAGTGCAAGAATCATGGTAGAGGTTCGCGGGATTGAAGAAGCATCAAAGGCCAACGGCATCAAGAAAGCCGACCTGGGCCTCCGCGTGAAAAAGTGTCAGAGGCCGAGGCTCTATGGAGAATAGTCAAAGACCGAGACGCCATAGAGATCAGTCAGATGTTGTGATGAAACGTCGGAGGTCTGGACACTACGAAGATTTGGCAGAGATCTAGAGGAAAATAGGCGGAGGTCACGTGGAGGCCCAGGGGTTGAAGCGGAGGTCCTGCAGAATGGACGGAGGCTCTCACAGGATAGGCGCGGCCCCTGCAGAACAGACATAGGCTCTCGTAGCTCAGGCGGAGGTGACGACCTGAGCAACAAGGTGAAGGCTTCACGGGCGGAGACCATGAAGAACCCTGGAAGATCTCCGCCGACAAGGAGTGGGTTCCCGCATAGCCACGACATCGGGCCATGGGGCGCTTACAGGCCTGCGGCTAAGGCCCAGGAAGCAAAGACGGTGGAAGAAGAGAAGACCTGAGCTACCTTAGCAATTTGTACTAGCGTGAGAATATCCCGGGAATGTACCTTAGCTGTCAAGGGGTAAAAATGTAAAGTAGGGTGATAGCAAATGGTGTCCTATAAAAGGGCGACTTGAACCCTGTGTAAAGGGAGGTTGGTAGACCCATTTAAGAAATCCTAATTTCGCCTGGTCCCACGTGTGACACCCTCACAATATCTCCGCCCTAGGCACCCGTTTGGGCGGAGGCCCGATGCACGCCTCACCTTCACTCTCTGTTAGGATGCCTATGTCCCAACACTGGTTTATTTTATAAAAACAAAATATGTACTAAAGGTCTGATAGTTTAATGGAAATTACTACTATATATATATGTCGGTCTTCTTGGACACATGTCTCCAACCTCCCATACCGTGACTCCCCGTGTGTATCACTGTAAGAGAAACCCCTTTTAGCAGTGGATATGTTGCAAGGAAAGATGTTGCAACGTTTCGCGGAGGTGCGGTGCTGGGGGTTCCTCCTCTGGTCCTTCCAAAAATAAACCGCAACTGAATTCGAACCTGCATCCTCATCAAGGAGGTAACACCAGCTTTCTCACCCGGCTAACCAGTGCGGACCTGCGATCATTTGTTGTGCAGGTTCTGTTTCGATCTTAATTAACTGCATGTTGCTGCTCTTTAATCATTAATAATTATAAATAAATAATATAAAAGACAAAAAAACTCATATATAGGTTTTGATCCTGCAACCTCCTAATAACACAAAAACTCATGACTCCCGCACAAAAATGCATATAATTGTAAAAGTACGGATCCAGATCATTCAAAATATAATATAAAATATATTATTGTATATAACAAGATTTCCGCAAAAATCGGGAATATATAAATTTGCGTCATGTAGGCCTCCCATTCGATGGCACACACGCTGATCGATATCCATCACGATCTATACGACGATAGGATCGGATCGGGCGGCAGGGGAAGTTGAGATGGTTGACAAGAATAATGCGGTGGCAGCGTCGAGCGCCGGCGCTCCAGCCCTCAAGAGGAGCAAGAGGAAGAGGGCGGCTGGGGAAGATGAGATCGCTGACAAGAATGCGGCGCCGATCGGTGGCGCTCCAACCCCAGCCCTAAAGAAGAGGACGAGGACGAGGCCGGCCACCAATAGGGCGTCAGCCACCGCCGTCGGCGCCTCCGACGACATCCTCGGCACCATCCTGGCGCGCCTGCCCGCCCGCACCGCGATCGCGTGCACGGCGCTCTCCAAGCACCACCGGACCCTGATCCGCAGCCCGTGGTTCAGGAGCCTCCACTGCCGCCTGGGCGCGCCGCTGCCCCGCGCACACGTCACGTACCTCGCGGCGGCGTCCGTACGCAGGAGACATGAGCATCAGGAGCTTCCCGCAAGCCGATACTATGGTTTCCACCTCGCCGGTGCCGGGCTCATCGGCGGCAACGGCGACGCCCCGGCCCCGATGCGCTCGCTCGCAGGGTGGAGGTTCCTCGGAACGGAGTACGTCAACACGTGCAACGGCGTCCTGCTCCTCGCTACCGAGGGCTTCTCTGACCCGTCGCCAGGGAGGCACCTATCCCTAATAATCCACCGTCGTCGGAGAAGGAAACATCATCAGTACCAATTGTGGTACCCGGCGAGGAGAAAAAGTCATCAGTAAGAACTGTGCTATATGAGAAGAAAACCCAGTTCCTGGCACTGGGGTTAGGTTACGGCCGGAGGTGCGACACCTACAAGCTGCTTCTGTGCCGCAAGGACAGATTCCGGATCCACAGGTTCATCCGTAGCCATGATGGTAAAATTGTAGCCACCTCCACCGGTGGCGGTGGGCGAACACATCAATTTGAGTATTCGCTGGTAGTTCACTCACTCGGCGGCGCCGCTGACATGCCACTACGAACTGTGTTACCCATGGAAACTGTGCTATCATACAAGGATGAAGTGGACCAAGAAATCATGGAGCGCAAGTCATTGTACATGGACGGCACAATTTATTTCCTCTACTGGAGGAAGAATGTGATGCACGCTTTCGACGTTGACAATGAGACGGTACACACGATCGATATGCCTGGCGATCGCCAGAAAGATAATGTTCAGCTGATTGAGATGTCCGGTCGTCCGTGCCTGGTGATCATCACCGCGAGAGATCGCATAGCATTATGGCTGCTCACAACGCGTTACGAGTTGGTCCCAATGCATGTCATCTCATATAAGAGCAACTTGTACTATGAGTGTCGCCCCATCGTCGGCGTTTGGGACTGTGGCGGTGTGCTAGTGCTGTGCTTCGAGTGCTCAAAGAAAAGCAACCTTTTGCTGTACGATGTCGCAGCGAAGAAGATATTCAGAGCGAACCTGCCAGGTGATTTGGCAATGAAGAAGTCCAACTGTATGCTATGTTGGGGATACAAGCCAACGCTTGTGTCACCCGGAAGCATCGTTGCGGAGCTCAGCCAAGACATGGAGCGGCGGCGAGGTCGGTCGGCGCACATCACTGAAGTCATGAACCCACTCGTTCTGCAAGAAAGGAGGAAAGGGCAGAAGGCGACGCTGAGGACTGTGTGCCTCATGGAGTTCTTGGTCCGCATCATGCAGAAGCTGCCTCATGACTTGCAAGACGTGGTGGAAATGCCATCGATGGATTCAGAGGAGCCTGATTTGCTATTTCAAATCGTTATCTGATGCTTAGATTAATTGATACATACTTTTTATTGTTGGTACATTTGGATACACTCCAGTTTATTATGGCTCATTCATCTAGACTAGCAGAATGAAGACTAGCAATTTTATAAAACTTTTTTTTATTGTCCATATTAATAATAAGATTCCCAGTAGATGATGATTCAAGTATTAAACCACTGCTATATATCCAACTTTGATCGCTTTGAGTATCCCAATTTCATAACTGGAATTTCTTCAAATTCTATATATGCTTAAATGTTGGAGCTTGAAGATATAAAATAGAAGTAGAAATATCATATATTCTTGTAATATCTATGGTATGAGGGTTGCGAATTGGTCTACAATATCACATCTGAGTCCCTTAAGCATCTTATAAAATAGAAGTACAAATATATATATTCTTGTTATATCTATGGTATGAGGATTGCAATTTGGAAATTGAGTGCAGAGCATGGACCCATTTATCATCAATAAGCTGCTGCTCCTCTACCTTTCTGCTCACAGTGAGGCCAAGTTCCCTTACCCTTTCGATCTCCTCTGTTTGCATTATTCTTTTCTTTTTCTTATTTTCAACAATTAAAGGGATGCATAGAACTGAGAAATAATTTGTTTGTGAGATCAACATTTATTTCACAGCTAAATTAAAGCTCCTGTGGCGAGTAACTATACCCTAGGTACCCTCACTGACCAGGTACCCTAGGTAACTATACCCTAGTTGAACATGTTCTTCCAGATTTTTAGTTGAACGGTACATATCCAGATTATTCATCCTGTTTTTAGTTGAACATTAGCTGTCCAGATTTTTATAACCTCCTAATTCATGCTAGACCTAATGCATATAGTGAGTGTGCGATTCCTAGTGCGTTACATTGAGTGATTGCATCGAGTGACACTAGGTGATCGAGTTGCAAGCCAGTGGTGCTTGTTATTCTTGGAGATTGCCACCTCCTAGACGGCTTGGTGACGTGTCTCTGTCATGAAGCCCACAAGAAGCTCGTGCGGTGCTCCGGAGAAGTGCTTTGTGAGGGATGTTGTGCTCGCCCCACAGGAGAAGTGAAGAGCAACTCTAGTTGAGCGAGACATGAAGAGCGTCAAGTGGTCCTGCCGGGTCAAGTGCTAGAGCTCGTGGTGAGCACTCCACGTGGGAGAGTGTGACTTGAGGGTCACCACTAGCAAGAGGACTGGCAGTAACCTTGAGCTTGTCTCAATGGGGATTAAGTGGTTGGCAAACCACCGAACCTCAGGATAAAATCACCTTGTCAACTTATCTTCCCGTTGGTTTGCAATCTCCATACACAAGCTCGTATTTACTTGTTCATATATTGTGCTTGTGTTGTTGCTCTTGTGTAGTTAGTTTGCTTTAGTAGCAAAGTAGTTGCTCTCTTGTGTAACTAGTTGTCTTGTGTAGCCTTACTAGTTACATTGCTTAGTTTGTGTAGCTAAGTAATTGTTGAGCTCTCTAATTTGACTTGTGTAGCCTTGCTATTGAGTAGTGCTAGTGAGCTTAGGCTTTGTGCTTTTGCATACTAGTATGTGTAGGAGCTTCCCGGTTGTTTGAGTACTAGTTGCTTAGGTTTGTATGACCCTGCAAACTAGACTTGTATATGTGAGCTCTACCTAGCTCGGTACCTTAGTAGCTCGTATTAGGATCTTTATAAGGTGCTTGACAATTTAAATAGAGGGGTGTAGTCTTGGCTAGACCAATTAGTTTAATTCCGCTTTTGTTTCGGTTAGCCGGTGCACTTTATTTTAGAAATGACTATTCACCCCCTCCAGTCCGCCATCTTGACCCTTCAGACGTCCTTTGTTCTCGTCTTCTCTTCAATATCCAAAGAGCCAATGAGGTCGGCAATGCTAAACTCCTGTCTCTTATGTTTTAGAGAGGTAGCAAAGTCCGTCCAAGTTTGTGGTAGCTTTACAATGATGCAGCCTACCACAAACTTCTCCGGCAGCACACAACCAAAATTCTCGAGTTCTTTTACCAGTGCTTGTATATCATGAGCTCAAACATTCTGTAGTCATGAAACTGCTCCATGACATATAATTCACTACCGGCATCAGACACTCCATATTTAGACTCTAGTGCATCCCACATTTCTTTACCAGTGGACATCGTCACATATGCATCTACTTTGGAGTTTGCTAACACGCTGATTATTGCCCCCTTCAACGTAGTATCAGCATCTTGAAACACACGCTCCTCATCAGGAGTATGTGGTCCAACTGATCTAGGTTCGACAACAAAATAGCAATACATAGCAGTCAACTATAAAATGCACATCTGACACCACCTCTTGTAATGTGTGCCCTCAAAATCATTTGGTTTCAGCATACTCGCAAAGCCAACTACCGAAAAATGTCTATCACATTTTTGGATTGTTAGAAATTTAAGCAATTTCAGTAGCAATTTAATCCAAAAAAGGTTAAACAGCATGTTTGTGATATTAGATATGTGCACGTGCGATCTAAGCATGATGAACATGTAGAGAATACTAACTACCATGAGTTTGATCCATAACCTCACTCGAGTAACAGAGACATACCTAGCGGCAGAGCCGGATGCACTAGTTGACATAGTGCCTGTCAGTGTAGTCGTCCTGCTTGGTGCAGTGCATAGAGGTAGATGTGCTGATCACCACCGAGACGCTAGGAAGAAGATGACGAAGATCACCAAACCACCAAGAAGGAGTGGACGAAGTGAGTAGTCGTGCCACTTGCGGACACTCTCCGAAAACATGATTGCCGGCCTTCACCCGAGCAGGTGAACTCACAGACAGTAGCGTTTCGGAGGCCTACTCTTCCATAACTCGTGCGCGCAAGAACTGGAACGGGAGAACTTTGGTAGCAGAAGCAGTGGAAAACCAAAAAGATTGAATGGATGATGGGACGAGGCTTTTATCTCGGAGCTAGGAGAACTAAGCCGGCGCCGGAGGTCATGAGACGGGAAATTCTCTCACGGAAGAAACTTCTGTCATAGTACGCGAAAACTTCTGTAACTCCTGAAGTTAAGAATAGAAACTCCTGATAACTCCCATGGTTAAGAAAGGAAACTCCGGCATTATCCCACATGCAGTAACTCCCATGGTTAAGAATAGAAACTCCCGCAATTAGAATAGAAACTCCCGCAATTAATTGGCTTAAGTGGCAAAACACAGCATCGCGTCGGGCATGCACGCCTCGGCTCGGCGGCGGTGGCAGCGGTGTGCGCGTGTGTGGCATGCCCTCGTTCTTTTCTCAACTTTTCAATATAGACAGACAAAGTCCAATCATATAAGTTGCCGTATGTATTAAACCATTACGTACACATTATTTAATACAAGCCTTAGAATTATTTCAATTATTAAATATTATATGGGCCAAGCCCACTACATATCTAACAATATAGACTCGCACCTAGTCGATAGATGCACATACTGATATAGTACGCACCAATGGATGGATGTACCTAGCTAGACAACACACTGCGGATGCTTCGCCTGGTGACGATCCCAGCATTCGTGAGCGATGCCTAGATGAGTCGGTGCCACCGGCGATCGCCTTCTTGTGAATCTCGAGGTTATCTGAGGGAGCAACGTACTGCAGAATCTGGGACCAGAAGCCCACCTTGTGTCCTCATCCGGAACCAGCTCCCTCAGCTGCATTCCCAGCCTCACCCCTCTCTTCACCATCTCGTACTCGGACCTCTTGCCCAGACGCGTCGCCATGGCGTCGGCGTTCTCCACCGGCTTGCCGGCGAGAGCACGCTCGTGTACCAGGACAGCTGCTTGGGGAAGCTGAGGCTCCATCGTGCCGGCTGTCTGTTTGGTTGCTTGAATAATCAAGTTGAACGTGTATGAGATGGTTCACCTGGATGGGATGATCTGGATAGTATGGTGCAATTAGCGTCTGTTTGGTTAGTTGGACGCACGGCCGCGTTCAAGCACGAGATGGTCCTGTGTCAAGGGAGTTCATGCGATTGGTTACTTGGATTGGACCGCGCCACCCTGGACGGGACGATGCAAATCTCGCAGATACTTCGATGGAAACTTGAACCGATCCGTCCGCAAAAATCAGCGGAACCACGCTGTCCAGGACGGAGGGAGTACATGACTCGCTTTGTTCCAATAATCAAAAAGACACTGTGTTCGATTGGTTTAATGGGATGGTTGTGCGCTCGTCAGCAGAACATATATCCACAGTAGAGGCAAAAGCTGATGCAACATCTCCGAGAGCTAGCTCATGTTGTCAAGGCAATGCAGCAAAGGAGGGTAAGTAAGGGTACGCCCATATAGGGTACATCTATGAATTGCATTAGGCCAATGCTGTACGTACCAAAACCGCGTGTTTGCTGCCAAAAAGCCTTTTTGGAGTATCCTGCGACTGGACCAGCGGCGGCATGACTCAAAGGCTGCAAGGAAGAAGCACTACATCACCGCCGGCCCCCAAACTTCCTTTACCGCCGGTTTTGTGGGTCGGCGGTGACAAGTACCCCCTTCATCGCCGGTTGATACCCCATCACCACTGGCCCATATATAGAACCGCTGTTCTAAACCCCCTCTCAAAGTCCCATGATTTTTTGCACTTGTTTGTGAAATGTGACCTCTTGCTTCTCGCGATCAACCTTAACCACCACACCACACACTCGTTTGTGACTATAACATGGATGCACCTCTTTTATATTAAGTATGTTGGATATTAAATTTAACATTTGGACATCAAAATGGTCTCAAATCTGAGTGTTTTAAATGTAAAGTTTTAGATATCATCGAGGTTTTGTTTTAAGTTTGGATTATGCATATGTTAAGTTGTTTGATCTCTCGCCAGCTTCACCGGTTTTGGCGAAATTAGTTTTACCAAATTCGGCCTGTAAGATTATATATTCGGAGTTCAAAGTTTGTGCACGTTTTTTAAACCCAACGTCCGATTTTTTGTGGACCACATCTTACATCTGATTGAGCTAAAACTTGGTGTGGTTTCCCTTTGTGTGCTCCTAGTGCCGGGGAAAAATATCAGAAAAATCATAGAAAAAAGAAAAATTTTCCGTGTTCAAAAAAACAACAAGAGAAAATACATTATTTTCTATAGGCCGCACCTTACATCCGATTGGATTCAAAAAAAAAATTGAGTGTTCCCTTGCGTGCTCCAGATTGAAAAAAATATAAAAAAAGATTTAAAAAATAGAAAATTGATGTGCACCGTGGCTTAGAACCGGCGATAAGACCCACCTTCACCTCCGGTTCAAGCCACAGACCATCACCGCTGGTTCCAATCTGAGCCGGCAGTGATGCCCCTTCACCGCCGGTTTTTACTAAGCTGACGGTGAAGGGGGCGCTGGAAAAGCCTATATGTGTAGTAGTGAAGGTATTGCAATAGCTACCAGTGCTATAGTGCCTCAGATGCGGAGGACTCTGCCTCTAGTGCTCCTCCACAGCTAATGCATCAAGGTTGTTGATGTTGCGTTACCTACCCATGTTCTGCTCCACATTCCCCGTGCAGCGATAATCTCCATTGGAAGAAGTAGCATCACATTAGAAAGGACGCCTATAAATTTAAGCATGGTCAGACATAATTAGCATACCGAATTGTCATTTATCAGATTATCACCGCCTGACCTCTGTTTCTAAGGCCGCGCATAAGGTGGTTTAGGAATTGTGTGTTTCTTTTTCTTCATGTGACAAACAGAAGCACCTAGGGATGAGAGCTCAGCAGCACCGAAGGTCGGAAGCAATCACCATTGGGAAGGAAGCACATGAAGTATAAATTCAAGTTTTATTATACATAAATACAAGGAGAAGGAACATACATACATACATACATACATACATACATACATACATACATACATACATACATACATACATACATACATACATACATACATACATACATACATACATACTGGAGCTGGTGTTACATGCGCAGCAGCACTAATTTATTAATGAAAGGAATAGTAGTCAAGCAAAGCAGGAGGAAGCAGCAAGAGCTTGAGGGCTAGACGCAGTGGCAGGCTGTTATTTAGGAGACAGAGGCAGACCGCCGCAGACCGTGGCGTGGCCTGTAACTGGAAGAAGCACCGTGGGCGGCTCCGGCTCCAGCTCCGGTCCCAGGATCAGTTACCGCCGGTTCTTCCAGTCCACCTTGCCACCTGCGGATGCCGGCGTGAGATCGACAGCAGGGCCCAGACATGGGTGATGAACTCGCCGCCCTGCGCGAGGCGCTGCATGTGCTCCTCCGTGTTCTCTGACGGCGCGGCGTAGACCAACGCCTTCACCCAGAAGCCCGCCAGCTCCTTCCAGCGCTCGGACGGCGGCTTCCGCCGGAGCTCCTGCCCCAGCTGCACCTGCACCCCGTCGTCGAACGGGCGGTCCATCCACAACCTCTCATCTAGGATGACCCGGAGCCTGTGCTGCTGCCCTTGAGGAAGCCCTTGTCGTCGTGCCGCTGCGCCAACTCGCAGTAACACGTGGCAACGTGCCAGGTCAGCACGCTGGATGTGTACTTCTCAGCAACCGAGAGCTTGCGCATCTTACGGAGAGCAGGATTATATTTGGAACCGAGGCGAGCAGATTCATTATCCGAACGCTTGCTTATCTGTTCAATCCTCCTCCTTTCATCTCCAACCGTTGGAGATGGCCAAGCACTTGCGTCGTCAGACCTGATCTCGCTAAGGAAGACAGCAACGGATGCCTTGATATCAGAGTGCAGCTCAATGGTGGTCGCAGCCCAAGCATCCCCGAGACGATGGAACAATACTTGCGCGACGCCGACGCGCATGTTGAGTCTTCTGCTGGCCTGGTGAAGCATTGCAGGCAGCCGCCGGTTGGTTCCACCATTGAGTGCTGCCCGAGCTTGTCCTGCCATAGGTAGCTCTCAAACCAATTGATCCTGAGAAGATGCGCTCTCAACCTCAGGCACCACCCCCTTTCCAAATGGATCCCCTGCACCGAATCACCTCCCTGCTGCTGCTTCACCTCTTGTTTCCTCCTCTTTCTTGCGCAATCACACGCAAAGGCAACTCTGGCCCAATTCGAGGTCCAACAGCGCAGCAGCTGAACCACCTGAGAGAGAGACAAGGAGAGGCACACATCACGGATGTCGGACCTTAGCTCACCACCTTTGTACATGGAATTTATAGCATGCGCCTTGACTGCTACATCAGTTTTGGCCACCTTGGCAGCATTATCTTCATCAAGGGGTAAATGGACCATCAACCTCTTTTCCCTAGTAAAATATCTTAGCCCCACAATAAATAGCTCACTATCTTGAGTGTCTCTGATTACGTTCCGCATTCTGCATGCCTGGCAGCAAAAGAACCATTGACTTATGAAAGCCCTTGAGCAAAGTGATGGCAGATAGAACGCAAATGGCTATGTTACCAATATCACTAGAAATGCTTG
Organism: Saccharum hybrid cultivar R570; assembly: GCA_038087645.1. Lineage (NCBI taxonomy): Eukaryota > Viridiplantae > Streptophyta > Magnoliopsida > Poales > Poaceae > Saccharum > Saccharum hybrid cultivar. The sequence continues at coordinate 1,832,924 of JAQSUU010000664.1, read as the reverse complement.
ATATACTCATCAGCAGGACATATCCACAGTAGAGGAAAAGCTGATACAACATCTTCCAGACCTGGCTCTTGTTGTCAAAGCTGAACATGGTGACCGAGTCGATGCAGCAAAGCAGGGCAAACAAGGATACGGCCCATATGGGATACATCTCACTCTTCACCGGCGAAGACTGCATCAGGCCAATGCTGTATGTCCCTAGGGACAAAAATAATGCATTTGCAGCCAAGAAGCCCTTTTGGAGGATCCAACTGTTGGACCAACGGCGGCAGGACCCACAGGTTGCAAGGAAGAAGGAGATTGCAATAGCCACCAATGCTAATGCCTCAATACGGAGCACTGTGCCACTAGGATTCATCCACAGACCTCTCAGCTTATGCATCAAGGTTGTTGACGTTGCGTTTCCAATGTGCTGCACCACACTCCCCATGCGGCGATAATCACCCTTGAAAGAAGCCAAGGCATTGTGTAAGGAACGACGCCTGCTAGAGCATTGTCAGACTTCATCAACATATGAGTTGTCACTCTAGAATTTATCATGTTATTTTTTTCATTACCATTTATCAGATTGCACTGTGGGCCACTATGAAAAGAACGATCAGATGAATAGAACTTTCTCGGTTTATTTTTTGTAAATGCATATTTTTATAATCAGCCATTTCACTGATGTTCCTGATTTAACAAAAGCAACTAACACCACATTCAGATCTCAGCAGGGGTTCCAACTCAAAATTCAAACATAAAATGCATGTCAAACTTGAAGGTAAAATCGATTTCAAATGCTAATACAAATGTTCAAATTCCTGAATCAGTTAAGTAAAAAAGGGTTAGTACATCCTTCTGAAAAGTCAGAGATCGATTCTTTCCCAAAACGACAAATAATATGAAAACACAGATTTTGCGCTTCTCTATTTATGCGACAGATAAATTAGTTTTTGTTGCAATAAAGAAATAGGTTATCGTGGGCAAAAGAATAAGTTAGTCTTTGTGACAGTCTCATACCATGCTCCTGCTTCTTTGCTCCTAGCCGAGTTGAGCCTCTCCTCTGTCGGGCCCAAAGTGTAGCCTGGAAATGTTACCAGAAGACCAGAATTTCTTGTATTAAGCAGACCAAGATGGAGGAGGAGAGATAGAGTAAGTTTCAAATGTGAGCAAATTAAACAACTGACTACCCGAGCTGCTTTCCATATGCTCTTATATTGGAAACTTTATGCGTTGCTATTCATTCACGTATTCTCTTGTACTTTTGATTCGAGATATCTTTCTTAACCGTTGGTGCATTGTGGGAATCCGTGAACTGGGTTCCAGGGTACGTTTAGTTACTTGTGTTACCCACTAGTCACCCGTACCGCAGGAATAAGAAGTCTTTCGACGGGACAAGGGATGACCGTCCAGCTCCACAGTACCTCAATGGGATGCAGATCTTTAAAATCGTAAGTAAACTTAGAGTTGTCCTCGGAAAGAGCACAGGAAGCGTTCATGCACCAGCACAATCTTTGTGGAAAAAGAATTCGTTACTATTCAGACTCCCCTATTGGCAGTTCATGCTTGTTAACACTACAAAATGATAGGTTATGGCAACGTCTATACCAACGCATCTAATATGCGTTGCCTAAAGTGACGTTGCTAAAAGTCTATATATACGTTGACAAGGTCTATACCAACGCATCTAATATGCGTTGCCTAAAGTGGCGTTGCAAGGATCTGTTGCAACACTTATTTATGTGTTGGTAAATTGTACTAATAATCGTTGCAAAGTTGCAACGCATAATGATAGGTTATGGCAACGCTTATATGTGTTTGTAGAAACCATGGGTGATTGGCCATAGGGGTTGTTGTAACATATAGATTTGGTCTGTTGCAACACTTACATGTGTTGTAAGAAATAAATAATTTTTGAGACAAAAATAGAGATAATTCATGTACAATTTAATGACGAATGCAAGACCATCTGACACATAGAAAATAAGCATATATATATAGTATAAAGAATTTGTTGCATTACAATGAGTTCCATCCACATAATTCACGATGTATTTTTTGTTCGCAATACAAGTTCCTATGCGAGCAAAATATAAAACAAATAAAGGGATCCCTCTAAGTATGCCAACAGCTGTCCTTTCTCCTTCCTTCACTTTAGTCTAGTGCTCCACTGATGTGATCATATATTCATCTTCTTGATCTGTAGATGAAAGTTGGATTAATTTAATATAACACTTATGAGAACTAAAATTATATTGGGTTATAGAAAAGACCGTACAAAAGTAGAAGGCCATGCAACAGTAACTCCTTCTACGTCTCTGATAACCTTGTAGCCTTTGTATGGTCGTATCAATGGTTCATCATCTACAATTGCAAAACAAACACGAACCATCCAAAATTCTTTGCCTAGCTGAACGCCATCAAGTTTCTGTGTTGGATCACAACTTACTACTGTACCCAATGCAACAGACTTATTTTGATTTTTCCAGTTGTGTAAGTATACTTTGGTGCCAACCTGGTTCACATATATAAGCATGCAAAAAAAGAATAAGTACATAACAATCAGACTACTTGCAAGAAATCAAATAATCATACCATCATTGAATTGCTACTTGACCAATTTGTTGTGCCACGATGATGTTTCTACAAAAGTATATATGGGGATTCTTAGACTCCGGCTAACAATTAAGAAAAGGATAATACGAAGTTTTTAAGACATGTGTCTTATACACTAGCAGGTACTGTTGCACTAGGCCTTGTTGAGATCTTGTTCTGCTGGAATCAAGCAAAACAGATAACTTAGTAGTGAAAAATAAGCATGTAACAAAAATATCATTGCTAAAACAGTATTTACTTGGTAGTCAGATGCTTCAAAATTTGAGGGAGTAGCAGATGTTTCCTTTGCCACAACCTGTAATATGTGCTAGTTTAGATACAACAATTTGATAAACTCCATAGGACAGAGAGTTATTTATACAGTACCTTGATTCCATTAGTATACTTGCTTTTATCCAACATAACATCATTGTGGATATGTTTTCCCAATAATTAAATAAAAATTACTAGTCAAATTGTGGTAAGGTATGTTCTAGTAGAAATGATCCACTTACTAAAGATATGATAAACACTATACTATCATTTAATACTATGATATCTTTGTTCTAGAAAGAAACATATGCAGGAAAGTCGAAAAGATGTGGTAATAACAATATCCAGTAAAATGAACGTAATATATTACTTTGCATCCATGTGTTCAGTTTGGTGTGCAAACCTTATCTTTAGTACAATTATATTTGTAATGTGCCTGTAGATCCTCGTGCTCGACACAATCATCTTGCTTCGTCTATAGTGAATAAGAATAAATTAATATTTTCTTTCAACGACAAAATAGAATCAGAAGAGATAGGTTATTAAGGCCATGTGCCATAATATGTAAGTGAATAATATGGTATTATCACTTCAGCCTAACAAAAATTCATGAGTTTTTTTTCTAGGTAATCAATCAGGTCAACAAGACAAGCACACCAGATAGCTGTCACGAGTAAAGCATGAAGTAAACACTAATGACTCCAGTTGAAACAAGGATTGTAGAAATTTATCTAAAAGAAAATCTACAGCTAGTGCTTCATAAATAGTTACCTGTAAACTAATATTTATTATGGCTGGGGTAGATGAGTCCAGATTTATGGCTTCATATGAGTGCGCAGCCACCTTCTTTACAGAGGAACCAAAAGAATCTTTAACCAACATACCTTACAATGATTAATCACTGAAAAAATAGCTGTTCTTACATGTTTCTTTGAGCTAACAACATCTATTTTCCTCTGCTTCGTAACATTTTGCCTCTGCAAGCACAAGGAACAGGTCACAGTTGTAGCTTTCCAGTGCCAGCCATAGTAAAATGCTCCCATCCATATTATTGTGCATACCTTCTCTACAAGACTAAGGTATTTATAATGTGGCTGCAGATCATCATCCTCCACATTGTCAGCTTGCTCATTCTGCAGTGAACTAAAACAAATAAATATTTGCATAAATCTGGTATAAAAAATCCAATTCAATTGTACCTGTGTATCATTCAATTGTTCATCCATGCTGGAATCTTGATTTTGAGGGTCACTATATAATCGTTGTTAATAGACAAATGACTATAAATTAGAGCTAGCTATTAAAAAAAGAAATTTGCAGCATATTGTTGTTTTGTCAATTTTTCAGAGGGGTACTTACTTTTCGTCTCGTATTTGGCACGTCAGCACAACAACCATCTTTAGGTGCATACATAGGATCATCTAAACATCCCTATGTCAAGGAATCAAAAGTTTAGTGTAGGAAATGCTTAGAATTGGAATTTTATAAAAATTTACCTGTTGGATTTGTTTATGTTCCAAGGTTCTTGTCTTCTGTTGCAGCTGTGGTATAGTGGAATTTTGATTCCGGACGTGCTGCCCAAGCTTTTCCAGTTGAAGTCTCAAAGATACTACATCTTCACTTAATGTTTCATCTAGTGAAGTCAAATTCACATTCTTAAGGGGGCTTTGAAGTGGATACGTCAAACACTTGATTAGGATTTGGAACAAGTCCCAAGCCATGCATATGTCGAGGCTTTTCTTCTCCTAATATTTTACTAATTGCATCTCCTTTTCATGCAACCTTTCCATGACTGGTCTCTGCTAAACCTGGCTGTTGCACTATAAGTTCCTTCAAATCCCCTTGTGCGTAGCACCAACGTGAATTAACATGAATAAAAATGACATGAAAAATTAGTGATGTAAACAATTAAAGACGAAGCATTCACAAATAATGTACCACATGTGCATTTATGTTCTTCTCACTTCTAGTATGGTGTGTCTGGATATACAAAACAGCCCTGTGAGGGTATTTCTTTTCAGGATCTTTTTCTCTTTGTGAACATAAAAAAATAGATATAAAGAACTTAATAATCACTGCCATAGAGATGCAGCAAGAGTACACAGTTAGAGTTGTAAAAAAAATTACCAACTCTTCTCTGTTTCGAGCAAAACTCTTTGTTCCAACTGTATGTGTTGACTTCTCTTTGTACAGTTTACTCTGTTTTTCTTACTTATATCGTATCATATAATGATGAGATAGAGAAAATCATTTAAGTTCCATGAATGTTTAAACAAAATCTACTGGGCATTGAAAACACATAAATATAAATCCAACAATATCCAAATACCAGTGCTTTTTGTGTCGTCCAATTATCAACAAGCACAATCCACTGATCAACAATTATACCGTTAGGAACATTACTATGGTTAGCTTTTGTGCTCTTATGCTCATCAAAATATATTGATTTCAGATTAGACTTGTGCTGCCTCCATCTCTCTCCAATGGTTCGAAGTATCCATTTTTCCATGCGATAAGGGTACAGGAATCTCATCTGTATATACCAATAACAAAAGACAAGTAAAAAAAGGGAAGTATCAAAAGTTACCAATAAGGTTATACGATGTCTAGCTGAACTATGTACCTTCACTTGCTTAAGTATATCCTTCTTTTTTTTGTTCATCAGTGTTTTTTCTTTCTTTCCTATTAGAAGCCTCCAATCCTTGTAGCTCAAGCTACACAAGCAACCATTCCTAGCCACCGTGCCAAGAAATTTTCCTAGAAATCCAGCCTCTACTCCAACTAGTTGATTGAACTCATTGCATCTAACCATGATTCTAAGACCTTTTGGAAGGTTCTAAATATCTTTCAATTTTGTCTTTCCATGCTTTACTCTGTCCTCAGTTTCATCTATTCAGTGTTACATTGCACAAAATATTCAATGATAAACACTTTCACAGATAACACATTCTGTTAGTAATAAAAAAATTAAAGTAGGTTAGCAAGTACCATGTAAATTAACCTCAATATCACCATCACTATCGATATGATCTCCTCTAGCACTTGAATGAAGTTCAGATGTCTTAGTATTTTTCCCATGGCTCTCTTGTCCAATATGCTCTTCTGACATATATTCATCATGGCTCTGAATTATCTGTTTCCTTGTACCCCATGCCATCGCCACTGCACAACATGAATTAGAGTAGAACATTACTAATATTAGTAAGTAGCCCTATTGTATTCAGAAATGCTGTATTATTCTTGGCATTCACTTTTATTCGTTGAATTAGGCCTGAAATTTCTGCGTGCTGCAAATGTCCCCTACAGGCTACAGGTGGTCATGGCTACTGCTATCCCACTGGATGCGGAATGCCTGATCCAGGCATGCATAGTGTTGGGGCTGTGATGCCATCTCCATATTATGAGATAGGAGTGATGCCAATAAGAGATGATGGTGTTCTGTGTTGCAGATTGCTTGATGAGACAATAATGCTACGGCAACATTTCTTTATAGTTTCACTTTGACGCGAAATTGGAATAAGAAATCACCATACTTTAAGACAAGATGGAACTGTATACTCCAGATGCAGTAAGTATACATGTTTACCTCTTACTGATCTAATGAAGCACTTCCATCTTGTTACTATGGCAGATGTTATCTAATTAAAACAAATAGCAGCACTTGAGCAGTATGAAATAAGCAGTCAAAGTATCAAGTTAGTAATCAGAGATCTGAATATGTAATTGGTAAAGAGGCTTAAACCATCAGGTAACATCTTAAAATGAAGAATTAAAAAGGATCAATTCAATAGCTACTGAATATTTTCTTTTTTCCGGACACCTGATGAACTCAGAGAAAAGATACTGAAATCGACCATCAGGTTAGTAATCAGAGATCCTGAAATCGACCAGCCCCACAGGCTGCGGCGGCGCGAACTCGCCGCGAGCGGTGAAGAAGCGGAAGTAGGCAGAACTGCAGAAGGCGGGAGAGTGCTACGAACCTGCGGCCAAGAAGTGAGCTCAGATCGTCGCCGTGCTGCACGGAAGAAGGGGTCGATGCAACGCCGTTCTCTTGAGGTGGCAACAGGACCAGCGATGGTGGCCGCTGGAGGCGGCGACAGGGATGAGCAGCGAGGGTGCTGGGACGCAGCGCCGCTGCTGTGCCGGTAGTGGCGTAGTGGTTTGCAGCAGGGAGATGAGAGGTTTGGAGTTGTGCTTGTGCGATGGAAAAGAATAATATAATAGAAAAGGAAGGAACCACGATTCATCCGCTGGGATAACTAACGACATCCACAACAAGGTTTTAAATCTCCGGCTATAGCCTCCGCTATCTCCGGCTATAGCTGTTTAAGAAGGATTTAGCTAAGTTTTTTCATGTACAAGTTAGCCCTTAGCTGCTGCTATAGCCCGCTATAGCCGGCTATAGCCAGTTTTTGAACATAGAAAGCTAAATGGCTTAGCCGGCTATTTAAAAACTTCATCCACAATCACAGGGGGCGGTTCCCATGCTGTTTTCACGCAGTCCTCTTCAGCTAGTCTCTATGAAGGGTGGGGCCACTATTAGACTTCTCAACAATTAGCGTGAGTAACAAAAAGCAGATTAGCTGTGCAGGAGAAAAAAGAGCTACGAAATAAAAAAAAATGGAGGGAAAGAATGGCGGGAGGAAAACATGAACAAAAAAATTACTAACTTGTGATTACAAGGGGAAAAAATGGCGGGAGCCATAAAAGGAAAAACAAAAAACTTGTAATTATGCTGAATTTATATTATTAGTTTAGTGTTAGCGTTTAAATCCAATAGCTAATAAAGTAAGACATGAAAATTACCCAGGCATTTAATCGAGCCTAGCAAATTAAATTACATTAAATTGATACTTTCTATCAAGCAAATCGAATCTAAATTAAATATGTTTTTTTGCGCAAAAAAATCAAAATATGGTTAATAGTGGTATAACCAAATTAAATGAGTATTTGGGACTATAAATTTAAATGTAATTTTCGTTGGATAGACGATTTCAAACAAAAAGGTTGTCAACTATAATGTTGCATAACTTTTCGAGAGCTAGAACTTTTGTTTTGGTCGCTTCTCCATCCAACATCCTTAAGTACAATTACACACGCACTTATGACTATAGAGCATATGAATTCCTTAGGTATTGACTTCTATTAAATTTGGTGAACCAAAGAACTCAGCATCAAAACAACGTGAAATAAAAAGTTGTGAACTATAAAGTTTTATAACTTTTTGAGATCTAAATTTTTATTTTGGATGTTTCTCCATCCGAGATCTTTTTTTACCACTACACACTCACTTGTGACTTTAAAGCTTATGGACTTCTTTAGTATTAACTCTATAAAATCTTATGATACATATTTGGATATCCAAACGATCTCTAGTCAAAAAAGTTTGAATTACAAAGTTGTAGATCTCGAAAAGTTCTATAAATTTGGTATAAAGATCGTCTTCATCGGACATCATAAGAGAAAGTTACGAAGTCTTTTCGTGCAGCCTATCACAAGGTTACGAAATGTGATAAAATATGAATGTCCTACATATTCCAACAAAAGCGTGTGTAGCTTAATGGTAGAGAGCTATTTAGTAGTTTGGGGGTCGTGGGTTCAAATCCATTTGAAAGCCGTTTTTTGTTTTGTTTTTTAGAAATCAAATCTTGGAAGGCATTTTTTTGTTTTGTTTTTGGTAAAGACTTCTTTACGGATGTGCGTCCTTTAGTCCAGCCGCACGCACGCTCCCTCCGCACACCCTCTGCGTCCTTTAGTCCAGCCGCACGCACGCTCCCTCCGCACACCCTCACTCGACCGCACGGCCGCACCCACTTGCCTCACGGCCACCTCCACACGAGACCGCGCCGCACCTGCATGGTGTCGTCTTCGATCTCCCACTCCCTCCCTCTCTCTCGCCCGCGGCCCCGGCGAGCTCCTTCCCGTCGCGCTCTCTCCCCGACGGCGACCTCCTCCGGCGAGCCTGCGCGCCCACCGCCTCCTAGTGCCCGCTCCCCACCGCCTTCCCGCGCCGGCCATGGCGGATCCGCCAGATCCAACCCTGGCCACGGCGGATCCAGCGGCTCCAACCCCGGCCATGGCGGATCGGGCCCCAGCCATGGTGGATCTGACAGATCTGGCCCCGAGCATGGCGCCTGCGACAACTTGCTGCCGACGCACCTTCAGGTACTCCGCCTCGTCTTCGACCGCAGGTACCGAGGGGCTTCACCGGGCCCTTGTACGCTCGCCGGTGACGAGCACCCGCCAGGTTCGTTTGCCCGTGCCTTCGTTTCCCCTTCCTGCTGCGCGAAACCGAGCTCCCCAACCCTAACGTGTACTATTTTTGCTATCTGTGCCTCGGATCTGCGCCTCCGTTCGTCTCGCCTCGGCGCGACCCCGTCCATCCTGCCTGGCCGCGCTGCGTCTGCCCTTCCCTGCGAACGCGACGGCACGACCGCCTCCATGCTCCATGCAAGGGTGGGAATGGAGTCGAGGCGGATCTCGGCGAGCTTGTGCCCGTGCAGTGGGTGGCGGGTGCTGGCAAGGAAGAGGCCAAGGAAAGAAGCGGTGGTGAGCAGCATGCAGAAATCACCAAGGAGATCTGCTCCCGCCGTGATCGCTTGCCTTCGCCATTAGCTGAGCGCTGTGCAGGAGCACTTCCGCAACGGCTGCAGGTTTGCCCCTAGCCCAGCAACCACTATCTCGAGCTTCAGTTAGATTTTTTATGTGCTGCTAGGCGCAACCACAGCGCTGTGTAGCACAGCTGATCAGGATATTTAGATCTTCACTGCCTTGTTTTTCAATTTAGCACTAGGAACAAGATGCATGACCTAATCCTAGATGTGGTTTATTTTCTTTACTTGATGTGTTTCAAAGAGCTGAAACTAAGTGTATTTGAGATGCATAGTGTTACAACGTCAGCGTGTCCATCCAGGACCTGATAATCCATTCTGAAACCTTACTATTTTGTGAGATGATAACTGGTTCATATATAATTTTTCTGGAACATTTGTTCATGAAGTAATCAAACTATAGATGAATGCCAATGCCATTTGTCTATACATATTATTTTTGCAGGACAGTAGCTAACTTGGCTGCAGAACTAGGAATTTTCGATGAACCAGACAACTTATTACGACCGGAATAATGGGGAACATTTTTCAGTTTGTTTTGAGTAATTTGTTTTTTTATCTCAGTTTTGCAATGGTTCTAAAGCGGGCCGATAATGTAAAGAGCGGTAGAGGTCGACCTAAACTAACTTGGGACGAGTCCGTTAAGAGAGATCTTAAGGAGTGGAATATCTCCAAGGATTTAGCTATGGACAGGAGCACTTGGAGATTGGCAATCAACGTGCCTGAACCGTGACCTCTTTTTGTCTTGTGTCATTTATGTCCCTTTACGTGTCTCCCTGTTTCTCGTCTCTTTTGGGTTTCATCTCTAGCCTACCCCAACTTACTTGGGACAAAAGGCTATGTTGTTGTTGTTGTTGTTGTTTTTTTGCAATGGTTTGCCTGGAGTTTATCATAATGTTGGCGCATTGAATATGTGCTTCTCCAACTGATCACAATATAGGGATATCTGTTTTCATGCGTCTGTCCAGGGCAGGAGGGTCTAGTAGGAGTCTAGGATCTGAAGCTATGTATGCAAAATCGATGACTGGTTAGCTGTGGCATTGGTGTTTGATTTGTTTGCCTTTCAGTCATCGTTGTCTTGCTGACATATAGCTCTACAAATCTAATTCAACACCTTCAACACTTTACAGGCTGGTCTGACGTCCTGTTGCTGCTGCAGTTGTTATACTGGCTGCGTCCATCTCTTAAACTGCCAATTTAGAATACATAGACACTATACTTGCTTTTTTAGAATACATAAATTGCCAATTTAGGAAGACATTATTGCCTAACGAATGATACTTAAACTGCCTAAGGAAATGTAATCCACTACTTCATTACCCAGCAGTAACCTGCTTATCACCAATTGAGGTTGTTAGTCGCCGGCTAGCACTTTCATTCAGAACATATTTTTAGAGGCCCTATATCCCTATACTTGGATAGCTCCCACTAATTCAGAGGCCCATGCCCCCTACACTTGTTGCTGTCCTCCCACTGTTCAGGCTTTAGCAGCTTTAATTGGAGTTAATTTTTAACATGTCTCTCCTTTTGCTGCTGTTTGTTTTGCGCTGCCATGTCAATGTCATTTTGCCAATGTAATGCTGAGCTTGCTCTTTCACTGAGAAATACAGCAGCAACACAGCAGCTTTGCTTTTCCACTGAAAAGCATAGCATCAGCATACACTAATGTTGAAAGCCACATCGGCAACGCCTAGTACCAATATTGTAACTTTATTTTATTTTTATGCCCCCTCTTTCTCTCTTTTTGCCTTCTGGCTGGGCAGCAGCCCCTTGCCACACCACCTGCATGTGACGTTCCTTCCACTGCTTCTATGAATAGCTAGCTAGCAACGCCTAGTGTTAAGAGCATAATGGGTACTTTCAGTCAGGTTACAGTTTAGTTGGCAACCTCTAATGTTTTTGCTAGCTAGCAGCTGGCAGCATCTATTATTTTTGTATTGTAAATCTATACATAAGTAATTCTTTTTTCAGTATCAAATAATTTTTCATATTTTCATTAGCAATTTTCTTAATTTTGTTAACGCAGTTTTGCTGCTGTTTTTTTTTCGCAGACTTTCATCCAGGAGGGCGACCTAGCTAGGACAGAGATCTCACGTGTATTTTGGTCTAAATATAACCATCTAGACCATCGTCATATGGTAAGTTCATATCTTCACATGTGTTTAGAGATCGCCGTACATGGTTTTTTCTTCCTCAGTGACATGCATCGATAATAACCAACCCAATATAGGTGATGTCCCCTGTGCTCCAAATGCTTGGAGATAGAAAATCTACAGCACAAGTAGGACACTACTTTATTATCCTAAACATGCGAAACAACTGAGTTATTAGTCAGGCAATTTATTAGTATTCCGGTAAGCAAATTAATACAATTAGTCAGCCAAGTATTAGCATCATGGTAGCAATTATGTGTGTCAACACTGAAAATGTGCCTATGACCTCACTAGAGAACTTTTTGAAGAAAGTTGAATTTTTTAGGCTTTGTCGTCCTCAACTCAGTTGATTTAAATATTTTTTCCTCTGTTCTCACTATCATCTATGTGCTTATCTTGTGCTTCTATATAAATTGCAGGTGTGAGACCATCAAGCATCAAAATGAGTATATTATTACATCCATAGGAGTAACCATGTGCAACATCTAGCAAAAGAAAGTTTTAATGCAGCAACATGTATATATATAGGAGTGGTGCATAAAACATATATCCATGTACTAGTAAGAACAACATCTGGTAGTAAGATGTGCATTAGTCATTAGCATGTCCAAGTTATGATCAGATCTGCTTTTATCAGTTAGTATGAGATATGCTATGGAGTAAGAACTGTAGTACTATTTAATTGCTTATGCAAAACAACTGAATTGTTTATGCAAAAGAACTGAATTGCTTACATTTAGGATCAGATGTGCTTATTAGGTGATGCAAAAGAACTGAAATGTTTATAGTATAAAATCTGGTTGGTTCAATTTTTTGTGACCGTTTGTGTAATTCTGCTATTTTTTTACGCCCTGTGTTGTTTGCTGATAGGGAAATGCAAATAAGGGAGAAACGGGGGAGGGGAAGGTTCGAAGCGAGCAGTGGCCTGCCTCAGTAGCTCTTCGCGCGCGCACGCGGACGACTACTTTCCTAGAACGAAAAGTGTACTTTTTTATTTTTATTTTTAGAGTGTGCGTGCTGTAAGCCTAACGCATGCACGTGCGTGCAATAGCCGCGTCCTTTGTTTTTTAGAAATCAAATCTTGAAAATCGTTTTTTTAGAAATTGCACCTAAGCTGTGGTACGGTTTTTTTTTGTTTTGTTTTTTAGAAATCAATCTTCAAAGGTGTTTTTTTTTGTTTTTTTAGAAATCGCACCTAAGCTGTGAATTAGCAAAAAGGCCACTGGATTTGTGATGGACATATAAACAATTATATTCTGAAATGTCATATTTCAAATGTGATCTCTGTTTTGCCAATACCATACAACTTGTGACCCCATAAAATTATATCCTGAATTCTCAAATTTAAAATTGTCAAACACTGAACATCACGTTTATTGAAGTTTTCTCTAGAGTAAAAACTTAGGAATACACAAAAATTACAACTCGGCAAACAGCTCAAGATGTTCATGTGTTGCAGCGATTATGCTGGTTTCTGGACCATGACCTGAATAATACAAACAGTTAAAGAAACTTGTCAGCTGGTACAAAATCTTAGTACAACTATACAATATTGAATAGTAGAAAAATCAAACATATCTCACCTTTAATTTTGTTGAGCTGTTAATCTTCTTCATCAGAACTTCTATTGGGATCTACAGCTGTTTCCTCTACAGTTGTACCCTCTACATCTCTTCTAGTCCATAAATGACTATTATGTGAATTAGCAAAAAGGTCATCAAGAGTACTGACATGATAAGGTTCACATTCTACATCATTCCATTCTTCTCCCATTTCAAATACATCTCTAGGCTTCATCTTCAATGCAACTGACCATCCATGGTTGTTATAATCATCTTTGGCATAGAACACTTGGTCAACTTGATTGGCAAATACAAAAGGCTCATGCTCAATCCTGTCACCCTTGTGAATTTGCTGTGAGAAATTCACAAGTGTACAACCAAACTTATCTGTTTTCACTCCCTTTCCTCGAGTGACATCAACCCATTCACATTTAAACAACACCACTGAGAATCTTCCATAATAGTCTAGCTCGACTATATTAAGTATCCTTCCGTAGTAGGTAATATCTCCAAGGATAGGGTTAGTATCCCCTCCAGAAGAATAACTTGATGTTTTTGCGGTCACAACAACTCCACTATTTTGCGTCGCCTTGTCATAACATTTGGCTCTAAATCTGAAACCACGGATGCTAAAGGCTCTGTGTCTTCTTGTTGCATCCAATGGGCCGCGAGTCAACCATCTAATGTCCTCATCGATGCTATCGCTACCATTTTTTTGCTCCAACTGCATGATCTGTAGCATCACAAAATATACTCAAGTCAATTTATCCTATTCTTTTGAATAAAAAACAAACCATGATACCTACATGTGGTCTGAATCAGTCAGGAAACTCTTTATTCTGTATATTCTCAATTTGTTTCATAGAAAAACAACGTTGACGATTTCTTCTTTTGAGATCACCGGCATGCTCTCTAAAATGGAAATTAACATGGATTCAGTTTTAAAGGAACATATGTAATATGTTGATAGGTGTCAGTAACACTTACTTCAAGTACGTAACGGCAACTTCACAATTGTATAGTACATATCTATGTGCTTGCAGTTTCTCTATATCAGTTAAAATAAAACTGGATGGTCTTTCCAATGGTTTCCCTATAGGAGGAAACAAAGAGGAATCATGTCCATATAAGTTAGACTCAAGATCATCCTGGTTCTCATCATTCATTGATGGTTTGTTATGCTTTGTGGAGAAACCTTCCAGGTACCTAGAACAAAACACCATACACTCATCTGCCAAAAATGAATTTGCCATTGAAGCCTCTGGATGAGCTTTATTGCGAACATATGACTTCAGTTTACATAGGTACCTGCAACATATGGAAAAGCATCAATTTAGTAGGTTATATATAATAAATGATCCAAACAAAGAAGTTGTATTAATTAGAATCAGTACCTTTCAATGAAGTACATCCATCGATAACAAACTGGTCCACCCATCTTACATTCAGTTGCTAAATGTACTACTAAGTGAACCATAACTGTAAAAAATCCAGGAGGAAATATCATCTCCATTTTGCATAGTGTAACTTTAATTGATTGTTCCAAACGGTCAAGGTCATCAAGACGAAGCACTTTCGAACATATTCCTCGAAAGTAAGTAGACAACTCAAACATTAAAGCTGTGATATCATCTGGAATAATGCCCCTTAGAGCAATAGGCATGAGCTGTTGTAGTAGAACATGACAGTCATGTGTTTTGAGACCAACAAGTTTTCCTTCAGCACAATTTACATATATTGATATGTTTCCAGAGTAGCCATCAGGAACTTTTATGTCTCGAAGCACTTCACAAAATGTTTGTCTCTCACTTTTAGACATAGCAAACCTTGCAGGTGGCAAGTAGAACTTGCCCGAAGGTTTTTCTTGTGGGTGGAGGTCCTCCCTAATGTTCATCTCTTGAAGGTCTTTACGAGTTGTAACTTATCTTTTGACTTTCCATCTAAACCAGATAGTGTACCATTACAATTTTCAAACACATTCTTCTCTATATGCATCACATCAAGATTGTATCGAAGAATATTATCATCCCAGTAAGGCAATGTGAAAAGACTACTTAATGCCTTATAAGTTTTTTAGTCCTTGAAATTACCTAATGCAGTGATTTCAGCCAAAATTGGACGGTCATGATAAGTTTGTGGCTCTGTTCCAAGCTCCACTATTCCATCAAATGAATTGGCATCCAAACGAAAAAGATGGTCAAGAGGAAGAAATCGACGATGACCCATAAAAATTGATTTACGACCATGCTTCAGACGTTTGGACCATACATTTTTCACAACAAGGTAGACATGCAAAATTTCCATGAACCATATGACAAGCAAGCATTCCCAAGCCTGGTAGGTCACTAATGGTCATTAGCATTGCTGCTCTCAAATCAAAAGTGTTGTTTCTTGATGCATCATATGTTGACATACCATTTTGAAATAAATCTTTTCGGTCCTCCAAATGCAAAACCATGGAGGTAAGTTATATATTACCAAGACAACTGGCCAACAACTATGTCTAGAACTCAACATCCCATATGGATTAAACCCATCAGTAGCTAAGCCAACTTAATTTGTGGAAACTTTTCATCAAAGTCTATCCATGCTCGGGAGTCAGCTGGATGTCGTAGCGCACCATCCTTTATGCGCTCTTCATCATGCCATCTTAGGAGAGGTGTTGTTTCTTTGCACATAAACAATCTTTTTAGCCTGTCTTTAATAGGAAAGTATCTTAATACTTTACAAGGCGTTGCTTTCCTTCTTTGCTTCTTTGTTAGTTTGGTTTCAGGTTCCATACCTTTCCACCTAGAAGCCTTGCACTTTGAGCAAAAATCATCGTTTTCCTTGTCTTTCCAAAATAGTTCACAATCATTTGGACACGCATGAATATTTTCATAGCCCAGGCCAAATTTCAAAATAATTTTCTTAGCCTCATAAAATTTTTTGGGAAGTTCCTTTCCATTTGGAATAGCCTTCTGCAAAATACCAAGTAGATCTCCTAATGATTTATCTGACCATTTGTTCATGGATTTTACATTGAACAAAAGCACAAGCAAAGTTAGCACTGTTAATTCACATCCTGTCCATAAAGGCTTTTTTGAATCTTCAACCAATTTATAGAACTCTTCTGCTTCTAAATTTGGCCCGCTGACAGGTGGATTCGGAATATTTGCGGCATCTGTCATAGGTATGTCATCATACATGTTATAAAATGCATCATGAAGCAGCTGACTCATGTTACCATGCGTTTCTTCATTCTGAGATTGTGGCTGTTGATCAACAGTGCGCTGCACTGAAGAGTCACTATGAAAATCCCATCCTTCATGCACTGAAGCGCCACTATGAAAATCCCATTCTTCATAATTCTCAAGTATCCCATTGCAGACCAAATGTTCATATATTTCATCCCTGGATAGGAGACTAGTATGCACGCATGTATGACATGGACAATAAATCTTGGTATCTTCGGGCTTATTTTTAAATGCAAATTCAACAAATCCTTCTACACCAGCTATGTACCGAGTAGAATCTTTAGGATAGCCCAAAAGAAGCTTGGTGATTTTTAAATCCATTGTGAAAGCATAAAAAGCTCTTGCTGTATAAATAAATAGCATCTGTAAGTTCATATTTATTTATCATCATATAATTTGGATCCCTTTAAGTTACATTATCACAACTATTTTGCCTAAGGCAATAAAGATCAGAAAATTATAAACCAGCAAATTGTAAAAGGTTAACCAAAAGGAAAGAAGATTCCTAGCTTCTAGGGAGGAAGATTGCTATTTCAGTTTTAGTCAGGTAATTATGAGACTACTCCAGCCAGAACAGAAAATAGAGCGTACCAAATCATACAAATTTCAGTTTCAGAAAATGAGTCTACCTGGTGTAGCAAATTTCATTTTCAGTGACTGCTCCAGCTCTTTTAGTTTCAACACCAGTTTAGCAAATCACAGATGTACTAAATAAAAAAAAATACATCACTACATACTATGGTTCGGATACATCCGAGCCAGATATTCTATTGCTTTCAATGCTAAAAATCTTATATTACAAACACTGTGGTATGCTGTGACTGAATTTTAACACTACTGCTTCAGTAAAGAGGTAGCAGGACACAATAGTCAAGTCAGTGCGGGCAAGCATGACACTTGATTTCGATTTAATTAATTGAATTGAATGGGGTACTCGCAACCATGATTCAGGGTCAAATTGCACGACAAAGAGGGTGCAGGTTGATTGGCTTAATCAGTTGGAGACTTGAAGGCATACCTAATGGCCTGCTGCTGGGCGCTCGCAGTCGCTGTCTCGCCGATGGCCGCGTCCACCGCTGCTACTGGTGTGGTGTCGTCCAGCTGCACGTGCACGGAGCTACGAAGAACTACTGCGCTGCTCGCCGCAGCTGCCCTGCCCGGCCGGCCCCGAGCTGCTCTGATGGAGGAGGAGGATTTGGTGGGGGAGCTTGGTCGCGATCGCGACGCCGGCGGGCAGACAGCAGGTGTTGTGCTGGCCACGGAACAGGATGGAGCGATGCGGCACGGACAGGTAGGGGATTTGGGGCGCGGACAGGATAATAGGAGCGAGGGGTTACGTTGTTTCCGGCCATGTTCTTTATTATAAGTAAAATTTAGTGAGGTAATACTATATGCTTCCAGCGCTTTAATAAGCGTTGCCATCTTATTCCTTGCAACTAATCAATTAAGCGTTGCCACCTATCCATTGCATGTAGTGGTTCGTCACACACTTGATGGGATGCACCTATCTAAAAACGTGTGCGAGAGCATGCTTGGCTTCTTAATGGGCTCGAAGGCGGGCACGGTAATGATTCAGAGTGTGTTCAGTTGGTGAAAAGTGACTATAGCATTTTCGTTGTTATTTGATAAAATTTGTCTAATCATAGACTAACTAGGCTCAAAAGATTCGTGGCGACATTTACAGACAAACTATGCAATTAGTTATCTTTTTTACCTATATTTAATGCTCCATGCGTACGTGCAAAGATTCGATGTGATGGGTGAAAGAGGAAATATTTTTGGTTTGCATGGGAAGTGAACACACCCTCACTAGAAACTCATTTGATGAATGTCAGGGCTGAGCTGCATCCTGTACTCTAACCTGATGGGTCAAAGAAGCTTCCGACGACGTCATGGACCTTGGGTAAGGAGAAAGTGAAGCTCATACGTTTCTTTCATCAACTTAAATTGCCTACTGTCTACAGCTCTAACATCAGGAGGCTGGTCAACATGAAAGATTTGAAATTCAACATGAGCTGCCTTAAGGCCCATGACTGCCATGTTATCGTGACTCAACTTCTGCCAGTTGCAATTAGGGGGTGTTCTACCTGAGAAGGTACGGACCCGATCATAAAGCTATGCTCATTCTTCAATGCAATTTCACACAAGGTCATAGATTCAGACAGCTTGGACAAGCTGCAGAGAGACATGGTCCACACTCTTGCTAGGCTCGAGATGCATTTTCCACCAAAATTTTTTAATATTTCGGTGCATCTCCTTACTCACCTTGTTGACCAGATAAAAGCACTTGGCCCAATGTTCTTGCATCAGATGTTTCCTTTTGAGAGGTTAATGAGTGTCCTGCGGAAGTATGTCTGAAACAGATACAGACCGGAAGGGTGCATGGTACAAGGGCGGTCTACAGAGGAGGCAATCGAGTTCTGCACATACTTCCTTGGCCTTGATCGGATTGACGTCCCCGTTTCTCGGCATGAGGGTAGGCTCGTTGGCAAGGGGACAATTGGCGAGAAAACAGGCCATGCTGATGACCTTGATGCTTTCAGGCAAGCACATTTCACTGTACTCCAACAAGCTTCTGTAGTTTCAGAGTACGTCGATGTGCACAGTGCACTAGGCAGAACTCCTGGCAGCAAACAGTGGCAGGTCCAAGGTCTGGCTCGTGAAGCAACATAGACTCAACTTTGGCAATTGGCTACAAGAAAAGCTTACAGGTGTCGATACGGGATCTCGTCAGCTGGACCTACTGGCCATGGGACCATCCGCTACGGTTTTGAGATACCAAGGATATGAAATAAATGTGTACACATTTTACACAAGAAAACAAGATGAAAAAAGTGTCAACCAAAACAGCGGCGTTCAGATAGATGCTTATGACAGCTGCGGTCGTTTGGAGTCAAACTATGGATTCATAGAAGAGATCTGAGAGCTAACTTATGGACCATTGAAGATCTCTCTTTTCAAGTGCCAGTGGGTCCGAGTTCCAAGAGGGGTATTCATACACAAGTACGGTATGGTTGTCGTGGATCTCGCAAACATCGCCTACAGAGACGAACCTTTCGTATTGGCTAAAGATGTAGTCCAAGTCTTCTACGCACTCGACCTAGCAAACGAGGCCAAACATGTGGCACTTCAAGGGAAGAGGAAGATCGTTGGTGTTGAGGATAGAACAGAAGAAGATGGTAATTGTTTTCAGGACATGCCTCCGCTCGGACCGGATATTCACCTAGCTATGTTCGAAGAGGGCAAAGAACCGGCATATTCCCTCCGTCCCTATATGTATGTCGTCCGGAAAACATGTTTGTGTGGAAAACATGGTTTTCTAGAGACAAACATTTAGGGACAGAGGGAGTATGTGACAACCGACATTGATGAGGCCGTCGTTGTCAAATGAATAATTGGATGTATTATTAATTGCTATGAACTTTGTAATGTGGTGACACTGCTCGAGATGTACTATTATTAATTTAAGCATTCCATCTCTGTTCCATTTTGACGTATATTGGTGTACCACATTACTAAGGTACATTAAAAATTATAGAAGAGAAAATAGAGAATATCCATTAAATTAACTTTGTAATGTGCTGACATTTATTATTAATTTGTTAACTACGCATGCCTTATTTCCTCCCTTCAACTCCCTAGTGGCATCCCGGCGGGATGTCTTACCTTCCCTTAGTCCGATCTCAGGAAGGCGCTATGGCAAGGTACCTCCTCCCAGGATCATTCCTTGACTCGTCTTCTCCTTGGTACCTACCAATATTGAACTTCGGTACCTATATTCCTGAAACAAGACAGGCCTTCACGAAGACCATATATTTTTTTAATGAGAGCGAAGCATCTGCTTTTGACTGTTGAAATCCAAGATTCTTTTTTTTAGAAAGGGAAATATATTAATATCTCAGCTTCTGCATCGATCAATGCATATGACTGTTCGTTATTACAAAACGGAGAGAAACGATCCATGGTATCTCAAAGACAAAGTTGAAATCCAAGATTCTGCAATTTCATGCTTAGTCTGGAAAGCCATGCTGAGACAGGGCATGCTCTCCCCTCTGCGTGTCGAGAGAAACAAACGACTTCCTGATTCCTGTTTCTTTCATTTATACCTATGATATCCACGCCAAAGATGAGGGCCTTCTTTGGCAGTTCATATCAGCCTGATATAACAGTGTTACACAACTTTGTGTATTATGCAGACCTTCATGACTTAAAAAATACAGGAAAAAGATAAAGGAAATAAATATTAAAAAGATTTTCATTAACAAAATTATTTAGAAAATAACAGACAAGTACATGCATCCTTACATTTTTTCCAATACATATCTACTCATAAGAAACACTGAAAAATTAGTACCACATTTTTTCCAAAAGTTACTCTATTTACTTAGTATTTTTTAAAATGCAATCAATAAAAAATTTTGAAAAACGCCTTCACCGCCGGCCGGCAACTAACTCCAGCGGTGAAGGCCCCCCCTTCACTGTCGACTTGCCACCTAGGCCGGCGGTGAAGGCGTGAGAGCGGGACTTAGGCGGGAGAGGAGGCGCGAAGGACGGCGTAGAGGTGATCGGTAGGAGGGTGTGGTGAAGCCGAGCCTCTTGCGGTGACTGCTTCATCCGGTTTGGTGGGAGCCTTGGTGGCGAGTCCAAGACCTTCACCGTGAGAGACTTGGTGACCAGGAGCATATCCTTGGAGCTCCAACGTGGACTAGAAGGCTTTGCCTACCAAACCACGGGATAAAAAATCTCGTATTCCAAAAGTTTGCTCTCTACTCACCCTTACACTTCCGCATTTACATTCTTGCAATATACCTTTACCTTCCTAGAATAGATTTGGTTAGGATTGGCTATAGGTTGCAAATCTCCTTGGGGTGGGTTGCACAACACTTAGATAAACCTTAGAGATCATTTATATATAATAAACATAGGTTTATCTTTGTGATGATTGTTTAGAGAGCTATAGGTCGCGGAAAACAGATTAAGGACGTCCTAATTCACCCCTCCCCATCTTAGGATGGGCACAAGTTCCTTTCAAGGATCCGGTCATGATGATTTGCCTGGTGGTAATTGTGCCCACCTGCCCCGATGGGACAGGGCGTTGGCGTGCCAGTCAAGCCAGGCGAGGCAGGCCGTCCGCATTGAGTGCTGCTTGTCTTGATGCGTCTGTTCTGTTAAGGCATAGGGGCCTGCCATAAGGGGCTAGCCGGCACTGCAGGTCATCGAGGGTGTCCTAGTCCCGACGATGGCACCCTTGCTCATGATTTTGGAGGGGTGTTTGAATCCAAGGGCTAAAGTTTAGTCTCGCCACATCAGATGTTTGATACCAATTAGAAGGATTAAACATGAGCTAATTATAAAACTAATTGCATAAGTTTAACAAATCATGAACTAATTAGACTTAATGAATTCGTCTCGCGAATTAGCCTCTATTTATAAAATTATTTTTATAATTAGCCTATGTTTAATACTCCTAATTAATATTAAACATCCTATGTGACAGATCTAAACTTTAGGCCATAGAAACCAAACGGCCCTCGCAGCCGGTAAGCAGGGACCTGGGCATGGATTGTGGCCCGGGAAGGTGTGTGCGCCACTGCCGGGGCGGCCTCTTGGGGTTGCGGCCGCATGTTATCTTCTAACATCTTCGGCAAGGAAGGGATACCTCCTATTTTGTATCCCCGACAAAACTCAAACCGTGAAGAAGACGTTGTTGCGTTATTGGCCACCAAAAATCGGGTGCTGGCAGCCCCAGAAATGCCCGAGCAAACTATAGTTTTTCCCTTGCTTAAAACTTTTTGCACAACCAAAGTAATAATAATCTCATTGTTACAGTGCTTAACGAGAAGGAACAATCAAGATTAATACAGGTGCTGCTATCTAAATTGATTGTTTTGATGATGGGGCCTACAGCTGCCTAGCTCGCTAACTAGCTAATCACACACGGGCGCCTCCTAATTCTTCTCGTTAGCTTTGGCTCTTCCTAGTGCCCGGGCTTTGGGTTGTCAAGTAGTTTCAATCGTCTCAAGTTGCATTGGTGCCTCCTATTAACTCAAATTAAAACTGCTTCCCTTTGTTTGTTGTCAGTCTGTGGGCTCAGCCGGCGCCCTATATTAGATGGGTATCAAAGTAAAGATGCGCATGTCTAGAGATGGAAAAGCTGCAGGTGAAGTCTTGTGGGTCGTCCAATATTTAGACAGCAGACACGGTACTTTTTTAGTCTAACTGAATTCAATTGGAAACAAACCAATACCTCCATGTTTGCCACAACAAGGATCTCAGAACAATGTAACATTTAAAACAACGTTGCCGTCAAGTGTCCTAGAAGTTAACTTCTTAGCAGCTACCGCCACCGATAGAAGCAAGATTCTCCCAGTTTCCATCTTGTGGCCTGATGTGAACAAGCTCCTAGATCCACATACTATGACAGGGCCCAAATAGTTTATATATATAGACAAAATGTCCAAGCCAATCATGCTCCTATATCAAGTAGACTTGATCTGCTTTAACTCTTTAACATAATTTTCCTCAGAAAGGAATCAACATTATTATAGGCGTAATCATGACAAAACATCAGGCCGAAGACCACCAGTAAAGAATAGAAACAGTTGACGGAGCAGCCCAACTCGTCCGACTCCTGGCCTCCTCCCCGCCGCGCCCGCCTCCACCTCGCCTCCTCTCCCTCCACTCCCTATATTCACCGGCCCCTCCCTTTCCTCCCCTCCTCGGACGCGCACGGCCGTAGGTGCTCCGTCGCAGCCGTCGTCCGCGTCGGTCTCGCGGCCAGCGCCAACGGCTGGTTCACCACCACCACCAGCGCCAGATCCTGCTACCAGCGCCTCTGAGCGTGGCCTCGCGGCCCCGTCCCCACCAGCACCTGCGCTTGCTCCCAGCCGTGCACAGATGCCGAGCGTGACCCCTTCGGGCGAGCGGCCACCCTCAAGCTTGCCCCCCGCTGGCGGTCGACCCCTCCGTGCGGCCTCGCGGGGGGGGGGGGGGGGGGGAGGCAGATCTGTCGCGCCCTTGCCCTCGTCACCACCGGGACTGGATGCTGGCGCCGCCACGAGCTCCAACTGTGGGTCTGGGACGCCCCGCCAGACATCGACTCTGCTGGCCGGCGCTCAGAGCGCTGCCTCCAATGCCGTGACCAGCCTGCAAATGCTGACTGGGCCCAAGGCTGGGTCTTGCGCCCGTCGCCCAAGCCAGTCCATCGCGGCGCCGCCGGGCACCCCTAGCTCGGCCCCCTATCACCGAACGCGGCTCCGTTCTTCCCGGGTAGCTCCGTAGGAGGTCGTATGAAACGCCACCGATGGGCGGACAACAACGAGGAGTCTAGCGATGACCACCCCACAACCTACCTAGATGTCGCCCGTCGCCCGGTGAGACCGGTCGCGGCACCCACCGCGCATGCCTAGACTCGCTCAGTCGTGGTTCAGGGCCATGCTAAAGTGGACACTGGACGATGGGGACCTGGGCGAAGGAGGAGAAAGCGCAGCTGGCCGTGCCCCCAGCTAGTGTTCGGGCTGCTGCACGGCCAGTGGATGGCCACATCCCTGCCTACCAATGCCTCAGCCGCCGTGGACGAGTCTCCGACCCCAACTCTGATGGGTGGCGAGAGATCCTCACGTAGCAGGAGATGTAGCCTGCGGCTATCGCGGATGAGACTCGTCGTGGCCCGAAGCAGGTTCCGCAGGCCCGGAAGATCCCCGTAAAGCTTCGTGACAGATGTTTCAACTGCCTTTCCTACTCGCATCGAGTAGCGACTTGCCGGTTGCCCTAGTGTTGTTTGCACTGCCATGGATTCCGACACCTCGCCAACTGCAAGCGGTCCAGGCATGCTGCGATGTCGACAGCGAAGGGTGGTGACCGGCCATAGAACACCCCGTCGCTTGAAGGGTCGAGATGGCGGACTAGAGGAGGGGGTGAATAGTCCTTTCTAAAAATAATCGCGTCGGCAAACCGAAACAAATGCGGAATTAAAACTATCGGTCTAGCCAAGACTACACCCCTCTATCTAAGTTCACAAGCACCTCACAAAGATCCTAATTATGTAACTAAGGTGCTTTCCTTAGCAAGAGCTCTCCTAAACAATTCTAGAGCAAGGTCACACAAACCTATGCACTAGTACTTTAGCAAAGCCGGGGAGCTCCTACACAATTCTAGTAAGCAAAAGCACGAAGCCACAAATGCTCACTAGCAAAGCTCAATAGCAAGGCAACTAATGCCAAACTAGAGAGCACAAATTACTTAGCTACACAAACTAAGCAATATGACTAACAAGGTTACACAAACCAAATTAGCCACGCAACGGGAGCTACTTCTATGCTACACAAGCAAGAAGGTAACTAGCTAACTACACAAGCAAACTAGTTACAAGAGCAACTACACAAGCACAAATATATGAATGTAAATACAAGCTTGTGAATCGAAAGCAAACCACCGAGAAGATGTACACAATGTTGACACGGCGGTTTTTCACCGAGGTTCACTTGGTTGCCACCAAGCTAGTCCCCGTTGTGGCGATACACCCACTTGATGGATCACGAGCTAATTGACTATCAAGAGTCAAACCCTCAGCGGGTGCCGCACATCCACTCTCAAGATGGGGATCCTCCAAGCCACGAGCTTTACTAGAGTTGCTCTTCGCGATCCCCGCGAGGTGAGCACAATCCCCCTCACAAATCCTCCTCCGGAGCCACGCACAATCTCCACGCGTGCTTCAACGGAGTCGCAAGCCACCAAGCCATCTAGGAGGTGGCAACCTCCAAGAGTAACAAGCAACACCGGCTTGCAACACGATCACCTAGTGCCACTCGATGCAATCCTCTCGATGCAACGCACTAGAATCGCTCTCTCACTCGATCCGATGAACACTATCAAGCATAAGTGAGTTAGAGGGCTTCCAAGCACTACCACATAAGCCACCAAGGCCAAAGTGTGCTCAGCTGCCGGCCATGGCCGGCCAAGGCATCTATTTATAACCCCACGGTCAAATAGAGCCGTTACCCCTTCACTGGGTCCTTTTTCGGGACGACCGGACGCGCCGGTCATAACTGACCGGACGCGCTCAACCGCGTCCGGTCGCCCTGCGACGTCCACGTGTCCCTCAAATTTCAAATGCGACCGTTAGATCCTCCAACGGTCACTGCGCGCCAACGGTCAAACGCTATGACCGGACGCGCTGCTCAACCGACCGGACGCGCCGGTCGCACAGCACCGCGCGCGCGAAGCAACGACCGGACGCGCTCCTCGCAACGACCGGACGTGCCGATCCACACAGCACCCGCGCCCGCGAAACAACGACCGGACGCGCTCCTCGCAACGACCGGACGCGACAGTGCCAGCGTCCGGTTAGAGTCCAGTAAGCACCTTCAACGATCGGACGCGTTCGATCATGTGTGACCGGACGCGCCGCGCGTCCGATCATCCTCTGCGAACCTCAGTTCCTTTTGGGCGCAAGACCGGACGCGCTGGTCCCGCGAGTGACCGGACGCGCCGGTTACAAACCCTAACACCCGCGTCTGCGCTGTACTGACCGGACGCGTCCGGTCATACCATGACCGCGTCCGGTGCAGCGTCCGGTCACCTCTGTGACCTCCGTTCGCCTCCGTTTCTTTTCCGACTTCCGACGTAGTGGAAAATAGGCTTTTCAACTCCTCAAAAAAGCCTGAATCCCGCGCTCGCAAGCTCGGCGGGAGGGAGAGAGGAACCCAAACCCTCTCTACCGCTCAAACTCCACCGCCTTCGAAAATGTGCCAACACCAACAAGTGATCACCACCTTGTGCACGTGTGTTAGCTTTTTCATAATCATTTTACCGAAGGAGTTAACCACTCAACTTGCCACGCCACTCGATCCTAGCAACGATGCATAGTTAGATCACACGAGTGGCACTAGATGACCGATATGCAAACAAGTTTGCCCCTCTTGATAGTACGGCCATCTATCCTAAACCCGGTCATAAACTTCTCTACACACCTATGACCGGTGAAATGGAAATGCCCTAGGTTATACCTTTGCCTTGCGCATTCCACTCCATCTCCTTCGACGTTGATGCAACACATGCACCAACCATATCACAAATGATATGATCCACTTCATATCATCACATGACCGTATTGGTTCATCGATCTTGACCTCACTTGCTCTTCACCGTTGCGTCGGTCCATCGGCGCCAAGTCTTGCTCAAGCTTCACCGCCTCGCGGTCCATCGCTCCAAAGCCTCCGACTTGCCCTTCACACTTGCAACCGGTCCATCAAGCCAAGCCTCATCTTGATCTTCGCCACCTTGGTCACATGACTCCATGTCATGTCTCATATGCAATGAGCTCCTTCATGACACAATCATCTATGGACTAATTCCCTGTGTATCTCACATAAACACAATTAGTCCACCTAAGGTTGTCACTCAATTACCAAAACCAAACAAGGACCTCTCATCGCTGCCCTAGCGCGTGCCCCAAGGCGGTCACCGAGCTCGGATGGGTCCGCGCACGGTGCCCCGAGGGGCGTCAGCGAAATCCGACGACGATGCTGGCGGCGTCGGAGTAAGCCGACGAGGGACATCAACATGGGCGTGCCTGCCGACAACACCGCTACCTCTGCTGCTGCACACTAGTTCCCCAAGCTAGATCCGCTCATATTGGAGCTATGCACGAGCTCAGGGCCTCCCGCGTGGTTTGACCCAATGCTGGAGGAGTTAGCCGCCTCGCTCGTCGTCAGGCGGCCAGTAGAAGCACCAGCGCCAGCGCCAGGGTGCTCGCCTACTATGGCGGCGGCCTCTCGGGAAGTTGAAGCATCATTGCTGGACAACCATTCACCAGCAAAGGTTGTCCAGTGGATGATGGACTTGCATTCGTTGTCGCCTGTGCAGGGGCAGCCACACGTGACGCCACGTCAGGAGGGACAGCACGGCGTCGCCGATGCCAAAGCGAGCCCAGATAGCTCCAACACTATCCCCCTAGGCGCGGATGCGGCCACCCCTCCCCGGCCAGCTGAAGGCGGAAGCTTTGCCGCCAAGAGGCTAAAGTCATTCACCGATAAGATCCTGCATGAGGTGGCATCGCCGCTGCTCCCTCAGCCGTTGTGGAGGCACAACCAAAGCTACTGACCCACAGTAGGAGGATCGCCGCCTAGGCGCTTTCATGCGTGCCGACTTCTAAGCGGGGAGAGGTGCTAGTGATGAAGTGGATGGGGATGCTCGACAGACAGACGACCACGGCAGCCAAGAACGCCTACGACAGTATCTTCGTTGACCAGCTCAACCCCTCGCACGCTGAGGCAATGCGATAGCTCTTCCCTGACTCACAAGGAGAGCAGGTGAGGCACCGTGCAAGCAAGCGCGTGTGACCGCCGATGCTGGCTAGGTAGCATGATTAGCGAGTAATAGCCCATGATCTCTTGCTAGGTGGGCAGAGCTGGTTGTATAACACTATCCCCCTAGTGTGCCATTTCCGTGGTGTGTCGTTATAACTTTCACTATTTCTCTATCTTAATACAAAGATGCGCAAACCTTTTGCGTATTCGAGAAAAAAAATGTATTGTAGGAGTTTTTTTGGAAATTAATGTTAATAACTGCTGTAGTTAGTGTTTATTCACCTCTGTGGTTTGGCCTTTTGGTGGTTTGTTGATGGCGAAATTTCCAGGAATAGCTTTGCGCAATATATTACCATGCGATTCCTTCACTGAGAAAGTAATTTTAAGTTGAAGGGTGCCAATTCCTTCACCGAGAAACGCACATTTCCTTACATGATCCTGAGATAGCAGTTCAGTGCCATTATATTACTCAGAGTATTTTTAGCATTTGGAAACCATGAAATAAGAAAGAAGGATATTATTACCTGGTGCTAAAATTTGATGATGCTATGTCGATGAGGATGGATGGATTGTTTTTCTTTTATTAGTCACTCACTTCATTAGGAACCTGAATGGAAGAGATTTAGCAAGAAAATGAGAGAAGAAGGGCAATATTCTCTGGCTATGACAACATGCAAAGGAGAAAGGATGCATCTCTCTGCAAGCTAAAGACTCAAGTTGAGAATACTGAAGGAATGGATCATACCGTGTTCAAAGTAGAAAAGGAATTTTCAGGTTTAAAGAACAATGGGCATCTAATGATGGAGTGACAACCGTTCCAAAGCACAATGGCATGGCTTAATAAAGGCATAAAGCACACGTACGAGCCAGAGTTATTGCTCCGCTTGTATCGTAGTAAAAAATTTCTAACAATTTACCTCAACGACTGAACATACCGTGTTCAAAGAAGAAAAGGATTTTGCAGGTTTAAAGAACAATGGGCATCTAATGATGGAGAGACAACCGTTCGAAAGCACAATGGCACGGCTTAATAAATAAAGGCATAAACCACACGAGCCAGAGTTATTGCTTTGCTTGTATCGCAATTAACAATTTACCTCAACAACTGAACATGACGGGAACAAGAACACATTTATCAGCAACGATAGAGTGCTGTTCTTTTCTTGCATGGTTGGGCCAAACTCAGTAAAGCATTAATTGGCACATCCTTATGCAGCATAGTTTTTTATCCTTCACGGAGATTACTCCCATACCCTCTTCCAAAGGATCGTCAATTATCATGGAAAGCAGACAGTATATGTAAGTGATCCTTTGTATTCTTTAATGGATTGGAAGAAAAAAAATAAAACAATACGATTTATTTTTGGTGATTTTACTACATCTGCTGATTAAAAGGATTAATTGTACGTAGGGGTGAAAATGGGTGCACGAAATTCCTATACCATCTGATATCGTTTTTTGTATTTATGATGATACTTTTCAGATTTTTGCAAAAGATAAAAGCTTTCATGTTCAACCAATTTTACATTGGAATTGCAACCGCTACTTAATTTTTAATTTCACAAATACGGGAAAATCCGATCGAGCCAATTTTCGGTTTCCGTATCATAATACTGTTTTCCAATAAATATATATGTGTGCGCGTGCGTAAGTGTGTGTGTGTGTGTGATGGTGAGGGATTTGTGGAGGATGAATGGATTTCCTTTTTGTATATGTCACTTCGTTAATTAGGAACCTGAAAGAAAGAGATTTAGCATGAAAATAAATTTGAGAACAAGAACAGCTAGTGACAACTAAACGACTCCAGTACTCTCTTGTATACAGGAACAGAGGGGCAATGTGGTTATGACAACACGTAAAGGATGTATCTCTGAAAGCTAAAGTCTAAAGCTAGGAATAATGAAGGAATCATATCATGTTCAAAGAAGAAAAGGCAACCTGCAGGTTTAAAGGTAAAAGGGTATAACATGCAAGGGCGCCCCGTAGGGCATGACACTGTTCTTTAACTACAAGTTTTTGAATCTTATATTGTATATTTGATACCCAAAATAATCTCAAATGAAAAGGTTGTAAACAACAAAGATGTAGATCTCGTTGAGTACTACAACTTTGTTGTTGACTCTGTCTCCAATCGACATTGTTAATCATGTCAAATCTGATCTAAGAACTATATACTTGTAAACCATCTTAAATTAAAAAGCTGTTAACTAGAAAGTTTTAGATCTCTTTAAACTATACAATTTTGATATAAAGCTTATCTTAATCCGATCTCATACAAAAAAAAAGTTATAATTTTTTTATGCAAAATAGCTATCACTATCGATTCAAGCCACGAATTAGCACCAATAATCCACCTATCATTGACGGTTGAAGCCACGAACCGATAATTATGGGCCGGCAGTAAATGTTAGTTTTGTAGTAGTATTCCAACCTTCTTTTTCTTTATACTTCCTAAAATGTATCAGCGCCTCTTTGTCTTGTATGTGATCTGGACTCACGCCCCACGCTCATACGAGTTAAAATGACTCACGTGTAACAATGTTACGAAATTTGATTTCAAGACGTACTAGATTCTATTGCAATGCACGAACACATTTCCTAGTATTATATTAAAGAGATGAAGATTTCTTGTTCCGGTCATTGCTCGCAGCCATCTGATGGAAATCCGACGGACCAAATCTCTCTTGTGCCCATAGAGTAACATGCCCAAAGACACGCAGAGTCTGATTCCAATACGAATTGAAACAAGAAGTGTTTCCATAGTCCACTACTCTCTCTGTGCCCACACACGAGTTAGAGCATAGTGTTCATGCATGGTAAAGACTTCAACCTCAAAACGAATTAGAACATATTATGTGATTATTATCAACAAATCTCTAAGCTTCCTATACCCATATAAGTTAAAACAACAAGCATACAAGCATTGTATGATGTTTGATTCGAAGACATATTCGAATGATGTGATCGTTACATAAATCTCCGAGCCACAAGTCATCTAGATGAGCATGCAACAAGTCGGTGTATGTTCCGTACTTACGTCACAACACAACACAACAGGGTTATAAAAAAAGTGTCAAGATATATAGTTATAGATCGTCAATGTAGCTTGGTATACAAAAAGTATGCACAGCGTAGGAAATGTGTATATATACCACCCAAAACCTATATACCAACTAGTAATCACAAGTGGTGGGAAAGTAATAGGGGAAGAGGGAGCCGGTAAGCCTGCTATTCGCGGAACGGTTGTATAAAATATACTAGAATACGTGTATAAAATCCATCGGACTCCTACTTCCTACTATGGTACTATGAAGAACTTGTTAGGATGATCTCAGAGGCCCAGCCCAACGGCTGGGGCCCCGTTGCCCCTGGATCGCGCCCTGATCGGGGGCGCCCAACCGTTCCATGGTTGGTGGGCCCCCGACGCGCTGCGCTATATAAAGGGAGTGGGGGCCGCAGGCTCGCGTAACGAGGTTCGCCGTGCCCCAAACCCCACTCTACAACCCTAGGCCACCGATCGGCATCGCGCAGTGGCGTCGGGAAGCACCACCGCGCCGCCACCTCTCTACTGCCGCACCACCGTCGTCGGACAACGCCGGTGGAGGCCCGAAGGAAGACGCGATCTACTTCACCGACACGCCCACGCCATGGACACCTCCGGATCCGCTCCCTCCAACGACGGTTTACCTCCTAAACCCCTAGATCTACCTCACAGTACATCACAGTTTGTTCTTTTGTATCCCGTTTCCCGTTCGCGCTACTAGTCATAGATCCTAGCAAGTTTATCAAAGTCTATCAATGGTATCAGAGCCGATCTAGTAGTAGATCGGGCTCGGGAATCTTCTAGAACGAACAGCAAGAAACAAGAAAGGGGGTTTTTCTTTTTCAAACCCTAACCCTAGCTAGCGCAAGAACACGGAACCCTAACCCTAAAAGCAAAGAGGAACGGCCGGGGGGGGGGGGGGATCCATGCACTTACCTTTTGCCGCGGTCCTCCCCGCACCGCCGCCAGGTCGCCGACGTCCGGGACAAGCACAGAAACCGGCCGGGGGATTCCACGCCGCCGCGCGGCCCTCCGTAATCGGCCATCCAGTGAGCCAACCGCGCTCGGGCACCGCACTCGAAAACCCTAGACGGCGGCGCGCTCCACCATCGGAGAGCGCGCGCACCGGCCAGGGCCCTCGGGGCGGCGCCGTCCTCCTCTCCGGCCGCCGCAAGGAGCCCCGCCTCCGAGTTCTCTTCGTTGCCGGTGAGAGAGGAGCAAGGGAAGAGAGAGATGGCGTCGGTAGAAATGGACTAGGGTTTCCACCGACCGGCAGCTCGAGGGGTTTTGTTCACCCGAAAACGAAGGCCGACCGTCGGATGTGATCCAACGGCCAAGATTGGTTTGGACCAGATTAAGCCCAGGCGGGTTTCGGCGCTGGGCCGAATGCGCGCCGCCGGCCCAGGTTGCGGCCTGGCCGAGCGAGCCGTCCCGCGCGCGCAGTTGGGCTGGGCCCAAAGTGGCCGTGGGCCAAATCGTTGGCCGCGGCCCGATAAGCACAGTGAAATTTTTTCTTTATTCTATTTGATTTTCAGAAGCATTTAATATTTGTTTTGCCCAGTAATTAATCTCTAATTAATTGCACCAACGTGTTTATTACTTAGAGAGCAAAGTCAGCAAGTTATGCTTCTGAAAAATAGCAAGTTAATTTCAAGTTTTCCGCTGCGCAAGCTCTAACATTTTATGCATTTATTCTATTCTGCCCAACGGTGATTAGAATTTATGTAAAGGGTCAATTTTTGTATATCTTGATTTTGACCAACGTTAAATTAAGATATGCAATTATTTTTCCTAGATTTACTATTCATGTCCTCACTATTTTATTATGTTTAATTTCAGACCAAGCTCTCAATGCGATGCACTTTATTAGTGCAATCCCAAAGCTGACGGGACAGAACTATGTTCTGTGGCGAGAAGAACTTGATGCTGCTCTAGCACTTGCAGAGATAGATTTGGCTCTTCAGGAGCCAAAACCCACTGAGCCAGAGGAGCCCGAAAGGGCCCACAATGAGACCGATGAAGCTTTTGCTAATCGGAAGCGAGACTATGCTCCCATTAGAGCAAAGTATGATCTTGAGAAATACAAGTGGGAAAAATCAAACCGCAAGTGCAAGATTGTCATCAAGAAAACCATCACAGAGGGCTTAAGAGGTGCCATCCCAGAATGTGAAACAGCAAAAGAATATCTTGAGAAAGTGAAGAATCAGTTCACTGGTTCCACCAAAGCTCATGCTTCCACACTGATCCAGAAACTCACTAACATGAAGTTCACAGGTGGAAGTGTGAGAGAGCACATTCTGAGCATGAGCACCATGGCAGCTAAGTTAGACAAGCTAAAGATGCCCCTGGCAGATGGTTTCATCATTCACTTAGCTCTAAACTCCCTTCCCAAAGAGTACGAGACATTTGTTGTCAATTACAATACACAGCCAGAGGATTGGGATTTAGAGAAGGTGATTGCAATGTGTGTACAAGAAGAAGAAAGGCTAAAGAATGCAAATGGTGGTTCTGTGAACTTTGTCAAAGGAAAGAACAAGAAGCCATTCTACAACAAGAAAGCTCCAGATGCCTCCACCTCTCATAACAAGGGAGGAAACTCTTCACAGCACAAAGCACAGCCAAAACAAGACAACCAGCAGAAGCAGGAGGACCCGGATCGCTGTAGATGGTGCAATGAGACAGGGCATTGGAAGCACGACTGCCCTAAGTTCATGAGACACTGCCTAGTCAAGGGTGAGGACATTATAACTTTTGTTGATGAATCCTTATATCTAAGTTATGCTAGATCCACATGGTGGATTGACTCAGGTGCAACTGTTCATGTTGCTAACTCTTTGCAGGGATTCAATGGAGGGAGAACCCTTCAAAGAGGAGAAAGACAGATTAAGGTGGCCACTGGTGTTGAAGCTGAAGTTCGAGCTATAGGAAATTTATCTCTAGACTTAGCTAGTGGCTTCACACTTCAGCTGCATGATGTTCTTTATGTTCCCTCTTTAGCCAGGAATTTGATTTCAGTATCATGTTTGTCAGACTATGGTTTTGATTGTCATTTTAGCAAGAACAATTGCAAGTTACAATTAAATAATCAGTGTGTGGGTCTTGCCTTCCGACAAGACAAACTTTATTTATTATCTACGTCTGAGAATGTGAATGCTGAATGTAACAATGCTGAGAATGCAATACCCGCAGATGCTAGCAAGAAAAGGAAAAGAATTGATTCCTCATCGAAATTATGGCACTGTCGTTTAGGCCATATTTCGAGGGGGAGAATAGAACGCTTAGTCAAAGAATCAATACTCCCACCACTAGAACTCTCAGAGTTAGAGCAATGCGTTGATTGCATTAAAGGTAAGTTAGCAAAGAACATAAAGAAAGGCGCTAAGCGAAGCACGGGAGTACTAGAATTGATCCACACAGACATCTGTGGACCTTTTCCAGTAACATCTGTGGATGGTTTTGATTCCTTCATCACATTCACAGATGACTACTCTCGTTTTGGATATATATATCCAATCAAAGAACGTTCAGAAGCTTTAGACAAGTTTAAGATATTCAAGGCTGAGGTTGAAAATCAACTAGACAGAAAAATCAAAGTAGTGAGATCTGACCGTGGGGGGGAGTACTACGGTCGACATACCCCTTATGGACAAGTTCCTGGACCTTTTGCAAGGTTCTTACAGGAAAATGGCATAGTAGCCCAGTATTCAATGCCGGGCGACCCACAGCAAAATGGAGTAGCAGAAAGGCGTAACCGTACTCTGATGGATATGGTGCGCAGCATGATGAGTTATTCCACTCTGCCACTGAGTTTGTGGATGGAGGCCTTAAAAACCGCCATTCACATTCTCAACAGAGTTCCGAGCAAGTCAGTACTTAAAACACCGTATGAGTTGTGGACCGGCAGGAAGCCCTCAGTCAACCATCTGCGTGTCTGGGGGAGCCCTGCTGAAGCAAAAGTATTTAACCCGAACATAGGAAAGCTAGACCCCAAAACAGTAAGTTGCCATTTCATTGGCTATCCAGAAAAGTCCAAAGGTTATCGTTTTTACTGCCCTGGTAGACATACCAAGTTCGTGGAAACGAGACACGCTAGTTTTCTAGAAGATCAGATGATCAGGGGGAGCAAGACAGCGCGAGAAATCACCCTTGAAGAGAAGCGGGTGTTCGTGCCTATCCCTATGGTGCAGGAACCCTACTTCACGCTGCCTGTTGTTGTTGGACCTACGCAAGTGGTGACAACACCTGCTGTATTTTCGCCTACGGCTAATTCGGAACCTGTCCTTCAGGAACCGGATGAACCCATAGTTGATGAACAGCAGCCCCAACAAGATCAGCCTCAAGAACAAGAAATGCCAGTAGCAGAACCTTCTGGCAGACCTCAAAGAGCGAGAAAGTCTCCTATTCCAGATGACTACATAGTCTATGAATGCGAAGAAGTTCAGATGGAGGATGAACCTACCTCATTTGAAGAAGCCATGAGGAGCACTGAAGCATCTAAGTGGCAAGAAGCCATGGAAGATGAATTAAAGTCCATGAGTACCAATAAAGTTTGGGACCTAGAGGAAATTCCTGAAGGAGCCAAAACAGTAGGCTGTAAATGGGTCTACAAAGTGAAACGTGACTCCAAAGGGAACATAGAAAGGTATAAAGCAAGACTGGTAGCAAAAGGTTTTACTCAGCGAGAAGGGATAGATTACAATGAAACGTTCTCTCCCGTCTCAAGCAAGGACTCCTTTAGAATCATAATGGCCCTAGTGGCACATTTTGATCTAGAATTACATCAGATGGATGTGAAGACAGCGTTTCTCAATGGGGATCTAGAAGAAAGAGTGTACATGGCACAACCGAAAGGTTTTGCTGTGACAGGCAAGGAAAGAATGGGCTGTCGCCTGAAGAAGTCCATTTATGGTTTAAAGCAAGCATCCAGACAGTGGTATTTGAAGTTTGATAAGACAATCAGGAAGTTTGGGTTTAAAGAGAATGTTGAGGACAATTGCGTGTATGCAAAATTTAAGAATGGGAAATATATTTTCCTAGTACTGTATGTAGATGACATTCTACTAGCAAGTAGTGATGTCACTCTGCAACAGGAAACCAAGAGATTTTTGTCCTCAAATTTTGATATGAAGGATTTAGGTGAAGCTTCTTTTGTCTTGGGCATAAAGATTCACCGAGATAGAAACCGAGGGGTATTAGGATTGTCCCAAGAGGCATATATAGAGAAAATATTGAAGAAATTCAATATGCATAAGTGTAGACCATCACCTGCTCCTATTGTAAAAGGTGACAAGTATGGGGAACATCAATGTCCCAAGAGCAAGTTCGAGCGCGATCGCATGCAAGCCGTTCCATACGCTTCAGCTGTCGGAAGCTTACAGTATGCTCAAGTGTGCACACGCCCAGATCTGGCCTTTGTAACTGGGCTGCTTGGCAGATATCAAAGTAATCCAGTAGGATATTCAGATTCTGATTACGCGGGAGATGATAGAAAGTCTACCTCAGGGTATATATTCACTCTCGCGCAAGGAGCCATATCATGGAAAAGCTCAAAACAAACAATAGTCACTGCATCGTCCACAATGTATGCTGAGTTCATTGCTTGTTATGAGGCATCGGGACAGGTGAATTGGCTTAAGAAATTTATACCCAGTTTGAAGGTGGTCGACAGCATCGATAAACCACTAAAGTTGTATTGTGATAACGAGCCAGCAGTGTTGTACGCTCACAACAATAAGTCAAGCAATGCCGCCAAGCACATTGACATAAAATATTATGTTGTGAAGGATAAAATCCGGGATCATGTCATAAGTCTTGAACATATAGGCACAGAAAAGATGTTAGCGGATCCGCTTACGAAAGGCTTACCGCCCAATGTGTTCAGAGAACACGTAGCCGGCATGGGTTTGAAGGAAGGCCTGTGATTCCTGGATAAGTAAGAGGGCCCAAGGCGAGAATCTACCACTGAACAGAAAAGTGTCTGTGGCTGTGTAATCTAATGGTAATAACTGTTATGATGAAACATGCTCAATACACTAATTTGTGATGGGGTGGGTTAACAAAGTGAGAAAGCAGAGATGAGATCAAGGGGGAGAATGTTAGGATGATCTCAGAGGCCCAGCCCAACGGCTGGGGCCCCGTTGCCCCTGGATCGCGCCCTGATCGGGGGCGCCCAACCGTTCCATGGTTGGTGGGCCCCCGACGCGCTGCGCTATATAAAGGGAGTGGGGGCCGCAGGCTCGCGTAACGAGGTTCGCCGTGCCCCAAACCCCACTCTACAACCCTAGGCCACCGATCGGCATCGCGCAGTGGCGTCGGGAAGCACCACCGCGCCGCCACCTCTCTACTGCCGCACCACCGTCGTCGGACAACGCCGGTGGAGGCCCGAAGGAAGACGCGATCTACTTCACCGACACGCCCACGCCATGGACACCTCCGGATCCGCTCCCTCCAACGACGGTTTACCTCCTAAACCCCTAGATCTACCTCACAGTACATCACAGTTTGTTCTTTTGTATCCCGTTTCCCGTTCGCGCTACTAGTCATAGATCCTAGCAAGTTTATCAAAGTCTATCAGAACTGTTTCGAATACTAAACAAAGGTTTCCGCAAATATCGGGACTACATATATATATACAAATTCGTGTCCCTCTCCGATCCCATAAGGCGACGCGCTGATCCATAACCACCAGGATCGTCTACATACATACAAGAGAGAAGCCACGCGAATCGACTACAGGATCGGATCGATCATGGACATGGAGAGGGCGGCAAGGGAAGACGAGATCGTCGACAAGAATGATGCGGAGGCGAGCGCCGGCGCTCCGACCCTCAAGAAGAGGAGGAAGAGGAAGAGGAAGAGGTCGGCCGCCACCGTTGGAGCGTCGTCAGGCACCGGCGTCGGCACCATCCTGTCGCGCCTGCACGCCCGCACAGCGAGTCCGCGATCGCGTGCACGGCGCCACCGGAGCCTGATTCGCGGCCCGGAGTTGAGGAGCTTATACTGCCGTCTCGGCGCGCCGGTGCCCCGCCCGCACGTCGCGTACCTCGCGGCGGCGCTGATAAAGAGGAGACCTGAGCACGAGCACCCTACTAGCGGGTACTACGGCTTCCGCACCGCCGGCGCCGGGATCATCGGCGACGCCGACGCCCCGGCACCGATGCGGTCGCTTGCCGGATATAGGTTCCTGGGAACGGAATACGTTAACACGTAAAGGGATTCTCCGACCCGTGCCGGTGCACCCTCTGGAACCCAGCCATGGCCAACGTCGGCAGGGAGGTACGTGCCCCCAAACCACCGTCGTCGGAGAAGAAAACATCAGTACCAGTTGTGCTATCTGATGACGAGGACGAGGATTCATCAATACAAACTGTGCTATGGTACGACAAACCCAGTTCCTTGCACTAGGGTTAGGTTGCGGCCGGAGGAGCGACACCTACAAGCTACCTGGACGGCACAATTTACTTCCTCTACAGGAAGAAGAATGTGATGCTCGCTTTCGACGTTGATGATGAGACGGTGCGCACGATTGATATGCCCGGCAAGCACCGGAAAGATAACGTTCAGCTGATTGAGATGTACGGTCGTCCGTGCCTGGCGATCATCACCGCGAAAGATCGCATAGCATTATGGCTGCTCACAGAAGATTACCAGTTGGAGCCAATACATGTCATCTCATATAAGAGCAACTTGTACTATGGGTGTCGCTCCATCGTTGGCGTTTGGGACTGCGGCGGTGTGCTAGTCCTGTGCTTCGAGTGCTCAGAGAAAGGCGAGCTTTTGCTGTACGATGTCGCAGCGAAGAAGATATTCAGAGCAAACCTGCCAGGTGACTTCGCAATGAAAAAGTCTGAGTATATGCTATGTTGGGGACACAAGAGAACGCTTGTGTCACCCGAAAGCATCGTGGGGAGCAGTGCCGAGGTCGCTGAGCGCACATCACTAAAGTCATAAAGCCACTCGTTCAGCAAGATAGGAGGAAAGGGAAGAAGGCGACTCTGAGCACTGTGTGTGCCTCATGGAGTTCTTGGACCGCATCATGCAGAAGCTGCCTCATGACTTGCAATACGTGGTGGAAATGTCATCGATGGATTCAGAGGAGCCTGATTTGCTATTTCAAAACGTTGTCTCTGATGCTTAGTGTCGGTGTTCGGACCCACGGGGGTCCTAAACCAACGAGTAAATGCTGCGTGTCTCTTTCCTGGATGGTGATGCAAGGAGAACACACAGGGGTTTATCCTGGTTCGGGCAGAAGAAGGCCCTACGTCCAGCGGGTGGATGTTTGTATTTCCTTGCACCGAGGTGCTCGTGTAGGGGTTACAAGCATGCGAGAGAGGGTGTCGAGCCCAAGTCTCAAAGAGAAAAGAGGAAAAAGGCGGTTGCTTGAGATGTCGATCTTCTGTTTTATGTTTTTCGTTCCGTCTTCGTCCCCCCCTCCGTTGAACCCTGGCCTGCCTTTTTATAGGGTGAGGGGAGGCCAAGACGACGGGGAGCCTTGAGGTGATGCTTTGTCGATTCCTGTTGTGTTGACTGTAGCGACGTGCCTTGGGAATGGTCGGCCATCCCTGGACACCCTGACGTTGTGGGAGACAAGATGGCGAAATGACCCAGAGCGCCATGCCATACCGTCCTTTGAACTAAGTCGAGCGTCGGGGCTGGGTCGAGGCCGGGTCGAGGCCGGATGGATAAGGCCGAATCCCCGATATCGCGGAGAACGGGCCTTGTCTTATCCTCCCTCGAGGGTGATTGATGGTGAACAGTGCGCGGTAAGGTGGGTATAGTGACGGGTTTCACCTCCCATCACGGGATGGGCGGTAAAACAGTGAGATCTGACACGGGTATTGTTCCCACGTCGATCCTGACCGCAGCCATGCCGGTAGGTGGTAGTAGATAACCGCATTGAATGCTATGGCTTTTGTCCTGGGGTAGGCAAAGAAAAGGTGTCGAGGTGCTCGATCCGGGCTCACGCGAGTCGGAGTTCTCCCCAGCGGGCGGTCGAGCCTTGCGCGGGTCGGAGCGCTGTCGAAGTACCTTGCGGCACGGGATGGGGCGCGGTCGAGGCGCCCGTCGAGCTGGCCTCGTACGAGTCGGAGCCGGGGCGCGGTCGAGGCGCCCCGTCGAGCGGGCCTCGTACGAGTCGGAGCCGGGGCGCGGTCGAGGCGCCCCGTCGAGCGGGCCTCGTACGAGACTGACTGGGTACGCGGTCGAGGTGGGCTATCTTTTATTGCGATTTCGGTCGTGTTAGTTTTTTGGCGATAGGTGCGGGTACCCCCGTACTGTTGGTACCGACAGTAGCCCCCGAGCCTTTGGGTGAGTGTGTGATCACTCTCCCAGTGGTTGGTCAGAATTGGAGTCGTAGCGCCATGATTTTTTCCGGCGGGGGCGCGCGAGCGCACCCGCCGGGTGTAGCCCCCGAGGCCTCGGTGGAGTATTGAGACTCCTCCGAGGTCTTGTACGCGTTTGATTGGGGAACGATTCGTTGCGGTCAAGCCCCCCGAGCCTCGCGCGCGCGAGGTCGATCAGGGTCCCGGCCGTCTTTTGCTACGCGACCCTCACGCTCCTTTTCCGAAAAAGGAGGAGGGGTGGAGAACGCCGTACTACCCTCGTTTGGGCGTGAGTTCCGACGATCTCCGGTGAGCTGCTAGCGGGGGAATTCGAGTGAGAGCCCGTGCCCCGTTCGTTAGAGGTCGGCTAGTGGCCCGGAGGCGCCCTCAAAGATGCCAAGAAGTGGTCGTGTGGATCTCGATTCCCTTCGACAGGATTCGAGGGCTCGATGCCTCCCCCGGAGGGATTCCTACGACGACCTTCTCCTTCGGCCTCGAATACGTCCTGGGGTGCCTCAAGAGCGTGGCTCGAGCCCTTGGCCATGTACGGGCGCACCCTGGGTCGTCCCTAACTCTGTTGCTCGAGGCCAGCTGTCGAACCCTGTTCGAGGGCCAGCTTTCGCTCCCTCGAGACTTATTCCGGGGCTCGGGGCCCGTTTCTGCGGTCGGGACCCCGAGCCTCGCGCGCACGAGGTCGATCAAAGTCCCGGTCGTCTTTTGCGACCCTCACGCTCCTTTTCTGAAAAAAGGAGGAGGGGTGGAGAACGCCGTACTACCCTCGTTTGGGCGCGAGTTTCGACGATCTCCGGTGAGCTGCTAGCGGGGGAATTCGAGTGAGAGCCCGTGCCCCGTTCGTTAGGGGTCGGCTAGTGGCCCGGAGACGCCCTCAAAGATGCCAAGAAGTGGTCGTGTGGATCTCGATTCCCTTCGATAGGATTCGAGGGCTCGATGCCTCCCCCAGAGGGATTCCTACGACGACCTTCTCCTTCGGCCTCGAATACGTCCTGGGGTGCCTCGAGAGCGTGGCTCGAGCCCTTGGCCATGTACGGGCGCACCCTGGGTCGTCCCTAACTCTGTTGCTCGAGGGCAGCTGTCGAACCCTGTTCGAGGGCCAGCTTTCGCTCCCTCGAGACTTATTGCGGGCTTCGGGCCCATTTTCCACATACCTGGGGATATTCGTCCGCAGATCCCTCCCTCGTTCGTTAGTCGGGCGCGTCTTTTGGGGAGGCGAGATCGGCGCGGTAGTGGGTGACGTGGCGTGTGGTCACGACGTGGGGGACGGCCACGTGCCCGACTCCTGCGAGATGTAAGGAAACGGTTAGGTGAGCGCATTTAATGCGGGAAACTATTCCTACCTTCTCGCGCGGCCGTTGGGCTTCCGCCTGGGCATATAAAGTTAAGGCCTAGGGGTCTATGTTCCCCACCGGTCCCTTGCGTTCCTGCAATCTTCTGCCTCAGACAATCTTTGCCTTATCGCGTTCTCCGCCCGCGTCGTCGCCGCCACCGCATCCTTTCCATCCATCCCCCCTCCGACAGCACCGATGGCAGGAAAGAGCCAGATCCTCCCCGCCGACGATTGGGCCGCCTCCTCGGTGACGGAGAGGAGGTTGGAAGAGTTGGTCGAGGACGGGCTGCTGCGGCCAAGGACGAGCCGGTGAAAACAAGCGATGGGGGTCGAGGGGGGTGAGGTCGCGGATCAGGCCGGTGCCTCGACGGCCGTTGGAGAGGTGAATACTGCGGGCGAGGCCGGTCCTTCCGTGGGACCGGGAGACGCCCCGGCCGGGTCATCCTCGTCGTGGCCCGACATCGCCGCGCTGGCGATAGCGCGGGCAGAGACGGAGCTGCTAAGGTGGGGGGCCGTCCCTTCAGTTTAGGGACGCTACGAACCCCGACGCCGAGCCCATCTTTGTCTTGAGCGACAAAGATGAGGTGCACCGATGGGAATACCTCGAGGGCATCCACCGGCATCTTGATCGGTTGCTCCGAGTGGCGTCCGATGCCGTGCGGAGTATGGGAGATGCCACCGAGGTATGATCGACCCGTCGGCTTTCTCCGTAGTTTTCTTGGTGTCTTTTTCCCTCGGCTTTGTGACCTTTTCGGATTGCGTTCAGGAGCTGAAGGAGTACTCCCGCCGCAAGTCGCTCTTCATTCGGGATGAGAGTGGCGTGTGGGGCGCGCTGTCCCAGCAACAGGTTCTGGTCGAGGAGGCCCAGAAACGGCTATCTGATCGGAACGCCGAGATGGCTGAGCTGCGCGTCGCATACGCGGTGGTGAAAGAAGAAGCGACGCAGGCACGGGCGGCCGAGGCCGTGATGCGCACTGGCATGGACAAGGCTCGGGAGGAGGCTGCCCAGGCCCGCAGGGATCTCGAGCCCCTGTCCATGCGGGTGAAGGAGCTCGAGGAGGATGTCTCCCAGGTTAGCCTTCAGCGTGACACCCTCAACGTCGAGGTCACGACGCTGAAGGGAGCCGTCCAAGAGAAGGACGCAGCTCTCGAGTCTGCTCGGCAGGAGATCGAGGCGCTAAAGGCAGCCATCAGCGACAAGGATAGCACCTTCCTGGGGCTCGAGCGAACGTGCGAGGGGCTTCGTGATGAGGTCGTGGGCCTGCAGACCCATATCGAGGGTAAGTGTGATTGTCACGGCCACGACGTTGAAGGCCCCGCGTTGGGTATTAATTTGTTTGTCGTGTTTCAGAGCTGGAGAGAGAGAATCGAGAGGCCCAATCTTCTGCCAACTCCTTCCAGAGCCTCCTCGAAGCCGAGATCCAGAGGACCCAACTTCTCCAGGGCGCGATCACCACCGTATGCGACGGCCTGGGGGTCGAGCCCGACGCCGACACCGGGGAAGATGTTCCGGGGAACTCCTTCGTGCGCCGGATGGTGGCGTTGGGCCGCCTTGCCCGGGAGAAGATACGGGACGGCCTCCATCACGGCGTGAAGAGGGCGCTGGCCGTCGTCCGTTCAGGGTTTGTGTTTGACATGAATCTCGTCGCCGAGGGCTTCGTCACAGACCTAGATCGGACAGACGAGGAGAACGTGGATGCTTGCGTGGAGCTAATTGAAGCCGCCGAAGAGCCTGGAAGCCGTCTGGCCTCGCTTTTTGAAGCTGAGGTGGTTCCGCCTGCCGACGACGAGGGCCTGTGAGCCAAATCTGGGCATGAAGGCCCATGTAATGAGTTAGTATTTCGAATTTTGGTCGTGGCGGCCGCGGAGGCCTTAAAAACTCGAAACATAAACCGGTTCGTGGTTGATTTAGTTTTACTCGAGCTTTTCTTCCCTTTATCGCTCGGACCGTGTTCTCGCGTGATTTACTTAGCACGCAGCTGCACCCTTTGGCGTAAGGGAGCGAGTGGAGGTACCGTAGCCTCGGAGGCGTAAGTGATCTCGCGGCTCAACTGCCCTCGAGCTTCAGGGTGATGTTGCGGCCTTGTAAATCGTGTGAGAGCCTGATCTAAGCGACAGGGGGTATGTTCTTTTTTAAATTTAGGAACCGTTGTTTAGATCTTCCTATCGTGAAGGCGTGCCTCTAAAAGGTGTAAGGGGTGAGTGGAGGTACCGTAGCCTCGGAGGCGTAGGTGATGCTCCAGACTCGAGAGCCCTCTTGAACCTTAGGGTGCTCTTTCAGCGAAGTCGATCTAAGAAGCGGTTCTTAAATTTTAAAAAAGAGCATAAGTTTTTTCGGGGACCGGGGGTTCCCCCCTTGCAGCCCCCGAGGGAGGGTCGACTCTGGGAGTGCAGGGTCGATCCTTCCTCATTACAAAACGAAAGTTTGAACATCGCTGTATTCTTTATTGACGAAAAAGAAAATGCAGAGCCTCGAGGCTTTTTAAGGAAAGAAGCGACGTAGCTGTTCAATGTTCCAAGCGTTGGTGAGGATTTTGCCCTTTTCGTTGGATAGCTTGTAGGTGCCCGGCTTTAGTACTTCTGCGATGATGTACAGCCCTTCCCATGGTGGTGTGAGCTTGTGCCGTCCCTTGGTGTTCTGGTTCCGCTGTAGCACCAAGTCACCGACGTTGAGGTCACGCTTGCGGACGTGTCTGTCGTGGTAGCGTCGGAGACTCCACGCAAAGATGTCGACGTTTGCGCGGAGAAAGTCAACGAGCACTGCTTCCTATTTAGGATCGAGGGTGGCACTGATGCTCAGTGCCTTTCCCTTGGGACCAGCGGGGTCGAGGGGTACGAGTTTGACATCTTCGGTGGGCTCGA
The DNA here is from genome assembly GCA_038087645.1 of Saccharum hybrid cultivar R570. NCBI lineage: Eukaryota > Viridiplantae > Streptophyta > Magnoliopsida > Poales > Poaceae > Saccharum > Saccharum hybrid cultivar. The sequence continues at coordinate 1,788,636 of JAQSUU010000664.1, read as the reverse complement.
AGCAGCCGGCATGGCGTTTTGGGTCGGGAATCGTATTGGCGAGACCGTCGAGGTCTGCAGCCAAGATCGCTGACTCCAAAATAGCCTCGCCGTGCTCGACGCACTCGACGTCGCACTCGTAGGCATGTTCATATGAGGGCCCTATAGTGATGACACCGTTTGGGCCTGGCATCTTGAGCTTGAGGTAGGTGTAGTTCGGAATTGCCATGAACCTGGCGTAGCATGGGCGCCCTAGGATAGCGTGGTACGTTCCGCGGAATCCGACCACTTCAAAAGTGAGAGTCTCCTTTCTGAAGTTGGCCGGTGTGCCAAAACAAACAGGCAGATCGACCCGCCCGAGGGGTTCCGCCCGTTTTCCTGGCACGACTCCGTGGAAACCCCCGACGCTAGGTTGGAGGCGCGCTCTCTCGACCCCCAGAAGGTCGAGGGTCTGGGAGTAGATGATGTTGAGGCTGCTTCCGCCATCCATGAGCACCTTGGTGAGGCGTGTGTTGGCGATGACGGGGTCAACAACGAGCGGATAGACCCCCGGGTTGGGGACGTAGTCCGGGTGGTCGTCACGGTCGAAAGTGATGGCCACCGCGGACCAATCAAGGAAGCGGGGTACTGCCGATTGTACGGAGAAGACCTCGCGCCGTTCTCGCTTGCGTTGGCGCGCAGAGAGGCAGGTCGAGGGCCCTCCGTAGATCATGAAGCAGTCGTGGATCTCGGGAAATTCCCCGTCCTTGTCGTCACCCTTAGGGTCCTCCTTCTCGTCCTTCTTGGCGCCGGCACCCCTGAAGTACCTGCGCAGCATGTGACAATCCTTGAGGTTATGGTTAGTGAGTCCCTTGTGGTAGGGACACGGCTCTTTGAGCATTTTGTCGAAGACGCCCCCGCCGGGAGGGCCTCGAGGTTTCTTGTGCTCGGTAGCAGCGACGAGCTCGTCGGCCGGGGCCTCGAGCTTGCCCTGCTGGCCTTTTTCTTCTTGCGGTTGTTTCTCTTGGGGCCTCGGGTGGAACTCGTGGGATCGTCGACCTTCTGCTCCCCCCTTTCCGAGTCGCCGCCAAAGATTGCACCAACCGCCTCCTCGCCGGCGGCGAAGTTGGTGACGATGTCCATCAATCCGTTGGCAGTGAGTGGGGTGTTACGGCCCAATTCTCGGACCAACTCCTTACAGGTGGTGCCGAAGAGGAAGGTCGTAATTACGTCGGAGTCGGTGATGTTGGGGAGCTCGGTACGCTGCCGGGAGAAGCGTCGGAGGTAGTCCCGGAGGGATTCATCTGGTTTCTGCTTGCAGCTCCGGAGGTCCCACGAGTTGCCGGGGCGCATGTAGGTCCCCTTGAAATTTCCCTCGAACACCCTCACGAGATCGTCCCAGTCGTGGATCTGCCGAGGTGGGAGATCCTCGAGCCAGGCTCGGGCGGTGTCGGAGAGGAACAGGGGGAGTTGTCGAATGATGACCCGGTCGTCGGTGGCCCCGCCCAACTGACACGCCAAGCGGAAATCGGCGAGCCAAAGTTCGGGTTTGGTTTCGCCGTTGTATTTGGTGAGAGTCATGGGGGGGCGGAACCGAGCCAGGGGCACCGTCTCACGGATTGCCTTACTGAAGACCTAAGGACCTAGGGGCTCGGGTGAAGGGCTACGATCTTCCGAGCTATCGTAGCGTCCGCCCCTGTGGACGTGGTAGCCTCGAGCCACACCGTCACCGTGCTTGCGCGTGCGGCGCTCGACGATGTTGCCACGGGTGTCTCGAGGCTCGCGGTCGTTGCCGGTGGGCTCAGGGGCCGGTGCTACCCGGTTTCGCCGGGCAGGCTCGGGGTGAACCGAGGCTTCTCTCTCCTGTCGGGAAGGCTCGAGGATCCACTCCGAGGCTGCCTCGCGTCGCCTCGAGGCAGAGCTCTTGGCCTGCTGCATGGCGGCGGTCTCGAGGAGTTCTCGGATTTCATCTCGAGCCCGACGGGCGTTGGGGTTTGATGGCTCGGGCATATTGCGGAGGAGCATGGCGGCGGCAACGACGTTCTGGCTGGCTCGGGCGAAAACCGGGGGGTCGACCACCCGGTCCTCGTCGATGAGACGATTGACGTCGCGAGCTCTCTCGCGAGCTCTCCCGCCAAGTGCGTGTTCCGCACGCTCACGCTCGAGGGTTTGTTGGAGTAGATCCAGGTTTTCCCGTTCCTCATCAAGCCTGTCCTGCAACTCGCGAATCTGTTCGAGCTGCGCTCCTTGATCCACAAGGAACTGAGGCTCGTCTCGCTCGGCAGGAGGCTCGACATGAGGTGGCGTGTGCCTTTCTTCGACTGGCTCTTCGTCCTCTGATTCCGAAGTGCTTTCAACGTCGATGTTGAAGCACTCGCGGGTCGGATCATAGGTGTCGTCAGCCGAGTCGGAGTCAGGACCGCCAAAGTAGTAATATGACGGGGGAACGTGTGGCCATTGCCAATCGTCACTGAGGCGGCGACGTAAAGAAGCAGTCACACGGGGCTCTGTTTTCGGTGTCTCCGTAGAGTCCCGATAATCAGAAGCCGGTGTGGATGCAACGAGGTCCAGAGTGGAGCGTAGATGGTGCCCGGGGAGTTCCTCATAAGCACTCATGTGGGTGCTCACGGAGGATGCGTACACCCGGGCAGCCGAGTCTAGCCCAAACGGGAATGGTGATGAAGATGTCGCTGCCCATGCTGAAATGGATGCTCTGGACAGTGGTGTCTCACCGGACGGGGGCGCGGCGGGATTTTCCGTCGGCATGTCACCCTCAGCCAAGCTCGTCCTTCCCAAACCTTCCAAAAGGAGATCTAGGCTGGCGCCCGGCTGGGGGGTGCCGGACCGGGGGACCCCATCGCCCTCCGCGGGGTGAAGACGGTGGCTGTACCGGGCTCGTCGTCGTCGGGCGGCCCGCGCCCGCCTGGAGCGACGGTGCCGGTGGATTGCTCCCCCGGGCTGGGAGAGCTCGTAGTCCTCGTCGGTTGGGTGCCTGGGCGGAAGTAGGACCATGTCGTAGCCAGAGCTGAGCGACATGAACTCCAAACTCCCGAACCAGATCACCGTGGCCAACGGAATCGGACGTTCGGGGTCAGCCATCCAGGAAGAAAGGCGAGAAAGCGACGTTTTCACGCAGCGATCCCCTACCTGGCGCGCCAACTGTCGATGTTCGGACCCACGGGGGTCCTAAACCAACGAGTAAATGCTGCGTGTCTCTTTCCTGGATGGTGATGCAAGGAGAACACACGGGGGTTTATCCTGGTTCGGGCAGAAGAAGGCCCTACGTCCAGCGGGGGGGATGTTTGTATTTCCTTGCACCGAGGTGCTCGTGTAGGGGTTACAAGCATGCGAGAGAGGGTGTCGAGCCCAAGTCTCAAAGAGAAAAGAGGAAAAAGGCGGTTGCTTGAGATGTCGATCTTCTGTTTTGTGTTTTTCGTTCTGTCTTCGTCCCCCCCTCCGTTGAACCCTGGCCTGCCCTTTTATAGGGTGAGGGGAGGCCAAGACGACGGGGAGCCTTGAGGTGATGCTTTGTCGATTCCTGTTGAGTTGACTGTAACGACGTGCCTTGGGAATGGCCGGCCATCCCTGGACACCCTGACGTTGTGGGAGACAAGATGGCGAAATGACCCAGAGCGTCATGCCATACCGTCCTTTGAACTAAGTCGAGCGTCGGGGCTGGGTCGAGGCCGGGTCGAGGCCGGATGGATAAGGCCGAATCCCCGATATCGCGGAGAACGGGCCTTGTCTTATCCTCCCTCGAGGGTGATTGATGGTGAACAGTGCGCGGTAAGGTGGGTATAGTGACGGGTTTCACCTCCCATCACGGGATGGGCGGTAAAACAGTGAGATCTGACACGGGTATTGTTCCCACGTCGATCCTGACCGCAGCCATGCCGGTAGGTGGTAGTAGGTAACCGCATTGAATGTTATGGCTTTTGTCCTAGGGTAGGCAAAGAAAAGGTGTCGAGGTGCTCGATCCGGGCTCACGCGAGTCGAAGTTCTCCCCAGCGGGCGGTCGAGCCTCGCGCGGGTCGGAGCGCTGTCGAAGTACCTTGCGGCACGGGATGGGGCGCGGTCGAGGCGCCCGTCGAGCGGGCCTCGTACGAGTCGGAGCCGGGGCGCGGTCGAGGCGCCCCGTCGAGCGGGCCTCGTACGAGTCGGAGCCGGGGCGCGGTCGAGGCGCCCCGTCGAGCGGGCCTCGTACGAGACTGACTGGATACGCGGTCGAGGTGGGCTATCTTTTATTGCGGTTTCGGTCGTGTTAGTTTTTTGGCGATAGGTGCGGGTACCCCCGTACTGTTGGTACCGACACTTAGATTAATTGAAGCATACTTATTTTGATATTTGTTGGTACATTTGGATCCTCCAGTTTATTATGGCTCATTCATCTAGAGGCTAGCAGAATGAAGAGTAAGTAGCTATTCAATTTTGTGAAACTTTTTTTAATAGTCTATACTAATAATAAGATTCCCAGTTGATGATGATTCAAGTATTAAACCACTGCTATCCAGCTTTGATCGCTTTGAGTATCCCAATTTGATAACTGGAATTCCTTGAAAATCTATATATGCTTAGAGCTTGCAGATATAAAATAGAAATACAGATCTATATATTCTTGTAATATCAGTATGAGGATTGCAATTTGGTCTACATTATCACATCCGAGTCCCTTAAACATCTTATCATCATACAGGTGCCGTATCGGTATTGAGTGCACTCCTAGCATCTGAACATATGCCATCATTGATGGACCCATTTATCATCAATAGGCTGCTGCTCCTCTACCTTTCTGCCCACACTGAGGCCAAGTTCCCTTACCCTACCGATCTCCTCTGTTTGCATTATTTTTTTTCTTCAGATTTTCCTCCTTTGTCCTCCATGATTGTAGGTAATTTTTTTGTAGACCCAGATTTTCCAATAATGTCATCAAACTGAAAAATGTCTTCCCTCTTACTATCAAAAATAGCATTTTTGACTTCAATAGTCATCAGGGAATCCAGTTTAAATTTCATGAAATTGGACCCATACTCATTGAACACCACTTTCCTGAGTTCCATATTGTCAAAGTTGCCAAACCTCAGTTGCTCATAACCAGGAACAACTAGATCTCCCATCAATAAACTTTCATCTTCACTGTCCTCAGACGAAGCTTGCTGCTGACTTGCAGTCCCAGAACCATCACCCACAACCTGTTTCCCTTTGCTGGTACTGTAGGTCTTGCTCGGTCCAGCTTCAGAGGGCTGACCAGGCTGCTTAGTTTGCTCCATCTTCTGTTTCTTGGGCGATGGAAAGTCTTCTTTTTGTTGATCCCTTTCATTCCTTATCCATTTAGTTCCTGTAGGATCAGTATACCCATCCTGTGGTACTTCTCTCTGGAAAAAATAATCATAAAAATGGAAATCCAGCACCCCATCCACAGAAGCCGGTACTTTAGTAACATCCCTGCAGCCAATTTTAACCCTGACATAATCATTTTTGTGAAGGCTATCTCTGTCAACTTCCAAGGGCAGCCCCACCTTTGAGGCAACCATACAGACATTAGAATATGACCTTTTTTCAAAAGGAATGTTGGTGATTCTGAACCAAGCCACATCCAGGGGTCCCTTGGACACAGAAATAGGATTCCACTTCTCAACTTTGATGACCACCTCAGGAGCCGACCGCATTCTCATCTCAGTGAAATGGGCTAAGTCATCAATATTCTGAGAGTTTGGGAACCTCATCTGGTATTTACCCTCTCCAATTCTTTTAGCATACCATCTCCACGAAGAATTTGGTCCAGCCTTCAATTTGAACTCATTTTCAATTTGCCTAGCACTTGCTTGACCAGCAGTGACAGTCACCAAGGCAGTAGTAGACATGTCCTTTATACCTTCCTCATTACTAACACTCTCAGTAACGTGAAAACCTTGACCATAAGCAGAAAGGCCACAGAAAGGAGAGATGAACTCCCATGGCATCTTAATTGAGCATACTCTTGCCACATGACCTTCCTTATGACAACTCGAGCACATCACAGGACTAGGACAAGCATTAGCCACATGCCCCACCTTTCCACATATGGGACAGAGCAAAGGTCTGTCAGGTTGCTCACTACTCCTAAAACAATATAAAGTGAGGTAACAGTACACCTAACAAAACACCAATATGAAAAGCAGCAAAAGGACAGCATGTGAATGAAAAAAAGTAATGGGTCAAACAGGATCCTACTTATCATTTGTCTACAACTTCCTAGATAAAACAAATTACCAGCATTAAAAAGGATAAGATATGGACAAGTCACACTTGCAAATTACCAGCATTAAAAATGATAAGATATGGACAAGTCACACTTGCAGTTTCAGCGGACAGCAGTGTACAGTGCCTACCAAACATACATCCCAAACCTGAAGTAATTGCATGGTCCAGTTGACGCAATAAAGCTAATTGTTGACATGAATATAATTTGCATTAACTGGACTCTTTTTATCTATCAATCACATTATGCCAGACCAGAGGACCAGGCCAGCAGAAAACAACCATTCTCAGAGTACTCATGTCAAACAATCCAGCAAAACATACGTATTCAGAATTTCAGCTATGACCTTGTTTAGATACCCAAATTCATTCCTAAATTCTACTATGCAAAAAAGAGATTCTCCATCACATCAAAATGTCGGCAAATGCAGGGAGTACTAAATGTAGATGAAATCATAAACTAATTGCACAGTTTTGTTGTACTTTACGAGACGAACATTTTGAGTCTAATTAATTATTTTTTGGACAATTTTTTACATAAAAAACAAAAAATGCTACCGAAACACTGTACCAACACTGCCCGAATCGCCCCCCCCCCCCGACTCGGCCATCTAAACAAGGCCTATTCATCCAACATGGCAATATTTCAGAAGTTTGCAGTTGTGGAAGCAGGCATTGAGATGTCAATCGGTCAAACATATTGCAGCACAGATCTATTCCAAAAAAAAAACAGAGGAGAGAGGGTGGATGAAATCGGTGGTTTACCCGGAGCCAGAGACGGCAGCCAAGGACCTGACGTAGGGGATGAAATCGGCGTAGTAGGCGCTGCCAGGGATGAACTTGATGGTGCGTGTGGTACGGCCCTCGATGTCCATGGCCACCACCGTCTCGGAGCTGGGGTCCCACATGACGACCTCCGCCTTGCCCTGCGAGCGGAGCAGCTGGACGTGCTGGCGTCCCCTGAGGCAGCCGCCCTCGAAGTGGCCTGCCAGAGACCACGAGACGGCGCCGCGGCGCGCGAAGTCGAGGCGGATCACGACGACGGCTTGGACGCGCTCGTCCATGCACGTGACGCAGAGCGTGCCCTCCATCTCGCCGAGCTCCCAGTAGCGCCACTGCATCACCTCGGCGGGCGCGGGGACGAGGTCGGCGCAGCGCGAGACGGGCTCGTAGCAGAGGAACGGGCCCATGGTGGTGCGCCAGAACGCGCATCCGAGCGCGCCGACCCCGGATCCCGGCTCGACGGTGTCGGCGTCGGCGACATCCGCGCCCATGGTCCACTTCCGCGCCCTGGACGAGAAGGACTCGAAGGCGTAGATGCCGTCCCCGATGGGGAACGCGACAGCGACGTGGTAGTGGCGGTAGAACGGCTTGTACTCGGCGTCGGCGCCGCGCTCGGGGTCGGAGTCGCGCGGGTCGAGGTCGAACGCGATGACGACGGCGGGCTCGCCGTGGGCGCGGTGGTCGCGGGCCGGGGGCGGGAGGCGCTCGTGCTCGAAGGTGGCCGGGTTGGCGACGTAGTAGGCGTTGGAGACGGTGCCGCGGAGGCAGACGAGGCCCCGCGTGGAGGCGAGCGCGGCGACGGGCTCGTGGGGGAAGAAGGCGGCGAACGTGGGGTCCGGGACCAGCTGCTTGCCGACGTAGTGGTCGCGCGCGGCGGCGGGGAGGGGGAGCGGGTCGAAGGCGGCGTACGCCACGCCCCCCGCCAGCGTGTGGTGGAAGAGCCCCGAGAGCGGCTTGGGCAGCGGCGGGGTCGCGTGCGTGTCCTCGGCGTCCGACAGCGCGTACATGCCCTCGGGGTCGTCGGGGTCGGCGGCGGCGGCGGCGTGGTCGGGCTCCGAGTCGGAGCCGGCGCGGGAGGAGCTGGGGGTGGTGCAGCCGGACGAGAGCGTGATGACGCGGTCGTCGTCGGAGGACGAGGAGGAGGAGGCCAGGACGACCCAGTCGTCGACGGAGTCCTGATCCGAGTCCATGGCGAGCGAGCGGGCGGGCGGTGGATCGGATGGGTCGCTGCTGGCGGTGAGGGGGATGGGAGTGCGGATTTGCGCCGCGCGTGGGCCGGCGTGGTTGGTTGGTTAGTTACCTTGCGAGAGGAGGGGGGCCCACGCCCACTTGCCCTCCGCAACACTAACAGTCCCACCCGGCGGCCATGCAATGGATCCGCCAGTTTAATTATCAGGCCTGATTTAGATTCTAAAGTTTGCCTTCCAAATTCTCTGTATAGAATTTCTATTTCCCGTCACATCAAAATGACAGTATATATATGGAGTACTAAATATATATGAAATAAAAGACTAATTGCACAGTTTAATTGTACTTTACGAGACGAACATTTTAAGCCTAATTAATCAATGTTTGGACAATTATTACCAAATAAAAACAAAATTGCTACAGCGTGACGTGATATTTACTATGCAGATTTGGGCTCCAACCTTTGTGATCTAAACAAGGCCTCAATATCAATGTATTACGATTGGGAAGGTACTGCTATGATTAATATACAGTGAATTCCTCAGTTTAATAATATATATATATATATATTCAAACATGGATGGCGTCAGCATTAATTAATGACACCAAATAAGCATATGTTGTGACCACAAGATTTGTCCACTTGTTTGCGTCAGCATTAATTAATGACACCGAGCGAGCGGATGGAGTAGACGAGACGGGTGAAGGGTCACGGGTCAAGCTGAGCCCACACCCGCAGGCAGGGATCAAAACAGAACAGAAATATTTTGAATCGATCGTTTTCGTTTTCTATATTATGAACCGTTTTTTAACATGAAAAATTATCAGTTTCAATTGGTTTCACGACTATTTTTAACTATTTTTTTATACTCTTTAATTGCTAAATATAGAAATATTCCGAACCGACCGTTTTCGTTTTTCTACATCATAAATCCATTTTCGACCGTTTTCGACAGTTTTCATCCTTACCCGCAGGGCGACAACACGTCGCCTTCTCGCTACGGGACAGGGCCTTGGGCTCGTCGCCTACTACGTCCATCCTGTTACCATGCCGTGTTTAGTTGGTCCGATTTTGGAGGTCCAAAATCTGTACAGTAAAAGATTCTCTATTGTAGCATTTCGTTTGTATTTGTGAATTTTTGTCCAAACATTGACTAATTAGGCTTAAAAGATTCGTCTTACAAAGTACAACTAAACTGTGCAATTAGTTTTTGATTTCATCTACATTTAGTACTCCATACATGTGCCGGCATTTTGATATAATGGGAAATCTTCTTTTTACATAGTGAAATTTGAGAGAAAATTTAGCATCTAAACGAGGCCCCAGCGAATTGGATAAACACTCCTAGTACGTGCGTGTCAAGTTATTTTTTTAATAATATAATAATGATTGTCATTATAATATGATAATCGAACCACAAAAGTCCAGGACACGGTGAGTTGATGCCAAGCGCGTGGGGTCGTTGTGTCTCAGACGCGTCGTTGTAGTACGTACTTGTATACTGTCAATGCGCCGTGTCTCCTCCGAGCTCACGACACCTCACTTTGTGGTACTAGTACACAACTACACTGGCAGAGCTCGAGCTCGAGATTGCCTATCGATGGTTATCATAATGGACTGGGCATGTCATAATAACTGTATTTTTTAAGTTTATATCTCATCATCTCGTGCCATCCATTTGATTGCTTTCGTTTTAAATTTTGTTTCTCGAGTTATTATTGCGCGTAGTGTCATTGGAAATGATGGAAAAACAACCTCGAGGTTTTTCTTTTTGAAAAGAAACTGTGGAGCAAAAGCTCCCAGCAGCACACCAATTCACCAAATATATTAAAATTGAAAGGAAGGGTACAAGACATAGCCAAGAGCTAACTAAAGAGCAGACTCGCTAACACAAGCCTAGAGAAGCAAGGGAAAAAAAAACCTATAAACTGTTGAGCCGATTCATTACAACCTCAAGGTTAGTTACTAGAGTTCACTTTAAGTGGAAAGTGTCAACGTTAATCAACTCCGATCTGATTATAATAAACTTGTCCAAAGGGGGCCACATTGTGAAAGCCGGCAGGGGCATATATAGATGTTTTTGTGGAGCCGTGATTCGACGTCTTGCTCGCTTTTCTTCCTCGTCGCCACTGAACCAAAAGTCATGACTGATGACTCGAAAGTCCTGACGATCTTTTTTTGCTTGTGCTTCTTTTTCATACACGTGTCTCGATCGTGCTTGCATTGCGGCCAATCGCCTTGTCCACGGGGGTGTATTATGATGTTTATCTTGTGCATCCTTTTTAAAAGGTAGGCATAATGGAGTAATCTTTTTCAATAAAAACAAATTGCAGCTTGTGCATGTAAATTTAACTTAGTTAAACCCGTATTTGAGATATTAAATTTCGGTATATGATTCATATTTTTCATGATTTAAACAAATAATTTTAACGAGAAGACAAGATCAGACGAACGAATAGTTTCACTATCGCAAGACTTTGTAGGATAACCAATTCGTGGTTATATGAACGATTTCTATGTCGTCCACAAGTTTGGTAGCGGACAGGGCCCCTGTCCCCTGCCGCCTCCCGTGCGCATTTATATACCTAATAATAAAGAGGTAAAATTTTTCTTCACCTATTTTTTATCCGACCATCCCTTACTTTGTGAATATGAAAAACCACCTATAGGTCTTCTCTTTATATAACTAGGAATCTAATCCAATTAGATCATTCTTTCCGAAATTGACCCGAGCAAGCCTTGCTTGCATGTTGTCCTCCGCCTTCCCCCAATCACAAAGTATGGATCGTTCCTGACTTCCCAAATCTTCCGTAAAAATAAATCAAATTTCCAATACGAAACCTATTCTGACACGGCTTCTTACCACAGATATAAAACCAAAACCAGGAGAGGGTACCAATGAGACCAAACAAAAACTCGGCCACTTATTCGTCGAGAGTCTATAAAGCAAAAAAAACCCGACTAGATGGATTCTTAGACTCCAATATAAAATACGTGGACAAAAAACACATCATCAGGAAAAAGGTATTATTGCAAATATTAGCTAATACCATGGACGTCATGGTTAACAATAAAATAAATTGTAGCTTTTAATTTTGATTTTTGAAAAAGGTAGAACATAAATAGATACATATCATTCTGTTGTTGCTTTGCGTGATTATTTGATGTTTTTTCTCCCGTTACAACGTACGGACATATTTGCTAATATTCACAAGACTGCCGCTTGTTTGGCGTACGACAGATGATACTATACTGAGAGCCCAGTTCAGGGCAGCTGCCCAGCTGCAACAAAGTGCAAGCCGCGCAGCCCCAAGCAATGGCAGTTTGCGAGGATAAACAGCCTCCTGTAATGTAATAATGCAAGCAAGGGTCAGATAGAGAGCTCAACAAAAAGAAGCGAGTGGTTTCAGAGAAGAGAAGCCAAGCAAATAGTACTTTCAGCCAAATTTGTTAGCTAAATCTGTCAGCCATTTAGCAGTGTTTTTCTCTCATAACAAATCAGCGAACAGTACTTTTAGCTATAGCTTTTCAGCCAAGCGAACAGGGTGTGTCCAACACATTGTTTTCTGTTTCACCCTGTTCGCTTATGCTGAAATTTGGTTTATGTTGATGCTTATGCTGAAATGTTGTGAGAGAAAAACATTGTTCCATGACTGAAAAGTAGTGCTGAATTAGCTCAAGTGAACAGGACAGTCAGTGCCCAGCACATTTGTTAGCCGGAGTGCAGATAGAGAGCTTAGACTACCCGCACTCATTGACCTCTGTATTCATCCTCTATACGTCCTAGTCAGCAAGATTCTCTCCTCTATACTCAATTCTTCCACACTCATCCATCCTCTATACCATCCTCTATCCACTCTATCCACTGTGGGACCCACTTGTCACTTTATCTAAATATATTCATGTGTGATCTAGTTTTGAAGGATTTATTGAGACGAATTTAATGGTGAAATCGAAATTTAATTTGGATTTTTGGTTTGTGAGTTATAGCATTTTTTCCTTTGTTTAGCTAGTGGGGCCCACCACTATAGAGTATAGAGTAAGCACAGTATCACTCTAAATATAGAGTCAGAGAAAGGATAAAGTATCGTTTTAGAGTACCTAGTGCAGCAATTTTTACTCTATATTCATACTCTAAAGCTTTAGAGTATCGTTTTAGAGTACCACTTCGGGCAGTCTTATAGCCTGAAGAAAATCTGGCAGTAACAGTAACAGCACATGCACAACTTTGGTGTCGGCGGTGCCGAACAAATCCAGAGTTTTCTGTAGCACCCACTGTTCTTACCCGTCAGCATACAGCAAAGGCCAAAGGGCAGGGCAATTGGATGGGTGCATGAAGGGGCAGCAGGCTGCAGCCCAGCCGGATTCCAGCATAGGGCACTACCTTTTGCCGGAGGAAAAAGTCTAATTGACCCCCAACTATTGGGGGTGGTCTAGTTTATCCTCTCAACTATGAAACGGTCTAATTTACCCTCTAAACTTTGCAATACCGGCCAAATCACCCCTCGAGCGGTTTTGGACGGTGATTTTGCTACAGTAACCACGGTTTTGCTACAGTAACCATGGTTTTGCCCTTTTTATTTATTTCGTCTGAATCTTTGAAAAATCATAGTAAATCGTAAAAAAATCACAAAATAAAAAATTCAATTTTGTTGGACTCCACATGAGTAGATCTACACAGTGAATATATAATATAGTATGCTTTAGTACAAAGTTTTTGCTATAAATTTTGATCTATTTTTTCTGTAATTAATTTGAATAATTCATACAACAAAAACTTTGTACTAAAGCATACTATATTATATATTTACTGTGTAGATATACTCATGTGGAGTCCAACAAAATTAGATTTTCCATTTTATGATTTTTTTGTGATTTACTACGATTTTCCAAAGATTCAGACGAAATAAATAAAAAAGAAAAGGACAAAACCATTTGTACTGTAGCAAAACCGTTGTTACTGTAGCAAACCCGCCGTAAAAACCACTCGAGGGGGTGATTTGGCCGGTTTTGCAAAGTTCAGGGGGTAAATTAGACCGTTTCATAGTTGAGGGGGTAAACTAGACTACCCCAATAGTTAGGGGGTCCATTACACTTTTTCCTTTTGCCGGATGTCACCTGCTGCGCTGACGAGTTTCTTACGGCAAAATTCAACTCAGGCCAAAGATCTACGAGGGGACACCGACAAAGCTACTTTCTTACAACTATGCCAGTGAGGCAGTGAGCAGGGTTCCACACCTTGCGTTTATGCAGCTTCATGCATATACATGCCCTCTATTATGAGTATGGTTCATTTATCCGCCAGCAATGATTGTACGATCCTTGTGAAACACAGGGTCTGTGGGGAGGTTACCCGGATCAGCTATCCTGACTCACCAGGGAGCAATCCACACTCTTAACCTGATAGCTTCAAGGAGCTGAGGTGATACGACCTCCTTTTCGCCTTCATCTGTACTACTCTAGGAGAGTTCAGCACCCCAACCTCTGTACAAAATCACTTTGGCCTTGTTTAAAATCCAGAGTTTGGCCACCAAATTCACTATGCATAATTCATATTCTCCGTCATATAAAAATGTCGGCACATATATGGAGTACTAAATATAGATGAAATAAAAAACTAATTGTACAGTTTTGTTGTATTTTGCGAGACGAACATTTTAAGCCTAATTAATCAATGTTTAGACAATTATTACCAAATAAAAACAAAATTGCTACAGTGTGACGCGACACTTACTATGTAAAGTTTGGTTCCCAATTTTAGAATCTAAACATGTCCTTTGTTTGTTTCTCGTGACACTAGAACCGATCCTGTCGCCTCCTGTTTCCATTGGACATCAAAGAAACTCAGATGAATGTGGTGCTTCTAGGATCAAATTATTCTCTGTTACAAGTTACAAACAAAAAAAAGCACAAGGTAAAAGAACAGAGCATTTTGTGGGTCAGATCATGGCCAAAAAAGCATGAGAATTTATTCGTGGGGACTCACGCCGCTCCGTTCCCCCGCATGCGCGCCCGCACGGGGTCGTGTCTCGATCTGCATCCGTTCACGTTTCCCACGTCTACCGCTCGCGTCCCTCCGCTCCCACACGCATGCACGCAGGTCCAGCGGCTGCGTGCAGGTGACTGTGGTAGGTGGGTCCAACTACAACATTCAAATACCAGATCTACTTTTGTAACATCCAGATGAAACATTTACAACATACGTCTAAAACAGATAAAAATTTGGGACATATAGTTAAAACACCATTGCAACATGTGCAACATCCCAATCTACTTTTGAAACATACAGATGCAACACTTGCAACATAAAAAAAAGACAAATGAAACACTCGAGACATGCGTCTGAAACACTTGCAACATACGTATACAAAAAGCAGATGAAACATTGGGGATAGACACTTGTAATATACGTGTACAACAATTACAACATATGCAACATCCCGATCTACTTTTCAAATATCCGCATGAAATAATTGAAACATACATCTAAAGGTGAGGACCATGGGTGGATCTATATACACTGCACGGGGTGCAGGCGCACCCACAAAAATATCAGTAAACAGTGATTATGATCAATTTTTCACCATATTCGCACCTATACAGTAAAATCATATGCACCCACAAGGCAAACACACCCCCTCACATTTGCTCTAGCTCCGCCCCTACTGAGGACAATGGTGCAGGGGTGGATGGACCATAATGGTACAACAATACAAATTTAGGGACCTGAGTGTGAAATTTAAAAGTATTGGGACATGTAACAGAACCTGGGACAAGTTTAGAGAGCTAAATGCACAATTTAAAAGTATCGGGACCTGGATGAGAACTTAGGACAAGTTTAGGGAGCTAAATGTGCAATTTAAAAGTACCGAGACCTGAATAAGAACTCGAAACAAGTTTGATGACTGCTAGTGAAATTCACTCTTCTTTTTAAAAACACACGCATCACGTCTATTAAAACTTGTTGATGAGCTATCCTTTAATTAGTTTGCTTGTTAACGTGTGGCGTTGTATATATATGTCGAACAAACTCAATCAAAACAAGTACTATGCTCTTCTTTTTTGTGCTACGCCGAAGCAATTTTCTGTAGCATCACACATGGGGATCTTTGAAGCTATCCACATACATCATCTTCACTCAATTTCATTCTAATTTTTTATAATCCCCGCTGCAATGCGTGGGGTATCTTCTAGTTCATATAAACACATATGTATCTACACTCACGTTTATTAACACAAGCATGATACCTTAACCTCTGTTAGTATCTTCAAAAGAATCAATTCAAGATTGAAAAATAGTCACTACAAGCACCTCGTTGTCATCCAACGCATCATCTCTCAGAAAAAGAATAACATCATTAAATTTAAGAAAATACGACCAACCCATATCAAGTCGAGTATTTGAACATAAGTAGGTATGTTCCACCGTAAGTAACCTAGTGATGAACAACTCCTCTCCTCACACACAGCCATTTCTTGAGTTAGGGATTAGCGGGACTTCACCCAAAATACTTAGAAACGTCAGAGCTAGAGCCCCTCAATGGCTCAATGTGCCCATCCAAACACACCCTACGATCAGGAACATACGTGCATGTCCTCGGTGCTTAGAGTGTGCTTGCCTAATGAATACTCTGGCTTGCTATCTCTTTTGCAAAGGTACGCTAGATGTCATGTAACTTGATATATCGCTTCAAGAGACCAAAGAGAAAATTAAGGGTCTATTGGTAGAGCTTCTCCTACTCCTAATTTTGTACGGGAAGTAATTCTACAGCCTAAAGTGAGCAACTACGATTCTCTACAATAGATTATATGCATCAAGTGATCAATCATGTTGAAGGTCCTAATGGCTAGAGAGGGTGAATAACCTATAAAAATTTCTACAACACTAAACAAAGTGGTGAGACAACAAAGAGGTGAAGCGAATGTTGCGCTAGCCTACTAAATATGCAAGCCACCTATCACAAATCTAGTGGCTATAATCT
Source organism: Saccharum hybrid cultivar R570 (assembly GCA_038087645.1). Lineage (NCBI taxonomy): Eukaryota > Viridiplantae > Streptophyta > Magnoliopsida > Poales > Poaceae > Saccharum > Saccharum hybrid cultivar. The sequence goes on along the minus strand of JAQSUU010000664.1, from coordinate 1,772,487 downwards.
CTATGCACACAAAGGCTATATCACTATATTAAGTTAGTGAGCTCTTAAAGACTAATTAAAAAAGTCTCACTAACCACCAGACACGACTCTTGCTTGCCCTCAAAACTAGCTACACTAAAGGGTCAAGCTACATTAACAAATATAATTACACGGGAAGGATGGAGTGTTATACCGCCGTGTAGAGGAATGAACCAATCACCAATGGAGCCGATCAATCACAAGAATAAATATCAATGAAGACCAATCACCTTGGAATCAAATGATGACACAATGATTTTTTTACTGAGGTTCACTTACTTGCTGGCAAGCTTTCCTCATTGTGGTGCTTCACTCACTTAGAGGTTCACGCGCTAATTGGCATCACACGCCAAACCCTCAATAAGGTGTCGCACAGCCAACACAAGATGAGGATTACACAAGCCACGAGCAATCTACTAAAGTACCTTTTGGCTCTACGTCGGGAAAATGTCAAGAATCCCTCACAATCACCATGATCGGAGCCGGAGACTGTAACAGAACCGCCCAATTATACGAGATTAAGTAGGAAAATCATCCAACGGAAGGACAATTTAACAAACTTAAGCCCGTATAACCCGGTAGTCCGTGAAATCTTGACGGATTTCAAACCATTTCACATAACAGCCGAGATCGTACTAAGTTTAGCGGTTACCATCATAAGTTACATAAAAGTTCGTGGCATAAAATACATCGGAGTTTAAACATAGTTATTACAAACTAGGTTCGAATAAAAGTAGCGGAAGCGGTAGTTCAAATCACGCACACACACAACATTTTGAAATAAAGTGCCAGCTTGTGATCATCTCCAGCAAAAGCATCAGACGAGAAGTAGTGAATGACCATTGCCCATGGTCCTAAGCTTCGCCCATCGCAGGATAGAGGCAGTTGATACAGTAGCCGTAATACATCTGCCCATCTGCAACAAGTGGGAACAAAGCCCTGAGTACGAGAAGGTACTCAGCTAGACTTACCCGTCATAAACCAGAAATAAAAGACACCAAGGAATCATGATAGGCTTTCTGGTGGGATAGCTGACTCATTTGCAAGAAAAGCGTTTTTAACTTAACAATTCCTTTCCAAAAGCATGCAGTAATTAACTCTTTATTACCCTGTCAACTATGTTTGCACTGGTGCTAGAGTAACATGTAATTAAGCAAGTAAGGATTACCATTGATCATTAACAATAGTTATCATGTCATCTTCCACATAACTATCCACGTGATTCATCAAGATTACTACGATGAAGTAGCTCAAGTCAAGTGTTCACTATCCAGTGAACGATGGCGATTCGAATCGATTATTAACCAGCTGGTAAGTTATTCCTCACACAAACCTCACTCACCCGCTAAAGTGAGGTGTTGGTCACCGAGTCAACCATTCAGGTAAAGTCGCGAGCTTGCCAGGAACCACTTGTACCCGGGGGCCGCCCGACTGCTCTTTGGCCTTATCATCGCGCCCCCGTATCCTGTCACTACTGCTCCGGTACAGTGCATTGCGGGCAATCCACTCGGCCCGAATAATCTCCCAGTTTCGCGGTCGGAAAGTACTTTATCCGGCCAGCTAAATGTGAGGCATGCGTTCAACATGACCCGAGGGACAACAACGGACGGTCCTTAATCGACACAGACGGAAAACACTACAGTCCGAAACCCTGCAAGTTTCCGCCCGGTCTCAAATTCATTTCACACTTAGTTATACCATGACTTCATAGTCATCCAAGCAGATCCAAGTAACCACCTATAGCTCGCAGGTGACAGGAAATCACCCGACTTCTACCGGTCTAAGCCAGCTAAGCATTGACTCGACTGCGGATACCAGGGTAATAAGGATATAGTATAACAAAGGTAAGCAAGGTATAATGCAGCAACGTTTGCAAACAACTCCTAAACGTAATGCATCAAATTAAGTAAAGTTAATAATAAATTATTTGCAAACTGGGAGAGAAATGCTCCGGGGCTTGCCTCTCTCAAAAGAGCTCGGACGGTGGTCGGGGCACTCTGGGAGCTCTTCACCGACCTCCTCTTCGGCTTCTGTCACCTCCTGCTGCTGCACCTCGAGCTGCTCCTCTGGCTCCTCGGGTAAGACGACTGGGTTCTTGGTTTGCGATCCTGTATGATGCAATGCGCGTAAGTGATTATGTAAACGTGCATCGAAGGAGATGAATGCAATGAATATGTTGAAATGCAAGGTAGTCAACATCATCGAAGAAACTATACACTACAAGCACATGTCATCTACTGCATTCTCTTCTACTACTATTATGTTAAGTTAACATATCTTATGAAATGCTTCAAAGATACACCAAAGCTTTACTAATTTCTTAATCACACTTAAAGCAACACTTAAAGCAACACTTGCTTAAACCCTAAATAATAATAGGTTTGAATAGCAACATATATTTCTGGTACTCCTAAAAATCTGAGAAAATTACAGTAGCATAATACTACCCTAAACAGACTACCATAAAAATTTTATGACATTTGGATAAGTAAACTATCTTATACAAAAATGACAAGCTATAGCATAAAAATAAGTATGAAATTACTTTGTACTATGAAAAGTGTCAAACAACAGAATTAATATTTTTCCTAGGTTCTTCATGGAATATAATGACTGTACAAAAATTATCACATGCATGTTTTATACAAAGTTTGCTCTCTAGCAAAAATAACAAAAATCAGCCATTAAAGGTACTTGAACTATTTCTCCAAAGTTTTCCACAGCACATGCATGAAACATATTTTTTCTAGGAAGTACATTACATAAGAAGATTAACAAACTTGGAAATCATATTTTTCTGAAACCTATAGATTTTTCTACACATTTTTCAAGTTATCAGCAATATACATGATTAATTAAAATCCTACAGAAAAGTAATGAAATCTTGACATGCAATATTTTTATATTGTAGATCTGGTTTCAATGAGTTCATAGAATTTTATTTCACCATTTTTGGAGCACATTAGTCACCCAAACAATTACTAAAGCATTCTTATTCCCAAATAATAAAAGAAAAGAAAACTGGAATCCTCTTTTTGAAAACGGGCCGACACAGTACGGGGCAAACGGCCCGGTCCGGCTCAGCCCAAGGACACGCGCGCGCGGGAGAAAGGAAACGGGCCGTCTCCTGTTGGAGCAGGCCGGCCCAGTCACCTGCTTCAAACGCGGGTGAGCGGGGACAGCGCGCGCGGCCGAGCCGGTGCTCGCCACCGCGGCGGTGCGACGGCCGCCGACGGCCAGTGGCTGCTTCCGCGCCCAAGCGAGCAAGCCGAGGCGCGCAACACTATCGCGGGGACACAGTGAACATGAACGCGCAGTTCGAGAGAGATGGGGAGGAGCGGAGGCGACGGTGGCCGGAGCGCGAGCGCGGCGGCTCCGTCACAGTGGCGCGGCGAGGAAGCCAAATTGGTGTCCTACCAGAGTGAGCAAGGGGATGGTGGCGCTCGTTCGGAGGAGGCAAGGGGGCGGCGAAGCTCGGTGCAAGATGAATTTGGTGGCGGTGGAGGGTCGATGTCGGAACGGGGGAGCGGAGGTGGAGCTCTCGGCGGTGAGCCGCTCGCCCGCTCGGTTTTTGGAGAGGGGGAGTGGATGACGAGTGGGAGTGCGAGTGAGGGGGCGAGGAGGGCAGAGCGGAGGCGACGCGCGGCGGCTCCGACGGCGCATGGCCGACACGCGGCGAGCGCGGTCTGCCGTGGCGTCCAGCGAGGCGCGCGAGCGTGCGGGAGGAGGCGGCCGAGCGGACGCGGGCCGGGCCGAGGCGGCGGCTGCAGCGCGCGCGGGGGTGGCGTGGGCCGTTTCGGCCAGCGGGCCAAAAGGGAGGCGGAGGCCCGCTTAGGTGAGAAATTGGTTTTCAAATTATTATTTTCAAATAAATTCAAATAATAGTTTTCAAATCTCATTTTGAGCAAGAAAAGGACATTTTCTGAAAATGACCAAAAAATAAAAGTTGCTTAGAATTTAATTCTCTCCAACTTTGATTAAGTGGCCAACTAAAAATTCCCAATAGATTTTGATTTTTAGAATAAAAGCTAATTTAGGGAGGATTTTTGAATATTTTCAAATAACATTTTTGAAACAAATCTTTGACAAAACTTGAGTGGTTTAGTGGCTCCAAAAATTTTCCTTATAATTCTAAGTGACATGAAATTTATAGTTGCACAAATTTGATGAATGTCATTAGCACATTATCACAACATGTTATGCAATACTAGTTTCCACACTGTTATTTTATTAAAGGTACACCCTAAGCACATATGATTATGAATGCCATGACATGTTATGCTCATGATTGCAATGCAAATGCTTGCGTAACACCGGAGTGTTACAGCCCTCCCCCTTATAAAAATCTTGTCCCGAGATTTGGGTTACGAACCATTTATTATAAAAATCTTCGTATGCTTTTTGTAGGTATTCACCCGTTTCCCAAGATGCATCTCCCTCATCATGATGACTCCATTGTATCTTATATGTTTTCACCACACTGTTTCGAGTAGCCCTTTCTTTGGAATCCAAAACTCGAACTGGCTGCTCATGATACACCAGATCTGACTTAAGTTTTATGCCTCGAGGTTCAATTATTTCCTCTGGGACGCGCAAACATTTCTTGAGATGTGATACGTGAAAAACTGGGAATATAGCACCCATTGATTCTGGTAATTCCAATTTGTAAGCCACTGGACCCTTCCTTTCCAAGATTTTGTAGGATCCTACAAATCTGGCGGCAAGCTTTCTGCGTATTCCAAACCACTTCTTCTTCATTGGCGTGACTTTTAGATAAACATAGTCACCAACTTCGAACATAAGTGGTCTCCTTCTCTTATCCGCATAACTTTTCTGACGTGACTGAGCTGCTCTCATATTTTGCTGAATGATATGAACTTTCTTTTCGGCTTCTTCCACGAAATCAATACCATAATACCTTCTTTCCCCTGGCTCAATCCAGTTTAAAGGTGTTCTACACTTTCGTCCATACAGAGCATCAAAAGGTGCCATTTTGATACTTTCTTGATAGCTATTATTATACGCGAATTCTGCTAAAGGTAACCATGACTCCCATGAACCTCTGGAAGACAACACATAAGCTCTTAACATATCCTCTAAAACAGCATTAACTCTTTCAGTCTGACCATCTGTTTGAGGATGATAGGCAGTGCTACGAATCAGACTAGTCCCCAAACCTTTGTGCAAATGCTCCCAAAAGTGAGCAGTGAACTGTGACCCTCTGTCAGACACGATAGTCTTCGGTATGCCATGCAATCTCAAAATCTCCGCAATATACTTCTCGGCATATTGAGGTGGTCTATAAACTGTCTTGACAGGCAAAAAGTGGGCTGTCTTGATAAGACAATCCACGATTACCCAAAATGAATCATGGCCTGTCTGAGTAGTGGGCAAACATGTGATGAAATCCATACTTATATCATCCCACTTCCAACTAGGTACTGACAAAGGTTGCAACAATCCGGCAGGTCTCATGTGAATAGCTTTTACTCGACAACATGTGTCACATCTGGCTACATAAGCTGCAATTTCCTTCTTCATCTTTGTCCACCAATAACGAGGTCTTAGTTCTTGATACATTTTACTACTGCCAGGATGAATGGACAACTTAGAGTGATGAGCTTCGTCCATAATTTTATTCTTAAGCTCTCTATCCTTTGGAATAACAAGACGGTTGTCAAACCACAACACGTCCTGCTCGTCCACTCTGAAGTGTTTTGAAGGTTCTTCTTTAATTTTCTTTTTGATGTGGAATATCCCTTTGTCTGCTTTTTGATCTTCTATTATCTTACTCTCCAAGGTGCAACTGATCTGAATACTATGTAACATGGCAGGGTGCATTAGATTAAAACCATCTTCGAGTAAGGGTTGCATATTCAGACAATGCGACTTTCTACTCAAAGCATCGGCTACCACATTGGCTTTTCCAGGGTGATACTGTACATTCAAGTTGTAATCTTTAATTTGTTCTAACCATCTTCGCTGTCTCATGTTCAATTCTGGTTGGGTGAAAATGTACTTGAGACTCTTATGATCGGTAAAAATATTGCACACATTACCAAGTAAATAGTGTCTCCAAATCTTTAAGGCATGCACCACGGCGGCAAGCTCAAGATCATGTGTCGGATAATTGATTTCATGTTTTCTCAACTGGCAGGAGGCATAAGCAATGACTCTTCCTTCTTGCATCAGAACACAGCCTAATCCTGTTTTTGATGCGTCACAGAACACATCAAAAGGTTTCTCGATGTCTGGCTGTGCAAGAACTGGAGCAGTGGTCAACAGTTTCCGCAAGGTGTGGAAAGCTGTCTCACACTCCTCTGTCCACACAAACTTGTGATCTTTCTGTAACAGACTTGTCATTGGCTTGGCAATCTTCGAGAAGTCTGGGATAAAGCGACGATAGTAACCAGCTAATCCTAGGAAACTCTTGACTTCTGGCACTGTGGTTGGAGTTTTCCAATCCATAACCTCTTGCACTTTGCTCGGATCTACCGAAACTCCATTCTCAGATAGAATATGACTAAGAAAAGGAACTTTCTTCAACCAAAATTCACATTTGCTGAACTTAGCATACAACTTATGATCTCTCAGTCTGGTCAAGACAATTCTCAGATGCTCTTCATGATCTTTCTCATTCTCAGAGTATACTAGAATGTCATCAATGAAGACAACTATAAACTTGTCCAACTCTGGCATGAAAACTGTATTCATTAGATACATAAAGTATGCAGGAGCATTTGTTAAGCCAAAAGACATAACAAGATACTCGTACAACCCGTATCTGGTAGAAAAAACGGTTTTCGGGACATCTTGTGGCCTGATCTTTATCTGATGATACCCTGATCTTAGGTCTATCTTGGAGAACACTCTAGCTTTAGCCAACTGATCAAACAAAACGTCGATATGAGGCAAAGGATATTTATTCTTGATAGTTACAGCATTAAGAGGTCGATAATCCACACACATTCTCAGAGTACCCTCTTTCTTTTTCTTCACGAACAAGGCAGGACATCCCCACTCAGACTTACTCGGTCGGATAAACCCCTTCTTTAGCAATTCTTCCAGTTGCTTCTTCAGCTCAGCTAACTCATCCGGAGGCATCCGATAGGGTCTCCTCGAAATAGGAGCTGTCCCGGAGATCAACTCGATTCCAAACTCAACATCTCTATCTGGAGGAAGGCCAGGTAACTCGTCTGGAAACACATCCGGGAACTCACACACTACCGGGATCTGGTGGATAGGAACAACTTCCATGGCACAGGTCACACTCACAAGGTCTGTTCTTTCGGGCAATGGTACCTAAAAAGTACCCTCTCCCTGGGGATCCTTAAGGGTAAGCAACCGACTGCTTGTATCTATGACTGCCCCCAGTTCTTCATCTAATTCATTCCTATTATTACATCCAAAACTAGTCTAGGCATAACTACCAGGTTCACTCGAAACTTCCGACTACCTAACTCAAGGGTTGCCCCTCTAACCATCTTATTGGTTAACACATCAGCCCCTGCTGAACTTATGCGATAACCATAACTCAATTCTGTGCATAGTTGTTCATGCTTCCGTGCAAATGCTTGACTCATAAAAGAATGCGAGGATCCAGAATCAAATAGAACAACTGCAGGGTGATGGTTAACAAGAAACTTACCAGCAGTTACAGGCTCTCCCTTAGGAATCTCATCAACGGTGGTATGGTGTACACGGGCAGTGTAAGTCTGTTGCTTCTTTTTAGGCAGATAAGGGCAGAACTTTGAAAAGTGGCCTAGCTGACCACAATTGTAGCAGGCCCCCTTCACTGTACCAGTAGATCCTATAGCTCCCTTGGAGTTGCTCTGTTCTGCAGCTACGGTGATCTTTGCTGGCGGCACGGCCATCTTGTACGGCTTCTGTGGTCCCCTATAGTTCTGGGTTTTATGCTGTGGCGGCCAGAACCTTGCACCAGGTGCGGACGGACGATAAGAAAGACGGTTTGTAGTGACAACTCTGGACTGGGATGGTCCTGACTCAAACACCCTCTTGCGATTCTTGGATGCAGTGTAGGCGTTGTTGTTCTTTTCTTGTTTCAAATAATCACTGACAAAGTCATTGAACCTGGCGCGGGTATTGGTACCCACATGCTTCATCATCTTCAGACTTAACCCTCTCTTAAAACTAGCAATTCTCTTTGCATCTGTGTCGACCATGTCTGGAGCATAGCGGCACAAGCTATTAAAGGCATGCAGATACTGTGTTACAGTCTTGGTACCTTGATTTAAGGCCAAGAACTCTCCGAGCTTCATCTCAACCAACCCTGGGGGAATATAAACTCCTCTAAACGCTTCAGTGAATTCTCTCCAGGTAATCTGGGCATTGGGAGGAAAGGTGGTGCGGTGATGCTTCCACCACATCCCTGCCGGTCCCTGTAACTGATGTGCAGCATATTCTGTCTTCAGAACTTCTGTCAGTCTCAACACACGGAACTTATCTTCCATAGTGTTGATCCATTCTTCAGCGTCGAGTGGCTCTGCTGCTTCCTTGAAAATAGGTGGCCTAGTATCCATGAAATCCTTGAAATTGCTGTACTGATTCACTCCATGGCCACCACCTTGATTATTTCCTCTCTGAACATTTTCAGCGATGGTACGCAGAAAATCTTTCATATTCCTTTATGACTGCTCGACGTTGCGCTGGCTTCCAAGGAACTGTGCGAAGAATACCTCTGCAGTGAGCGGTGGAGGAGGAGGCAATTATGGCTCTGGCTGTGGCTCCTGGTGATTGACGTTGTTTGCACCACCCCCACTAGCCCCTGCACCGTTGCCACCAGTTTCAGCGGCCTCATACGTGACACGGCGAGTGTTTGCCATCTGCATATTTCAGCAACAAGTAATAATTGAGCGAAGTGGTAGTAATTGTATTCGAATGAACAATCATGCCATACTGAATTTATTAGAGAGAACAAGTCATGCAATAAAACAGAGGCACAATAATCACATTCCAATTAAAACAACATCACTAATCAAATTACTTCGAATGCAACATCGCGTTTCATACAACCACGTTGCCAGCATACATACACTGGACTTTTATGCGTTCGAGCATCGCATACACAACCAAGATTCAAAAGATCGCCAGTCTCAAGATCGAACAGGATACAACATGATACATGGAAACCAAAAGAAGGCCATCGCGACAGAGCCTATCACTAACGTAAGGCAACTAGCCTACTCCTCGGTGCTGTCGTCGAGGTCAGAGGCGTCACCATCGCTACCATCAGTAGCGTCGTCGTCGTCGACGACGTCCATCTGGGCGGCGTCCAGAGGAGCATACGGGCCCATCCCGTTGTAGAGGGCATGAAACTCTTCATGCAAGTTGGCATTATACCCTTCTAGCTCCTCGACCCTCTGCCTCAGAAGGTCCCTCTCGTTCTAGGCTTCATTCCTTTCCTGCACTAGCTGTCCCATCATGCGGTCTGCATTTCTGTTGGCCTGAGTCAACGTCTGTACCCGCTGCATAGCACTCTCACCTCTCTCGAGAGCCCGATCTCGCTGCAAGCTCATGTCGGCCAACTGCTCCTGCAAGCTAGCTATAGCACGTGCTTGCTTCTTCTTCTGCTTCCTTGCTTCAAGCCGGTCATTACCACGCAGACCAGTCAAGGTCCAATAGGTACTCTCAAGACCCTGGTATGCTCTGATGGCTGCATACATGGCACTCATTGTGTGGTTGTCGCTAGCCCGTCCTTCACTTGGGCCTCTAACCAGGGCACTTCCTTGCGGTTGCACCCAAATGGCATCACGAGGATCATCTCTCGGGAAAGTACCGGCCAAAGCTGCTGCCAACTCATTAGGAAACCTGCTCATTATGTCTCGGATGACGTGAAAGGCTGCACCCTCTGCACCCTCAACTGGAGTGCGTCCTTCAAACTCCAAATGCCAACCATCCCATTCTGGCGCATCACTAAGAGCAGGGACGGTGATTTCCACTACCGCAAGTCCATCCTCAGCTAACTGGCTCTCACTCCAGGAGTACACCGGCTCTTGACCCTCTGGGTACCCCACATCATGGAGCACTCTCCAAAGCAAGGTGGGCATGCCAAACTCACTTAGAAAATTGTCCGTGCTGCGACGCTCCCGCGGGGCCATCTGGTGACGGGGCGCCCTTCCGCCAGTGGACTTACGGGCAGTCTTCTTCGTGCGGGCCATCTGTAGCACAAGTTTTAAATTACCCGATGAGAACATATTTTAAGTTGATGTCACTTTTATCAAACTAGGATAATCCTTTTATAAGGGGAGGAATGCATGTTATGAATGAAATGCACAGGCAATATGATGCATGCGCGAGTCTTACGTTCTCACAAACTTAGAAAATAAAGACATCTAACGATGAATTCGGTGGCATACAAACGATCTCTCATATACGTAACTAATTCGATCTACACGATAAACGCTGTTATGAACCTGTAGAAAATTCATTTCAGCCTATTCCCCATGAATGCATGAAAGCAGTAAATCTACCTATACGCTCTACACGAATCCCCAGATGCGTGTACAACGGTAGTAACTACCCAAACACATCGTCCTATTGACGGCATCGCCTCAACGGACGGAACACCCACACATGCGATACTTTCATAAAAACATGTGTAAAACATGTAATTATTCTAGTATCATATAAGCACTCTCCCTAGATCGGCGGTGTATCCGATCATGCTCTCACAGCTCACACTTACCAAAGCGTAGAGGTAACTGATCTATACATTACCACTCAATTAAGTGGCACTCATACAATAGCACGCCGTATGAGCAACGAAAGAGAAATATGGTGCAAGAACCCCAAGTTAGTACTTAAATAGCCACCTAGAGTCCTTAACTGGGCATACAAGATATGACTACTGGCACACCTTTAGTTTTAAAATCACACTTTTTAAACAGAATTTTGTTTTAAATACACTTATGAACAGTAATCACGCTAAAACATGCTCCGATACCAACTGTAACAGAACCGCCCAATTATACGAGATTAAGTAGGAAAATCATCCAACGGAAGGACAATTTAACAAACTTAAGCCCGTATAACCCGGTAGTCCGTGAAATCTCGACGGATTTCAAACCATTTCACATAACAGCCAAGATCGTACTAAGTTTAACGGTTACCATCATAAGTTACATAAAAGTTCGCGGCATAAAATACATCGGAGTTTAAACATAGTTATTACAAACCAGGTTCGAATAAAAGTAGCGGAAGCGGTAGTTCAAATCACGCACACACACAACATTTTGAAATAAAGTGCCAGCTTGTGATCATCTCCTGCAAAAGCATCAGACGAGAAGTAGTGAATGACCATTGCCCATGGTCCTAAGCTTCGTCCATCGCAGGATAGAGGCAGTTGATACAGTAGCCGTAATACATCTGTCCATCTGCAATAAGTGGGAACAAAGCCCTGAGTACGAGAAGGTACTCAGCTAGACTTACCTGTCATAAACCAGAAATAAAAGACACCAAGGAATCATGATAGGCTTTCTGATGGGATAGCTGACTCATTTGCAAGAAAAACGTTTTTAACTTAACAATTCCTTTCCAAAAGCATGCAGTAATTAACTCTTTATTACCCTGTCAACTATGTTGCACTGGTGCTAGAGTAACATGTAATTAAGCAAGTAAGGATTACCATTGATCATTAACAATAGTTATCATGTCATCTTCCACATAACTATCCAGGTGATTCATCAAGATTACTACGATGAAGTAGCTCAAGTCAAGTGTTCACTATCCAGTGAACGATGGCGATTCGAATCGATTATTAACCAGCTGGTAAGTTATTCCTCACATAAACCTCACTCACCCTCTAAAGTGAGGTGTTGGTCACCAAGTCAACCATTCAGGTAAAGTCGCGAGCTTGCCAGGAACCACTTGTACCCGGGGGCTGTCCGACTGCTCTTTGGCCTTATCATCGCGCCCCCGTATCCTGTCACTACTGCTCCGGTACAGTGCGTTACGGGCAATCCACTCGGCCCGAATAATCTCCCAGTTTCGCGGTCGGAAGGTACTTTATTCGGCCAGCTAAATGTGAGGCATGCGTTCAACATGACCCGAGGGACAACAACGGACGGTCCTTAATCGACACAGACGGAAAACACTACAGTCTGAAACCCTGCAAGTTTCCGCCCGGTCTCAAATTCATTTCACACTTAGTTATACCATGACTTCATAGTCATCCAAGCAGATCTAGGTAACCACCTATAGCTCGTAGGTGACAGGAAATCACCCGACTTCTACCGGTCTAAGCCAGCTAAGCATTGACTCGACTGCGGATACCAGGGTAACAAGGATATAGTATAACAAAGGTAAGCAAGGTATAATGCAGCAACGTTTGCAAACAACTCCTAAACGTAATGCATCAAATTAAGTAAAGTTAATAATAAATTATTTGGAAACCGGGAGAGAAATGCTCCGGGGCTTGCCTCTCTCAAAAGAGCTCGGACGGTGGTCGGGGCACTCTGGGAGCTCTTCACCGACCTCCTCTTCGGCTTCTGTCACCTCCTGCTGCTGCACCTCGAGCTGCTCCTCTGGCTCCTCGGGTAAGACGACTGGGTTCTTGGTTTGCGATCCTGTATGATGCAATGCGCGTAAGTGATTATGCAAACGTGCATCGAAGGAGATGAATGCAATGAATATGTTGAAATGCAAGGTAGTCAACATCATCCAAGAAACTATACACTACAAGCACATGTCATCTACTACATTCTCTTCTACTACTATTATGTTAAGTTAACATATCTTATGAAATGCTTCAAAGATACACCAAAGCTTTACTAATTTCTTAATCACACTTAAAGCAACACTTAAAGCAACACTTGCTTAAACCCTAAATAATAATAGGTTTGAATAGCAACATATATTTCTGTTGCTCCTAAAAATCTGAGAAAATTACAGTAGCATAATACTACCCTAAATAGACTACCATAAAAATTTCATGACATTTGGATAAGTAAACTATCCTATACAAAAATGACAAGCTATAGCATAAAAATGAGTATGAAATTACTTTGTACTATGAAAAGTGTCAAACAACAGAATTAATATTTTTCCTAGGTTCTTCATGAAATATAATGACTGTACAAAAATTATCACATGCATGTTTTATACAAAGTTTGCTCTCTAGCAAAAATAACAAAAATCAGCCATTAAAGGTACTTGAACTACTTCTCCAAAGTTTTCCACAGCACATGCATGAAACATATTTTTCCGAGGAAGTACATTACATAAGAAGATTAACAAACTTGGAAATCATATTTTTCTGAAACCTATAGATTTTTCTACACATTTTTCAAGTTATCAGCAATATACATGATTAATTAAAATCCTACAGAAAAGTAATGAAATCTTGACATGCAATATTTTTATATTGTAGACCTGGTTCCAATGAGTTCATAGAATTTTATTTCACCATTTTTGGAGCACATTTAATCACCCAAACAATTACTAAAGCATTCTTATTCCCAAATAATAAAAGAAAAGAAAACTGAAATCCTCTTTTTAAAAACGGGCCGACACAGTACGGGGCAAACGGCCCGGTCCGGCTCAGCCCAAGGACACGCGCGCGCGGGAGAAAGGAAACGGGTCGTCTCCTGTTGGAGCAGGCCGGCCCAGTCACCTGCTTCAAACGCGGGTGAGCGGGGACAGCGCGCGCGGCCGAGCCGGTGCTCGCCACCGCGGCGGTGCGACGGCCGCCGACGGCCAGCGGCTGCTTCCGTGCCCGAGCGAGCAAGGTGAGGCGCGCAACACTATCGCGGGGACACGGTGAACATGAACGCGCAGTTCGAGAGAGATGGGGAGGAGCAGAGGCGACGGTGGCCGGAGCGCGAGCGCGGCGGCTCCGTCACAGTGGCGCGGCGAGGAAGCCAAATTGGTGTCCTACCGGAGTGAGCAAGGGGATGGTGGCGCTCGTTCGGAGGAGGCAAGGGGGTGGCGAAGCTCGGTGCAAGACGAATTTGGTGGCGGTGGAGGGTCGACGTCGGAACGGGGGAGCGGAGGTGGAGCTCTTGGCGATGAGCCGCTCGCCCGCTCGGTTTTGGAGAGGGAGAGTGGATGACGAGCGGGAGTGCGAGTGAGGGGGCGAGGAGGGTTTGGGCAGGCGACTTGAGCGCGCTCGAGCTGGCAGGAGGGCAGAGCGGAGGCGACGCGCGGCGGCTCCGACGGCGCATGGCCGACACGCGGCGAGCGCGGTCTGCCGCGGCGTCCAGCGAGGCGCGCGAGCGGGCGGGAGGAGGCGGCCGAGCGGACGCGGGCCGGGCCGAGGCGGCGGCTGCGGCGCGCGCGCGGGGGTGGCGTGGGCCGTTTCGGCCAGCGGGCCAAAAGGGAGGCGGAGGCCCGCTTAGGTGAGAAATTGGGTTTTCAAATTATTATTTTCAAATAAATTCAAATAATAGTTTTCAAATCTCATTTTGAGCAAGAAAAGGACATTTTCTGAAAATGACCCAAAAATAAAAGTTGCTTAGAATTTAATTCTCTCCAGCTTTGATTAAGGGGCCAACTAAAAATTCCCAACAGATTTTAATTTTTAGAATAAAAGCTAATTTAGAGAGGATTTTTGAATATTTTCAAATAACATTTTTGAAACAAATCTTTGACAAAACTTGAGTGGTTTAGTGGCTCCAAAAATTTTCCTTATAATTCTAAGTGACATGAAATTTATAGTTGCACAAATTTGATGAATGTCATTAGCACATTTTCACAACATGTTATGCAATACTAGTTTCCACGTTGTTATTTTATTAAAGGTACACCCTAAGCACATATGATTATGAATGTCATGACATGTTGTGCTCATGATTGCAATGCAAATGCTTGCGTAACACCGGAGTGTTACAGAGACAAGCACCTTCCTCCGCTCGATGATCCTCGCTGCTCTAAGCCATCTAGGTGGCAGTAACCACCGAGACTAAGAGTGCCACCTCATTTTTATAAATGATCGGAATCATTGACCTAGCGTCCGATCAGTTCACCACATGCGTCCGATCACTGATTTTTAGTGAAAATCAACTCCTCCACTTCACCAATTTCACCACCCTAGCTCAAATGTGTCAACCACCAAGTGTATCACCTTGTGCATGTGTGTTAGCATATTTTCACAAATATTTTCAAGGATGTTAGCACTCCAGTAGAACCTTAGGTCCCGTTTGGCAGGGCTTCTCCAGCGGCTTCAGGAGCCGTTTGGAGCCGTTTTCTGCCAAACGGGGTAAAATGAAACGACTCCACCGATGAAGCCCCTAAAAACGTGCTCTCACAGAGCTTTGGGGTGAGAAGGAGCCAAAAATAGTGGCTTCTCCCGGCTTCACCTCATCCTACGTGGCGTTCTGTGAGAGCATGTTTTAAGGAACTCTACATGTAGAGCTGTTTTGCCAAACGATTTACCAAAAAGGCTCTAACTCCACCGATAGAGCTGTTCATGGAGCTGAAACACAAAAAAAAATGACTTCGCTGGTGAAGCGGAGCCGTGCCAAACGGAGCCTAAATGTGATCCTTCTCCCTACCGTGGCGGCGCCCCGTCTCCACATCTGCATCACCACCTGCCCCCACCACGCCCCGTGGCAGCGTGGCTCCGCTTCGCATCCGACCGTGTCGCTGGGAGAGCGCCTGCCCGGGGCAGCCTATGGGCGTTGGGAGGCCGCGGCGGGCGAGGCAGCCGTCGCTGCCGCTTCTTCTCCTCCCGAAACGTGCCACTCCGTCACTCGTGGCCGCAACGCCCACCTCTCCAGCCGCCTCGCCGCGCCTCTTCTCGGTCCGCTACGGTGGCCACTCTGTCGGTTTGGACGGAGACGGCTGCTCGACGATGGAGCAACGCCGGTGAGTAGCGGAAGCGAGCGGGAGCGGGATCTGGTTCAACCTCTTTCAAATCTCGAGTTTCAATCTGATGATTGTCTTGGCCTGATTTCCTTCAATTTCACTAACATTATCCTTAATGCTTTGGATGCATGGTAATTGTCTTGGTCTCGCACAAGGGAATCGCAGTGTGGCTGCCTAGCAATAACTCTGGAGAAACAGGAGCGGATGGTGACTGCTTACTGCTGATTTAGATTTGTACGTCTATGTTGATGCTGTACAAAGTTTATACACATTCTTTTACTCTTGAGTTAATTAATGGTAAAATCAGGCGAAAGGAGACATTGGATTGAATTTGTATGGGATTATTGACCTCCGTCTAATTTTAAAACATCTGACTGATACAGACTGCATTCTATGGCCTGAATTTAGGACATGCATAAATAATAAAATAATTAATCGCTGCTGGTGTTTGTTTGGTTCGTGTAATTTCCTGTTGGCACCACCTGATTTTGTAATAAAATGGGATACACATGTTATTGTACTTGCACTGGGGTACTGCTTGTCTCTTAGATGCTAAATGGTAGACCTTTTTAGTTTTAGCTAGCTGGGGCTTCTTAGGGCCTATCTGTCAGGTGCCAAATTCCTAAACTACTATAAGTGCTTGCTCTCTGTTATATGCTGTTATTAAAACGACTTGGTCCGAAAACTGAAAAGATTAAACCTTTGTTGCACAAAAAAGCTGGAGCCCTTATCCTCTGATCAAACTTTTATTTATGTCCCCCTTCCCCAGTTATTACTGAGTGAATAATGGACATCTGCTCATCAGTTGTTGATATCTGTCCTTCCACTCTATTCTTCAATTGTTTTCTGAAGTCAATTCCCTTATCGTGACATATGAACACCTGTTCATCTGGCCTTGCTGTTCTCAGATGTTAGTCTGTGGTGTTAGAGGATCGCTTGAAGCTTAACTCAGAGCATGGAGGTCCAGCTTGGAAACATTACTATGGATATGGTATGATATACTGCTATATCAATTGTCTATGGATAGTTCTGTTGCTTTTCTAGAGCATATATTAACTTATCATGTGAAATTCCTGAATAATGTTCCTGCAGGTCCTTGGTGGAATGAGAGGGATGATTGGAATGCTTTGGGAAACATCCCTATTTGACCTAGACGACGTAATCTTGCTTGCATCCTCTTCATGATCTATAAAACATACATGGAAAATTTACTAAGAATTTACTATAGCCCACTAATTTGCTGCAGTTGAAGGTTATAATTGTTTTTAAGACATTTCCTTTTAGCATGATAGCTACATTTCTTGTTTCTTTATTGGGGTTGATTTTGAGCTTGTCAAACATGAATACAATTGTTTGGCAGACAATTCCTCATAGTTTCACCCCAGCGTCTGGATCTGCAGTTCCGAGTGCAACCATGCCGGGGCATGGCGGTGGCAGTGCCACTTCCAGTGGGGCCAAGGTTAGCCAGTCTTCCTACAGCAGCTATGAGATTGTGTAGTTTGGGCGCTATTTATGCATTTGTGTCGGCGCTAAAGGAACCTGGAAAATTTGTTGTCTTTAGGATATTGTGTAGTACAGATTTTTTGACATGGTGATCCACCTTTTAAAGCATGTTTATCTCTTCGTGATCCATGATCTATTTGTTGTACTGCCCTGTGATAACTGATAACATGTCCGATGCTCAGGTAGTTGCGTTGGCTGCAAGCTGCTCAATTTGCTTGGAGAAAAAACATAATAGAGAAATGAATTTGAAAGGTTAGATATATAACAAGAGCTCTAGGCAAGAATAGCCTAGAGGAAACAGATATATTGCATGATGTGCTGCTCTAAATTTTTGGCCTTTTGAGCTTTTTGATTATGCTAATTTGCAAAAATAAATTGGAGCAGACACGGTTAAGATTACTTATTCAGAGGTTCCTGTTGCAGTAAGTTTGTCAGCATGAGAAAATTTCAAGCAAAATTTCAATGGCTTATGGAGTTTATTTTAAGCTTTATGGTATGCTTGAAATTGTAGGTGTAGCACAACAACACTGTCCTACTACTTTAAAAGATTACATTATGATGGCTTGAAATTGTAGGTGTAGCATAGCAGCTTTGAATGAGCCATATCCCTCTTTCTCACTGACATGCTGCCATCCATTTGTACACTTGGGCCTTTTTTCTCATCCCTGCCAGCTTACCTACAACAATCTGTTGTATCTATATATATTGATTAGACAGGTTTTTTCAAATGATCCATCTACTTTGTCAATCTCATCTCTGGTTGATTTGTCAATGATGTGTACTTACTGTAGGTGTAGCACATGAAGTTCGCATGTATCATGCTGTGAACTCGGTCCATGAACCGTGGACCGGAGAGGAGCTGTGAGAGCGGTGTACGATGAATCGTGTCCGTGACAAAGGTGTATTTGTGTGTATTTCTGGATTTGTTTTTGGAAAGGAAAACGGCCATAATGTGAGCATGACGTCGGAGATGATGTCAACAAGCTAATAAGAAGAAGCTGGGCACACACGGCCGGGCTGGTAGCTCTGCTTGCTCGCCGTCGCCGGTGTCACGCGTTTGCATGCGCGTGCGTGCGCCATGGCTTGGCACGGCGGAGCATCGTCGGCGCTACTCGGATCTCGAGCTACTGGGCGCGGCGGCTGGTGAGAAGGAATGGAGAAGGCGGAGCTCACCGCGATTCTGATGCGGGGCTTCTCGGCGTCGATTACTGCACAGAGAGGTAGGGAGCCGAGGCGAGGCGGATGGCTGCCGTTGGGACCTCCGGCGACCACGGATTCCGCGCAGACGGCCTCGGATTCCTGCAACCGAGGAATCCTGGAAAAACTTGTATTCTATTTTGAGAAAAATTCACCGGCAGTTCCTGAACTTGGCAGCGGGTGTCACTTAGGCCTCGAATTTTGAATAGTGTGTTTCTGGCTTCCTGAACTTATCTTCAGGTGTCATCTAGGTCCCTGAACTTGGTTTTAGGTGTCACTTAGGTCCCCGAACTTTGAACAGTGTATTTCTGGTTTTAAGTTTTTTAATTTGAGATCGCTAAAAGACTCAAAAAATTAAACAAAATTTCAACAGTATATTAATTCCTGAAAATTTGTTTAATTTTTTTGAGCATTTTAGCGACCTCAAATTAGAAAACTCAAAACTAGAAAGTCGCAGATCTCATCGAGAGCTACAACTTTCATATAGAAATCATCTCCATTTGACAGCATATAAAAAGATATAATTTTTTTAAGGCGACAAGCGCTTATACGTGATTAATATACTGCTGAAAATTTATTTAATTTTTTTAAGCATTTTAATGATCTCAAATTTAAAAAACTCAAAACTAGAAAGTTGTAGATCTCGTCGAGAGCTACATTTTTCATATAAAAATCATCTTCATCCGAGATCATATGAAAAAGATATAATTTTTTTGAATATTTTAAAAATTGTAGCTACATTACCCCCGAAATAGAAATATAACTGACTGACATGTGAGCCCCACATGTAGGACCGCGCCACGGCAGCATTGGGACCTAGATGACACCCGAAGCCAAGTTTAGGGACCCAGATGACACCCGAAGCCAAGTTCAGGGACCCAGAAATACACTGTTCAAAGTTCGGGGACCTAAGTGACACCCAAAGCCAAGTTCAGGGACCTAGATGACACCTGAAGCCAAGTTCAGAGACCCAGAAATATAATGTTCAAAGTTCGAGGACCTAAGTGACACCAGCTACCAAGTTCAGGAACCACCGGTGAATTTTTCTCTTTCTATTTTTGACCCACCTTCTTCCTGAACGCAGGCAGAGCAGAGGAACCGGTCGTCTGTGGTGTTTTGGGACGGGCGGAGGCGAGGCCGGCGGTGAGCGGCTGTGCTAGGGCACGCCTAGGCCAGCGCAGACCCACTGGTGCCCGCACCGAGTCCTGGGACGGCCGGTAGCGAGGTGGCCACGCAGGTAGGCGGCGGTACCTGCTGCAGCTGCCGTTGCTGTCCTCCACCCCGCACGGCGCCACCGGCTCACGCTCCGCCGCCTGCTCCACCGGCTTGAGGAGGACGGCGGCGGCGACCCCACCGCCGCGAGGGACGTGGTGGCAGCGCACGTCCGCCTCGACAACCCGCTGTTGCCGGGCCACCTCGCAGTGTTCCACGAGGTGCACGGGCGGTGTGGCCCGCTCGCGGCGCACCTGGCGTCGGCGGCTGGCCCGCGCGGTGCGCATGGCGCGGGGCATGGTCGCGGCGGCGCTCATGGCGGCGTGCGCGGCCGCCGTCGTGGCCGCTGTGGTGTTCACCGCGCAAGCGGTGGTGGGCGTCGGCCGTCGGGGCACAGATAGCTGCATGGTGCGGCACGCCCACGATGAGCTGGAGCACGATCGCGTTGCGCGGCCGCGGCGAGTGACCACTGCTGCAGGAGGTGGCGAGGGAGGAGGCGGAGTGCGAGGAGGAGCTGGAGGAGCACGTCTGCCTCTGCCTCATCACCATCAACCAGAGGAGGATGGTGGCGCACGAGATTACACAGGGCTTGCCGTCGCTGGAGGCGACGCCACCGTCCCAAAATTAGCTTCACGCGTGTTGGGGGTGAAAAAGAGAAGAAGACTACTATCTGTTTTTTCATTCAGTCATCAGTTAGCTAGCTAGTTCGTCATTGTCCATATCATCGATTTACAGTAGAAACGAGAGGAATAATTGAGAGCGATCCATGACAGAGAAGACCATCTTCGTCTTCGACAGCATGCACAACCTGCTGTGCGTGGGATGGTAGGGCTGCTGGAACAAGATGCATGTCTTGAGGAGCTGCAGGAACAAGTTGTGCAGGACTGCAGGAGCGACAGCAAGCTGGTTTTGGTGCCATGAAAGCAGAACTGGCGCCTAGTTTGGCGCCAAAACGCTGCCCGGGAGCAACCGTCGGTGGTGGCATACAAGGAAACCAATGAGCTTTTTGCAAGGCACATCAGCCGAGGGCAGAATGGACATTTCATCCTCCAGTTAAGGCAAGTTAGGCCGCGTTCACTTCCCCCTCCCAACCCAAAATATTTCCTCTTACACACATCACATCAAATCTTTCGACGCATGCATGGAGCATTAAACGTAGGTAAAAAAGATAACTAATTGCATAGTTTGTCTGTAAAGTTCGAAACGAATCTTTTGAGTCTAATTAATCCATAGTTGGATAAATTTTACCAAATAACAACGAAAAGTGCTACAGTAACTTTTCAGCTACTTTTCGCGAAGTGAACACACCCTTAGAGGCAAAGTTGACAGCAATGGCTCGTAGGGAATGGAATTTGTGAACAGATGGTTGGCAAGGAAGATAACTTTTCTAGTGTCAAGGAAGTTGCAACTTTTCTAATGGTCCAGGGGAATTCTCTCTTATTTATAGCAGCAGTCGAACGCTCAGCATGAGCCCGTTTGCTGGATGGATAAGAAATAAAATAATACATAAGTAATCACCTTGTTCGCTTATGCTTATTAGCACTTATCAGTCAGTCATTCAATAGTATTTTTCTCTCATAACAAATTAGCATCAGTCAAAATCAGCCAGCCAGAAACCATCCAGCGAACAGGGTGAATATATGCTGCTGCAGAGTTGGTGAATTAAGCTATTATAACAAAGATATGTAAATTGCATAGGAAAGCAAATCCAGACAGAAATTGTGCTTTCAAGAAAAACAGATACCAACATATCATTACCATCATATATGAATACTATGATACAGAATTGTTGCAATTCATTACACTATTCTTAGTGAAATGTAAAACTGAAGCTATATCATCCAAATTTAGACCACCTAGGTACAGAACAATAAATCCTAAGATGAATCTGCTAGCACAATGCAGACAAGTTCGCAGTTTTCTCAAGGTAGCTAAACTAGTCTAAATTGCTAGTCAAATTGGAATGCTATGCACATTTTGACATAATAACAGAGGTAATAGTAAAAAAACATAACTTTGAAACGTCTAAAACACTTGAAACATAGTGTTCACCATGCGGCCACGGCCTACCTGGTGGGGATTGAGTGGCAACGGTGGAGAAGTAGGAGGCCGAGGAGGCTAGCTGAGCAGGAGGCCGATGAGGGCCGCCGCCTAGAGGGGCCCCGTGAGGAGCGCCATCTCCTAGGCCCCCCACGCCATGCACTGCTGCAGTACCCTTGAAAGTCCCTAGTTTGGTTTTGGCTAATTGATGAAACCTAGGACTAACCTTTGTATCTAAGTGGATGATTTAGATAAAGGTGGTCATTGAATATGAGACATGACATTAACTCATATGACCAAGATGATGAAGACCGAGATGATGCTTGGCTCGATGGACCGGTTGTGAAGGTGAAGGGCAAGTCGAGGCTTCGAAGCGAATGACCATGCGATGGTGAAGCTTAAGCAAGACTTAGTGCCAACGGACCGATACAACGGTGAAGAGCAAGTGAAGTCAAGGTTGATGGATCGAGACGGTCATGTGATGATATGAAGTGGATCATATCTTTTGGAAAAATAAAATGGGCTCAAGGCAAAGGTATAACCATAAGGCTATTTTGTTTTGCACTCAAGACACCATAGAGGGTGTGAGTGGTTTAGGATCGATAGCCGAACTATTAAGAGGGGAAGTCTTATCGGTTATTCAACGCACGGGTGCCACTAGGTGAATTTATGAAGTGCATTGCATGTAGGGCCTAGTGAGCTAACTGGAAAACTTTCGAAAATTATTATGAAAATGTTAACACACGTGCACAAGGTGGTGATCACTTGTTGGTGTTGGCACATTTACGAAGACGATGAAGTTTGAGTGGTAGAGAGGGTTTGGGTCCCTCTCTCCCTCCCACCGAGCTTGCGAGGCGGGATCCAGACATTTTTTGAGGAGTTAAAATGCCTATTTTCCACTACGCCGGAAGTCAGAGAAGAAACGGAGGCGAACGGAGGTCACAGTGGTGACCGGACACGGTCTTGGTTTGACCGGACGCGTCCGGTCAGTTCATCGCGGCAGTCAGGTGCGCGGGTGTTAGGGTTTCACACCGGCGCGTCCGGTCACTCGCGGGACCGGCACATCCAGTCAGGCGCCCAGAGAGAACTGTAGAACGCAAGTCAATTGGACGCGGTGCGCGTCCGGTCACGATCGACCGGACGCGTCCGATCGCGATGGGACCTTACTAGACTCAAACCGGACACCGAGTGTAGCGCGTCCGGTCGGTTGAGCGGCGCGTCCGGTCGTTCGTTTGACCGTTGGCGCACAGTGACCGTTGGAGGATCGGGCGGCCGCGTTTGAATCTAGAGAGAACACGTGGACGGTGCTGGGCGATCGGACGCGGTTGAGCGCGTCCGGTCAGGTTCGACCGGCACGTCCAGCCATCCCAAAATACGCCCAGTGAAGGGGTACAACGGCTCTATTCGTTTGGGATGCTTATAAATACTTGTTGGTCGGCCCTTGTGGAGGTCTCTTGACATTTCTAACACTCTTGTGCATCCTTTGAGTTAGAGCTTCTCCCTCCCACTCTCTGTCTTGCTTGATTGCAAATCAAAAGTGAGATTGAGTGATCCCAAAGTGCATTGCATAGCTTAAGGGCATCTAGTGGCACTTGTGGGTAGTTTAGCCGGTGGATTTCTTGTTACTCTTGGAGAGTACCGCTCCTAGCCGGCTTAGAGATTGTTGGAGGCGTTGGTAAAAGAAAGAGATTGTTCTTGGCCACCTCCGGTTGATTGTAAGAGGTTCTTGTGCTTTCCTTGTCAGAGCGCCAAAAGCAACTCTAGTGGATTGCGTGTGTCATTGATTTACCTCACTTGAGAATGGTGTCTTGCGGTACCTTGCGGGGCATGCCTTGAGGGGCAAGTGACTTGAGGGTCACACCGAGAAACCATCTAAGTGTTGGTCGACACAACCGGTGACGTAGCTTGTCGGTGCACAAGTGAACACCGGGTGAACAAAAATATTGTGTCTCTTGTCTCCCGATGATTGATCTTCATATTATGTTGTTGTCAATATTGATTGATTGTATATCATCTTGGTGATTGGCAACATCTTCACTCCACTGTCGGTATAAGTTCACAATCCTCTCTCTTGATTTACATTTACTATATTATCTTGTGTAGCTCTAGTAGTAGCCTTTGCTAGTAGTTGTTAGCTTGCTCATTAGTGTAAGTTTAGTGACATAGCCCTTGTGTGAACTAGAGATCATAATCTACTAGACTTGTGGATAGGAGGCTTGCATCACAACCGTAGGCTAAGCAAAACTCGCTTTACGCCATTTGTTATTCTAACAAGTTTGCTTAGTGGCTTGTGTAGGATTTTTTATAGGCTATTCACCCCCCTCTGGCCATCTAGGACCTTACAACCCTCGCCACCGCCGATACCACTTGTAAGGTCCAAATAGGCTAGAGGGGGGTGAATAGCCTAATTAAAACTTCAACAAGAATTACTTAACCACAAGGTAGTACGAAAGGTGGCGAAGCAAAAGCACTAGCTCTAACTAATTAAGCAAGCCACCTACACAAGTCTAGTACAAGGCTATCCACTAAACACAATAACAACTACAAGCTAGAAACAAGAAGTAATACGAGAGAAGAGCTTCGAGTGATTATACCGTTGTGTAGAGATGAGAAGTACCAATCAATCAATCACACAAGAGAAATCCTCGGGAAAAGAATGACACAAGAATTTATTCCGAGGTTCACTTGCTTTCCGACAAGCTACTCCCCGTTGTGGCGATACACCCACTTGTCGGTTCGCGAGCTAATCGACTATCAAGAGTCGAGCCCTCGGCGGGCGCCGCACAACCGCACACAAGATGGGGATCCTCCAAGCCACGAGCTCCACTAGAGTATCCAATTTGCGAACTCCCGCGGGGAAGGATCAAGAACCCCTTACAACACTTGGTGAGGGCTCCAACAATCTCCAATTGCGAGCTCAATCACCTCCGCTGCTCCAAGCCGTCTACCGTGTTGGGAAACACGGAAGAGTAACAAGAAATCCGCAGCAACTCAAAAATCAAGTGCCTCTAGAATGCAACTCTCAAGCAATGCACTTGAATCTCACTCAAGATGTGCAACTATGCAAAGAGATGAGTGGAGGGGTTGTTCTTTAGCTCAAAGTATGTCTCTAGGTCTCAAAATATGCAAGAGATGCCCTCAAACCCCGGCCAACGTCTATTTATAACGAAGGGGTACGCAGCTAGCCGTTAGAAACTTAAAGAGCCGAAATCGCGCTGACCGGACGCGTTGGTCATACTGACCAGACGTGCCGGTCGTGCAACGGCTAAATTCCGAAGCACCGACCGGATGCGCTGGTCGCACAGACCGGACGCGCTGGGTGCGACCGGACGCGCTGGTCCCGCAACTGACCGGACGTGCTGGTCAAGCCTGAGTAGCGCACAACGAAACAACGACCGGACGCGCTGTAGAACTGACCGGACGCCACAGTGCCAGCGTCCGGTTAGAGTCCAGTAAGCTCCCTGAACGACCGGACGCGTCCGGTCGTTAGTGACCGGACGCGCTGCGCGTCCGATCATCAACCTAAAACACGCGCAGACGCTGAACGCTGACCGGACGCGTCCGGTCATACAGAGACCGCGTCCGGTCCAGTGTCCGGTCACCTCTGTGACCTCTGTTCGCCTCTGTTTCTTTTTCGACTTCCGGCGCACTAGAAAATAGACATTTCACTTCTCCAAAAAAACACCGAATCCCGCCTCGCAAGCTCGGCGGGAGGGAGAGAGGAACACAAACCCCTCTCTACCGCTCAAACTCCATCGCCTTCGCAAATGTGCTAACACCACCAAGTGTACACCACCATGTGCATGTGTATTAGCATTTCACAAACGTTTTCCAAGGCATTATGTTAGCTCTTTATTTGATCCTAATGCATATGCTCAAGACAATGATCTAGTGGCACTTGATTCCCGAGCTAACCGTGATTGCCCCTCTTGATAGTCGGCTATATATCCTAAACCCAGTCAATCACTTCTCTACTCATCTTAGACCGGCAAAAAGAAAACCCTATGGTTATACCTTTGCCTTGCGCTCTTAGATCCTTTTCTTCCACTTGATCATCATGTCCATCGTATTATGTGTATCTCCACCATGATCATCATTTCATGTCCATGCACCATCTCTTTGTCATCTTGTGGCCACCACTCCTTGCCACATACACCTTCATCACATGTGTTGCTTATGCCTAACTCAAAACACTTAACACATGGCATTAGCAACTTGGTGTCATTAATTACCAAAACCAAACTTGGGCTTTCAACGAACCCATCGGAGCTGACTGGCTGGGCAGCAACGGCGTAGGAATGGACACGGTTGTGCCTGTGTGGGTAGGGGTGGCGCTCGGACAGGCCTAAAGTGTGGTGGGTGTAGACCATTGGGCCACAAGTTGGCCCAAGGACAAACTACACCAGACCTGGCTCTTGGACAGGCAAAGTGTGGTGAGAAAATTTGCTATGTGCCATTGAAATCTATACACGTTTCTTTTATGGCCCTGTTCATCTGGCTTATAATCCGTCTTATTCAGCTTATTTTTTCAGCCGGAACAGTATTTTTCTCTTACAAAAAATCAGCCAACAGTGTTTTTCAGCCGGCTTATAATTCCAGCCGAACGGGGTCATCGAAAATCATGATTTCCCTTCTATGCCATTGGATTGTTTTTGTTTCTCTCTTATTTGCCATTACCGACCACACCCAAAGAGCGCGGGGCTGGCATGATGCTGTCAAATCCTCTATTGATTCACGCAGCCCAACGCACAAGGTGACTACACCCAGAGAGCACAAGGCGATCATGCGGGGACCGTGCGTGCCCGGGCATGATTTGCCCTGCTCGCTTGGCTAAAAAGTCATGGCTGAAAGTACTTTTCGCTGATTTGTTGTGAGAGAAAAACACTGTTAGTTGACTGAAAAAGTACCGTTTATAAGCCAAGCAAACAGGATGTCAGTATTACTCTATGCGCGGACGCCGTGCCCGGTCGTGGCTCGCAACCTAGCTCGGTTCCTTCCCGTGTACCATGACTACTGAGAGCTTTTGGATTAGGAATATCGGAATCCAGAAAGCAAGGCAACAAACAGAGGAGGATAAGTACAAAAATCAATGTTTATGCACATACTATAGTGACAGAGGAGGCATGTAGCAACCGCTTTGAGGATTGTGGGCTGCGTGCTGTAACAAGTCTGGCAAATATGCGTGCCTGCGTTCCCAAAGCCTGCTGCATGGCCTGCATCCTGGGCTTTAGGCCCCGTTTGGTTTGGTTTTGTTAAAGTTTAACTCTCATCATATCAATGTTCCCTCAAATACATAGAGTATTAAATGTAGATTAATTGCATGCATGTCGGTATAGATTAGGAGTAATTTACGAGACGAATCTATTAAACCTAATTAGTTCAAGATTGAAAACTTTTTGTCAAATAAGACGAAAGTGCTACAATGTTTGTTAAACTTTAACTCCTCAAACCAAACACCCCCTTAGTTCCCAATTCCTCCCCAAATTACACTATACAAAAAGGAGATTCCCCATCACATCAAAATGCCGGTAAATGCATGAAGTACTAAATATAGATGAAATCAAAAACTAATTTCACAGTTTTGTTGTACTCTGCGAGACGAACATTTTGAGTCTAATTAATCAATATTTGGACAATTTTTTACACTAAAAAAACAAAACGCGCTACAGTGTTCGGAACACTGTAGCGCACAGTGCCGAATCGGTCTCGCCAACTCGGGAACTAAAGAAGGCCCTGCTTGCGCCTGCGTTCATCTGCAGCTAGCTGTGATCATGCAAGTCACAAGGGCCCTGGTGGCCTGGTGTGCCGATGCCGTTCCATTCTCCAGCTTGCAAACTCTAGGCGCCACGCTATGTTCCAGCATGCAGCTACACCCGACGCTGTGTCGTGTTCCAACATACAGCCTCTAGTGATTCTGCATGTTATCTCTCTCTATTAACAGGTAACGGTGATTTTGTATAGTGTCTAACGGCAATGGCAAATAACGAGAAACAAAACAAAACCAATGGCATAGAAGGGAAGTCATGATTTTCAATGGCATGGAAAGGATGTGTATAGATTTCAATGCCACGTAACAAATTTTCTTAGGTGCAGACCATTGGGCCACAAGTTGCCCAAGGACGCTGCTTGTGTGTGAATCTTAGGCTCTTAGCCGGATCGGTCATTCGCTCGTTGACATGACATGCAACGGAAAACTGTAAGTTTTCACGTCAGGGATCATAAATATTTCCCCAAATTTCACTATGCAAAAAGAAGATTCTCCATCACATTAAAATGCCGGCACATGTATGTAGTACTAAATGTAGATGAAATCAAAAACTAATTGCACAGTTTTGTTATACTTTACGAGACGAACATTTTGAGCCTAATTAGTCAATGTTTGGACAATTTTTACCAAATAAAAACAAAATGCTACAGTAACACAATGTGCTACAGTGTTTTTGCTCGTTGACATGACATGCAACGGAAAACTTTTTCACGTCAGGTGTCAATCACGTCAGATCTAGGGAAACATGAGCTGAAATAACACGTCAGATTGCAGTTTAGCACCAAGGCTGTGTTGAGTTCCCAAATTTGGAGTGCCAAAATTCACTGTAGCGACAATGTAGTATTTCGTTTGTATTTGATAATAATTATTCAACCGTTGACTAATTAAGCTCAAAACGTTCGTCTTGTAAAGTACAATCAAACTGTGCAATTAGTTTTTGATTTTATCCATATTTAGTATTGCATGCATGTATTGCAAGTTTGATGTGACGGGATTTTTTTTGCATAGTGTGTGTTTAGATGGTTGTAAAGTATGTGTAAAGTTCCTGTAGCATTTTTGTTGTTATTTGGTAAAATTTATCCAATCATGGACTAACTAGGCTCAAAAGATTCGTCTCGATATTTACAGACAAACTGTGCAATTAGTTATTTTTTTTACCTACATTTAATACTCCATGCATGCGTCCAAAGATTTGATGTGACGAAGAATCTTGTAAAATTTTTGGAATTTTGAATGAACTAAACACTGCCATAGTGCACTTTTTCAATGCCACTAAACACAGCCAGGAAAACATGCGCTGAAATAACTGTACGTACAAAGCAAACTGTGTCAATCACGTCAGATTAGCACCCAGGAAACACATGAGCTGAAAGGCTGCATTGTGATCTCTGCTGGAGTTTGAATTCTACATCACTCAAGCTTCAGAACATGATCAGCACATGCTCCTATATATGCGTGTTGAGATGCAAAAAGCGATAGGGAACGCTCTGAATCAGCGTGATACTGCAGTAAACCAGCACACTCTGCTGTTTGCAGAGTCTGGGGGCCTTGTGCATGAAGGAGGGAGGGGACACAAACACAATCCAAGCCGTGAAGGCTGTGTGGATCCATTTGAGCAGCGATCGAACAGATCCCAGATTAAGAGTACATCGCATCCTGAATGGTTAGCAATACACAGCAGAATATAAAGCACCACACTTAAGAGTACATCGCATCCTGAATGTTCGCTTTTGCAGTGTCTCTGTTCATTAAACCCATCGGCAACTTTGCAACTCTGACCCAGATCGGGATTAGAGGCAAACTCGATCTCGTCCAGGGTTTTTGAACCATCAAACTCTGCAACAACCAAAAGCTCATGTCGGCACCATCCATGGTCCGTCCTCCAGCGCCTTCCGCTTCCCCGCTGCCTGACCGAACGCGAATAGAAAGTAGTTGTCCCCCAAATCCTCTCACCGGGCACCAAATCCACCCCAACGCCTGTTCAATCACCTACGGGCGAACTCCCCGTTTCAGAAAACAATTTGCCAAACGCCTTGTGCGGAGCAGCACCAGTTCTTTCCCATGGGTTCCAAACTCGCACCGTCTTCCTCTCGGCCTCCGATAAACAGATTCTCTACCTTACCCATGACGCCCTCCCACAGGAGATGCAAACGGGTTTGGGGGCCATTCGCTCCGTTGCAATACTGACACGACATGCAAGTCCTCTCCTTCAGTCTCTGAAACAACACTGTACATACTACAAAGCTAAGGGTGTCAAATTAGCACCCAGGAAAACGTGACATCACTCAAGCTTCAGAAGTCAGAACATGATCAGCACATGCTCCTATGCGAGTTGAGATGCAATAAGCGATAGGGAACGCTCTCAACCAGCGTAGCACACTCTGCAGTTTGCAGAGTCCGACACCCTCACCCACTGCATGGAGAGCTGAACTAGGGGGAAGGAGGGAGGGGACACAAACACAGACACAGTCCAAGCCGTGAAATGTGAAATGGCTGTGTGCAGTGCAGCCATTTGAGCAGAAAGATCCCAGATTCAGAATACCATCGCATCGAACCACATAACTCGTTATGCAATACGATTTAACTGAATGCTTAGCAATCCAAGACTGGTACCATTCAGACGCAGCTTGATATATATCTTCACACTTACATTTTCAGGAAAAAGAAAACGAATTAGAATTTGCCAATCAAACAATCAAGCAGAAGCAGGATACAATAGCAGAGCAATGCGCTTCAATTTTTTTTTAGTTTCTCTTGCTCTATATTAGCATAAAGATTGGCAGTTTCCGCTACCACACCTTTTTAGGGAAACTCATAATAGAAGGCTGTGACCGTTGCATATGCTAGGTTCAGTGCTACAATCTAACAATAGTAAAATATAGATACAGACAACGCTTTCGCATGTTAGGGTTGACCAAATGAACCGAAGAGTTCAGACGAGATTATGTCTACTTATTTCAAAATAATTGTATCGTATGCGAGAGGAAACGAAATCTACTTGTTCCTAAAAGAAGTCTAATTGTTCGGATTGGACATTGGAATCTTCTTTATTGGAACTCGGTAACATTTTATTGTCTTCCAATAGTTCACGGAGAAAAACACAAGTTTGAATGAGCTCTATCCATCTATTATGTGACGCTTGTCAAAAATGATATCCAGAGCAGGCCTATATTATATATATATATATATAGGAGGGCTGTAAGCATGCAATTGTTGCTGCTAAGTCACCCAGGACTGTTTTTGTGTCATTTCTTTGGTGTGCAAGTACACGGCAGAATCATGTTTACCTGTACCTGTTCAGAATCATGGTGCGAAATTGAACCCGTGTCATAACTGATCACATGCAGAGAATGAAACGCTGGATAGAACATACAAAAATTGTCGGCTCTGGCACTATTATTCTTCATTTGAATTGTGATCGCTGAAATGATTCCTTCAGTCTCTGAAATGATTAGAACCCAGGAAAACATGAGCTGGCTGCATTGTGATCGCTGCTGGAGTTTGAATTCCGCATCACTCAAGCTTCAGAACATGATCTGCACATGCTCCTATATATGCGAGTTGAGATGCAAGTACCAGCGTGAGACTGCAGTAAACTTGCACACTCTGCTGTTTGCAGAGTCTGGGTGACCTCCTCACCAGTCACCACTGCATTCAGAAACGTCAGACTGCAGAGCTTGTGGGTAAGTAGGGGGTGAGGGGACAAACACAATCCAAGCCGTGAAAGGTGAAGTGGTGGTTGTGTGCAGCCATTTGAGCAGCGATCCAACAGATCCCAGATTCAGAAATGTCTCCGTAAATGAAACTACGCTGGACCTGCCGCTTGGACAGGCCTAAAGTGTGGTGGGTGCAGATCGTTGGACGCCTCCTTGTGTTTGAATCTTAGCCAGATGCAAACGGGTTTGGGGGTCATTCGCTCCGTTGCAATACTGGCACGACATGCAAGGGAAGTCCTCTCCTTCAGTCTCTGAAACAACACTGTACATACTACAAAGCTAAGGGTGTCAAATTAGCACCCAGGAAAACGTGAGCAGGCCACACGTCACAACTTGATCAGCACATGCTCCTATGCAATAAGCGATAGGGAACGCTCTCACACTGCTGTTTGCAGAGTCCGATTGACCCCCTCACCCTCACCCACTGCATTGAAAGCTCAACTAGGGGCAAGGAGGGAGGGGACACAAACACAGTCCAAGCCGTCAACTGTGAAATGCTTGTGTGCAGCCATTTGAGCAGTCATCGAAAAGAACCTCGTTATGCAATACGATTACCATTCAGACGCAGCTTGATATATATCTCCACACTTACATTTTCAGGAAAAAGAAAACGATTTAGAATTTGCCAATCAAACAATCAAGCAGAAGCAGGCTACAATAGCGGAGCAATGCGCTTCAAATGATTTGGTGACACACAAGAAAGCAGCACCATCCATCAGGCCGCATTATCAGAAACACTGATACAAAAAATATGCCAGCCATATTAGCTCATGATCAGAATCGCAGACATCCAGCAAAGGCAGAGCAAACCAAAGAGCTCAGGTTCTCTTCCAAAAACCACAAGGACGTTTAAGTTCCACCCGTGTTAAGCTACTCTCTGAAACCAGTATTTGACTGACTGACTGTCTGACACACCAGATAAGTCTGAAACCTACATTTGTACAAGAAGGCATGGGACAGCGCGTGGTTGTCCCACAGCTAGAGGCACTGCAAAAGACTTCAAAGAATGCTGCTTCTTTGCTTTCCCTTAGGCTGCACAACTCTGGAAGCTTGATTATTCCTTTGTAACAAACGACCTACTCCAGCTTTGTACCTGCAGCCACCGTAAAAATGGTACAATGTCTCAGATGGAATGGAATGGCATGACATTGTCCCAAGAAAAAAAAATGATCATAGATGAAATATAGATTCCTGAGGTTGTGCTTTCCGAGGGTGGTGACTACTTACAGATTTAGCTGTTACCACTAGTCAACACCCATTATTTGTAGCAGCACCCCCATTATTTGTAGCAGCAGTCGAACGCTCAGCATTAGCCCGTTTGCTGGATGATAAGAAATAATAATATATAAGCATATGCTGTTGTAGAGTTTGTGAGTTAAGACTACTGAGATATGTAAATTGTATGGAAAGCAATGCCGGACAGAAATCGCGCTTTCAAGAAAAATAGATACCAACATATCAGTACCATCACATAAGAATATTATGATACAGAATTGCCGCAATTCATTGCACTATTCTTCGTGAAATGTAAAACTGAAGCTATATCATCCAAATTTAGAGCACCTAGGCAAAGAACAATGAATCCTAAGATGAATCTGCTAGCACAATGCAGACAAGTTCATAGTTTTCTCAACGTAGGTAAACTAGTCTAAACTGCTAGTCAAATTGGAATGCTCTGCACATTTTGACATAATAACAGAGGTAATAATAAAAACCTACAGAAAAGAAATTGAGAGAAGTCCAACGAAAACAAAACATATTTATGAAAGCTAATCATGGATCATCTATAGTCAACGTTACTGTCATACATTCAAAATAAGCAATGCCAACTGCAGAAACTTGATTCAGTCAATTGCAAGTAGCTAGGCAACTAACATTTTCCATCTAACAGAGTAACAAACACCTTATGCTCAAAACAGCAAAGCCACAAAAATAGGTTATTCAGACAATGACATCCATCAACAGACTGAAATTGTTGTAGTTTCCCTCAAAAATTAGCTAGTATCCAGTTCTGCTCCTAAAACAATATAAAGTGAGGTAACAGTACACCTAACAAAACACCAATATGAAAAGCACCAAAAGGACAACATGTGAATGAAAATAAATAATGGGTCAAACAGGGACCAGCTTATCATTGGTTTGCAATTTCCTAGAAAAGACAAGTTACCAGCACTAAAAAGGATAAGATATGGACCAAGTCACACTTGCAGTTTCAGTGGACAGCAGTGTCTCCTTATCAACATTACCTACCAAACATACATCCCAAACTAGCAATCAGACCTGAAGTAACTGGATGATTCAGTTGAAGCAATAAAGCTAGTTGGGCTGCAAGGTACCATTGTTGACATGGATATAATTTGCATTAACTGGACTCTTTTTTATCTATCAATCACATTATTCCCAGAACAGAGTACTACATTTCAGCTATTCATCCAACATGTGTGTTTAGATGGTTGTAAAATGTGTGTAAAGTTCCTGTAGCACTTTTCGTTGTTATTTGGTAAAATTTATCCAATCATGGACTAACTAGGCTCAAAAGATTCGTTTCGACATTTACGGACAAACTGTGCAATTAGTTATTTTTTTACCTACATTTAATCCTCCATGTGTTTAAAGATTTGATGTGATGGGGAATCTGACGGGGAATTCAGAAGTTTGCAGTTGTGAAAGCAGGCATTGAGATATCAATCGGTCAAACATATTGCAGTTACCAATCAACACACAAGATCTATTCCAAAAAAAACAGAGGAGAGAGGTTGGATGAAATCGGTGGTTTACCCGGAGCCAGAGACGGCAGCCAAGGACCTGACGTAGGGGATGAAATCGGCGTAGTAGGCGCTGCCAGGGATGAACTTGATGGTGCGTGTGGTACGGCCCTCGATGTCCATGGCCACCACCGTCTCGGAGCTGGGGTCCCACATGACGACCTCCGCCTTGCCCTGCGAGCGGAGCAGCTGGACGTGCTGGCGTCCCCTGAGGCAGCCGCCCTCGAAGTGGCCTGCCAGAGACCACGAGACGGCGCCGCGGCGCGCGAAGTCGAGGCGGATCACGACGACGGCTTGGACGCGCTCGTCCATGCACGTGACGCAGAGCGTGCCCTCCATCTCGCCGAGCTCCCAGTAGCGCCACTGCATCACCTCGGCGGGCGCGGGGACGAGGTCGGCGCAGCGCGAGACGGGCTCGTAGCAGAGGAACGGGCCCATGGTGGTGCGCCAGAACGCGCATCCGAGCGCGCCGACCCCGGATCCCGGCTCGACGGTGTCGGCGTCGGCGACATCCGCGCCCATGGTCCACTTCCGCGCCCTGGACGAGAAGGACTCGAAGGCGTAGATGCCGTCCCCGATGGGGAACGCGACAGCGACGTGGTAGTGGCGGTAGAACGGCTTGTACTCGGCGTCGGCGCCGCGCTCGGGGTCGGAGTCGCGCGGGTCGAGGTCGAACGCGATGACGACGGCGGGCTCGCCGTGGGCGCGGTGGTCGCGGGCCGGGGGCGGGAGGCGCTCGTGCTCGAAGGTGGCCGGGTTGGCGACGTAGTAGGCGTTGGAGACGGTGCCGCGGAGGCAGACGAGGCCCCGCGTGGAGGCGAGCGCGGCGACGGGCTCGTGGGGGAAGAAGGCGGCGAACGTGGGGTCCGGGACCAGCTGCTTGCCGACGTAGTGGTCGCGCGCGGCGGCGGGGAGGGGGAGCGGGTCGAAGGCGGCGTACGCCACGCCCCCCGCCAGCGTGTGGTGGAAGAGCCCCGAGAGCGGCTTGGGCAGCGGCGGGGTCGCGTGCGTGTCCTCGGCGTCCGACAGCGCGTACATGCCCTCGGGGTCGTCGGGGTCGGCGGCGGCGGCGGCGTGGTCGAGGAGGAACTTGGTGGAGGAGGCGGCGGCGGCGTGGTCGGGCTCCGAGTCGGAGCCGGCGCGGGAGGAGCTGGGGGTGGTGCAGCCGGACGAGAGCGCGATGACGCGGTCGTCGTCGGACGACGAGGAGGAGGAGGCGAGGACGACCCAGTCGTCGACGGAGTCCTGATCCGAGTCCATGGCGAGCGAGCGGGCGGGCGCTGGATCGGATGGGTCGCTGCTGGCGGTGAGGGTTGTCGGAGGGAGGGGGAGGGGGAGGGGGAGGCGGACGGGGCTGATCGGCCAATGCGCGGAGAATTTGTTGGTGTGACGGCGAAGGCGGCGACGGGTGGGTTTAAAGTAGGGCTTTGTTTATATCACCTCGAAAAAAATTCACTCTCTTTATCACATCAATCTTTGAGCACGTACATGTAACATTAAATATAGATAAAAAATAACTAATTACACAGTTTAGTTATAAATCACGAAATGAATCTTTTAAACCTAGTTCATCCATAATTAAATAATATTTATCAAATACAAACGAAATACTGCAGTTCTAAATTTTTCTAACCTCTCCTGTCGGAGGCGGAGGCGGAGGCGTGCGGGGGGCGGACTTGCGCCGCGCGTGGGCCGGAGTGGGGCCCACGCCCACTTGCCCTCCGTAACAGCAACAGCCCCACCCGTAGGCCGCGGGGGCGGGCGCAGAGCGACCGAACGAAGGAATGTCTCCGCGTGGGGCTGTGACGTCACCGTGGCCCGCATGTCATCGGGGTTGGGGTGGAAACGCGGTGCTCATCGTGAATCGTGAACGTGGCGGCGTCCCACGGAAGTTTCGGCGCACAGGGAAGGAAGTTTCTGATTCTGATTTGATTACTATTAGAAGATCCTGCTATGCAATGAATCCTCCAGTTTAATTATCAATATATGTATTACGATTGAGAAGGTACTGCTACACAATGATGAATCGCTCAGTTTATTAGTAATATACAATGATTAAGAAGATACTGCTATACAGTGAATTCCTCAGTTTAATAATAATATATATATATATATATATATTCAAACATGAACGGCGTCAGCATTTATGACACCAACCCTGTTTATCTGGCTTATAATCTGTTTTATTCAGCTTGTTTTTTCAGCTGGAACAGTATTTTTCTCTCACAAAAAAAATCAGCCAACAGTGTTTTTCAGCCGGCTTATAATTCCAGCCGAACGGCTCCCAAATAAGCATATTTGTGACCACAAGATTTGTCCACATGTTTCAGCTTTTTTGTGACATGTGCCTGCTGCTTCCTCTGATCCTCACTCCAACTCCATAAATTAATGTACTTTCTCCAACTCTGAATACATGAACTTTTAAAGTTGTCTTAAACTAAAGTTTATTAAATTTGATCAATTTATAACCCCTTTGACGCAGATTCTTCTGGAGGGAGTTGTTGTTCTAAGGCCTTGTTTAGATGCACCCAAAAGTTAGAATTTTTTCACTCTCTCTCCATCACATCAATTTTTAGCTGCTTGCATGGAGTATTAAATGTATATAAAAAATAACTAATTACACAGTTTAGTTGAAAATCACGAGATGAATCTTTTGAGCCTAGTTGGTCCACGATTGGACAATATTTATCAAATAAGACGAAAGTTATACTATTCATCAGGTTCACAAAATTTGCAAACTAAACAAGGCCTAAGTCAAACTATTTCTAGGTTTGATCGAATTCATAGAAAAGAGAACTAGTAGTTATAATTCTTACCAAATTAATTAGTATTACTAGATACAATAGAAAATAAATTTTTATAAATGTACTCCCTCTGTCCATTTTTTAGTGCCACAGATGTTGCTAACCTCTGCGATAAAATTGGTCAAATTGAAGATAGTTTCGGGGCAGAGGGAATGTTACAGATATTTTTGGGAATTGACTTATTTAGAGATGCAGAGTATAAAAGAGTAGTTACATCTATGACAACAAAAACGCATAACTAAAAAATATGTGGTATGTGATTGTACTAATTTTATATTACAATATTTCTTTTTTGTAAAATCTGTTGGAATTGAAATTTTTTTGACCTAGAAGAACAGCTGTAGAAATTGACTGGTTTAGGATAATCCTATATAGTAAAGAAAAAAATGCAAAAGAAAATGCCTGCTTTCTCTCAAAAAAATAACACTGCTCACTAATTTGCTGTGAGAGAAAAATACTGTTTGTTGGCTGAAAAAGCACGGCTTATAACACAAACGAAACAAGGTCGTGTTTCAAGCGTTGTTACTGCTAGTGCTGTGCTTGTTGTACCTGTGCAACAGCATCGTTGACCGACCGAGCGGATGGAGTAGACGAGACGGGTCAAGCTGAGCCCACACCAGCAGGGGCGACAACACGTCGCCTTCTCGCTACGTTGGGGTCGTCGCCTGTTTCCTTGGGCGCTACGTCCATCCCGTTCCCATCCCATCCCAGCGAATTGGATAAACACTCCTAGTACGTGCGTGTCAAGTTAATTTTTTAATAATATAATAACGATTGTGATTATAATATGATAAGCAAGCCACAAAAGTCCAGGACACGGTTAGTTGATGCCAAGCGCGTGGGGCCGTTGCGTCTCGGACGCGTCGTTGTAGTACTTGTATACTGTCAATGCGCCGTGTCTCCTCCGAGCTCACGACACCTCACTTTCAACGTCAGTGGTGCTAGTACACAACTACACTGTCACTCTAGCTAAACACACTGGCAGTGGCAGGGCTCGAGCTCGAGATTGCCTATCAATTGGTTATCATAATCGTTGGGCTATCAACGGGGCATGTTACGTACCATTGATATAACAACATCGTTGAATTAAAATAAGTTCAAAAAAATATCATTTTAATGAAATACATGCAATGTGTATGTTCGCGAAAAAAAATAAATTCAAAAAATATGAGTACCCACCTAAAAAAAACAACCAGATATCTAAACAATAGGAATAGGATTGAAGTTGGTGGTTAAACTTAATTATAAAAGGTGGACTTAGAACAACTCTATAAGAGTCTCTTTGGAACACCAGATATCTAAACAATAGGAATAGGATTGAAGTTGGCATGTCACGTGCAAGCATATGCAAGAATTGGAAATGCAGGGAAGTTTCTAATGGAGCATTGATATGACACAGGAGAAACACAGAATGAGAAGAGAGAGAGATACAAAATAAAGTGTTCAAGAGATTAGACCTCACATTAGATTTTTTTTCACAAATTCATATGGATTGAGTTATTTTAGGATTTCTATATTGAAAGGTGACCTAGGTTATTTTATTTAGGACAGAGTGACTACTATATAGCTCATCATCTCGTGCCATCCATTTGATTGCTTTTGTTTTAAATTTTGTTTCTCGAGTTATTATTGTGCGTAGTGTCATTGGAAATGATGGAAAAACAACCTCAAGGTTTTTCTTTTTGAAAAGAAACTGTGGAGCAAAAGTTCTCCAGCAGCACACCAATTCACCAAATATATTAAAATTGAAAGGAAGGGTACAAGACATAGCCAAGAGCTAACTAAAGAGCAGACTCGCTAACACAGAAGCCTAGAGAAGCAAGGGGAAAAAACCTATAAACTGTTGAGCCAATTCATTA
The DNA here is from genome assembly GCA_038087645.1 of Saccharum hybrid cultivar R570. Classification (NCBI taxonomy): domain Eukaryota; kingdom Viridiplantae; phylum Streptophyta; class Magnoliopsida; order Poales; family Poaceae; genus Saccharum; species Saccharum hybrid cultivar. Next base: position 1,733,784 of record JAQSUU010000664.1, on the reverse strand, counting down.
CAACCTCAAGGTTAGTTACTAGACTTCACTTTAAGTGGAAAGTGTCAACGTTAATCAACTCCGATCCGATTATAATAAACTTGTCCAAAGGGGGCCACATCGTGAAAGCCTGCAGGGGCATATATAGATGTTTTTGTGGAGCCGTGATTCGACGTCTTGCTCGCTTTTCTTCCTCGTCGCCACTGAACCAAAAGTCATGACTGATGACTCGAAAGTCCTGACGATCTTTTTTTTTGCTTGTGCTTCTTTTTCATACACGTGTCTCGATCGTGCTTGCATTGCGGCCAATCGCCTTGTCCACGGGGGTGTATTATGATGTTTATCTTGTGCATCCTTTTTAAAAGGTAGGCATAATGGATTAATCTTTTTCAATAAAAACAAATTGCAGCTTGTACATGTAAATTTAACTTAGTTAAACCCGTATTTCAGATATTAAATTTCGGTATATGATTCATATTTTTCATGATTTAAACACATAATTTTAACAAGAAGACAAGATCAGACGAACGAATAGTTTCACTATCGCAAGACTTTGTAGGATAACCAATTCGTGGTTATATGAACGATTTCTATGTCGTCCACAAGTTTGGTAGCGGACAGGGCCCCTGTCCCCTGCCGCCTCCCGTGCACATTTCTATACCTAATAATAAAGAGGTAAATTTTTTTTTCACCTATTTTTTATCCGACCATCCCTTACTTTATGAATATGGAAAACCACCTATAGACCTTCTCTTTATATAACTAGGAATCTAATCCAATTAGATCATTCTTTCCGAAATTGACCTGAGCAAGCCTTGCTTGCATGATGTCCTCCGCCTTTCCCCAATCACAAAGTATGGATCGTTCCTGACTTCCCAAATCTTCCGTAAAAATAAATCAAATTTCCAATACGAAACCTATTCTGACATGGCTCCTTACCACAGATATAAAACCAAAACCAGGAGAGGGTACCAATGAGACCAAACAAAAACTCGGCCACTTATTCGTCGAGAGTCTATAAAGCAAAAAAAAAACCCGACTAGATCGATTCTTAGACTCCAATATAAAATACGTGGACAAAAAAAACACATCATCAGGAAAAAGGTATTATTGCAAATATTAGCTAATACCATGGACGTCATGGTTAACAATAAAATAAATTGTAGCTTTTAATTTTGATTTTTGAAAAGGTAGAACATAAATAGATACCTAACATTCTGTCGTTGCTTTGCGTGATTATTTGATGTTTTTTCTCCCGTTACAATGTACGTGCATATTTGCTAATATTCACAAGACTGCCGCTTGTTTGGCGTACGACAGATGATACTAAACTGAGAGCCCAGTTCAGGGCAGCTGCCCAGCTGCAACAAAGTGCAAGCCGCGCAGCCCCAAGCAATGGCAGTTTGCGAGGATAAACAACCTCCTGTAATAATGCAAGCAAGGGGCAGATAGAGAGCTCAACAAAAAGAAGCGGGTGGTTTCAGAGAAGAGAAGTCAAGCGAACAGTACTTTCAGCCAAATCTGTTAGTTAAATTTGTTAGTCATTTAGCAGTGTTTTTCTCTAATAACAAATCAGCGAACAGTACTTTTAGCTATAGCTTTTCAGCCAAGCGAACAGGGTGTGTCCAACACATTGTTTTCTGTTTCACCTGTTCGCTTATGCTGAAATTTGGTTTATGCTGATGCTTATGCTGAAATGTTGTAAGAGAAAAACATTGTTCCTTGACTGAAAAGTAGTGCTGAATAAACTCAAATAAACAGGGCAGTCAGTGCCCAACACATTTGTTAGCCGGAGTGCAGATAGAGAGCTTACAGCGTGAAGAAAATCTGGCAGTAACAGTAACAGCACATGCACAGCTTTGGTGTCGGCAGTGCCGAAAGAAATCCAGAGTTTTCTGTAGCACCCACTGTTCTTACCCGTCAGCGCGCATACAGCAAAGGCCAAAGGGCAGGGCAACTGGATGGGCGCATGATGCAAGCAAGGGGCAGGGCAGCAGGCAGCAGCCCAGCCGGATTCCAGCATAGGGCACTACCTTTTGCCGGATGTCACCTGCTGCGCTGACGAGTTTCTTACGGCAAAATTCAACTCAGGCCAAAGATCTACGAGGGGACACCGACAAAGCTACTTTCTTACAACTATGCCAGTGAGGCAGTGAGCAGGGTTCCACACCTTGCGTTTATGCAGCTTCATGCATATACATGCCCTCTATTATGAGTATGGTCCATTTATCCGCCGACAATGATTGTACGATCCTTGTGAAACACAGGGTCTGTGGGGAGGTTACCCGGATCAGCTATCCTGACTCACGAGGGAGCAATCCACACTCTTAACCTGATAGCTTCAAGGAGCTGAGGTGATATGACCTCCATTTCGCCTTCATCTGTACTACTCTAGGAGAGTGCTGCACCCCAACCCCTGTACAAAATCGCTTTGGGTGTATTTAGTTCATGAAAAATTTTGGCTTTGGTTACTGTAGCACTTTCGTTTGTATTTGTCAATTAGTGTCCAATCATGAACTAATTAGGTTCAAAAAATTCATTTATTGATTTTGTACCAAACTGTGTAATTAATTTTTTTTTGTCTACATTTATGTCACACCCATTTTCAAGGAATAAATGGAGTGCATAATCTTACGTGCGCCCAGAGATCAATCACACATAAGATGACAAATATAAATAGTATCATCACAAATATTTATTACATAACGAATAATATCACAGAGTCTTCACGTAACTAAGCGGAAACATAAATAAATCTTGTGGTAGCTAGCTCCATAGCACAGGCACGTCAACTGGTTGACCACAAGTCTAGTATTCTTCAGGGAAGTAGAAGTAGTAGTCACTATTTGTACATTCTGAAGTCCATCCTGAGGTGTGGGAATGCAAGGGTGAGCACAAAAATACTCAACAAATATAACATGGGGTTCATGAAGCTCAAATAGGGTAGACACTGGTTTAACTGCATGTAGCTTTTAGTTGATCATGTTTTAAGCAATTGAGTAGCAACAAGTAGGTAATATTCCCTTAATAAACATATGATCATGTAAAGAGAATAATGAATAGCAAGAACAAGTAAATTAATAGTGATATCTATTCCATATGGGTCCAAGGCCGCTCGTGACCGTGAGCACGGCTGATATACCAGTTTTACACTCTGCAGAGGTTGTACACTTTCACTATGAGTCGTGATCCCCAAAAGTCTGAGGTCATGACTCCCCATTGGACAGATAAGTTTCACTATGAAGTCTTTCCAAGGTTCGTCTAACAAGTTAGGGCCGCTAGGTTTCGTGGCCTGCAAATGTAGAGCCCCCCTTCCGTATGGCACAATGACACGCAGCCTATACACATAGGGACAGAGGCCGCACTACACCCAACCCGAAACACACCCCTCTTGCGCCATAAAGGTAACCACTAACAAGCTAGAAAAATGTCCTCTTATATGACTAAAGCCAGAGCCATGTAGCCCTCATAGCTGTACTGTAAATCCCGGATGTTCGCTTACAGATAAACTCTAGCCCTCTTGTTCCCTGTTGCTAAAAATCAACTTTTAGTGTTATTGCATATATCATTAATCAAATTACAAGATCATTGTTTATGTGAGCACTAGCAAACTACCCAATGCTATATCCATAGGATTCAAGGAATAAGATCAAAACTAAGGCATCATTAACAAGAAAACACATGCATGATGAATTAAGTGAATTAAAGTGAATAGGTAACAAGGATAGTTCCATGCTATACTTGCCTTGATCTAGCTGATCCTGTTGATCCGATTCGTAATAGTACTCTTGATCACCAACGAACTGCTCACCTTCTATTCTCGATTAACACACCAACATCAATCATCCAAGAGCAATCATACAAAGCAAACAAAGCTACAATTAGAACAGTACACCAACAGTAGCAAAATAAGTTGAAAAGTTTATAAAACAAATCTACATCTCACTAGGATCACACAGACGCGAATTGCACGCAAATCGGAGCTAAAACGAAAAAGTTATGATTTAAACGAGATTTACTTTATCAAAGTAATAGATTAAATCTAACCTCAAAATTTAAAAGTGGAAAACCTACTAAACAGTAGTACTAACATGTAGAGTATGAAATTATGAACCTAACGCAACTTGAACGGGTCAAATCGGAGTTAAAACGGAGATTTTATGACCAAAACAAATCTAGTGGCAAAACTGTAAATACTAGAAAACGTATTTTCACTCAAACCGACGAAGTTTACGCTTTCCAAAGGATAAAGCGTAATCGGTCTGTACGCCTATGGACCGCGGGTTAAGACTTAAGAAAGTCCAGGGTCTCTTTAGCAAAAGTGGCAATCGAAGGGGTACCTCGCGATCTAAGCCGTTGGATTAGATTTGGACGGCTGAGATTGAATGAAGGGAGAGAGGAAGGGGATCTCCTGCCGGCTACAGTGACCCGCACGGTGGAGGCCATGGCCGACGACAAGAACCTCGCCGGCGTTCACTGTTCTCGCTGTTCCGGGCACCGTTGACGACGGGACAAGCACAAAAAGAAAGAGGAGAGTGTTGCGGATTCACCAAGACGATTCGCGGCAGCGGAAATCGGACAAGGACGGCGCACGGCCTCTCCAAGCGGGCGGCTCCCGAGCTTGAGCGACGACGGCTCGGTTGCGGCGGCTAGCGCTTGACTCGCGATTGGTGGCTCCGGGTTAGGGCTGTGGAGGGGCGATGCGGCCGTGGCTGCTATTTAAGAGGGGCTCAACGTGCCGGGCAAGGAAGAGGGGAGTCGGGACGGCATCGGCCTCCATTGCCGGTGTCCGGCTCGTTTACGAGCAGAAGAAAGACGACGGCACCGCTTACAAGCGGGCCCGACGTGTCAGCCAGAGAAAAGGGGAAGGAGAGCGCGGCAGCGTTCGGCTTGACGGGCCTTGACGAGCTGGGCTCGGCCCACTACGCGGCGCGGGCGTCGGGTGAGAAGGCTGACGGGCCAACAGGGGAGGGAGGAGATGCTGGGCCTTCGGCCGAAACCGAGGAAAGGTAAATTCCTATCTCCTTTTCTTTTTCTAATATTTCAAATACATTTTCAAATGATTTTTGAAATCATTTTCTTCTTGAAATAAAAACCAATCACACAAATAAAATTATGTAGTGGCATGTATGCACAAACACGTTTCTAATCTTAGATTTGATTTTATTTTATTAAAAAAAATATTATTTCACTAAGTTTCCATGCACACATAAATGATTAACTAAATCAAATTCCCTATTTAAAAATATTCAAAAATTTAGGGTGTTACAATTCTACCCCCTTAAAATGAATCTCGTCCTGAGATTCGGACGACGCTTACTCAAACAACTGTGGATACGCTTTTCTTAAATTTTCCTCTCTTTCCCATGTAGCCTCTGCTTCCGAATACCGACTTCACTGAACTTTACACATCTTTATAACTCGGCTCCTAGTAACTCTTTCTGCTGTCTCCAATATCTTTATTGGGTACTCTTCATAGGTGAGATTTTCCTTAACAGTGAGTTCCTCTAACGGTATCTGTTCTTCCGGCACACGCAAACATTTCTTTAACTGAGACACATGAAACACGTCATGCACACCTGCTAAGCTCTCAGGCAATTCCAATTGATATGCTACTTCACCACGTCTTTCCAAAATCTTAAAAGGTCCAACATACCTTGGTGCTAACTTTCCTTTCCGATTAAACCTTTGCACACCTCTCATAGGCGACACTTTTAGGTAAACATAATCTCCTATTTCAAAAGTCAATTCTCTTCGTCGAGTATCGGCATAACTTTTCTGTCGTGACTGAGCTGCTTTCAAATTGTTTCTAATCATTCTTACTTGTTTCTCAGCATTCTTAACCACATCGGGACCAAACACCTGACTTTCTCCTGTCTGATTCCAGAACAACACAGTTCTACACTTCCTACCATACAAAGTTTCAAAAGGTGCCATCTATAGACTTTTCTGATAACTATTATTGTAAGAAAACTCTGCATACGGCAAACTCTTATCCCAACTTGTACCATACTGCAAAGCACAAGCTCTCAACATATCTTCCAATATCTGATTAATCCTTTCGGTTTGCCCATCTGTCTGAGGATGATACGCTGTACTAAAATTCAGCTTGGTCCCTAATGACTCTTGAACTTTCTGCCAGTAATATGATGTGAATTGAGTGCCTCGATCTGACACTATCTTCTTTGGAACAACGTGCAAACTTACTATCCTTTCCATATACAATTCAGCCAACTTTGCACTAGAATATGTTGTTCTGACTGGTATAAAGTGAGCAACTTTGGTCAAACGATCCACTATGACCCATATTGAATCAAAACCTCTTTGGAGTGTGGGGTAACCCTACTATGAAATCCATACCAACTTCTTCCCACTTCCACTCAGGTATCTGCATCGGTTGCAACAATCCTGCTGGTCTTTGATGTTCAGCGTTAACTCTCTGACACGTATCGCATAATGCAACATACTCTGCAACATCTCTTTTCAAACCATATCACCAATACTTCTCTTTCAAATCCATATACATCTTGGTACTTCCAGGATGAATAGAGTAAGCAGATTCATGTGCTTCACGTAGAATTACTTCTCTTATAGCCTTGTCCTCAGGCACACATAATCTTTTTCCAAACCATAGAGTTCCTTTATCATCCAAATGGAATCCAGATGCCTTACCTTTCGGTATATTCCCAACTATCTCCTTTATTCTGTCATCTATCAACTGACCCTTACGTATTTCCTACTCCAGCACAGGCTCTATCACCAATTCCACTGCATTGATGGCAATACCCAAGTTCAAATGTTCAATCTCAGCACACAACTCATTCGACATAGACACTACTTGTACCTCATTAGCGTAGCTCTTCCTACTAAGAGCATCTGCAACAACATTGGCCTTACCCAGATGATAATGTACCTCCAAATCATAATCCTTAATCAACTCTAACCATCGATGTTGTCTCAAGTTTAGATCTGACTGAGTGAAAATATACTTCAAACTCTTATGATCCGTATAAATATCACTCTTATGTCCAATCAGATAATGCCTCCATATTTTCAAAGCATGTACCACTGCTGCTAACTCCAAGTCATGAGTAGAGTAATTTAATTCATGCTTCCTCAACTGTCGTGATGCATAGGCCACTACTTTGCCTTCTTGCATAAGCACACAACCAAGACCCAAACGAGATGCATCATAGTAGATAGAGAAATTCTTACTCAAATCTGGCAAAACTAACACCGGGGCTATTGTTAATCTTTTCTTTAATTCCTCAAAGTTAACCTGACACTTACCAGACCACACAAACTTAGCATTCTTCTCTAACAATGCTGTCATTGGCTTAGCAAGCTTGGAAAACCCCTCAATAAATCTTCTATAATATCCAGCCAATCCTAAGAAACTACGAATTTCTCCCACATCGGTTGGTGGCTTCCAATTCAACTCATCCTTTACCTTGCTAGGATCCACTGATATTCCACCATTAGAGACCACATGACCCAAAAAGGCAACTTCCTTCAACCAGAACTCACACTTACTACGTTTAGCATAGAGCTTATGCTCTCTGAGCTTTTGCAGGACCATCTTTAAATGTTGGGCATGTTCTTCCTTAGTCTTGGAATATACCAATATGTCATCAATAAACACTACTACAAACTTATCGAGATACTCCATAAATACCTTATTCATCAGGTACATAAAGTATGCAGGAGCATTAGTCAAGCCAAAAGACATTAATGTATACTCATACAATCCATACCGTGTTGTAAATGTTGTCTTTGGTATATCAGTAGCACGAATTTTCAACTGATGATAACCAGAACGAAGATCAATCTTTGAAAACACATAAGCACCTCTCAACTGATCAAACAAGTCATCAATCCTAGGCAGTGGATACTTATTCTTAATAGTTACCTCATTAAGTGACCGATAATCAATACACATTCTTTGAGAATCATCCTTCTTGTCAACAAAGATCATGGGAGCTCCCCACGGTGATGAGCTAGGACAAATAAAACATTTCTCTTGCAACTCATTTATTTGTTTCTTAAGTTCCTCTAATTCGTTAACCCCCATTCTATACGGTCGCTTGGCTATAGGTGCAGTTCCAGGCAATAATTCAATAATAAACTCAATGTCGCGGTCCGGTGGCATACCTGGCAAGTCGTCGGGGAACACATCCGGAAATTCCTCCATAACTGGATCCTCCTGATTGACATTATCATCAAGTCGATTCACTGTGGCTGTCTGCGGCTTCTGCACTACGATCTCCACACTAATTCGATCTCCCTTCGGGGTTGTCAGGGCTACTGCCTTTTCCTTACACTGAATCACTGCCTGATTTTGCTTCATCCAATCTAGTCCCAGAGTAAGATCAATCCCAGCTGTTCTCAACACTATAGGACTCACTTTGAATTCTACCCCCTTAAAATTAAACTAACAGGGAGGCATTGGTAGGAAGCTTGCATACTTCCTCCAGGTGAATTGACTAATATGGGGTTTCTCATGGCACATAAAGGGATGCTATGTGTCTTAACAAATAATTGAGATATGAATGAATGCGAAGCTCCAGAATAAAAAAGAACAGTAGCAAGAATGGAGTGGACATCGAACGTACCGAGCATAACTTCAGGTTCCACCATCACGGTATCTTCTAACACATGAGTCACTTTTCCGTAGTATGGTACCTTCTGATTACTGTTCTGCTTCTGGGGGGTTTGCTTATTGACCTTCTCAGGATAATTATAAGACAGGTGACCTTCCTTTCCACAATGAAAACACTTGGTGGGAGTATTAAGAGCACTAGTCTTCGTTGGAGTGTGGTTAGGGGTACTCTGACGCTGATTCTGGTTCCCATTCTGCTGCGGAGGACGGTTATTGCCATTCTGCGGCTGATAAGGAGGACGTTGCAGAAACTGATTACGTGGAGGAAGTTGACCATGATTCCATTGGTTAGGTGGATACCTCGGCTGATATCCTTGTTGGAAACCAGTGCGTTGGCGAGCGTTATTTTCAGATACTTGTCCCTGAAGCCTCTTCCTTTTGGCATCCATCTCCTTGTGCTTGTTATCCACCACAATAGCGCGATTCACTAATGTTTGATAATCTGGATAAGCATTGGACATCAGCTGCAATTGAAGACCATCATGTAGACCCCTCAGGAAAAATCGCTGCTTATCGGCATCATTAGCCACCTCATTCGGCGCATGACGTGACAACTGTGCAAACTTATCTCGATACTCAGCTACATACATAGATCCTTGTGTTAGATTGCGGAATTCCTCGGCCTTCAGCGCCATCACTCCCTCAGGTATATGATAGGATCTAAAACTCTCTGTAAATTCTTGCCAAGTAACGACGGGAGCATTGACAGGATGGCCATACTGATATGAATCCCACCAGTCTTGAGCTGCTCCTTGTAGTTGTCCTGAAGCAAACAACACCTTCTGTTGATCATTGCACTGTGCAATGTTGAGCTGCTTCTCCACCGCACGAAGCCAATCATCAGCTTCCAATGGATCAGTGGCATGGGTGAACATCGGGGGATGACCCTTCAAAAATTCACCACGCTTATCTCGCGCAGGTGCTCCTCCAACTGGCTGGTTCTGCTGATTGTTCACCAGAGCCTCCATCAACTGGGTCTGTATTGCCAAAAGCTCATGAATAGTAGGTGGTGGACCAACTCCATGACCACGGCCTCGACCTCGTCCTCTTCCAGACATCTATTTTCTAACACAATATCAAATCTTATAGATTATCTCATATTAGACAGTCCTAGAGATAGCGAACGGAATCTGATAACCTTCTGGACATATTCTAATTTTCAGTAGTTCGGTAAATCAGACTTATCTCGAGTTATAGATATCCAGTAGAGGTGTAATTTATATGGTTGGAAAACTTATGAAATTATCTACATCTTTTCTTTAACTCACAAATCCAAATTCGGTCACGAAGTTAACCAAAAACAGGACTTAACAGAAACTGTTTCTGGTTTCTAGACTGCGCAGAAACTTCATCTTGTCACGACTATATCTCATGATCCAAAACAGATAATAAGGTGATTCCAGAGACATTGGAAAGGTACGTGGTTCTAGTTACTCTCATAAAAATTTCAGAATTTTTCTCTGAACAGTTAATTCCGAGAATAAAAGGAAAGGCAGACTGCTCCAGAAAGGACAGAACAGAGAGAAAAGGTTATCCCAACTAAATTATTTATTTTTCATACTTAAACTTAGTATCTTTAACTAGGAACTCTTGTAGGCAAGCCCACAGAGCTCCAGCACTCATTACATGGAAAAACCAACTCACACATAAGCACAATAATAACTCAACTAACCACACAGAGTTCACACGACACCACAAAACTCAACTTAACTCGACACTATTCGTACTATCGTATTATTACATAGATGGTATTCCAACTCCTAAGGACGGGCTTGATGTTCATGATAGTCATAGATCGCCTCCATGCCTTGATCAATCCTTAGACCATCTATCACCTCTTGGTACCTCTTGATGTCTTTTCCTAAGGCTTTAACCAAGGCTTCCAACCGACGATTCTTCACCATCATGTCATGACCAAAATCCACCATCACTCGAGGAATTAACTCCAAATTCCCAGGGTTCATCATTACCCATCCTTGCTCTGGGTCTCCACGGGGAAAATAGCGGTATTGATCTTCTTGCATAACATCATGGCGGAGGTGACGAAGTCCCAAGCATGCTTCAAAGGTTGCATCTTCTATGCCATCTCCTATAGTAGCACGACGACCATTATGGGAAAAACATCGGTCCAGCAGATGAGTATCCATCTCCTCGTCCTTGACGAAGATATGCACATTGCACTTCCAGTAAGTAGCTTCCAAAGGATGCTTATGCTCCCAGCAAACGTACTCAAACGCAGGGTCCCAATCCGTGAAGTAAGCACTAAGCATAACAACCAATCGATGGTGTGAAGGTGTGTCATAGCTTGACTTGTGATGAATCCTTGTAGTCCAACCCATAGAAAAGGATGGCACACCAACTTCAGCGGAACCATCTTGTGGAGGCGACGGGGGCTGTTCTCCACCTTGGGCATACTCAGCATCTTCATCATCACTCAAGTAGACAACCTCCTCCTTAGGTTCAAGTTCTTCTTGGGGCATATCTGGTTCTGGCGCCTGTTCTGGTGAAGGTGGCGGGGTTGGTGCAGTGTCTTCTGGTTCTTCCCTAAGCTCCATTGATTCATACAGGGAATGAGGTGGAAAGTAACCTCCAGTGGTGATACAGGTAGTTTTACGGGCACGAGGCATCTAAGAATTTAGTCCAAAGGTAAGTTAAAATAGAGGCAATATTTTCATAATAGAATAGGACGAAAGGACCATAAAAATTTAGCAATTATCAAGTGTAAGGTGATAAGCATGAAACAAAGGAAGAATAGGGAACTAATCACGACCATTACTAACTAGGCTTGCGTCCTACAGTCAACACGGCTTCGATACCAATCTGTCACACCCATTTTCAAGGAACAAATGGAGTGCATAATCTTACGTGCGCCTAGAGATCAATCACACATAAGATGACAAATATAAATAGTATCATCACAAATGTTTATTACATAACGAATAATATCACAGAGTCTTCATGTAACTAAGCGAAAACATAAATAAATCTTGTGGTAGCTAGCTCCATAGCATAGGCACGTCAACTGGTTGACCACAAGTCTAGTATTCTTCAGGGAAGTAGAAGTAGTAGTCATTATTTGCACATTCAGAAGTCCATCCTAGGGTGTGGGAATGCAAGGGTGAGCACAAAAGTACTCAACAAATATAACATGGGGTTCATGAAGCTCAAATAGGGTAGACAATGGTTTAACTGCATGTAGCTTTTAGTTGATCATGTTTTAAGCAATTGAGTAGCAACAAGTAGGTAATATTCCCTTAATAAACATATAATCATGTAAAGAGAATAATGAATAGCAAGAACAAGTAAATTATTAGTGATCTCTATTCCATAAGGGTCCAAGGCCGCTCGTGACCGTGAGCACGGCTGATATACCAGTTTTACACTCTGCAGAGGTTGTACACTTTCACTATGAGTCGTGATCCCCAAAATTCCGAGGTCATGACTCCCCATTGGACAGATAAGTTTCACTATGAAGTCTTTCCAAGGTTCGTCTAACAACTTAGGGCTGCTAGGTTTCGTGGCCTGCAAATGTAGAGCCCCCTTTCCGTATGGCACAATGACACGCAGCCTATACACATAGGGACAGAGGCCGCACTACACCCAACCCGGAACACACCCCTCTTGCGCTATAAAGGTAACCACTAACAAGCTAGAAAATGTCCTCTTATATGACTAAAGCCAGAGCCATGTAGCCCTCATAGCTGTACTGTAAGTCCCAGATGTTCGCTTACAGATAAGTCCTTATGGAGAGGAATCTAGAGAAAACTCTAGCCCTCTTGTTCCCTATTGCTAAAAATCATCTTTTAGTGTTATTGCATATATCATTAATCAAATTACAAGATCATTATTTATGTGAGCACTAGCAAACTACCTAATGATATATCCATAGGATTCAAGGAATAAGATCAAAACTAAGGCATCATTAACAAGGAAACACATGCATGATGAATTAAGTGAATTAAAGTGAATAGGTAACAAGGATAGTCCCATGCTATACTTGCCTTGATCTAGCTGATCTTGTTGATCCGATTTGTAATAGTACTCTTGATCACCAACGAACTGCTCACCTTCTATTCTCGATTAACACACCAACATCAATCATCCAAGAGCAATCATACAAAGCAAACAAAGCTACAATTAGAATAGTACACCAACAGTAGTAAAATAAGTTGAAAAGTTTATAAAACGAATCTACATCTCACTAGGATCACACAGACGCGAATTGCACGCAAATCGGAGCTAAAACGAAAAAGTTATGATTTAAACGAGATTTACTTTATCAAAGTAATAGATTAAATCTAACCTCAAAATTTAAAAGTGGAAAACCTACTAAATAGTAGTACTAACATGTAGAGTATGAAATTATGAACCTAACGCAACTTGAACGGGTCAAATCGGAGTTAAAACGGAGATTTTATGACCAAAACAAATCTAGTGGCAAAACTGTAAATACTAGAAAACGTATTTTCACTCAAATCGACGAAGTTTACGCTTTCCAAAGGATAAAGCGTAATCGGTCTGTACGCCTATGGACCGCGGGTTAAGACTTAAGAAAGTCCAGGGTCTCTTTAGCAAAAGTGGCAATCGAAGGGGTACCTCGCGATCTAAGCCGTTGGATTAGATTTGGACGGCTGAGATTGAATGAAGGGAGAGAGGAAGGGGATCTCCTACCGGCTACAGTGACCCGCACGGTGGAGGCCATGGCCGACGACAAGAACCTCGCTGGCGTTCACTGTTCTCACTGTTCCGGGCACCGTTGACGACGGGACAAGCACAAAAAGAAAGAGGAGAGTGTTGCGGACTCACCAAGACGATTCACGACAGCGGAAATCGGACAAGGACGGCGCACGGCTTCTCCAAGCAGGCGGCTCCCGAGCTTGAGCGGCGACGGCTCGGTTGCGCCGGCTAGCGCTTGACTCGCGATTGGTGGCTCCGGGTTAGGGCTGTGGAGGGGCGATGTGGCCGCGACTGCTATTTAAGAGGGGCTCGACGTGCCGGGCAAGGAAGAGGGGAGTCGGGACGGCATCGGCCTCCATTGCTGGTGTCCGGCTCGTTTACGAGCGGAAGAAAGAAGACGGCACCACTTACAAGCGGGCCCGACGTGTCAGCCAGAGAAAAGGGGAAGGAGAGCGCGGCAGCGTTCGGCTTGACGGGCCTTGACGAGCTGGGCTCGGCCCACTGCGCGGCGCGGGCGTCGGGTGAGAAGGCCGATGGGCCAACAGGGGAGGGAGGAGATGCTGGGCCTTCGGCCGAAACCGAGGAAAGGTAAATTCCTATCTCCTTTTCTTTTTCTAATATTTCAAATACATTTTCAAATGATTTTTGAAATCATTTTCTTCTTGAAATAAAAACCAATCACACAAATAAAAATATGCAGTGGCATGTATGCACAAACACGTTTCTAACCTTAGATTTGATTTTATTTTTTTAAAAAAATTATTATTTCACTAAGTTTCCATGCACACATAAATGATTAACTAAATCAAATTCCCTATTTAAAAATATTCAAAAATTTAGGGGTGTTACAATTTAATGCTCCATGTGTCAAAACATTCGATGTGACAGAGAATTTTGATTTTTTTTGGAAACTAAACATGACCTTTGTTTGTTTCTCGTGACCCTAGAACCGATCATGTCGCCTCCTGTTTCCATTGGACATCAAAGAAACTCAGATGAATGCGGTGCATCTAGGATCAAATTATTCTGTCACAAGTTACAAACAAAAAAAAGCACAAGGTAAAAGAACAGAGCATTTTGTGGGTCAGATCATGGCGAAAAAAGCATGAGAATTCCCGCGTTTGCCGCATGCGTGCCCGCACGGGGTCGTGTCTCAAACTGCATCCACTCTCGTTTCCCGCGTTTGCCGCTCGCGCCCCTCCGCTCCCACATGCATGCATGCAAGTCCAGCAGGTGCATGCAAGTGGTTGTGGCAGGTGGTTCTAACTACAACATTCAAACATCAGATCTACTTTTACAACATCCAGATAAAATATTTGCAACATACGTCTAAAACAGATGAAAATTTGGGACATATAGTTAAAACACCATTACAATATGTGCAACATCCCGATCTACTTTTGAAACATCAAGATATAACACTTGCAACATACAAAAGAAGACAAATGAAACACTTGAGACATGCGTTTGAAACACTTGCAACATGCGTGTACAAAAAGCAGATGAGACATTAAGGATAGACACTTACAACATACGTGTACAACCATTGCAACATATGCAACATGCCGATCTACTTTTGGAACATCCACATGAAACAATTGAAACATACATCTGAAGGTGAGGACGATGGTGCAGAGGTCGATGGACCATAATGGTACACGTGTGGCATTGTATATATATGTCGAACAAACTCAATCAAAACACGTACTATGGTCTTCTTTTTTGTGCTATGCTGCAGCAATTTTTTGCACCATCACACATGGGGATCTTTAAAGTTATCCACATACATCATCTTCATTCAATTTCATTCTATTTTTTAAAATCCTCGCGCGCAACGCGTGGGGTATCTTCTAGTTCATATAAACACGTACGTATGTACACTCACGTTTATTAGCACAAGCATGATACCTTAACCTCTGTTAGTATATTCAAAAGACTCAAGTAAAGATTGAAAAAAGTCACTACAGGCACTTCATTGTCATCCAACACATCATCTCTCAGAAAAAATAACATCATTAAGTTTAAGAAAATACGACCAACCCCTATCAAGTAGAGTATTTGAACATAAGTAGGTATGTTCCACCGTAAGTAACCTAGTGATGAACAAATCCTCTCCTCACACAGAGCCATTTCTTGAGTTAGGGATTAGCAGGACTTTGCCCAAAATACTCAGAAATGTCAGAGCTAGAGCCCCTTAATGGCCCAATGTGCCCATCCAAACACACCCTACGATCAGGAACATACGTGCATGTCCTCAGTGCTTAGAGGGTGCTTGCCTAATGAATACTCTGGTTTGCTATCTCTTTTGCAAAGGTACGCTAGATGTCATGTAACTTGATATATCGCTTCAAGAGATTAGAGAGAAAATTAAGGGTCTATTGGTAGAGCTTCTCCTACTCCTAATTTTGTATGGGAAGTAATTCTACAGCTTAAAGTGAGCAACTACGATTCTCTACAATAGATTATATGCACCAAGTGATCAATCATGTTGAAAGGTCCTAATGGGTAGAGTGGAGTGAATAGCCTATAAAAAATTCTACAACAACACTAAGGAAAGTGGTTAGACAACAAAGAGGCGAAGCGAATATTGCGCTAGGCTACTAAATTTGCAAGCCACATACCACAATTCTAGTGACTATAATCTCTATGCACCAAAGGCTATGTCACTACACTAAGTTAGTGAGCTATTAAAGACTAACTAAAGAGTCTCACTAACCACTAGACACGACTCTTGCTTGCCTTCAAAACTAGCTACACTAAAGGGCCAAGCTACACTAACAAATGTAATTACATGGAAAGAATGGAGTGTTATATTGACGTGTAGAGGAATGAACCAATCACCAATGGAGTCAATCAATCACAAGAATGAATATCAATGAAAACCAATCACTTCGGGAATCAAATGATGACACAATAATTTTTTTACCAAGGTTCACTTGGTTGCTGGCAAGCTAGTCCTTGTTGTGGTGATTCACTCACTTGGAGGTTCACGCGCTAATTGGCATCACACGCCAAACCCTCAATAGGGTGCCGCACAACCAACACAAGATGAGGATCACACAAGCCACGAGCAATCTATTAGAGTACCTTTTGGTCTCCGCCGGGGAAAGGTCAAGAACCCCTCACAATCACCACGATCGGAGCCGGAGACAAGCACCTTCCTCCGCTCGACGATCCTCGCTGCTCCAAGCCGTCTAGGTGTCGGCAACTACCAAGAGTAATAAGAGAATCTCGTAGCGAAACATGAACACAAAGTGCCTCTAGATGCAATCAAGCAATGCACTTGGATTCTCTCTCAATCTGACAAAGATGATGAATCAATGATGGAGATGAGTGGGAGGGCTTTGACTAAGCTCACAAGGTTGCTATGTCAATGCAAATGGCCAAGAGAGTGAGCTTAAGCCGGCTAAGGGGCTTAAATAGGAGCCCCCACGAAATAGAGTCGTTGGGCTCTCACTGCACACTGCCTCAGGACGACCGGACACGCCGGTCAGAAATGACCAGACGCACGCCTCCGGCGTCCGATCACCCAATGAACGCCACGTGCCCCTGTGGTTTAACCGCGCCCGTTGATCGCCAACAGTCAAACAAATCAACGCTTCGTGTTAAAAGAATGATCAGACGCGCCACCTTGGCGTCAGGTCAAGCGCGCGCCCAAGCAAACCACGTTGCGACCGGATGCACCGAGACACTGACCTGACTCTCCTCCGCGCGGCGTTAGATCACTTCCAGTAAGGTTCCCGGGCGGCTAAAACATGACCGGACGCGTCAGGTGCCCCATGACCGGACACACCCAGCGTCATGTCTTTCTTCAGCTCACTGCGCGCCACCACGTCATCGTACGTCAGCAAGGACCGGACTCAGCCACTGCGCGTCAGGTCACAAAGTGACCCAGCGTCTGGTCACTCGGCAGACAGGGACCGAGAGCGCCACCTCGTTTTTATAAATGACCAGACTCACTGACTCAGCGTCCGGTCAGTTCGCCACCCACGTCTGGTCACTGATTTTCAGTGAAAATCAACTCCTCCACTTCACCAACTTCACCACCCTTGCACAAATGTGCCAACCACCAAGTGTATCACCTTGTGCACGTATGTTAGCATATTTTTACAAACGTTTTCAAGGATGTTAGCACTCCACTAGATCCTAAATGCATATACAATGAGTTAGAGCATCTAGTGGCGCTTTGACAACCGCATTTCGATACGAGTTTCACCCCTCTTAATAGTACAACTATCAATCATAAATGTGATCACACTCACTAAGTGTCTCGATCATCAAACCAAAAAGCTCCTATTAAATTTCACCTTTGCCTTGAGTTTTTTGTTTTTCTCTTTCTTTTTTATTTTCCAAGTCCGAGCACTTGATCACCACGGTCATCACACTATCATCATGATCTTCACCATTGCTCCACCACTTAGAATAGTGCTACCTATCTCATGATCACTTGATAAACTAGGTTAGCACTAAGGGTTTCATTAATTTACCAAAACCAAAGTAGAGATTTCACATGTGCATTGAGTGAATCAGGAGAACCTGCTTTTTCCAACTTCGAGCCTCCTGAATTAATTTCATAGAATCATTTCATATAATCACTGTTTTTGTAAACGAATCTATGACAGTGCTCCTCTAGATTCAGTACAGAAGCTGCACCAAAAGCTCTGGCAAAAAATGCCCTAAATGTAGCAATGTATAATTTTTGTTTTATTGGAAACACAATGCAAATGCACACATGCACACACCGTACCGGTGTAAGCAAAAATAATCAGATGTGAATGCTAGCAGTTAAGGTACGTGTGTTTGGTTTGAGGTCTAACTTGGATGGAATACGGTCATCTATAGATTTTGAGATGGATTTATCTATACTACTTGTCTGGTTTGATGGATGGGACGAACCATTTTCTTATTTGGTTGAGAGTGGATGGAATGAGAATAGTTGACTTTTCAAAGTATAAGACATTTTGACTTTTTCAGATATACAGTTATTGCTATGCACTTAGATATGCATTATGCCTAGATACACAGTAAAAGCAATTGTATCTAGAAAAACTAAAACATCTTATAATTTAGAATGGAGAGAGTTTTTTTTTTGCGCCCAAACAGCTTATGCAAAGCATTGTCTAATAGGAAAAAAAAATCTGTTTATAAGCATCTACAAAACTCCCTGCCGTCACATATGAATCTTGGCGCATCATTGAACGGCGATGATAAGGCCGGGTGCCGGGCGATCCCACCCTAGCTAGTAGCTACTCATTTTTTTCAGTGTATGTACATATGTGAAAGAAAAATAAGTTCAGACAACTGGTGTTGCTAGCATAATGCGTTGCCATATTAATTATTATCGAAATATATTGTGCAGTAGAAAATCATGCATACAATCGTTGACCTACACGGGTGGGCACTTGGGATTACAAGCAGGGCACACGGCCCGGCGCTTTTGCATAGTGTCGTAGCAAAATGCTATAGTGGCTTTTGAGTTGCGCAGCAGTAGCACCTTCGATTATTGCTACATATATTCTCGATACAAAACCTTAGTACCACTTTTGCTCTCGTCTAGTAGTGTTAAGTTGGTCAGGATATAATCCGGTCTCCTTGCTGCTCTGACACCAAGTTGCTGAGGAGGACGACCTGTGTGTTTAATTTGGTTGTGTGTTTAACTAGCAAGTAAGTAGCATGTACATATGCGCATTTAATTTGTAACGAATCAAATCCAGCGAGATAGTAGCTAGATCATCGATCAGGTGATGGTAAGGAGAGATGGACTTACATTGTGCAAGGAATGCAAAGAGGAACAGTACTATAACAAGCATCAACGCCACACACCTATCCCTGATCATGTTGTATTAGCATATATACTGACTGACCTCACAAAGGTTTCAAATTGCTTATGGTTAAGTCTCCAACGCGTAAGGAAAGCGTCGCTCCTCCACCTGGCCGTGTGTCCTTCGGCTACAGTGGCAACACTGTAACACTAATACAAACATTGTTCATTCAGAATTTTTAAATATGGATACTGTTCATTCGAGAAAACACTGTACATCTAAATTTTTAAAATGCTCCTCAACCCTGTTCAGCATTTTTAGGTACGGTTTATGTCCTTTTTACTGTTTACACGAATACACAACTGGCACGCGACAGAGAGCGCCTTACCGTCCTAGTTATATATAGACACGCACAAACATGACTCAAGTTGAAAAATGTAACCTGCTGGCACTTCTTGATGGTAATAGAAGAGCAATAGCTGGGACTTCTTGATGGTAACAGAAGAGCAATTGCTGGCACTTCTTGATGGTAATAGAAGAGCAATACCTTGTTTGGATATAATACCTATAGATAATAATAACTATCTGCTTATAGTTATCTCTATTTTTATCTAAACAGGTATAGCTAATAAAATGGCTAATTATAGCTAGACCTCTAAATAATAACTATCTCACTAGTTGAACCAAATCAGATAGTAGCAGCTAATAGTTATCTTAGTAGTATTTTTCATTAAGTTGTGTATTCAAACACCCTCCAACTAATAGGTAGCTAATGATTAGCTAGCTAATATTAGATATGAGTTACTAGCCGGCTAACTATATTGGCGGATAATGAATCCAACCATAGGACCTTAGCTTCATATATACACAAGGGCATCAGCAATTAATTGCGAGTTTCGCTGGCATATAAAATGTAGCCGCGGTTACACAAGGAAATATTTGAACTGTTAATCATCAACGTATGCCAAATTTCACACGCAGTCCATGCAGGTAAAAGGTGGAAAGAAAATTCATCTGAGTTGAGGTAAGAAAAAAAACTAAATTGTGTTTCACCAACATGTGTCACTCAAGCAAACAAGAAGCTAGCAAATACACCTAGTTGAGCCTACACAAAAACAACAACTACAGATTTGTGTTCAGGTTATTACGAACACTCAGTGCATCATTGTCACAAACTTTAAGAGCACCTCCTATCTAATTTTGTTAGAGTTGCAAGCTGATGATAAGCTATATATGCAACTGAATTAATCAAACGTGCGGTAGGAAATAGAAATCCGTCGTTGCTCGACACATTGACAAATCGAGGCCCATCACAAAACGTAGGCTGGGCCTGGTTTTATGGATTACGCAGAACTGCCTTAGTGGGCTCTAAGGGCCAAAACAGTAGCGAGCCGA
Organism: Saccharum hybrid cultivar R570; assembly: GCA_038087645.1. Taxonomy (NCBI): domain Eukaryota; kingdom Viridiplantae; phylum Streptophyta; class Magnoliopsida; order Poales; family Poaceae; genus Saccharum; species Saccharum hybrid cultivar. The sequence goes on along the minus strand of JAQSUU010000664.1, from coordinate 1,713,312 downwards.
TCCATACAGTACAGTGAACAGCAGTGAGCAGTTTCTCAAAAAAAAAAGTAAACAGCAGTGAGCAAGCAAGGAAAAGGATCTTTTCTCCGGCTTGTTGCTGTCAGAAAAAATTCCATATGAGATGAGCTGTAGTAACTTATATCATAAGTAGTTATAAGAAAACTTATATCCTAATAAGTAAGCTAAAAGGACAAAAAAAAAGCGTATACACCGCTTTCCTATGAGATCATCGTGCTTTTCTTTTTCTTTTTATATATATGTTCATATAAACACACATGCACACTCATCACGTCTAGTATTACAACTTGTTCATGAGCTATCCTCCTTTAGTTCGCTTGTTAACGTGTGGCGTTGTATAATATATATGTCGGACAACAAACTCAATCAAAACACGTACTATATATATGCTCTACTTTTTTGTGTACGCTGAAGTGATTTCTTGAACGATCACACATGGGGACGGATCTTAATTTGCCTGCTTATGCACGCCACGCCATTGACGTCGTCCATGTGCCGTCCAAATCTTGATCCTTGTAGTGATGCACACGTACTCATTATAATGACACGAGAGAGAGCGACATGTATATGCAAAAAAAAAAAAAGAGATCGATCGATTAGTCAGCACATGTATACTACTGCACTCTTGGCAAGGAAAAAATGTACAATACTGCATCACTGACACCTGGGCCTGCCAGCAATCCCTGCGGAGGAATGCTGGTCTGTAGGGTACATCTTCCTAATTTTAGATGCTGCTAATAATAGATTCATATGTAAAAAATTGTCCATTAGCTAGCACACTTTATATGGATCCACTGCAGCATGTCTCTAAATAGAAGGCATTTTGTTAAAGGTGTTAAAATAGGTGATATCACCTATTTTATTAGTGACAAATATCTAAAAATAGACCCTAATCTAGGCTAGTGCTGCATCACGGCTGTCGGTAGGTAATTAATAATGTTCTAGAATAAGTGTATATCTATATATATGCTACCTATATTAATTAGTAGTATATAATCAGACAGTACCGATCGAACGAAGCGTAGGGTGTGTTTAGTTCCGCGAAAAAGGTGTAAAAAAAGTATTGTAGCACGTTTTGGCTTTATTTGGTAAATAGTGTCCAACCGTTGACTAATTAGGTTCAAAACGTTCGTCTCGCAAAGTACAACCAAGCTGTACAATTAGTTTTTAATTTCATCTACATTTAGTACTTCATGCATGTATCGCAAGTTTGATGTGACAGGGAATCTTTTGTTTGTACAGTATTTTTTTTTTGAGGGAGTAAACACAGCCGTAGCTGTTTAATAAGTACAGTATATCTATTGCTTGCTTGGTTGTCACTCCTGCTGGATGCTTCATTATACATTATTATTCCTTTATTTCCTGGAGCGAGGCAGTAAGGACAGGCTACACCACAAACCTGGCCTTTTATTTGGCCAGCTGCCTGTCATGAACCCATGATCAGTGCAATACAACGAGCTAATAATTAAGGCCTTGTTCAGATGCACCCAAAAGTTAGAATTTTTTCACTCTCTCACTATCACATCAATTTTTAGCCGCTTGCATGGAGTATTAAATGTAGGTAAAAAAATAACTAATTACACAGTTTAGTTGGAAAATCACGAGATGAATCTTTTGAGCATAGTTGGTCCACGATTGGACAATATTTGCCAAATAAGACGAAAGTGGCCTAGTAATCGGTAGTGCCATTTGTGTCAGTTGGCACTTGGCAGCATGCAGCGCTGACGGTTCAACTACAAAATTAGCTAATCTATAAGAGCAGCTCCGATGATATTAAAAAAGGATAGTCCTAAAAATGATAGGCCTAAAAATCTGATTTTAGAACATGAGGCATATTTTTTTTAAAAAAAAGCATTGGAAGGAGAAAAATAACAACCCGCTACCAATTTTTTTTTAGAAATGATTTCTAAAAACATTTAAATGATGTCCTCTACCGACAGATTACCTTGCTCATGTCTCGCGTAAATTAATAGGCCTCGCTCTTAGCTTTTGCCTTCCACCTAAGGCCTTATTTGAATGCGCATGTATTCGTCTCAATCCACATGTGGTGAAGTGGATTGGAGTGAAATTAAACTAAATTTCATTTCATTCCACTCCTATACATGTGGATACACATGCATCCAAACAATACCTAATTAATGACCGTAGCAGATCTAACACACGCTCTCGACGGTGAGGTTTTCATCTATGGTTGTGCACCATGTCCGCGAGGGGAGGGGGTGTCCCGCCTGGATATGGGTGGATCAATCATCAACGCCTGTGGGGGAGGACAACTGATGGCGCAAAGGGAGAAGGGCAGATGGTCGGGTAGAGGAACATGGACTAGGTCGCGAGGGAGGAGCAAAATTTTAAGTGATTGGGAGTGCACGTCACCGGCGCATGTGTGTGTGTGGAGCACTCGTTTTACGCGGCGCATGCAGATGGGTTGGGAGTCATGACATATATATATATATATATATATATATATATATATATATATATATATATATATATATATATATATATATATATATATATATATATATATAGGGAGAGTATACTCTATAGCTAGCTACAAAATAAGTTATTATGTAGCCACCTCCATTTACGATAATTTTATATACTAATTTACGATAATATTAGTACATATTTACGATAGTTGGGTTACTATAACACATGGGAATATTTACCATAATGTTACAGTAAATCACATAGTAAGGAGTTACTGTAATCTCGTAAATTAACATAGTAATTATCGTAACTCAAAGTGGCTACAAAATAAGTTATTCTGTAGCCAGCTGCAGGGTAGTAGTTCTATATATATATATATATATATATATATATATATATATATATATATATATATATATATATATATATATATATATATATATATATTGTTTTTTCATTCCTGCCAAAAGGACCTACTACTAGGTTATTAGTTAGGAGTGGGAGTTGTGCTAAATACTCCCTCCGTATCGGATTTAGGAGTCGTTTTAGACAAGGTTTGGGTCAAACATTGGGAATATAAATTATCAATAACTTTTAAGTTGTTGAGTTTGCAAATATAAAAATTATATGAATAGATTTGTCTTGAAAACTTATATCCTAATAAGTAAGCTAAAAGGACAAAAAAAAAGCGTATACACCGCTTTCCTATGAGATCATCGTGCTTTTCTTTTTCTTTTTATATATATGTTCATATAAACACACATGCACACTCATCACGTCTAGTATTACAACTTGTTCATGAGCTATCCTCCTTTAGTTCGCTTGTTAACGTGTGGCGTTGTATAATATATATGTCGGACAACAAACTCAATCAAAACACGTACTATATATATGCTCTACTTTTTTGTGTACGCTGAAGTGATTTCTTGAACGATCACACATGGGGACGGATCTTAATTTGCCTGCTTATGCACGCCACGCCATTGACGTCGTCCATGTGCCGTCCAAATCTTGATCCTTGTAGTGATGCACACGTACTCATTATAATGACACGAGAGAGAGCGACATGTATATGCAAAAAAAAAAAAAAGAGATCGATCGATTAGTCAGCACATGTATACTACTGCACTCTTGGCAAGGAAAAAATGTACAATACTGCATCACTGACACCTGGGCCTGCCAGCAATCCCTGCGGAGGAATGCTGGTCTGTAGGGTACATCTTCCTAATTTTAGATGCTGCTAATAATAGATTCATATGTAAAAAATTGTCCATTAGCTAGCACACTTTATATGGATCCACTGCAGCATGTCTCTAAATAGAAGGCATTTTGTTAAAGGTGTTAAAATAGGTGATATCACCTATTTTATTAGTGACAAATATCTAAAAATAGACCCTAATCTAGGCTAGTGCTGCATCACGGCTGTCGGTAGGTAATTAATAATGTTCTAGAATAAGTGTATATCTATATATATGCTACCTATATTAATTAGTAGTATATAATCAGACAGTACCGATCGAACGAAGCGTAGGGTGTGTTTAGTTCCGCGAAAAAGGTGTAAAAAAAGTATTGTAGCACGTTTTGGCTTTATTTGGTAAATAGTGTCCAACCGTTGACTAATTAGGTTCAAAACGTTCGTCTCGCAAAGTACAACCAAGCTGTACAATTAGTTTTTAATTTCATCTACATTTAGTACTTCATGCATGTATCGCAAGTTTGATGTGACAGGGAATCTTTTGTTTGTACAGTATTTTTTTTTTGAGGGAGTAAACACAGCCGTAGCTGTTTAATAAGTACAGTATATCTATTGCTTGCTTGGTTGTCACTCCTGCTGGATGCTTCATTATACATTATTATTCCTTTATTTCCTGGAGCGAGGCAGTAAGGACAGGCTACACCACAAACCTGGCCTTTTATTTGGCCAGCTGCCTGTCATGAACCCATGATCAGTGCAATACAACGAGCTAATAATTAAGGCCTTGTTCAGATGCACCCAAAAGTTAGAATTTTTTCACTCTCTCACCATCACATCAATTTTTAGCCGCTTGCATGGAGTATTAAATGTAGGTAAAAAAATAACTAATTACACAGTTTAGTTGGAAAATCACGAGATGAATCTTTTGAGCATAGTTGGTCCACGATTGGACAATATTTGCCAAATAAGACGAAAGTGGCCTAGTAATCGGTAGTGCCATTTGTGTCAGTTGGCACTTGGCAGCGTGCAGCGCTGACGGTTCAACTACAAAATTAGCTAATCTATAAGAGCAGCTCCGATGATATTAAAAAAGGATAGTCCTAAAAATGATAGGCCTAAAAATCTGATTTTAGAACATGAGGCATATTTTTTTTAAAAAAAAAGCATTGGAAGGAGAAAAATAACAACCCGCTACCAATTTTTTTTTAGAAATGATTTCTAAAAACATTTAAATGATGTCCTCTACCGACAGATTACCTTGCTCATGTCTCGCGTAAATTAATAGGCCTCGCTCTTAGCTTTTGCCTTCCACCTAAGGCCTTATTTGAATGCGCATGTATTCGTCTCAATCCACATGTGGTGAAGTGGATTGGAGTGAAATTAAACTAAATTTCATTTCATTCCACTCCTATACATGTGGATACACATGCATCCAAACAATACCTAATTAATGACCGTAGCAGATCTAACACACGCTCTCGACGGTGAGGTTTTCATCTATGGTTGTGCACCATGTCCGCGAGGGGAGGGGGTGTCCCGCCTGGATATGGGTGGATCAATCATCAACGCCTGTGGGGGAGGACAACTGATGGCGCAAAGGGAGAAGGGCAGATGGTCGGGTAGAGGAACATGGACTAGGTCGCGAGGGAGGAGCAAAATTTTAAGTGATTGGGAGTGCACGTCACCGGCGCATGTGTGTGTGTGGAGCACTCGTTTTACGCGGCGCATGCAGATGGGTTGGGAGTCATGACATATATATATATATATATATATATATATATATATATATATATATATATATATATATATATATATATATATATATAGGGAGAGTATACTCTATAGCTAGCTACAAAATAAGTTATTATGTAGCCACCTCCATTTACGATAATTTTATATACTAATTTACGATAATATTAGTACATATTTACGATAGTTGGGTTACTATAACACATGGGAATATTTACCATAATGTTACAGTAAATCACATAGTAAGGAGTTACTGTAATCTCGTAAATTAACATAGTAATTATCGTAACTCAAAGTGGCTACAAAATAAGTTATTCTGTAGCCAGCTGCAGGGTAGTAGTTATATATATATATATATATATATATATATATATATATATATATATATATATATATATATATATATATATATATATATATATATTGTTTTTTCATTCCTGCCAAAAGGACCTACTACTAGGTTATTAGTTAGGAGTGGGAGTTGTGCTAAATACTCCCTCCGTATCGGATTTAGGAGTCGTTTTAGACAAGGTTTGGGTCAAACATTGGGAATATAAATTATCAATAACTTTTAAGTTGTTGAGTTTGCAAATATAAAAATTATATGAATAGATTTGTCTTGAAAAATACTTTCGTAAAAATATACATATATCACTTTTTCATAAATATTTTTTATAAAACAAGAGGTCAAAGTTGTGTTTTGAAGACCGCGTCGCTGTCCTAAACTACATCTAAATCCGATACGAAGGGAGTACTCTCTCAATTGAGTCAATTCTAGATTACAAGATGGTTGGTTTTTGTAGATATATTACTTTTACTATGTACATCAAAGTATATAAGTTTTATATCTAAAAAAGAATCAAAACTTCTTATATAATTCGAAATGACAGAAGGTAAATGTGAAGGTAGTCGTTTGTGAGATTCAACGGGACGGAACAGTAATCTCGAGCCTTGAGCTAATGAGCTGTAGCCTGTAGGGAGGGGAGCTGGGGCACCGGCAGAATGTACTAGTTACTACTTAAAACGTACGGTAGATGTGTTTGAGTTTGACCCTTAGGTTGTCGTGTCTTGTGCTGCTGCGGCCTGGCACTCCACCTCTCCATCTTTTGCCCAATTCTTTCCCGTCTGCAGACAGCAGCTGCAGGAGAATCTATCTGTAGGATATCCACGCCAGTAGTACTGCATAGTACAGTAAGCAAGCCACCTTACGTACGATGATTCAAATATCCAATCCCCTGCATTTTTAAGCGATATATATATATATATATATATATATATATATATATATATATATATATATATATATATATATCGTTTGCAGCTAGTGGAAATGCTGGGAACGTGCACTTGCTTCAACAGAATTAACGTTTTTTTTCTGATAAGTTACATAATTTAACCAGTTGAAGACCCCAAGTCTCAGCAATAATTGCAACGCGCGCGTAATATGCAGACGTACGTAGGCAGGTACATTCGGTTCGTAAACATTATGTGCATGATTCGCCACGACGTTTATTATTACTCGCTCACTCCGATCCGTCCCAATAAGATATCATTTTCGTGATATACATGTTTAGGGTTACAAATTGTAATATTATTTTATGTGAAAATAGTTAGTTAAAATGTAAAAATAGTATGTCTTTGACTGAACCTATATATATATATATATATATATATATATATATATATATATATATATATATATATATATATATATATATATATATAGGAACCGGAGTGGATAAGGCATTTGGAGTACAGCTAGGGATGAAAACGGATCGGATACGGACGGATATCACTGATATCGTATTTGTTTTCGTATTTATGTCCGGATTCGGATTCGAATATGGATAGTATAAAAAATAACGGATAGGATACGATTGGATATCGACATCATAAATATGTGATTTAAATATTCGGATACGGATACGGTATCGGATGTTAAATATCCAGACTCGGATACGGACGGATTAAAACCCCTCTAAACGGATTCGGTCTCGAATACGGTCGGAAAATATCCGTACCGTTCCTAGTTGATCTTGATTTTTGTGTTGGCCAGTTTCCCTTGCTGGCTTAGAGCGTGTTTAGATGGCAAAAATTTTAGGAAAAATTTCATGTAGCACTTTCGTTGTTATTTGGTAAAATTTGTCTAAATATGAACTAACTAGGCTTAAAATATTCATCTCGACATTTACAGACAGACTGTGTAATTAGTTATTTTTTTACCTACATTTAATGTTCCATGCATGCGTCTAAAGATTCGATGTGACGAGTACTATGCAAAAAAAAAAATTTGGTCTTTTAGGATCTAAACCTGGCCTTAGGAGAGCTTGTTCGGGCGAGCGTCTCCTTGTTCGTTCTCTGGCGAGGCAAGAGCTGAACAGTCTTGTCTAGAACAAGCACACTCGTACTCCCTCTGTCCCAAATTATCCATCGTTTTTAGTTTTTTGCCGCATGTTGACTCGATTTGTAGAAAATACGTATGACATTTGTATCCCTAAATAAATTTATTAAAACACTAGATTATTGTTTTTTAATATATATTTTGTCAAATTTATTTTTCGAAAAGTGAAAATGACATATATTTTGGGAGAGAGCCAGCAGTTGTGGACGACGATATACTTGTGCTTGGGAAGAGGGGGGTTGGGAATTGGGCGGTGCACGACGGCGCGCGCTTCACGTTTGCACTGCATGCGTTTCATCCGGTCCGTACCGTTGCACGGGCCACGGCGCCACGGGACGGAATTGGGGGTCGATGCATGGGCCCCCAGCAATAAGTGCCCTTCACCTGGGCTGTGGGCTCCGTTTCACCGACCCCCCCAGTGGTGGGTCCCCCGCATCCCGACGGAATCCCAATCCCAATCAATCAATCAACCCACCGGCCACCGCGCAGACCGTGAGCCCAGGCTGCTGCCAACCTCACCTGTTGCTGCCGTCCGGCTGTTTTTTTTTCATTTCGCACCCTGCGTGACCTTGTAAATTACAGATTTAGGCCGCGTTTAGATGGCAAAAAGGCCCAAAATTTTTTGCGCAGTAACTGTCACATCGAATCTTTGGACGTATACATGAAGCATTAAATGTAGGTAAAAAAAATAACTAATTTCATGGTTTGTCTGTAAATGTCGAGATGAATCTTTTGAGCCTAGTTAGTTCATAATTGGACAAATTTTACCAAATAACAACGAAAAGTGTTACAGGAACTTTTCCCCAAAATTTTTTGGATCTAAACACGCCCTTACAATAAGAATACGAAACATATCATTTAAAGACACAACGAATTTTAAATTTAATCAAATATATAATAAACATACATATATTTTTATGATATGTAATAAGTATTACTAGACAAATCATATGATAAATATATTTTTAAAATATATCTATTTGAAGATAGATGTTACGTAATATCCTTTTATAAATAGATACCCCCTCCGTGTGAGAAAGAATGCAATTATGGGATCCACGCCGGTCAAACGATTTGAAGTTTAACTAAGCTTATAGTAAATGATATTAGTATTTCTGTCTCTTGAAATCATCTAGGCCCCGAGGTTTGGTTTCGGTAATTGATGACAACGCTTTATTACCATGACTAACGTGTGTTTTGCAGAAACTTTGGTAAGTTAGGTCATGGAGGTTTTAAATGCTTTGGGCACCATGGTATTCATGCCCCTTGATGGAAATCGTTTCGGTTTTCAAAAGAATGACGTCAAGATTAAGGACGGTTAGTTCCGGATGTCGAGGTGTTGAGAGACATTTGGAATAGTCGTTAGGATCTTCGTTTTTCTCTTTTGGCCGTACTATAAAGGGGGGCATGAGCGGGTAGCTTGACCTAGGCGAGTCCTATGTTTAGGTGTGCTGCACACTTGTTAAACTTGGCGTTAGGCAGCTCTAGAATAGCTCAAAGTTCAGTTGGAAGCAACTTGGTTCAAGTTGTGACGCGTTTCGGAGAGTTTCGGGTCATTTTCCCATGACCGGACGCGGTCCTCGGCATGACCGGACGCGTCCGGTCAGTATAGTTCTGCGGCTAGGGTTTCAGCTCTGAACACCGGACGCGGTCCTCGCGAGGACCGGACGCGGTGGTCAGAAGTCGACACGTGTCACTTGAGGGAACACCCGATCGGACGCGACCTGGGTGTGATCGGCGCGTCCGGTCACAGTCCAGTAAGGTCTAGAGACGATCGGACGCGTCCGGTCATCACCGATCGGACGCGGTCGCGCGTCCGGTGTGAGTACAGTATGCTCCCTGCACGATCGGACGCGTCTGGTCACCCCTGACCGGTGCATCTGGTCACTCAGTTGTTTTTCGGTTTTTGACCGTTACGAGCGACTGGCGCGTCCGGTCAGTTCAACCGGCGCGTCCGGTCAGCTCGTGTTTTGCTGAGTCAGCGGGTAACGGTTCGTTTTGTCTATGGGGTGTATAAATACATCCCCACCACCTCTTTTAGAGGTCTCTTGCTCATTTGATCAGCTGATAAACACCTTTGGAGTGCAAGGGAGTGCAAGAGCACTAGTGAGGATAGAGATTTGAGAATCAAAGCTTGAGAGTTCCTCACTAGCGATTAGAGAGTAGCAAGTGTGCATCCACCTTCTCATTTGGGCTCGTAGTGGTCAAGTGAGAGTTCTAGCTTGTTACTCTTGGTGATCGCCATCACCTAGACGGCTTGGTGGTGATTGGGAGTTCGGTGATCATCCGGCAAAGCTTGTGGATGATCCAACTCATCTTGTGAGCGGTTGTGGGTGATTCACAGCGATGGAGTGTCAAAGAATCAACCCGTAGAGAGCACTTGATCCTTGCGCGGATCAAGGGGGAGCTACACCCTTGCGCGGGTGCTCCAACGAGGACTAGTGGGGAGTGGCGACTCTCCGATACCTCGGAAAAACATCGCCGTGTTTCTTGCCCCTTTACATTTAAGCATTTACTTTCTCGTATTTACTTTCATTGCTTGTTTTACATTCCTAGACTTGCCATGCTAGACTAGGATTGGAAACTAGGGTGCAAAACTTTGTATCGGTAGACTCTCTAGAAACACAAGTAGACACTAGGGGTGAATTCCGGCTTGTAGGATTTAATTCTTGCATTTAATTTTTAGAGAAGCCCAATTCACCCCCCTCTTGGGCATCTTGATCCTTTCAATTGGTATCAGAGCCGTGTTGCTCTATTTTTAGGCTTTACCGCCTAGAGCAAGATGTCTAATGGGGAAGGACCACCTCCCACTTTTGAGGGAGACGATTTTCCATATTGGAAAATTCGTATGGAGGCGTACCTCAAAGCCATAGATGTTGGGTGCCTTAGAGCCGCAACCGAAGGGCTTCCCCCCATAAGGGATCCCGCTAACCCAAGTGGTGACGAGGAGAAGTACGACCGGTGGAATGCAAAGGCCAAAAATGCACTCTACCGGGGCTTAGGCAAAGATATCTTCAATCGCGTGCGTAATGCAAAGAACGCTTATGAATTGTGGGAAAATTTTTGTGCTCTCCATGAGGGAACTAAGAGTGAGCGTGAGGAACGCTATCACATAGCTTTAAAGAAAATTAATTCTTTTGAGATGCTTCCCAAAGAAAGTGCTAATGACATGTACACTCGCTTGAATGTTCTTGTAGAGGACCTCAATGCTCTTGGGCTCACCAAAATGAGCCAATCGGATGTTGCAAGGAAGATCTTGAGTGTGCTTCCCGTTGAGAAGTATGGTCACATTGTCACCGTGCTTCACCAAAGTGATCTTTCCACCGCAACACCGACTCAAGTATTAGGGAAAATCAATGCTCATGAGATGTACATGCATATCACTCCGGAAGAGGGCTCATCATCTTCCAAGAAGAAAGACTTGGCCTTCAAAGCTAGTCATGACAAGAAGAAGAAGAAGGGCCAAGCCATGATGGTGCAAGAAAGCTCAAGTGAAAGTGATGTTGATGATGAATCACTTGCACTCATGGTGAGAAAGACCACCAAGATGCTAAAGAAGCTCAACAAGAGTGGCATCAAGTTCGATGGCAAGAAGAAGAAATTCTTCACAAGTAGCAAGAGAAAGCCAATCTCGGAGATGGATTGCTACAATTGTGGTGAACTTGGCCACCTAGCTCATCAATGCCCTAGACCACCAAAAGACAAGTATAAGAACAAGAACAAGGGCAAGAAAAATGATTCAAGTGATGAAGAAGAAGAGAAGAAAAAGAACAAGCCATACAAGAAGAAGGATGACAAGAAGAAGGAGTTCCACAAGAAGAAGAAGGGAGGAAAGGCATACATTGTTGGTGATTAGCTCACCGACATTGAATCATCTTGTGAGTCCTCCGAAGATGAGAGCAATGATGAGAAAGAGAAGGTTGCCGCATTTGTGATGGGGCCATCATCTTCACCAACATCTTCATCACCACCTTCACCGCCTCCTTCACCATCATCGTCCACTACTCACCTATGCCTTATGGCCAAGGGTGAACGAAAGGTACAAAACCATGATAGTGATGATGATGATGATAGTGATAGTGATGATGAATATGACTCACCCTCTTATGATGAACTTGTAAAATTGCTAAACAAATACACTAAAATCATAAGAAGGACTAGAAATGAAAATGATGATCTTCAAAATCAAAATGAATCACTCTCATCCAAGCTTGAAAATATTCAAAAGACTAGTGGTGAGCTTAGAGTTCAAAATGAAGTGATGTCTTCCACTCTCAAGGAGCTCAAAACATCTTATAAAGAGCTTAAAGATCAACATGATAAACTTAATAAGAAGCATGATGAGCTCATCACTAGACATAATTCTCTAAAGGAAAAATACACCACATTAAAAATTGACTATGATAGTCTTGTGGTTGCTAATGAACTTGCTCTTGATACACATGATGCTACTAACTATGTTGTTAAGTGTGATATAGCTACATCATGTGATGACTTGATCATTGAAAGCATTAAGCAAGGTTCTAGTAGCAAAGGCAAGAGTGTGGTTGAGTCAAGCAACCATGATGATTATGCCAAGATTAAGAGTGAGAATGAGAAGCTTGCAAATGAGAACAAGAAGCTAAAAGGTTTGATGGCTCTTGAGAAGCAACCAACAAATGAGTCACTCATTGAAGAAAACAAAAAGCTCAAGCAAGAAAAAGAGCATCTCAAGACCGGCCTAAGTAAGTTCACAAGAGGCCAACATTTGCAAAGTGAGCTCCTCATGAACACCATAATAAAGATGGATAGAAGTGTTATTGGGTACTTGGCAAATCAAGAGAAGAAAGCAAAAGCTCAACAACAACAAAGCAAGTCAAAGCCCAAGCCAAAGAGATGTGTTGAGTGTGGTCAAGAAGGTCACTTCGCTCATGAATGCAAAACTCCACCACCACAACCCTTGCCCAAGCATGCTAGACCCTTCGCCTTCAATGCTCATTATATGCTAAGAAAAGATTCAAATGGAAAGATGAAAGTCATGTTTTTGGGTCCCCCAAACAAGAATAGGCCAAAGAAAATATGGGTTGCCAAGTCACTAGTGGATAAAGTCAAGGGCCCCTCTCAAGTTTGGGTCCCTAAACAAAAAGCTTGATCTCTTGTGTGTAGGTGAACTACAAGACCGGTGGATCTCATTGGGTTATTGATAGTGGTTGCACTCAACATATAACCGGTGATCCTCGTATGTTCACCACCATTGAAGAGAATGGAATATGTCAAGAGAAGATCACATTTGGGGATAATTCAAAGAGCAAAGTCAAGGGTATAGGCAAGATTGCAATATCACATGATCACTCACTCTCAAATGTGCTCTATGTTGCTTCATTGAGTTTCAACTTGTTATCCATTGGGCAACTTTGTGACCTTGGCTTCCAATGCTTGTTCACACCAAATGAAGTGGAAGTTTCAAAGATAGATGACAAGCAAGTGATATTCAAAGGCTTTAGATACAACAATCTTTATCTTGTTGACTTCACCTCCGAAGATGCAAATTTGATGACATGTTTGTTCACCAAGACCTCACTTGGTTGGCTTTGGCATAGGAGGCTTGCTCATGTTGGAATGAACACTCTCAACAAGCTATTGAAGAAAGAACTAGTGAGAGGATTGAAGGATGTGAAGTTTGAAAAGGACAAACCTTGTAGTGCATGTCAAGCGGGCAAACAAGTTGCAAACACTCATCCAACCAAAGCTTTCATGTCAACTTCAAGAGTGCTAGAACTTCTACACATGGATTTGTTTGGGCCTACAACATACAAGAGCTTGGGTGGTAATCTCTATTGTCTTGTGATAGTGGATGACTACTCAAGGTATACATGGACTTTCTTCCTTCATGACAAATCCGAAGTGGCAAATTGCTTCAAGAAGTTTGCAAAGAGAGCTCAAAATGAATTTGAAGTCAAGATAAAGAAGATTAGAAGTGACAATGGCAAAGAGTTTGACAACACCAATATTGAAGCTTATTGTGATGAAATTGGAATCAAGCATGATGTCTCTTCAACCTACACTCCTCAACAAAATGGTGTAGTTGAGAGAAAGAACCGAACTTTGATCACTCTTGCAAGAACAATGCTAGATGAGTACAACACTCCGGAGAAGTTGTGGGCTGAGGCAATCAACACCGCATGCTATGCTTCAAATCGCCTCTTCCTACAAAAGTTTCTTGGCAAGACCCCCTATGAGTTGCTTAATGGGAAGAAGCCGGACGTCTCTTTCTTCCGGGTGTTTGGTTGCAAATGTTACATCTACAAGAAGCGTCAACACCTAGGGAAGTTTCAAAGACGTTGTGATATTGGTTTTCTTGTTGGTTACTCATCAAAGTCCAAAGCATATAGAGTATTTAACCATGCCACCGGTTTGGTTGAAGAAACATATGATGTGGAATTTGATGAATCTAACGGCTCCCAAGGAGCAATTGAAAATTGTGATGATGTAGGTGATGAACCCTTGAGGGAGGCCATGAAGAACATGCCGGTGGGAGACATCAAGCCAAAAGATGATGATGACGATGTACAAATTGTTGATCCACCATCTTCATCACGTGTGCCTTAAGATGATGACAAGAATGAGAGAGTTGAAAATGAAGACACGTATGTCTCTCATGAACAAGCCGAGGCACAAGCTCAAGATGTTGATGCTCCACATCCACCTCCTCAAGTGGTTGATAGAAGAAACTCACCACTACTTCAAGCACATCCACAAGATCTCATCATAGGGAGTCCTACAAAGGGAGTAATGACTCGATCTCAAAAACTAGCTTCTTTTGTTGAACATCACTCTTTTGTCTCTTGCGTTGAACCTAAGAATGTAGAAGAAGCTCTTCAAGATCCGGATTGGGTGAATGCAATGCATGAAGAATTGAACAACTTCACCCGCAATCAAGTATGGACACTTGAAGAGCATCCTAAAGGTGCAAGAGTCATTGGAACCAAGTGGGTGTTCCGAAACAAGCAAGATGACTAAGGCATAGTGGTGAGGAACAAGGCAAGACTAGTTGCAAAGGGGTTCTCTCAAGTTGAAGGTCTTGATTTTGGAGAGACCTTTGCACCCGTTGCAAGACTTGAAGCCATTCGTATCCTCCTTGCATATGCATCACATCATGATATGAAACTATATCAAATGGATGTGAAAAGTGCATTCTTAAATGGCTTTATAAATGAACTAGTCTATGTTAATCAACCTCCCGGGTTTGAAGACCCTAGATATCCTAATCATGTTTATAGGTTGTCCAAGGCGTTATATGGGCTCAAGCAAGCCCCTAGAGCGTGGTATGAGCGCCTCCGAGACTTTCCCATTGAGAAGGGCTTCACCATTAGGAAGGTCGACACCACACTATTTACCAAGAAGTTTAATGGGGAGATCTTTATTTGTCAAGTATATGTTGATGATATCATCTTTGGATCAACAAATGAAGATTATTGCAAGGAATTTGGTGAATTGATGTCGAAGGAGTTCGAAATGTCAATGATTGGTGAGCTCACATTCTTCCTTGGATTTCAAGTAAAGCAAATGAGAGAAGGGATTTTCATCTCTCAAGAAAAGTATACCAAGGATCTTCTCAAAAGATTCAAGATGGAAGAATGCAAACCAATCAAGACCCCAATGCCATCAAATGGACATCTCGACCTAGATGAGGGAGGTAAACCGGTTGATCAAACTCTCTACCATTCTATGATTGGTAGCTTGTTGTACCTTACCGCATCTAGGCCCGATATCATGTTTAGTGTGTGCATGTGTGCCCGCTTTCAAGCGTGCCCTAAAGAACCTCACCTAAGTGCCGTAAAAAGAATCCTAAGATATCTTAAGCTCACCCCAAGCATTGGTCTTTGGTATCCCAAAGGAGCTAGATTCCAACTAGTTGGCTATTCCGATTCGGACTATGCCGGTTGCAAAATTGATAGAAAAAGCACATACGGAGGGTGCCATTTGCTTGGAAGATCTTTAGTATCTTGGTCATCTAAAAAGCAAAATAGTGTGGCTTTGTCCATCGCCGAGGCGGAATACATTGCCGCGGGGGCTTGTTGTGCACAAATCTTATATATGAAACAAACCCTCCTAGACTATGGAATTGTTCTTGAAAAGGTGCCACTTTTATGTGATAATGAAAGTGCCGTTAAAATTGCTAACAATCCGGTACAACACTCTCGCACCAAGCACATTGATATCCGCCATCACTTTCTAAGAGATCACGTTGCTAAAAATGACATATCACTAGAAGGTGTAAGAAGTGAAAATCAATTAGCGGATATCTTCACTAAACCTTTGGATGAGGCAACATTTTGTAGGTTAAGAAGTGAACTCAATGTGCTTGATTCTAGTAATTTTAAAAAATGAGCGTGTGTTGTCCCTTGCATTGCATTGTATGATATGCCATGTTTATTTTATTGCAATGTTTTTAGAGCTTGGCTAACACGTTACGATAACCCTTCTTTGGAGGAGTGAAGAAGCCTAACCGTGGATCAAACTTGACAAGCATTCTAGTTTTACCTTCTTGTATTGCATTGCATATGCATGGTTGTTGTTCTTGTCGTTTCTTTTCGGTTAAGCTTTGAGCAACCTCTGTGTTCATCCACGGATAGAGAGAGCATTTTGACGCTCCTATAGGTTCAAAAACTCTATTGCATGGCCATACGCTGCTCCTTGGGTGTTTATTGCCTATTTTCTTAAAAATAATACTAGCCTAAGGCAATCTATTTTAAAAAATTTGAGGGTTTGAGTGAGGTCACTCATATCGTGTTCCAATTGGTGTTTATTTGTGTCTTCTTGAATTGGAACCTGATTGGGAGAAGTCGCGTCGTAGTTCGGAACGAAGAAGGGCGAAGAACAGTGACCGGACGCTGGACCGGACGCTGCACCGGACGCAGTGATGCTTCACCACCGCGTCCGGTCCCGGCGTCCACCAGCGCGTCCGGTCATCTAGAAGACCATCTCTAGATCTACTGATCGGACGCTGCACCGGACGTGCCTCTGTTGACCACCGCGTCCGGTCCCGGTTACCACCACCGCGTCCGGTCATTCGCGATGTTTTCCCGAGCTCCCCTCGACCGGACTCTGACCGCGTCCGGTCAGTCCTCACCGGACGCGTTCGGTCACTGCAGGAGCTTACTGGAGTGTGACCGGACGCTGCACCACAGCGTCCGGTCATAACGACCACCGCGTCCGGTCATCACGCGTCGAGCGGATCTGACCCTTCATATACCGGTTTGTCCTTGGCCGTGTTTCTTCCTCAACCCGAGTTTCGTCCGCCGCCAGCCCTAAATCGCGAAGTTTCGCCGGAGCCGCCGCATCCTTGCTGTCTCCATCGCCTCCGGCAAACCCAGCCGCGTCTCCTCGCCCGCGCTAGCCTCCCTCGCGCGCGCGCCAGCCCTGCCCGTGCCTGCCCACGCCAGCCGCCCGCACGCGCCACCGACGCCCGCTAGCCACCGCGCCACCACCGCCCGCACGCGCCACTGCCGTCGGTGAGCCGCGCTCCTGCTTGCCAGCATCTCCTTCGACAGTGGACGGCCTCACGCTTGCCTCCGATCGTTCTTCGTCGAGTTGCCCTAACCCTAACCCTAGGGTTCGCGTAACGCCGTTCGATCGTTCATCGTCGAGGTTTTGCGTCGTCTTCTTCGCGAGGTTGTTTCGCGTCACCTTGACCTCCTCGTTAGGGTTTGCCGTATTTCTTTCTTTTAATCCTAATTGCATCATGTTTCGGCAAATCAGAGCTCGTCCGACGATTTCAGGGAATCTCGCGATCTAGGTCATCTCTTCTTGTCACCGTCGTCTCGTCGATCCAAGGTAGCTTCGCGTTTTGTTTCATCGTATCTCATATGCTTGCTATCTCTAGGGTTTCGTACCTTTTAGTTGTATATGTGCTTATAGTAGATCTCTCTATTCCGTCGTTGCAGCGAGTCTGTTCGTGTGTCGGGTGAGATCAGTTTGCTGAATCCGAGGCCAAGCCTCTCAAGTGACAGTTCACCATCTTTTAGAGGTTTTCGGTCAGTTTGTCAGCATGGTGCGTTGCAAGAACGCCGGTGGTGCTCCTGGTGACGGGGACGACAGTCCTCCTCGTCGGTCTGAGATTGCACGTGGAAAGCGTATCAAGATCTTGGCCAGAAAGAAGAAGAAGACACTTACAGAGGCAGAGATTGCTCAGGCCATGGCAGATGCAGCAGAGCAGGCAGAGAGAGGTGGCAGGAGCAGTGTCATACGTATAGGTGAGCGTCACTTTCATCTAGAAGGTCGACAGCTCGGCACAGAGGCCACTGAGGGTACTGAGGATACTGGAGCTACAGAGGGTATGTCAGTTGATCCACCTCCAGAGGCCACAGAGGCTCCAGAGGCCACAGAGGCTCCAGAGGCTACAGAGGACACAGAGGAGCAGCCAGCTCAGTCTCCACCACGTCGCCGCTCCACACGCGCACGTACTCAGGTGACTCCTAGGCCAGAGGGCCAGCGTCGTGGAGCACGTCCTCCTCCCAGAGCTAGAGGTTCACCCCCGGTCGAGCACTTTGACTTGAGGGGTGCTACAGCACGTCAGGTGCAGGGGTTGAGGTTCGTGGAGGTCAGTCGGTGGTTTCCACCTGTGAGGGATCCCAAAGCTTCAGAAGGCTTCTATACCCCACTTCAGGAGGATTTCTACAGGGCTCTAGTTGACAGCGGTATTGCTTTCCGACCACAGAGGGTCTGTCGACTTGAGTCACTAGTTGAGGTTGTGGGAGAACAGCTACGTCCGCACCTGTCCTTTCTGCCAGTCTTGTCAGATCTTCTTGGACGGACAGGTGCATACTGCGGCACATGGGTCAGAGAGTTTTATGCTTCACTGTGGATTGATCCTGCCCATGATTTCATTCACTTTGCATTCCGAGGCCGCGATCACCGTTTATACAGCACCAGAGTGCGGGAGATTCTCAGACTCCCAGCATCCAACACGAAGATACATCAGCTGTGTTTTGGTCAGACTCCTCCACCGAGACGCCCTCACGGCGGGGCAGTGCCACCTACAGACTTGGTTCGACCCTGCTTCCGTGAGCCTTTTGGCGAAGGGTCTCATCGCACGCCTGCCAGTTTGACACCTCTTGCCAGAGTTCTGGATGCTATAGTCAGACGCACTCTACTTCCCAGACTTGGCTACAGAGAGGGACTGACTCGGATGCAGCTATGGGTTGTTCACCACCTCCTCTCACAGACACAGTTTGACATTTGGGATCTCATACTTAGTGAGATGGAGGACACCATAGCTGAGGGCTTTAAGGGTAATCGTCAGCTGCCCTATGCACACTGGATCTGCTTCATCATTAGATCATCCATCCAGTTACCAGCAGAGATCCGAGCTGAGATATCAGATACGACTACTGCTTTCCTTGAGTATGATATCCGTCAGCTTTGGGCTTCAGTCACTAGAGATCAGGCCCCAGTGCCAGGACAGCGTGTGCGACCTGAGGTTCCTGAGACAGCAGCTGAGCAGGACGCCACAGTTGATGAGCTTGCAGAGGCAGAGCTTGCCGATCTTGACGCTCAGCCTGCTGATCTTCCTGAGGATGTGACATCTGATAGCACTGATGAGGACTACCAGCCCATCCCCAGGTACCGGTCTCCTCGGTCTCACGACCACGAGGCCGGTGGCTCTGGTTCAGCCTCCCGCACAGACCCAGCCATGGTGGCCATACTTGAGAGGTTGACCCAGGCACAGGAGCAGCAGCAACAACAGATACAGCGACAGGCTCAGGACACAGCTGCAACACTTGCATAGATTTAGGCTCGTCAGGACGAGTTTCAGCGTCAACAGCTTGAGATCCAGAGGCAGCAGGTTGAAATGCAGCGACAGCAGTATGAGATTCAACGACAGAGTGCAGCTAGTCAGCAGCAGTACTTGGATCTCCTGCGCCACCTAGTCACTGTTGGGGTTCCTCCGCCTGCTTCTGTCCTGACTTCTGCTTTACAATCCAGTGATCTATCGAGTCAGGGACAGTCGGGTTTCCAGTTCACATCTCCACAGCAGCAGGTTCCCCAGTCATTCCAGTCCCCGAGCTTCACGCCTATTTACACGGGGTTTACACCTTCAGACCAGCCTCGCCCTCACCTCCTGATAGGCACACCCTTCGGTGATTACAGTGCTACCTACAGCGAGTTGACTGGTCAGTCGACGCCCTCGCACACTACCTTTGCTACTTCTTCAGGGTTGTCAGCTTCAGAGGTAGCTATTCCTCCAGTGACAGGGACTGGTACTATAGAGACTCTACCTTCGTCAGTTGCCTCGACAGATCCTCCTGCTATTGGCTCGCTACAGGCTCAGGTCACTCAGACGGATCCTCTTATTGCTACTACGACAGTACCTGTTCCTGCCGTTTAGACCCAGACAGTTACACAACCACATGCTTCTTCAGAGGGTCAGCCAGATAGCTCAGATTCCGAGGGAGATTCTCTACACTTCATGATTACTCCGCGCACCTCGGCACCCGACACGACTCCGTCTGTCCCCCCGTCAGATCCTTAGATTAGTTTTTTGGCGCTTGATGCCAAAGGGGGAGAGAGAGTAGTTTCAGGGGGAGTTTTTGAGAGAGGGTTTTCATTTTTTCTTGTGTGCTACATTCATGCATCATGTTTACTTTTTAGTCATTGCATTCGTGTGACATGTCGTCGTGTGATAAACCTTGAGTCTTAATGTTTTATCCAGTCGCAGTGTTAACACTTGTCACTGTTTTTTAATTATAGCTCTAAGGTTGTGCTTCCGTGCCTTACTCCGATTTCTTATGAGCTATATCTGTATGTATACTAACGCTTTTTGTCTTATCTTATGAGTACACTCTTTTGGCTTGGGGCACATAAGCAATTCCTAACCCCTTGTGCTTGTTGCTCTTTGCTTATGTGAACCATGCATGCTCGAAAACCTCAACTCAAATCTTATATATCTTAGTGTTGTCATCAATCACCAAAAAGGGGGAGATTGAAAGCATCTAGGCCCCGAGGTTTGGTTTCAGCAATTGATGACAACGCTTTATTACCATGACTAACGTGTGTTTTACAGAAACTTTGGTAAGTTAGGTCATGGAGGTTTTAAATGCTTTGGGCACCATGGTATTCATGCCCCTTGATGGAAATCGTTTCGGTTTTCAAAAGAATGACGTTAAGATTAAGGACGGTTAGTTCCGGATGTCAAGGTGTTGAGAGACATTTGGAATAGTCGTTAGGATCTTCGTTTTTCTCTTTTGGCCGTACTATAAAGGGGGGCATGAGCGGGTAGCTTGACCTAGGCGAGTCCTATGTTTAGGTGTGGTGCACACTTGTTAAACTTGGCGCTAGGCAGCTCTAGAATAGCTCAAAGTTCAGTTGGAAGCAACTTGGTTCAAGTTGTGACGCATTTCGGAGAGTTTCGGGTCATTTTCCCATGACCGGACGCGGTCCTCGGCATGACCGAACGCGTCCGGTCAGTACAGTTCCACGGCTAGGGTTTCAGCTCTGAACACTGGACACGGTCCTCGTGAGGACCGGACGCGGTGGTCAGAAGTCGACACGTGTCACTTGAGGGAACACCCGATCGGACGTGACCTGGGTGTGATCGGCGCATCCGGTCACAGTCCAGTAAGGTCCAGAGACGACCGGACGCGTCCGGTCATCACCGATCGGACGCGGTCGCGCGTCCGGTGTGAGTACAGTATGCTCCCTGCATGATCGGATGCGTCCGGTCACCCCTGACCGGTGCGTCCGGTCACTCAGTTGTTTTTCGGTTTTTGACCATTACGAGCGACCGGCGCGTCTGGTCAGTTCAACCGGCGCGTCCGGTCAGCTCGTGTTTTGCTGAGTCAGTGGGTAACGGTTCGTTTTGTCTGTGGGATGTATAAATACATCCCCACCACCTCTTTTAGAGGTCTCTTTCTCATTTGATCAGCTGATAAACACCTTTGGAGTGCAAGGGAGTGCAAGAGCACTAGTGAGGATAGAGATTTGAGAATCAAAGCTTGAGAGTTCCTCACTAGCGATTAGAGAGTAGCAAGTGTGCATCCACCTTCTCATTTGGGCTCGTAGTGGTCAAGTGAGAGTTCTAGCTTGTTACTCTTGGTGATCGCCATCACCTAGACGGCTTGGTGGTGATTGGGAGTTCGGTGATCATCTGGCGAAGCTTGTGGATGACCCAACTCATCTTGTGAGCGGTTGTGGGTGATTCACCGTGACGGAGTGTCAAAGAATCAACCCGTAGAGAGCACTTGATCCTTACGCGGATCAAGGGGGAGCTACACCCTTGCGCGGGTGCTCCAACGAGGACTAGTGGGGAGTGGCGACTCTCCGATACCTCGGAAAAACATCGCCGTGTTTCTTGCCCCTTTACATTCAAGCATTTACTTTCTCGTATTTACTTTCATTGCTTGTTTTACATTCCTAGACTTGCCATGCTAGACTAGGATTAGAAACTAGGGTGCAAAACTTTGTATCGGTAGACTCTCTAGGAACACAAGTAGACACTAGGGGTGAATTCCGGCTTGTAGGATTTAATTCTTGCATTTAATTTTTAGAGAAGCCCAATTCACCCCCCCTCTTGGGCATCTTGATCCTTTCATCTCTAATAAATTTATGATAAAAATATATTATATAACTAATCTAATAATACTTATTTTATATCATGAATGTTAGTCTGTTTATATAAATTTAATCAAATTTTAATCGGTTTGACTTATCAAAATACGAGAATTATATTTTTTTGGACGGAGGGCGTATCAGTAATGCCCTCCTCGCCTCATAGTCATACTATTTAGCTCATCTTGAATTTCATGCAAATGTCCCAAGTAAAATCTATATAACATCAAGCATTGTGCAACTCTTCAAGAGTTGTTTTTGTAACACCCCGGTGTTACGCAAGCTTTTGCATGGCAATCATAAGCATGACATTTCATATCATCCATAATCATATATGGTAATATTATAACTTGAATGAAATAAAAGCTTGGAAAATAGTATTCATGATGTAAAATGTTAATGTGCTAATTACCTTTCATCAAAATTGTGCAACTACAAATTTTATATCACTTAGAATTATAGGTCAAATTTTTGGAGCAACTAAATTACTCAAAGTTTTGTCAAAAACTGGTTTCAAAAATGTATTCTGAAAATATTCAAAAATACTCCCTATTTTAGCTTTCATTCTCCAATTCAAAATCTGTTGAGAATTTTTAGTTGGCCCCCTAATCAAAGTTGTAGAGAATTAAATTTTAAGCAACTTTTATTTTTGGGTCATTTTCAGAAAAGGTCTTTTTCTTGTTCAAAATAGGGTTTGAAAACTATATTTGAAATTGGTTTGAATTTAGAAATTTAAAAAATCAAAACCTAACCTAAGCAGGCCGCCGCCTCGGTTTCGGCCCGCTGGCCGAAACGGCCCGTGCCACTCCCGCGCACGCCCGCGCCCGCTCCCCCGCCTCGGCCCAGCCCAAGCCAGCCCCCTTCCTCTTCCCGCCCGCGCGCGTGGCTCGCTGGCGCCGCGGCAGAACACGCCCGCCGCGTGGCAGCCGCATGCCGGCGACGCCCCCGCGTGGCCGCCGTGGACCTCGCGCTCGCGCTCCGCTTCAAATCACCCCGGGCACCTGGTCTCCATCCCGCTCGCCACTCACTCGCTCCCCTTCTTCCTTCCTTCGGAAAAACTGAGCGGGAACGCCGCTCGCCACCGCACGCCCCCACCTTCATCGTCGTGTTCCGACGCCGGTGGACCTCCACCGTCCGATTGGTCGTGCACGAAGCTCCGCCCCCTTCTCCTCTTCTCCGAACGGGCGCCACCATCACCTTGCTCGCTCCGGTAGGGTTCCATTTCTTTGCCCCCGCCGTGCCACCGCGTCGGGACCGCCGAGCTCGCGCCCCACCCACCGCCTCGCTCGCTCCCTCTCCGTTCTTCCAAGCCTCCCTCTCGAGTTCGCTAGTTCCTTGCGAACGTTGTGCGCTCGCTCGATGG
This sequence comes from Saccharum hybrid cultivar R570, assembly GCA_038087645.1. NCBI lineage: Eukaryota > Viridiplantae > Streptophyta > Magnoliopsida > Poales > Poaceae > Saccharum > Saccharum hybrid cultivar. Next base: position 1,689,567 of record JAQSUU010000664.1, on the reverse strand, counting down.
TCGGGACATGGCCGGAAATGGCCGTTTGGCCGTCGGCCACCGCCGCGACGTCGAGGTCACGAACGCCGACGAGGCTGCTCTGTTCTTCTTCCCCCCTTCGGTCTTCACTGGGCCAACCGCCCTGTGGGCCGCGCCTCCGAGCGGCTCGGCTCGCCTTTCCCCGCGCGCGCGAACCAGGCCGAGAACGGCCATGAGCCGGTTAACTCCCACGGGCCGGCCCAGTACCAATATTGAAAAATCAATTTCTGTTTTCTTTTATTATTTCATGATGAAAAATACTTTGGAAAATGTTTTTGTAGTCCTTTCAGCTCCAAAAATTGTGAAATAAATTTCTATGGACTCATTGGAACTAGATCTACAATATAAAAATATTGCATGTCAATATTTCATTACTTTTCTGTAGTATTTTATTTAATCCTTAGAATTGGTGTTTTCTTGAAAAATTGATAATAATTTATAGAAAAATCAGAAAATGTGATTCCAAGTTTGTTAATCTTTTTGTGCCATGTACTTGTTAGTAAAATTATATATCATGCCTGTTCTGTAGAAAAATGTGTAGGTGTAGTTCAAATGCTTTCTATCACCAGTAATTGCTATTTTTGTTAATTAAATAAATGTGAATAAAACATGCAAGTAATAATTTTTCTACAGTGATTATTTACTGTGTAGAAAGTAAGAAAATTACTAAATCTATTGTTTGATACTTTTCATAATGCAAAGTATTTTCATGCTTGTTTTTAGGCCTTAGCTTGTTATTTTTGTATAGACAGTTCTAATAATCCAAATGCAATGAAAAATTTGTGGCATGCTAGAATTGATGTTAGTAATCCGCTGTAATTTTCTAAGATTTTTTATGTGCTACCAAAATATGTGTTGCTGTTCAAGCATAGTGCTAATTAGGGTTTACACTCAACCTTTAATGCAAGATTAGTTAGTAAACTATGCTTTGGTGTATCTTTAAAGCATCTTAAGTGTCAGTGTGCCTTTGCATGGTAGAGATTAGTGGTGATAGTTTTTAAGTACATGTTCTTGAATGGCGTAGACTACCTTGTAGAAGAGTCGTAAGTTCCACGTAATCCAAATAAAGTAACATGCTCATTACATCTCATTTATTCATCATCATCTCATGTCATCCCTGCAATGCACCTAGGAATGAGCACTTATACTTCTGCATCATACAGGATCGTAGGAAGTGACCCCAGTAGCAGTTCCTGAGGACCCGAAGGAGCAGTCCGAGGTGCAAGAGCAGGAGACGACCGAAGCCGAAGAGGAGGTCGGTGAAGATCTTCCAGAGTGCCCCAACCACCATCCGAGCTCTTTTGAGAGAGGCAAGCCCCGGAGCATTTCTCTCCCGGTTTGCAAATAATTTATTATTAACTTTACTTAATTTGATGTATTACATTTAGGAGTTGTTTGCAAACTGTTGACATCGTTTTTTAGCACGTGTCAAGATGGTCAGGAAGGGCTAATCAGCAGAGGAAAGATTATTGTGTAGATTGATAGCTGATGAAAATGAGTTTGCTTATGAGTGGTAGCGGCGTATGGGTTCAAATTGAAATGTTGCCAATAAGGTTAAGGGTATTATTGCCAATGGCGATGAAAGATGGTTTGAAGACTGATGCCGATGAAACAGGGAATGTACTGATGGAAGGAACTTGAAGGTTGCTGCCGATGGAACAGGGATTATGCCGATGGAACAGGGATTGTGCCGATAAAAAGGAGGTCGATGAGAATACCATCGTGACTGAGGCGGACTATGGAATAAGATAGGAGTTAATTTCCTTATATACGTTTATTAGAGTCTGAGTTGTATCAAAGTCATGTGTTTCCATAGATTTGGATTTAGTGTCCTAGTCGTATTTGATTACGTTTCTGTAGATCAGGATATAAATATAGGGTGAAGGGCAATGTAAAAAAGGAGATCAATCAATACATCAAAAACAGCTTTTATTCTTATTTACATCTACTTTTGACGACTTCATCAATTTGCATATTTTTCTTTTTTACGAGTTCTCATCGATTCGGCGAGTTGCATTGCTCCAGTGCAATCTTCGGTGATCCTCGAGTTCCGTGTGAGTACCTCTTGGCCGTGACTTCCGGGCGTATCGCTGTTGTCAGGACCAAAGTGCTCGTATCTTCATCCTTGTCGATTAACAGGTCAAACCGACTAGCACGCTTTGGATATCGATTTTGGGTATTAGCCCTTTGTGTTTGTAGATCTACTTTTGCATCAACACATCTTTTGGCACACCTGGTGGGACAGATCTAGTCAAGATGCTTAATCCTAAGATCGATGCGGGGAACATCATCGCGGTAACAGAAGAAGATCTTAAGGACGATCAGAAGCAGGCTATGGAGAGGGCTATAGAAGAATACAGACAGCTCTGCTTGAAGTCATTCAGTTTGAACAAAAGTGGACAAGTCATCCAGAAGCAAGACTTGTCGTTGCCTCGACAAGTTACCTTTGATTCTAATCTGGGTAAACTTCAAGAGATGGTTAATTCTGCAATGAATCATGCTTTAATTAATCATTCCAATGTGTTGTCCAACACTGTTCATAATGTTGTGATTCAAACTTTCAAAGAAGGAAAAGTGTCACCTCGTTACGTTGGGCTTGCTTATCATCAACCAGAATCAGCATCTGCTATTGCTCCATCGGCTCTCCCGGCCGTTGCGGGTATAAAGATTTCTTCTCTTCCAGTATCAGCAAGTTTATCTAACGTACAGTCTACACCGATACGTCCGGATTCAGCATTATCAGGATGAGTTCAGCTTAATACAGATCTATCAGCATCGGCTTTATCAGGTCCTGTACCATAGAATAATCAGACTCCTACTAATTGGTGGGGATATGGTATGCCTCTAGAGTCATCCGTTTTTAACCATGGATCACCTCAAGTATTTGATGCAACGGGAAAAGCTCCTATGCTATCGGTCGGTTCACCGATAGCTCAAGTACCCCAATATACTACAGCAACTACTGTACAACCAACTCTAGGAGGTTTCCAGGTGTCTTTGGGTCAAACATCTAGTTCAAGTCCATCGGCAAATTTGTTACCGATGCAACAGAAGGCTCCAATCGTAAGTCAACCTAGAGTACAGGTTTTACCTCAAGTTAGTTATAATTATCTGGCAATGCCAACAAGTTACCAACCATCGGCAAATTTTGTACCGATGAACGCTAATAATTGGTCAGGACAGTTTCCCACTCAACATTCAGTTCAGCCAAATTAGCAAGCCACAGGTGTTCATCAAGGTCATATGCATGCTGGTTTTCAAAATCAAGCATCGGTAGCTCAACCGATGAACCCTTTTCAGCAGGTTAATGGTCCACAGATAGTGACAAATATGCCAATTGCTGGAGATCATGGGCCACAAAGGTATGCAGAAGGGTATCAGCAAGTACCTCCAGTGGAGATTCAACCATATCGTCAACAAGATGTTGATGCTTTTTGGGCCGATAAAATAGCAGAAATTATGAAGGATCAGTTTGGGATCAAGCCCAAAGTTAATACCTATTCTTATCGGACTCTGTATCCTCCGGCATATGATTTAATTCCTCTCCCAAATCGTTACAAGGTGCCGAATTTCACTAAGTTTTCTGGGCAGGACGATACATCAACCATGGAGCATGTTAATCGTTTTATTATTCAATGTGGAGAGGCAGCTTGTAGAGATGAATTGAGAGTTCGTTTGTTTTCATCATCTCTATCTGGATCAACATTTACATGGTTTATCTCACTACCGCTAAATTCTATCATTACTTGGGCTGATCTGGAAAAGCAATTTCATAAGTATTTCTTTGCTGGAGTTCATGAAAAGAAGCTTACCGATTTGGTAAAGATGAAACAGCGTAATGATGAATCGGTAGAAGGCTTTGTGCAAAGGCTACGAGATGTAAAGAACAAATGTTATAGCCTGGTGTTGGATGATCGGCAGCTTGCCGATTTGGCCTTTCAGGGATTGTTGCCACACCTTAAGGACAAATATGCTTCTTAGGAGTTCGAAAGCCTAAGTCATCTAGTGCAAAGAATTTCTGATCAAGACACTAGGGTTTTTGAACCTAAAAGGAATTGGAATAAGAAAGTTTCATTTGTCGAAAAAGTAGAAGATTCTGATTCGGATGAAGAACCAGTTATCGGTTTGACTGAGTGGGTTAAGAATAAAAAGGCGATATCTTGTCCCTTTGGTCACAAAGAGCTAGAGAAGTTTACTTTCGACGTCACCAAAGCCGATAAGATATTTGATTTTTTGCTTCAGGAGGGCCAGATTAAGTTGTCACCTAATCATGTGATCCCATCGGCAGAAGAGTTGAAGCATATGATGTATTGCAAATGGCATAATGCAACTTCACACAATACAAATGAGTGCAAAGTATTTAGACAACAATTACAGTTAGCTATTGAGTCTGGGAGAATAAAATTTGGCAATTCCAAGATTCAGAAGCCAATGAAAATTGATCAACATCCTTTTCAAGCAAATATGTTGGATACTGAAGGTAAAATTAAGGTGTTGACATCGGAAGCTGCTAAAAAGAATGTATCAGTAGATCCCCAACATCGGATAACTACCGATGATGCAAAAGGCAAGGGCTATTGACAGAAGGCGGCAGTTCTGGAAAGCCTCCTCGATCTGGCATCATGATTACTCAACAAAGACAACAGGAAGGCTGGCGTCAGCGAAGGGACCGATATCAACAACAGCAAGAAGAAAGACGTCAAGAAGAGTAGAATCGGCATAAGGATCATTGTAATTGTCCGTTTTTTATTCATTGTTGGGAGGAAGATATTAAGTTACCTACTGTTGAAGATTGCCTAGAGTGCAATGGTTATTATGGAGTTAATTGTCCTATAAGAAGATTTCAATATAGTAATCAAGGTTTGTCCATTAATGAGCCGATCAGAAGGAGAGCATCAGTATATGATCGGCTAGGGGGCAGACTCAGTGTACATGAAAGGCTTGGTAAACACGTTGCATATTTTCCGAGAAACCAAGAGGAACTTGAAGAGATGGCAAATGCAAGAGTTCCTGATGAAAAAATATTTTACAGGGATCCTAATATACGTCGTGTGGAGACAACTAGGACCTATCATCCAGTGTGGAAAACTAAACTTCCTCAATGGTGTCCAGAGGGTTTGACAAAGACACAGAAGAGGAAAATGCAGCGAGAGCATCAAAAAGACTTTTACCAAGAAGGAAGTCCCTCCAATAAGAAATCTAGTAATCAGCAGTGGCAGATAAGGCACAAAAATAAAAGGCCCATCGGCAGATGTCAATATGGTGTTTATGTTGCCGATGGAATTTTTGGCTCTATCTGATAGCGAAGAAGAAGTTTTTTTCTCTGACCAAATAGCTCAATTAACACTAGATTCAATGATGGCTATTTTTGAGAAGCTTGCCGATGATGAGAGACAACACCTCAAGGCTTTGTTTGTAAAAGGCAGAGTTGATGGGCAGCCTGTATCTAAGATACTTATTGATGGAGGAGCTGCAATTAATATTATGCCTTATGTGATGTATCGGAAGCTTGGTAAGGGAGATCAAGACTTAACTAAGACTGATATGATGCTAAAGGACTTTGAAGGCAATGTATCACCAGCTAAAGGGCAGTGTGTGTTGAATTGACCATCAGCAGTAAAACCTTACCGACAACTTTCTTTGTTATTAATGGTAAGGGTGCATATAATCTGCTTTTAGGAAGGGATTGGATTCATGCTAATTGTTGTGTTCCTTCTACAATACATCAGTGTCTTATACAATGGGTTGGAGACAAAATTGAAGTTGTTCCTAGTGATTTTTCTTATATCATCGCATCAACAGAATTAGACACTTATGAGCGAACTAGGTGCATATCAGGAGAAGCTTGGGAAAAAGAGTTCCTCAAGGTTGCCGATTACGAAATTCTACCGATCCAAGCAGTCGGTTCTGAAGAAGAGTTTTAATGGATAGATTTGCCGATGATGGAAAATTAGGTCAAGGATTTACATCGGCAGATGATTTAATAGAAGTAGATATTGGTGAAGGTGATGGGCCAAGGCCCACTTTTATTAGCGCTAAGTTAAATTCCAAGTGTAAACAGCAACTAGTTGATTTGTTAAAGGAATATAAAGATTGTTTTGCTTGGGATTATACTGAAATGCCTGGGTTAGACCGATCTATAGTTGAACATCGGTTGCCTATTAAATCTGGATTTCGGCCACATCAGCAGCCAGCACACCGCTGCAATCCTAATATACTTCCTGATATTAAGGCCAAAATAACTAAATTAATTGAGGCAAAGTTTATTCGGCAGTGTCGATATGCAGAGTGGATTTCTAATGTGGTTCCTGTATACAAGAAAAATGGGAAACTTCATGTTTGTATTGATTTCAGGAATCTCAATAAGGCCACACCGATGGATGGTTACCCAATGCTGATTGCTAATTTGTTGATTGATGCTGCAGCAGGGCATCAGATTATCAGTTTCATGGATGGTAATGCAGTTTATAATCAAATATTCATGGCTGAAGAAGATATTTCTAAGACTGCTTTTAGATGTCCAGGACATGTGGGATTATTTGAGTGGATAGTTATGACATTTGGTTTGAAAAATGCCGGTGCTACTTATCAAAGAGCTATGAACTTTATTTTCCATGAATATATCGGCACGTTGGTGGAAATCTACATTGATGACATAGTGATTAAGTCTGGAGACATCACAAAGCATCTAACCGATCTACAGAAGATATTGGAGTGCACAAGAAAGCATGGATTAAAGATGAATCCTAATAAATATGCATTTGGTGTATCGGCAGGACAATTCTTGGGTTTTATGGTGCATCAGCGGGGTATTGAAATTAGTAGAAAATATATTGAGGCAATTAACAAGATTGTTGCTCCTGCCGATAAAACTGAATTACAATCCTTCATCGGTAAGATTAATTTCATCAGAAGATTCATATCTAATTTGTCGGATAAGATCAAGGCTTTCAGTCCATTATTGAAATTGAAAGCCGATTAGGAATTTAAATGGGGGGATGAACAACAGTTAGCCTTAGATGAAATTAAGAGTTATTTAACAAATCCTCCAGTGTTAGTTCCACCCCAACATGGAAAACCTTTCAGATTGTATTTATCAACTGAAGATACTGTTATCGGTTCAGCTCTTATTCAAGGATTTGAAGGAAAGGAGCGTGTTATCTATTATTTGAGTAGACGGTTAATAGTTGCTGAAACCAGGTATTCGGCCATTGAGAAATTATGTCTATATTTATACTTTTCTTGTATTAAGCTGAGACATTATTTACTATCGGCTGAATGTACTGTCATATGCAAAGATGACGTGGTCAAGTATATGCTGTCAATGCCAATACTGAATGGTAGGATTGGTAAATGGATTTTAGCATTATCAGAATTTGACCTATGTTATGAATCGGCTAAGGCAGTTAAAGGACAGGTTATGGCCGATTTCGTTACTCAACATTGCAACACGGTGGATTCTCTGGAAATTGCTCTGTGGACACTTTTCTTTGATGGGTCTACTTATGGTGAAGGGGCATACATTGGTATCATATTAATTTCCCCTCAGGGAAAGAAGTATGAGTTCTCATTGCCGATTGTTGCTACATCGACAAACAATCAAGCTGAGTACCAAGCCCTGATAAAAGGGTTAGAATTGCTCAAGGAAGTACATACTGATGCTATTGAGATCTTTGGTGATTCTATGTTAGTTATAAATCAGTTGACTGAGATTTATGAATGCCGAAGTGAAATTCTAATTTCATATCATGAAAAGTGTTTGAGATTATTAAAAGGGTTTAGGAGTTTTCATCTGGAACATATTTCTCGGATGCATAATGAAGAGGCTAACCGATTGGCTCAGCATGCTTTAGGATATCAACCTGTTCAAGAAGTATTAATATCAGCAGCTGATACCGATGACTAGAGGAAGGAAATTATTGATTATTTAAAGAATCCATCTAAAAAGGTTGAAAGATGTATAAGGTTCCAAGCTACCAAGTATGTACTCCTCAATAATGAATTGTATTACCGTACCATAGATGGAGTTTTACTCAGGTGTGTTAGCATAGAGGAATCAAAAGGCCTGATGGGTGAAATTCACAAAGGAGTATGTGGGGCTCATCAGTCAGCCTTCAAGATGAAATGGATGATCAGAAGAAATGGATATTATTGGCCGACTATTCTTGAAGATTGTTTTAAATATTTTAAAGGATGTCAGGAATGTCAGAAATTTGGTAATATTCAAAGGGCACCCGCATCGGCTATGAACCCTATAATTAAGCCTTAGCCGTTCCGGGGTTGGGCTATTGATCTCATCGGTCAGATTTATCCACCATCGAGTAAAGGGCATAAGTTTATTCTGGTTGCTACCGATTATTTCACAAAGTGGGTTGAAGCAATTCCTTTTAAAAAAGGTGACATCGGCTAATATGATTGATTTTGTGAAGGAGCATATCGTTTACCGATTTGGCATCCCTCAAACCATCACTACCGATCAGGGCACTATGTTTACATCGGGTGAATTTGATGAGTTTGCTATAGGAATGGGGATTAAAGTTTTGAATTCTTCACCATATTATGCCTAGGCTAATGGTCAAGCTGAAGCATCTAATAAAGGAATTATCAAGCTCATTAAGTGCAAGATTAAAGAGTATCATAAGAAGTGGCATACAATATTAAATGAAGCTTTGTGGTCATATCGGATGGCGTGTCATGGTGCAACCAAGGTAACACCTTATCTGTTGGTGTATGGACACGATGCAGTCTTACCTTGGGAGATTAAAATTGGTTCTAGACGAATATGCTCTCAAGATCAATTAACAGCCGATGATTATGATATCCTTATGAAGGATGAGTTGGAAGATGTAGCAGGTCATCGGTTGAAAGCTTTAGTTAGCATCGAGGAGAATAAGAAAATAGTAGCTAGATGGTATGACAAGAAGGTGAAGGTAAAGGAATTTGTCGATGGAGAATTGGTTTGGAAGTTGATTTTACCGATTGGGACTAAAAGTTCTAAGTTTGGCAAATGGTCATCTAATTGGGAAGGTCCATATCGGATAAATCAATCTGTTCCTGGTAATGCATATATTCTTGAAACTCTCGAAGGAGTTGTATTTCCTAGAGCATTAAATGGAAAATATTTAAAGAAATATTACCCTAGTATCTGGATGGATGCATAAAAGAGTAATTGCCGATAACAATCCTATCGGTTAGAGTCAAAACAAAGTATCAATCATTGCCGATGCGCTAATTTAACAAAGCTTGGATAGCCGATATCACACGCAGGCGAATTTCATCGGTTTCTTTTAATTCCTTGGCATCTTCATCGGCACTTCCTTCCATAGGCTTGAGTTTCTTGTTGAGAACCAAGGCCTTGCGAGCTTGGACGTCTCGTTCTTGCTGAAGGGCCTTGATAGCGTCAGGAAGCTGGTCTTCTTCTTGCTTGGCTTGAGTCAGGGCTATTTCAACCTTTTCCAGTTCGGCTAGCAGAGCTGCCCTTTTTGCCGATAGGTCTAAGATTTTCTGTTTAAGATCAGCACCGGAGGCTTGCAAGTTGCTGATGCTTTTGTGCTTCTCATTGGCAGTTTGCTTCAGCTGCAGCATTTCTTCCTTAAGTTGAGCTTGAGCTGCTCTGTCGGCAATACGATGAACAACCTTTTGATATTGAAGTTGTCTGATCTCCAGATGGACTGCTAGGAAGATGATTTCTTCAACATCGGCAGGGACTTGGCCACGGATTATTTTGAAGATGGTCCTTGCAGGGTCTGAATCGATCACCAGTTGAGCAGTATCTTATTGCAGCAGATTCAGGAGAACTTCTTGTTTGCCATAGGTATCTACCGATATTGTTCCCAATGCCAGGGAAGAACTCGCCTCTTCCCCGTCATCATCGGAGACGTCGATAGCAAAAGAAAACAAGCTATCGGGAGAATCTTGTTCCTGTGAAATAAAGAGAGTTAGGAATCCTATTTGTGGTGTCTGGGGATATTATAAACCAAACAGTTAATCGGTTTACCTGCTTCAGGGCAATTTCTTGAGCCTGGCTTGAGGGAGTGGCTTGAGGGAGCAGTATCTTGGAATGTCTTCTACGACCTCATGAGTAGTCGGCCCTTGGGGTATAATGGCTGATGGTGTATCTTGTACAGAAGAAGCAGCTTGTTCAATTATATCAGTGGGTTGATTGACAGGTGTTAGAGCGGATGAAGGGGCTGGTGTAGATTTCTGTCGCTTTTGTTGAGCTTCAGCATCGGTAAAAGCTTTGCGCTTTGTTTGGGCCTCAGCGACAATTGGCTAGGGGGCATCGACATATGTTGATTGGGGAGCTTGCATGCTTGGTGTGCTTGCCAATGTGCCCATTTGTTGCTGCAAAAACGAGTATAAGATTGGATATTTAACAGAAAAAATGTAAAAATAAGAGAATACCTCTGAAGGAGGAGTAGATGTCGTGGTGCTTGATATTGGAAGAGTTGCTGATGACGATCCTGCTGCAGCTCTCACATCCTGATAGTTATATGTTAATATAGTGTGCATCGACAGAAAAACAAAGTAAGCAAGGTTATTACCTTAAAAACCTTGATTAGGCTTGAAGCAGCAGCCATTGGAGTGGCCCTAGATGTTGCTAGTCTTGGTCTGGAGGTGATAGTTTTGGCGCGAGTCCTCTGGAAGGTTAAGGCCTCTAAGGTAGGGGCGTTGTAGCTAATTATTGAGACTGGAGAAATAGGGTGGAGGTTGAAGGGTCTTCCACTTTTGCTTATTGATGAAACTAGATCATCGACCTGTTTTAGGGAAGATTAGTTACCAATATACATATAAAAGGAAGGGGAGAGATGAAAGTTAAAAGGAACTTACTACATCGTCAGGAACAGCATAGTCGGGATCGATCATGTGCCGATATGTATGAATGGATGTTGAAAACAACTGTTCTTTCCACTCTTGCCACCATTGCTTATATGACTCTGTGACGAAAGACAGTGGTGACCAGGCGGAGAAATCAACATTTGAAATATCGGCACCAGGAGCAAGTCTTACTACTCTACTCCATTCAGTTCCAGTTGTAATAATTTCTCTGGGCTTAATCACATCGGCAAAGCATAGCTTGATTGGCAGTTGCCCAAAGGCAAATTGGCGAGACACTGCCAATGGATTGTAGAATTCATAAGTGATATGGGAATTCTTCCCGCTACCAAATGTGTTTACTGGGATTGCTCTGGGGGTAATAATAGCCATCATAAGATCATTATCTTGGTTCAGATCACTATCGGCAAAATTGAAAAGAAGAGGGAACTTGTTATCCTCATCGATATAGGGTACCCAAGCTCTGAGATCACGAGGGAGACCATGGTAGAAATTCTGAAAAAACCTACCAATTTGATCTTCATTGGACTCTGTTCTAGGAAGGACGATTATAGCTTCGCCGAAGTTGAGAGGAGGCCGTGTTGCCGATTCATCATCTCCAAGGATGTAATCTTCGGCGATCTCTCATGGGAATTCTTGGGCAAAGAAATCCCATTGTAGACACTTATGCATGTGAGCATTTAACCACATATTGATGAACCACCACGGGCCTCCCAGATTGCCGATGGGTTCACCAAGTAGAAGCTTCTGAGACGCTTGGTGGAGAAGGTGGTAAGTTGAGCTCAGGAGGTATCGGCCAAGTGGGAATCTGACACCGTTGGCCAAGAGTTCCGCTACTGGGAGGAAGGCGTTAGTTGGTCCTATCGATCGACCACAGAAGATAAACTTCTCTAGCCACATGTTCAGGAATGTGGCGTGTTCCCTTTGATTGACAGTACCAGTTTTTTGGTACTCTTGGATGTATCCTGTCCAGCCGCCGATGTTGCGTGTATTTACTCTATACTCAGTTTTTCTGCCAAAAATGTGGCCTTCATCGACAGTTGAGATATCCAAGCCGGTGAGCATATATACATCGGCAAGAGTAGGGGCACATGGGCCATGACCGAACATGAAGGTATTTGTGGTATCTGACCAAAAATGAGTAGCAGCTATCATCATGGATTCATTCCTTTGCATATCAGCAATGGATAGCCTGATACATTGATCTATCTTCCGTTCTGCCTAGAACACTTGCATTGACCTGTTTACTCTCAAGTACCAGTTTTCCACCCTTTGGTAGGTTTGGGCCAAGATCGAAATGTATCTTTCCATAGATTCAAAGAGAAATTTTGAGCTTTGAAGGGAATACGATTAGCCTCTACATTGATCAGGTCGGTTGGATCTGGATCACCAATTGGACCTAGGCAATGGAGGGGAGGTTGGTTGGTTGGAATAACCAGTGTGTTGCGTAGTTCCTGAGTTTGGAAGATCAAGAGAATGGAAGAAGTAGAAAAAATACCAATTGTAAGAATTCGCAAGGGGCCAGAAGGGTCGAAGTAAAAGTAATAAAAAAAGAACGAACCGCAGGGACGTTGAAGTTGGCCGCCATTGTTTTGAGAAGGATGAGGGCACGAGCTAGAGATTGGAAAATGACGATGGAAGGAGCTCTGGTGGGTTGAGGATGCGTAGTTAGGGTTGCCGTCGAAGAGAGAATGCCAAAGGTTGTAATTTGAAGGTAGAAGATGAACAGTTTGGAGAAATCTATTTATAGGCCATTTGGGGTAGGGGTATTCTTGACTTATCTCTATGCCGTACGCGGATGGATCGAGGTGGTTCAGATAGATATGATAACTGTTCGCACGACAATCAAGGGATTGTACAGAAGATTTGATGGCATGACAAGTAGTCATGACTTGAAGGATATTTTGATACAGGATCTTTCAGTTCTAAAATGGTGATGTTGCTGTGATAAGATCTTGCCGATGGATTGTTATTTTGGTATCTCAACCGTAATTGAGGCAAAAAAACAGTTGGAAAATGTGCGATATTTACTGAGATACATGGATTAGATCTAGATTTGATTAAATCTGGTAACAGATCATGTTATGCTTGGAGAATGGGTTGAAAAATAGGTAATAGCAGGCATTATCTGGAGTAAATTTCGGAGCATTAATATCTTATACTCCGAAATTGGGGGGCATGTGTTGACATCGTTTTTTTTAGCACGTGTCAAGATGGTCAGGAAGGGCTAATCAGCAGAGGAAAGATTATTGTGTAGATTGATAGCTAATGAAAATGAGTTTGCTTATGAGTGGTAGCGGCATATGGGTTCAAATTGAAATGTTGCCAATAAGGTTAAGGGTATTATTGCCGATGCTGATGAAAGATGGTTTAAAGACTGCTGCCGATGAAACAGGGAATGTACCGATGGAAGGAACTTGAAGGTTGCTGCCGATGGAACAGGGATTGTGCCGATGGAATATGGATTGTGCCGATAAAAAGGAGGTCGATGAGAATACCATCGTGACTGAGGCGGACTATGGAATAAGATAGGAGTTAATTTCCTTATATACGTTTATTAGAGTCTGAGTTGTATCAAAGTCATGTGTTTCCATAGATTTGGATTTAGTGTCCTAGTCGTATTTGGTTATGTTTCTGTAGATCAGGATATAAATATAGGGTGAAGGGCAATGTAAAAAAGGAGATCAATCAATACATCAAAAATAGCTTTTATTCTTATTTACATCTACTTTCGACGACTTCGTCAATTTGCATATTTTTCTTTTTTACGAGTTCTCATCGATTCGGCGAGTTGCATTGCTCCAGTACAATCTTCGGCGATCCTCGAGTTCTGCATGAGTACCTCTTGGCCTTGACTTCCGGGCGTATCGTTGTTGTTAGGACCAAAGTGCTCATATCTTCATCCTTGTCGATTAACAGGTCAAATCGACTGACACGCTTTGGATGTCGATTTCGGGTATTAGCCCTTTGTGTTTGCAGATCTACTTTTGCATCAACACAAACGTTGCTGCATTATACCTTGTTTCACCTTGCTTTACCGATCCTTCTCACCCTGGTGTCCGCGGTCAATAATTGCTTAGTTTGCTTAGACCGGTAGAAGTCGGGTGATTGCCTATCATTCGCGAGCTATAGGGGATTACCTAGATTTATGTGAAAGTATGTCATATGAGAATAACTAAGTGTCGAAATGAACCTGAGACCGGACGGAAACTTGCAGGGTTTTGGATTGTAGTGTTTTCCGTCTATGTTGATTAAGGACCGACCGTTGTTGGGCCTCGAGTCATGTTGAACGCATGCCTCACATTTAGCTGGCCGAATAATGTACCTTTCGACCGCGAAGCTGGGAGATTATTCGGGCCGAGTGGATTGCCCGCAACGCACTGTACCAGAGCAGTAGTGGCAGGATACGGGGGCGCGATGATAAGGCCAAAGAGCAGTCGGGCGGCCCCCGGGTACATGTGGTTCGTGGCAAGCTCGTGACTTTACCGAATGGTTGACTCGGTGACAATACCTCACTTTAGCAGGTGAGTGAGGTTTGTGTGAGGAATAAATTACCAGCTGGTTAATAATCGATTCGAATCGCCATCGTTCACTGGATAGTGAACACTTGACTTGAGCTACTTCATCGTAGTAATATTGATGAAACACTTGTATAGTTATGTGGAAGATGACATGGTAATTATTGTTAATAAGCATTGGTAATCCTTACTTGCTTAATTATATATTACTCTAGCACAGATGCAAACATAGTTGACAGGGTAATAAAGATTAAATTACTGCATACTTTTAGAAAAGAATTGTTAAGATGAAAATGCTTTTCTTGCAAATGAGTCAGCTACCCCACCAAAAAGCCTATCATGATCCTTGGTGTCATTTTATTTTGGTTATGTCGGGTAAGTCTAGCTGAGTACCTTCTCGTACTCAGGGCTTTGTTCCCACTTGTTGCAGATGGGTAGATGTATTACGGCTACTGTATCAACTGCCTCTATCCTGCGATGGGCGAAGCTTAGGACTATGGGCAATGGTCATTCGCTACTTCTCGTCTGATGCTTTTGCTGGAGATGATCACAAGCTGGCACTTTATTTCAAAATGCTATGAGTGTGCGTGATTTGAACTACTGCTTCCGCTACTTTTATTCGAACCTAATTTGTAATAACTATGTTTAAACTCTGATGTATTTTATGCCGCGAACTTTTATGTAACTTATGATGGTGACCGTTAAACTTAGTACGATCTTGGCTGTTATGTGAAATGGTTTGAAATCCGTCGAGATTTCACGGACTATCGGGTTATACGGGCTTAAGTTTGTTAAATTGTCCTCCCGTTGGATGATTTTCCTACTTAATCTCGTATAATTGGGTGGTTATGTTACAGCTGGCATCGGAGCATGGTTTAGCGTGATTACTGTTCATAAGTGTATTTAAAATAAAATTCTATTTAAAAAGTGTGATTTTAAAACTAAAGGTGTGCCAGTGGTCATATCCTGTATGCCCAGTTAAGGACTCTAGGTGGCTATTTAAGTACTAACTTGGGGTTCTTGCACCATATTTCTCTTTTGTTGCTCATACGGCGTGCTATTGTATGAGTGTCACTTAATTGAGTGGTAATGTATGGATCAGTTACCTCTACGCTTTGGTAAGTGTGAGCTGTGAGAGCATGATCGGATACACCGCCGATCTAGGGAGAGTGCTTATATGATACTAGAGTACTTACATGTTTTACGCATGTTTTTACAAAAGTGTCGCATGTGTAGTTGTTCTGTCCGTTGAGGCGATGCCGTCAATAGGACGATGTGTTTGGGTAGTTACTACCGTTGTACACGCATCTGAGAATTTGTGTAGAGCGTGTAGGTAGATTTACTGCTTTCATGCATTCATGGGAAATGGGTTGAAATGAATTTTCTGCAGGTACATAACAGCGTTTATCGTGTAGATCGAATTAGTTACGTATATGAGGGATCGTTTGTATGCCACCTAATTCATCATTAGATGTCTTTATTTTCTAAGTTTGTGAGAACGTAAGACTCGTGCATGCATCATACTGCCTGTGCATTTCATTCATAACATGCATTCCTCCCCTTATAAAAGGATTATCCCAGTTTGATAAAAGTGACATCAACTTAAAATATGTTCTCACCGGGTAATTTAAAACTTGTGCTATAGATGGCCCGCACGAAGCAGACTGCCCGTAAGTCCACTGGCGGATGAGCACCCTGTCACCAGATGGCCCCGCGGGAGCACCGCAGCACGGACACTTTTCTAAGCGAGTTTGGCATGCCCACCTTGCTTTAGAGAGTGCTCCATGATGTGGGGTACCCGGAAGGTCAAGAGCCGGTGTACTCTTGGAGTGAGAGCCAGCTAGCTGAGGATGGACTTGCGGTAGTGGAAATCACCGTCCCTGCTCTTGGTGATGCGCCAAAATGGGATGGTTGGCATTTGGAGTTTGAAGGACGCACTCCGGTTGAGGGTGCAGAGGGCACAACCTTTCGCGTCATCCGAGACATAATGAGCAGGTTTCCCAATGAGTTGGCAGCCGCTTTGGCCGGTACTTTTCCGAGAGATGATCCTCGTGATGTCATTTGGGTGCAACCGCAAGGAAGTGCCCTGGTTAGAGGCCCAAGTGAAGGATGGGCTAGCGACAACCACGCAATGAGTGTCATGTATGCAACCATCAGAGCATACCAGGGTCTTGAGAGTACCTATTGGACCTTGACTGGCCTACGTGGTGATGACCGGCTTGAAGCAAGGAAGCAGAAGAAGAAACAAGCACGTGCTATAGCTAGCTTGTAGGAGCAGTTGGCCGACATGAGCTTGCAGCGAGACCGGGCTCTCGAGAGAGGTGAGAGTGCCATGCAGCGGGTGCAGACGTTGACTCAGGCTAACAGAAATGCAGACCGCATGATGGGACAACTAGTGCAGGAAAGGAATAAAGCCTGGAACGAGAGGGACCTTCTGAGGCAGAGGGTCGAGGAGCTAGAAGAGTATAATGCCAACTTGCATGAAGAGTTTCATGCCCTCTACAACGGGATGGGCCCGTATGCTCCTCCGGACGCCGCCCAGATGGACGTCGACGACGACGCTGCTACTGATGGTAGCAATGGTGACGCCTCCAACCTCGACGATGGCCCCGAAGAGTAGGATAGTGCCCTGCGTTAGTAGCTAGGCTCTGTCACGATGGCCTTCTTTTGGTTTCTATGTATCGTGTTGTATCCTGTTCGATCTTGAGACTGACGATCTTTTGGAACCTGGTTGTGTATGCGATGCCCGAACACATAAAAGTCCAGTGTATGTATGCTGGCAACGTGGTTGTATGGAACACGATGTTGCTTTCGAAGTAATTTGATTAGTGATGTTGTTTTAATTAGAATGTGATTATTGTGCCTCTATTTTATTGTATGACTTGTTCTCTCCAATGAATTCAGTATGGCATGATTGTTCATTTGAATACAATTACTACAACTTCGCTCAATTATTACTTGTTGCTAAAATATGCAGATGGCAAACACTCGCCGTGCCACGTATGAGGCCGCTGAAACTGGTGGCAACGGTGTAGGGGCTGGTGGGGGTGGTGCAAACAACGTCAACCACCAGGAGCCACAGCCAGAGCCACATTTGCCCCCTCCTCCACCGCTCACTGTAGAGGTATTCTTCGCACAGTTCCATGGAAGCCAGGGCAATGCCGAGCAATCATAGAGGAATATGGAAGATTTTCTGCGTACCATCGCCGAGAATGTTCAGAGAGGTAATAATCAAGGTGGTGGTCATGGGGTGAACTAGTACAGCAATTTCAAGGATTTCATGGATACTAGGCCACCTATTTTTAAGGAAGCAGCAGAGCCACTCGACGCTGAAGAATGGATCAACACTATGGAAGATAAGTTCCGTGTGTTGAGGCTGACAGAAGTTCTGAAAACAGAATATGCTGCACATCAGCTACAGGGACCGGCAGGGATGTGGTGGAAGCATCACCGCACCACCTTTCCTCCCAATGCCCAGATTACTTGGAGAGAATTCACTGAAGCATTTAGGGGAGTTTATATTCCCCCAGGGTTGGTTGAAATGAAGCTCGGAGAGTTCTTGGCCTTAAATCAGGGTACCAAGACTGTGACACAGTATCTGCATGCCTTTAACAACTTGTGTCGTTATGCTCCAGACATGGTCGACACAGATGCAAAGAGAATTGCTAGTTTCAAGAAAGGGTTAAGTCCGAAGATGATGAAGCATATGGGTACCAATATCCATGCCAGATTCAATGACTTTGTCAGTGATTGTTTGAAACAAGAAAAGAACAACAACGCCTACACTGCATCCAAGAATCGCAAGAGAGTGTTTGAGTCAGGACCATCACAGTCTAGAGTTGTCACTGCAAATCATCCTTCTTATCGTCCATCCGCACCTGGTGCAAGGTTCAGGCCTCCACAGCATAAGACCCAGAACTACAAGGGACCACAGAAGCCGTACAAGATGGCCGTGCCGCTAGCAAAGATCACCGCAGCTACAGAACATAGCAACTCCAAGGGAGCTATAGGATCTGCTGGTACAGTGAAGGGGCCCTACTACAATTATGGTCAGTCAGGCCACTTTTCAAAGTTATGCCCTTATCCACCTAAAAAGAAGCAACAGACTTACACTGCCCGTGTACACCATACCACCGTTGATGAGATTCCTAAGGGAGAGCCTGTAACTGTCGGTAAGTTTCTTGTTAACCATCACCCTGCAGTTGTTCTATTTGATTCTGGATCCTCGCATTCTTTTATGAGTCAAGCATTTGCACGGAAGCATGAACAACTATGCACAGAATTAAGTTATGGTTATCGCATAAGTTCAGCAGGGGCTGATGTGTTAACCAATAAGATGGTTAGAGGGGCAACCCTTGAGTTAGGTAGTCAGAAGTTTCGAGTGAACCTGGTAGTTATGCCTGGACTAGTTTTGGATGTAATAATAGGAATGAACTGGATGAAGAACTAGGGGGCAGTCAAAGATACAAGCAGTCGGATGCTTACCCTTAAGGATCCCTAGGCAGAGGGCACTTTCCTGGTACCATTGCCTAGAAGAACAGACCTTGTGAGTGTGACCTGTGCTATGGAAGTTGTTCCTATCCACCAGATCCCGGTAGTGTGTGAGTTCCCGGATGTGTTTCCAGACGAGTTACCTGGCCTTCCTCCAGATAGAGATGTTGAGTTTGGAATCGAGTTGATCCCCGGAATAGCTCCTATTTCGAGGAGACCTTATTGGATGCCTCCGGATGAGTTAGCTGAGCTGAAGAAGCAACTGGAAGAACTGTTAAAGAAGGGGTTTATCCGACCGAGTAAGTCGGAATGGGGATGTCCTGCCTTGTTCGTGAAGAAAAAGAAAGAGGGTACTTTGAGAATGTGTGTGGATTATCGACCTCTTAATGATGTAACTATCAAGAATAAATATCCTTTGCCTCATATCGATGTTTTGTTTGATCAGCTGGCTAAAGCTAGAGTGTTCTCCAAGATAGACCTAAGATCAGGGTATCATCAGATAAAGATTAGGCCGCAAGATGTCCCGAAAACCGCCTTTTCTACCATATACGGGTTGTACGAGTATCTTGTTATGTCTTTTGGCTTAACAAATGGTCCTGCATATTTTATGTATCTGATGAATACGGTTTTCATGCCAGAGTTGGACAAGTTTGTAGTTGTCTTCATTGATGACATTCTAGTATACTCTGAAAATGAGAAAGATCATGAAGAGCATCTGAAAATTATCTTAACCAGACTGAGAGATCATAAGTTATATGCTAAGTTCAGCAAATGTGAATTTTGGTTGAAGAAAGTTCCTTTCCTTGGTCATATTCTATGTGAGAATGGAGTTTCGGTAGATCCGAGCAAAGTGCAAGAGGTTATGGATTGGAAAACTCCAACCACAGTGGCAGAAGTCAGGAGTTTCCTAGGGTTAGCTGGTTACTATCGCCGCTTTATCCCAGACTTCTCGAAGATTGCCAAGCCGATGACGAGTCTGTTACAGAAAGATTATAAGTGTGTGTGGACAGAGGAGTGTGAGATAGCTTTCCACACCTTGCGGAAACTGTTGACCATTGCTCCAGTTCTTGCACAGCCAGACATCAAGAAACTTTTTGATGTGTTCTGTGACGCATCAAAAATAGGATTAGGCTGTGTTCTGATGCAAGAAGGCAGAGTCATTGCTTATGCCTCCCGTCAGTTGAGAAAACATGATATCAATTATCCGACACATGATCTTGAGCTTGCCGCCGTAGTGCATGCCTTAAAGATTTGGAGACACTATTTACTTGGTATTCTGTGCAATATTTTCACCGATCATAAGAGTCTCAAGTACATTTTCACCCAACCAGAATTGAACATGAGACAGCGAAGATGGTTAGAACTAATCAAAGATTACAACTTGAATGTACAGTATCACCCTGGGAAAGCCAATGTGGTAGCCGATGCTTTGAGTAGAAAGTCACATTATTTGAATATGCAACCCTTACTCGAAGATGGTTTTAATCTAATGCACCCTACCATGTTATATAGTATTCAGATCAGTTGCACCTTGGAGAGTAAGATAATAGAAGGTCAGAAAGCAGACAAAGGGGTATTCCACATCAAAAAGAAAATTAGAGAAGAACCCTCAAAACACTTCAGAGTGGATGAGCAGGACGTGTTGTGGTTTGACAACCGTCTTGTTGTTCCAAAGGATAGAGAGCTTAAGAACAAAATTATGGATGAAGCTCATCTCTCTAAGTTGTCCATTCATCCTGGCAGTAGTAAAATGTATCAAGAACTAAGACCTCGCTATTGGTGGACAAAGATGAAGAAGAAAATTGCAGCTTATGTAGCCAGATGTGACACATGTTGTCGAGTGAAAGCTATTCACATGAAACCTGCCGGATTGTTGCAACCTTTGTCAGTACCTAGTTGGAAGTGGGATGATATAAGTATGGATTTCATCATAGGTTTGTCCACTACTTAGAAAGGCCATGATTCAATTTGGGTAATCGTGGATCATCTTACCAAGGCAGCCCACTTTTTGCCTGTCAAGACAGATTATAGACCACCTCAATATGCCGAGAAATATATGGCGGAGATTGTGAGATTGCATGGCATACCGAAGACGATAGTGTCTGACAGAGGGTCACAATTCACTGTTCACTTTTGGGAGCACTTGCATAAAGGTTTGGAAACTAGTCTGATTCGTAGCACTGCCTATCATCCTCAAACAGATGGTCAGACTGAAAGAGTTAATGTTGTTTTAGAAGATATGTTAAGAGCTTGTGTGTTGTCTTCCAGAGGTTCATGGGAGTCATGGTTACCTTTAACAGAATTCGTGTATAGTAATAGTTATCAAGAAAGTATCAAGATGGCACCTTTTGAGGCTCTGTATGGCCGAAAGTGTAGAACACTTTTAAACTGGATTGAGCCAGGGGAAATAAGGTATTATGGTATTGACTTCGTGGAAGAAGCCGAAAAGAAAGTTCATATCATTCAGCAAAATATGAGAACAGCTCAGTCACGTCAGAAAAGTTATGCAGATAAGAGAAGGAGACCGCTTGTGTTCGAAGTTGGTGACTACGTTTATCTAAAAGTCACGCCAATGAAGAAGAAGCGGTTTGGAATACGCAGAAAGCTTGCCGCTAGATTTGTAGGACCCTACAAAATCTTGGAAAGAAAGGGTCCAGTGGCTTACAAATTGGAATTACCAGAAGCAATGGGTGCTATATTCCCAGTTTTTCACGTATCACATCTCAAGAAATGTTTGCGCGTTCCAGAGGAAAGAATTGAACCTCGAGGCATAAAACTTAAGTCAGATCTGGTGTATCGTGAACAGCCAATTTGAATTTTGGATTCCAAAGAAAGGGCTACTCGAAATAGTGTGGTGAAAACATATAAGATACAATGGAGTCATCATGATGAAGGGGATGCATCTTGGAAAACGGGTGAATACCTACAAAAAGCATACGAAGATTTTTATAATAAATGGTTCATAACCCAAATCTCGGGACGAGATTTTTATAAGGGGGGAGGGCTGTAACATGCCGGTGTTACGCAAGCTTTTGCATGGCAATCATAAGCATGACATTTCATATCATCCATAATCATATATGGTAATATTATAACTTGAATGAAATAAAAGCTTAGAAAATAGTATTCATGATGTAAAATGTTAATGTGCTAATTACCTTTCATCAAAATTGTGCAACTACAAATTTTATATCACTTAGAATTATAGGTCAAATTTTTGGAGCAACTAAATTACTCAAAGTTTTGTCAAAAAGTGGTTTCAAAAATGTATTCTGAAAATATTCAAAAATACTCTCTATTTTAGCTTTCAATCTCCAATTCAAAATCTGTTGAGAATTTTTAGTTGGCCCCTTAATCAAAGTTGTAGAGAATTAAATTCTAAGTAACTTTTATTTTTGGGTCATTTCCAGAAAAGGTTTTTTTCTTGTTCAAAATAGGGTTTGAAAACTGTATTTGAAATTAGTTTGAATTTAGAAATTTGAAAAATCAAAACCTAACCTAAGCAGGCCGCCGCCTCGGTTTCGGCCCGCTGGCCGAAATGGCCCGCGCCACTCCCGCGCACGCCCGCGCCCGCTCCCCCACCTCGGCCTGGCCCAAGCCAGCCCCCTTCTTCTTCCCGCCCACGCGCGTGGCTCGCTGGCGCCGCGGCAGAACACGCCCGTCGCGTGGCAGCCGCATGCCGGCGACGCCCTCGTGTGGCCGCCGTGGACCCCGTGCTCGCGCTCCGCTTCAAATCGCCCCGGGCACCTAGTCTCCATCTCGCTCGCCACTCACTCGCTCCCCTTCTCCCTCCCTTCGGAAAAACCGAGCGGGAACGCCGCTCGCCACCGCACGCCCCCACCTTCACCGTCGTGTTCCGACGCCGGTGGACCTCCACCGTCCGATTGGTCGTGCACGAAGCTCCGCCCCCTTCTCCTCTCCTCCAAACGGGCACCACCAGCACCTTGCTCGCTCCGGTAGGGTTCCATTTCTCTGCCCCTGCCGCGCCACCGCGTCGGGACCGCCGAGCTCGTGCCCCGCCCACCGCCTCGCTCGCTCCCTCTCCGTTCTTCCAAGCCTCTCTCTCGAGTTCGCTAGTTCCTTGCGAACGTTGTGCGCTCGCTCGATGGTCGGGACGTGACCAGAAATGGCCGTTTGGCCGTTGGCCACCGCCGCGACGTCGAGGTCACGAACGCCGACGAGGCCGCTCTGTTCTTCTTCCCCCCTTCGGTCTTCACTGGGCCAACCGCCCTGTGGGTCGCGCCTCCGAGCGGGCCGGCTCGTCTTTCCCGCGCGCGCGAACCAGGCCGAGAACGGCCACGTGCCGGTTAACTCCCACGGGCCGGCCCAGTACCAATATTGAAAAATCAATTTCTGTTTTCTTTTATTATTTCATGATGAAAAATACTTTGGAAAATGTTTTTGTAGTCCTTTCAGCTCCAAAAATTATGAAATAAATTTCTATGGACTTATTGGAACTAGATCTATAATATAAAAATATTGCATGTCAATATTTCATTACTTTTCTGTAGTATTTTATTTAATCCTTGGAATTGGTGTTTTCTTGAAAAATTGATAATAAATTATAGAAAAATTAGAAAAATGTGATTCCAAGTTTGTTAATATTTTTGTGCCATGTACTTGCTAGGAAAATTATATATCATGCCTGTTCTATAGAAAAATGTGTAGGTGTAGTTCAAATGCTTTCAATCACTAGTAATTGCTATTTTTGTTAATTAAATAAATGTGAATAAAACATGCAAGTAATAATTTTTCTACAGTGATTATTTACTGTGTAGAAAGTAGGAAAATTACTAAATCTGTTGTTTGATACTTTTCATAATGCAAAGTATTTTCATGCTCGGTTTTAGGCCTTAGCTTGTTATTTTTGTATAGACAGTTCTAATAATCTAAATGCAATGAAAATTTTGTGGCATGCTAGAATTGATGTTAGTAATCCGCTGTAATTTTCTAAGATTTTTTCTGTGCTACCAAAATATGTGTTGCTGTTCAAGCATAGTGCTAATTAGGGTTTACACTCAACCTTTAATGCAAGATTAGGTAGTAAACTATGCTTTGGTGTATCTTTGAAGCATCTTAAGTGTCAGTGTGCCTTTGCATGATAGAGATTAGTGGTGGTAGTTTTTGAGTACATGTTCTTGAATGGCGTAGACTACCTTGTAGAAGAGTCGTAAGTTCCACGTAATCCAAATAAAGTAACATGCTCATTACATCTCATTCATTCATCATCATCTCATGTCATCCCTGCAATGCACCTAGGCATGAGCATCATACAGGATCACAGGAAGTGACTCCAGTAGCAGTTCCTGAGGACCCGGAGGAGCAGTCCGAGGTGCAAGAGCAGGAGGCGACCGAAGCCGAAGAGGAGGTCGGTGAAGATATTCCAGAGTGCCCCGACCACCGTCCGAGCTCTTTTGAGAGAGACAAGCCCCGGAGCATTTCTCTCCCGGTTTGCAAATAATCTATTATTAACTTTACTTAATTTGATGCATTACGTTTAGGAGTTGTTTGCAAACGTTGCTGCATTATACCTTGTTTCACCTTGCTTTACCGATCCTTGTCACCCTGGTGTCCGCGGTCAATAATTGCTTAGTTTGCTTAGACCGGTAGAAGTCGGGTGATTGTCTGCCATCCGCGAGCTATAGGGGATTACCAAGATTTATGTGAAAGTATGTCATATGAGAATAACTAAGTGTCAAAATGAACCTGAGACCGGACGAAAACTTGCAGGGTTTTGGATTGTAGTGTTTTCCATCTATGTTAATTAAGGACCGACCGTTGTTGGGCCTCGAGTCATGTTGAACGCATGCCTCACATTTAGCTGGCCGAATAATGTACCTTTCGACCGCGAAGCTGGGAGATTATTCGGGCCGAGTGGATTGCCCGCAACGCACTGTACCGGAGCAGTAGTGGCAGGATACGGGGGCGCGATGATAAGGCCAAAGAGCAGTCGGGCGGCCTCCGGGTACATGTGGTTCCTGGCAAGCTCGTGACTTTACCGAATGGTTGACTCGGTGACCAATACCTCACTTTAGCAGGTGAGTGAGGTTTGTGTGAGGAATAAATTATCAGCTGGTTAATAATCGATTCGAATCGCCATCATTCACTGGATAGTGAACACTTGACTTGAGCTACTTCATCGTAGTAATATTGATGAAACACTTGTATAGTTATGTGGAAGATGACATGGTAATGATTGTTAATAAGCATTGGTAATCCTTACTTGCTTAATTATATATTACTCTAGCACAGATGCAAACATAGTTGACAGGGTAATAAAGATTAAATTACTGCATACTTTTAGAAAAGAATTGTTAAGATGAAAATGCTTTTCTTGCAAATGAGTCAGCTACCCCACCAAAAAGCCTATCATGATCCTTGGTGTCATTTTATTTTGGTTCTGTCGGGTAAGTCTAGCTGAGTACCTTCTCGTACTCAGGGCTTTGTTCCCACTTGTTGCAGATGGGCAGATGTATTACGGCTACTGTATCAATTGCCTCTATCCTGCGATGGGCGAAGCTTAGGACCATGGGCAATGGTCATTCGCTACTTCTCGTCTGATGCTTTTGCTGGAGATGATCACAAGCTGGCACTTTATTTCAAAATGCTATGAGTGTGCGTGATTTGAACTACTGTTTCCGCTACTTTTATTCGAACCTAGTTTGTAATAACTATGTTTAAACTCTGATGTATTTTATGCCGCGAACTTTTATGTAACTTATGATGGTGACCGTTAAACTTAGTACGATCTTGGTTGTTATGTGAAATGGTTTGAAATCCGTCGAGATTTCACGGACTATCGGGTTATACGGGCTTAAGTTTGTTAAATTGTCCTCCTGTTGGATGATTTTCCTACTTAATCTCGTATAATTGGGTGGTTATGTTACAGCTAGCATCGGAGCATGGTTTAGCGTGATTACTGTTCATAAGTGTATTTAAAACAAAATTCTATTTAAAAAGTGTGATTTTAAAACTAAAGGTGTGCCAGTGGTCATATCCTGTATGCCTAGTTAAGGACTCTAGGTGGCTATTTAAGTACTAACTTGGGGTTCTTGCACCATATTTCTCTTTTGTTGCTCATACGGTGTGCTATTGTATGAGTGTCACTTAATTGAGTGGTAATGTATGGATCAGTTACCTCTACGCTTTGGTAAGTGTGAGCTGTGAGAGTATGATCGGATACACCGCCGATCTAAGGAGAGTGCTTATATGATACTAGAGTACTTACATGTTTTACGCATGTTTTTTATAAAAGTGTCGCATGTGTAGTTATTCTGTCCATTGAGGCGATGCCGTCAATAGGACGATGTGTTTGGGTAGTTACTACCGTTGTACACGCATCTGAGAATTCGTGTAGAGCGTGTAGGTAGATTTACTGCTTTCATGCATTCATGGGGAATGGGCTGAAATGAATTTTCTGCAGGTACATAACAGCGTTTATCGTGTAGATCGAATTAGTTACGTATATGAGGGATCATTTTTAATGCCACCTAATTCATCATTAGATGTCTTTATTTTCTAAGTTTGTGAGAACGTAAGACTCGTGCATGCATCATACTGCCTGTGCATTTCATTCATAACATGCATTCCTCCCCTTATAAAAGGATTATCCCAGTTTGATAAAAGTGACATCAACTTAAAATATGTTCTCACCGGGTAATTTAAAACTTGTGCTATAGATGGCCCGCACGAAGCAGACTGCCCGTAAGTCCACTGGCGGAAGATGCAAACATAGTTGACAGGGTAATAAAGATTAAATTACTGCATACTTTTAGAAAAGAATTGTTAAGATGAAAATGCTTTTCTTGCAAATGAGTCAGCTACCCCACCAAAAAGTCTATCATGATCCTTGGTGTCATTTTATTTTGGTTATGTCGGGTAAGTCTAGCTGAGTACCTTCTCGTACTCAGGGCTTTGTTCCCACTTGTTGCAGATGGGCAGATGTATTACGGCTACTGTATCAACTACCTCTATCCTGCGATGGGCGAAGCTTAGGACCATGGGCAATGGTCATTCGCTACTTCTCGTCTGATGCTTTTGCTGGAGATGATCACAAGCTGGCACTTTATTTCAAAACGTTGTGTGTGTGCGTGATTTGAACTACTGCTTCCGCTACTTTTATTCGAACCTGGTTTGTAATAACTATGTTTAAACTCTGATGTATTTTATGCCACGAACTTTTATGTAACTTATGATGGTGACCGCTAAACTTAGTACGATCTTGGCTGTTATGTGAAATGGTTTGAAATCCGTCGAGATTTCACGGACTACCGGGTTATACGGGCTTAAGTTTGTTAAATTGTCCTCCCGTTGGATGATTTTCCTACTGAATCTCGTATAATTGGGCGGTTCTGTTACACCTTTCCCCTCTCTCAATAATTTCTGGATCCAAAGAACGCATCCCCTCTAAGTTTTAGAACATATAACAAGTTATATTTAAGAACCTTAATAATCTAATGTGGGTTTTCAAAACCCTTGGTTTCTAAGAAATGCTTGTTCACTACAAAACAAAAATGAAATAAGCATAGAAGGGTTTTACTTCCGGGTGCATATGCATGCGTTGACATCTCCGCTTGCTCATCTTCTCTCTTCGTCCCCACACCACCTCTCCTTCACCGAGCTTCTTATCTGGTTTGAGCATCATGGCCTTGTCGCCACCCACAACCCCAACTATCCTAAATCACAGGATTTAGCATCTTGAGTGCCCTTGCCTCTGCTACGTACCATCAGCTTTGGCAGGGTCGCTCCCATGCGCCATTTTCTCCTCCTAACGACCACTACTAGCATAGTCTAACCGTCCTCTCCTATGTGCCATTTTCTCCTCCTAACGACCACTACTAGCACAGTCTAACTATCCTCTCCTACGTGCCATTTTCTCCTCCTAACAACCACTATTAGCAAGCACAGTCTAACCGCCCTCTCCCATGTGCCATTTTCTCCTCCTAACGACCACTACTAGCACAGTCTAACTGCCCTCCCCAATGACTCTTCTAAGCTTGGAAACCGTGGAAATCCTTTCCAATCCCTGCACTCTCATGAAAATATGTGAAGTAAAAACTATACAATGAAACACTATGCAACTCTTCAAGAGTTTTTTTTTTCTCTCACAATACATTTCTTGTTCAAAAGAACGCATCGCTCACTAAGTTTTAGAACAGCTAACCAATTATAGTTAAGCACGTTAATACTCTTGATTTCATGTGATGATTTAATGTGGGCTTTTAAACCCTTTGGTTTCTAAGAACGCCTCTTTGCTAAAAACACAAATGGAATAAACATATAAGGTCTTTTACTTTTAGATGCATATGCACACGTTAACATCTTCATCTACTCATCTTCTCTCTTCTCCCCACACTGTCTCTCCCCGATGTTCCCTAACCGCCACTTCCTATCTAGCTTGGGCATCGCAGCCTGGTTGCAGCCCACGACCCTAGTTGTCCCTAATCACAAGATCTAGCTTCTCAAGTGCCCCTACCTCTGCCGTCTATCATCAGCTTTAGCAGGGGTTGCTCTCATGTGCCAATTTCTCCTCCTAACGACATCTCCGCTACTAGCACAGTCTAACCGGCCTCTCTCCGCCGCCATGCTCCATTGATCTCCTCCGCCACCACTGCAAATTTGACGCTCTCCTTGATGACTCTTCTAATCTTGGAGACCATGGAAAATGCCTTCCTCAATCCATGAACTCTAACAACGGTGAACTTCATCGTCTCTGGTGATGTCAGGATAATTCTTCCTCTTTTTCTTTTCTTGATCGTTTTTTTCTTGTCGTTTCTATGTACATGTCCAAAGCTCAACGTGCGCGCGCATAATTAAACATTTTCAACATATAAAGGTTTTTTTTACCTCGCACGGCCATTTTATTCATGAAATTATCCTTTTTTTGCATTTAGGGTGGTTGGCTACCCCAACTTGGCGCACCGCGCTACAGCTTTCGTGCCAAAGTTTCCGCGCGTATTTGTTCTTTACCGAACCTACGGCATACCACAGCCTCGTAATCACGTCCTAGCCCTTGTTTAGATTGAAGAAAATTTCAACCCGATAAATAGTACCACTTTCGTCTTATTTGACAAATATTGTCCAATCATGGACCAACTAGACTCAAAAGATTCATCTCGTGATTTCCAACTAAACTGTGTAATTAGTTATTTTTTTACCTATATTTAATACTTCATGCAAGCGGTTAAAAATTGATGTGATGGAAAAAGAGTGAAAAAACTTAGAACTTTAAGGCAAACTAAACAAGGCGCTAGTTCAATTTTTTATGCCAAAAGCTACCGTAGGTGCAACAAACGATTTGCTAGCTGCAGTTTTGGTACGGCCACAACCATGGCGTGGCATGCAGCAGCGTGAACCAAAGAGGGTCCTAATAGTGCCTAATATTGGAGGGGCAAAGCAGAAAATGTTCTTTTCCCAATTAATGAACGCATGAAAAACAAATAGTAGGAAAGTGAATCATTAAAATCAAATAGGAAAGTGAATCATTAAAAAAATAAAAATAAGAAATAAAAAGTGAAAAAAAGGAATGCAATTATTATTTTCACGCCTCTCGACGAGCCAAGGAGTGTGAGCAGCAATTAATTGCTACCTCAGGACAGAGTGAGAGGGTCTTTCTCTTGGGCAGTTGCAAAAAAATTTGTAAAATGACCATGTAACATGTTTCGTTGTTATTTGACAATTAGTATCTAATCATGGTCTAATTAGGCTTAAAAGATTCATCTCGTCCATTTCGTCTAAACTATGTAATTAGTTTTATTTTTTATCTATATTTAATACTTCATGCATGTGTCTAAAGATTTGATGTGACGAGAAATCTAAAAAATTTTACAAAATTTTCAGGGAACTAAATCGGCCCGACATAATTAACCCATTGCCACCGGAGAGGGAGAGTGACAACAGATTTACCACTCACGTGAGAGAAGTGGATGTGAGAGGGATTAATTGACCATAGCTAAAAGTGGTAAATAGCCCAAACCGGCCCTGGGCTTTTAACGCCACTCTTGCTCAATTCCCCAACGGAAGAGGAATAAATTCTTCGCCCACTGCCGCAAGAAAGGCACCTCCCCTCCTCTCTTCTCTCCTCTCCTCCCCTCACTTCACCGCCGCCGGAAAAGCAGGTTCCATTCCATCCTTGTCTCCACTTGCCCGCGATTCCTCTCACCCTCGGGGGACGGAGAGGTTCGCTCGGCTCCTCACTCACTCTGGTATATCGGCGGCGGCGGCGCCCTCCACTCCACTCCACTCCGGTCCGGTCCGCTCCATGGTGATTTCCCCTTCCCCTTCTCCCTCTTTTGCGTGCGCCTGAGGTGAATTCGCGTTTACGCCGATTGCTTTGCTCGGGGAGAATCCTCGCATCTCTTCTCGGCCCGCGTTTTGGGTCTCGTCTCTCGTCGAGAAAAACCGCACCTTTTCGTGAATTTGGTGCCGCTGGAATTTCGTGTGTTCTTGTGGCAGCTGCTGGGTTCCCGTAGATCTGCGTGGGGGGAAAGTTTCCGCGGAATTCGCGGCCGATGCGCCCGCGCGGAAATGCCTCCGTGTAATTTCATTCCCGTTTCTTGGAATTTGAGTGTTTGCCAGAATTAGGAGGTCAATTGATTCACTCGCTGCAGCTTTTCTCGGAGGAAATTCCTTATAATCCAGGCCATTTCTTCTTGCAGAACAGGACCTTGCGCTGGTGAATTCTCGAGCTGCCGCCGTCACATATGAGGAGCTGGAGGGTCGGGGGGAGCACCAGCGTGTGGGCCAGCTTGGTCGCGGTGCCGACCAACCTCGGCATCGCAGCACAGGAATTCGCGCTCTGGAGCTCCGTCTGGTGCTTCCTGGCCATCTCCTCCACCAATTTCTGAGCGGGGATCTTCTTCTCTTCTCGTGCTACTACTATTGCCCGAGCACCGCGCCAAATCCGTGGAGCTGTCAGTGCAGTAGGCGACTGCTGTCGTGCCGGGGTAGTTGCGGCCAAGGGAACACGCCACCTTCTCCGAGTTGGAATTAGGTGCGGCCGTCCGCCTCAAAAGGCCTGGTTTGGTAGGAACTTTCGCTTGCCTACTCGCTGCCTGCTTCGGTGGTCCTCACTCGGTGATGGGGATTACTGGAATTGGGGTTGGAAGGACATTCTGATTGAATTGGTTGCGTGGGTTTCGTGTCCATTGGCTGAGGATGGAGGAGAGGGTATTGTCTGAGGCAGCTTCGAGAGGCGAGGATGACTTCAGGAGCTGCTGCGGGGACGAGGAAGAGTGGGAGGACACCGAGGAGTCGTTCACCGCCGGTGTCGCGAAGGGGGAGCTCGATGAGGCCTCGGTTCGCCTCTTCTTCAAGGGCGTGTCGAGCCCCGAACCGGAGGGGAAGAAGCTGTCTGGGATCGGGGTCGTGATGGAGAGGTCGCCCGGGGTGCCTGTTCTTAAGGTGCAGAAGAAGCTGGATTTCTATGTGGAGGAGCTGGTGGCTGAGCACCTCGCGCTCATGGATGGTCTGCTCGTCGCGCTGCAGAATGGGATCCGGAAGATCTTCGCCTTCACCAATTCGGAGAAGCTCTACTTTCAGGTAAGAATTGGTGAAGCTAATGCATCTGGTTTCAGTCAGCACAATGTTTGTAGCAACGCTTTTTTTATACATATTAAAATTTATATCGCCTTGTTCTTCTTCAAGAATATATCAACAAAATCATGCACTTCATATCTGCAGATTTCATAGGCTCAATTGTAACTCTAAATGACTGAAAATATACCCTTTAGAAAATCTTGATTCCATGTTGTTTAACAGTGGAGAGTGGCTGTGAACCAAGACCTCAATGCCTCAATGCCTCATTCAGCTTTCAAGTGTGCATACCATTTTTCTAAGCTCTTTTTTTTTGGCAGCAAATAGAAACATTACTCTTAAGGTGGTTGAATTCTTGCCTATAGTAGTTGTATTTTGATTTTTTCACCTCTTAGTGAATCCATATTGGTCAATTAACCATTCAAGTAGGCATAAGCAGATAACTACCCCCAGCTGGCAAGTTCAGTGTCTAATTGGTTATATGTACACATATTGCATGTTGCTGGTTCAACATTGTATGTTGAGTCTTTATGCTGGAAAACAAACTGAAATGAAATGAGACAGTCAAATGCTCGAATAGCGGAGAATATGCAGGGACTTGCAGCTGTACACACTCCATATATTGCTGTATATGTCTTCTGCAGTTTTATATGCTATTAAAACTTTTGATCATAAAGCATAGATTGCTCGCTGACAATCATGCTATTTTGGTTCAATTGCCTCATTTTCTTCCTGTTGTGTATTTGTATCAAAATGAAATCTGTTCATCCTTTGGTAACTCAACATGTCCTTTTTCTTGTCTTTTTTTTTTTTTGTGCTGACAGATAGCAGAAGCTGAAATTCTTGAAGACCAGCTTTTGGTAGCTTTAGGACACAGGATTCTTGAACTGGTGGATAAGTTGGAAGACTTTGATTTGATATTGCTTCCTAGCTTTGAACTCGAGAGGCCCTTGCAGTTGGCCAAAGAAGCTATAGGCATCAGATATCTATCTCCCTATGAGGTTGCTACCTGCCCGATTTGCCGTGAGGAGAAACTAGGTTCTCAGATGATCAAGGCAGGTTGTTCGCATACATATTGCTGTAATTGCCTGACTGGGTATGTTGAAGAGAAGCTGCTGACCTCAAAGCTTCCCATAAGGTGCCCACAATTAAGGTGTAAATATCTTATTTCCGCTAGTGAGTGTAAATCATTCCTTCCAGTTAGCAGCTATGATTACCTGGAGAGAGCATTTGCAGAAGCTGGCAC
The DNA here is from genome assembly GCA_038087645.1 of Saccharum hybrid cultivar R570. Lineage (NCBI taxonomy): Eukaryota > Viridiplantae > Streptophyta > Magnoliopsida > Poales > Poaceae > Saccharum > Saccharum hybrid cultivar. The sequence goes on along the minus strand of JAQSUU010000664.1, from coordinate 1,656,924 downwards.
CTCAGAAATGGAAAGATTTTATTGTCCCTTTCCAAATTGTTCAGTGCTGTTAGACCTTAGTCAGCACTTCTCTAGGGCAAGTTCATCAAGCCAGTCAGAACTCAGTTGTATCGAGTGCCCGGAATGCCATAGAGATATATGTATCAACTGTGGAGTGCCATGGCACATCATGATGGGCTGTGATGAGTACCAGAGCTTGCCTGCTGAGGAAAGAGATGCTGGAGACTTATCTTTGCATCAGCTTGCACAAAACAATAGGTGGAGGCGTTGTCAAAGATGCCGACGTATGATTGAACTAACACAGGGCTGCTTCCATATGACTTGCTGGTATGCTCTCTGTGTATATCTATATCCTCTGATGCATGTACTGTCTAAAGAAAACTAGTCAATTTATGCATAGAAGTGAGCTGTCCTGTTGTCTAAAGTATCCAGCTCCTGAATTGAGGTAATCCAAATGCTAGTGATTATGTTTTAAAAGTACAGTAAACATTCCTGATTTTCTTTGACTACTAATTCAATAATGATAGTTTTCCAAAATAAAAGGAAATGTGTTAGGTCCTTATATTGTGTCAGTCCGCCATGTTCTCACATCTCTTTGAAAGGCATGGTTGCTTGCATGAAAATGTTCAGATTCAGTTCAGATTGTGCAGTTGGTCTCCGTAATTCTGGTTCCCAAAAACAACACTGCAGTTTGTTGCATGATATAAGAAGCAACAAATCTTGTAGCTGATTTGAGTATAGGACCATGATTATGTTTCTCAAAATTAATATTCTGTTTGTATTGGTCATATCGAGTTTCAGCAACGTTACTTCTTTTAAGTAGTGAAACATGTTTTGTGTTGTCGTCACACAGGTGTCCATTGCCGTTAAAACGCATGTAGTGAAGAATGTTTTATTCATAAATACATGTGCTACTCTTTATCTTGGTGCTAAACGTCACTTGTGCAGGTGTGGGCACGAGTTCTGCTACTCCTGCGGCGCTGACTATGCTAGTGGTGTACAAACATGCCAATGCGTGTTCTGGGACGATGAAGCCATGGAGGCCTCCTCCGCTGAGCGATCCACCCAAGCAGCATCCGAGATCTGGGCATGGGACACGTTCGACTGCATGCCGACTGCCGTGGAGGGGTACTCGGAGCAGGAAAGGGCGCAGCTGGCGCTTATCCAGAGGTTCCTCGCCGGGGGGTTTAGCCTGGGAGACAACCACAACCCCAACCCCTGCCAGTCGCCGCCACGCTGCGCCGACTCGTACATCGTCGACACCATGAAGGACCTCCACCAGCTCCCGTGGCTCGAGCGGTTCGTGTCGGTGATCAGCGACACCTACAACGATGACTACATCCAATGAGTGAAGAGAGACAGTTGTAGATAGCAGTAAAGAAACGGCACGTACCGAGTTCTCCGTTCAGAATAATAATATGTTTCCATGCCCCTGTTGATAATTGACGCAGGGAAAATGATATGCTTTCGTCATAAATACACTGGTGTTGTTTCCCCATTGTATGGTAACCTTTGGTGTTAGTGCATCAGCAAAAGAGTTCTCCATTTACAATGTCGGTTATATGACTGTCTATTTCTTTGAAGTGAGTAATATATATCTTCGAGCTTTCTGAAATCACTCGTTTTGAATCAAATCTGCAGCATGAGCAACTGCCTATATGATGCCTGTCGTTCATTCACATAAGTCGCATCATTGTGTTCTATTGACGAAGGTTTTATTTTCGTGAATAACATACAATTAAACTCTTTAAGCCGCAGTCGTCCCCCGCGCAGGCAGCTGGCCACGTCGCCCGAAATTTTTTGGTTGGTCCACCTCTGCGCCACGTCGCCTCCTCTCCCTCCCATGGGTCCACCTTGCATGGTGTCGGTGTTTGGACCAGCGGTCCTAACCCCAACGAGTGAATGAGCGTTTGCGCGTATGAGATCCGGATGGTGTGCAAGAAAAACACAAGCGATTTATACTGGTTCGGACCGAAGAATGCCCTACGTCCAGTGGGGAGGATAGTCTTATATTGTCTTTATACCAAGGTGCTTGTAGTAGGGGGTTACAAGCTGGTGAGAGAGGGAGGAGCTCCCAGATCTCAAGATGTGTCAGTGTAGAACGATTGCTCGTAATGAGTCAAGTGGCGTATGGATTTTCTTTCTATCCCCGGAATGGTCCCTGCCCTCCCCTTTTATAGACACAAGGGGAACACAGGGTTACATGTATGCACTACGTGATGCCTTTGCTACGAAGGACCGCGGTTCTTCTGTAGTCAGTGGTGTACCACTGTTGGAGGAATGACTCCTGTCCTTTGATGCTGTAGCGACGTGTCCTGTCGTACGTAGCTCCGTGGACGACGCAGCTACGACGCATAGAGTCGTGATTATCACTGTGGCGACGCGCCTGTCCATGCGGTTTGACTCGCATAGAGAGCCGAGGCCTCGGAGGCGTGAATCATGGCGTGATTTCACCTCGTTTGAGGGAATAGCGGCCTAGGGCGGCGCCTCGTACGCCGCTCAGACCCGGATCGTGCGTATAGTGTCAGTATGGGTGGCATAGTGACCAGCAGCTCTTTCCTGTGCTGTTATGGGCGACGACATCATGATTTGACCCCTGTCTTTCCTGGCTTGTCCGGTTGGTCGGCGCAGGGACGTGGGTGACATCACAGGGGGTCTCGAGCGCGCCAATGGGAGAGCGGCATCAGAGGCTGGGGTCGGGTGAGTCGGAAGGCTTCCCGCGTCCGAGACTCTGTATCGGGGCCTCGGACGAGACGGGAAATCGACCTATTGAAGGTTGCTGACCGAGCCGGTCTTGGGCGAGACAGACAACCGCTCACAGGCGGCCTTGCTTAGTTTTGGTTGATGAAAAGGTTTTACCCCTGATTTGGGTACCCCTAATCATGGTACCTGACACATGGCGTGTCAACAGTACAACACTGCAGGCAAATTGTACTCGAAGCATTCAAGAACTACATGGATTAATTAGAATAAGCTGAACTGTTTAGGCTGATTAATCTAGACAGTTTTGCACATTGTGTTGACTCCATGCCTTGATGTGGAGGAGTAACCACAGCAAAGCTTGTTCTAGGATGAGAAGGCACTCTCATTATCACTGGTAGAGAAGAGAAGAGAATGGAATGGTGAGGTGTTAGCCTTAGGGCTCGTTCGTTTTCCAAGGATTCATGCCCTGGATTTATTCCTACCAAGATCGCTTTACTAATACTAATTTATGTAACATCTCATCATCTAGAACAATTCCTGATGGATTTCATTCTAACCGAACGAGCCCTTAGGGAGTAGTGAGCCTAGTGACTAGTGGCTCTACCCAGCCCACAAACAAATTCATCTCCTTTGGGCCGCAAACTCCGCCGGCCTGCGATCTCCGCGGGCTGAAAACACTGTACCCCGAGGGCCGAGGCCCAGTCCAGATCGCTATCTCCAATGCTGCCAGCCTTGGGCAGTTCGATTCCCTGGCGGGCGCCCGGCGCTGACCGCGTGGCTATGCTGCAGGGGGAAGCCGGCGAGGGTGGAGGACCGAGGACGTCATGCCCATCGCCACGGGGCTCGAGCGGTAGGAGCTGGATGCCGAGCCCCAAGTGAGCCGGTCCGGTCCTTTTCCGGGGCTCCGTTGTGGGGCTTTGGAGTGGAGGCGCTGGGTCGCGTACGCAAGGGCGCCGCCATTATCCGCGCCAAGCGGGAGGCCGGCGTCGTCGAGCTGTGCGGCACGGTCGCTCCGTCAGGGGGGACGGACATAAGCGCGCTCCGCGGCATGGACGACGACGAGGTCTTCGCCCACGCCAAGAGCATCGCCGCACCCTAGACCTCCCGCCTCCGTCGTGCAGACGAACGTTGGCTGCCGACACTCACACAAGGTGTTCGACTATATGTCTCGACAGGTGACTTACGAAACTTCAATTTGGTTTCCATGATAACTACAATTCCACAACTGCATTTGTTTAGTCCGACCGGCATTGTTAGGGTGGACTCCTTTGGCAGATTTGAGGCGAATTTGTCTTTCTGTGATGCATATAGTGGCAACCATCTTGCATACATTTATGTAGCTCGGTGTGATGGAATGCATTTGTTTGACTGCCAAATGTTAGGTCCAATCTCAATCTGTATGTTCATTTGAGGTAGCATAAATGGATGTAGAGAGGACACTGCTTCATTCCATGGCAAGATATGTTCTTTGGCATTCTGGACTGCACACGAGGGTTCAGACAACTGGAATGATGAACCAGTTGATTCATTGTAATCAACCCCAGAACAGGTTTCTAAATTTTAGCCAGATCGTGCCGTAAACCACACCCATCGCATTTGATCTGCCAATTCGTGAAGCCACTAAATATGTGGTAGCCATAGTATACCAACACATCTTGTGCCATTTATGTCCCTTTATGTGTCTCCTTGTTTCTCGTCTCTTTTGGGTTTCATCTCTAGCCTACCCCAACTTGCTTGGGACAAAAGGCTATGTTGTTGTTGTTGTATAGTATACCAACACAGTGTACCACCTTGCACTTAAGCTCTGAAGATCCAATGCCATTTCTATGCACTTTGCACAGCAGTGTAGAGTTATTGAAGTGCCATCCTGAGCCAATGAATGTCCTACCTAATAATAACATATGCTCCACGATTCGCAGTCATATTGTGGATTTGTTTTATTGCTAGATATTAGATACTCTCCTGACCTGCAATGTTAGACTTAAAGATGTCCTGTTTTGATGAAGCCATCTGTTTTTTTACCAATAAAATAAACCTGGTTTCTACATTTAACGCCACATGTTGGTGCAGGCAACTCCATATTTTGAAAATTTGATAAATCTTATCTTATGTTAGAACTTAAAAAACTACTATGAGATGGCTCAACAAAGCAGGTCGCCTGACGCTCGTATCGGCGGTTCTTTCTTCCATGCCAACTTATCACCTCACTGTGTTTCCTCTAGCGGCTTGGGCAAGAAAGAAAATAGACAAAATTAGAAGATCTTTCTTTTGGAAAGGAGATGACAACGCAAATGGCGGCCATTGCCTGGTAAATTGGCCAACGGTGACCCGACCAAAAGATCTGGGTGGCTTGGGGTGCTTGATCTAGAGAAATTCGGGAGGGCTCTCCGACTTCGTTGGTTGTGGCAAGAATGGGTCGACGAGTCAAAACCATGGGCGGGCTCCCAACTCCCATGCAATGAAGCAGATCGGCTACTCTTCAACTTGTCGACCATGGTCACAATTGGAGATGGCGCAAAAGCCAGGTTCTAGCATAGCAGCTGGCTCGACGGAGTAGCACCCAGAAATTTGGCGCCACACTTGTTCCTCCTAGTCACTAGAAAAAAACAAGACGGTACAACAGGAGCTTCAAAACAATAATTGGATACGATCACTAAGGGGAAAGATCACCACTACTACCCATATAGAAGAGTTCATCTCTCTATGGATCAGAACTCAAAATGTACAGCTGCTCCCAGGCGTACGTGACTCGATCACTTGGAAATGGATGTCGGACGACTGCTATTCCACTTGATCAGCTTACCGTATTCAGTTCAGCGGCACCTATGGGAGGTTCGGGCACAACCAAATCTGGAAGGCACACAGTGAAAATAAATGCAAAGTCTTTGCGTGGATTCTCATTCAGGACAAAATCCTAACAACAGACAACTTACAAAGAAGAGGATGGCCACATCAGGAACGCTGCGTTCTCTGTGACGGACCCTTGGAGACTGGACTGCACCTATCACTTCTATGCCCATACGCCAAAGCGGTGTGGAACCAAATCTTGGACTGGGAGCACTTCGATATACATCTCCCACAGCCACAGCATGACCCTTTGCACATTCACGATTGGTGGGAGGAGGCCGCAAAGAAGGTACCCAAGGAAGAGCGAAGGCGTTTTAACGGAATGGCGACCTACACTTTCTGGAACATATGGAAAGAACGGAATAGACGGATTTTCAATAATGTGTCGGAAACGGCGTTACAAACTGCCTCAAGAGTGAGGGAAGACATTATGTTAAGAAAGAGGGCCATAGATAGACTGGCTTAGCAACTCCTCAGTGAGTTTTGTTGTGTTCTGTCATTTTCCCGGCCGAGTCCTAGAATGACGATTTGTACATAAAAACCTCTATTTCCTACCTTAATTGAAGGGTAGAGCTCCTGCCATTACTTAAAAAAAAAATAAAAAAACTACTATTCTCTCTCTTGGTTTCCTCTATTTTGGGGAGATGACCTATCCTGTTTGCCTTAGTTCATTCTACTAACCCTGCCAAAATTGTTCAACTGGGAATATTGGTTTGCAGGCAACTGTTTGTATTTCAAGTAATGTGTTGCCATGTCATTTCTCTAATCAATCTGTTGATGTCTCCTATTGCTGTTCCTTAGGTGCTACATAGGTAATGGGGTGCTGGTTGGAATATTTTGGCCTTCCTGTGGACAACAAAACCAGAACAAAGGATAAGGTAGGATAATCAACATTGCTGTAAACCCACAAGCTAAACCAGAGCAAAGGATAAGGTAGGATAATCAACATTGCTGTAAACCCACAAGCTAAACACTTACGATCCAAAGCAAGGATTTTTTTCTGGCATGGTGAAGTTGCAAATTCTTACTTTGTTGTGTCAAATCTCCAGTTGTCCTAATGCATTGTGATACTTGTTCCATTATAGTCCAAAATGGCGTACAAATCCATCAGCAAATATCATACTATGGGGCTGGGGATCAACTGCTGTCCATATGGCTGAAGATTATATCGATGGATTATGGGCGTCATTAGGTACTAATTTTCTTGACTTGAATGGATCATTCTTAACCTGCATCTACATTCTGAGTCTTGCCAAAAGGCTTGATCTCACACCTAACTGGAAACTGATATATGAAGGATACATTTATCTATCCCAACTTTATATCATTTGACAATTATTGTTTGAAATAAACTTATAGACTCCCTTTCTCATATTTTGTTGAATTGATTAGAGGTCCTAAAGCGTAATTTAAGAACAAAGTTAATTTCTTAATGCTTCTAGTTCTGTTGCATGACCATGTTCTTGACATAGTTATGTTTGCAGTATACATTCCACTTTGGAGATGAGCCATTATATTTTCTTGCTACTTACTCACAAAAAATATGGCATAAATTTACGATTTGTTCAGACACCTCATCACAGTGAAGACTTTTTGTTATGTCCTTGTTTTCGCTGCATGGATGGCTTTCTTGTTACAATCTGGTTTCAGTTTCTTTCATTCCCATCCTTTTTTTTCATTTTTTCTGATTGACATTATTGTTTTTGTTATTATATGCTTTTATTTATTTAGAATAGACTTCACCTCCTAGCTTGTTTTTCACCTCATGTAATGCACTGGAAGACACATTGGCATAACACTTCATAAGCCTTCCCCTAGAATCCTCATCAGTGATGTGTTCCTCATAGTTCAGAGTCAGTCGATCACATCTTCTCTCTGACCACAGATATTGGTTTCTGTTGGAATGAATGGACTATATTCATTAGGCTAACCCTAGGAGGGTAGCTATATAGTGTAACATACATGGGCCTCATGGGCCTAGCCACATGGGCCTCATAAACATATACTCCAACACCCCCCGCAGTCTGAACTACCGTCGCAGCGGATTCAGACTGAACACCAGGAAAAGAAAATACAAAACATACGAGCCCCCCACAGATGCAACTAGCCACTGGTGATGTTGAGGCTGGAGCGGAAGGCGGTGAAGGTCGATGACGGGAGGCCCTTGGTGAAGATGTCTGCGAACTGGGACGTAGTAGGTACATGTAGGACTCGCACCTCGCCGATGGCAACCCGATCACGGACGAAGTGAAGGTCGATCTCCACATGCTTCGTCCGCTGGTGCTGCACGGGGTTGGTGGAGAGGTAGACCGCACTGACGTTGTCGTAGTAGACAAGCGTGCTCCGGAGAAGAGGGTTGTGGAGCTCGGCCAGGAGCTGTCGGAGCCAAGAGGCCTCCGCCACGCCATTTGCCACGGCGCGGTACTCCGCCTCAGCACTGGAGCGGGAGGCCACCTGCTGACGCTTGGACGACCAGGACACCAGGTTGCCGCCCAAGAAGACAGCGTAGCCGGAGGTGGAACGCCGAGTGTCCGGACATCCGGCCCAGTCAGCGTCGGTGTAGACAACCATCTCAGTGGAGGAGGACCGCCGGTGAAGAAGTAAGCCGTAGCCCACAGTGCCTCGGAGGTAGCAGAGGAGGCGCTTGAGGGCAGTGAGGTGGGGCTCCCTCGGATCATGCATATGAAGGCACAGCTGCTGAACTGCATAAGTGATGTCCGGTCGAGTGAAGGTGAGGTACTGCAGAGCACCAGCAAGACTCCGGTACGCGGTGGGATCAGACACCGGGTTACCCTCGGCCTCAGACATCTTGCCCTGTGTGTCAACTGGGGTAGAGCAGGGGTTGCAGTCTGTCATCCCAGCTCGCTCAAGGATGTCAAGAGTGTACTGCCGCTGGTGAAGAAGAAGGCCAACAGGATGAGGCGCAACAGTGACCCAAGGAAGTGGTGGAGCACACCCAGATCCTTCATAGCAAATTTCTGCTGTAGAGAGGCGATGATGCGGCGAAGGAGTGACTCAGTGGAGGCGGTGGGGACAATGTCATCAACATAGAGCAGTAGATACGCAGTCTCAGCCCCATGGTGGAAGATGAACAGTGACGTATCGGACTTGGCCTCCACAAACCCCAGTGATCGCAGAAAGGCAGCGAAGCGATGGTTCCATGCCCTTGGTGCCTGCTTGAGACCGTATAGAGATCGGTTGAGCCGGCAGACCATGTCAGGACATGAGGAGTCAACAAACCCAGCCGGCTGACTGCAGTAAACTGTCTTAGTGAGAAGACTATGTAGGAAGGCATTCTTGACATCCAGCTGATGCACTGGCCAAGAGCGAGTGAGTGCGAGGGAGAGCACCGTGCGGACTGTAGCTGGCTTCACCACTGGACTGAAAGTCTCATCATAATCAATACCAGGCCGCTGAGTGAAACCCCTGAGAACCCAACGGGCCTTGTACCTCTCGAGAGTGCCATCAGCCCGGCGCTTGTGCGTCCAGATCCACTTGCCGGTGACGACGTTGGAGCCTGGTGGACGTGGCACCAGGTCCCACGTCCGGTTGGCGAGGAGAGCCGCGTACTCCTCTTCCATTGCGTGGCGCCAGTGAGGGTCCACCAAGGCCTCACGGACGGACGAGGGTACCGGAGAGATCTGCGAGTCCATGGGCATCGCCGCAAGAGCTCGTGGCTGCAGGGTCCTAGCCGCGTGTCGTGTCACCATAGGATGAACATGACGCGGGTGGCGGTGAATGAGCGGCGGGTGATATACCGATTGCTCGACGCGGGTAGGTTGGGGCTACGGCGACGGCCCCGGTGTCCCTGGCGGAGAGGAAGATATCTCCGCTGGTGACGCCGATGAAGGAGAGGCCACCGGCGGCGGCGAAGGTGCCGGCGCAAGCCGGGCCCGGCGCTGGTACACAAGGATCGGCCGGGCAAAACGCGCAGTCGGAGCCGGAGGTGAGGGCCGGGAATCCTCGTCAGTCGAAGTGACAGGGGCCGGCCCGGAAGGCTCCCCGTCCCGGCTCGAACGAGGTGCAGTGTCGGGAGAGGCACCGGCCGATGGCGAGCCAGGGCACGGGGCCGTAGAACCTGCAGGAAACAAAGACAAAGGTGGCTCGACCACCGCATCAGTGGGTAAAGAGGAGAGGTCAAGCCCGGAGGTGGAAGGGGTGTTGGTGGTGGAAAAGGGGAAGACAGACTCATCAAACACCACATGGTGTGGGATGAGGACACGACGAGAGGTGAGGTCGTAGCAGCGGTACCCCTTATGGTCCGGGGAGTACCCAAGGAAGACACAGAGAGTGGATCGGGGAGCCAACTTGTGCGGAGCAGTGGCCGTGGTGTTAGGGTAACACGCACACCCGAAGACACGAAGGTGGTCATACCTCGGAGGGGTACCGAAAAGAGCGTGATGTGGTGTGGGAGCCGGGCAAGCGGCGGAAGGAAGGCGGTTAAGGAGATAGGTGGAGGTGTGCAGGCTCTCTGCCCAGAAGTGAGCGGGGAGTGAAGCCTGGAGAAGGAGGGTACGGACGATGTCATTTGTAGTGCGAATCATGCGCTCTGCCTTGCCATTTTGAGAGGAGGTGTACGGACAAGACATGCGCAACTGGACACCGCGGGAGAGGAAGAAAGCCCGTGACGTGGAGTTATCGAACTCACGGCCATTGTCGCACTGGACGACCTTGATGGTGAGGCCGAACTGAGTGGAAATCCAAGCGAAGAAATGGTGAAGCGCAGGGAATGTCTCAGACTTGACACGCAAGGGAAAAGTCTACGAATAGTGCGAAAAATCATCAACCACCACCAGATAGTACTTATAGCCAGAAATGCTGAGTACATGAGACGTCCATAGGTCGCAATGTACAATATCAAAAATGCGAGCCGCATGTGAAGAAGAACTGGAAAAAGAAAGACGAACATGACGGCCCATTTGGCACGCATGACACAAATGCTCAGCATGAGTTCGAGTACAACGAATGTCTGAGCTATGACTAAGCTGCATCAGAGCATCACGTCCAGGATGGCCGAGGCGCCGGTGCCAGGTAGCAGAAGAGGTGGTGGCGAAGGCAGCTGACAAAAGCGAAGATGGCGAGGCAGACGCCGGAAATCGGAGGGTGTAAAGGGGCCCGTACTGTCACATCGGAGCAGAGGACGCCGGGTAGCCAAATCCTTCACAGTAAGACCAGAAGAGTCAAAATCCACAGAACACGAGTTGTCAGCTGTAAAACGACGAATAGAAAGGAGGTTGTGAACCATAGAGGGTGCAACGAGAACATCAGGAAGGCGAAAGGACCCATGGGCACCGGCGGTACCCACAGAGGTGACAGGAAGACACGAACCATTTGCGACCATAATGGACGAGGGGAGAGAAGCAGAAGGAGAATGGACAGAAGAAAGTATACCAGAGTTAGGGGTGATATGGTAGGTGGCACCCGAGTCGGCAATCCACTCCGGTCCGACAGGAGGTGTCAAGCCCATGGTGCTGAACGACCGTGCCAAGGACGCCTGATCCCAGCCGGCAGACCCTGGCGGGGTGCCAGGGGAAGTAGCCCACGGCGGTGTAGTGGAGACGCCTGGAGGTGGAGCACCAGTAAACATGGCAGCTGGTGGGCGAATCTCACCCCCTGGAGCATGGTAGGGCCACATAGAAATGCGCCCTGATCATGGGTTGTGGAAAGAAGGCCATGATGCCCCCCGGTGGACCACCACGGCCTCCACCACGACCCCCACCGCCCCCACCGCGTCGGCGACGACTGCCACGACCCCCCCACCTCCGCTAGGTCCGGAGGGAGGAGGACCAAGAAGGGACGACGGTGGTGGAGCAGACGGACGAGGGGGGGCAGACGGGCGTGGCGGAGTAGCAGCCAGGGCCGTCGAAGACCCCTGGGCGGCGGTGGACCCCGGCTGAAGACCCTGAGTGAGCTCCTCCATGACGAGGTCGTCACGGACCTGCAGGAAGGTGGGGAAGGGCCGCTGACGGGTGATCCACGTCCGGAGATGGGCGTAGCGGTCGCTGAGCCCGCGGAGGACGTTGAGGACGAGGATTCGATCCTCCACGGGCTAGCCCAGGTCGCCGAGGGAATCCGCCATGGTCTTCATCTTTCGGCAGAACTCGCCAACGGCAAGGTCCCCCTGGACGAAGGTGCGGAAGCTCGCGTCGAGACGCAGAGCCCGGGCCTCAGCATTGCCCAGAAACTGGCCCTCGAGTGCGAGCCAGGCCTGGCGAGCGTAGGTGGAGGTGCGGACGAGGTCGTGGAGGTCGACGGAGATCGTGCCGAGGATCCAGGAAAGCACGATACTGTCGAGACGCTGCCACGACGGAGTCTGGACCATGGGCGCTGGCTCGTCGAGGACGTGGTCGTCGAGGGCGTAGCGGCGAAGAGTAAGGACCACCAGATCCCTCCAACGGGCGTATGAGGGCGACTCGGGGTCGAGAACGACCGGGACGAGTAGCCGGATGTTCTGGACACCACCCGCCTGGTAGTGAAGCTGCGAGACGAGGGGATTGGCCGGATCGTGACAGAGACGGAGAGGCGTGGTGGTGGAGGTGAGGTGTCCCGTCGAGTCGGATGAGGTGGCCCCCCCATCGAGGGTGAGAAGCTGCTCCGCCTTGGCGATCTGGCGAGCCAAGGTGTCGGCGGTGTCCCGCTCCCGTTGCCACACCAGAGCAGCCGCACGGACGCGCTCCTGTCCGACGGCGGCCGCGGACCGAGCGGAAACGAGCGCGGCAGCGAGGGCGGAGACGGGACGAGGATCGTAGAGGACGGCCGAAGGCGGGGCGGGAAGGTGGAAGGTGCTGCTGCCCATGGTCGGTCCCTGCTGGTGGGAGTCCGCACCAGCACCACCTGGCAGGTCCAGGCCGGCAGCAGCTGCAGCAGCGGCAGCGGTTGCATCCACTGGAAGATCAGCCCCGACGGCGTCTGCGACAGCGGCAAGGTCGACCGGAAAAGTCACAGCCGCCGGAGCTCCATCGGAGGTAAGGGCGAGGGCCGGGCGCACCAGCAGGTTTGCCGGCGGCGCAGAGGCCAGGCCCGCAGCCGCGCCAGAGAGCAGTGGAGGGGCGCAGGGGGCGACGCCAGAGGGGGGTGTGGCGCAGGTGGCGGCGCCCTGGCGGGCCGGCGGCGCGCCAGAGAGCAGGGGAGGGGCGCGGGGGGCAGCGCCCTGGCGGGCCGGCGGCGCGCCAGAGAGCAGGGGAGGGGCGCAGGGGGCGGCGACCTGGCTGGCCGGCGGCGCAGGACGCGTGCCCGCCACCTGGGCCCAGGAAGTGGCGTTGGGGAGGGAGGGGGGGAAAGAGAGGAAGGAGGATGGGGGAGGAGGAGGGGAGCCAGGGCCGGCCATGGCGCCTGGCGGCGCGCCGGCGGGGGCGGCGGGGGCCTGGCGGCTGCTGGCTGCGGGAGGAAGGGAGGGAGAAAGGGAAAGGAAACTAGGCTCTTGATACCATGTTGGAATGAATGGACTAGATTCATTAGGCTAACCCTAGAAGGGTAGCTATATAGTGTAACATACATGGGCCTAGCCACATGGGCCTCATAAACATATACTCCAACAGTTTCAGAATTATGATAGCCTCGTGACAAATATGGCATGAAAGGAGGTTGTGTCTGTCACCACATCAGCAAGCATAGCTGATGGGAGGATTTGTCTATACCCTTGCAATGACAGGTGCAACTACAATGGAAACAAAAGGGCCATCAAATGTATTTACCAGGATTAGAAAAAATCCATTTACCAATATTGAGGATGTTCAGAATGAACAAGAGGGGGAGACTCATGAAGAATCAGGTAGTGCTTGTGATGCAACAGGATTTACATCTGATGAAGATGATGAAATTAGAGAGATAAGAGCCAAGTACAAAAATACAACAACAACATAGCCTTTTGTCCCATGCAAGTTGGGGTAGGCTAGAGATGAAACTCAAAAGAGACGAGAAACAGGGAGACACATAAAGGGACATAAAGGGCACAAGACAAAAAAGGTCACGGTTCAGGCACGTTGATTGCTAATCTCCAAGCGCTCCTGTCCATAGCTAAATCCTTGGGGATATTCCACTCCTTAAGATCTCTCTTAACGGACTCGTCCTAAGTTAGTTTAGGTCGACCTCTACCGCTCTTTACATTATCGGTCCGCTTTAGAACTCCACTACGCACCGGCGCCTCAGGAGGCCTCCGTTGGACATGTCCAAACCATCTCAACCGATGTTGAATCAATTTCTCCTCAATTGGTGCCACCCCAACCCTATCCCGAATATCGTCGTTTCGTACTCTATCCCTCCTTGTGTAGCCAAGTACAAAAATATTCTGTCAAAAATGAAGAAGAGTGCAGAGATTCCAGTGGAGATGGCAGATGTAAGCAGTAGTACTCACTGTCCTCAGATAACCCAAGGTGGAGATGACCTTGATTCAGATCAGGATGCGTCATATGATGAGAACAGTGATGGTGTTTCAACTAGAAGGAAGTGCAGATATCAAATATTTAATAGCTGTGCTGAGACTCCTTTGCTGTGTTTTCAAGGAAGGGATCAATTAAAGGATGCCATAGAAAGGTACACACTGAAGATGAAGGTAAATGTCAGATATGTCAAGAATGACAAAGAAAGGATTAGGCTGTATGTAGGTGGAAAGGTTGTTCCTGGCTTCTGTATGCTTCATATAACTCAAGGTCTGATTGGTTTCAGATTGTCACTTATGATCCCAACCATGCTTGCTGCCCAGAATTGAAAAATAAAAGATCTTCAACAAGTAGAATCTGTGGGAAGTATGAGAGTACTATCAAGGCTAATCCATCCTGGAAGGCTAGATCATTGAAGGAGAAGGTACAAGAAGGTATCAGTGTAGATGTATCAATCACAATGATTAAGAGAGTGAAGGCAAAGGTAATGAAGACGATAATGGATTCTCAGAGTGGTGAATACTCAAAATTTTTTGACTATGCTCTTGAGGTGAACAGAAGTAATCCTGGAACTAGTGAGCATATTGCCCTTGATCCAGAAGAAGAGGACCATGTTTTTCTGAGAATTTACATATGTTTTGATGCATGTCGAAGGGGTTTCTTAGATGGATGTAGGAGAGTTCCTGGGCTAGGTGGTTGCTTTCTTAAGGGAACTTTGAAATGCGAGTTACTATCAGCAGTTGGAAGAGACAAATATTCAGGTTACCCAATAGCATGGGCTGTTATGGAATATGAGAATAAAGATTCGTGGGGTTTCTAGGAGAATTCAAGAGAATAGGAGCAACAGTGAGAGGTGGATTATGAAAATTTCTCCCAATGTCTTAAGAAAGTTTAGAAAGATCAGGCATAGGACCCAATGTTGTCATGTCTTGTGGAATGGCGAAGCTGGATTTGAAGTGAGAGATAAAATGGAGGTTCACTGTGGATCTGAGAAACAGTACATGCTCTTGCAGATTTTGGGAAGTCTCTGGAATTCTATGTCAACATGCTTGTGCTACTCGGTTCAAAATGGCTGAAGAGCCTAACAATTACGTACATATGTGTTTCTCAATTGAGCTATACATATCAGCATGTCCTGCAACCCATAGAGCATGAGTCAGCCTGATCTGTATCTCCAAATCCTAAGCCATTGCCTCCTAGAGTGAAGAAAATGCTAGGGCGCCCACCAAAAAACAGAAGGAAAGACCCTTCAGAACCAGTGAAATCAGGCACCAAGTCATCAAAAGTTGATACCAAAATTAGATGTTGTCGATGCCAAAATATGGGTCACAATTCTAGGGCAGGCTCTGTGAAAATGGTGTTTATGTATTTCTGAATTTTCCCCCTTATTATTGTAATGTATTGTTTCACATAAGTTGACACTAACTTCTACTATATAACAGCAGGACACGGGGTTACACAATCCATCACAACAAGTTGCCATTGAACCTGCACAGTCCAAGCAATCTAAAAGGAAGCGTCCAACTACATCTCAAACCAAATATCGATCTAGCTTTAGCCTGGCTGCCTGGACATTATACTAGTGTTAGGAATTGTGTAACCAAGTAGATGAACACAATACATGATCAGTTGTCCTTAGTTCAATTCTTGCTGCTTTGCTGCTGCATTGGTGCGTTGCACCTTGTGGTGAGACTGCAGAGAAACAAACATTGTATTATCACAGTTCTGGAGCCTCTTGCCACTCACTTTAAAGACCAGCAAGCTGAACCTTGTGGGGAGACTTCAGAGAAAGACATTGTATTATCACAGTTCTGGACCCTCTTGCCACCCAGTTTAAAGGCCAGCAAGCTAAACCTTATGGTGAGACTGCAGAGAAACAGACATTGTATTATCAGAGTTCTGGACCCTCTTGCCACTCAGTTTAAAGGCCAGCAAGCCAACAACATTAGAGCCTATGTTGTCATCTAAATCTTACAAGTACCTAGATACATTATTACATAAATGGCATAACATGTCTTCTTGCAGAGAACTACCTAATCACTTTGGTTTATTCTGAAGAACTGAAGGCTGAGCATTTCATTTGAAGTTGATTTGAAGAACCTGGGAGCCAGTCTACTTTGTCTGAAGAAAGCAGCCATCATCACTGTTATCCTGAAATTACATGCTGGGAACCACATCAGCGACTATGCTTAATTGTCTGTATCTATTTAGCTAAGTTGAAGGGACTAGTGTAATGCACTATGTTACAATATTACGTCCTGTCACAGAGGGCAAAGTGTTGGCAGCAATGTTCTCTGAAGCTTTTCAAAATTGGTACCTCAAATCTGTTGCCAGCAGCACATGCTAAAAAATGATTCTATTTGCACGAGCGTGGAAGCGTGACATGATATGTCTAGTTTGTATCAACAGCTAAGAAGTTAACAGAAGCTATGAGAACTGAAGTATGTTGCAAAGATTTTGTAAGACTGAGCAACCAAGAATATGACCATTAGTTGTAGAAGACGCTGCTAGTCATATCAAAGTTCAGCATCGTGAGTAAGACAAGCTTCATGGTGGTTCTCTCTGAATTTTGCATGTGCTCGTGTCTTTAACTCGCATGCCCTGTGCAACATTTGCTCTCCTGGATTTGACGGGAACATGGCAATCGCCGAAGAAATTGCATCTTGAGAGTTTCTACTTTGTGGTGTGGATCAGTTGTAAACCATGTCCATCATCCTGCAATCAGGAAACGAGAGCATTGTTAGTATATACTCACACGATTCGTCAGCGTCGTCCTCGCTCCTTCCCCCACCCTGCCCTCGGCTTGCACCGCCCGTGGTAGCAGCTCCCACCACCTCGCTGCGTCACCCCTCTCCCGCCTTCCCCTATCCATCAGCAACGTGATGCCCTGCCCAACCGCTATCCCACGGTCTCAGTGGACCGTCTCGCTTGCCACCACCGTCGTGTCGAGGCCACCGCCCACAAACCCTTTTCTACAACCGCCGTTGATGATTGAATCCCTTCTTGAAACCCTAACCCTGGCCCCAGGTGGCTCAGCCACTGATGATTGAATCCTCTCTTGGAACCCTAACCCTGGCCTGGGTGGCTCTTATCTTCTTCCACTCCAGCGGCGCACGGATGGGTCGTGTGACGTGAAGGCGTGACCCATCGCGTGTTTGAATATGCATTTCTTCAACTGGATCATGATGTTTTAAAAACTGAAATACAACTTTTTGATGCAAATAGGGTTTAGAAAAACCCCAATACGAACAGGGTTTAGAAAATTATCAACACTTTTGTAGGAAAATCCCCACCAAATTTAATTTGTTCTTTGAGGATAATAAAAAATTTAATTTGTAAACCTTTAGGATTCCATAACCGATTTGTTTCGGCCCTTGATGGATCGATCTGATCCTCCGGGCCCTTCCATGACCCGATTTTTGGGCCCTTGATGCAGCTGATCCAACGGCTCAGCATCGCCCCTTCCTAAAACCCTAAACCCTTCACTCTGGACCCCCGACTGAGCAGGCGTGAGCCGTCGTCCCCAGGCGCCAACTGTTCCTCCGCGTCCCGCCGCCGCCGCCGCCTCCGCCTCCGTGCCCGCCCCCGCCCCCGCCCGCGTGTGCCGCCCCTGCCCCCGCCGCCGCCTCCGCCCCCGCCCATCTCTCTCCCGTCTCCGGTGGGTTCCCTCCGCCGCCTCCCTCCCGCCTCCGCGCCAACCCCTCCACCTGTGATGCCGCCGATCCGCCTTTCTTCCTCGTCTTCCGCAGCTCCCCGCCGCCAGAACCGCGGCCAGTGTCGCACCTCCCCGCCCAACCGGCCTTCTCCAGCTCCCGGTCGGCGGAGACAAGACAACCCGGCCTTCCACCAGGCGCCCGACGTCGCTGCCCCACGGCCGCCACCGCCGCGGACCCTCCCTGTAAGTCGGCCGGTGATAAATCGATCCTCACCGCCACCGCTACCTGCTCCAGACCCCTCGCCACCTGTCGACTGGCCCATGATCTATCCCATCTCTGACGGGATCAATCAGGGTAGCTCCTCCACCGACAGCAGCACCGCCCCACCTTTCAATTGGCCCCTGTTGGATCCCGAGTCCGTCCCCGACGGCATCGAGCTGGGCAATTGGGCCACCGCCGACAGCGCCACTCACGCAAGTGCATATACGTCAAGGGGCCTCAAGGTTAGTTTTTGTTTCCAATCGAGGGGGGGCATGTTGGCTCTCCACACACGTTGCGAGGAGATGTCTGATCCATGTGCCACACGCCCCATCAAAATTTTGTCTGAGGTCATTTGCAGTCATTACCAACTGGTCCTCGTCCGTGTGTGTAGCACAGCCATCAACTCCCCGAGAGATTTCTTCGTCTATAGCTTCCCTTATATGGGGAAAGTTGCCAGCATCCACAGGATTCCTAAGTTTCTGACTAAGATCTTGGCTGTGTCACAGTCGTTTGGCCTGCTCCGTGACCAGAGTGATTGTGACAAGTATGTCGTTGCCAACCTTGAGATGCTCAACCCAAAGAAGGGATATGTTGAAGTCCTTCTTCACAGGTGGTGGCCCTCATCTGAGTCTTGGTCGTCCAGGTTTTTGGAAAAGGTCACTCTGCCATCTATCATTGACATGCGAAAATGGCAAACCGACCAGGTTATTGCCTACCGCAAAGATCTGGTGTGGGCTGAACTCAAGCAAGGCATTCTTTTTTGCTTCAAAAATCCTTTGGAGAAGGACACCGAGCTCAGAATTATCTATCTTCCACACATTCCACACATGAAAAGCGTGCGACGGCCAGAGACATTCATGAGTGTTGGGTGCTGCAATGGCAAGCTGAAGTTTGTCCACCTTGATATCAGTGATTTTTCTGAAGTTGTCACCATCATGACATTCATTGAGTCATCCTACAAAAAGGAGGAGCTATGCTGGCACAAGACTTCCCGAATTTACTTGAACTGTGCAGATCTCTGGGCAAACATGCCCTTGAACTTGGAGGTGTCAGAATACCACATGCCGTGCTTCCCAGTTCTGCACGCAGACAAAGTCTACCTCACCATTTCTAAAAAGGATAAGGATAACAAGCGTGCATGGCTGCTCCAGGTTGACATGAAGGCTAGAAAGGATGGCAAGGGCGCAAGTCCACACCAGGTTGACACAGAGTCTGATACCAGCACGGAATTCGACACACAGTTTAGCACAGACTCGGACACCAGCACCGAATCCAGCATGGAGTACTGGGCTCTAGTGGGTGTTATTGATTACCTAGGCTTTTGCCGCCATCAGAAACCTCCATTGATTCTACTTCAGGACTGACTTCTCTTGGTTAGGAATAACTTAGGATTTGACACCAATCTACTATGTGTTACCCACGGTGAGTATAAAATCTTGTGTTTCCACTCTACTTGATGTTGAATACTGAAATCCTCCATTTGGGCATGTGTGTTCGCTCACTCATGTAGCTAGCTTAGCTTGTTTACGCTTATTTGAACCACAATTTGACCAGCACTTGTAAACTTCAGGATTGGCTTCTCTTCTTTGGTTACCTGGAGTCCATGGCTCTGGTGGGTGCTACTGATTACCTGGGCTTTTGCCACCATCAGAAATCTCCTTACTCCATCGACTGCTTCTGATTGATTGTACTTCAGGATTGTCTTCTCTTCTTTGGTTACGAATAGCTAAGGATTTGACACCAATCTACTATGTATTACCCATGGTGAGTATGAAATCTTTAATTTTCACTCTACTTAATGTTGAATCTTGAAATCCTCTGTTTGGACATGTGTGTTCACGCCTTCATGCAGCTAGCATAGCTTGTTTTCACTGTAATATAATATTGGAACCACAATTTGGTCAGCACTTGTAAACCTTGCTTTCCCTCTTAATTGAACAGCAGAGTTTTTGCCTTTTCTCTTCCAAAAAACCACAAAATTAATTGACAAATAATGCTAGAGGAATCAAATATAAATCAATATAAATAGGATGAGATGCACCCCTCCATGATCCAATCCTACTGTTATATGAAAATTCCCAATGACGTGATGAGAATCCACATAATAAACTATTGAGTGCAGTAGAATATGCTATGCGCATTTTAGTAGAAGTAATAGCGAAGAAAGAAGGTGTGATGTGTTCTTGGATCATTTAACTATAGTTCTAGAGATTCTGTCCAGTATATCAAATAGGACAAACTATTCTACATAATGTGGAACTACATGGAGTCATCTTTGTGTTGGATGGAAAACGTTGAACAAAAACAATTGGAATACGCAGGAAATTTGATTGTAGCTGACACAAAACCTTGCATTAAAAAAAAACTATGTCCCAATTGAGTATATCTTGATATGAAAGGGAAACAAATCGGACCTGAAAAGCTGGCGCAATCCGTCAAGGTGGTTTGTGATGATTGAGCATGAGAGATGAAATAAAATTGGAGGTGTGAAAACTAGATAAGGTAGGACTTAGGAAATTATTCAAATTAGAGAAATATATTGTGCCTTAAAGCTAGCCAAATCTGAGGCATTGTGCGACAATAATAGTTATGGATGTTCTGTGCTTCCTATAGCACTATGATTGTGAACAAGCTAGTTCTTTGGAAAAGACTTATATCAATAATATCGGGAGTATTATCCTCAAGAACAAAAGCTAGCTAAAACAGTATAAAGCGTAAACATGTCATATTTTCAAAAAAAAAAGGGGTCATGGCATCATCGCTTATATAAAATAGGTACTGTAACAAATGCTTATATTTTCTTGCTTGTTTTCTCTTGTAGACCCAACAGGGATGGATTGGATGCTGCAGACCCCAACAGGCGGCACTAGCCAAGACCCATCCGATCATATAACTGATTCTTCAAACTAAATCCGATAGGATGGAACTGACGGATGCAGGAGGCGTGTGGAGGTCTTGGCATGAACCTCACTGCACTAAACAATATGTAAGAGTGGAATATTTCAGATTTTTTGCATGTAAAAGGGAAAAACAACAATGTTATGGAAAAATTGCAGGGTTATTTGTGCTCTTGTAAAAAAAATAAAGGCAATAATATAATAGATATATGTGCTTGAAATTCTGTATCTGATTATCTGCACAGACGAACAACGGTCCTGTTAGAGATGGTTTAGTCCGCAAGAAGCCCCATCAACATATCGCCTCTCCACAATAGCTATATATGAGCAATATATATCCTCTCTATCATCACTATATATGGTCAATATATATCCTCTCCACCACCTATATATGATCAATATATCTCCTCTCTCCCCCATCGATATATGTAAGTTCAATATATCTCCTCACCATCACGCTATATATGATCACTATATATCCTCTTTATCATTGCTATGTATATGATCAATATATCTCCTCCCCATCATCGCTATATATGATCAACATCTATATATCCTCTCCGTCATCGCTCCATCACGCTATATATGATCAATATATATCCTCTCTATCATTGCTATATATATGATCAATATGTCTCCTCCCCATCATCGCTATATATCATATATGATCAACATATATATATCCTCTCCATCATCGCTATAAAGCAGCTTAACTCTTGATCGTCGACTCCGGATGGATGATGAACCTGTCCTACCCATGACGAACAGATGGACTCTGCTTGTTCTCTCCATGCAGGTTGATCATGCAAGGCTCAAATACAAGGGAATGAACATTTGCCTAGCTAAGCTATACAAGACAAAGAAATTACCGCGTAATTGACACCGTACCTCAGAGCAAGGGCATGCAGCTTCTCCGATGAATGCTGAGCTAGCTCGCGCTTAGGAAAAAACCTTGGAGCAGGCATAAACAGGTTCTGACTTCTGAGAAATGTAGTCACCCAGGTTTAGAGTCCCAATAAAATTTTCTTGCTCACATCCTCGCTCGCTACCCCAACCGACGGTATATACAAAGCAGGCCCACGTCATCAGGAGTGACATCAAACCGGAATTAAATAAATGGGATGAGACATAAGTTAGTTCAAATTAAGCCAGCCACGCTAAGTCTTGTCAAGCATTTTTTTTATTTTATAATGACAAGGAAGCATCGAGCCCTTGTCCTTGCTGTCAAGAGATTGCGAATAAACATACAAACCAAGTCGGCAACAGTTGTCTCAAAATATTCACCGCAAAGAAACAAAACAGTATGGGAAAACAAAAACTAAAATTCAAAGGGTACAAAACAAAAACCTTGAAGCGGGTTGGCCACGAAACAAACACGATACCTGGATAGACCCGCTCCCCTCTCTCTATATTATAAAATTAATTAATACCATAAGGCAAGTCGGCAACGTGTAATATTTATTTTTACCAAAAAACTAGAATTCAAAGTGAGCGACGAATTGCGACAAGCGAAAGCCCGCAAGAAATCGCGCGCGGGGGTGGTTGGAAGTTTACCTGAACCTCTGCTTATTGGCTGTTTCGTTTTTCTTGTACATATAAAATACATCTCTTGTCTACCTATGAAAGTTTAATTTCTACTCTTCTTCCCTAGGCTTGGATTTTTTTTTTCTTTCTGTCACTGTCCTACGGAATTTTGAATTTTTTATTAAGCAGACAGCCAAGGAAGGCGGTAGGAGACAGAGCTTGAAGCCTTCGCTGGTGCTTCTTCGATCCTTGGAGTTTGGTTGGGCATCTGATTCTGGTTTCGATCTTCTCCCTCCTCCGGCCGGCTGCCATGATCCATGATGGCCCGGCTCATCTCATCTCATCTCATCTCATCTCATCTCTCAGTTGAAAGCATGAGTTCTTTACCTCCCCTTGCCGATGGATAGGCGGCAGGCTTTTGGAAGATGTCGGATACGCCTGCCTGACTAGTTTGTTGCTGCTGTTCTTCGCTCCATCTTACGACCTAATTAGCAGGGTCGTTTGGTTCTTCCTGGGTTTTCTTGCTCGACAAAAGAACCTTCTTCCAACTGCTATGTTTCTCGCAAGGATATATTGGTTTCTTGGTCTAGAATCTGCTGAGTTCCTATTCCTGTTTGAATTTCAAGCTCTGCTGAGTTGCTATTCCTGTTCGAATTTCAAGCTTTATAATTTTCAACTTTATTATAACTATATATCTGGGTCTTCCTACTGCTCCCTCTCTTGCTGTGGCTCACCAGCAGCAATATAATTCTTCCTGGATACACTATAACACACCACAATAGGTGTTCTTCGTATGTTGATGTTCTCAAAGTTTTTTCAGCTGTTCTTAACTTGAGCTAACAGAGTTCACCTTGGTACTAAGCCAATTCGTCACCAAGTCTCTGTTGACAACAAAAATTGTCCATTTTGTGAAGTTGTCAAAATATGAAGCGGACTTCACCACTGCGTTGCTCTCATCGAGATGGTCAAAAAACATATATGGAACGCCTAATTCGGAGTCTGGATGAAGGAGTAAATTGTCGTTTGGCTTTGTGAGGAAATCAGAACTTCTGACCTCCAACCAGAATTTCTGAGTTTCACATAGGAGTTCTGGCTTTGCGCGAACATCAGAACTTCTGACCCCCTACCAGAAATTCTGATTTCCGCAGTCCGAATCAAAGAGAGTCCAAACTTGATCCCAACTCTTTCGAACTCGTGAGAAACTTATAGATTAAGTCCACCCCTCTATATATACAAGAGAATCATGACCGATTGAGTTCTCATCTATCCAATTGTCAAACAAATCAATCTACTACCTCTACTCCAACCCTTTTGCCCTCTTCTTCCAACTCCCATGCTGTTCATCCCTTGATCCGATGACCAAGGATGGCGCCCTGGGCTTGCCGGCCGACCTAGGGCAACCCGGTGACGTCCTTGCCCTGACAGGGTCCCTTCCGGGCGAGAGCTTCGACGATTTATTTGCTAGTTTGTCTGAAAACTAGTCGGTTCTTCATCACGTAAGCACGTTGGTTATCCTTTGGTGCTTTACTTGTAAACATCTCCGTTCTTCACCGTGAAATAGTGAGCTCCTCGCTGTGTTCTTCGGTCCGTGTCGGCCTGGGCGTCCAAGGCCCTTGCTGGTGTGTGATTTGGATTACCTCCGATGTCAACACACTTTTTGGCGACTCCGCTGGGGAGAATTTACGGCTCTACTTTGTAGCCGATTCTTCTTGCCCTAGCCTTATTTCTCGCTGATCTATCTTCTTGAGCTCGCCGTTATCGTTACATCTGGCCTAAAAGGCCGATTGTATCTGGTTTTGACCCCTTGTGATCTCGTTTGCTATTTTGCAATGTATTGCGTTTGATATTGGAAAATTCAGCAAGGCAGTCAAGTTGTAAATCATGGAGTACCGAGGTGATGCATCACAAAACTACTACAGTCACCCCAAGGTACAACTTGCAAATGCATCTTAAGATCCCAATAGTTATTTTGCAAGTTCTATGAGTTTTCATGTTGGTGTTGCTAGCTATAATCATACTAGATATGTTGCATCGGCTGATACTTTTGATAATGCTTCTCATCATACACATCATAGTTATGGATATCATGGTCAAGAGCCGATGTGAATTATGAATTCTTTGAATTTTGATGCTACTAACAACATACAACATATGAATCCTTATTCATCAGCTATAAGTTCACAATACGTGGTTCCACCACATGATATGCCGATGAATGAGAGAATTAGCTTTAACAATGCTAATTATTTAGCCAATTACTCTCAAAGTACAACACCTTATACAAATGCTCATATTCATAATTCGGCTTCACATGTTACTCCCAACTCGAGCCGAATTAATAAAACTTTAGCAAGGTATTTAAGTGCTAATACTCATGATTCGCCTTCACGTGTTACTAGTAACCATAGCCAAATCAATGAAAATTCAGCACCTTATGCAAAGATCAATGCCCATAATTCAGCTTCATATTTTGCTCATGATCATAGCCGAATTAGTAAAATTTTAGCAAGGCATTCAAGTGCTAAGACTCGTGATTCGGCTTTATATATTGATCTCAAATCAAGCCGAATCGAGAAAGATTTAGCCCATATTAGAAATTCATATAGCTCCTCTAAATGGAAGGTGCCCACTTATCATAGACCATATTCATTATGCTATGATTACTTGAAAACTCCTGGTGGTTGGTGGATATCTGATTTTTATGAATTTAGTGGTGAAGATGATAATACCACTATGGAACATATTAGTATATATCTCTCACAGCCGGGTTTTGCCGGTAAAGAAGACTATATGAGAGTGCGAAATTTTCCTTTATTTCTTACTGGTATTGTCTTTGCATGGTTTACATCTTTGCCCCGGTGCACTGTTGGTTCATGGTCTCAATTAGAGAAGCAATTCTATGAATATTTTGAAAAGACCAATGAAAAAAAGGCCGATTACAATTGAGTCATCAGCTAAAAGAGGATTGCTAGTGGGCATGAAAGAAAGAATTGATTCGGATATAAGCAAAGGTTCGGCTACAAAGGCCGAACAACAGAATATCCTTTCCGAATAAATCACATCTCAAAAAACAAGTCTTGCTACAGAAAAGCATAGAAAACACCAGAAATAAGCTAAACTTGATTTTTTCAGGAGTTAAAGTGGCTGTATACTTATCTAGTGGTTACCACATCATTGATGGAGATCAAGCCCTTATAAACAACAAAGGAGGGCTGCCTTCCAGCTCAAAATCGGCTGAGCCGATTGCTGTGTGCTCTGAGTCAGCTAGGCCGATTGCCTATGTCGCCTGCTCCGAGGTGGCTAGGCCGACTGCCTCTGTAGCCTGCCCTGAGTCAGCTAGGCCGACTGCCCCTACTGTTATTGTGCCGGCTAGTGCCCAAGTCGGCCTAGCTGACTCCCAGTCGGCTAAACCGACTCTCTCGGTTCCAGCAGTCGCCAATGCATCTTCGGGTGATTCGGCACCTATTGTTGGAGATGAAGAGCAACATCATTCAAATCAAGGACGTGCACTTCTCTGACATGATCAACAAGGTAAAGAACACAAATATTTTTGCTCAAATTCCAATCTGGTCATACTATTTTCAATTTCTGCACCTAATAGAGATATCATTGCTAATAGTTGTAAAAGACCGATTGAGAAAGTCATTTTATTTATTGATGATAAAATAAATTCAATTCTATCGGCCAGCACATTGTGCCATATGGCAAGGCCGATGGTGGTAGTTCATCAAAGTTAAAGCTTCCCAGAAGCAATTGCAAAGGTGTGGCCCAATGGATTGATAATAAAACCGATCCATTTGTTTACCTAGCTTTAAAGCCGACTCCACAAAAGAACCGGTTAAAGAAATCAAAGTACACCTTTGACTTTACTTTTTGTGATCATGTCTTTGATATTTTGCTCAAAAATAGTTTTATTAAAATCATTGATCATAATGCTTTGCCATCTATTCAAAATTTAGAAGAGCTTACATATTGCAAATGGCACAATTCTTTTAATCATAATACCTCTAGTTGCAATATGTTTCATCAGGTTATCCAATCGGCCATTGATAAAAGACGATTGAGATTTTGTGAAGCTCAACAAATGGATCAATTGGATTTAATTGGTCTTGATGGCAAACAGATTTCGAATTAGCTTGCATTAGTCAATTTACTCAAAGCTCAAGGCTTGAATGCCCAAGCGAGAGATATGGAGCCCTCAAGTGAAGACAAGGTTGTTATCCATGAATTACAAATTGAAGATACTCAAGAGGACAACAATGTTATCACAATTTCAGAAGGCGCTGGGGGGCAGGTGAAAAGTCTCCAACTAAAGCAAAGGCCAATTGATCCCGTTGAACAAGAGAAATCGGCTAAGGATCCTCCTTTAGAGCATATCTATCAAGATGGAAAAAGAAGGAGGATGCCCATAAAGCTGATGGAGGTAAAGGTCGTGACAAGCTAAAGAATAGAAGGCCGAAGCTTAGCTTACAGGAACTTCTAGCTAAATATGAGAAGATAGCAGAAACAAATGTCACTAATTAGCCAAAGAAAGTCTAGTCATCAAAATTGCCTCCAAAGTGTAAGTCTCAAGAGTGGAATTGGCAAGGAGATAGATCTCACGCAGCAGCTACATTTTCTCCTTTGGAGCAGCCAATTCCCATGTTATATGGACCACAACTCCTTTGGAGCAGCCAATTCCCATGTTATATGGACCACAACCCGTATATTTTCATCCCTATTCATCTTGGAGCTAGTTTGATGAAGAGGCACATGTTCTACCATATTTTAGGCCACAATATGTAAAGTATGCAGCTCCTAAGCATTCAGAGAGATCATCATCTTGTAAAGACCGTTTTGATCAAAATTGGTCTGGAGCTCAACTGAAGAAGAAAGTTGTAAAGCAAGTTTGCCGCGTGAAATATGACGGCCGAAAGAAGAAAAGTTCAGATATGAATTCAACCCGTATATTTTATGATAGTTGGTTTGTACTTTGTGCTCCACTTGATTTCTATTATGTATGGGTTTCTAATTATGATATGTATATTATTGAATTATGTAATGGACATTTCACAATAACTGTAGTATAATCTTGACAACAAAAATATGTGATGCATTAATAATATCAAATGTTAAATATTATTATACTACATCCTCTATTTAAATGTAACAATAAAAAATATAAATGAAAAATTAAGGAATGAAGGTCACGGCAAGATCCAATTCGACTTTGGATCGGACCCGCAGATCCAGATTAGTGCGAAGACTTAGGATGCTAACATCAAATAGAAAAGTCAACTAGCTAGGAAAGTGGTTGATCTTGTCCAAATCTATAATATTCATATAAATTTTATCTTTACATGAGTCATATGAAACATTACTAATTTCGATTCAAAAAAAAAAGAAACATTACCAATTTTCATAGATTTAGTTTAAATTACAAATTGGGAGCACTTGTTAAGAGATGGTACAATCCATGTAGCAAATATTCGATTATTAAGAATTTTGTTTAAGGAGAACATACCCACACCATTTCTAAGTTTGGGTGACCGGTGACCGCGTACCATAGAAAACATTACATTTTTTTTCTCTCCCGGAAGGAATAAAAGAAATAATACACTGGACATTCGTTTGCGTGCGATGGAATGAGTTGCAAAAATCTTGAGAATGGCATCTTGGTTGGGTTGATATATACCCGTCAGGCAAGAGGAACAAGACTGCAGAAGAGGATGTATACATACGCAATATTAGTAGCCAAATATGTACATGGGGGAACAACTCTTACAAAAGTTCATATTTGTATATATAAATAAATATTATGTGGAGTGCTACATCATATGGTACATATCGATATGGTCTGAATATTATAATATTTCTTATATAATGCTACCGTAAATACCACTCGGTCTGTCAAATATGGTAGTCAAATATTATATTTCTTATATAATATGATGCGTGTGCTAAATTAAAACATTACTCACTATCTAGTACATGTGTTTGGTTGTTTGCTAGGTTGGTGTTATCAAACACATGTTACATTGGCCAATCCTTAGCATAGGATCAACAAATGGGTATACATATTAATTGAGTATGATTTGACTTCTGAACTATTGAAATCAATCAACGCTGATTTTGTTGTTGAGCATAGAATTGATATGGAAGATAAAATTAGAATGTTACTTGTACTCTATGGAAGCTTTATTTCGATGGATCGTCTTGCAAAGTAGGCCAAGGTGTTGGCATAGTCATTGTCTCGCCGAATGGTGTTGTTTTTAAGACACCAAGCCGATTGAAGAACTAATTTTGCACCAACAATCAAGTCAAATATGAAGCTCTCTTGTTCGGCTTAGAAATTTTGCAATCCATGGAGGTGAAATGTGATGAAGCCTTTGGTGATTTTTTTACTAGTGATACAACAAATTGTTGGTGTTTTTCAAATGTTTGGAAGAATCACTTAATGCATATCTTGGTAAATGCCGTGACATCATTACATATTTGGTCGAATTCTAAATTCGGCATATTTTAAGACATGTGAATAGTAATACTAACATGTTAGCTCAATAAGCGTCAAGCTTTAATGCCGGAAGACGTAGTTTTCACATAAAAGAAAAACCGATGCAAAACAAAGAAGACGTGCAGGGACCGACAAAACCGCCTAAGGCTAGGATTCCTTGCTGATACGGTTGACCCTGCCAAAACCGGCCCAGGCTGGTTGTCTTCGTGAAGGCACAAATTGGCCCAATGAACTAAAAGCCGATTTCGATGATTGGAAGACTCCTACTGTGGATCATTTATGTGATCCAAGTGCCAAAGTTATAAATTTGTTTTGCACAACAATAAGCTATATCGATGAACTGCCAAAGACTTGCTACTTAAATGCTTGGATTCTGATCGAGCAAAGGTGGCTATGTGAGAGGTTCATGAAGTCATCTGTGATATGTAGCAATCGGCTCCAAAAATCATGTGGTTATTATGTTGGGCCGGTTTCTATTGTCCTACTATGATTGCTGATTTTTTCTCTATTGCAAGGGATGCGAGGAGTGCTAACAGTTTAGCAATACTCCACTAGTTTCTACTGCGATGATGCATCCTATTATCAAACCTTGGCCGTTTCGAGGTTGGGCGCTATATTTTATTAGCTAGATTCATTCCTCGTGATCAAAGGGACATTGCTTTGTATTGGTTGCTACATATTATTTCAAAAAATGGATCGAACTTGTGCCTTTAAAGAATATGACACAGAAGAAGGCAATTGAGTTTTTTTACTGAGCATATCATATATAGATTCAACATTCGTTAAACATTAACTATGGAGCAATGATCATCTTTTGTGTCAAAGGAGGTACGGGATTTTGCCGAATTATATAAAATCAAGTTGCTCAATTCATCTCCATATTATTCTTGAATTAGGATATCAAGATACGGTGCTACTTAAAGTTACTCTTTTTGAGCTGGTATATGAACAAGAAACATTTTCTAGCCGTTGAGGTAAATCTGGATGCATATAAATTGGCAAAGTCAAATGATCTATATGCTATTATGCATGTATCATGAGCTAATGATGAACAATATCAATAAGGTGAGCGATAAAAAATAAAAGCCATGAAGGATATTGAGAAAGACAAAACTCGAGTTGCCAGGACAAACAAGGAAGTGAAAAACAAATATTTTCAAGTTGAGGATTTAGTGTGGAAACTAATCTACAATTTGGGACGAAGATCAACAAGTGTTTGGCAAGAAGTCTAAGTGTAGGAGAGAACACTAAATCCTCCATTTCTTTTCTGTAATAAAAGAATCGGACTTTGAAGTATATATGTACTTACACACTTGTAAGCAGGTTATAATCATCAAATTTCTTGTAAAGCTGCAACAGAACTTCTGGAATGAAATTAGGGAAGTGATGCGTAAACATGTAGTCCAGGTGTGGCAGTCCTTTAAAATATTCTGTGTCTTCATCCTGGAAAAGAAATCAGAAAAGAGATATATAGAAAATGATATTGATACATTGAATAGTATTAGTAAGAGATTAAAGGAATTTTAAAGTCGGATGGATGTAGCACAGTTATATAATATATTACCCAGCGATGGTTTGGCTGATGAGCAAACCAATTCCTGGCGAAGTTAAACATCTCCATTCCAGTTGTGTCCCCCGCGTACTGATTCACTATTACATTATTTCCACCGGTTCCAGCAGAAGTATTGTCATTGTTTTGGCTGGGAGGTACATAATAGTAAACGTTTTCGAACAGGGGCTGTATCTCAAGTTCATCGGCCAGCCGCGTTGTTTCTTGCGCAGCCCGCATGGCATCTGCGAATATGGGCTTGCGATCGCCGTGCAGTTGCTCATAGAATCTCTTGAGGTTGAGGCACATGGTTGACACCGCGACAGGCGAGCTCACCATCACCGCGTACGCTTGCAGCAGATGCGTACTTCGTTTCACCGGGTCGTCATTAAAAATGTCGTCGTCCTCCCCCGTGAGAACCTCCAGCAGCTCGTATATGCTTCCGACATGCAGAGTGTCTAATGGGAACATCGCTTGAATCACTTGTTTTAGGACTACGTAGTCTGCCTTTTGACTCTCACCATCCAGCGGCACCAACGGTGGCGGTGGCGGCGACGACGACGACAATTTGTGGACATAAACTCTCGACACCACTCTCGGATACTCCGCCGTTGCTCCCTCGTAGACATGAACCCTCAGCTGGTTAAGGTTTCCGTCGTCGTCTTCCATGCCGAACGCCCCATTGAAGGCCTGGCCAGCCCTGTGAGCACTCAGGATGCAGGTCAAGACGCCGTGGAGAATCCTGCGACCAACTTTAGTCAGCACCCGCACCACCGTCTCGTCCTGCGGCTGCTTCCCAGGTATACGGTCCTCGCAGGTCATGTGTCCTGTTAGTACTCGTACGAGAGAGCTTAGCGCCATGTCCCCGGTCCTGCAATAATGCAAAGCATATCGTGTGTTAGTGAGAGATACACCTACATACGGCCACTTTCAATGGAGATGTCATGGAAGTTGGTATTAATTAAATACGGTGACACATCAGCAAAAATATAATCTTTGCAGGTATCTAGGAGGAGAGAGTCGGGAAACGTTTCGTGGGGGTGAAACGACTGAGCGCAGTTTCCAAGTCTTCGGAAACCGCACGACACCAGCGTTGAGGAGGGAAAATTTCATCTCCTTCGATTCCGTGCGCCATCCCCGCCTCCAGCTTCCTCACCAGTTGCGCTCTGCTCCGGCCCGACGACTCCCTGCTCGCGCGCCTGTCCCTTGAGGAGCCCGCGGACGAGGGGTGCCGCGTCGTGCCGCCGTACCACGCATATGCACCGTTCGGCGTGGCCGTCACAGAGGCGGTGTTTGTCAGCCTCGGCCGGGAGGAGGACTACGTTGCGCTCAAGAGGCTTGGGGTCGACGAGCGCAGCCGTGTCACGGTGGCGCGCCGCGGGGGTGGGTACCACGGTGGGGTGGTGGTTGCGTGCGCAGCGGAGAAGGGAGCCGTCGCCGTGCTCATCGCAACGTGGACGGCGGCGTTGAGAGGGGAGTCGTTCTTCTCGGTGGCCATGGCGATCCACTCACCCCTGGGTGGGCCGCTACCAGCGGTGCGAAGCCTTTGGAGTTCAACGGTGCGGCGGTTTCCGACTGTCCCCATGCTGACCTCTCTACGGCTCTACTGGTTCCATTTGATGTCTTGCAAGAAGCAATGCATCTGCGGTTTGGAGCCTTTGGAAGACTAGGAATGATTGGGTTTTTAAGGACCATATTATAAATTCCCCTAAAGTCATCGCTCACAAAATTATGGGTTTTGTGACACAGTGGAAGAAACTTCTTATTCCAAAGGAGAAGCAAAACATGGAGGATATCCTGAAGAAGCTCCAAGGACTACAGGCGTGGTGACCATAGCTGACTGAAGACTACCTTTGTGATGAAGATGCCACAAGGCAAACAAGATTTCTTGATATGGTGAACTTTTTCTGGTGCAGGTTTTTGGAGGTGTGTGTGGAGATGAAAAGCTACTCCCGGTTCTTAGTTTTAAATATCTCTCTGTCTGTGGCTTGTAATATCTTTTTTGAACTTCTGTTAAGGTTGTGTGAGTGCTAAACGTTGTAAGCTGGCAATCCCAGCAGTTACGTTATGCTTTTAGTATAAGTAGGGCCAATGCCTTTGATCTAAAAAGAAGCAATGCATCTTTATGCGGTAGAACAATTGCTTGCTTCCTCTCTTATATATGATATATGAATATGATGCACGCACGTCCATGGGATTCATGCCGTATGCTTGCTACATGTTGGATGTTTTGTCTCTGAGATCTTTAAGCATGCAGCACTTCGATCACCAAATGGCTACACAGATCATATGTCACATTTGATTACAACAACATGCAGGAATTAAATGCTACCGGTAGCCTCTGTGAAACAGTGAGATAAAACTGTGCATTGAGAGAGCCAGTTTCATTCTTCATTTCAAAGCTATAAAGTTGACGTGGCAGTCTTAGAAACCAAGTCATGAAACCTTACATTGAGACTGGCCTAATGCATGGAGACACACGCATCACCTACATATCACAACTCTTTCTATCTATCTTGGTTTCTGTGTAGCCATGATTTTTATAGAAGAAACCATTTCCTTATCTTTCCTTCTTAACTTAAATGCAACATCAGCATTTTATCTACTTGACACCTTAATTAAGCCCCGTTTGGCATAGCTCAGCACCAGTGAAGATTTTTTTTAAATAGTTTCATGAGCAGTTTTCAGGATGAAGCTAAACTGTTTTGGAAAACTGTTTGGCAAAACACCTTTACCAACAACTTCATGCATGGCTGCGAGAGAAAAATGAGAGAGAGAGAGGGGGATGTGAATAACTACTTTTTTCGGCTTCACCTCTCTCTTTTAAAAAAGGGTGTTTAGCACACAAAAAAAACAGCCCATAACAGCTCACAAATTTGTTGGTGAAGTTGTGCTAAATAAACCCTTAATATTATACCATAGAAACTACCTAGTTATAGGGACTCTCCTAATGCAAATAATTTAAGATGTGGGTGGAGTGTTCCACCTAGCTACGTACCTGTTGCCGCCACGAATCCTCGGAAACACATTTATGGTGGACTGATGCCCAAGCGCGTCATAGTCCCTGAGAAATGTACCATGCCGTAATGGCTTACCGCCCAAAATCAGATGCTGCTCCGTCACAGGAATCCCTTCCCGTTCCTCTATCACACGTTTCACTTCTTCCACGCTGTCGCTTCTCACGTTGACATCCAAAACAATGGTACGGTTGCATGTCCGAACAAAAATCTACATACATTATGTAATGGGAAATTAACCATCAAATAATAAGAACATGTGTTTTCAAGGTTGCATGTCCTACATACGCTAAATTACCGACTTTTTTTGCCATTGTTAATATAAACAAATCCAAGACAAGTTATACCTGCATTATGTGTGCCACATGCAGACCATGTACACGTACACGTAAACATATGTATACTTGGAGCAACATTTCTATTTCAAACACATAACTGAACACATACATCATGCTACAACAGAACATATATTATTCATAAATGCAGCTATGATGCAGAGGAAAAAATCTATAAATGGGGACTAAAAATTATACAAAAGAAATTCGTATATGGCTAGGTAAACATAAGTAATTTCTCTATATGAATATTATATTAGAAATGGGCAAATAAGGGGATGAAAGAAACAATCTTATTGATTACTAGTGGACCTTACATTTATCTATGGATTTTTAGCATTTTTGTCTTTGAAGTTATATATAGCCGTGTAGAATGAAGCTGCATTGGAATTGAATAAGAATAGATGAATGCGCAGACCTGTGATTCTTGGTCTATGGGCTCTTGTTGTAAAGTAGTTGCAACAGCAGCACCGTCCATGTATTTTAAGTTCGATGCCGTGTCCACCATACGGCACTCTACTGCTGCAAGGCATCAACAACATCCAAGCGCAATCACGCATCCGAATGAAACAGCACGCTCGGTCGAGCATAAAATTCGCCGAAATAGAACCATGTTATTTGGACATATATACATCTAGTCTATTTAAAATTGTATTGACTCCTTCATTACTGTCGTGACATATTGATTAGACAAAAAGTTAGAGTAAAGTTTATTTTTCAATCTCCGATTTGTATTGAACTATACGAACCCAGGATATATTCCAACTGTTGAAACCGGATAAATTTGGTTATCCTGCTGGTTTGGCTTTAAAGGTGATTATATTTTTATATTTTTTAAAATTAATAAAATATAGTTTAATCTCTTAAAATTCATAACTAATGTATTTAAAATCAGAAAAATATGGAACTAGTACCAAACTTTTATGAAAATGTTATCCCATCAAATCGTGCTCTTTTTGGAGTGATAAAAATTTTATCCAATTTCTAGGGGTGGTGCGCTAAATTATCTTCATCTAAGGTCGTTTGAAAAATTCAAAAAAAATCAAAATCCGGGTATTTAAAACATACTTTTGACACCCTAAACGTTTTTAAATTAAAAAGTAGTCATCCACAAAGTTGTAGATATCTTCCATTTCTATAACTTTGATACGAAGTTTGTCTTCTTCTGACTTCATTTAAAAACGTTACGATTTTTTGTGCTACACCTATTTTTAGAGTTGATTCCAATTATCAACCATGGCTAAAAATTAATTTTTAGAGGCAGCTGATGTTTCCATGTGTCTCTATGAGTGCCCCCATTTCTAGAGATGGTCCATACAACCAACTGACCCTAGACATAGCATTTCTAGGGGTGGCTAGAAACATTAATCACCTCTAGAAATTAATTTCTAGATTTCTAAAGGCGTGCCATCTCTGGAATCATTTTTAGTGGCGGTCTTTATCCAACCATGGCTAGAAAAAAAAGGTGTATACAAAAATTTCTTCTATAGTACTGACCTCATAAAATCACCCGTAGAAATCTACCTATTTTCTGGTAGTTTATGTAAAACAACCTCCATAAAAATCGGTGGATTTCAAAGGAAGATTGACTACAAAAATCAATTTTTGGTGGACGATGTTGTTGTACAAATAAATTCATAATATTTTCCAATGAATTCAAATAAAGATAAAATTCTATATTAAAATTTTAATGCTCAATGAGATTTCAAACTTTGTAGTTAACAATATTTTAATTTGAAGTCGTTCAAGGGCCCAAATATATGCTTTAGTCTTAAATTTTGACATTAAAACTTTTGAATTTTTCAATGGACCCTCAGACAAAGACACGTCATATATGGTTATACCCAAGTTGAATTTCAAACAATTTTTTTATTTGAGATCACTTAGAGATTAGATAATTCAATACAAGATTCATAGAAGATAATACGTAAGGATAATATCATATACTTGGTGACAGGTGATGTGGTGGCAGGAGGGACCACTTGTATGGAGAAAGAAATTATAGGTTTGAATTCGTGTGGATGCAAATGATTGGGCATGATAAAATTTTCTATTTTTGACATAGTTTATAGCTTCTTGCTATTTTTAAGAAATATTATTAGCGATGGTTTTATTTAATCCTTTAATTTGACCACGCCTGAAAATCATTTTGTAGCTAGGGATATAGATGCTAACTGACCCTAAAAATTGATCTTCGAGGATGGTTGAAATAGCATCCCTATAGAAACCTCTTTTTTTATGATCATTGGCCTATGTAGGTGTCCCTAAAAATATATTTTAGCCGTGTCTAAATATCATTTTTGCATCATTTCTATACGATTTATTATATATGTCAAACGTGTCCCTAACGAAGGGGGACACGTGAGAAGCTCTGCTCCTTTCCGGGTGGAAGCCCAAATATTCGTGATGGAACGAGGCACATCCGCATACACTACCGGAATCCACTTCTTTGCCGAGCGCCGGAGGCTTTGCCGAGCGTTTTTTTTCGGGCGCTCGGCAAAGAAGGCTTTGCCGAGAGCCAAATAAAAAACACTCGGCAAAGCCTCTGCACTCGGCAAAGAAGCCTTTGCCGAGCGTCCGATAAACGGCTCTCGGCAAAGAAGTTTCTTTGCCGAGAGCCAAAAAAACACTCGGCAAAGAAACTTCTTTGCCGAGAGCCAAAAAAAAGCACTCGGCAAAGGTTTCTTTGCCGAGTGCCAAAGTAAAACACTCGGCAAAGCAATTTTTCAAACCACATTTTGGTGCCCTAAACGAATTCAAATAAAAAAGTTTTCAACTACAAAGTTTCATAACTTTTTATGATCTACAAACTTTATATTGGTCATTTCTTTATTCGACAAAGTAATAATTACGTTGTTCACAAAATCTATATGTCTCTCATGTAGTTCCATGAAACTACAAGAGAGATATATAAGATTTGTGAACAATGTTAGCACCACAATTTCGGATGGAAAAACTTCCTAAATGAAGTTTGTAGATCTCGAAAGGTATTGAAACATTGTAGTTGACCACTTTTTAATTTGAATTTATCTTGTCATGGAAAACTACGTTTGAAATTCAAAATTTTAAAATTTTAAAATTTGAATTTTTCAAAAGACCTCGGATGGAAAAACTTCCTAAATGAAATTTGTAGATCTCGAAAAGTTATGAAACATTGTAGTTGACCACTTTTTCATTTGAATTCATCTTGTCATGCAAAACTACGTTTGAAATTCAAAATTTTAAAATTTGAATTTTTCAAAAGACCTCGGATGGAAAAACTTTCTATATGAAAAATGTAGTGCTTGAAAAGTTATGAAACTTTGTGGTTGACAACTTTTTGATTTGAATTCGTTTAGGGGCTCAAACAATCAATTTTCAATTGGTTTAGTATAATATTTGAGTAACTGAAATGGCATATAGACGCATGTGAGTGTGTAGTGCAGGTGGCAGAGGAGGTATCGCGTGAGGGAGAGGTCACGATTTCGAATCCCACCGACCGCGTAGCCGCGAAAAATGCCGCGACTTGCGACTTCGACGGAGACGGGCGGGCGCTGGCCAGTGGGCCCCCTCCCCCGATTGAAAATTTTTTTCCCAGGTTTTTTTCGCATTTTTTTATTTCGCGCTTTGCCGAGCGTCGGGCTCTCGGCAAAGGCTTTGCCGAGTGCCCGATAAACGGCTCTCGGCAAAGAAGCCTTTGCCGATCGGATTTTTGCCGAGGGCGCTTTGCCGAGAGCTGCGCTCGGCAAAGGCTTTGCCGAGGGTCTTAGAGGCTTTGCCGAGAGCCTGGGGCCCTCGGCAAAGCAGCCAGCTCCGGTTGTGATAATAACATTAATGCATGTATCTCATCACAAGACAGGTACATTAATTATGTATCACAAGTACACATATGTAGTAGCTAGTACTAGAAAATCTAGTTAGACACAGAGGATAACATCCAAACCAAGCTTCTTAATTGAATCGATTGATGGGAATTTAATTTGCAAAAATACAACTGATGATAATAGTGGTGGATAACTGACCTATCGATCCCAGCTTCCCAGGTCCGCAAACAGGCCCCGTCGTCGTTTGATCGATCAACTGCACTGCTCCGGCCCCGTCGTCGTTTCGCTTTGGCCAGCCTTTTGTACTGGCCTGTCGGCCCCCCTTCGTTATCGTATGAACAGTCGCCAAAAAAAAAAAAACCAGCCGCTGAAAGCGCTTTGTTCAGTCCTTCAATTTAACTAGAGGAGGCATGCAGGCGGAGGGATCGAGGGGAGAGGAGTAGAGGACGATGGAAAACCAGAGGAAATGGAACAGGGCTGACTTTACAAATTTTAAAGGTACTTGGGCAAGCACAATTGGAAGGATCCATATTAAACTATTTTTTTTAATATGACGAATAAAGTACATAGACAAAAGATAACGACATCTTATAACCTGGCAGCATCACTTGAAACCGCGTGTGTACCTACGATGCTGGCGTATGTACCTCCTCTCATGTACGTATTACACAATTGGTCATGGGTTGAGCCGGTGAACCAATCTCCTGCAATATAATTCACGGGTTGAGCAAGTGTACGTATTTATGGTTTAAACTAGCATAAGCACTTTTGCAAAGAACTAACACTAATCACATAATCTTTTCTTAAACACTTTTGGTGGCTAGAGCACTTTGATGTGAGCCTCAAATATCTCACAACTTTATCGTCACACTCTTAACACCCCTTAAATGGTGAGTCAAGCAGGGTTCAAAATTTCGGCGAAATTTCGCCGAAATTTCGTGAATTTCGGTCGTGGCCGAAAGAAAAATCCAAATTTTGGTAATATACTAATACATGTGCCATATAACTTTAGACTTATATTTTTCTATTGTTTATATTGCATGTTCAGTCATAAATCATTGTTTAGATCTAAATTTTTGCAATCACTCGATCTTCATGGTAGCCTCACCCAAGTCCATTACCATAGGACAAAAACCTTATATAATAGCAAAAAATGTATTATAATTTGATCATGTTGTCACTCAATCACCAAAATCACTTAATGACCCTAGTTAGGTCCCATTTGCCTTACTGTTTGGTTTTAGACTGACAAACCTGCCTTGCTTAGGCATGCATGGACTTCAGGCATCCATGGCTGGGATTATTCCTTGGGATATAGAAGCTATTGTATGAGGGCTCCAACCAAACAAACTATAGTGCTATCACTACCGATATGGAATTTCCTAATCAACTTTTTTTTTGTGAAACAATATAGATGTAGACGCTCACATACATACATTACATACACCCCTAATACACGCACCCATAACCGAGCCCTCCAAATAAAAGACCGAGACAGTGGATCTTGAGATTAATAAAGTCAACGAATATGTCTTCTACTACTACAAAAATGGCAGCATTAAATTCTGAGATAAATTCAGAAAAATAAAAGCACATAGTCAAAAAGTCGATGGCTTAATAAACCTAGATGGATCCACCACAACCTAACTAAGCTAGCGGCTTCATTTTGATCCCTCAAGCAAATGTACGTTACTTGTTGGCGGCTTCTTTTCGGAAGGAAGTCCTGGGGCTATATATGAATGAAGACAAATCCTTAAGGTAGATTACTAACTCTTGTATGTTCACATAGTAAAATATGTCTAGGACTACGTAACAAGTAGCATTTTTCAAAGCAAGAACGACACCGACTGCGTACCTACCAGCGGGTGTTTACAAAAGTACGTTTGATATATTTTCTTACGCCATATTAATATATGAGATCAATACAAAATCATATGGAAGAATCGATTGCTTGTGAGGCCTTGCTTATGTAATTCCAGTGACTTGCATTGCAAACCAGTCATAAAAAAACAGTAAATATTGCCAACCGTTCAGACGCGTGATGGTTATCCAACTACTGCTTGTCTTATATGTGCAAATATATACACACTAGTTTTTTTTGGTAAGGAACACATTGCGCATTTGTTATCGTCAGCTGTCCACGTTAAGATATAACCTATACACATAATTTTGATGGAAATTATGCCCCGAGAAACAGTCCGCATTAAAATAATTTGACGTTGACGATCGCGAGGGTCCCGAGTAATCTCTATATATATCACATGGCTCCACTCAACCACCATGAATCATTATTATTAAAAAAAGCACCATGAATCGGTCGTCAACAGACCACATGCATAGGATCATATATGATTTGGGTCTCTTTGAGTTTGTGATGCAAGAAAATAGGTGCATGGTTTTAGCGTGAATATATAATGGAAATGTAAAAGAATGCTAAAATGTGAGGAAAAAAATGCTTATATGGCAAGGAGCCATGGACACACGAAAATGCATAAGTTGAGTTGAGATACGTGGCTCACGAAAATGGCCTCATATTATTTGTCTTGAAAATTAATACTGATGATTGAAGATATAAATTTGTTATGACCGTCCTAACATCTTTCGAAGAAGTTCCTCAAAAGATTTTATGTTCAACGTCCCTCTTGGAATCAGCTATATATTTCTTGTTCGTTTTAATCTAAAAGCACACGAGATAAAATGTCATTGAAGAACATAAGCACAATCGTAGATTCATGCATGGTACTAGTTAAAGGACAAGGTTAACATCAGAACAATGTAGTCGGGGCATCGGAGACTGACGTGACATCGAAATAAAAGAAGAAAGAGAAGAAGACCAGAGGGACATCAGAACCCGATGTCGACTTGAACTCCAACGCAGCAAGAAACCGTCAATTTTGCACTTGGGGGCGAGATGTGGTTTCCTCACATAATCACATGGGGCCCACCTAGTACACGTGCTCCTTGCCGGAGGAGGACGTCTGCAGCCCCTGCCAGTGCCAGTGCCGTTTCTACTCGTCGAGCCCGCGCTTCTAGAGATGAAATTAAGGTCCATAAGACCAAGTCAACGAGAAGCGCGAGGTGGAGGATGACCGAGCCCGCAACTACATCCAAATCCACCGCTTGTCCGCTTCAAGGCTTCAACGAGAATCGCAACTTCCATCCCAAAGACCCAAACATATATCCAACCAGTCCGTATATGAAACTCTCTCTGTCTCTTTCTTCATAAATAAGCTGCAAGTCAGCAGATTTGCTGATGTGTCACTGTATAACGAAACTCTTTTGAAACTCTTATTGAGACTGGTCTTGCCTTGAAAAATATCCCAATTAATTCAGTATGCTTAGTTGGTATCCGTGATTTCCCAAAACAACACTTTCAGTTTGTTGCATGCGGAAGTACTAGGTGTTGTTTTCCCCTTTTGATCTCTGGGGCTTAGCTCCTCACCAAAAGAGTTCTCCACTATTCAGTCTGCACTTTATGATTCTGTTCTTTTTGGCTTTCAAGTGAACCACATATTTTTCCAGCTTTCTGAAATTACCTGTTTTGAGCTTCATCGGCAACATTTGCAACCGCCTAGTCTATGGCATCATTTATTTTATGTTAAGGAAAGATTATGGCCGCTGGTTTCCAAAGTTTTCAACATCACATAGACACATAGCTCTGTTCGACGGGTCTGGTCGCAAAGGCGGGTGCAGTCTTCAGAAATAAGACAGGAAGAATAAGGCTACGATGCGTATCTGCATATGTGTCAGCATGTTTTAAAAGTCCAACCAGCTAGAAAGTTTTTAGAATCCAATCTATCAGCATCCAAATTGATCTGTTCATCCATACTTGTCATCACACCACATCTTGGCCCAACACCAAAGAAGGTCGGCCCAAGGCGCAGCAAGAGAACCCGAAACAAGAGCTCCCGTGTGAGTGGCCCGGAATGGGCTTGTATCCGATGCGACGCTGCGAGGAGTGGTATTTAGGCAGAGGAGAAGTTAGGAAAGCGATATCGAACATGTATTAGCTAAACGGTTCCTTGGAAGGGAAGAAGAACTCCTCTGTAACCGGACCACGTTGGCCGGCGATCCCAACTTCTGCTTCTCGTTCGCAGTCCGGCTGCTAACAATCTGGTATCAAAGCCGACGAGCCTCGGCGCCGGCTAACTCTGGAGTCCGCGCTGGCGTCCCACGCCCACTATACCTGCCTGCAACGGAACAAGGGAGCGATGGAGCCCAACACCGCGAAGATGTTCGATGAATTGCTGAAGAAGATGGATGACCAGGACGTGCGCTCTGCCGAGCGATGGAGTCGCCTGGAGAGGAAGGTCGAGGACCTGGACGCGCGTTCTGCTGAGCGTTGGAGCCATCTGGAGAAGCGGGTTGAGGAAGCCTCCGCCGCCATCCAGGAGCGCGACGACTCCGTTGACGGCCGACTCGCATCCCTGGAGAACTTCGCTTCCTCCCAGTACGTCGCCGCCGTCGTCGCCGACAATTGGGGCTCCCATTTCGACTCCCGCGTCTCGGATTTGGAGCAAAGGATGATCGACCTCGAGCTCATCAGGCTGGTTGAGATCCGTGACGAGCGTGATGATCGGGTGGAGGCGCTGGAGGGAGCGGTCGGAGATCTGCAGGCGTGGCGTCAGGAAGTCCAGGCCCACATCGATGACATCCGCTTCGACGTACGCCGCA
Source organism: Saccharum hybrid cultivar R570 (assembly GCA_038087645.1). NCBI lineage: Eukaryota > Viridiplantae > Streptophyta > Magnoliopsida > Poales > Poaceae > Saccharum > Saccharum hybrid cultivar. The sequence continues at coordinate 1,614,787 of JAQSUU010000664.1, read as the reverse complement.
TCTCCAGGCAACCCATGACGCAGCCTCGGCAACACTCGTCGCCGGTGCGTCTCGATTTGGCCGCCGCCGCGTACTCTGGCGGAGCAACGGCTGAATGGCCCAATGGGCACCGTGATGCATTGACTACACGGGAGAGGGGCTATGGTCCGGCAACGACCATAGCTCCAACCCCGGCCAATGGTACGTCCCCACTCCCCAACTCATCTCATGTTCCCCCATATTATGACAACCATCATCCTCCTCCTCCACAGCCAATTCGCCCTGATCCTTTCCCCAACAACCCACACCCTACCACATTCCATACTTCCCATGCTGTTCACCGCAACCCAGCTCATCACCACCCTTTTCACCCAACCATCCATCAACCTCAGCATCACCCAGCTCTCGGTAAACTCCCTAAGCTACATTTTCCCCAGTTTGACGGAGACAATCCCCAACTCTGGATCACACATGCCCAAAATTATTTCGAGATGTACTTTGTCGATGCCTCTGTTTGGATCAAATGTGCCACCATGCAGTTCATCGGCCCCGCAAAACGCTGGTTGCAAACTGTTGAGCGCCGCCTCCCTACTCTTGATTGGTCCTCATTCTGTAAGTTGCTTCTCGAGCGTTTTGGTCGGGATCAACACGAGCTTCTCCTCCGTCAGCTATTTCAAATCAAGCAAACTGCCTCTGTTCAGGAGTACATTGATAAGTTTACCGAGATCATTGATAATCTTTCAGCCTACACTCCTGACCTAGACCTAATTTCATACACTGCTCGATTCGTTGATGGCCTTCGCGCTGACATCCGTGCAATCATTTTGGTGCAACGACCATCGGATTTGGATACTGCTTGTACTTTGGCCCTTTTGCAGGAAGAGGCCCTGGAGCAAGGACAGCCCAAGGCCGTCAAGACGTCTGGTGGATTTCCATTCATCAAGTATCAAGCTGCCAAGGGGGCGCATCCGCTGCCTCCACCACCAGTACGTCCTGCTCTTCCCCAGGCTGCTGACAAGCAACCCCCGGACGACCGTCGCCCAGTTCCTAAGCCCGGCACAGTTGCCGACAAACTACAGTCTCTACGGCAATATCGCCGTGCTTCTGGTCTCTGTGTCCACTGCGCCGAGAAATGGCAGCCAGGGCATAAGTGCGCTCCAGTGTTACAGCTCCACGCTCTTCAGGAGGTGTGGAACATGTGTCGGGATCAATTCGATGACGAGTCTGTTGAGGATACTACCCCTGAAGATCCAGCAGCTCAGTTATTCTTGATGATTTCGTCTGCAGCATCCTCAGTCAACCCATCTGCACGCACTCTCCAGTTTCAGGGTACTATTGCAGGCCAAGACATTCTGATTCTGGTCGATTCAGGCAGTACACATTCTTTCCTTCACACTCGGGTGGCACAGTCTGTTCCTGGCGCTCGTCCTTTGCCAGTTTCTGTCAACGTTCAGGTCACCAATGGGGGCACTGTTGTTTGTACTCAGGAGATACCAATGGCTGAGTGGTGTGTCCAGGGCTATAAGTTCCACTCAACTCTGAAAGTTCTTGAGCTTGGTGTCTACGACATGATTGTGGGAATGGACTGGCTTACTGCATTCTCCCCAATGAAGGTAGACTGGCAACACAAGTGGATGGTTATCCCATACGGTGCAGTACATATTTCATTACATGGTATTGTCCCTGACAATAGTGCTTGCTCGGTCATCCGGCTGTGTCACATTGCTGACGATGGGGCATCCTCAAGTGAACTTGTTCCATCCGAAGTGCAGTCTGTCCTGGATGACTTCGCTACTCTATTTTCTGAAACTCAAGAGCTTCCGCCACGGCGTAATTGTGATCACCTCATTCCTCTGGTGCCCGGCGCGCAACCTGTGTCTGTCAGACCTTACCGCTACTCACCTCAGCTCAAATCCGAGATTGAAAAACAGGTTACCGATATGCTACAAACGGGGCTGATTCAACCAAGCAATAGTGCTTTTTCATCTCCGGTCCTCCTTGTCTGCAAGAAGGACGGTTCTTGGCGCTTTTGCGTCGACTACCGCATGCTCAACGCTCTCACTGTCAAGAGCAAGTTCCCAATACCTGTCATCGACGAATTACTTGATGAACTGTCTGAAGCCAAATGGTTTTCTACATTGGACCTTCGTGCCGGTTTCAATCAGATCCGCTTAGCTCCCGAGGAAGAGCACAAGACCGCCTTCCAAACACATTGGGGCCACTTTGAGTTCAATGTCATGGCTTTTGGCCTCACAGGCGCTCCTAACACCTTCCAGGGTGCCATGAATACCACTCTCCACCCAGTATTGCGGCGCTGTGCCTTAGTGTTCTTCGACGATATTTTGGTTTACGGTGCCACATTACATGAACATGTCCAACACTTAAGAGAAGTTTTCACCCTTTTGGCCAAAGACAGCTGGCAACTCAAGATGTCCAAGTGCAAGTTTGCCAAGCAACGTATTGCTTTATCTCGGCCATGTCGTCAGTGCAGGTGGGGTCGCCACAGACTCATCCAAAATTGAAGCCATCCGCGACTGGCCCGAGCCAAAAGACATCAAGCAACTCTGCAGTTTCCTCGGCCTCGCAGGTTACTATCGCAAGTTCGTAAAGAACTACGTGGTGATTGCTCGTCCACTTACTGACTTGCTTAAAAAGGGCGCATTCTACGTTTGGACAGCAACTCATTCAGCAGCTTTCTTGGCTTTGAAGCAGTCTCTGGTCTCCGCACCTGTTCTGGCACTTCCGCATTTCAACAAACAGTTTCATATTCAGACAGATGCCAATGAGCTTGGTGTCGGCGCGGTTCTTCTTCAAGATGGTCACCCTCTAGCTTTTATAAGCAAGTCTCTTGGCCCACGCACTAGAGGCCTCTCCACATACGAGAAGGAGTACCTAGCCATCTTAGTGGCTGTTGAACAGTGGCGCTCTTACCTTCAGCATGGGGAATTTCTCATTCATACAGATCAGCGAAGCCTTATGCATGTGACTGAACAACGTCTGCATACCCCATGGCAGTTGAAGCTTTACACCAAATTAGTGGGCCTTCAATACAAAATCATATGCAAGCCGGGGCACTCCAATCTGGCCGCCGATGCCTTGTCACGACATCCTGACCCTCCTGCTCAGTTGCTCGCTCTATCCTCTATTCAGCCAGAATGGCTACTGGATGTCATTGCCGGATATGACAAAGATCCTGCTTCCCAAAAGCTTGTCCAGGAACTATCTGTTCATCCTGATTCTCACCCGCCTTACTCCTTACAAGAGGGCGTCCTCAAGCTCAACGGCCGCATTTGGCTTGGTAATAATGAAGAACTTCAACAGCGTGTTATGTCTGCTTTCCACAGCAGTCCCTTAGGTGGACATTCCGGATTTCCAGTGACGTTCAGCCAGTTGAAGAAACTCTTCGCTTGGCGTGGCATGAAATCATCAGTCAAAGCATTTGTTGCCTCCTGTGCCGTGTGCGCCCAAGCCAAACCAGACCGTGCTCGATATCCTGGACTTCTGTCCCCACTGCCCGTGCCATCTGAATCCTGGCAGGTCATCTCAATGGACTTCATCGAAGGCCTGCCGCGCTCTGGCTATGCAAACTGCTTGATGGTGGTCGTGGACAGGTTCAGTAAATTTGCCCATTTTATTCCGCTCTCCCATCCTTTTAATGCTCAGCAGGTGGCTCAATTGTTCCTGGACAACATCTACCGGTTGCACGGGATGCCCACTCATATCATCTCGGATCGCGACCGCATCTTCACCAGTACTTTTTGGCGCGAGCTGTTCCGCCTCGCCCATACTCAGCTTTGCCTGAGTTCAGCGTACCATCCTCAGTCAGATGGCCAAACTGAGCGCGTCAATCAATGCCTCGAGACATTTCTCCGGTGCTTCGTTCATTCTTGCCCCCGCCAATGGCTCAAGTGGATTCCGCTGGCCGAGTATTGGTACAACACATGCGAGCATTCTTCTCTGCGTCGAGCTCCTTTCGAGGTACTCTATGGTCACCCTCCCCGTCACTTTGGCATTACTGAAGCCTCCACCACCTCTGTGACTGATGTCGAGACTATGCTGTCTGAACGTCAAACCATGGTGGCCAATGTTCGCGCCCATCTACACCGAGCTCAACTACGCATGAAGACGCAAGCTGATAAGAAGCGATCTGATCGTGTGTTCGCTGCCGGCGACTTCGTCTACCTCAAGCTCCAACCCTACATCCAGTCTTCGGTCGCTCCACGGGCCCATCAGAAGCTCTCCTACCGCTACTTCGGGCCATACAAAGTGCTCGAGCGCATCGGATCCGTTGCATATAAGCTCGAACTGCCGGCTACTTCATCAGTACACCCGGTCTTCCACGTTTCGTTGCTGAAGCCGGTTTCTGCCACTAACATCGCCGTCTCCAGCTCCCTGCCAGATGTTGACGACTCTCTACAGGTGCCTGAGTTGGTGCTTCAGCGCCGCCTTCATCATCGCGGCCTCCACACGGTACCGCAAGTCTACATCAAGTGGTCTGGTCTGGATACATCGCTAGCGACCTGGGAGGACGAAGAAGCTCTGCACCAGCGATTCCCAGCTGCTCCGGCATGGGGTCATGCCGCTGCCCAAGGGGAAGGGGATGTCATCACACCACATCTTGGCCCAACACCAAAGAAGGCCGGCCCAAGGCGCAGCAAGAGAACCCGAAACAAGAGCTCCCGTGTGAGTGGCCCGGAATGGGCTTGTGTCCGATGCGACGCTGCGAGGAGTGGTATTTAGGCAGAGAAGTTAGGAAAGCGATATCGAACATGTATTAGCTAAACGGTTCCTTGGAAGGGAAGAAGAACTCCTCTGTAACCGGACCACGTTGGCCGGCGATCCCAACTTCTGCTTCTCGTTCGCAGTCCGGCAGGCCGGCTGCTAACAATACTTCAAGCTGAATTTACGCAACGCTGAACTTGCATGGCGTATCAACAATACTGCAACTCTGCTAGACCCTGTTTAGCCCTTCGACAAAAATAAGTGAATCAAAAGAACAAGAACAACGAATCTGTCTAGACCCTGTTTTAGTTTTACTGTTTTCACTAGTCTCTGGAAACATATAAGCATGGTCATGGCAGTAACACTCTATTCACATTTACATTAAGTGTGGCAATGAACAAACAGTAAAGTGCACAAGGTTATAGCAGCAGCGATTGCAGCTGCTGTACAAGATTCAGCGGCATTCTTCGTCGCGTACATGACACCAAATAGAATCTGGTTGCTGATGCTTTGTCTAGGAAACCACCCTCTTCCAACTCCCCTGATTTGCTTTCAGGTTACTACAGTTTCCCCAGAATGTACTGTTGAGACTCTCTCTAGTTATGCCCATGATACCAAATGTCAGAGATGGCTAGCTAAACTTTTGAATGGCCCTCTTCCCTCTTGCAAGTATACACTGCTGGCTTGTCTTCTCAGATATAAGGGCAGATTATATGCAGGAGCTTCGGAGTCCCTCAACTTCAGATCTTTTATTAGTACCTTCATGGGTCTGCAATTGGTGGTCATTCTAGTATAAAAGCTACCCATCATAGGATCAAAAGATCTTTTATTGTCCTAATAGGAAGCATAACATTGCTACCTGGATAAATGAGTGCCCAACGTCAAATTTCTAAAGCGGAACATATACACATTCTAGGTCTTTTGGATCCTCTGCCAGTGCCCGACTTAAGCATGGTAGCACGTTACTATGGATTTTATTGAAGGACAGCCAAAATCACAAGGAAAAGATGCCATTCTGGTTGTGGTGGGCAGACCTACAAAATATACAACATGAGCAAGTTCCTAGTTCATGCCTGCAGTACCTTTTAATTCACATCACTTATTTTCTGCTGAGGAAAGGTTTTAAGTTGTGAACAGCATACAACATAAGGGCCGTGCTTACCAAAGTTTTCAACATCAAATAGTCCAGAGTGATGCAATCTTCAGGGAAAAAATAGAAAAGTAATATAAGGCTGTGATGCAACCTTTGTGCATATCTGTTTACCAAGTTTTTAGAATACAACCAGATATCCATCCAGATTCTGTGCATCATAAGTAAATTTACACAACACTGTAGTGCGTTTATCAACAGTATTGCAGCACCACTGCCGCAGGTGCGGTATTTGAACTTGAACATTATAGTTTGGGTTCACTCCACTGACCAAACTGATAAAAAGTTGCATCTGAATGAAGCCTGTAAGATTGTAATTTTGAGATTGCACAATTGGAACAAGTGAATCAAACGAATCTGTTACTCTGTTCTCTCTAGCCTTAGAAAGACAAGCACGATCATGCACTGTAGGTACCCTCGTGAATCTCTGAAGTAACACACTAGTATTCACATTTACAAGGAACACCACAATGAACAGACAGTAAAAAGTACAGGATTTTAGCAGCTGGGATGGCAACTACTTCACAAGATTCGGCGAGACATTCTTCATTGCTTAGATACTACTCTTGGAATTCAGGCCATGGGATATGTAATCCATGCTCCAGCTTGTGCTTTATGCACAGCAGGAAGAAGAGCTCACCATCCTCTCAGGTGGTCTCTGGTTGAGAACCATTCCGCCTTGTGGGTTCTGAACCTGCTGTCCTTGAAGCAATTTCTTCGCTGAAACAAGGAGATAGTAGTGACAGTAGGTCAATGATTGAGCAACAACTCGCTGAAGTCAGTAAAATTATGTCGATGTAGAGGAATCCATTCCTAAAGGAACATATCCAGCTTACAGCTCATGAGTTCAATGACCACCCTATCTGTGTGTTTAAATGCTAGTACTCACCAATCTCATAGAACACGTCGTTCACATTGATAGCTGTTTTAGCAGAAGTTTCCATAAAGAAGAGTCCGTTCTCTTGAGCATACGCCTTTGCTTCCTGCAGCATAGGATCATGTATTCAAGTTACCTAACATATTTTGGTTCAATAGACACCATCACAATCAAACAAGATGACATAAGCACAAAAAATACAATGCTTGTACCATGCCCCAATATTTTCATGCTCCCAGGTCCTAGCTTTCATGAAACATCAAACTGGAAGTGGTCCAGCCTGACACCATTTCTATGTACCTTCTGCGGTCAATACCTATCACTACCTTTTAGAAAATAGCCAAAACGTCCTATTCTAACAAAGCTGCATCAGAAATCACTAGATACTCAACATCCTCTGTTCCTTACCACTCTGTACCGTATTGTTGGCCGCTAAAGATGCAGTGATTGAATGCAAAAGCTTCTAGGATGAGAAATCACTAAAGAATGAAGATGACAGCAGCTAATAAAACAAATGCGGTAGCCCATGGACGTGGAACTTAAGAAGCACGTTAACATACTTCTGCTGGCACCTGCCTTGCCTCTAACAAATCAGCCTTGTTCCCAGCAAGAGCCACTATTGTATTCGAGTTTCCTGCATTAAAAAGAAGGAAAGATAAATGAGGATAAAAACTCGTAGATCAGTCCACTCATTGACGTAATACATCCACAGGTAACCCTCTCCAATAAATTCCCATCATACTCGCTCAACTCAATTTCTTATACAGCTGTATGATAGGACAGCTGGTCCATAAGATCCAAAACATCAATATCATTTCTTTTGAAGCAACCTTCCACCATATAAGTGCATGTTCCAATACGTAGAGCACTGAGGTAAAAAGTGCAAAGGAGTACTATGTTACCTTGTGCTTGAAGTTCTTGAACCCATTTCTTCGCACGTGTAAAAGAGGCCTATAATGCATGAAAATAATAATGAGTACCACCATTCATAAGTGCTTACCATAATATTAGTATGCCTAAGATTAAAAGAAGGCACAAAACAAGATGAGGTTAAATTTGTTCATGGAGAAAATCAGAATAAATTTATGGTTGCTTGATGTACAGGACAAGTCAAGGTTCACCAGAAATATTAGGTTATGAGTGGACAAAATTTACCTAAGAAACAAAGTAGACATGATTAAAATCCTGAGCTAGCAAAGTTGCAATGTAAAAAATAGTAAAAATATGAACTGAAATCCTTTTGTCATCATGAAGCAGTGAATCACAGGAGTCCCATGGCTTGGTAGCACCAAAAGTTACGCAATTTTGTTCTGATTTAGTGTTACTCATGAAATGGAAATGCAGACAGAAAAAGGTGCAAACATCCAGTTGCTCTATGTTTGCGATATCATACTGATTCATTTCTGATAACACATCATACTGATTCATTTTCTGATGGCACATCATACTGATTCATTTCTGATGACTTATTCTGTAAAAAATGCACCATCAAATCAAAGGATCTAATAAATACAGTTGGAAACTTCTAACACTGCATTTTCCCAGAGCTCAGAGCAAAGTTAATTAACAGTGCGATGGCTAATTGGCTATATGCTATAAAATCAAAGTTGGATGGAATGCTATGCAATCATGGCACACAAAGAAGGATGGGTGCAGAACAATTCTCCACAGCACTGCCTTTCAGTTATTTTTTCAGTGGTATCGACACATTTCAGTTCTGGACTCACGATTGAGGCAGAGAAGCACAGAAGTTTGCTAGGCCACAAAGAAATGTAACGTATTTAATTCTAAAACTCTCATCTGCCATTATATCAGTAATTCAACAATCATATATTTAATTCCATTTCTGGACCAAAGGCTCATATGAGCAGAGGATAGTCCTTTCAGAAGCTGTTACCATAAGATTTTTTTTAAAAAAAAACATAACACTCGCACCAGAAGCACTAGTACACTAGAAACTCCAAACATTTTGCATTGATCATGGAAGAAACAGAATGCAGTGTGGTATTGTAATCAGAGCTGGGGAATTCTCATCAAGAGGACAAGAGTTACAATTGGTGATTCTAATAAAGCTCTCATCTGCCATTATAAGTAATCCTACAATCATGTTTGTTGTGACATGACTCCTACCAGTCAATTTTAGCAAGTGGCAATCACGACTGAGGAAATCATAATATCAAGAAATTACCATGACAGTTCAACGTTACCACTATTCACGCAAGTATTTTTCATTGTACTAACCGCATTGGTGATGTCGTAGACAACTATGGCAGCCGCAGCGCCCCGGTAATACATGGGAGCCAAGCTGTGGTACCTCTCCTGCCCCGCCGTGTCCCATATCTCGAACTTGACCGTCTCGTCGTTAACCGCCAGAGTCTGCACGAAGAAAGCTGCGCCGATGGTCGATTCCTGCAGGCAGACAAAGCAACACATTCAAGCACCCACTCTGTATCACGAACATGCTCAATTCAGACACCAATCCACATTTTATGGATTGAAGTAGTAATATGGAATCTCACCTGGAACTCGACGAACTGGCCCTTCACAAACCGGAGGACCAGGCTGGACTTGCCGGCGCCCACGTCCCCAAGAAGAACCTGGCGATACAATACAACCGAGCAAAGGAAGGAAGCGCGTGTCAGCATCCGCAAGAGCTCAAAGTCGCCGTACAAAACAACAAACCCTAACAGGAAAAAGAAAAGAAAAGAAAAGAAAAGAAAAGAAAAGAAAAGAAAAGAAAAAGATGCGATCTTCAAATGATCGCTGCAAAGTCCATCCGCCCCCTCTCAAGAAACCCCGAGGGGGAACTCCCAGGTCGCCATTCCGTCGGGGGAACAGCGGAGGGGCGACTCCTCCGGCGCGACAAGACTCAGTTGACCGAAATCCGGAGTCGAAACCGAGAGGAACGGGACATATGCGGTCGAAATCGAGGGCTCGGGGATGTCGATTCCTCACCAGCTTGGCGTTGCGGATCTTGTTGCCGCCGGCGGTGGCCGCCATCGAGCGAATCACGGTTTGGGATCGGAGCAGCCGCGCGCCGGAGGAGTCAGGGAGAGAGGAACTCCGGTGGGATGGGATGGGATGGGATGGAGATGAAATCACGCGCGCAGGCGCAGGCGCAGGCGAGCAGGCGAGAGAATCTGGGAGCTCTTCTCTTCCGTATCCCCCCTGTGCTGATTGCTGAACCAAAAAAAATCGGGAGATCCTAGAAGGCAAGGCAGCTGTTGCCGTCCCTTCCGCGTGGTGTGGTTTTTGTTAGCGTGCCGTATTGGCTCCTCTCCTCTGCCTTTTTGTTACCGCGTTTCCTTCTCGATTTTTGGCTGGCTGATGAAGCAATCAGCAGCATTGCGACTCTTTTTCCTAACCCGATTCCATCCCTAGTTTATTTCGTAATTGCATACGTGGTCTTTGACCGGTGCACATGCTAGTGTATGAATGCGAGTCAAACTCTCGTTTCAGGCTCTAGAGAGCTGAAATTGATATCAGATACACTAATGACTCTTTCTTTTCACTAATAACAGTACAAACTTTTTTTTATTTTGGAAGTTCTATTCTAAAATGTCACTGCAAAGAGCATTGCTCCTAAAATATGTCGCTGAGCTGTTGGTATTGTGCTGTTTTCCAGGTGATTTGCTTATACTTTCTCCTATATCATAATTTGCTTCTACTTTCGCTTGTATCAATAGAAACAGACACGGTTAGCATTCGTATGCATTCTTTTTTAAAAAAGAAAAAGAAAAAAAAACTCTGGTTGCCCCTGGTACTCATTCTGTACTCCATCATTGAAGTTTGTCTTTTAAATTAGGATGGTGGTATTGCTCTAAACTAATGTGCTCCATGTCGCCAAAAAGAACAGCTCAGCTACTCCACGTACCACACGAACTGAGTCAGTCTAGGAGCTCATCATCGGATCAGAGTAAGTAAACGGTCAAAGTCAACACGGCGACGGCGCCAACTCTTCAGCGCAGAAATAACTAAGCGCGTGTTTAGTTGGCCAAAGAGGCAAAAAAAAAAAAAGTTTGTGCAGTACCTGTCATATCGAATCTTTGGACGCATGTATGGAGTATTAAATGTAGGTAAAAAATAATTAATTGCACAGTTTGTCTGTAAATATCGAAACGAATCTTTTGACCCTAGTTAGTCCCTAATTGGATAAATTTTGTTAAATAACAACGAAAAATGCTACAGAAATTTACCTAAAATTTTTCACCATCTAAACAGGCCCTAAAAGGCGGGGGTCCTCTCTGTAATGTGGCATCTACCAACTGATGAAGCAAGATCAACCAGGCGACGGTCGTCGCGAAGAGGAAGACCCATTTTCATGCTCATTTGTGGACGACGGACGTTGAACGCAAAGAGTATGTGAGAAAGAAATGTTCAACTTTTGTTTGCACACACCGCCCGGCCGGCCCTGCAATCTGAGCCTCTCGAAGTCCAGAAGGTGGTGGTGGTGGTGGCAGGTCAATTTGGCCTTTGTAGCAAGGCACCTACTAGCTCTTTCTAGAATGCTCTCTGCTTGTCACATGCTCTGTACTCGTATCCAAATTTGTTTTATTTATTAATTATCATGCCCTCGCAATCTTGCCCTGCTGGCTCCGACTGACAAACCTACAGTATTTGTCTGACCAGCAGCAAAGCACAGGCAATTGTTTTATTTATTAATTATCATGTCCTAGCAACGTACGTCTGAAACAGATGAAACATCTAAAATATACACTTGCAACATATGTGTGAAAACATATGTAACATCCAGATAGAACACTTGCAACTTGTAACTTGAAAACACTTGCTATAACATAAGAGTGAAACAGATAAAACATGTTGGAACATACTATTGCAACATATATGTAAAAACATATGCAACATCCAAATCAAAGCGATTGCAACATATATCTAAAAACAGATGAAACATTTTAAACAAACGCTTGCAACATGCCTCTGAAACACTTGAAACATATGCAGCATCCCCTGATCTACTTTTGCAGCATCCATATGAAACAATTGCAACATATGCCTAAAACACTTGAAACATACATATACAACATTGGGAAGGGAAAGGTTGAGCCGGTCGATTCCGGTTTGAAAGCATCTAGGCCCCGGTGTTGGTTTCGGCAATTAATGACAACACATAATTACCATGACTAACGTGTGTTTTGCAGAAACGTTGGTAAGTTAGGTCATGGAGATGATAACTGCTTTGGGCAATATGGTATTCATGTCCCTTGATGGAAATCGTTTCGGTTTTCAAAGGATCAACGATAAGATTAAGGACGGTTAGTTCCGGATGTCAAGGTGTTGAGATACATCTGGAATAGTCGTTAGTATCTTTGTTTCTTCCTTTGACCGTACTATGAAGAGGGGCATGAGCGAGTAGCTTGACCTAGGTGAGTCTTGTGTTTAGGTGTGGTGCATACTTGTCAAACTTAGCACTAGGTAGCTCGAGAAAAGCTCAGAGTTCAGTTAGAAGCAACTTGGTTCAAGTTGCATCGTGTTTAGAAGACGTTTGAGCTGTTTACCTATGACCGGACGCGTCCGGTCAGTACTAAATCTTCACTGCGTTTTCAGTTGACTGACCGGACGCAGTCCTTGAGAGGACCGGACGCGGTGGTCAGTCTGACACATGTTCCAAAGGGTAAACAGGGTAATCGGACGCGTCTGTGAAATGATCGGTGCGTCCGGTCATGTTTCAGTAAGGTCCCGTGGTGACCTGACGCGTCCGGTCACCTATGATCGGACGCGGTGATGCGTCAGGTTAGTTTTCCAGAGAGCTCTTGCATGATCGGACGCGTCCGATCATCCTTGATCGGCGCGTCCGGTCATCACAGACCGGCGCGTCCGGTCACTCAGCACAGGTTTCTGTTATTCGACCGTTACACCTGACCGGCGCGTCCGGTCATATCGACAGGCGCGTCCGGTCAGTGCGCGTCTGGCTGTTTCGAAAGGTAATGGTTGGATTTGTTTGAGGGGTCTATAAATACACCCCCTCCACCTCTTTTAGAGGTCTCTTGCTCATTTGTTCAGCTGAGAAACACCTTTAGAGTGCAAGGAAGTGCAAGAGCCCTAGTGAGGATAGTGATTTACGAATCGAAGTTTGAGAATCCTCTCTAGTGACAAAAGTCAAGCAAGTGTGTATCTATCTTCTCATTAGGCTTGTTGTGGTCAAGTGAGAGTTCTAGCTTGTTACTCTTGGTGATCGCCATCACCTAGACGGTTTGGTGGTGATTGGGAGTTTGGTCATCATCCGACGAGATTGTGGGTGACCCAACTCAAGTTATGAGCGGTTTTAGGTGATTCGCCGCGACGGAGTGTCGAAGAATCAACCCGTAGAGAGCACTTGATCCTTGCGCGGATCAAGGGGGAGCTACGCCCTTGTGCGGGTGCTCCAACGAGAACTAGTGGGGAGTGGCGACTTCTCGATACCTTGGCAAAACATCGCTGTGTTCCTATCCCCTACTTTTAAGCATTTACTTTCTTGCATTACTTTCATTGCTTGTTTACTTTCCTAGAATTGCCTTGCTAGTCTAGGATTGGAACTTAGGGTGCAAAACTTTTGTCGGTAGAATCACAAGGAACACAAGTAGGCACTAGGGGTGAAGTTTGGCTTGTAGGATTTAATTCTTGCAATTAATTTTTAGAAAAGCTCAATTCTCCCCCCCTCTTGGGCATCTTGATCCTTTCACGGTTGTCGGGGTCGGAGACAACAGCGAGCGGCTACGCACGAGCACCACCGCCACCAGCGCCACCGTACCACTGTCAGGCTTGGCTCGGCGGTGATGGTGGGAGATGGGGGCGAGGAGCGCCATGGCCGCTGGGGTGGTGGGAGCTCAGTCGTTGGGGGTGAGAGAGGGCACAGCCGGGGTTGGGGAGGACGCCGCACCGGGGTAGGGGAGAGCCGCCCACTCCCCTGCAACACCGCCATGCCACCTTCGCTCGTGCTCCATGGATCTCACCAGGGTGTGGGAGAGGGCCACTGGATCTGCGGCATGGGAGGCTCCTAGTGGGTGAGAACGCCGGGGTGGGGGGAGGGGCGCCGCAGGTGTGGGGAAGGAGTCACCGAGATGGGGGAGGAGGATGCCGTGGTTGGATAGGGCGTGCCCCAGGGTGGGCAAGCGAGAGAGAGAAGCGGAGCAGCAGGGAAGCACGAGAGAGAGGTCGTTGGGCAGGCGGTGCGTGCAGAGCGAGGCGAGGCAGCCAGGAGTTGATTTTATTTTTTTATTTATTTAGGCGAGCGGTGCGTACGGCAATGAGGTAAAGTTATGGTGCATGTCACGCCACGTGTCTGGAGGGGAGTCTAATGTCGGACGTACTGTTTGTAGCATTACCTTTTTTTAATGATAAAAAGTTACTCATCATAGGAATTATGAGATCAAACTTATCTCTCAAGGTATACCGCACAAAGCAAATTACACATATCTTAGACACCTTTAATTAAAAAAACAAGTCTAAAATATAGGAACGTCCATGGGAGGCAAACAAGACTACCACTATACTAATAGGGTTTGCGTATGTGTGTTCATAGGGGTGATCGAGTCTACGTGCGTGTTGTGGGCGTCTACGTTGTACCGTGTAATTTAAAAAAATAAGGACCGAGGTAGGCTCTTTCGTTCACCGGAGTTACGCGACCCTGAGAAAATCCTATAATTCCTTAGTAAAGTTCTTAATTTACACCATTTCTGGCTGGCTTCATTAGATACTCACAAATAAAGATTGTATAGCTATGGAAGAGACTAAGAGAGATCCTGTTGCACCAAATCATCTCCTATTAGTTTACCCATGTCTCACCGCTAAGGGCACGTACAACTTATAGATAGGTTGTCGTCTGTAAATTACCTTAAAATTATTTTTAAATAGAAAATAAATAATTTTGAGAATAGTAAAATCTAACACTAATCCATCTTGGTCCAAACCATGCATATATAAATACATGCCAGAGATATTCTTTACGCATTGATCGTGATCTAAAAATCCTATCTTGATCCATTACTTCACCTTCCTTTACCCACTCCTCGAAGCTCCACTTCCCTCTACCTGCCTCCTCCCTCTCTGACCTCCTATGAGGCTATGACTTACTTTTGCTTTGAACGAACCGGATAGGAGAGCTGCTGGTTGTATTAATAAAGATGAAAACCCAAACTGGGCAAGAACAACAAAGCAACAAAGAACCCCAAAAGGGTCCAGCAACAAAACAAGATACCCAAAGAAAGTAACTAAAAGAGTCTGGAGGTCTCAAGCTCGGATCGAGGGTGACTAGGGGAACCTTGAAGTTTGCACTTTTTAGGGATTAGATACTAGATTCAATTCCTCACCAAAAAAGAGAGATAATGGATTCAACTGGTGGATCAGAAGTGGGCAACTGAAGAAATTCTCAATCTAGGTTTAATAAATGGGAGGAAGGATGTTCATATTCAAAAGCTTGCTCCTTTCAAGAACAAGCTGTAACAACATTCGTACCTGTTAACCTTTGAATTTTTCGAAGTGAACTAGGCAGGAGAGGTCCAAGCTGAAATGTACATGTAAATTTAAGCATATATACCATGAATAATGGATATAAATATAATTTTAAGTATACTTAAATAATTGATATCCACATGCTTAGATTAAGAAAAAATATATGGTGTTTTGTATGTTAGAAGTCGATAATAAATAAGGAAATAGACTGGGAGAGAGGGACTCCGGTGGGATGGGACGGGGATGGGATCGAACGATGACGAGATCACGCGCGCAGGCGCAGGCGAACAACCGAGCGAGAGAATCTGGGAGCTCTTCTCCTCTGTACTGAAAAGGAACGGAAAAGTCTACATTACCTTCCTCAACTTTTACAAAAGTATGCTTTTCTTTCCTTAACTCTAAAACAGAGTAAATCACCTCCCTGAACTTTTAAAACCATTCGTTTTACCTCCCTGGCTGATTTATAAGCGGTTTTGTCTTTTTCATTTTTATTTATTTCGGCTAAATCTTTGAAAAATCATAGTAAATCAAATAAAAATCATAAAATGAAAAATCCAATTTTGTTGAACTTCACATGAGTAGATCTACACATTGAACATATAATTTGGTATTCTTTAGTACATTTTTTTGCTGTAGCTTTAGATCTATGCTTTTCTGTAATTAATTCATAGCTGCAATTTTTATGGTCCAATTGTGTTGAATTTTTTATGGTGGGCCAATTATTGTATGCTTGAACTGTAGTAAAAATTTCATACTCGTTGAACCATGTATAACTTAGTTATATATTTATAAATACTTTTTAACATGCATGCACCTAAATACTTTTTTTTTGTTTTTTGTTAGCGCGTTTCCTCTCCTCTGACTAGTGGTTGAACTTTGCTTTGTGGCTCAACCCAGCCCTATAACAAATTCATCATCTACTTTGGGCCGCCAACTCCGCCGGCCTGCGATCTCCGCGGGATGTAAACACTGTACCCCGAGGCCCGAGGCCCAGTCCAGATCGCTATCTCCAATGCTGCCAGCCTTGGGGCGAGCTCGGCTTTCCGCCGTGTCCCCGCTCTCTTCGGCGTCCGCAGCGTTCCGCCGCCGCATCAGCCCGCGCCTCTCAGGTATCCCCGGAGCCCAGATCTCGATTCCCTGGCGGGCGTCCGGCGCTAACCGAGTGGCTATGCTGCAGGGGAGAAGCCGGTGAGGGTGCAGGAGGAAGTCATGCCCATCGCCACGGGGCTGGGGCGGTAGGAGCTGCCGGTCCGGTCCCTTCCTTTCTCGGGGCTCCGTTGGGGGGCTTTGGAGTGGAGGCGCTGGGCCGCGTCCGCGAGGGCGCGGCCATTATCTGCACCAGGGGGAGGCCGGCGCGAGCAGCGTCGTCGAGCTGTGCGGCCGGCACGGGCGCTCTGTCAGGAGCGACGGACGTGCGTGCGCTCCGCCTCCGCGGCATGGGCGACGACGGGGTCTTCGCCTACGCTACACCCTCCACGCTCATGATGCAGTGTCTGCGAGACTGACAGCGTCTTCGCTGGCTCCCGCACCTTCAAAATATGCCGTGAACCGGCCTTTAATCCAAAGGGGGTGATCGAACTTTGGCTGCCAACACTTATACAAGGGGTTCGACTATATGTCTCGACAGTTGAACTACGAAACTTCAATTTGGTTTCCATGATATCTACCATGCCACAATTGCATTTGTTTAATCGGACCAGCCTTGTTAGGGGTGGACTCCTTCGGCAGATTTGGGGCAAATTTGTCTTTCTGTGATGCATATAGTGGCAACCTAGGTGCATGTTGTATGTTTTTTGCGTTGTATTCCGTCATTCTGTTTAGTGTGATGGAATGTTTTCATTTCATTATCAAATGTTAGGGCCAGGTGGCCAACCTGTATGTTCATTTGAGGTAGCATAGACCAATAAACGGGCATAGAGAGGGCAATGCTTCATCCCAATGACAAAGGTGTGTTCTTTGGCACTTGGCAGGGTTCAGACAACTGGCATGATGAACCAGTTGGTTCATTGTATTCAATCACAGAACAGGTTTCTAAATTTTAGCCAGATCATGCCCTAAACCACACCCATTCCATTTGATCTGCCGACCACTAAGAAGTTATAGGCATTGGATATCTATCTCCCTGTGAGGTTGGCACCTGCCTGATTTGCCGTGATGAGAAACTAGGTGCTCAGATGATCAAGAGTTGAAGACAGGTTGTTCAGACACATATTGTTATAATTGCCTGACTGGGTATGTTGAAGAGAAGCTGCTGGCCTCAAAGTTGCCTATTTCATGTTTGCAATTAAGGTGTAAATATCTTATTTTTGCTAGTGAGTGTAAGTCATTCCTTCGGTCCTTCCAGTTAGCAGCTATGATTCCCTGAAGAGGATATTTGCAGAAGATGGCACCTCAGGAATGGAAAGATTTTATAGTCCCTTTCGAAATTGTTCAGTGCTGTTAGACCTTAGTCAGCACTTCTCTAGGGCAAGTTCATCAAGTCAGCCAGATCTCAGTTGTATCGAGTGCCCAAAATGCCATAGAGATACTATGTATCAACTATGGAGTGGCACATCATGATGGGCTGTGATGAGTACCACAGCTTTGCCTGTTGAGGAAAGAGATGCTGGAGACCTATGTTTGCTTTGCCTTGCACAAAACAGTAGGTGGAGGTGTTGTCAGAGATGTCAAAGTATGATTGAACTAGCAGAAGGCTGCTTCCATATGACTTGCTGGTATGCTCTCTCTGTGTATCCTTTTTGTAAATATGCCTGATATTTGTAGTCTGACAATCTTCGAACATCCTCTGATGCATGTACTTTCTAAGGGAACTAGACAATTTTTGCATAGAACTGAGCTGTCCTGTTGTCTAAATCAATAGCCAGTACTTATTTCCTAATCTCTGTGGTTTTGTCAAAATCATCCAACTCCTCAACTGAGGTAATCCAAATGCTAGTGATTAGTGACCTCGAAGAAACATTGACTATGTTTTAAAGTGCAGTAAACATTCCTAGTTTCCTTTGACTAATAGTCCAATATTGGTAGTTGTCCCAAATCAATGGAAATGTGTTAGGTAGTTATATCGTGTCAGACCACCATATTCTTACATTTCTGTGGAGGCTTGGTTGCTTGCATGAAAATGTTGATATTCAGTTCTGATTGTGCAGTCTTCCATAATTCTGGTTCCGAAAACAACACTGCAATTTGTTGCATGACATAATAAGCAACTTGATACAAATCTTGTAGCTGATTGAGTATAGGATCATGATAATGTTTCTCTACACTAGCATTCTGTTTGTATTGGGCATATCAGGATTCGGCGATCGTGCTGCTTTTAAGTAGTGAAGCATGTTTTGTGTTGTCATCACAGATAGCCATTCGTCATTAAAATGCATGTAATAGAGATTGTTCATTCATAAATACATGTGCTGGTCTTTATCTTGGTGCTAAACTTTACTTGTGCAGGTGTGGCCATGAGTTCTGCTACTCCTGTGGTGCTGACTATGCTGCTGGTGTACAAACATGCGATGTGTGTTCTGGGATGATGAAGCCATGGAGCCCGCCTTTGCTGCACGATTAATCCAAGCACCATCTGAGATCTGGGCATGGGACACATTTGATTGCATGCCAACTTGGGGGGGGGAGATGACAATCCATGCCAGTCGCTGCCCCGCTGTGCTGACTCATACATTGTTGGCACCATGGACCTCCACCAGCTTCCATGGCTGGAGCGATTCGTGTCAGTGATCAGCGACACCTACGATCATGACTACATCCAGTGAAGAAAAACAGTTATAGATAGCAGAAAAGAAATGGCACTTACCGAGTTTCATTCAGAATAATATGTTTCCATGGCCCTGTTGATAATTATATTGACACAGGGAAAAATGATATGCTTTCATCAAACACTAGTGTTGGTTTCCCCTTGCGTGGTAACTTTTGTGTTAGCACATCAGCAAAAGAGTTCACCACTTATCAGTCTGTACTTTATGATTCTGATCTCTCTTTTTTTTAAGTGACCAAGACATTTTTCGAGCTTTCTAAATTACCTATGTTGAATTAGCCAGCAACATATCCATCTGCCTTGATGCCTGTTGTTCATTCATGCAACTCACATTTTATTTATTTTCCGTTGATGAAAGGTTTGATGTCGGTGAATAGCATACAAGTTTTTGGTCGCTGGTTACCATTGTTTTCAAAATTATTTTCTAGCGACAACCAAGTTTGGTTGGTCAAATATAAAAGAAAACAGAAAACAAACAATAGGATATAATCATAAGTAAAGCTTATTGTTGCTTCTCTATCCGTGAATATATCCAAACGTTTATGTTGTATTTTGATTTCTTGACCTCTAGGTGAGTGCAAATTGTACAATTAACCCATTAAAGTACTATAATAGCAGATGACTACCCCCTGCTGGGAAGTTTAAAGTCTAATTGGTTACATACTTACATGTACACATGTTGCTGACTCAACATTTTTATGTTGAGTGAGTAGCTGGAAAACACAATGAATTGAAATGAGACAATCAAATGCTCGAACAGCAGCAAATATGCAGGGACTTGCAGCTGTATACTCCATATGTTGCTAAATGAAACTAGCTGCTACATGAGCTTCAGTTTTTATATGTATGTCTTTTTCAGTTCTATATGCTATTTGAACTTTGGTCATAAAGCATAGAGTGCTCACTGACCATCATGCTATTTCAGTTGCCTTCCTGTTTCGTGTATGTACCAAAATGAAATATGTTCATCCTTTGATAACTGTACATGTCCTTTGGATAGCTTTTATATTAGTAGCATTAGTGGACAGGATAATTATTGAAGTGGTTGATAAGTTGGAAGACTTCGATTTGAGGAAAAGTCTATTCGTTGAAGTTTGGATTTAGCCATCGAACTATAAAACCAGACATGCACAACTCTCCAACAATTAAACCCGGACAGCTTCGATGGTTTCAAAAGTGGTTTTGAGTATATATGTGGTTCCTAAAAATAATAAAATAATAGGTAAATCGCTAAAATTCATAATTGATTCTTTTTAAATAAGAAAATATGAAATTGGTACCAATTTTTTTTTTCTAAACATATAATCTATCTTATCGATATCTAAAGCTTTGGTTTTGGTAATTTATTCATCCGAGTTCAATCGAACAATTCAAAAATTTTGATTTTTGAATAGTATTTTGTGACAAAAAAATGTTTTCAAATGAAACAGTTGTCCACTACAAAGTTGTAGATTAAATTTAAAAATATGAGATCCTCAAATACAATTTTAGGACCGTAAATGTTTTCAAATAAAAACGTTAACAAGTACAAATTTATCAAGATTTACAACTTTAGTTTTGGTGATTGCTCCATTGGAGTTCGGGCCCCGTTCGGCTGTGCTGATAAGCCGGCTGAAAAACACTGTTGGCTGATTTGTTGTGAGAGAAAAATACTGTTCCGGCTGAAAAAACAAGCTGGAAAAGACGGATTATAAGCCGGATGAACAGAGCCTCGGTCAAACAATTCAAAAAAATTGAATTTCAAAATAAGAGAAATTCAAACAGATTTTTGGGATTGTCAATAATTTGAAATGAAATAGTTCATCAACTACAAAGTTGGTTTTTTTGTCATTTCTCCATCCGAGTTCGCTCGAACAATTCGGAGAAAAGGAATTCCAAAATATAAGAGCTTCAAACACATAGATTATGTTTTAAATAGAATAACATTTAAATTTATAAGAATTCATAACTAATTTATTTAGATATATAGGTTATATTCTTAGGAAATTATTTGTACCAATTTTATATTTTCCGATTTGAAATGAATTATGGAGATTCACTTACTATTTTTAGAAAAAAAATACTTGAAACTGCCTTTGAAGCCAGCCAAGGGCTAAAGTTATATTTATCTATCTAGAACAAAAAAAATTGTATATAAAATTCCTATAATTATTATTAGGAGTAGTCAAAAACTGGAGTCCTCCAAATTCCAAAAACAAATTACTACAGTAAGTAGTTTACTGTAGTAGTCGTTGCGGCCCGGCCTGGTCCGAAAGATTGCTCCCCTACCCAGTAGAAATTCCATTTCATTCCCCTCCCGGCTCCCGGCCTCCCATCCCTCCCCGCGCGCCAGGCCACCGAACAGAAAACGAAAATCCCCGCCTCCCCACCCAAACCCCACTTCCTCCGCCGCCGACATCCGCCGCCCGCCACCGCACTCGAGGATGGCGATGGTTCAGTCCGGGATGGTGCGCGCGATGCGGGGGGATGGTCCGCCTCCCCCCAATGCGTCCCCAGTTCTACGTGAAGCCGGCTCTCGATCAGCTCTAGCGGACCAACGTCTGGTGGGAGAGGAGGAGGGCCCATGGCCTGGCGGCCACCGGCGGCGGCGATAGCGACAGCGACACCGACGACTCCGCCCCACCTGGCGACACCTCGATGACCGTCGACTTGACAAAGTATTCTGTCACCACCGCGCGGCTTGAGCCAGCGGCCACCCTGGCCTTCGCCGCCACCCAATCCCAAGACCCTACCATGTCACTCGTGGCCGCGTCCTTTGCTGAGCTGGTCCGCCAGATCAACATGGACATCGCCCGCCTAAGGACCAAGCGGGAGAGGGTGGAAGAGGCATCAAAAGTAATGAGCGACTTCGCCAAGGTCTACGGCATCAACAAACCAGTGCCACCCCCCAGCGCCGCAGGTGGATCTTCAGCCTGCTCCATGCCGTCGTCGTCGTGGCGCTTCTGCTGCCGATCTGTCTGGTCGTTTACAGCCACTTCTTTCCTGAACAATGGGCTGCCCAAAAAGACGCCATGGTTGCAGACTATGTGAACAGCTTCAAATACCAGACCTCTGGAGGCATCTTTGGAGAGACCATGGTTCAGAAGCAGCAGAGGGTGATCGCTGAGGCGCAGCGGCAGAAGCGGGCGGAGGAGAGGAAGAAGATGGCCGAGGAGGAGCGCTTGAAGAGAGAGGAGGAGTGCAAGAGGAAGAAGGAGGAGGACGAGGCGAGGTGGAGAACCGAGGCTCTCGCAGAGCGCCTCATGACCCCATGGGAGCGCATCCTCTACCGCGCCAACATCGGCGATCGCCGCTTCGAGCGTTACCGGCGCCCATAGTCCAACTTCCTTTACTGGTATCTGGTGCGTCAAACAGTCAGAATGCTTCTGGTTTCAGGTTTCAGAGAGTAGCTTAACATGGGTGGAACTTAAAACGTCCTTTTGTGTGCGACAGACATCTGGTTTTTGGAAGAGAACCTGATCTCTTTGGTTCCTGAATGAAACCATTTCTTCTGCCTTTGCTGGATGTGTGGGATTCTGACCCTGAGCAATGGCTGGCATATTTTTTTCTTTCAGTGTTTCTCATAATGTGTTATTGTGCTGCTTTCTTTTGTGTCACCAAATCATTTGAAGCGCATTGTTCTGCTGTTTTATCCTGCTTGATTTTTTCATGTTTTGGTAGAACAGGATGCCAACTGCCTCATGAAAACTTCTGTCCAATGAAACTGCAAGTGTGGCTTGGTCCATATCTGACCCTTTTTGTTGCTGGTAATTTGGTTTGTCTAGGAAGCTGTGATCAATTGATAAGTTGGGTCCCTGTTTGACCCATGATTTATTTTGATTCACATGTTGTGGTCCTTTCGGTGCCTTTCATATTGGTTTCTCTGTTAGGTGTACTGTTAACTCGCTTTATTATTTTAGGAGCAGAACTGGAAGCTAGCTACTTTTTTGGAGAAATACAACAATTTTAGTCTGTTGATGAATGTCAATATCTGAATAAGCTACTTTTCTATCATGTAATCCGAAGTTACATATCCCTTCATATTTGCTATCAATATCCGAAGTTACATATCCCGTCATGTTTGCTGATTGTTGGTGCTTCTATCATATAATGTGACTTTGACAATTTTTTTAGCCTTATGCAGCTATGTAAAAATGGCAAATTAGTAATTCCTTAACTACATGCAGATCGGAGGCTGTAGAGCAGAACTTATTGCTGTTAGTATCAATGTGCCAGTCCACAGTCATGTTCTGTTTTGGATCCCAGCAAGCTGACATCACTTTCAATGATCACCATTCAGACAAATTATTTATGACTTTAAAATTAACACCATGCTAGAGCCTGGAGGGCATATTATTTAAGTTTTTGTGGCCACACAAGTCATTTTTGCAGTCAGGCTACATTGCTTGAAAATAATAGAAGTTTTTTCGATTGATGACAAGATCAGCAATATTCTAAGTTTCTATGGTCACATGACATTATTTGCTATCAGACTAAATTCTAGAGGTTTTCATGGTTCACTAGTTTTATCATTATGAACTAAGAGTTTGCAGGTTGACAAGATTTTTGCATTCACATGTGTTATTTGTATTCAGGAAACTTGAATGCAAATAGGTTGTTTCAATTTGTTGTGGTCCCAGACCGGGATGATCAATGTCCTGAAGGTGAAATATATTTGCTTTCCATTTGTTAGAATGACGCATTTTCATATTGTTTGTGTCAACAAATGGAATTCCAAATGTCTTTGATTGGCAGCAACCAGGTTCTGTTTTCATTTTGTTTCAAAAATAGAATCCCTCGTATTTACATGGTACTTGATTCATGTGGGTTTCTCTTCCCAGTTCCGTATTTTGTAGGATAAGCAAAAAAGATGGCACAAGTGACTGTGATAAAATGCCACAGCTCACAGATTTGCATCGATTTGGATATCCAGTGTTCACTTCTCATTGAAAGAGGACAGCCCCCTCCTATGCTTAAAAATAAAGGGAGAATATTTTACTGTTCTTCAATTAATGGATGCTGTTTGGGCCTCTGGTGGAGCCTCTGGTTAACTGACCAGGCCTTACTGCTATGGTGCTACGTTGTTTCCAAAAGATCCAATATGAAATTGTCTGAACTGAAGCATAATAGGTCAAATGTTTAACATTTCAACTTTGATTTTGTTGTAAATGGGATAATCAATTGAAGTTAGTTTTTTTTGAAACAAAGAATTAAAGTTAAATTTCAGACTGAAGATAGAACACTGGGTGGGTGTAGGTACAGAGTTGGAGGAACTCTTATACTTGATTTCTCTCGTTCTTATGTCTGTCTGTCTCATGCTTTGATGCACACTTAGGTAGAGGAACGAATATGCAGCGGACCTTGGTTGCAATAGCAAAACTTTTTTTGTGCAACAAAATATCCGTCACTGGTCTTGTTTTGTGCCAAAAAAAAAGTGTCAGTAGCCCATTTTCGTAAACGGCTCTTTCTTTATAATTTTGGTTGAAGATATTTCCAAATAAAGAAAGGGACACGTCACACGTGGGTTACCTTCTCAGATACTCCTACTGCGTGTCCTCCATCTTCCGTTAGAGCTGGTACAGTAAAGAGACATAAGTGGCTGTGTATGCTGATAAGGAGGAGACATGAGGTGAGAGAGAAGAAGCCGACTGAGCCGGCTTAGACATAAGAACCAAGAAACCTTATGAGAGAGATAAGTGAACCATGTATTAATGGTAAAGAGCTAATTACTATATGAGTAGGCTGAGAAAAGGGCTGTAAAGATCTATACAACCAGCAGCAGGCTGTATTATTAGCCTTGCTCTTAGAATTTGATTAGGAAAGACAAGCACGAGCAGACGAGGTCCTGCCTCACACGCTCCAAATAGGAGGGCTTGAGTCTTTCCGATACAGTCCTGTGCACCTCTATCGCGGCCCCCTTTCCTGTTCCAGCGGGCACATGAAGCCGCGGAGCCAAATGAGTCGATGTACATGTACCATCATCACAGACGCGTTTATCTACACACGTTTGTGATGAAGAGTCATGACAGACACATTTTAAATGCACACATCTGAGATAACTCCTCATCACAGATGTGTGTAGATAAAACCGTCAGTAATGAGTTACCACATACGTGTATGTGCTAAGTACATATCATAGACGCATGAAATCAACACACATATGTATTATTATGAGGTTATCGTAGACGCGTGTTTATGCATTTGTGATTTGCGGTCATCACACACGCTATGGGAGACGCGACAAACCCGCGTCTATGGTATTCGTTTAGATGCGTCTGTAATGTGCTTTTCTGATATAGTGAATAATGAACATATGATCCAAGTTGACTTTGTTGACGAGCTCAATTTACAATGAGGTACATAATCACGATAATACAAATAGAAAGGCACAATAGCAAGGATGTAGAATTACCACAATGTGGTGTCGAGCAATTCTGATATAGATGACTTGTTGCTATGACGATAAAACCATAAAATGGATACGAGAATCAGGATAGATAGTTACTAAAATTTACCGTAAAATAATTATGATATTTTAAATGGCTGGATACAATAGTCATGATGGGTATTTACTACAATTTGGCGTCATGTCAAGCAATTCTGATAAACTTGTTGATATGACGACAAAACCAACTTACCATAAAATAATTATGATATTTTGATTTTTGAATGCCTAGATACGATAATCAAGATGGATGTTTTATTATTTTTCATTCTATATGATGTGACAGTCCTGGAATGGCTGTGTTTAGTTTCTAAATTTGGAGTGCCAAAATTCACTGTAGTGCACTGTAGCATTTCGTTTGTATTTAGTAATAATTGTCCAACCGTTAACTAATTAGGCTCAAAACGTTCGTCTCGCAAAGTACAACCAAACTGTGCAATTAGTTTTTGATTTTATCCACATTTAATACTCTATGCATGTATCGCAAGTTTGATGTGACGGGAAATCTTTTTTTGCATAGTGCACTTTTCAATGCAACTAAACATAGCCAATGGTATGAAACTCTCAACTGATAATGACCAGGGGCTTTAATTTGCTATTGTACTCCCAAATGAATACAAGCTGTTCATTTTATTTGAACTGAACGCTTACAATCACCTATTACGTCCTAAGAGGTAACAGATAACATATTTTTCTCCTGAGGAAAGGTTTCATGTTGGTGAACAGTTTATCATATTTAGGTCGTTGGTTACCATAGTTTTCAGTGTTTACTCACAAAGGTAAAAACACGCAGACACACACAACGAAGATAGGGTTGTGATGCTCCATTCGTGCGTATCTGATTACGCGTGTTCATACAAAGTGTTCAGCCAGATTCTTCAAAGCCCTGTTCATCAAATCTTCAATGTGAATGGAACAGCTCATTGGCATCGAGGACACGTGCAAGGGTTCAGTCACTCATTTGGAATTTTAGGGAAGTGACGATAGCAGTCAGAAAAACGTTCATAGAGGACACATATAAAGGTTAATACAATTTCTGCTTCACGGCGTGCTTTGCTGGCATAGGGCATGAAACAGATATCCCAGACTCCCAAGCCGTAGCAAAGCGAACAATTGCAATTATCTCATACTAATACCGTAGCGGTTCAAACAAGACAGAAACCACAAGCAAGTTAATACAATTTCTGCTCCACAACCACGGATCTGAGTGACTGCTCAGATACCAAGCCAGCCATATAAACAGAAAGAGATAGTTGCCCATCAGCCATTAAACAAACTAGGTTGGCCGTACATGACCCTTATCTTTGCGGCTTCGTACAACCACTTCACAGGCAATGACACTGGCAGCGGAAACTGAAAGAATAACATAGCAAGACCACTCCAGGGTTTTGTAAAACCTTGAGGCCCACCTAAGGTTTTCCCTAACAAATACATGGATAAAACATATCAGAAACATTTGTGTTAAGCCAATCAAAATAGAGTCTAGTGCCTCTACCTCATAATTTCATCTTCAATCTTGTATCTTTTCACATCATCTCGGATACGTTCCACATCAAATGGCGTCCTCAGAATGGCATTGTCATTCTGTTAAATGTACAAGCCATTGTTAATATTATTAATAATATATATAAAGAAAAAGGTAAAACAATAGTGGAGCAAGGTTCAACCATGATGAGAATTCAACCTGGTACCCAAGGCCCCAAGTATGTTAACTTTATACTATATATGCAAACCATATTCCATATACACATACTACATCAGTGTAGCTAGTGCCAAGGTACCTGCATTGCACTATTTGCTCTACTATAATAGATGGTGGACACAGCAGCACATTACAAACAACAACACAGCTAAGCAAAGGCTTAACAACAATTCTAATTAGCCCACCTAAAAACATTATAATAGGCCCAAGAGACCCAAGAGACAAGCCAGCCATGTTCATAGTCCGGTTATTGAGGGTGAATGTGGGTTTGCAACTCAAACCGCATGATTAACACCCCGAGCAGGTTGGGTTGGTTTCTAGGCGGCTTCAGAATGATTTCAAGCATTCACTGGATTGGGCAGTCCAGGTGGTACGGCAGGTTTCACACAAGGCCATCGCCCATAGCCAGATAACCTGTCACTGCCGCATGCCCACCGCTCTGTCGAACTTTGTAGATGAAGAACGGATGAACTGTCTAAGTCTGCAAGTCTGAAACTCATCAGTCTTCAGACTTGTCAGGAGGACAAGAACTATGTAAATAGAGAGTATCATAAACAGAAAAGCAATGGTTCTGCAACCAAGATACTGAAGAAGAAAATGAAATAACCATGAAACTCTTGTTCCCTCCATTCCAGCTTGGGATTATAAATCCCCGGTTAAGAATTTCAGCAACAGTTAATGTAAACCTTCAGCGTTAAATTAATGTGAGTGCAATTATAAACCTTCACCGTTAAACTATTTCAAAAGATCACAGACATTCATCCAATTGACTTCCCCTCCGAGTTCAGGGCTTTACTACTCATGTCTTCAGACTTTCAGAGTTTCAGGCTCGCAAGACTTGATGGTTATTCTCCCTCCTCCATCTATGAGGCCTGACTGCCATTGTGGTTCAGTCGCCACGGCCGTGGCTGTGGGCTGTGGCCCCGGGCCTGGTGGTTAATGTTAGTGCCCTGAGCAATGGCAAGGATACCGAGGCCGAGGATTGCACGCTACACCGACCCTGCTGTCCACCGACAGGGGAGCGAAGGTGGCAGTACATGGAACGACAAGTTATGGCTCATCGTCAGCGCTGTTGGACTGGCGACTAGGGACACCACCTCCCTGAAGCTTCTGTGATGGCTCTGCACCTCTGCCAGCATCTACCGCCACACCCTACAGCTAGTACTAGCCTGGTTTACCGGTTTCCTCAGGTTGAACATGCTACCCGGTCAAACTATATATGAACTACAAATATGGTTCTCTCTGGGCTGAACCCGGGTTGGCTGCCAGTTTTGCCCAAACCATAAACAGGGCAAGTTTGGGAGGAGATGATGGAATATATACTGGCCTCTAGGGGTTCTCCTTACAGGTGCCAACAGAGAGATTTTTCGAGTTAAGCAGCAAGAGGTTGGGGAGTTCTATCAAAGTTTTGCCATAACACAATTGGATAATCATTTTGAGTGGGAAATAGTAAATGTATATGGACTGGCACAGGATGACAGGAAGATGGAGTTTATCTCGGAGCTACAAACCAAAATCACAAACACACAGGGACTTATTCTGTTGGGAGGAGATTTTAACTTGGCTAGAAGAGTGGCTAAGAAATCATTTGGAAATGTCGAGGTAAGATTTATCTACGCTTTTAATAACATGATTGACACCACATAGTTGAGAGAGCTCGAAAGATCAGGAAGCAGACACACATGGACTGATAATCAGATTGCCCCAATCATGTATGTCCTAGATAGGGTGCTGGTTAACAATTCCTGGGATGACAAGTTTAATTTGGCTCATGTGCATACCAACCCGAGGCTGGGACCAGACCATAACCCCCTAATTGTGGATACTGGAGGAGCCTTGGTACATCAACATTACTATTTCAGATTTAAAATGCTGGCTACCTAGAGCAAGGAGGTTTTGTAGAGTGGGTAAAAGGAAGATGGCCAGAGCGGTTCAAGCAACGACCACTTGACCATTGGCATGTGGTCTCTAGGAAGCTAAGGAGGACAATCAAAGGCTGGGGCTCCAATCAAGAGAGCCAGAAACATGGACAGAAATCTTTTTGGAAGGTCGAAATTGGACTTGACGAGTGAAAAAAGAGATTTAATAGCAAACCAAGAATGACAAACTAGATGTCAGTTAGACAGAGTAAACCGAACATTCCCAAACCTTTTACTAACTCACAAAGTTACATGAATCATGTTTTTACTAACCACGTTTCGCATCAAGCATTATCAGCAGTTGTGTACAGAGTATGCGCTTATTGTTTTAGGGGAGATTAATGCTTAATAAAAATTACATACATACTCTTATTTATTGAAGGTGATGCGCACTAAGGAATAAACTTCTAATTAAAGGAATGGATGGAGTCATGCAGGCCCAATCTTAAGATAATATGGTCCCAATCTAGTGTCCCCTGTCCCCTTCTTAACATTTCCTTTGGTAGCAGTAAATTCAAGGATAGGGATGAAGTGCACCCTTGCTGATTGTCAGTGCCACCGTAGTGATCCGAGACTGGAATCCTCACTAGCTCGATCTCCAGATAGCTCAACCAGAAAATTAAAGTTGGAATCGGCAGCTCAACATACAAAAGTCAATAGTTTGGAGGAGGATCTACACACGAGTTTAGTGCAGTAGAGAGGGGAAAAAAACTATGTTTGGCAGGATTTGGCGCAACTTCAATTTCAGTATGGCGGAAGGCGGGCATATTATCAATCATCAGCAGGAGTACAAGACATACATGCATGCAATGGAGCAGAGGTGCTAATAGAATTAACCTGACCGCGGGTGGTGCCGAGAAACCGAGAGAGCGCCGGCGGCGGCGGCGGAACACCGGGACCCGGGTGCCGGCGGAGAGCAAAAGCCGCAGCAGGGCCCCACATCCTCGTCGTGAGGCTGCGAAGCGCCATATCAATACGTAGATTCTCTAGACTACGCGGCGGCTAGGGTTCGGGGAAGAAGAGGGAGGGGCGGCGTCGGCACGGAGGGGGATTTGGAATAGAAAAAACGGGGAAAAAGAAAAACGTGGGTGCCGTGTGACAAGGGAAAGAAAAAAAAAACTGGGCTGGGCCTGGGAACGGAAGGATGGGCCTGGTAGGCTGACATGTTTGCTTCTGTTGCTTTCAATAAAGAGAGATTTACTTATATGACCTCAAAAAAAAAAACTCGGGCTTCCTCGTGTGACCTCTTTTTTTCTTAACTTACCTATCAGGTCTGAAAATGAATTTCGCTTACCTAAATGCGCTTCTGTCTATTTCAGCCACTTAACGGTGAAAAAAGATTAAAGTGCTAATTTTAGTTTATCTGTTTTATATTTGAGTAATATTGTCCATGGTTTAAAGTGTTCAGAATTGCATAAAATTAAATATATTATTTCTGAACATGCAATTACCTTAGTTACAAGTTTTCATTTGTTTTAAAATCCACTAAATAAAATAGCTTCTGGTTTAATTTTTTATGGCTCTTATCTTAGACGCCACCGCAAAACATATATTACTCCTAGTCTGCTGTTCAAAACCTCGCCGCACGGATAAGGCTGGCTAACGAGCCAGCTCGGCTCGGCTCGTTCTGGCTCGTTAGGATAACGAGCCAGCTCGGCTCGGCTCGTTATCTTAACGAGCCAGAAAGCCAGCTTGGCTCGGCTCGTTACGAGCTCGAGCTGGCTCGTTAGGCTCGCGAGCCAGGTAAAAAAAATATACAAAATATAATATTTGTATTTATCTAAAGCATAAAAATATTAATAATATAAAAATAATATATTCAATAGCCTTAAATCGAACAAAATATTCATATGAGCTAACATATCATCTATTTGTGAAGTGCAAAACATGAAGTAATACAAAACTAATATAAGTTATGATGACTTTTTCTCTAAAACTACGACTCGTTTGGCTCGCGAGCGGCTCACGAGCCAGCTCGAGTTGGCTCGTTATAGCTAACGAGCTAAAATCCTGGCTCGGCTCGGCTCGTTATCATAACGAGCCGAGCCGAGCTGAGCCGAGCCAGCCACGAGCCGAACGAGCTAACGAGCTTCGAGTTTTTCGTCCAGCCTTACGCACGGACTTAACAAAAACATCTTTGCTGCAACATTGTCGGCCCTGTTCATTTCGCTTTGGTTCACGTTGATGCTTATGCTGAAATGCTACGAGGGAAATATTGTTCGTTCGCTAAAAAGTACTGCTGAAGTAGTGCAGCAGAACAGGGCCATATTACCATGTTCGCTTTGCTGAAAAGCCAAACTGAAAAGTACTGTTCGCTGATTTGTCGTGAGAGAAAAACATTGTTCCTTCGCTGAAAAAGTACAGCTGATAAGTCAAGCAAACATAGTCAAACCGCCGCATGGGCGAATGTCGATACAGGACCTACAGGGTTCTGTATCAGGTCGACTACTGTCCAAGGGCCTATCCCGGGGCCATGGTCAAGATCGAAGGGCACGAACCAACATGGCGTGGACTTCAAGCTGTAAAGACCGACCTAGTCGGAATTGGTCAAGATCGAAGGACACTGACCAACATGGCGTGGACTTCGAGCTGTAAAGACCGACCTAGTCGGAATATTAGGAAAGTTATACTCTATAATAGATCTAGAACTCCTCAATTGTATCCGGATAGGACTAGAATTACACCCCCAGCCTTCTCTTCCTATATAAAGAGAGGATAGGGGCACCCCTTGTACACACAATCATACAATCAATTCAGCGTAAAGGCTAACACCGATTGGATGTAAAGGCTTTTACTCGATCACGAGGGTCCAAATCAATATAAATCACTTTATCCCTTGCGTTACCATCAAGTTCCCAGGTTCACCGGCCCCACGAACAATCGTTCCAGGTAACCCCATGACGAGTTGTCGGTCATCAAACACCGACAGCTGAAGCGCAGGGCAGGTCACCGAGACGCCAAGGCCAGCGGTTGGGCGTTGCCCGGACGTACTCACATACGTAGGACCAGATTCGATGCAAGCACTCGGTGGACGCACGTCAGCGTTGGCATCATTCCGCCGCGGCCTCCATGGTTCGCACCGCTGGCTCGACCCGCTGCAGTCTCGACATCCCGTGGCGGTGCCTTGTCCCGCCGCGGCTTCCACACCCCGCACTAGGCACCGGCGTAGCCTCGCACCGGCATAGACTCGCGGAGGGCCATGGCCACGACCAGGGGTGGCCAGAGCCAGTCGTCGGGCGCACTGCAGTCGCCGCCACACCTCGCCTCCCCTCGAGACCTGGAGCCGCCCCTCCCCCGCGCACCCTAAAGCCGCGTTTGGTGCGGACCCGGACGAATCTGGCAACGCACAGCGGCACAGGACTTCGCCGGCGCCTGCCAGCCCCATCGGCGTGGCCACCACCCCTCGTCTTCTTCTTTTCTTTCCAAATCGCAAAGTACCGTGCGTGAGTTACAGTGGAAGAAACGCAGGGAGCAATTTAGACTTTTTGCATAGCTTACAAAGGAGAAGTAACGGTGGAAGTCAACAGACTTGACGGGAGGGCCATAGAAGTAGTGAAAATCGTTTTAGCGTCAAATAGATAAGTTCAAAAAAAAGAGACCATACAAGGAAGGCGGACTTTTTCTAGGGTCATACAGGTAATTCTCTCTTCAATAAACTGTATGTTTTCTTTTCTCAAAAAAAAACTTTATGCTTTGCTAAAAAAGAGAGAGTGAATTGCACCGTTGGTCCTTAAACTTTTTCTCACTTCTCATATAGGTCTATGAACTTTTTTCGCTCATCTGGGTCCATGAACTCTATCTACATCCTAGCCACCATCCAAAGTAGATCACATAGAACTATGCTACCTACGTGGCCGCTGATGTGGCGCAACATGCTCCTTTTTTATTTCATATAAATTGGCTGAATCTTTGAGAAAATGTATAAAATCGATAAAAAATCGTAAAATGGAAAATCC
This sequence comes from Saccharum hybrid cultivar R570, assembly GCA_038087645.1. Taxonomy (NCBI): domain Eukaryota; kingdom Viridiplantae; phylum Streptophyta; class Magnoliopsida; order Poales; family Poaceae; genus Saccharum; species Saccharum hybrid cultivar. The sequence continues at coordinate 1,581,847 of JAQSUU010000664.1, read as the reverse complement.
AGTTTGTTAGACTCCACATGAGTAGGTCTATGCAATAGATATATAATATGACATGCATTAGTTAAAAGTTTTTGTTGTAGCTGTAGATGTATTCTGTGTTTAATTCATAATTGCAGCTCATGTGCTCCAATTGCGGTGATTTTTTTATGGTAGGCTACTCATTGTATTCTTGGTCAATGGTCAAAAATTTTAGCTTTAGTGGAGCATGTATGACTGGGTTATTGATTTACCTAGGTTTATGCTTGTTTAATAGTTAATAAATAGTTATTATTTTGTGGTGTACCAAACATTTATTTGAAGCTGAGATTTTTATGGGTGAAAGATGATAACAACATGGTGATGTTAAGTGTTCAAAATGCATAAAATCATCAAAAGTCAATGGAACCATATTTTCCATTTTTACACCTTTCTAATTAACTATTTATTAACTATTAAACAAGCATAAACCTATGTGCCCTACTTTTATGAAATGTGCACGTGGCGCCACATGAGCGCCATATCAGCGGCTACATAGGCAGTAGAGTCTGTCCTATGTGGACTGCTTTGGATGATGGCTACCACGTAGACAAAGTTCATGGACCCAAACGAAAATAAAAGTTCATGGACCTAGGTGAGAAGTGGGGAAAAGTTTAAGGGTATGCCAGACTAATTTTGTTGGTTCTATTATTTTCGTCTCTCTCGTGTCCGTGCGTTGTAACGAGAACAAAATAATACCACGATAATTTAAGTTTCAACGTGTGTTGTGCTAAAAGAAACAATACTTTAAGCATGATGTACACTACTGATTTCAATGAAACGCTGAATCAGTTTAGAGATGAATTGTTTAATCTATTGTGTGCAGGTTAACCCTAGTTGGACATATCACAAATGTACCTACCCTTGGCTAGAGTGAAATAGCATACGCGCGCGCCACCTTTTTCCAGAAACGACCGCTCAGCCCACGCCAGCCATGCGCTAGCGCAACTCCAACGGGGTGCCTAAATGGACCGCACGGCCCACAGCCAGCCAGTGCCGCGCGCCTCTCTCCAACGATGACGGGCCGGCCCAGTAGCGCCTGCGCGGGTCAACACAGCCCCGTCAATCAAGTTTGGCAATGGGAGATTGGTGGAGAAGATCATGAACGGGGACGCTTGTGACAAGCTCGACGAGATTGCTTTAAACATTTCGATGTTCTGGTGTGCAGTGGCCGAACTCATCCCATAGTATTTTATTGGTCACGACTGAATGAATCATAAGGGATCCCAGCTCCATCTGTATGCTCTAACTCAGATCCACCCATCTCAGCTAATAGAACTTAAAAGGCTTGTAGCTAAATATTTGTGCCACACATACACTTACCTGCAAGCAAACAATAAAGCAAAAAAGGATCAGTTACATAGATTTGTAGAGAACATATACCATCACCACACGTCATCTTCTTTCTGTTCAAAACAGCAGCACTTCAGACTCCGAAGTTGCTGAAAGGTAAGTACATCTACACACAGCAATGAGAATCACATGTGTATATAAATTTAGTGTGCCTGCATTCCTTTTCAACGAGTGACATTTCTTCGATATTGATAAGGCACCAATCATAACTATAGTAAATTTTAACAACCAGACCCAAAAAGGTCCTTGACTAGGACATAGAACCAATCTCTAAACTTGTAAAAGTATCCAGTTTATTCAAATGGAAATGGACATGCCAGAGGCTCACTTCTCAACTTCATCTATTATATAGATAGCAGCATCATAGGTGTATCTTGATTGGTAGACTGATATCATTGACTCAGTGAATCGCTTCTTACAAGAATGTCCCAGACATTCAGTGAAATAGGCTTGGTTAGTACCCTGAACGCAAGCAAGCTGACAAATTGAAAAACAACAGGATGAATCTGCAAAAGGCAATTTAGAATCATAAAAATGGTACATAATACATCTACTAGCAAAATATCATATTAGCATGCTGAAAGTCTATCATCAATCAAAGCAGTGGAAAGCACAACTAAATCAGTTTAGTAAATGGAGCATGGCATTCCAGTATACACAGATAGTAGAGATATATTAAAAACTGAAACTTTTTCTAAGCTAGAACAACCATCTATATTCTAATGAGTCCTCCTTTTGAAATTAGTCAAGACACTAAATAGCTAAAAATCAAAATAATGAGAATGATATTGCCCGTGCTAACACTACAGACCACATTAAGTCCAAAAGTTAATTGACTATACTGAACAGCTTACAAAAGGCATGTCAACTAATAATACAAAATAATGAGAATGAAAATGCTCGGGGAGGTGAGGGAGGGGAGCTGCCGGATCCGGGAGGGGGAGGGAGAGGGGCCTAGGCCGGCATCGACGGGCTCGGGGGGGGGGGGGGGAGTTGGCCTCCCTGCGTGGGGGAGTGAGGGAGAGGGCGTGGTGGGAGAGGGAGGCAAGGAGAGAGTGAGGGAGAGGGCGTAGATCGAGAGCGAGAGAGAGAGAGAGATAGACTGTGCGTCGCTGCCTCCTTCTCCTTTGGTTTGCGCTTCTTTTTGTGCCCATGACAAGTGGACCCCGCAGACACGTGGCGAGCCACGAGTGGCCACTAGCCTCGCTTCCGGATCGTTGATGTGGAGTAGCATGTGAATCGTCCCAGCGCACAGCCCCACTCCCGCTCCACGCATCCATGGAGGCAGTTCTTTTATAACGACCGCCTCTATTAATCCATTAACAGATGGAGGCGGTCGGGAGGTGTGCCCGCCTCCAATCAAAAAAGGGTAACACCACACAAAAGAAATTCTGTAGTAGTGTACCGCACAGCGAAATACGTGCATAACTCACCTTATCGAAGTGATAGTTACGGCAATACAAGTAATACTAACATGTTACCTCCAATTACTGAACTACTAACTCACTAACTCAGTTGACCTATTGATCAAGTGGGCTCAACTTGATTTGATTACCTCCTACAACAGAGTTCAGAGAAGTATGTCTGCATCCTTTCATCATTTCTCTGGCATAAGCATTTTGAAATTGCTCTATTCAGCAAGGTCCTACAGTACTATTTTAACTCTTGCAGATATATTTTTTCCTGAAATTCTGAATGGAGCACAAATGGAGCAATCACAAGCATCGACCACCTATAGCAAAAGCTTCAATCTGGCTGCATCTTACAAAGAAAACACTCGTGAACTAATTGCATGTGACCAAAAACATCAGCTATACCTGCAAGACGCATATGGCACGATCAATCCGAAGCGCGATCTCATGAAGGATGGACACGCCGGCGGGGTAGATGAGGTCGAGGCCATCCCAGACCTCGGCGTCCAAGAGTGCACGAGAACAAGTCAGCAATGATGCTAGGGTTTGGGCAATGAGGGAATGGCTGTGGGGGCTGGGAAAAAGAGGTGCAAAGTAGGACCTTGCTGCTTCATCAACGATGGCGTCCACGTCTACGTCCTCGCCATCGATTGGATCTCCATTGCTCCTCATCCTCCATAGCCACGCTGTTGTTGCGAGCTCGCCGTTGTTAGGACCGGCGGCTCGCCGGACCTAGGAACGTGCCGACTCCGGCGATGCCCGGAGCACGGTCACCTGGAACTGTACTCAAGAACACACACAGAGCGCGAGAGATGGCGAGAGGTTTCACTGCAACTGGCGCAGCCTATTCATGCATTGTTCATTCAACTATATCGGGCTATGATCCGAGAACCCCGCCACAACGTGCCGCTGCACGATACACCTTCTTTTACGGGCGTCCGTGCGACATGCACGGCGATCACGCCATGGCGGAGCCAGCCCTCCTGAAGAGGTCAAGACGCAGCACGTGCAGTCTCCGCGCTACTCCTGATTCTACGCCGTCAATACAAACATGCTTACAACCGAAGTAAACACCTATTACATGCAACTAACATGGATACAATGGGCTGTCACGATTACAAGTGACTGTCAACAATTCACCCCCTTAATTGTGACTGATATCAGTGACTCCCAGCTCCTGACGCATCTCCACGAACTTAATTCTGCCAAGTGGTTTCGTTAGGATATCAGCAAGCTGCTTGTCAGTACTGACATGATCCACCTCTGCAATTCCTTCACTGACACACTCTCTGATGAAATGGTAACGTGTGTCAATGTGTTTACTCCTCTCATGATACACTGGATTTTTGCTCAACTCTATAGCTGACTTGCTGTCCATCAATAACCTGAACTTTTGCAGTCTTTCTCCTGTCAAGTCTGCAATAAGCCTAGTTAGCCAAACTCCCTGACAGGCTGCTGAAGCTGCTGCAATATATTCAGCTTCACAGCTTGACAATGACACTGCTCTTTGCTTCTGTGAAGTCCATGTCACCACATTACCATTCAAGAAAAATACCACACCTGAAGTACTTTTTCTCTTCTCCAAATCTCCAGCATGATCACTGTCAGAGTAACCCAACAGTTTCAGATTTGCAAATGGTCTACAAGTGTATCTGCAACCATATTTAGTAGTGCCTGCTATATATCTGACAATTCTTTTTATAGCAGCCCAATGTTCATTGGTAGGTGTCTCCATGAATCTACTGACCATGCCAACAGAGTAGGCTATGTCAGGTCTTGTATTCACCAAATACCTCAAGCTACCAACCAAACTTCTGAACCTGGTCAGATCTCTAGCCATCTCAGGTCTTCCAGGAATCAGTTTACAATTTTGCTCCATAGGAGTGTCGACTGTATTACAACCCTTCATGCCACATTGCTCTATGATTTTCAGTGCATATGCCTTTTGACACAGAGTTATTTCCCCAGATTTTTGTCTGACTTCCATCCCCAGGTAGTAACTGAGCAAGCCCAAGTCACTCATATTGAATGTTCTGCTCATCTGCTGCTTGAACTGAAGAATGTTCATTTTGTTTGGTCCACAGATGATGAGATCATCAACATACACTCCTAACAGCAACAGAGAGTCACCACTGCCCCTCTTATAGACTGCATGCTCTTCCTCACTTTTACAGAAACCCAGCCTGACTAGTTCTTGATCTAATTTTGCATTCCAGGCCCTAGGTGCTTGTTTTAGCCCATAAAGAGTCTTCTGCAGCTTGAGCACCTTGCCTAGATACCTTGGATCTTGGAAGCCTAGGGGTTGTTGCACATATACTTCCTCCTGTAACTCACCATTCAGAAAAGCAGACTTAACATCCATATGATGCACTTCCCACTTTTCATTGGCAGCTAGTGCTAGGATCAGCCTCACTGTCTCTAGTCTAGCAACAGGAGCAAATACCTCCTCATAATCAACTCCATGTCTCTGAGCATACCCCTTTGCCACAAGCCTTGCCTTGTGCTTCACAATATTGCCCTCTGGATCCCTCTTCACTTTATAGACCCATTTCAAACCAATTGCTTTATGCCCTTTTGGTAGATTAGAATAGTGCCAAGTGTTGTTTTCTTGAATTGACTGCAACTCTGAATTCATAGCCTTGACCCAGCAATCCTTTTTAAATGCATCTTCTACTCCAGTTGGTTCATCTGCAGCAAGCAGACACACACCACTGTACTCATAATCCTGCATCTCTTCAGTAGAGTCCAACAGATCAGACAGAGTTCTGAATCTGACTGGCCCTCCAAAAGTCTCTTCTGAGTGTTGAGCTGGTGGTGTTACAAAGTTTATATCTTGAGCAGCATTCGGCCCTGGAGCAATTGGAGAGTTTACACCACTCCCTAGACCTGCAGAATTTCCAGTTTCAGCACCTGCATCTGGACTTCCTGCATTTTCTTCAGCTTGTTCTCCCATTGTCGGATTTTGGTCAGTCTGTTCATAGTGAACTGTGAAAGTATCTATCACTTGCTGATCTGCATTGCACACTGACTTGTTCCAGTCCTAAGTCATGTCCTCTTCAAAGACAACATCCCTACTCACTACCAATCTGTTAGTGGTGGGATCAAAGAACCTGTAGCCCTTTGTGCCTGACTCATAGCCAATGAAAACCATCTTGTTTGATCTGTCAGACAGTTTGCTCAACCCTGGACCAACAGCCTTCACATGTGCAACACAACCAAACACTTTCAAGTGACTTATCTTGGGTTTCTTTCCATGCCAAGCTTCAAAAGGGGTCATGTTGTTCAGAGCTTTGGTAGGTGATCTATTTAGCAGGTACACTGTAGTTCTCACTGCCTCTCCCCAGAACACTGAAGGAACCTGCATTGATTTCAGAAGACACCTCGCCATTTCAACAACAGATTGATTTCTCCTTTCCACTACTCCATTTTGTTGTGGAGTATATGGAGTAGTGGTATAGTGTTTGATCCCTCTGTCACTGCAGAACACTGAGAACAAATTTGAGGTGAATTCACCCCCTCTATCTATTCTAAGAGCCTTCAACTTTCCACCAGACTCAGTTTCTGCCCTCAACATAATTCTTTTGAAACATTCAAAGGCTTGATCTTTAGTCTTGAGCATTTCAATCCACATATACCTACTGTGATCATCTACCACAAGTAGAAAATAGGAGGCACCCCCTATGCTTTTTGGAGTGATTTGCCCACACAGGTCTGCATGTACTAATTCTAGACCCTTTTCTGCCCTGAAGCTTGACATTCGTGGAAATGGTTTTCTATGTTGTTTTCCAAGAACACACCCATCACACACTCTCTCTACCCTTTTGACACTTGGCATCCCATCTACCAGAGACTTAGCACTAAGTTCATTCAGTGACCTGAAATTGAGATGCCCAAATCTAGCATGCCAACGCCAAGACTCATCATCAGACTGTGCAAGCAGGCAAACTGGTGGTGTCAGACCAAACTTTGCTAAGTACAGTCTATTGCCAACTATAGGTGCAGAGATTAACAGTGTACGTTCCTGATAAAAAACACAGAGCTTTCCATTTTCTCCCACATACTTAAAACCTTTTTCTTCTAACTGACCCAAACTGAGTATGTTGCTTTTCAATTCAGGTATGTAATAGACTTCAGTAAGCACTTTATGACCAGCATTGCGATCTTGCATCACTACTGAGCCCATACCTTGGATCTTGACGCTGGAGCCATCACCAAACTGGACTGTCCCACGGACAGTCTCGTCGAGTTGGGTCAGTGCCGACCTTGCTCCAGTCATGTGGTTGCTGGCGCCAGTGTCCAGCACCCACACGTCCTCCGGAACGCGCACCGGCACCACCTTCTCAGTCAAATGTACAGTCTGGCGTGCCCCGTGCACGACGTCGCACGACGCCAACATTAATGCGCCTGACGTGTCCGCGCCGCCGGCTGCCACGTTTGCCTCCGGCGGTCGCACGTCCTTCTTCTTCTCCTTCTTGGGGCGTTTGCAGTCCTGCTCCCAGTGGCCGTAGATGCCGCAGTTGCGGCATCGGCCCTTTCGCCGCGGCGTGCCCTCGGAGGTCAGTTTGACCGGTTTCGAGGCACCGCCGTCGGAGTGCGCCGCCACCTTGTTCTTGGGGAAACCGCCACCAGCACCACTTCCTCTAGGCTTGTTCCCGGAGTGGAAACGATGCTTGTGCTTCTCCATCCAATCTTCTTCCACGAGGAGAAGCCGACCTGTCCGATCGGTGACATGATCCACCTTCTCGTCAAACCTTTCCTCCGCCGCGCGTAGTCGCCCGATCAGCTCTTCCACCATCAGTTCTTTTAGGTTGCAGAACATTTCGATGGACACCACAACCTGGCTGAAACGAGCAGGCACCACATGAAGGAACTTCTTCACCACACGGACATCATCAATGTTCTCACCGAGGGTTTTGAGATTGCCGACGAGGTTGGTTATTCGCATGCCGAAATCGTCGATGGATTCACCTTCCTTGAACTTGATGTTCTCGAACTCCATCAATAGCTTCTGGGCATTCACCTCCTTGACTCGATCGGCACCAATCCACATGGTCCTCACCGCCTCCCACGCCTCCTTCACCGTCGCCTTCCTCCCCAGCGTCTACCACATCTCCTTCGGAACAGAACGCATGAGCGCGCTCATGGCCTACCGATCTTGTGCGCGCTTGACACCGGTACCTAGGTCGATCACCCCCAGATCTCGAGTGCCTCGTAGTTGCACTGCATTAGCATGGCCCATTCGGTGTAGTTGTCGCTGGTGAGCATCGGCCACATGAGCGAGCTCTCCTTCACGCCGCCGCCAGAGCTGGAGCCCGGCGCGTCGCTCATGGTGGTCGGTGATGGTTGTTGTCGTGGAACGCCGCGCTTATTTCTTGGTGGTTCCTTCGGCGGGCTCACAGAACCGCCGTAGAACATACACCCTGGCTCCGATACCAAACTGTTAGGACCGGCGGCTCGCCGGACCTAGGAACGTGCCGACTCTGGCGATGCCCAGAGCACGGTCACCTGGAACTATACTCAAGAACACACACAGAGCGCGAGAGATGGCGAGAGGTTTCACTGCAACTGGCGCAGCCTATTCATGCATTGTTCATTCAACTATATCGGGCTATGATCCGAGAACCCCGCCACAACGTGCCGCTGCACGATACACCTTCTTTTACGGGCGTCCGTGCGACATGCACGGCGATCACGCCATGGCGGAGCCAGCCCTCCTGAAGCGGTCAAGACGCAGCACGTGCAGTCTCCGCGCTACTCCTGATTCTACGCCGTCAATACAAACATGCTTACAACCGAAGTAAACACCTATTACATGCAACTAACATGGATACAATGGGCTGTCACGATTATAAGTGACTGTCAACAGCCGCGTCGTCCCCCACGGGTGGAGATGCGGCCGGCGTTAGGACGGCGCGGCCAGTGGGGGCCAGTTGAAGGGGGCGCGGGCGCCACACGGCTACGCGGCGTCGGTGGCGCGCGGCTAGGGCTGCGGCGCGCTGACGGAGGCGGGAGCCCGTGCGCACCCACAACAGCGACCGGCAAAGGCTGTGGGTGCCGGCGCCGATGGCATGTAGGATGTAGCCAGGGCCACGGCGGTGGGCAGACGCGACAACCCACATCGGGGAAGGAGCCCACGCTGAGGCGGAGCCGGCGGCATCGACGAATGCTGCCCGACTTTTTTTTCGGAAGCGTCATGATCATGATTGTGTGTTTCCTTTTTTTTCCTTTTTTTTATTCGGTGATTGCAGGTTTCGATCGCTGTGTGTGGGCGTTCGAAGCCCGCGTGCGTGGGATGGAGAGGGCGGGGTGAGAAGCCTGAGTTCCCACGTCCAATCGTAGTCGTCGGATTTGATTTAAGTATTTGATTAGCCCTTAATTTTAATGGAGACGAATTTCTGTGTGCATTTTCCTGGGTGTATAATGGTTGGAAGCTCTCAGCAAGGGACGTTTTACTGGAGAGATCTAGTATAATTTTGATTAGTCCATTATAGTAGAGATGCTGATAAATATTTAAAAATTTATAATCAGGGATGAAATGTTCGACCAGACAAGTTTCACATAGTACAATTGACAAAGTGATAGATCAGTTTAGCAAGGCGTCGAGAGGATGCTTCCAACTCTTCATGCTACCATCATACAAGCTAGACAACCTTTTAATCTTGCACCAATATAAGGTAGGGTGTATTTTCCCTAATCCGGAAGTAAAATGCACTAGTGGTCCCTAAACTTGATTGAGGATGTCATCTAGGTCCCCAAACTCCTAAAATGCATATCGGGTCCTTGAACTTGGCTGTAAATGCTGGCATCAGCGATGCCAGACCCCTAAACTTTGCAGAGTATGTCATCTAGGTGCTTAAACTTTCAAAATGCACATCTGCATACATGAACTTAGCCCACGCTACGTCATAGGTCCGGTATCCGTATTTGTCTTCATGTCAATATGGATATTTGTATTCGTATTCGATTTTCATCTCGATGCTAAGTGGATGTATCCGTATATGATTTCTATATTTTTTCTCTATCCTTCCACATTTGTGTTAGAAAAATGTCAAATAACCGACATTATTTATATCCGCAAATAACAAAGTACCCAGTGAAGTCATCTAAAACTTATATTTATGACTGATTAGTAATGTAAATAATATCAACTTTAATATAACAAAAAATATGCATCATTTAAACTATTTAAAACTTATCTCAGTGACTAATAACATCATATAGTAATAATAATAATAATATTATTATTAATGATATATGAATGGTAGTTTTACTATGGCTAATCATATTAAATTTTAATTATTCATATATTGATGAAATTATTTGTATATATTTTAAACTATTTATTGATAAATATGTTTATTGATTTGTGATATAGTTAGTTATTGATATGTTTATTACATATGTTGTTTTATGTAATTTAAACTATGTATGTGGATGTATATATTTTGAAAGTTTAGGGACCTGGATGACACACTTTGCCAAGCTTCGGGGCCGGTCTGGCATCGCTGGTGCCAACGTGGATTGCCACGTCAGGAAACGGGTCTAATCTGGACCCATTTGGACCTATGACGTATCATATGCCAAGTTCAGGGAATTGGATGAGTTTTAGGAGTTCAGGGACCTCAATAACACCCTCAAGAGATCACTCGTGCATTTTACTCTTACTCACGAGAGTAGTTGCTCTCTTTGTATAATGGGTCAACGTGGATAGAAATGGATCCGCTAGTTAGTAAAGTAATTTAATTAATTATTAATAATTTAACTTTTCTCTGTCCTTGCCTCACGGTGGTTAGTTTTTTTACCGTAACAACCAACTGACAATTAGTATATCCATCCAAACTAATAGTGAGTATATAGGCATACTAAATTATATAGTACACGTGCATACTATCAGTAAATTAATTAGAGAATGTATCCATACTAGTTTTTAGAAGGAAGTATGAATTTATACTTAGTAGTATATGCATATACTCCGTACTTTTCTTCACAAGAGAGTATGTGTATATACTATGTTATTATTTTGACAAATACATACTGTTTTTAGAAAATGGTACGTTTGTATGCATTACGGACTGTATACGTACTCTGCAATAATGTGTAGTACAGATACTCATACTAGCTATATCATAAGGGAGTATATGTGTACATGCTAAAGTGATACAGTATGTAATACAAAAGGTGAATGGCATGAGTGTCATATATATCTATATTTTTCTATACCTAATAATAAAGAGACAAATTTTTTGACTATTTTTTTCGCCCATCCATTTTTTATCCATCTTCCTTTAACTACCGGATAATGGTGAGTTTTTTCAGACTTATGTATATAACATGTGTTCATATGAGTTAGAATAGCGCTTGTCTAGCGCGATATGAAATCCAATTCTAAAACATATTGGATTGTGTGTGTGACTCGGACTCTGTTTTCCTATTCCTTCTTTCCCTGTGAGACTAATCCAGCTTCTAAACTTTTTATCTATATATGTCCGCTGCTTTCTTTCTTTAGTTTGTGAGTCCACGTAGAAGTTTGTCGCTATTTTCTGTTTATGTTTTTTTTGTCTCCTTGTTTTTTCCTTTTATAGATTTGTTTTTCTCCATATTTTTTGGTCGGACTATTTTTTTCGCTGAAGGCAGCCCAATTGTCTTTGTTTCTTGTCTTTGAAAATCAAGTAAGGCATGATGAAAACGAAGTTCAAAATCCCCTAAAAAATTGAACATAACTTTTTTTTTCATGTTGAAATACGAATGAACGCTTCACACACAAACAAAATATACGTACACACACATGGGACGACATGATATCACGCGGAGGAAAGAATCAAGAATGCCACCCTTCTTCTCATAAAAGAATGCCGTCCTCATCAAGCGTCGCTGCCAACTGCGGCGCGACGTCCATCGCCACGACTCTCTTGAATGAGAACATGAACAATGCCCCGCCTCCGCGCGCTACCGTGTGACCTCCATGAGTGCCACCGGTCCAGCGCCACGGTGTCCAGGGTCAGCACCAGGTGACTGCCACGAGCTCCGGGACGACAAGCTCCACAGCTGCCGCCACACCGAGCTGGACCGGGAGGAGCCCTGGCGCACCACGCGCAAGGGGCTCTCCAGGGCGCGCAACACATAGCGTGCCGAGGGGCGGCGTGACGGCTTGGCGCTCTGGCACGTCTTTTGGCGATGATGGCCACCGCCCACACCACCTCCAGGTGGTCCTCGTCCACTAGGAGCAATGGGTCCATGATGCCGCGATGCTCGCTCGGTCGCCGTCATTGATGATAGAAGAAATGTTGATTTAGATGAACATGGATTCTATTGGGGAACATGGACAAATCCACTTCGAGGACTATACATCGGACACGGACACATGGATCCGGTCTTCGTATCAAAATAGGGTAGGAGGCGGATTCGTGAGATCCAAGTGAATGATGATTCGTATTCGACACGGACACGGACGCTACAGTCTTTTTAGGTGTAGAGATTGCCAATATTAATCGGCTCTGACACCGAAGCAGGCAAAGCCGCAACAAATGAGATTGTAGAGAGGAGTGCTTCTGCCCTCCAGCAAAGGGAGTCAAAGCCATTTTGGTGCTCGGAGCCGGAGCTCCAAAAATTGGCTCCGCCTGTAGTACTTCGACTTTGACTCCGACTCTAACCAAATAGCGCTTTGTACAAAGCCACACAACACATGCCCGCCCTTATATTATATGTCATAGTGATCACAAAAATAAATTATAGCTATTAGGTTTTCTAGAAAGGGTAAAAATAAATAGATACTCCATCCGTTCCAAATTATAAGTCACTTTGACTTTTTCTGATACATCTATTTTGTTATGCATCTAGATATAATAATATGTTTAAATACATAGCAAAATGGAGAGATCCATTCATGCTCCAGCATGAACAAATGATGGCCACGCGCAATTCTTATCAGGAAGAGCGTTGCAGCCCCGGGACTGAGATGTAATGGCATCTCTAAAAGACTCTCCATATCCTTTCTAAATGTTAGGAATAGAGATTTTGGTGAAAAATTAGCCTCCAACAGCTTGTCTAAATAGTCATTCAGATATAACCCTCTTCTATTTCGGATTTTTCGCTAACAAAATATAGAAGGTAAGAATGACTCTCAAAAGTGCACATGAGATATAAAAAGCGATTTTTATGCTCCAAATGAGAGTGAAATTTAGACAGGCGCTCTAACTTTCGCCTGCATATCCACCGTCCAACTCTGATCCAAGCGTGGACGCCTTCTCCCGCAAGCCCTCTATTGTCCTTTCGCGCGTCCCGTCGCTGCTCTTCCGTGCCGTCGTCTTCCTCTGCCACCCCAGTGCTCCTGCGCCTTGCCGTCCAAGAGTTCTTGTTGCCCAGTTGCCGTGGCGGCCACAACACTCTGGCATCGCGCCTCGCCATTTTTTTTTCTGCGCAGCACCAGAACTCCGGCGTCGCGCCTCGTCGTCCTCCCCCGACGTGCTTCCCGGGACTGGAGCATCAAGGTCGAGGAGTTTCTAGGTCTGTAGCCTTTTGCCGGGCTCCGTGGTTTCACAACCGACGCGAACAGAAGACTGAGGACACGATGGCAAGCGTGCAAAATCAGACAAGGGAGAAACGGAATCGAAGGTTTCAGGACCCTGGCAAATATTTTTTAGTTGAAACGGACCAAATATTACGGATAAAAAACAATTTGAATGGACCTATTATCAATTCCATTCCGGTACCGGCCGGAATGACCGGAATGCCCCATTCCAGCAGGCAAAACGAGATGCAAAGAGCTCCATCCCGTACCGGCCGTTCCGGTTCGTACCGGCTGGAATTCACCTTCCTCCTGTTCCGGTACCGGCATGGGCGGATCCAAAGTTCCTGGGAATACCCAACTATTTTGATACACTTTTATGTATATATGTGTATATACTTATATATATGTATATGTATAATGCTATATTTTGCAGTATTTTCACTCGTGGTAGCCTAAAACAGTAAAAAAACAGCTTCTCGGCTTGACTTCGTCATATTTTATAGTATTTTCACCCATTGCAGTTAAAAAACAGTTGATTTTTTTTTGTTGTTGATGTGAAAGTAGAAATACCAAGGGTGTGTTCACCTCGCGAAAAGTAGCTGAAAAGTTACTGTAGCATCTTTCGTTGTTATTTGGCAAAATTTGTTCAATTATGGACTAACTAGGCTCAAAAGATTCGTCCCGATATTTACAGACAAACTATGCAATTAGTTATCTTTTTTACCTACATTTAATGCTCTATGCATGCGTCGAAAGATTTGATGTGATGGGTATAAGAGGAAATATTTTGGGTTGGGAGGGGGAAGTGAACAAGGCCCAAGTTTGAAATCTTGGCTCCGATACCGGGTACCGACCTGTAAGGAGCTGATGAGCTGTGACGTGATGATTGAGTGCCTGCTTCCTTCTGTCTATCGAGTACTTCTAGGGCTGTTTAGGTGGCAAAATTTTTGGCGAAACGCTATTGTAGCAGTTTCATTGTTATTTGGTAAATATTGTCCAATCATGGTCTAATTAAGCTTAAAAGATTTGTCTCGTCCATTTCGTCTAAACTGTGTAATTAGTTTTATTTTTTATCTATATTTAACGTTTCATGCATGTGTTCAAAGATTCGATGTGATGGGGAATCTAAAAATTTTGGTAAAATTTTTGGCATCTAAACGGTGCCCTACTCTTTCTCCCTCCTTGAAAACATTTCCTCTCTCCTCTCAATGCATGCAGGCACAATCAATTGACTCGATTTTTTTTTTTGCAAAATCATAGTCGCCAGGCTTATATCGTATACTGTATTATGGTTACATTGGGTTCGAAATTGTTCTTAAGCGCTATGCATCTCTAATAAATGTTGTTTATTAGATGTTAACATTTGTAAGAATTCTAAAAGCGATAAATATTTATCTTTAATTTATTTTTATAACAATCCGAGATGGTACACAGATATGACCTAGCACCGAAACATTCTGTTTCAACGACCAAACCGGAATGAGCTCCGGAATGGAATTGACAAGTAGCATGTATCCCAACTATGGAAAGGATAACGATTAGAAAGTCATTTTCTCGGTGGATGAAATACCGATGTACAAGGTGCCATCGACGGAATACATGTATTTATCGGATTCCGAACAGTTCGGCACACCTGATGTACGTGACTTGGATGAGGGCGTAATAAATAACGAAATAATCTCCCTATAAGGTATCTTTAACGCGAACGTTGAAACAAACAGCACCCACCATAAGGAATCACGAACATGATTTTAATCTTCAGTGTCAAGTTGTCAAGTGTTAAGTACCAGTCGTCTTTATCAACTTTCCACATCAAACAGGTCTTAATCAAGAGGTTCATGGCTGTCATAACTCACATCTAAAGTTGGGTATGTCACGGGTGAGGCAGTGATTCTCAAGAAATACAATAATATAAATATAAACAACCAAAAGGAAATAAGAATGCTTAGCAGCCTGGGATGCGCTCCTTTCCCGCTAATATATAGTATAAATTAACACAGATACGTTGTCTAACATCCAAAGTTGCTCCTGCCATGCATAAAACAGAGGGATTGCCGCAAACAACACAAAGGCAGCCACCCTTCCATTGACACTGACAATATACACGGCAACCCAACAACGAGTATGCATAGTCCATAACAAGACAAGGCTATCCTGTGCATGCATGATACAAACTGATCCACAGACGAAGTGATGGCTTGGGAATTGTAAATATAATAATAACAAGGGGGCTTCGGAATTATAAATATAATAACTTAGGGGAAGTGCCTTGTGCAACTATTTACAGCTTTGCTAAATACACTGTCATGCAAGGTACCGCAGCCAAAGTAAAGCCAAAGATCTTTTGAGCCTTCTTTTTCTGGTGTCGAACCTGTTCCAACTCCACCGTGCGCTGCCTTCCAAAAGTAAACAGAAAAGAGGTAAGAAAATGCATAGGTCTGAAATTATGTGACGAGTGAATCAGGTAAAGAATACTCACTTAGCAACCTTTGTAGCCTTTTCCAACTCTACCAACAGATATTCCAGTTCAAGCATATATACAGCAGCTTCCTGTCGAATTCTCTTTATGTTGCTCAGCGGTTTAGCCTACAGTTTAAAGAACAATATAATGAAGGTAGGTAAGACAAATAAGCTTGGCTGGCAGCATCAATAAAATAAATAAAGCTATCATAACTACTGCTGCTATTACGTAGCTAATATCAGTTATGAACCAA
Source organism: Saccharum hybrid cultivar R570 (assembly GCA_038087645.1). NCBI lineage: Eukaryota > Viridiplantae > Streptophyta > Magnoliopsida > Poales > Poaceae > Saccharum > Saccharum hybrid cultivar. The sequence goes on along the minus strand of JAQSUU010000664.1, from coordinate 1,565,846 downwards.
AGCCCAAGTCAAAAAGGCATGCAATGCGGAGCACACGTGCGTGCTCGAATGTTAACAGTAAGAATTGAGTTATTCTTGAGACCCCAGACATAAATGAAGCAACATGACTTGTGTACATGGATGTTAACCGGTTGAAGACAGTACTATTTCTGAAAAAAACAAAGTTGGTGGAGCTATGCGTACAAAACTACAAAAGTTTGACACACAGCGCCAGAGAATGCAACCCAAAGTCATGGACCCAGGGGTGTTTATCAATCATCAAATCTAGACTACCATGAGACACAAGAATGTCCATGCTTTGCACCAGCCATGTACATGCTATGTGCAGCGAAAAATTTTATCTCCACTCTCACTAAGTTTTTGCCCGTGCGTTGCACAGGAGTCGAAACTTTCTCAATTAAGAGTCCAAGAGCGACCATGGGACTTAAAGCATCTCCATGTCAAGATCCTTCATGAATTATAATGTAGTTTTACTAATTATACTTATCGATCAAGATCATCTATGATCATCAGGAACTCCAAGAATACATAGGCATAATCATTTATAGCATTTCATCTGGTAAATTGTCAAAACATAATCGTATATAACATTCATCTGGAAACTAAAATATTGCGTTCTGCTCCACTGCTATGACCTCTAGGTGAAATAACAAGATTAAATTAATAAATCAAAAGAATAAATTGTCTCTCATTAACTATATGTGGAAATGGCCAAAAAAAATCATTACATCCTAATCCACAATTTGTTAGGGATTAATAAAAGACTCCAGTCCATATCAAAGCTGTTACAGGACCATAGGGAAGGGAAGTGGAGCTCGCAAAAGAGAAGTAGAATAAATAATGAACTCCACAATATAAACGAAATTCTGGTACAGTTGCACCAGCGTGCTGTATAAAGTTGGTCAGGCCAATGCTACTCTAATCAAAACAAAGTGGTTTGTTTTCAGAATCTATTTGGCTTTTTCAGTAATCAATCAAGCTTCCTAAAACTTCAGAATGGATGCTCCAGAAGGTAAACGTGGTAATGGTCTAAGAACCATACCAAATCCGGGGCCAGACGGTTTCATGTAAGTAAATTCTAGTCGAGCTCATTATTATCCCGAACATTTTAATGGAGCCGGTTGGCCGGTGGAGAGATGGAGAATGGCCTGCCTGGGCCAAACGATGGTTGGATTGCAAAAGATACAGAACAGCACAGAGTAGCAGCGGTGATGCTGGACCCGACGACGCCTCTGGGATCTGGCCTTCTGGACGGCGATGGCGCAGCAACGGCGCTAAGGCGAGGGCGCGGACGGCGGGAGCACTGGGCCAGCGATGAATTCACGGGAGGGATGGGAGGCGGGCGCTGTAATTAACCTGATTGCGGATGGTGCCGACAAACCGAGAGTGCGCCGCCGCAGCCGGTGGCGGCGGCGGAACAACGGGGCCCGGGTGCCGGCGGAGAGCATAAGCCGCAGGGCCCCAAATCCTCGTCGCCAGGCTTCGATACGCCATACGCGGAACACCGGCGGAGGCTTAGGGTTTGGTGGGGAATAGAGATTTGGGGGGGATCGCCCGACTTCTAAATTCTTTCCTCCGTTGCGGCTTTGTTTTTATATAATATAATATATAATATAAAACGGGCCGTGCCCTGCACGGCTCCGTCTATTCCTCCAAAAGCCCACCAACACTCTCCGTCCCCCCGGGCCCGCCTCTTTGGGTCTTATTGGGCCTAGGCCCTGTTTGGTTGCCAAAATTTTTTAGATTTCCCGTTAATGAAGCATTGAATATAGATAAAAAAATAAAACTAATTATACAGTTTGGACGAAATTCACGGGACGAATCTTTTTAAGCCTAATTAGTCTATGATCGGATAATATTTATCAAATAACAACGAATTTGTTACAGCAGCGTTTCCCTAAATTTTTCGGGAACTCAACAGGCCCTAATTGTTTTTTTTGTTACCACAGTTCGTTCAAGGTGTGTTTAGTTCGCGAAATATTTTGGGTTTGGCTATCGTAACACTTTCGTTTATATTTATCAATTAGTGTCTAATCATGGACTAATTAGGTTTAAACTGTGTAATTAGTTTTTTCCTTCATCTATATTTAATGCTCCATGCATATATTAAACCTTTGATGTGATGGGAATCTCAACTAAGGCCGTGTTTAGTTGGCCAGATTTGGCGCCGTCCAAAACACTATAGAACACTGTGCGATACTGTAGCATTTTGTTTTTATTTGATAAAAATTGTCCAAACATTGACTAATTAGGCTCAAAACGTTTGTCTCGCAAAGTACAACAAAACCGTGTAATTAGTTTTTGATTTCATCTACATTTAGTACTCCATGCATGTGCCGGTATTTTGATGTGATAGAAAATCTTTTTTTTTATAGTAGAATTTGAGGAAATATTTAGGATCTAAAAATGGCCTAAACATGGCCTCAGCTTTCTTCCGGTACATCACATCACTTGGGTGACGGCTATCCGTTCGTCCGACTCCGTCAACCCGTCAAGTTCCTAACCCTAGACGCGGCGGCCGGCGGCCGGCGTGACTCCGGCTACCGTGCGCAACAGCGTTGGCGTGGACTCGCGCTCGCAGTCGCAGGTGCAATTAGATACACGGCGCCTGGGGCTGGGCGAGGGCGGTCGGTAGCCGAACCACGACGATCCACGCCCCCCGCAAGTCAGTTTTTTTCCCCATCTCCATACTCCTGTTTTTCTGCTTTTATCCATAGAATAGAGATTCAAACGCCTGAACCTGACGGCCAAATGCTTGGCTCAGTTGCAATTAGCTTGACCGATCTATCATTGTCCATTGTATAAACAATTGAACATGTACTGATGTGCATTTCTAGATACACGTTGAATTTTTTCATCTGCTATATATTGTACAACTTCTACAATGCGGCTAGCGGCCACGAGGATCTGCACTCCACATCCTCTCCTATCCTCCCCGTGCCTCGCCAAGAGGTACAGCCGTACAGGTCCACATCCTCTGTTTCTTTTACTCTCCTTCCCGATTGAGCGATTCATTTGGATGAGACATGCAGATAGCAATGTTCGATTAGATGTGGTGCTTGTGATCTCTTTCTGAAAGAAAAAAAAAATCAATATTTGTCTACTAAAATTATTCCTGGATAGCGAAATAATAATGCCTTTTATCTTGCGCTAGTACAATAAGTAGCTGGAGCAGATCCATCCATTCAGTGGCTGGTGCACTGCATTGTGCTCATCAAAGTTGCAGACTTGCAGGTGTAAAGAATGCAGTAGTATCTTGAACCCATGCTTGTAAAGCATGCCAGTCCTGCAAAACTGTTCTGTTCTTAGAGCCGCCTTTATTCGTTTTGGTTTTCTAACGAAGCATGAGAATATTAACGATATGCATCAAATACTGTGACCAGGTTTACAGAGAAACTGGCAATAAGAGTAGGTCCATTTTCTAGCACAAGCAACAAAAAAACATCGGGGCAAACTATTAGCCACCTCAACATCGACAAATTGGTTGATGAAGTTCATATGCCAATTGGTTCACAGAATTTCAGATGCTATCAAGCTCATATATTACATGCATAAACATGGCCATTACAACGATTATTGTTTGGCAAGTCCATATCCTAGCAAGTGCAGATCTTACATCATATAGAGAACGTTCCTCAATTAGCAGTAAGTGGAATGCGATTGTCCAAAGCAATGATGTTGCAATTCCTAAACCAGACTATGACACTACCTCATCTAACTACTTGCCAAGCTCCCTAGCTACACACCTGAACTGGAGATTGGAACCGCCAAACTTGCTTGGATCATCAGACAACCGTTGAATTAATATCACAGTTCACTCAAACCTAATAAATTTTGGTATAAGTAACATAGGTGAGCTCACCATCTCATGCAGATCTCAACAGCCACACTACAAAAGGCGCGGCTGAAAGCTCATAAGTATTTTCGGTGGACGATTGCAGGGCTGGATTCATCGTACTCTTCCTTGGATATCCACATCTGCAACAGGAAGATGACTGGGGTAAGAAGCCTATACTATGAAAAGCAATAATACTTCAAAATTGAACAGATATCTATGGCGACAATCAAAATCACTGGAACACTGCCATTCACAATTTACTGATTTAGATGTGTTCACATGCACTTGTCAATTTGGTTGATTGTTGGTTCCACTTTAAAAAGGAACATGGCAAAAAAAGGCACCTAAGATACCATCTCCATGATAAGATCATAAATGCTATGACAACAGGAAAGGACCATGTTAAAAGTACCTGCTGGAATGTGCTGACTGAGGCAAAGATTGAACCACCAATCCAAACAGACTTTTCTCTCAGGAGGCACCAATGCCACATTTTCATACTGCTCGGTGCAAGGGCAGTAATCTCCTTGCTCATACTATATATAGTCATAGAGAAACATTCTCACATGTACAAACTATTTCAATGAATCTAGAGATTACCTGATCCTTCATATCAGATTCTTCAGAAAATGCCAATGACTCCATCTACATTGCCCTTGCCATTCTATTGCTATAAGTCCTTGGAGGTAATCTTCAGGTTGCTTCTGTGTTTGTTGTTGCTTCTTTTGCTGCTGCTTTTTCTTCTGCTGTTGCTCTAGTTTTTGTTGCAGCTTCTGAAAGTATAAAAGGCGTCATATCAACCACATAATTGAAAGAAAAGGATAGTGCCAGATAAAATTCCTAAAAATTCAATCATCTGAACATGGTAGCACAAGAAACAGTACCAGCATACCTTCAAATCATTCCAATTGCTGTTTATGGCTTTCAGCAGATCCATGAAGCCATCCTCACCATCCAAACTCTTATTCTTAATCTGACACCACCCTGAAAGAAGCATCAGATGTCACCTATACAGTTTCAGCGCGGAACAGTGAAGGAAATTTAGAGCACAACCTTAGCAGGCATGAACAGGTAATGATGAACTATTGAATTCAAATATATACTTTCAAGAGTTTATCTATAGATTACTGAAGCTATCAGCTTCCAAACTTAGACATTTTCTTTTATTTTATATGTAGCAAAAGGGAGAGCCTAAGGGATGCAGAGTTGCTGGGAGTACAACGTAGAGTTGTTGGAGTACAGCCTTATGGACCACATCACAGCAAAACGGAAGGAAAATCAGTATGCTCTTCAAAGTTGTTGCAAACACAGAAGCAACCTTAGGGACACCATTCAGATGGGAGTCGTGGAGGGATTGACAGGCTCATCTTCTCTAGCCTTGCCCCAAGCTGCTAACACGCTGCTTCCTGTTGTCTGCTTCAACTTTGAAGAGGAGTATGGTTTCCTGTAGTAAAACAAAAAGGCGTGTTCAGATAGTGATAAATTATAGGAAAATGATAATTCATAATAGATGTCTTCCTGTGTACCCATTTGAGCAAGGTCATTGGTAACATCCATGGCAAAAACTGTTAGCCTTAGAATGCAAACAGGAATCAAATCATCAGTTTAGCCTCTCATCTGGAATAAAATAGCTGTATGTGCAGTTCACTATAGTATTACCTCTGGTTTCAGTCAGATCCATTAGTGACAAATCTAGCATCGCAAATGTGTAACTCTCATCCAAAATAAAATTGTAGCATGTGAGGTTGTTTATAATTTTACCTCCTGTTTCATGTTTCAGCGAGATCCATTGGTGTGAGATTTAGCATCACAAATGTGTACATGCTGATTCAAATATGTGCGTGGGCTGATTCAAATACTGTTGTCTCTGTTGCATGCTATAAATAACATTAGAGGAGGGAGCACGCACACACCTGAACTTCATATTAACTGGCCATGCCCCGCCGAGTGCACCAAATCAAGTACCTACAATAAACAAATTGAGCTCAGTTCCACAAGAAATAAAATACACACTCGAACAGACATCTGATTCAAGAAGTGAAGCTATGAAGAGTTGAAGAGACATGATAGCATAAACTTATATTTTGTTTTCTAAAAAAATGAGCAAAGCAAAAGAAGATACCCCAGTGGATGAACAAAGGAGCACATTCTATAGTACGAAAAATGCAAAACAACATTGGAAATCGGATGCCATGGGAGGGCAGGACCTTTGGGGGCCAACGCCAACAGTAGTAGGAACTCAAAAGGGGAAAAGCCATGGAGGCTACCGCAACCAGTAGGAGGATGTGGGAGATCTCAGCAGGGAAAAGGCAAGGGAGACCCAACACACGGACACACCACCCACGTATGAGCGGCCGCGATGAAGAGCCGCCGGATCTAAATGAAGAAAAAATCCCTAGAATGTCAGAAGCACACATAGCAGAACCAACACGGCAAGCTGAGTGCCTAAGAAGCATACCAACGCAGACGCAGAGGACGATGAGCGAGGTGAAGTCCCCACTTCAGTTCCGGCGAGCTCCGCCGAGGCCGCCCGCCGCTGCACCACGCACGCATCCAAACTCGACACCAGATCTGGATCTCCTCTAGCCCCCAACTCCTGCAAACAACACGCGCCGCGCCATTAAGCGAGCGGCGTCGCGGAGAGGCAGACGGTGAGCCGCGGTAGCCGGAAGGCGGAACGAAAGGAAATGGAGGAAGCGGAGGCCGTCCCAGAGGGCGGCCAGTCTGCCCGGCGTGGCGACGGGAAGGAGAGGAGCAGGGGCGCACCGGGTAGGAGAGGAGTAGGGGCGCGCCGGCGCTAGAGAGACACGCCGTGTCGAGCTCCACCGGGGGCACCCTCACCGGGGACGCCGCGCCGGGGCTCTCTCGCCGCCGCGCAAGACGCCCTAGCCGGGGTTGCTATGGCCCTAGCGCCGCCGCGTCTGGGGCCACCCCGTACTGGGCCCTTGCGCCGCCATGCCTGGCCGCCCTGGCCGGGGCTCGAGCCTCCCTCGGCGGAGGATGCGGCGCGCGCGACGGGGCCCGCCCTAGCCGCCGCCGAGAGAGGAGGGAGAGGGAGGAGAGGCAGTTGCGGACGCGGAGCGCTCTAGGGTTGGAGCCGATATATATTTGGCACGGAGAAGACAGCAGGACCGTAGATCTCGAAATCGAACGCGCCAAAATAATTTAGCTGACGTGGCCATGCTGTGGCCGCGCCGGCTCCAAACGCTCTCTTGTCTTTAAATATAATATAATATATAATATAAAACGGGCCGTGCCCTGCACGGCTCCGTCTATTCCTCCAAAAGCCCACCAACACTCTCCGTCCCCCCGGGCCCGCCTCTTTGGGTCTTATTGGGCCTAGGCCCTATTTGGTTGCCAAAATTTTTTAGATTTCCCGTTAATGAAGCATTGAATATAGATAAAAAAATAAAACTAATTATACAGTTTGGACGAAATTCACGGGACGAATCTTTTTAAGCCTAATTAGTCTATGATCGGATAATATTTATCAAATAACAACGAATTTGTTACAGCAGCGTTTCCCTAAATTTTTCGGGAACTCAACAGGCCCTAATTGTTTTTTTTGTTACCACAGTTCGTTCAAGGTGTGTTTAGTTCGCGAAATATTTTGGGTTTGGCTATCGTAACACTTTCGTTTATATTTATCAATTAGTGTCTAATCATGGACTAATTAGGTTTAAACTGTGTAATTAGTTTTTTCCTTCATCTATATTTAATGCTCCATGCATATATTAAACCTTTGATGTGATGGGAATCTCAACTAAGGCCGTGTTTAGTTGGCCAGATTTGGCGCCGTCCAAAACACTATAGAACACTGTGCGACACTGTAGCATTTTGTTTTTATTTGATAAAAATTGTCCAAACATTGACTAATTAGGCTCAAAACGTTTGTCTCGCAAAGTACAACAAAACCGTGTAATTAGTTTTTGATTTCATCTACATTTAGTACTCCATGCATGTGCCGGTATTTTGATGTGATAGAAAATCTTTTTTTTTATAGTAGAATTTGAGGAAATATTTAGGATCTAAAAATGGCCTAAACATGGCCTCAGCTTTCTTCCGGTACATCACATCACTTGGGTGACGGCTATCCGTTCGTCCGACTCCGTCAACCCGTCAAGTTCCTAACCCTAGACGCGGCGGCCGGCGGCCGGCGTGACTCCGGCTACCGTGCGCAACAGCGTTGGCGTGGACTCGCGCTCGCAGTCGCAGGTGCAATTAGATACACGGCGCCTGGGGCTGGGCGAGGGCGGTCGGTAGCCGAACCACGACGATCCACGCCCCCCGCAAGTCAGTTTTTTTCCCCATCTCCATACTCCTGTTTTTCTGCTTTTATCCATAGAATAGAGATTCAAACGCCTGAACCTGACGGCCAAATGCTTGGCTCAGTTGCAATTAGCTTGACCGATCTATCATTGTCCATTGTATAAACAATTGAACATGTACTGATGTGCATTTCTAGATACACGTTGAATTTTTTCATCTGCTATATATTGTACAACTTCTACAATGCGGCTAGCGGCCACGAGGATCTGCACTCCACATCCTCTCCTATCCTCCCCGTGCCTCGCCAAGAGGTACAGCCGTACAGGTCCACATCCTCTGTTTCTTTTACTCTCCTTCCCGATTGAGCGATTCATTTGGATGAGACATGCAGATAGCAATGTTCGATTAGATGTGGTGCTTGTGATCTCTTTCTGAAAGAAAAAAAAATCAATATTTGTCTACTAAAATTATTCCTGGATAGCGAAATAATAATGCCTTTTATCTTGCGCTAGTACAATAAGTAGCTGGAGCAGATCCATCCATTCAGTGGCTGGTGCACTGCATTGTGCTCATCAAAGTTGCAGACTTGCAGGTGTAAAGAATGCAGTAGTATCTTGAACCCATGCTTGTAAAGCATGCCAGTCCTGCAAAACTGTTCTGTTCTTAAGAAGCTAGCTTGGTCTCTTTAAAGAAAATTTCATTGCCCCCGCGGCATTATTTCTCGCATGCAGGCCGAGAAACACCTCGAAGGCTGGCTGCCTGGATGTGCCACCGAGCGCCCATGATACATGCCTGTGGCTATGTGCATCTCGCTAAAAATGGCTCAGATGGTTACACGTATAACTCGGAGGAACACAACCGATGAGAGGTGTTTTTTTAACATATAGTTAAATTCACTCCCACGGGGAGTCGGACCTAGGACCTGTGCTACTAAGGCACCTATGACCACTTAGCCATAGACACGTTCACATGATCAGCTTTTCTCACTGAGCTTACACTGCAATTTGTATGATTCCAGAAAAGGAAGGCCATTCCTCACAGGTTGTTAGGATGAAAGGATCTATCTAGCTAGCTAAAAAAGTTTATGAAGATTCAAGTCCTTTTTGTAATAATTAAAAAAGAACATATATTTGTTTCTGGAACAAATGAGAAACATGTGTCACGTAGCAGCTCTGATTTCTGTTCAGAGTGAGATCATGGGGGAGCAGGGCAATGTATTTTTATGATTTATGGAGAGTCGATCTAATCATGTTCAAGTCAGTGACGCTTTCAACAGTTTGCAGTTGTGAGATGTTTGTGATTAAAATTAGTGCTGAATTGCTGAATGCTTCTTGCTCTTTCGACCTTCAGCGTCAATTTAACAAAACTACCTTTTCTGTGAAGAACTTGCCTTTTATCAAGTTCCCAAAGCAAAACTCACCAATCATTTACCATCGGGTGCTGCTTTTTGTAAAAGTGGAGTTCAGTTTTTAGCTTATGGAAGTTCTCTTGCGGAGCAAGATTTTTAATATTGCATCTAACTGAAATTACTTGTTCATATGAGAACTGAGAATCATTAGTTGCAGTTGATTAGATCAAAATGATTTCTCCTCATCCCTGGTTAGCATGAAAAAGTTGAACCAAACAGCAAGTTTGTGCTCATGACATTTTTATTCAATGAATTGGAAAAATCATGGTGAAGTTGTGTGCTTGTTTGACACACAGTTCACGAGCTCTGAACCTTTGAACCTTTTCCGCAAGCTCTAAACCTTTATGTTTCGACTAATGTCTAATTCTAAACATCTGTTGCTGCATGTCAGGTGGGATGCCCTCAAGGAGATGGGTGTGGGTACGCTGCCTGTGGTGGTGTTTGGCACGGTTCACAAGCTCCGCCCCTCTCTCGCCATTGCATCTCTGCATCGTCTTTCCCAAGCCATCTGCCATGCGCAACCACGGGTACTACTGGACGTGGTGGTTTCCTTCCTATCTCTGACCAGGATTGTCGCTGCGAAAGACAAAGTGCACCGATCGAGTTGTTGTTGAGCGTGAGGGGGTTGCTGAGGAGGCAAACAGATGGTGGCCCAGTGCCTCCTCTTCCTCCAAAGTTGTCACAGCTACTCCACCTCCGCCTCTGCTGATGACATGTCATCTCCTCACTCTGCCCCGTCCCCTCCACTCCCCTTACCAATCCACCTCCACTCCTTACTATTATTATTCATCCTACCAACTCTCCTCCTGACCCCATCCACCGCTTACCCCCATGCTCCTATCTGCCCACAGATTGCCTCCGTGGGGGTCTTCCTCTGCAGGCCTTGGCGCCGCCATGGCATTCTCACCGGAGGTGCTTGCCAATGTCGTCGACGCCGGTGACCTCAGAGGTGCTGCCACTGTCACCTTCGACTGGGTGATAACTACCTCCAAATCTCGCCCATCCGTCCACACCTGCAACATTGTCATCAGGGCATTGGGGAGGAAATTTTTTTTTGATTTCTCGATGGCGCCCTTCAGATCATGCGCAGAAATTACATTTTTCCAGACCTGAAGATGCTGGAGGTCCTCGTGGATCGCCTAGTTGCCACTAGGCATGTCAGTAGGGCTGTTGAGGTGCTCAGTACCGACCAATTTGGATTTGGAATTGGGAAAGCCTGCCATAGAAAGGAGGCATTTACCGTCCTCATCAGGTATCTTTCCTGGAGGTCACATGTAGGTCTTGCTAGCTCGCTTTTGCAGGCTGCTCGCAAGGAGTTTCTTGGTCTTGATAACCATGTGCACAATGATGTCATGGGTGGCTGGGCTAGGTTTAGAGTGTTGATAAATTGCAGGAGGTTTTGACAAAGATGCAGGAGGATGGGCTGGTTTCAGATGAGGTTTCACATTGCCATTTAATTGCGGTATCGGATAGAGCCAGGCAGACTGAGACGCACTCAGGGAGTTTGAGAATATCATACATATGAGATATGGTCCAACTACGGTGACCTACAATGCACTTATTTTCAATTTTATTTCTGTTGGGGATTTACATATGTGCATCAAAGATTACAAGGATATGATGGAAAAGAATTATTTATATGCCGTTTTGACTTTTTTTGGTTCATCCATTTTGTTATGTATCTCGACATATTATTTATCTCGATGCATAGTGAAATGCATGTACCAAAAAGTCCCAGCGACATAATTTGGGACGGAGGGAGTATATAATATGCATCTGCCAGGCTGAATCCGGCTCGAAACCCCTCCACCCGCCGGCCCCTTTCTCTTTTTTCTTTGCGCTCTAATTGGTTACATACTTACATGTACACTTGTTGCTGACTCAACATTTTTATGTTGAGTGAGTAGCTGGAAAACACAATGAATTGAAATGAGACAATCAAATGCTCGAACAGCAGCAAATATGCAGGGACTTGCAGCTGTATACTCCATATGTTGCTAAATGAAACTAGCTGCTACATGAGCTTCAGTTTTTATATGTATGTCTTTTTCAGTTCTATATGCTATTTGAACTTTGGTCATAAAGCATAGAGTGCTCACTGACCATCATGCTATTTCAGTTGCCTTCCTGTTTCGTGTATGTACCAAAATGAAATATGTTCATCCTTTGATAACTGTACATGTCCTTTGGATAGCTTTTATATTAGTAGCATTAGTGGACAGTATAATTATTGAAGTGGTTGATAAGTTGGAAGACTTTGATTTGAGGAAAAGTCTATTCGTTGAAGTTTGGATTTAGCCGTCGAACTATAAAACCAGACATGCACAACTCTCCAACAATTAAACCCGGACAGCTTCGATGGTTTCAAAAGTGGTTTTGAGTATATATGTGGTTCCTAAAAATAATAAAATAATAGGTAAATCGCTAAAATTCATAATTGATTCTTTTTAAATAAGAAAATATGAAATTGGTACCAATTTTTTTTTTCTAAACATATAATCTATCTTATCGATATCTAAAGCTTTGGTTTTGGTAATTTATTCATCCGAGTTCAATCGAACAATTCAAAAATTTTGATTTTTGAATAGTATTTTGTGACAAAAAAATGTTTTCAAATGAAACAGTTGTCCACTACAAAGTTGTAGATTAAATTTAAAAATATGAGATCCTCAAATACAATTTTAGGACCGTAAATGTTTTCAAATAAAAACGTTAACAAGTACAAATTTATCAAGATTTACAACTTTAGTTTTGGTGATTGCTCCATTGGAGTTCGGGCCCGTTCGGCTGTGCTGATAAGCCGGCTGAAAAACACTGTTGGCTGATTTGTTGTGAGAGAAAAATACTGTTCCGGCTGAAAAAACAAGCTGGAAAAGACGGATTATAAGCCGGATGAACAGAGCCTCGGTCAAACAATTCAAAAAAATTGAATTTCAAAATAAGAGAAATTCAAACAGATTTTTGGGATTGTCAATAATTTGAAATGAAATAGTTCATCAACTACAAAGTTGGTTTTTTTGTCATTTCTCCATCCGAGTTCGCTCGAACAATTCGGAGAAAAGGAATTCCAAAATATAAGAGCTTCAAACACATAGATTATGTTTTAAATAGAATAACATTTAAATTTATAAGAATTCATAACTAATTTATTTAGATATATAGGTTATATTCTTAGGAAATTATTTGTACCAATTTTATATTTTCCGATTTGAAATGAATTATGGAGATTCACTTACTATTTTTAGAAAAAAAATACTTGAAACTGCCTTTGAAGCCAGCCAAGGGCTAAAGTTATATTTATCTATCTAGAACAAAAAAAATTGTATATAAAATTCCTATAATTATTATTAGGAGTAGTCAAAAACTGGAGTCCTCCAAATTCCAAAAACAAATTACTACAGTAAGTAGTTTACTGTAGTAGTCGTTGCGGCCCGGCCTGGTCCGAAAGATTGCTCCCCTACCCAGTAGAAATTCCATTTCATTCCCCTCCCGGCTCCCGGCCTCCCATCCCTCCCCGCGCGCCAGGCCACCGAACAGAAAACGAAAATCCCCGCCTCCCCACCCAAACCCCACTTCCTCCGCCGCCGACATCCGCCGCCCGCCACCGCACTCGAGGATGGCGATGGTTCAGTCCGGGATGGTGCGCGCGATGCGGGGGGATGGTCCGCCTCCCCCCAATGCGTCCCCAGTTCTACGTGAAGCCGGCTCTCGATCAGCTCTAGCGGACCAACGTCTGGTGGGAGAGGAGGAGGGCCCATGGCCTGGCGGCCACCGGCGGCGGCGATAGCGACAGCGACACCGACGACTCCGCCCCACCTGGCGACACCTCGATGACCGTCGACTTGACAAAGTATTCTGTCACCACCGCGCGGCTTGAGCCAGCGGCCACCCTGGCCTTCGCCGCCACCCAATCCCAAGACCCTACCATGTCACTCGTGGCCGCGTCCTTTGCTGAGCTGGTCCGCCAGATCAACATGGACATCGCCCGCCTAAGGACCAAGCGGGAGAGGGTGGAAGAGGCATCAAAAGTAATGAGCGACTTCGCCAAGGTCTACGGCATCAACAAACCAGTGCCACCCCCCAGCGCCGCAGGTGGATCTTCAGCCTGCTCCATGCCGTCGTCGTCGTGGCGCTTCTGCTGCCGATCTGTCTGGTCGTTTACAGCCACTTCTTTCCTGAACAATGGGCTGCCCAAAAAGACGCCATGGTTGCAGACTATGTGAACAGCTTCAAATACCAGACCTCTGGAGGCATCTTTGGAGAGACCATGGTTCAGAAGCAGCAGAGGGTGATCGCTGAGGCGCAGCGGCAGAAGCGGGCGGAGGAGAGGAAGAAGATGGCCGAGGAGGAGCGCTTGAAGAGAGAGGAGGAGTGCAAGAGGAAGAAGGAGGAGGACGAGGCGAGGTGGAGAACCGAGGCTCTCGCAGAGCGCCTCATGACCCCATGGGGGCGCATCCTCTACCGCGCCAACATCGGCGATCGCCGCTTCGAGCGTTACCGGCGCCCATAGTCCAACTTCCTTTACTGGTATCTGGTGCGTCAAACAGTCAGAATGCTTCTGGTTTCAGGTTTCAGAGAGTAGCTTAACATGGGTGGAACTTAAAACGTCCTTTTGTGTGCGACAGACATCTGGTTTTTGGAAGAGAACCTGATCTCTTTGGTTCCTGAATGAAACCATTTCTTCTGCCTTTGCTGGATGTGTGGGATTCTGACCCTGAGCAATGGCTGGCATATTTTTTTCTTTCAGTGTTTCTCATAATGTGTTATTGTGCTGCTTTCTTTTGTGTCACCAAATCATTTGAAGCGCATTGTTCTGCTGTTTTATCCTGCTTGATTTTTTCATGTTTTTGTAGAACAGGATGCCAACTGCCTCATGAAAACTTCTGTCCAATGAAACTGCAAGTGTGGCTTGGTCCATATCTGACCCTTTTTGTTGCTGGTAATTTGGTTTGTCTAGGAAGCTGTGATCAATTGATAAGTTGGGTCCCTGTTTGACCCATGATTTATTTTGATTCACATGTTGTGGTCCTTTCGGTGCCTTTCATATTGGTTTCTCTGTTAGGTGTACTGTTAACTCGCTTTATTATTTTAGGAGCAGAACTGGAAGCTAGCTACTTTTTTTGGAGAAATACAGCAATTTTAGTCTGTTGATGAATGTCAATATCTGAATAAGCTACTTTTCTATCATGTAATCCGAAGTTACATATCCCTTCATATTTGCTATCAATATCCGAAGTTACATATCCCGTCATGTTTGCTGATTGTTGGTGCTTCTATCATATAATGTGACTTTGACAATTTTTTTAGCCTTATGCAGCTATGTAAAAATGGCAAATTAGTAATTCCTTAACTACATGCAGATCGGAGGCTGTAGAGCAGAACTTATTGCTGTTAGTATCAATGTGCCAGTCCACAGTCATGTTCTGTTTTGGATCCCAGCAAGCTGACATCACTTTCAATGATCACCATTCAGACAAATTATTTATGACTTTAAAATTAACACCATGCTAGAGCCTGGAGGGCATATTATTTAAGTTTTTGTGGCCACACAAGTCATTTTTGCAGTCAGGCTACATTGCTTGAAAATAATAGAAGTTTTTTCGATTGATGACAAGATCAGCAATATTCTAAGTTTCTATGGTCACATGACATTATTTGCTATCAGACTAAATTCTAGAGGTTTTCATGGTTCACTAGTTTTATCATTATGAACTAAGAGTTTGCAGGTTGACAAGATTTTTGCATTCACATGTGTTATTTGTATTCAGGAAACTTGAATGCAAATAGGTTGTTTCAATTTGTTGTGGTCCCAGACCGGGATGATCAATGTCCTGAAGGTGAAATATATTTGCTTTCCATTTGTTAGAATGACGCATTTTCATATTGTTTGTGTCAACAAATGGAATTCCAAATGTCTTTGATTGGCAGCAACCAGGTTCTGTTTTCATTTTGTTTCAAAAATAGAATCCCTCGTATTTACATGGTACTTGATTCATGTTGGTTTCTCTTCCCAGTTCCGTATTTTGTAGGATACAAGCAAAAAAGATGGCACAAGTGACTGTGATAAAATGCCACAGCTCACAGATTTGCATCGATTTGGATATCCAGTGTTCACTTCTCATTGAAAGAGGACAGCCCCCTCCTATGCTTAAAAATAAAGGGAGAATATTTTACTGTTCTTCAATTAATGGATGCTGTTTGGGCCTCTGGTGGAGCCTCTGGTTAACTGACCAGGCCTTACTGCTATGGTGCTACGTTGTTTCCAAAAGATCCAATATGAAATTGTCTGAACTGAAGCATAATAGGTCAAATGTTTAACATTTCAACTTTGATTTTGTTGTAAATGGGATAATCAATTGAAGTTAGTTTTTTTTTAAACAAAGAATTAAAGTTAAATTTCAGACTGAAGATAGAACACTGGGTGGGTGCAGGTACAGAGTTGGAGGAACTCTTATACTTGATTTCTCTCGTTCTTATGTCTGTCTGTCTCATGCTTTGATGCACACTTAGGTAGAGGAACGAATATGCAGCGGACCTTGGTTGCAATAGCAAAACTTTTTTTTGTGCAACAAAATATCCGTCACTGGTCTTGTTTTGTGCCAAAAAAAAAAGTGTCAGTAGCCCATTTTCGTAAACGGCTCTTTCTTTAGAATTTTGGTTGAAGATATTTCCAAATAAAGAAAGGGACACGTCACACGTGGGTTACCTTCTCAGATACTCCTACTGCGTGTCCTCCATCTTCCGTTAGAGCTGGTACAGTAAAGAGACATAAGTGGCTGTGTATGCTGATAAGGAGGAGACATGAGGTGAGAGAGAAGAAGCCGACTGAGCCGGCTTAGACATAAGAACCAAGAAACCTTATGAGAGAGATAAGTGAACCATGTATTAATGGTAAAGAGCTAATTACTATATGAGTAGGCTGAGAAAAGGGCTGTAAAGATCCATACAACCAGCAGCAGGCTGTATTATTAGCCTTGCTCTTAGAATTTGATTAGGAAAGACAAGCACGAGCAGACGAGGTCCTGCCTCACGCGCTCCAAATAGGAGGGCTTGAGTCTTTCCGATACAGTCCTGTGCACCTCTATCGCGGCCCCCTTTTCTGTTCCAGCGGGCACATGAAGCCGCGGAGCCAAATGAGTCGATGTACATGTACCATCATCACAGACGCGTTTATCTACACACGTTTGTGATGAAGAGTCATGACAGACACATTTTAAATGCACACATCTGAGATAACTCCTCATCACAGATGTGTGTAGATAAAACCGTCGGTAATGAGTTACCACATACGTGTATGTGCTAAGTACATATCATAGACGCATAAAATCAACACACATCTGTATTATCGCATGAAATCAACACACATCTGTATTATTATGAGGTTATCGTAGACGCGTGTTTATGCATTTGTGATTTGCGGTCATCACACACGCTATGGGAGACGCGACAAACCCGCGTCTATGGTATTCGTTTAGATGCGTCTGTAATGTGCTTTTCTGATATAGTGAATAATGAACATATGATCCAAGTTGACTTTGTTGACGAGCTCAATTTACAATGAGGTACATAATCACGATAATACAAATAGAAAGGCACAATAGCAAGGATGTAGAATTACCACAATGTGGTGTCGAGCAATTCTGATATAGATGACTTGTTGCTATGACGATAAAACCATAAAATGGATACGAGAATCAGGATAGATAGTTACTAAAATTTACCGTAAAATAATTATGATATTTTAAATGGCTGGATACAATAGTCATGATGGGTATTTACTACAATTTGGCGTCATGTCAAGCAATTCTGATAAACTTGTTGATATGACGACAAAACCAACTTACCATAAAATAATTATGATATTTTGATTTTTGAATGCCTAGATACGATAATCAAGATGGATGTTTTATTATTTTTCATTCTATATGATGTGATAGTCCTGGAATGGCTGTGTTTAGTTTCTAAATTTGGAGTGCCAAATTTCACTGTAGTGCACTGTAGCATTTCGTTTGTATTTGATAATAATTATCCAACCGTTAACTAATTAGGCTCAAAACGTTCGTCTCGCAAAGTACAACCAAACTGTGCAATTAGTTTTTGATTTTATCCACATTTAATACTCCATGCATGTATCGCAAGTTTGATGTGATGGAAAATCTTTTTTTTTTGCATAGTGTACTTTTCAATGCAACTAAACACAGCCAATGGTATGAAACTCTCAACTGATAATGACCAGGGGCTTTAATTTGCTATTGTACTCCCAAATGAATACAGGCTGTTCATTTTATTTGAACTGAACGCTTACAATCACCTATTACGTCCTAAGAGGTAACAGATAACATATTTTTCTCCTGAGGAAAGGTTTCATGTTGGTGAACAGTTTATCATAATTAGGTCGTTGGTTACCATAGTTTTCAGTGTTTACTCACAAAGGTAAAAACACGCAGACACACACAACGAAGATAGGGTTGTGATGCTCCATTCGTGCTTATCTGATTACGCGTGTTCATACAAAGTGTTCAGCCAGATTCTTCAAAGCCCTGTTCATCAAATCTTCAATGTGAATGGAACAGCTCATTGGCATCGAGGACACGTGCAAGGGTTCAGTCACTCATTCGGAATTTTAGGGAAGTGACGATAGCAGTCAGAAAAACGTTCATAGAGGACACATATAAAGGTTAATACAATTTCTGCTTCACGGCGTGCTTTGCTGGCATAGGGCATGAAACAGATATCCCAGACTCCCAAGCCGTAGCAAAGCGAACAATTGCAATTATCTCGTACTAATACCGTAGCGGTTCAAACAAGACAGAAACCACAAGCAAGTTAATACAATTTCTGCTCCACAACCACGGATCTGAGTGACTGCTCAGATACCAAGCCAGCCATATAAACAGAAAGAGATAGTTGCCCATCAGCCATTAAACAAACTAGGTTGGCCGTACATGACCCTTATCTTTGCGGCTTCGTACAACCACTTCACAGGCAATGACACTGGCAGCGGAAACTGAAAGAATAACATAGCAAGACCACTCCAGGGTTTTGTAAAACCTTGAGGCCCACCTAAGGTTTTCCCTAACAAATACATGGATAAAACATATCAGAAACATTTGTGTTAAGCCAATCAAAATAGAGTCTAGTGCCTCTACCTCATAATTTCATCTTCAATCTTGTATCTTTTCACATCATCTCGGATACGTTCCACATCAAATGGCGTCCTCAGAATGGCATTGTCATTCTGTTAAATGTACAAGCCATTGTTAATATTATTAATAATATATATAAAGAAAAAGGTAAAACAATAGTGGAGCAAGGTTCAACCATGATGAGAATTCAACCTGGTACCCAAGGCCCCAAGTATGTTAACTTTATACTATATATGCAAACCATATTCCATATACACATACTACATCAGTGTAGCTAGTGCCAAGGTACCTGCATTGCACTATTTGCTCTACTATAATAGATGGTGGACACAGCAGCACATTACAAACAACAACACAGCTAAGCAAAGGCTTAACAACAATTCTAATTAGCCCACCCAAAAACATTATAATAGGCCCAAGAGACCCAAGAGACAAGCCAGCCATGTTCATAGTCCGGTTATTGAGGGTGAATGTGGGTTTGCAACTCAAACCGCATGATTAACACCCCGAGCAGGTTGGGTTGGTTTCTAGGCGGCTTCAGAATGATTTCAAGCATTCACTGGATTGGGCAGTCCAGGTGGTACGGCAGGTTTCACACAAGGCCATCGCCCATAGCCAGATAACCTGTCACTGCCGCATGCCCACCGCTCTGTCGAACTTCGTAGATGAAGAACGGATGAACTGTCTAAGTCTGCAAGTCTGAAACTCATCAGTCTTCAGACTTGTCAGGAGGACAAGAACTATGTAAATAGAGAGTATCATAAACAGAAAAGCAATGGTTCTGCAACCAAGATACTGAAGAAGAAAATGAAATAACCATGAAACTCTTGTTCCCTCCATTCCAGCTTGGGATTATAAATCCCCGGTTAAGAATTTCAGCAACAGTTAATGTAAACCTTCAGCGTTAAATTAATGTGAGTGCAATTATAAACCTTCACCGTTAAACTATTTCAAAAGATCACAGACATTCATCCAATTGACTTCCCCTCCGAGTTCAGGGCTTTACTACTCATGTCTTCAGACTTTCAGAGTTTCAGGCTCGCAAGACTTGATGGTTATTCTCCCTCCTCCATCTATGAGGCCTGACTGCCATTATGGTTCAGTCGCCACAGCCGTGGCTGTGGGCTGTGGCCCCGGGCCTGGTGGTTAATGTTAGTGCCCTGAGCAATGGCAAGGATACCGAGGCTGAGGATTGCACGCTACACCGACCCTGCTGTCCACCGACAGGGGAGCGAAGGTGGCAGTACATGGAACGACAAGTTATGGCTCATCGTCAGCGCTGTTGGACTGGCGACTAGGGACACCACCTCCCTGAAGCTTCTGTGATGGCTCTGCGCCTCTGCCAGCATCTACCGCCACACCCTACAGCTTGTACTAGCCTGGTTTACCGGTTTCCTCAGGTTGAACATGCTACCCGGTCAAACTATATATGAACTACAAATATGGTTCTCTCTGGGCTGAACCCGGGTTGGCTGCCAGTTTTGCCCAAACCATAAACAGGGCAAGTTTGGGAGGAGATGATGGAATATATACTGGCCTCTAGGGGTTCTCCTTACAGGTGCCAACAGAGAGATTTTTCGAGTTAAGCAGCAAGAGGTTGGGGAGTTCTATCAAAGTTTTGCCATAACACAATTGGATAATCATTTTGAGTGGGAAATAGTAAATGTATATGGACTGGCACAGGATGACAGGAAGATGGAGTTTATCTCGGAGCTACAAACCAAAATCACAAACACACAGGGACTTATTCTGTTGGGAGGAGATTTTAACTTGGTTAGAAGAGTGGCTAAGAAATCATTTGGAAATGTCGAGGTAAGATTTATCTACGCTTTTAATAACATGATTGACACCACATAGTTGAGAGAGCTCGAAAGATCAGGAAGCAGATACACATGGACTGATAATCAGATTGCCCCAATCATGTATGTCCTAGATAGGGTGCTGGTTAACAATTCCTGGGATGACAAGTTTAATTTGGCTCATGTGCATACCAACCCGAGGCTGGGACCAGACCATAACCCCCTAATTGTGGATACTGGAGGAGCCTTGGTACATCAACATTACTATTTCAGATTTAAAATGCTGGCTACCTAGAGCAAGGAGGTTTTGTAGAGTGGGTAAAAGGAAGATGGCCAGAGCGGTTCAAGCAACGACCACTTGACCATTGGCATGTGGTCTCTAGGAAGCTAAGGTGGACAATCAAAGGCTGGGGCTCCAATCAAGAGAGCCAGAAACATGGACAGAAATCTTTTTGGAAGGTCGAAATTGGACTTGACGAGTGAAAAAAGAGATTTAATAGCAAACCAAGAATGGCAAACTAGATGTCAGTTAGACAGAGTAAACCGAACATTCCCAAACCTTTTACTAACTCACAAAGTTACATGAATCATGTTTTTACTAACCACGTTTCGCATCAAGCATTATCAGCAGTTGTGTACAGAGTATGCGCTTATTGTTTTAGGGGAGATTAATGCTTAATAAAAATTACATACATACTCTTATTTATTGAAGGTGATGCGCACTAAGGAATAAACTTCTAATTAAAGGAATGGATGGAGTCATGCAGGCCCAATCTTAAGATAATATGGTCCCAATCTAGTGTCCCCTGTCCCCTTCTTAACATTTCCTTTGGTAGCACTAAATTCAAGGATAGGGATGAAGTGCACCCTTGCTGATTGTCAGTGCCACCGTAGTGATCCGAGACTGGAATCCTCACTAGCTCGATCTCCAGATAGCTCAACCAGAAAATTAAAGTTGGAATCGGCAGCTCAACATACAAAAGTCAATAGTTTGGAGGAGGATCTACACACGAGTTTAGTGCAGTAGAGAGGGAAAAAAAACTATGTTTGGCAGGATTTGGCGCAACTTCAATTTCAGTATGGCGGAAGGCGGGCATATTATCAATCATCAGCAGGAGTACAAGGCATACATGCATGCAATGGAGCAGAGGTGCTAATAGAATTAACCTGACCGCGGGTGGTGCCGAGAAACCGAGAGAGCGCCGGCGGCGGCGGCGGAACACCGGGACCCGGGTGCCGGCGGAGAGCAAAAGCCGCAGCAGGGCCCCACATCCTCGTCGTGAGGCTGCGAAGCGCCATATCAATACCTAGATTCTCTAGACTACGCGGCGGCTAGGGTTCGGGGAAGAAGAGGGAGGGGCGGCGTCGGCACGGAGGGGGATTTGGAATAGAAAAAACGGGGAAAAAGAAAAACGTGGGTGCCGTGTGACAAGGGAAAGAAAAAAAAAAGCTGGGCTGGGCCTGGGAACGGAAGGATGGGCCTGGTAGGCTGACATGTTTGCTTCTGTTGCTTTCAATAAAGAGAGATTTACTTATATGGCCTCAAAAAAAAAAAAAACTCGGGCTTCCTCGTGTGACCTCTTTTTTTCTTAACTTACCTATCAGGTCTGAAAATGAATTTCGCTTACCTAAATGCGCTTCTGTCTATTTCAGCTACTTAACGGTGAAAAAGGATTAAAGTGCTAATTTTAGTTTATCTGTTTTATATTTGAGTAATATTGTCCATGGTTTAAAGTGTTCAGAATTGCATAAAATTAAATATATTATTTCTGAACATGCAATTACCTTAGTTACAAGTTTTCATTTGTTTTAAAATCCACTAAATAAAATAGCTTCTGGTTTAATTTTTTATGGCTCTTATCTTAGACGCCACCGCAAAACATATATTACTCATAGTCTGCTGTTCAAAACCTCGACGCACGGATAAGGCTGGCTAACGAGCCAGGCTCGTTTTGGCTCGTTAGGATAACGAGCCAGCTCGGCTCGGCTCGTTATCTTAACGAGCCAGAAAGCCAGCTCGAGCTGGCTCGTTAAGCTCGCGAGCCAGGTAAAAAAATATACAAAATATAATATTTGTATTTATCTAAAGCATAAAAATATTAATAATATAAAAATAATATATTCAATAGCCTTAAATCGAACAAAATATTCATATGAGCTAACATATCATCTATTTGTGAAGTGCAAAACATGAAGTAATACAAAACTAATATAAGTTATGATGACTTTTTCTCTAAAACTACGACTCGTTTGGCTCACGAGCGGCTCACGAGCCAGCTCGAGTTGGCTCGTTATAGCTAACGAGCTAAAATCCTGGCTCGGCTCGGCTCGTTGTCATAACGAGCCGAGCTGAGCCGAGCCAGCCACGAGCCGAGCGAGCTAATGAGCTTCGAGTTTTTCGTCCAGCCTTACGCACGGACTTAACAAAAACATCTTTGCTGCAGCATTGTCGGCCCCGTTCATTTCGCTTTGGTTCACGTTGATGCTTGTGCTGAAATGCTACGAGGGAAATATTGTTCGTTCGCTAAAAAGTACTGCTGAAGTAGTGTAGCAGAACAGGGCCATATTACCACGTTCGCTTTGCTGAAAAGCCAAACTGAAAAGTATTGTTCGCTGATTTGTCGTGAGAGAAAAATATTGTTCCTTCGCTGAAAAAATACAGCTGATAAGTCAAGCAAACATAGTCAAACCGCCGCATGGGCGAATGTCGATACAGGACCTACATGGTTCTGTATCAGGTCGACTACTGTCCAAGGGCCTATCCCGGGGCCATGGTCAAGATCGAAGGGCACTGTAACAGAACCGCCCAATTATACGAAATTAAGTAGGAAAATCATCCAACGGAAGGACAATTCAACAAACTTAAGCCCGTATAACCCGGTAGTCCGTGAAATCTCGACGGATTTCAAACCATTTCTCATAACAGCCAAGATCGTACTAAGTTTAACGGTTACCATCATAAGTTACATAAAAATTCGCGGCATAAAATACATCGGAGTTTAAACATAGTTATTACAAAACAGGTTTGAATAAAAGTAGCGGAAGCGGTAGTTCAAATCACGCACACACACAATATTTTGGAATAAAGTGCCAGCTTGTGATCATCTCCAGCAAAAGCATCAGACGAGAAGTACGAATGACCATTGCCCATGGTCCTATGCTTCGCCCATTGCAGGATAGAGACAATTGATACAATAACCGTAGTACATCTGTCCATCTGCAACAAGTGGGAACAAAGCCCTGAGTACGAGAAGATACTCAGCTAGACTTACCCGTCATAAACCAGAAATAAAAGACACCAATGAACATGATAGGCTTTCTGGTGGGATAGCTGACTCATTTGCAAAAGGCATTTTTAGCATTTAGGAAAACTTTTACAAAAGCTTTGCATCAAGTTAAATCTTTATTAACCTGTCAACTACATTTGCACCTGTACTAAAGTAGTATGTAATTAAACAGATAATGATAACCAATGATCATTAACAACTTTCATTATGTCATATTTCATATAACTGTCCAAGAGTTCCATCAATATTACTACAATGAAGTAGCTCAAGTCAAGTGTTCACTATCCAGTGAACGATGGCGATTCGAATCGATTATTAACCAGCTGGTAAGTTATTCCTCACACAAACCTCACTCACCCGCTAAAGTGAGGTGTTGGTCGCCGAGTCAACCATTCAGGTAAAGTCACGAGCTTGCCAGGAATCACTTGTACCCGGGGGCCGCCCGACTGCTCTTTGGCCTTATCATCGCGCCCCCGTATCCTGCCACTACTGCTCCGGTACAGTGCGTTGCGGGCAATCCACTCGGCCCGAATAATATCCCAGTTTCGCGGTCGGAAGGTACTTTATCCGGCCAACTAAATGTGAGGCATGCGTTCAACATGACCCGAGGGACAACAACGGACGGTCCTTAACCGACACAGACGGAAAACACTACAGTCCGAAACCCTGCAAGTTTCCGTCCGGTCTCAAATTCATTTCACACTTAGTTATACCATGACTTCATAGTCAACCAAACAGATCCAGGTAACCACCTATAGCTCGCAGGTGACAGGAAATCACCCGACTTCTACCGGTCTAAGCCAGCTAAGCATTGACTTGACTGCGGATACCAGGGTAACAAGGATATGGTATAACAAAGGTAAGCAAGGTATAATGCAGCAACGTTTGCAAACAACTTCTAAACGTAATGCATCAAATTAAGTAAAGTTAATAATAAATTATTTGCAAAACGGGAGAGAAATGCTCCGGGGCTTGCCTCTCTCGAAGGAACTTGGACGGTGATCGGGGCACTCCGGGAGATCTTCACCGACCTCTTCTTCGGCTTCTGTCACCTCCTGCTGCTGCACCTCGATCTGCTCCTCTGGCTCCTCGGGTACGACTGGGTTCTCGGTTTGCGATCCTGTATGATGCAATGTACGTAAGTGATTATGCAAGTGTGCATCGAAGGAGATGAATGCAATGAATATGTTGAAATGCAAGGTAGTCAACATCATCCAAGAAACTATACACTACAAGCACATGTCATCTACTGCATTCTCTTCTACTACTATTATGTTAAGTTAACCTATCTTATGAAATGCTTCAAAGATACACCAAAGCCTTACTAATTTCTTAATCACACTTAAAGCAACACTTGCTTAAACCCTAAGTAATAATAGGTTTGAATAGCAACATATATTTCTGATGCACCTAAAAATCTAAGAAACATAATACTACTCTAAACAGACTACCATAAAAATTTCATGGCATTTGGATAAGTAAACTATCCTATACAAAAATGACAAGCTATAGCATAAAAATGAGCATGAAATTACTTTGTACTATGAAAAGTGTCAAACAACAGAATTAATATTTTTCCTAGGTTCTTCATAGCATACTATGACTGTACAAAAATTTTCACATGCATGTTTTATACAAAGTTTGCTCTCTAGCAAAAATAACAAAATTCAGCCATTAAAGGCACTTGAACTACACCTCAACATTTTTCCACAGCACATGTATGGAACATATTTTTCTTAGGAAGTACATGATATATGAAGATTAATAAACTTAAAATCATATTTTTCTGATACATATAGGATTTACTAGCTATTTTATAAGATGTCAGCAATATTTAGAAGTAATTAAAGCTCTATAGAAAAGTATTCCAAAAATAACAAGCAATATTTTTAGATTGTAGATCTAGTTCCAATGAATCCATAGAAATTTATTTCGCAATTTTTGGAGTATATTTAATCACCCAAACAATTTCTAAAGCATTTTTATTTCCACTTAATAAAAGAAAAGAAACTGAAAATTCTTTATTTGAAAACGGGCCGGCACAGTACGGGGCAAACGGCCCGGTCCGGCTCAGCCCAAGAACGCGCGCGCGGGAGAAAGAAAACGGGCCGTCTCCTGTTGGAGCAGGCCGGCCTAGTCGACCGCTTCAGACGCAGGTGAGCGGGGCCAGCGCGCGCGGCCGAGCCGGTGCTCGTCACCGCGGCGGCGCGACGGCCGCCGACGGCCAGCGGCTGCTTCCGTGCCTGAGCGAGCAAGGCGAGGCGCGCAACACGATCGCGGGGACACGGTGAACATCGACGCGCAATTCGATAGAGATGGGGAGGAGCGGAGGCGACGGTGGCCGGAGCGCAAGCGCGGCGGCTCCGTCACAGTGGCGCGGCGAGGAAGCCAAATTGGTGTCCTACCGGAGTGAGCAAGGCGATGGTGGCGCTCGTTCGGAGGAGGCAAGGGAGTGGCGAAGCTTGGTGCAAGACGAATTTGGTGGCGGTGGAGGGTCGATGTCGGAACGGGGGGAGCGGAGGTGGAGCTCTCGGCGGCGAGCCGCTCGCCCGCTCGGTTTTTGGAGAGGAGAAATGGATGACGAGCGGGAGTGCGAGTGAGGGGGCGAGGAGGGTTCGGGCAGGCGCACTTGAGCGCGCTCAAGCTGGCAGGAGGGCAGAGCGGAGGCGACGCGCGGCGGCTCCGACGGCGCATGGCCGACACGCGGCGAGCGCGGTCTACCGCGGCGTCCAGCGATGCGCGCGAGCGGGCGGGAGGAGGCGGCCGAGCGGACGCGGGCCGAGCCGAGGCGGCGGCTGCGGCGCGCGCGCGCGGGGTGGCGCGGGCCGTTTCGGCCAGCGGGCCGAAAACGAGGCGGCGGCCCGTTTAGGTTAGAATTTAAATTTTCCTTTTCATATTTTCAAATAATCTCAAATAATAGTTTTCAAATCTCATTTTGAGCAAGAAAAGGACCTTTTCTGAAAATGACCCAAAAATGAAAGTTGCTTAGAATTTAATTCTCTACAACTTTGCTTTTAAGACCAAAGTCCAAATCTGGATAGATTTTGATTTTTAGAATAAAAGCTAATTTAGAGAGGATTTTGGAATATTTTCAAATAACATTTTTAAAACAAATCTTTGACAAAACTTTGAGTGATTTAGTGGCTCCAAAAATTTCCTTATCATTCTAAGTGATATGAAATTTATAGTTGCACAAAATTTTGATGGAATGTGATTAGCACATTAATATATTATATCTCAAATACCACTTTCTAAGCTTTTATTTCACTCAAATTATAATATTAACATGTATGATTAGGATGATATGAAATGCCATGCATACGATTGTCATGCAAATGCTTGCGTAACACCGGAGTGTTACAGCCCTCCCCCCTTATAAAAATCTCGTCCCGAGATTTGGGTTACGAACCATTTATTATAAAAATCTTCGTATGCTTTTTGTAAGTATTCACCCGTTTCCCACGATACATCTCCCTCATCATGATGACTCCATTGTATCTTATATGTTTTCACCACACTGTTTCGAGTAGCCCTTTCTTTGGAATCCAAAACTCGAATTGGCTGCTCACGATACACCAGATCTGACTTAAGTTTTATGCCTCGAGGTTCAATTATTTCCTCTGGAATGCGCAAACATTTCTTGAGATGTGATACGTGAAAAATTGGGAATATAGCACCCATTGATTCTGGTAATTCCAATTTATAAGCCACTGGACCCTTCCTTTCTAAGATTTTGTAGGGTCCTACAAATCTGGCGGCAAGCTTTCTACATATTCCAAACCGCTTCTTCTTCATTGACATGACTTTCAGATAAATATAGTCTCCAACTTCAAACACAAGTGGTCTCCTTCTTTTATCCGCATAACTTTTCTGACGTGACTGAGCTGCTCTCATATTTTGCTGAATGATATGAACTTTCTTTTCGGATTCTTCCACGAAGTCAATACCATAATACCTTCTTTCCCCTAGCTCAAACCAGTTTAAAGGTGTTCTACACTTTCGTCCATACAAAGCCTCAAAAGGTGCCATTTTGATACTTTCTTGATAGCTATTATTATATGCGAATTCTGCTAGAGGTAACCATGACTCCCATGAACCTCTGGAAGACAACACACAAGCTCTCAACATATCTTCTAAAACAGCATTAACTCTTTCAGTCTGACCATCTGTTTGAGGATGATAGGCAGTGCTACGAATCAGACTAGTCCCCAAACCTTTGTGCAAATGCTCCCAAAAGTGAGCAGTGAACTGTGACCCTCTGTCAGACACTATAGTCTTCGGTATGCCATGCAATCTCACAATCTCTGCAATATACTTTTCTGCATATTGAGGTGGTCTATAAACTGTCTTGACAGGCAAAAAGTGAGCGGTCTTGGTAAGACGGTCCACGATTACCCAAATCGAATCATGGCCTTTCTGAGTAGTGAGCAAACCTGTGATGAAATCCATACTTATATCATCCCACTTCCAACTAGATACTGACAAAGGTTGCAACAATCCAGCAGGTTTCATGTGAATAGCTTTCACTCGACAACATGTGTCACATCTGGCCACATAGGCTGCAATTTCCTTCTTCATCTTTGTCCACCAAAAACGAGGTCTTAGTTTGATACATTTTACTACTGCCAGGATGAATGGATAACTTAGAGTGATGAGCTTCGTCCATAATTTTATTCTTAAGCTCTCTATCCTTTGGAACAACAAGACGGTTGTCGAACCACAACACGTCCTGCTTGTCCACTCTGAAGTGTTTTGAAGGTTCTTCTTTAATTTTCCTTTTTATGTGGAATATCCCTTTGTCTGCTTTCTGACCTTCTATTATCTTACTCTCCAAGGTGCAACTGATCTGAATACTATGTAACACGACAGGGTGCATTAGATTAAAACCATCTTCGAGTAAGGGTTGCATATTCAGACAATGCGACTTTCTACTCAAAGCATCGGCTACCACATTGGCTTTCCTAGGGTGATACTGTACATTCAGGTTGTAATCTTTAATTAGTTCTAACCATTTTCGCTGTCTCATGTTCAATTCTGGTTGGGTGAAAATGTACTTGAGACTCTTGTGATCGGTGAAAACATTGCACACATTACCAAGTAAATAGTGTCTCCAAATCTTTAAGGCATGTACCACGGCGGCAAGCTCAAGATCATGTGTCGGATAATTGATTTCATGTTTTCTCAACCGACGGGAGGCATAAGCAATGACTCTTCCTTCTTGCATCAGAACACAGCCTAATCCTATTTTTGAGGCGTCACAGAACACATCAAAAGGTTTCTCGATGTCTGGCTGTGCAAGAACTGGAGTAGTGGTCAACAGTTTCCGCAAGGTGTGGAAAGCTGTCTCACACTCCTCGGTCCACACAAACTTGTGATCTTTCTGTAACAGACTTGTCATTGGCTTAGCAATATTCGAGAAGTCTGGGATAAAGCGGCGATAGTAACCAGCTAACCCTAGGAAACTCCTAACTTCTGGCACTGTGGTTGGAGTTTTCCAATCCATAACCTCTTGCACTTTGCTCGGATCTACCGAAACTCCATTTTTAGATAGAATATGACCAAGGAAAGGAACTTTCTTCAACCAAAATTCACATTTGCTGAACTTAGCATACAACTTATGATCTCTTAATCTGGTCAAGACAATTCTCAGATGTTCTTCGTGATCTTTCTCATTCTCAGAGTATACTAGAATGTCATCAATGAAGACAACTACAAACTTGTCCAACTCTAGCATGAAAACCGTATTCATCAGATACATAAAGTATGCAGGAGCATTTGTTAAGCCAAAGGACATAACAAGATACTCGTACAACCCGTATCTGGTAGAAAAGGCGTTTTTCGGGACATCTTGTGGCCTAATCTTTATCTGATGATACCCTGATCTTAGGTCTATCTTGGAGAACACCCTAGCTTTAGCCAACTGATCAAATAAAACATCGATATGAGGCAAAGGATATTTATTCTTGATAGTTACAGCATTAAGAGGTCGATAATCCACACACATTCTTAGAGTACCCTCTTTCTTTTTCTTCACGAACAAGGCAGGACATCCCCATTCAGACTTACTTGGTCGGATAAACCCCTTCTTTAGCAATTCTTCCAGTTGCTTTTTCAACTCAGCTAACTCATCCGGAGGCATCCGATATGGTCTCCTCGAAATAGGAGCTGTTCCGGGGATCAACTCGATTCCAAACTCAACATCTCTATCTGGAGGAAGGCTAGGTAACTCTTCTGGAAACACATCCGGGAACTCACACACTACCGGGATCTGGTGGATAGGAACAACTTCCATGGCACAGGTTACACTCACAAGGTCTGTTCTTTCGGGCAATGGTACCTAAAAAGTACCCTCTGCCTGTGGATCCTTAAGGGTAAGCAATCGACTGCTTGTATCTATGACTGCTCCCCAGTCTTTCATCCAGTTCATTCCTATTATTACATCCAAAACTAGTCCCGGCATAACTATCAGGTTCACTCGAAACTTCCGACTATCTAACTCAAGGGTTGCCCCTCTAACCATCTTATTGGTTAGCACATCAGCTCCTGCTGAACTTATGCGATAACCATAACTCAATTCTGTGCATAGTTGTTCATGCTTCCGTGCAAATGCTTGACTCATAAAAGAATGCGAGGATCCAGAATCAAATAGAACAACTGCAGGGTGATGGTTAACAAGAAACTTACCGGCAGTTACAGGTTCTCCTTCAGGAATCTCATCAACGGTGGTATGGTGTACACGGGCAGTGTAAGTCTGTTGCTTCTTTCTAGGCGGATAAGGGCAGAAATTTGAAAAGTGGCCTGGCTGACCACAATTGTAGCAGGGCCCCTTCACTGTACCAGCAGATCCTATTGCTCCCTTGGAGTTGCTTTGTTCTACAGCTGCGGTGATCTTTGCTGGCGGCACGGCCATCTTGTACGGCTTCTGTGGTCCCTTGTAGTTCTGGGTTTTATGCTGTGGCGGCCTGAACCTTGCACCAGGTGCGGACGGACGATAAGAAAGACGATTTGCAGTGACAACTCTAGACTGTGATGGTCCTGACTCAAACACCCTCTTACGATTCTTGGATGCGGTGTAGGCGTTGTTGTTCTTTTCTTGTTTCAAACAATCACTGACAAAGTCATTGAACCTGGCGCGGGTATTGGTACCCACATGCTTCATCATCTTCGGACTTAACCCTCTCTTGAAACTAGCAATTCTCTTTGCATCTGTGTTGACCATGTCTGGAGCATAACGGCACAAGTTGTTAAAGACATGTAGATACTGTGTTACAGTCTTGGTACCCTGATTTAAGGCCAAGAACTCTCCGAGCTTCATCTCAACCAACCCTGGGGGAATATAAGCTCCCTTAAACGCTTCAGTGAATTCTCTCCAAGTAATCTGGGCATTGGGAGGAAAGGTGGTGCGGTGATGCTTCCACCACATCACTGCCGGTCCCTGTAATTGATATGCAGCATATTCTGTCTTTAGAACTTCTGTCAGTCTCAACACACGGAACTTATCTTCTATAGTGTTGATCCATTCTTCAGCGTCGAGTGGCTCGGCTGCTTCCTTAAAAATAGGTGGCCTAGTATCCATGAAATCCTTGAAATTGCTGTACTGGTTCACTCCATGGCCACCACCTTGATTATTTCCTCTCTGAACATTTTCAGCAATGGTTCGCAGAAAATCTTCCATATTCATTTGTGACTGTTCGGCGTTGCGCTGGCTTCCAAGGAACTGTGCGAAGAACACTTCTGCAGTGAGCGGTGGAGGAGGGGGCAATTGTGGCTCTGGCTGTGGCTCCTGGTGGTTGATGTTGTTTGCACCACCCCCACCAGCCCCTGCACCGTTGCCACCAGTTTCAGCAGTCTCATACGTGGCACGGCGAGTGTTTGCCATCTGCATATTTCAGCAAAAAGTAATATTTGAGCGAAGTGGTAGTAATTGTATCCGAATGAACAATCATGCCATACTGAATTTATTGGAGAGAACAAGTCATGCAATAAAACAGAGGCACAATAATCACATTCCAATTAAAACAACATCACTAATTAAGTTACTTTGAATGCAACATCGCGTTCCATACAACCACGTTGCCAGCATACATACACTGGACTTTCATGCGTTCAAGCATCACATACAAAACCAAGATCCAAAAATCGCAAGTCTCAAGATCGAACAGGATACAACACGATATATGGGCACCAACAGAAGGCCATCGCGATAAAGCTTATCACCAACGCAAGGCAACTAGCCTACTTCTTGGGGCCGTCGTCGAGGTCGGAGGCGTCACCATTGCTACCATCAGTAGCGGCGTCGTCGTCGACGTCCATCTGGGCGGCGTTCGGAGGAGCGTACAGGCCTATCCCGTTGTAGAGGGCATGGAACTCTTCATGCAAGTTGGCGTTATACCCTTCTAGCTCCTCGACCCTTTGCCTAAGAAGGTCCCTCTCGTTCCAAGCTTCATTCCTTTCCTGCACTAGCTATCCCATCATGCGGTCTGCATTTCTGTTAGCCTGAGTCAACGTCTATACCCGCTGCATAGCACTCTCACCTCTCTCGAGAGCCCGGTGTAACACCTCGGGTGTTTAGTTCCTTAATTGCATTGCATTTCATAAGCATTAACATTCATCATCTCATTCATGAGTGTGAGCATCATTCATTTAATGCATGAGCTTATAATATGTGAAACATGCTTTTGAAACTTTGCAACATGTGTTTATATTTCATGTGAATTATGAAGTGAGTCCACCCAAGTGTCACATGTGCAACTTTCTTTTGGGACATGCTAACCACTTTAGTGTAACATGATTAGCAAGTGCTATGCAACACACTCATGCAACATGTGCAACATGAGCTTGCAACATTTTGGTGGAATTGTTATTTTGCTTGTTTCAAAGTATGTGACATTAGAAATTTTGTGTAACCAATGTGTAGAGTGGCTAATTAGGTCTTAAAACACCTTAATTACATTTAGGGTAAGTAGTGGAGCAATGTTCATGATGACCAAAATTACCAAATTGCCCTTCCAAATGTTGTTGACCAAGTTTGGAACCCTAGAGTGATCTGGTTTGACCAATTAAAAAGTCCAGCTTAGAAATCTTGCATGGAGAAGCAACCTTAAGTAAAGTTGTAGAGAATTTCATGAGGAACAAAAGTTATAATATGGCCATCTCATGAAAATGACCAGAACATGCTAAAAAATGGCCCACAAGTCAGCTTGAGTGGTGATCAACACTTAGAAAAAAATTCTAAGTCTGGAAATTAGACTTTTCAGTTTCACTGTACCTCACTTTGGCAACTTGTAACTCACAAACTAGGCCGAACCAGTCTTTGAGCCAATTGACAAAGTTGTTGTCCACACATAGCTCTACAACATTGTCAATATCACCATCACCTAGTTCTAAATGGTTTAGGAGATGTGGTGTCTTGAAAATAGGGTTTCAGTCAGGTTCACTGACTGAAAACACGTTTCAGTTTCCAAGTACACCACTTTGGAGCTCTGTGGTTTCAAATCCAGGCTGAACCAGTCCAAACTCCTATTGACAAACTTGTAGCCCTCATGTAGCTCTACAAGATTGGTGTAATCATCTTCGACTAACTCGAGCTGGTTTAGGAGATAATCATCGACAAAGTTGCTCTGTCAGTCACCGTTTCGGCCTCGTCGATTCAGTCGGCCGTTCTTCAGTCGGTGGCCGACCGACGGCAGGGCAACGCCGACGCGTGGCCGTGCGGTGGCAGCCGTACGCCGGCCGCGATCCCACCCGTCAGGTCACCAAGCCTTCAAGGCCGCCACGACGACGGCCTCTGCCTCACTCGCGCCACACCTCCCTCTCCCTTCCATTCTCTTCTCCACCGGGCGGAACAACCGAGCGCAGCTCCCGCCTCCACTCCGGTGAGCTCGTGCGCTCTCTCCACCGCACTGCCGTCCACAAAAACGTGTCCACCGCTCCGCCTTGAAGCCCGCTACCTCACCGTCCACTCCACGTTGCCAATCGCGCCTCGGTAGGGTTGCATTTTCGTCTTCCGCCGCCGCGGTACCTCGCCGGAGTTCCTCCACGCGACGGCTCTCCGTGGCCAGGGGTCTCGGGGCGTCTATGTCGCCTGCTTGTAGGTGCGTTAGGGTCGAGGTAGATTAGGAATGCTCATCGAGGGTTAGGATTGGGATGTCAGGCTCACCGGCGGCGAGATTTCGCCACCACCGTGCCGGTGGTCCGCCATGCCCGACGGCGAGCACCTTCCCGTGGCTCTACCGTCCCGTTCTTGCCACCAATCGGCTTAGCTCGATGATGTGGTCATGCTCGTCCGCTCAGCTTCGCCGGTCGGCTCACCGACGGCGAGCTCCGGCGACCACAGCTCCTCCCCTCCGCCTCTCTCTCGCTGACAAGTGGGGCCACCTGGTCAGTCACACGCACGCGGGCGGGAGCCCGAGCAGGCCGCGCGCAGGAGCGGGCCACGCCACGAGTTTTTGGGCCGCGTTTTTTTTTCCGGGCCGGCCCAGTAACAAATCCGATTTATTTCATTTCTTTTATTCTGTCACAGTTTTAGATAATGTTTAGAAAATGTAGATCTAGGGTTTTACTTGCTCAAAAATCATGAGATAAATTTTGTTAGGATCTAAATGATGTGTAGTATTTTAGAAAAATATAAATTGGATATGTGATGTTTGTTTTCTAGGATATTTAAATAGGTCCTTGAAATGTGTTTTATATCACATGAAACTTGCTTAAATCATATCTTGAGTTTCAGTGTTCCAAAAATTATGAAATTTGGTGGGTAGACTAATTTATACTTGCTCTAGCTCTGGTAAAAATTTGGGCAGTAGTGCTTAAGTACTTTTTAAGTTATAAGGTTATGTTGTTATTCTAGGAAATACTTAAATGAATTTTAGTAATTTTTCTACATATGCAATGTTCATATAAATTTTTGGAGAATGTCTTGGTACCCTAGAGTGTCTGAGAAAATTAAGAAATCTGTTGTTTGACACTTTTTACTGTGCTTTGTTATTTATACAAAAATCAGCCTTTTTGGCTTGGGAATTTTGTGTAGGAAGTTCCTGTGAATAAATTTAGTTCAAATTTTTACAGTAGCCTCTTTTTGGGTCAGAGAGTCTCCTGTAATGTTTGTAGAATTTTAGGAGCAGTTTACTTATATGTTTGAAATTCCACTTAATTACTTAAGTAAATTAAGAAATAAGTTTAAATAAATATTCTAGGTGGGCACATCTTACTTTCTGATGTTTTTGTGACCTTTACAAACTTGTAGTGGTATTAGTTTGGTCTTAGAGAATGTTTGCCACATCAATAAATATTAATCTTTGCAATTTTAGGTTTTCTGGACAGCTGATAGTATTTCTAGGTTTGACTTTGGATAAAGGTGGTTGCTGGAAAACTTGTAAATACCAAAGTTATAGTAAAATTGATAAATTAGCTTGTGTCAAAATTTGGGAACATTTGGCTTAGTAGTTTGGGAGTTGTTGCTGTTTTAAGTGACGGTCCAGAATTGACTGCTCTCTGTTTAGAGAGGACAGATTCTGAAACTTGAGGAATTCGAAATGGAAAACTTAGGAATTAAGGGTTGAGGTCTAAAAATGATTTGTAGAGCATTTCATAAGTTTTCCAGATTGTCTTAGATCATATCTTTAGGAGTTGGGATTCTCCAGTTATGTTAGAATCTTTGAGCTGCTGTCCAGAATAACTTACTGTGGTAACCTAAGTAATATTACTCTTGTGTGTTAGGTGTTAGGGTCTTAACCGAAGAGGAACAACTATATCTTAGGTTGGGTAGATTAGGTAAGTACTTCTCCTCCGGAGAAGAGATTTGCACGTACTAATAAAGTAACTTGATTAGATTATTATTTTATTTCTGAAATGCATTTCATTCCGAGCATGTTGCACCTTTATGCATCCATGATAATTATTGTGCATTCATGCAATAGGTGTACCGGAGGGGGTAACTCTCCTCGAATTCGAGCCTGTGATTCCGGAGGAAGTCCAGGACTAGCTAGAGGAACCAGCGGAACCAGTCGACGAAGGAGACGCCGCTGAAGACTTGCCCGAGTGCCCTGACCACCGGCCCTCGACCTTTCTGAAAGGCAAACCCCGGTGCATGCTGAACCTACTGTTTTATAAATTAATCTTGAGTACTTTTAATTGTTTACTGCATTAAGTTGTAGGAGTTATATGAAAACACTTGTTGCATTATACCTGTCCTTGTCCAGATATCGTACTTAATCCTATATTAGGTTTAGGCACGTGTCAATGCTTAGCCCTGCTTAGTTCGGTAGAAGTCGGGTGATTTCCGGTCATCCGCGAGATGTAGGAAGGAGTCACGAGTGGCTTTATGGCTATCGTGGATGGAACCATGCCTTAAAATGAAATTGAGACCGGGCGGGAGTTCGATAGTACAGCCGCAAGACACTTCACGTCTTGGGTGTGGAGCTATGCCCGTCTGAGTCGTTTAAGGACCGATTCGCTGTACGTCCTTGAGTCATGTTGAACGCAGTCTAACACTTAGTTGGCCGGATAAGCCGTTTCGACCGCGAAGTCGAGTAGTATGGTTCAGGCCGGGAATCGAATGGTAGGTTGCATCTTGGAGGAGAGAAAGGATGTGCTTGGGGACATTGGCGTGAGACCAAGGGGGGTTAGAGTCCCTATCACCTGGCAGAGTGTCGCCCTTGGGGACGCGACATTATTCGTGCCCGTGATTCCTGAACTATACAAAAGATGACCTGAGCAGTCTTCGCCAGGCGTGACTCGGTGAGTGTTAGAAATACCCCTCCAGCTGGATAGGAATTCGATTCGAATCGCCGTCGCTCCCGGTTAGTGAGCACTTGACTTGAGCAGCGGCAACGTAGATCTCATTAAATGAACTGGTGGTTAAGGGAATGATACAATGTTGCCACAATTCATACCTGCTCTGGATATAATAATGATAATTGTTTGATTATAATCAAGTGCATGTCTAGTACAGGTGCTAAGATAGACGACAGGTAAATGCTAAAAATAACTGCTAGTACAGGCTATAAGAGTTTAAATTACTTATGCCTTTATGCAAAATGTTATGTCAGCTAGCCTCTTGTGTAAGCCTTGCATAATCCTTGGTGTCATCTTATTTCTGGTTTTCGACGGTGAAAGGATCAAGATGCCCAAGAGGGGGGGTGAATTGGGCTTTTCTAAAAATTTAAATGCAAGAATTAAATCCTAGAAGCCGGAATCACCCCTAGTGTCTACTTGAGTTCCTAGATAGTCTATCGATACAAAGTTTTGCACCCTAGTTTCCAATCCTAGTCTAGCATGGCAAGTCTAGGAATGTAAAACAAGCAATGAAAGTAAATACGAGAATGTAAATGCTTGAATGTAAAGGGGCAAGGAACACGGCGATGTTTTTCTGAGGTATCAGAGAGTCGCCACTCCCCACTAGTCCTCGTTGGAGCACCCGCGCAAGGGTGTAGCTCCCCCTTGATCCGCGCAAGGATCAAGTGCTCTCTACGGGTTGATTCTTCGACACTCCGTCGTGGTGAATCACCCAAAACCGCTCACAAGATGAGTTGGGTCATCCACAAGCTCTGCCGGATGATCACCAAACTCCCAATCACCACCACGCCGTCTAGGTGATGGCGATCACCAAGAGTAACAAGCTAGAACTCTCACTTGACCACTACGAGCCCAAATAAGAAGGTGGATGCACACTTGCTACTCTCTAATCGCTAGTGAGGAACTCTCAAGCTTTGATTCTCAAATCTCTATCCTCACTAGTGCTCTTGCACTCCCTTGCACTCCAAAGGTGTTTTTCAGTTGATCAAATGAGCAAGAGACCTCTAAAAGAGGTGATGGGGATGTATTTATACACCCCACAGACAAAACGAACCGTTACCTGCTGACTCAGCAAAATACGAGCTGACCGGACGCGCCGGTTGAACTGACCGGACGCGCCGGTCGCTCGTAACGGTCGAAAACCGAAAAACAACTGAGTGACCGGACGCACCGGTCAGGGGTGACCGGACGCATCCGATCATGCAGGAAGCATACTGTACTCGCACCGGACGTGCGACCGCGTCCGATCGGTGATGACCGGACGCGTCCGGTCGTCTCTAGACCTTACTGGACTATGACCGGACGCGCCGATCACACCCTGGTCGTGTCCGATCGCGTGTTTTCCTCAAGTGACGTGTGTCGACTACTGACCACCGCGTCTGGTCCTTGCGAGGACCGCGTCCGGTCGTCAGAGCTGAAACCCTAGCCGCGGAACTGTATTGACCGGACGCGTCCGGTCATGCCGAGGACCGCGTCCGGTCATGGGAAAACGACCCGAAACTTTCCGAGACGCGTCACAACTTGAACCAAGTTGCTTCCAACTGAACTTTGAGCTATTCTAGAGCTACCTAGCGCCAAGTTTAACAAGTGTGCACCACACCTAAACGTAGGACTTGCCTAGGTCAAGCTACCCGCTCATGCCCCCTTTATAGTACGGCCAAAAGAGAAAAATGAAGATCCTAACGACTATTCCAAATGTATCTCAACACCTTGACATCTGGAACTAACCGTCCTTAATCTTGACGTCACTCTTTTGAAAACCGAAACGATTTCCATCAAGGAGCATGAAAACCATGGTGCCCAAAGCAGTTAAAACCTCCATGACCTAACTTACCAAAGTTTCTGCAAAACACACGTTAGTCATGGAACAAAGCGTTGTCATCAATTGCCGAAACCAAACTTCGGGGCCTAGATGCTTTCAATCTCCCCCTTTTTGGTGATTGATGACAATACTAAGATATAAAAGATTTGAGTTGAGGTTTTCGAGCATGCATGGTTCACATAAGCAAAAAGCAATAAGCACAAGGGGTTAGGGATTGCTTATGTGCCCCAAGCCAAAAGAGTGTACTCATAAGATAAGACAAAGCACGTTAGTACACATACAGATATAGCTCATAAGAAATCGAAGTAAGGCACGGAAGCACAACCTTAGAGCTATAATTAAAAACGGTGACATGTGTTAATACTGCGACTGGATAAAACATTTAGACTCAAGGTTTATCACACGACGACATGCCATACAAATGCAATGACTGAAAAGTAAACATGATGCATGAAAGTAGCACACAAGAAAAAAAACGAAAACCCTCTCTCAAAACTCCCCCTGAAACTACTCTCTCTCCCCCTTTGGCATCAAGCGCCAAAAAACTAATCTAAGGATCTGACGGGGGGACAGACGGAGTCGTGTCGGGTGCCGAGGTGCGCGGAGTAATCATAAAGTGTAGAGAATCTCCCTCAGAATCTGAGCTATCTGGCTGACCCTCTGAAGAAACATGTGGCTGTGAAGCGGTCTGGGTCTGAGCGGCAGGAACAGGTACTGACGTAGTAGCAATAAGAGGATCCGTCTGAGTGACCTGAGCCTGTAGCGAGCCAATAGCAGGAGGATCTGTCGAGGCAACTGACGAAGGAAGAGTCTCTGTAGTACCAGTCCCTGTCACTGGAGGAATAGCTGCCTCTGAAGCTGACAACCCTGAAGAAGTAGCAAAGATAGTGTGCGAGGGCGTCGGCTGACCAGTCAACTCGCTGTAGGTAGCACTGTAATCACCGAAGGGTGTGCCTATCAGGAGGTGAGGGCGAGACTGGTCTGAAGGTGTGAACCCCGTGTGAATAGGCATGAAGTTCGGGGACTGGAATGACTGGTGAACCTGCTGCTGTGGAGATGTGAACTGGTAGATCGGCTGTCCCTGACTTGATGGATCACTGGATTGTAAAACAGAAGTCAGGACAGAAGCAGGCGGAGGAACCCCAACAGTGACTAGGTGGCGCAGGAGATCTAAGTACTGCTGCTGACTAGCTGCACTCTGTCGCTAAATCTCATACTGCTGTCGTTGCATTTCAACCTGCTGCCTCTGGATCTCAAGCTGCTGACGCTGAAACTCGTCCTGACGAGCCTGAATCTGTGCAAGTGCTGCAGCTGTGTCCTGAGCCTGTCGCTGTATCTGCTGTTGCTGCTGCTCCTGTGCCTGGGTCAACCTCTCAAGTATGGCCACCATGGCTAGGTCTGTGCGGGAGGCTGAACTAGAGCCACCGGCCTCGTGATCGTGAGACCGAGGAGACCGGTACCTAGGGATGGGCTGGTAGTCCTCATCAGTGCTGTCAGATGTCACATCCTCAGGAAGATCAGCAGGCTGAGCGTAAAGATCGGCAAGCTCTACCTCTGCAAGCTCATCAACTGTGGCGTCCTGCTCAGCCGCTGTCTCAGGAACCTCAGGTCGCACACGCTATCCTGGCACTGGGGCCTGATCTCTAGTGACTGAAGCCCAAAGCTGACGAATATCATACTCAGGGAAAGCAGTAGTAGTATCTGATATCTCAGCTCGGATCTCTGGTGGTAGCTGAATAGATGATCTAATGATGAAGCAGATCCAGTGTGCATAGGGCAGCTGACGATTACCCTTGAAGCTCTCAGCTATGGTGTCCTCCATCTCACTAAGTATGAGATCCAAAATGTCAAACTGTGTCTGTGAGAGGAGGTGGTGAACAATCCATAGCTGCATCCGAGTCAGTCCCTCTCTGTAGCCAAGTCGGGGAAGTAGAGTGCATCTGACTATGGCATCCAGAACTCTGGCAAGAGGTGTCAAACTGGCAGGCGTGCGACGAGACCCTTCGCCAAAAGGCTCACGGAAGCAGGGTCGAACCAAGTCTGTAGGTGGCACTGCCCCACCGTGAGGGCGTCTCGGTGGAGGAGTCTGACCAAAACACAGCTGATGTATCTTCGTGTTGGAAGCTGGGAGTCTGAGAATCTCCCGCACTCTGGTGCTGTATAGACGATGATCGCGGCCTCGGAATGTAAAGTGAATGAAATCATGGGCAGGATCAATCCATAGTGAAGCATAAAACTCTCTGACCCATGTGCCGCAGTATGCACCTGTCCATCCAAGAAGATCTGACAAGCCTGGCAGAAAGGACAGGTGCGGACGTAGCTGTTCTCCCACAACCTCAACAAGTGACTCAAGTTGACAGACCCTCTGTGGTCGGAAAGCAATACCGCTGTCAACTAGAGCCCTGTAGAAATCCTCCTGAAGTGGGGTATAGAAGCCTTCTGAAGCTCTGGGATCCCTCACAGGTGGAAACCACCGACTGACCTCCACGAACCTCAACCCCTGTACCTGACGTGCTGTAGCACCCCTCAAGTCAAAGTGCTCGACCGGGGGTGAACCTCTAGCTCTAGGAGGAGGACGTGCTCCACGACGCTGGCCCTCTGGCCTAGGAGTCACCTGAGTACATGCGCGTGTGGAGCGGCGATGTGGTAGAGACTGAGCTGGCTGCTCCTCTGTGTCCTCTGTAGCCTCTGGAGCCTCTGTGGCCTCTGGAGCCTCTGTGGCCTCTGGAGGTGAATCAACTGACATACCCTCTGTAGCTCCAGTATCCTCAGTACCCTCAGTGGCCTCTGTGCCGAGCTGTCGACCTTCTAGATGAAAGCGACGCTCGCCTATGCGTATGCCACTGCTCCTGCCACCTCTCTCTGCCTGCTCTGCTGCATCTGCCACGGCCTGAGCAATCTCTGCCTCTGTAAGTGTCTTCTTCTTCTTTCTGGCCAAGATCTTGACACACTTCCCACGTGCAATCTCAGACCGATGAGGAGGACTGTCGTCCTCGTCACCAGGAGCACCACCGGCGTTCTTGCAACGCACCATGCTGACAAACTGACCGAGAACCTCTGTAAGATGGTGAACTGTCACTCGAGAGGCTTGGCCTCAATCCGTCTCTGCAGGCTTGGCCTCGGATTCAGCAAACTGATCTCACCCTGACACACGGACAGACTCGCTCGGATCGATGAGACGACGGTGACAAGATGAGGTGACCTAGATCGCGAGATTCCCCGAAATCGCCGGACAAGCTCTTACGAAG
Source organism: Saccharum hybrid cultivar R570 (assembly GCA_038087645.1). Lineage (NCBI taxonomy): Eukaryota > Viridiplantae > Streptophyta > Magnoliopsida > Poales > Poaceae > Saccharum > Saccharum hybrid cultivar. The sequence goes on along the minus strand of JAQSUU010000664.1, from coordinate 1,524,234 downwards.
AAGATGACGCGCGACAAAACCTCGATGACGAACGATCGAACGACGTTACGTGAACCCTAGGGTTAGGGTTAGGGCAACTCGATGAAGAACGATCGGAGGCGAGCGTGAGGCAGTCCACTGCCGGAGGAGATGCTGGCAAGCGGGAGCGCGGCTCACCGGCGGCAAGGGCGCGGCTCACCGGCGGCGGAGGTGCGAGCGGGCGGCGGTGGCGCGGCTGCGCGACTAGAGAGGGCAAGCGCGGGCAGAGGCACGGCTGCGGGCAGGGCGGCAGCAAGCACGCGAGCGAGGCTAGCGCGGGCGAGGAGACGCGGCTGGGTTTGCCGGAGGCGAGGAAGACGACAAGGACACGGCGGCTCCGGCGGATTTGGCGAGGCGGCGGCGGAAGAGGCTCGGGCGGATTTAGAAAAAACGGCCGAGGACGAACCGATATATGAAGGGTCAGATCCGCTCGACGCGTGATGACCGGACGCGGTGGTCGTTATGACCGGACGCGGTGGTGCAGCGTCCGGTCACACTCCAGTAAGCTCCTGGAGTGACCGGACGCGTCCGGTGAGGACTGACCGGACGCGGTCAGAGTCCGGTCGAGGGGAGCTCGGGAATTCATCGCGAATGACCGGACGCGGTGGTGGTATCCGGGACCGGACGCGGTGGTCAGCAGAGGCGCGTCCGGTGCAGCGTCTGATCATTAGATCTGGAGTTGGTCTTCTGGATGACCGGACGCGCTGGTGGACGCTAGGACCGGACGCGGTGGTGAAGCATCACTGCGTCCGGTGCAGCGTCCGGTCCAGCGTCCGGTCACTGTTCTTCGCCCTTCTTCGTTCCGAACTACGACGCGACTTCTCCCAATCAGGTTCCAATTCAAAAAGACACAAATAAACACCAATTGGAACACGATATGAGTGACCTCACTCAAACCCTCAATTTTTTTTAAATAGATTGCCTTAGGCTAGTATTATTTTTAAGAAAATAGGCAATAAACACCCAAGGAGCAACGTATGGCCATGCAATAGAGTTTATGAACCTTTAGGAGCGTCAAAATGCTCTCTCTTTCCATGGACGAACACAGAGGTTGCTCAAAGCTTAACCGAAAAGAAACGACAAGAACAACAACCATGCATATGCAATGCAATGCAAGAAGGTAAAACTAGAATACTTGTCAAGTTTGATCCACGGTTAGGCTTCTTCACTCCTCCAAAGAAGGGTTATCGTAACCGTGTTAGCCAAGCCCTAAAAGCATTGCGATAAAAAAAATGGCATATTATACAATGCAATGCAAGGGACAACACACGCTCATTTTTTAAAGTTGCTAGAATCAAGCACATTGAGTTCACTTTCTTAACCTACAAAAGGTTGCCTCATCCAAAGGTTTAGTGAAGATATTCGCTAATTGTTTTTCACTTCTTACACCTTCTAATGATATGTCATTTTTAGCAACGTGATCTCTTAGAAAGTGATGGTGGATATCAATGTGCTTGGTGCGAGAGTGTTGTACCGGATTGTTAGCAATTTTAACAGCACTTTCATTATCACATAAAAGTGACACCTTTTCAAGAACAATTCCATAGTCTAGGAGGGTTTGTTTCATATATAAGATTTGTGCACAACAAGCCCCCGCGGCAATGTATTCCGCCTCGGCGGTGGACAAAGCCACACTATTTTGCTTTTTAGATGACCAAGATACTAAAGATCTTCCAAGCAAGTGGCACCCTCCAGATGTGCTTTTTCTATCAATTTTGCAACCGGCATAGTCCGAATCGGAATAGCCAACTAGTTGGAATCTAGCTCCTTTGGGATACCAAAGACCAATGCTTGGGGTGAGCTTAAGATATCTTAGGATTCTTTTTACGACACTTAAGTGAGGTTCTTTAGGGCACGCTTGAAAGCGGGCACACATGCACACACTAAACATGATATCGGGCCTAGATGCGGTAAGGTACAACAAGCTACCAATCATAGAACGGTAGAGAGTTTGATCAACCGGTTTACCTCCCTCATCTAGGTCGAGATGTCCATTTGATGGCATTAGGGTCTTGATTGGTTTGCATTCTTCCATCTTGAATCTTTTGAGAAGATCCTTGGTATACTTTTCTTGAGAGATGAAAATCCCTTCTCTCATTTGCTTTACTTGAAATCCAAGGAAGAATGTGAGCTCACCAATCATTGACATCTCGAACTCCTTCGACATCAATTCACCAAATTCCTTGCAATAATCTTCATTTGTTGATCCGAAGATGATATCATCAACATATACTTGACAAATAAAGATCTCTCCATTAAACTTCTTGGTGAATAGTGTGGTGTCGACCTTCCCAATGGTGAAGCCCTTCTCAATGAGGAAGTCCCGGAGGCGCTCATACCACGCTCTAGGTGCTTGCTTGAGCCCATATAACGCCTTGGACAACCTATAAACATGATTAGGATATCTAGGGTTTTCAAACCCAGGAGGTTGATTAACATAGACTAGTTCATTTATAAAGCCATTTAAAAAAGCACTTTTCACATCCATTTGATATAGTTTCATATCATGATGTGATGCATATGCAAGGAGGATACGAATGGCTTCAAGTCTTGCAACAGGTGCAAAGGTCTCTCCAAAATCAAGACCTTCAACTTGAGAGAAACCCTTTGCAACTAGTCTTGCCTTGTTCCTCACTACTATGCCTTGGTCATCTTGCTTGTTTCGGAACACCCACTTGGTTCCAATGACTCTTGCACCTTTAGGATGCTCTTCAAGTGTCCATACTTGATTGCGGGTGAAGTTGTTCAATTCTTCATGCATTGCATTCACCCAATCCGGATCTTGAAGAGCTTTTTCTACATTCTTAGGTTCAACGCAAGAGACAAAAGAGTGATGTTCAACAAAAGAAGCTAACTTTTGAGATCGAGTCATTACTCCCTTTGTAGGACTTCCTATGATGAGATCTTGTGGATGTGCTTGAAGTAGTGGTAAGTTTCTTCTATCAACCACTTGAGGAGGTGGATGGAGAGCATCAACATCTTGAGCTTGTGCCTCGCCTTGTTCATGAGAGACATAAGTGTCTTCATTTTCAACTCTCTCATTCTTGTCATCATCTTGAGGCACACGTGATGAAGATGGTGGATCAACAATTTGTACATCGTCATCATCATCTTTTGGCTTGATGTCTCCCACCGGCATGTTCTTCATGGCCTCCCTCAAAGGTTCATCACCTACATCATCACAATTCTCAATTGCTCCTTGGGAGCCGTTAGATTCATCAAATTCCACATCATATGTTTCTTCAACCAAACCGGTGGCATGGTTAAATACTCTATATGCTTTGGACTTTGATGAGTAACCAACAAGAAAACCAATATCACAACGTCTTTGAAACTTCCCTAGGTGTTGACGCTTCTTGTAGATGTAACATTTGCAACCAAACACCCGGAAGAAAGAGACGTCCGACTTCTTCCCATTAAGCAACTCATAGGGAGTCTTGCCAAGAAACTTTTGTAGGAAGAGGCGATTTGAAGCATAGCATGCGGTGTTGATTGCCTCGGCCCACAACTTCTCCGGAGTGTTGTACTCATCTAGCATTGTTCTTGCAAGGGTGATCAAAGTCCGATTCTTTCTCTCAACTACACCATTTTGTTGAGGAGTGTAGGTTGAAGAGACCTCATGCTTGATTCCAATTTCATCACAATAAGCTTCAATGTTGGTGTTGTCAAACTCTTTGCCATTGTCACTTCTAATCTTCTTTATCTTGACTTCAAATTCATTTTGAGCTCTCTTTGCAAACTTCTTGAAGCAATTTGCCACTTCGGATTTGTCATGAAGGAAGAAAGTCCATGTGTACCTTGAGTAGTCATCCACTATCACAAGACAATAGAGATTACCACCCAAGCTCTTGTATGTTGTAGGCCCAAACAAATCCATGTGTAGAAGTTCTAGCACTCTTGAAGTTGACATGAAAGCTTTGGTTGGATGAGTGTTTGCAACTTGTTTGCCCGCTTGACATGCACTACAAGGTTTGTCCTTTTCAAACTTCACATCCTTCAATCCTCTCACTAGTTCTTTCTTCAATAGCTTGTTGAGAGTGTTCATTCGAACATGAGCAAGCCTCCTATGCCAAAGCCAACCAAGTGAGGTCTTGGTGAACAAACATGTCATCAAATTTGCATCTTCAGAGGTGAAGTCAACAAGATAAAGATTGTTGTATCTAAAGCCTTTGAATATCACTTGCTTGTCATCTATCTTTGAAACTTCCACTTCATTTGGTGTGAACAAGCATTGGAAGCCAAGGTCACAAAGTTGCCCAACGGATAACAAGTTGAAACTCAATGAAGCAACATAGAGCACATTTGAGAGTGAGTGATCATGTGATATTGCAATCTTGCCTATACCCTTGACTTTGCTCTTTGAATTATCCCCAAATGTGATCTTCTCTTGACATATTCCATTCTCTTCAATGGTGGTGAACATACGAGGATCACCGGTCATATGTTGAGTGCAACCACTATCAATAACCCAATGAGATCCACCGGTCTTGTAGTTCACCTACACACAAGAGATCAAGCTTTTTGTTTAGGGACCCAAACTTGAGAGGGGCCCTTGACTTTCTCCACTAGTGACTTGGCAACCCATATTTTCTTTGGCCTATTCTTGTTTGGGGGACCCAAAAACATGACTTTCATCTTTCCATTTGAATCTTTTCTTAGCATATAATGAGCATTGAAAGCAAAAGGTCTAGCATGCTTGGGCAAGGGTTGTGGTGGTGGAGTTTTGCATTCGTGAGCAAAGTGACCTTCTTGACCACACTCAACACATCTCTTTGGTTTGGGCTTTAACTTGCTTTGTTGTTGTTGAGCTTTTGCTTTCTTCTCTTGATTTGCCAAGTACCCAATACCACTTCTATCCATCTTCATTACGGTGTTCATGAGGAGCTCACTTTGCAAATGTTGGCCTCTTGTGAACTTGCTTAGGCCGGTCTTGAGATGCTCTTTTTCTTGCTTGAGCTTTTTGTTTTCTTCAATGAGTGACTCATTTGTTGATTGCTTCTCAAGGGCCATCAAACCTTTTAGCTTCTTGTTCTCATTTGCAAGCTTCTCATTCTCACACTTGATCTTGGCATAATCATCATAGTTGCTTGACTCAACCACACTCTTGCCTTTGCTACTAGAACCTTGCTCAATGCTTTCAATGATCAAATCATCACATGATGTAGCTATATCACACTTAACAACATAGTTAGTAGCATCATGTGTCTCAAGAGCAAGTTCATTAGCAACCACAAGACTATCATAGTCAATTTTTAATGTGGTGTATTTGTCCTTTAGAGAATTGTGTCTAGTGATGAGCTCATCATGCTTCTTCTCAAGTTTATCATGTTGATCTTTAAGCTCTTTATAAGAGGTTTTGAGCTCCTTGAGAGTGGAAGACACCACTTCATTTTGAACTCTAAGCTCACCACTAGTCTTTTGAATATTTTCAAGCTTGGATGAGAGTGATTCATTTTCATTTTGAAGATCATCATTTTCATTTCTAGTCCTTCTTATGATTTTAGTGTATTTGTTTAGCAATTTTACAAGTTCATCATAAGAAGGTGAGTCATATTCATCATCACTATCACTATCATCATTATCATCACTATCATGGTTTTGTACCTTTCGTTCACCCTTGGCCATAAGGCATAGGTGAGTAGTGGACGATGATGATGAAGGAGGCGGTGAAGGTGGTGATGAAGATGTCGGTGAAGATGATGGCCCCATCACAAATGCGGCAACCTTCTCTTTCTCATCATCGCTCTCATCTTCGGAGGACTCACAAGATGATTCAATGTCGGTGAGCCAATCACCAACAATGTATGCCTTTCCTCCCTTCTTCTTCTTGTGGAACTCCTTCTTCTTGCTATCCTTCTTCTTGTATGGCTTGTTCTTCTTCTTCTCTTCTTCTTCATCACTTGAATCATTTTTCTTGCCCTTGTTCTTGTTCTTGTACTTGTCTTTTGGTGGTCTAGGGCATTGATGAGCTAGGTGGCCAAGTTCACCACAATTGTAGCAATCCATCTCCGAGATTGGCTTTCTCTTGCTACTTGTGAAGAATTTCTTCTTCTTGCCATCGAACTTGATGCCACTCTTGTTGAGCTTCTTTAGCATCTTGGTGGTCTTTCTCACCATGAGTGCAAGTGATTCATCATCAACATCACTTTCACTTGAGCTTTCTTGCACCAACATGGCTTGGCCCTTCTTCTTCTTGTCATGACTAGCTTTGAAGGCCAAGTCTTTCTTCTTGGAAGATGATGAGCCCTCTTCCGGAGTGATATGCATGTACATCTCATGAGCATTGATTTTTCCTAAAACTTGAGTCGGTGTTGCGGTGGAAAGATCACTTTGGTGAAGCACGGTGACAATGTGACCATACTTCTCAACGGGAAGCACGCTCAAGATCTTCCTTGCAACATCCGATTGGCTCATTTTAGTGAGCCCAAGAGCATTGAGGTCCTCTACAAGAACATTCAAGCGAGTGTACATGTCATTAGCACTTTCTTTGGGAAGCATCTCAAAAGAATTAATTTTCTTTAAAGCTATGTGATAGCGTTCCTCACGCTCACTCTTAGTTCCCTCATGGAGAGCACAAAGATTTTCCCATAATTCATGAGCGTTCTTTGCATTACGCACACGATTGAAGATATCTTTGCCTAAGCCCCGGTAGAGTGCATTTTTGGCCTTTGCATTCCACCGGTCATACTTCTCCTCGTCACCAATGGGGTTTGCAGGATCTTTGATAGCGGGAAGCCCTTCAGTTGCGGCTCTAAGACATCCAACATCTATGGCTTCGAGATACGCCTCCATGCGGATTTTCCAATATGGAAAATCATCCCCCTCAAAGGTGGGAGGTGGTCCTTCCCCGTTAGACATCTTGCTCCAGGCGATAAAGCCTAAAAGAAGAGCAACACGGCTCTGATACCAATTGAAAGGATCAAGATGCCCAAGAGGGGGGTGAATTGGGCTTTTCTAAAAATTTAAATGCAAGAATTAAATCCTAGAAGCCGGAATTCACCCCTAGTGTCTACTTGAGTTCCTAGAGAGTCTATCGATACAAAGTTTTGCACCCTAGTTTCCAATCCTAGTCTAGCATGGCAAGTCTAGGAATGTAAAACAAGCAATGAAAGTAAATACGAGAATGTAAATGCTTGAATGTAAAGGGGTAAGGAACACGGCGATGTTTTTCTGAGGTATCGGAGAGTCGCCACTCCCCACTAGTCCTCGTTGGAGCACCCGCGCAAGGGTGTAGCTCCCCCTTGATCCGCGCAAGGATCAAGTGCTCTCTATGGGTTGATTCTTCGACACTCCGTCGCGGTGAATCACCCAAAACCGCTCACAAGATGAGTTGGGTCATCCACAAGCTCCGCCGGATGATCACCAAACTCCCAATCACCACCACGCCGTCTAGGTGATGGCGATCACCAAGAGTAACAAGCTAGAACTCTCACTTGACCACTACGAGCCCAAATGAGAAGGTGGATGCACACTTGCTACTCTCTAATCGCTAGTGAGGAACTCTCAAGCTTTGATTCTCAAATCTCTATCCTCACTAGTGCTCTTGCACTCCCTTGCACTCCAAAGGTGTTTTTCAGTTGATCAAATGAGCAAGAGACCTCTAAAAGAGGTGGTGGGGATGTATTTATACACCCCATAGACAAAACGAACCGTTACCTGCTGACTCAGCAAAACACGAGCTGACCGGACGCGCCGGTTGAACTGACCGGACGCGCCGGTCGCTCGTAACGGTCGAAAACCGAAAAACAACTGAGTGACCGGACGCACCGGTCAGGGGTGATCGGACGCGTTCGATCGTGCAGGAAGCATACTGTACTCGCACCGGACGCGCGACTGCGTCTGATCGGTGATGACCGGACGCGTCCGGTCATCTCTGGACCTTACTGGACTATGACCGGACGCGCCGATCACACCTAGGTCGCGTCCGATCGCGTGTTTTCCTCAAGTGACGTGTGTCGACTACTGACCACCGCGTCCAGTCCTTGCGAGGACCGCGTCCGATCATCAGAGCTGAAACCCTAGCCGCGGAACTGTATTGACCGGACGCGTCCGGTCATGCCGAGGACCGCGTCCGGTCATGGGAAAACGACCCGAAACTTTCAGAGACGCGTCACAACTTGAACCAAGTTGCTTCCAACTGAACTTTGAGCTATTCTAGAGCTGCCTAGCGCCAAGTTTAACAAGTGTGCACCACACCTAAACGTAGGACTTGCCTAGGTCAAGCTACCCGCTCATGCCCCCCTTTATAGTACGGCCAAAAGAGAAAAACGAAGATCCTAACGACTATTCCAAATGTATCTCAACACCTCGACATCTGGAACTAACCGTCCTTAATCTTGACGTCACTCTTTTGAAAACCAAAACAATTTCCATCAAGGAGCATGAAAACCATGGTGCCCAAAGCAGTTAAAACCTCCATGACCTAACTTACCAAAGTTTCTGCAAAACACACGTTAGTCATGGTAACAAAGCGTTGTCATCAATTACCGAAACCAAACTGCAGGGCCTAGATGCTTTTAGACGGGTAAGTCTAGCTGAGTACATTCCGGTACTCAGGGTTTATTACCTCCTGTTTGAAAGTCCCTAGTTTGGTTTTGGCTAATTGATGAAACCTAGGACTAACCTTTGTATCTAAGTGGATGATTTAGATAAAGGTGGTCATTGCATATGAGACATGACATTGACTCATATGACCAAGATGGTGAAGACCAAGATGAGGCTTGGCTCGATGGACCGGTTGTGAGGGTGAAGGGCAAGTCGAGGCTTCGAAGCGAGGGACCATGCGATGGTGAAGCTTGAGCAAGACTTGGCGCCGACGGACCAATGCAACGGTGAAGAGCAAGTGAAGTCAAGGTCGATGGATCGAGACGGTCATGTGATGATATGAAGTGGATCATATCATTTGAAGAAACAAAATGGGCTCAAGGCAAAGGTATAACAATAGGGCCATTTTGTTTTACACTCAAGACACCATAGAGGGTGTGAGTGGTTTAGGATCGATAGCCGAACTATTAAGAGGGGAAGTCTTATCGGTTATTCGATGCACGGGTGCCACTAGGTGAATTCATGAAGTGCATTGCATGTAGGGCCTAGTGAGCTAATTGGAAAACCTTTGAAAATGATTGAGAAAATGCTAACACACAAGCACATGGAGATGTACACTTGATGGTGTTGGCACATTTGCAAAGGTGGCGTTGGTCGCGCTGTGGTTTGCGGGTAGAGAGGGGTTTGGGTTCCTCTCTCCCTCCCGCCGAGCGTGTGAGCGCGGGATTCAGGCGATTTCGGGGAAATGAAATGCCTATTTTCCACTACGCCGAAAGTCGGAAAAGAAACGGAGGCGAACGGGGTCACTGAGGTGACCGGACGCTGCACCGGACGCGGTCACGGTGTGACCGGACGCGTCCGGTCAGTACAGCGCGGTTTCGGGCGCGCGGGCTAGGGTTTGCAACCGGCGCGTCCGGTCACTCGCGGGACCGGCGCGTCCGGTCAGTCGCCCAGAGGGAACTGCGGTTCACGAGGATGATCGGACGCGAGGCGCGTCCGGTCACACATGATCGGACGCGTCCGATCGTTGAAGGAGCTTACTGGACTCACACCGGACGCGGGCACTGTCGCGTCCGGTCATTGCGAAGAGCGCGTCCGGTCGTTGTTTCGCGGGCGCATGCTGTGTGACCGGTGCGTCCGGTCGTTCGAAGCAGCGCGTCCGGTCGATGGTTTGACCGTTGAGGGTCAGTGACCGTTGGAGGATCGAACGCGGTGGAGCGCGTCCGGTCGTTTTGAGAGGCGCGTCCGGTCATAGGGTTTGACCGTTGGTGCAGTGACCGTTGAGGCATCGGACGCGGTGAGCGCGTCCGGTCAGTTATGACCGGAGCGTCCGGTCATCCCGACAGAACCCAGTGAAGGGGTATAACGGCTCTATTTGGAGGGGATGCTTATAAATACTCGATGGCCGGCTCTTGGGGAGCTAACTAGTGATTTCTAACATTCTTGTACATCCTTTGAGCTAGAGCATCTCCTCCCACTCATCTCTCTTGAGTGATTGCAAATCATAAGTGAGATTGAGTGATCCCAAAGTGCATTGCATAGCTTGAGGGCATCTAGTGGCACTTGTGGGTGGTTTAGCCGGTGGATTTCTTGTTACTCTTGGAGAGTACCGCTCCTAGCCGGCTTGGAGATTGTTGGAGGCGTTGGCAAGAGAAGGTGATTGTTCTTGGCCACCTCCGGTTGTTTGTAAGAGGTTCTTGTGCTTTCCTCGGCGGGACGCCAAAAGCAACTCTATTACATTGCGCGTGTCATTGAGTTACCTCACTTGAGAGTGGAGTCTTGCGGTGCCTTGCGGGGCGTGCCTTGAGGGGCAAGTGACTTGAGGGTCACACCGAGGAACCATCTAAGTTTGGTCGACACAACCGGTGACGTAGCTTGTCGGTGCACAAGTGAACACCGGGTGAACAAAAATATTGTGTCTCTTGTCTCCCGGTGATTGGTCTACATATTGTGTTGTTGTCAATATTAATTGATTATATATCATCTTGGTGATTGGCAACATCTTCACTCCACCGTCGGTATAAGATTCACAATCCTATCTCTTGCACTTATCTTTACTAGATTATCTTGTGTTGCTCTAGTAGTAGCATGGCTAGTAGTGTTGTTAGCTTGTTCTCTAGTGTAAAATTAGTGACATAGCTCTTGTGTGAACTAGAGATCATAATCTACTAGACTTGTGGATAGGAGGCTTGCATCACAACCTTTGGCTAAGCAAAACTCGCTTTACGCCGTTTGTTATTCTAACAAGTTTGCTTAGTGGTGCTTGTAGAATTTTTATAGGCTATTCACCCCCCCTCTAGCCATCTAGGACCTTACAAGTGGTATCGGAGCCGTGGTCACCGTTTTAATCAAGGCTTAACATCCTTCGGTGTGAAAAATGGCTCAAATTGTGTTCAATCATGTTGGGGGCAAGCCACCGTTCTTTGATGGTGTTAGTTCTTTTGCTCATTGGAAGAGAAAGATGACAATGTACCTTGGTTCTATTCATGAGAGAGTATTGCAAGTCACTGAGAATGATTTTGCTATCATTGATCCCAATCATCTCACCGATGAAGATAGAGCAAATAGAACATGCAATAGAATGGCTCTCAATACACTCTATAATGGTATTGACACAAAAGTGTTTGAGGGCATCAAAGATTTGGAATTGGCTAGTGAAGTATGGACAAGGTTGAGTGAGACATATGAAGGCACTAAGGTTGTGAAGAGTGCCAAGCTATATGGGCTCAAGAGTGAGTTTGAGAACTTCAAGAAAAAGGATGATGAAACAATCATTGAAATGTTTCATAGATTGCAAGTGATAGTCAATGATCTCAAGAGCTTAGGGCACAAGACTCAAGATCAAGATTTTTGTCACAAGTTCTTATTGAGCTTACCTAGAAGATTCAAGATGTTGATCATGATGTTACAAAGAGATGGGCTTGAAGCAATGAAGCCTAATGATTTGCTTGGTGAAGTATTAACCTATGACAAATATGATCAAGATGTTGATGACAAGGAAAAGGTGGAAGATGAAAAGAAGAAGAAGACCGTGGCGTTCAAGGCCATCTCCTCCAAGGGCAAAGCTACCATCATTGAAGAAGAAGACAATAGTGAAGATGAAGATTATGAAATTGATGATGAGGCATTTGCTTTTGTAGTCAAGAAAATGGGTCACATGTTCATTAAGAGAAGAGGCTTCAAAAAGAGAAATGACAACTTCAAGAGCAATGAGCAACAAAGGAGGTGCTTCAATTGTGATAGCACCGAACATCTTCAAGCCGAATGTCCCTATGATAAGAAGAAGAACAACAAGAGGGGCAAGTTTGAGAAGAAAAAGAAAGAAGCCAAGATAACATTCAAGAAAGGCAAGAATGGAGTCTATGTGGCCACTTGGGAAAGTGATGATGATGATGAAGAAGAAGAATCATCCAACAAGGCTTTTGCTTCCATTGCTATCAACAAGAAGCCTTCACTACTTGATTCATCCTCTTCGTGCTTCATGGCCAAAGAAGCTAAGGTATTATATGATGAGAGTGATGATGAAAGTGAAATGGAATATGTTCATGATAGTGATAATGATAAATATGATAATGAAAATGATGATGATGATGAACCAACTAAAGAACAACTATATGACTTGTTGCAACAAACTAGAGACATAGCTATTGCCAAGAACAAGGAGTGCAAGAAGCTTTCAATGAAAGTAGCAATACTTGAGAAAGTTCTTGGTGAGCTTAAGACCACTCATGAGAGTCTAGTGGAAGACCATGAGGATCTTGGTAAGGCTCATTCCAAGCTTGAAAAGGCTCACTCATTGCTACTTGAGCAACAAGAAAAGAAGAAGGTTGTTGTATCATGTGATATAGGTGTTACATGTGATATAATTGATGAATCCTTTAATGAACCTATCATCATGTCAAATACTAACCCTTCTTGTAGCTCTTCATCCACCACCACCAACTCTACCTCTACTACTAGTGATGGTTGCACTTGTGATGTCTCACTAATGGTTGAGAATAAGACTCTCAAGAGAGAGGTGGATGAGCTCACTCACGCCCTAGGCAAGGCCTATGGTGGTGAGGCCCGCTTGCTTAAGTGCTTGGGTAGCCAAAGGTTCTCTCTTAACAAAGAGGGATTGGGCTACACCCCCAAGAAGGGCAAGTCGGCCTTTGCAACTCCAAAGCCTAGCTTTGTGAAGGGCAATGGTCGGTTTTGCAATAGATGTAAGCAAGTTGGGCACCTAGAGCATAATTGCAATAAAAAGAACCAAAGCAAGAAATTTGTTAATGCTATACCTTTTGATTCTTGCTATGTGCTTACCAAAGGTGTGAAGGGTGTGCAAGCTAAGTTTATTGGTACACCCATTGTTGGCCCAAAGAAGAAGGCTATTTGGGTACCAAAGAGCTTAGTTACTAACCTACAAGGACCCAAGCAAAAATGGGTACCTAAGCTTCATTGATTTGCTTGTAGGTCAATTACAAAGCCGGAGGAAGGCATTGGATTATTGATAGTGGGTGCACTCAACACATGACCGGTACATCAAGAATGTTTGACTCAATCAATGACAATAATAGTGGTGTTGATTCTATCACATTTGGCAATAACAAGAAAGGCAAGGTTATTGGCTTGGGCAAGATTGCAATATCAAATGACATGAGTATCTCAAATGTGTTGCTAGTTGAAAGTTTGGATTTCAATCTTCTATCCGTGGCACATATATGTGATCTAGGCTACAAATGTATCTTTGGGGTTGATGATGTGGAAGTTATTAGTGTGGATGGTTCAAATGTGGCATTCAAGGGCTTTAGATATGAGAATCTCTACCTAGTTGACTTCAATGCTAGAGAAACTTCTTTGACAACTTGCTTAGTCTCCAAATCAAGCATGGGTTGGCTTTGGCATAGAAGGCTTGGTCATGTTGGTATGAAACAATTGAAGAAGCTTACAACTTACAATCTTGTCAATGGTTTGAAAGATGTTGAATTTGAGAAGAATAAGCTTTGTAGTGCATGTCAAGCCGGGAAGCAAGTTGGAAGCTCACATCCAAAGAAGAGTACAATGAGCACATGCAAAGCATTTGAGTTGATGCACATGGATCTATTTGGACCAACAACATATACAAGCATAGGCGGTAACAAGTATGGCTTTGTCATAGTGGATGACTTCACAAGATTCACATGGGTATTCTTTCTTAGTGACAAAAGTGAAGTGTTCGACACCTTCAAGACATTTCTCACTAGAGTTCACAATGAGTTTGAGATTAGAATCAAGAAAGTGAGAAGTGACAATGGAAGTGAGTTTAAGAATACAAGAATTGAAGAACTTTGTGATCATTATGGTATTGGACATCAATTCTCGGCCAAGTACACTCCACAATCAAATGGCCTAGTTGAGAGGAAGAATAGAACATTGCTTGATATGGCTAGATCAATGCTTCATGAGTACAATGTGAGTCAATCATTTTGGGATGAAGCAATCAATACCGCTTGCTACTACATCAATAGATTATATTGTCATCCATTGCTAGAGAAGACCCCATATGAGTTACTTCATGGAAGAAAGCCCAATATTTCTTACTTTAGGGTGTTTGGTTGCAAATGCTATATCTTGAAGAAGGGCACTAGATTGGGAAAGTTTGATAAGAGATGTGATGAGGGGTTCCTACTTGGTTATTCAACTACAAGCAAAGCTTATAGAGTTTGGAACAACTCAAGTGGCATTCTAGAAGAAGTCCATGATGTGCAATTTGATGAAACCAATGGGTCACAAGATGAAGAAGAGAATCTAGATGATGTTAGTGGAACTCTATTGGTGGAAGCAATGAAGAACATGGACATTGGGGACATTAGAGCAAAGCAAGTGATTGATATTCAAAATGATGATAAAGATCAAGTGCTCAATTCTCCATTCAAGCTAGCTAGTGACTCTCAAGTGCAAGATCAAGGTGCTAGTTCATCTCATCAAGATACATCAAGTGATCAACCAAGCTCAAGCAATCAAGTGCAAGTACTCCAATCACAACATGTTGCAAGAGATCACCCCATTGATAGTGTTATTGGTGATATTAGAAGTGGTGTGCAAACAAGATCAAGATTGACTATGTTTTGTGAGCATGCATCATTTATGTCAACCATAGAACCAAAGAAGATAGAAGAAGCTTTGAGGGATGCCGATTGGATCATGGCTATGCAAGAAGAGCTTAACAATTTCACAAGAAATAATGTTTGGGAATTGGTAGAAAGGCCAAATGACTACAATGTGATTGGAACCAAGTGGGTGTTTAAAAACAAGCAAGATCAAGATGGCATTGTAGTGAGAAACAAAGAAAGACTAGTTGCTCAAGGTTACACTCAAGTTGAAGGTCTTGACTATGATGAGACATATGCTCCCGTGGCAAGATTAGAGGCAATAAGGATACTATTGGCTTATGCTTGTGCACACAATATCAAACTATATCAAATGGATGTCAAAAGTGCATTTCTCAATGGGATTATCAATGAGTTAGTCTTCGTTGAGCAACCGCCCGGATTTGAAGATGACAAGAAACCCAACCATGTGTACAAGTTGAAGAAGGCTTTATATGGCTTAAAGCAAGCACCTAGAGCATGGTATGAGAGGCTAAGGGATTTCCTTCTCTCTAAGGGATTCAAGATGGGCAAGGTTGATACAACTCTATTCACCAAGAAGATTGGAAATGATCTATTCATAGTGCAAATATATGTTGATGACATCATCTTTGGATCAACCGATCAAGCTTATTGTGAAGAATTTGGTGCTATGATGGTCAAAGAGTTTGAAATGTCCATGATTGGTGAACTTAGCTACTTCCTTGGTCTCCAAGTCAAGCAATTGAAGAATGGGACATTTGTGAGTCAAGGGAAATACATAAGGGACATGTTGAAGAAATTTGGAATGCAAGATGCAAAACCAATTTCAACTCCAATGGGTACAAATGGCAATTTGGATAGTGATCTTGATGGAAATATGGTGAATCAAAAGGAATATCGGTCTTTGATTGGAAGTCTACTCTATGTCACCGCATCAAGGCCGGACGTCATGTTTAGTGTTTGCATGTGTGCTAGATATCAAGCCTCACCTAGAGAGAGTCATCTCACGGCCGCAAAGAGAATATTGAGGTACTTGAAGCAAACAAGAGATGTTGGACTATGGTATCCCAAGGGGTCAAAGTTTGAATTGATTGGATATTCGGACTCCGACTATGGGGGTTGCAAGATCAATAGAAAGAGCACAAGTGGCACATGTCAATTACTTGGAAGATCACTCGTGTCATGGTCCTCAAAGAAACAAAATAGTGTGGCAATCTCTACCGCCGAAGCCGAATATGTGAGTGCGGGGAGTTGTTGTGCACAATTGCTATGGATGAAATCAACTTTGAAGGATTATGGCCTCAACTTCAAGAATGTGCCGTTGCTATGTGATAATGAGAGTGCAATCAAGATGATACAAAACCCGGTTCAACATGGAAGAACAAAGCATATTGACATAAGACATCATTTCATTAGAGATCATCAACAAAAGGGAGATATTGCCATTGAAAGTGTTGGCACCGATGATCAACTTGCCGATATTCTCACTAAGCCACTTGATGAAAAGAGGTTTTGCAAGCTAAGGAATGAATTGAACATTCTTGATTTCTCAAACATGAGTTGAATGCACCCCACCCACTTATTGACATGCCTCTCCTTCGACATTGCAAGGTAAAATTGATTGACATGTCTTTCATCCTATGCTAAGGACTTGATAGAGCATGTAGACATAATAAGTGGTACGCATAAGCATTCATGATAAATCAAATGAATTTTATGGATATATGTTACCACTATTGCTTCTATGCTTATTTTGATCTAGTGGTGGCATATGACATGTTTGTGAGCTTGTAAACCTAGTGTTGAATCTAGAAGATTTGCTATAAGTGTTTAATTCAACATAGGCAAGATAACCCTTATTTTGAGGAGTGAAGAAGCTTGTCTTTGGTTCAAATCGAATTAAATATCTTTGGCAAGTATTCTAGGTTAAACCAAATTTGATAAATTTTTTTTAACCTTACATATGGTATCGAATTAATTTCAATCTACTCCATCAAACACTTTTCCTTCTCTCCACAATTTGATCCCATTTTTTTTGGGTAAGTTGTTGACAAAGGGGGAGAGAAAAAGATGATTCAACTTGATAAAGGGGTAAATAAAATTTATGATGAGAAAAAGATGATTCGACTTGATAAAGGGGTAAATAAAATTTGTTGATGCACACAAGTAGGGGGAGCAAGCTCATAAACAAAGTTGTTGCATTTGTTTGTGCATTCTCATATGACTTGCTCATTGCACATGTATTTAAATTCAATATACATGCTTGTGTGGTGCAATGCTAGTATAGAAATTGGATGATGAAATGATCTACTAGCATGCATAGGAATAGTTTACATGTGGTATCTAAACTTTCCTAAAGCTTTATAAGTGGTTAGCTTTACAAGTAGTCCAAGAACCTTTGCATATAATGTTGATCTCACGGGGTTCTTGAGTTTTGATGGATGTCTAGTTACTTCATGATGCTAAGGATGGTGTAAAAGGCAACTCCGATTGGTATCACGCTTCAAAGGTCCATTTCTTACACCTTAGCATCATTTTGGTTGAATTACTCTCCCAACACTTCTATCCATGCATATGTGCAAAGCTTTCAATCCAAACTCTATGCACATATGTAGGGGGAGCTAATGCTACCAAAACCGAGCTTGTGATAATTGTCCAAACTTTACTTATGAGCAAAATGATTGGACAAGTATGACAAGTTCAAAACTTTTATTATCAAAATCATCTTTGTGAGGGTTGTCATCAATTACCAAAAAGGGGGAGATTGAAAGTCCCTAGTTTGGTTTTGGCTAATTGATGAAACCTAGGACTAACCTTTGTATCTAAGTGGATGATTTAGATAAAGGTGGTCATTGCATATGAGACATGACATTGACTCATATGACCAAGATGGTGAAGACCAAGATGAGGCTTGGCTCGATGGACCGGTTGTGAGGGTGAAGGGCAAGTCGAGGCTTCGAAGCGAGGGACCATGCGATGGTGAAGCTTGAGCAAGACTTGGCGCCGACGGACCAATGCAACGGTGAAGAGCAAGTGAAGTCAAGGTCGATGGATCGAGACGGTCATGTGATGATATGAAGTGGATCATATCATTTGAAGAAACAAAATGGGCTCAAGGCAAAGGTATAACAATAGTGCCATTTTGTTTTACACTCAAGACACCATAGAGGGTGTGAGTGGTTTAGGATCGATAGCCGAACTATTAAGAGGGGAAGTCTTATCGGTTATTCGATGCACGGGTGCCACTAGGTGAATTCATGAAGTGCATTGCATGTAGGGCCTAGTGAGCTAATTGGAAAACCTTTGAAAATGATTGAGAAAATGCTAACACACAAGCACATGGAGATGTACACTTGATGGTGTTGGCACATTTGCAAAGGTGGCGTTGGTCGCACTGTGGTTTGCGGGTAGAGAGGGGTTTGGGTTCCTCTCTCCCTCCCGCCGAGCGTGCGAGCGCGGGATTCAGGCGATTTCGGGGAAATGAAATGCCTATTTTCCACTACGCCGAAAGTCGGAAAAGAAACGGAGGCGAACGGGGTCACTGAGGTGACCGAACGCTGCACCGGACGCGGTCACGGTGTGACCGGACGCGTCCGGTCAGTACAGGGCGGTTTCGGGCGCGCGGGCTAGGGTTTGCAACCGGCGCGTCCGGTCACTCGCGGGACCGGCGCGTCCGGTCAGTCGCCCAGAGGGAACTGCGGTTCACGAGGATGATCGGACGCGAGGCGCGTCCGGTCACACATGATCGGACGCGTCCGATCGTTGAAGGAGCTTACTGGACTCACACCGGACGCGGGCACTGTCGCGTCCGGTCATTGCGAAGAGCGCGTCCGGTCGTTGTTTCGCGGGCGCATGCTGTGTGACCGGTGCGTCCGGTCGTTCGAAGCAGCGCGTCCGGTCGATGGTTTGACCGTTGAGGGTCAGTGACCGTTGGAGGATCGGACGCGGTGGAGCGCGTCCAGTCGTTTTGAGAGGCGCGTCCGGTCATAGGGTTTGACCGTTGGCGCAGTGACCGTTGAGGCATCGGACGCGGTGAGCGCGTCCGGTCAGTTATGACCGGAGCGTCCGGTCATCCCGACAGAACCCAGTGAAGGGGTATAACGGCTCTATTTGGAGGGGATGCTTATAAATACTCGATGGCCGGCTCTTGGGGAGCTAACTAGTGATTTCTAACATTCTTGTACATCCTTTGAGCTAGAGCATCTCCTCCCACTCATCTCTCTTGAGTGATTGCAAATCATAAGTGAGATTGAGTGATCCCAAAGTGCATTGCATAGCTTGAGGGCATCTAGTGGCACTTGTGGGTGGTTTAGCCGGTGGATTTCTTGTTACTCTTGGAGAGTACCGCTCCTAGCCGGCTTGGAGATTGTTGGAGGCGTTGGCAAGAGAAGGTGATTGTTCTTGGCCACCTCCGGTTGTTTGTAAGAGGTTCTTGTGCTTTCCTCGGCGGGACGCCAAAAGCAACTCTATTACATTGCGCGTGTCATTGAGTTACCTCACTTGAGAGTGGAGTCTTGCGGTGCCTTGCGGGGCGTGCCTTGAGGGGCAAGTGACTTGAGGGTCACACCGAGGAACCATCTAAGTTTGGTCGACACAACCGGTGACGTAGCTTGTCGGTGCACAAGTGAACACCGGGTGAACAAAAATATTGTGTCTCTTGTCTCCCGGTGATTGGTCTACATATTGTGTTGTTGTCAATATTAATTGATTATATATCATCTTGGTGATTGGCAACATCTTCACTCCACCGTCGGTATAAGATTCACAATCCTATCTCTTGCACTTATCTTTACTAGATTATCTTGTGTTGCTCTAGTAGTAGCTTGGCTAGTAGTGTTGTTAGCTTGTTCTCTAGTGTAAAATTAGTGACATAGCTCTTGTGTGAACTAGAGATCATAATCTACTAGACTTGTGGATAGGAGGCTTGCATCACAACCTTTGGCTAAGCAAAACTCGCTTTACGCCGTTTGTTATTCTAACAAGTTTGCTTAGTGGTGCTTGTAGAATTTTTATAGGCTATTCACCCCCCTCTAGCCATCTAGGACCTTACACTGTTGCAGATGATATGCTCTATCAAGACTTCTGCAAAACTTGTCTCCACCCTGCGGGTGAAGAAGACTAGATCACTTGGGCGTGATCATCTTTTATGTACTTTCCTCCTGCTTTTGCGGGTTGTTGATCATCAAGACTGGCAGTAGTTAAACAACTGGTGTGCGTTTGCTTCCGCTACTTTTATAAACTTGGTTTGTAATAATTGCGACTCCGTATGTCTAAACTTATTTCAGAACTACTTGTGAAATGTAACGTATGATGTTGTATGTTGAATGATGTGATCCTGGTTGTAAGCAAGTTGGTTTGAAATCCTTCGTGGTTTCGATTGACTGCCGGGATTATATGGGCTCAAGTTCGAAAATTTGAGCGCTTCGGTGCTTATTTTTGTACTTGTGCTCTTATAATTTGGTCGGTTCTGTTACACCCGGTCTCGCTGTAAGCTCATGTCGGCCAACTGCTCCTGCAAGCTAGCTATAGCACGTGCTTGCTTCTTCTTCTGCTTCCTTGCTTCAAGCCGATCATTACCTCTTAGACCAGTCAAGGTCCAATAGGTATTCTCAAGACCCTGGTATGCTTTGATGGCTGCATACATGGCACTCATGGTGTGGTTGTCGCTAGCCTGTCCTTCACTTGGGCCTCTAACCAAGGCACTTTCTTGCGGTTGCACCCAAATGGCATCACGAGGATCATCTCTCGGGAAAGTACCTGCCAAAGCTGCTGCCAACTCATTAGAAAACCTGCTCATTATGTCTCGGATGACATGAAAGGCTGCACCCTCTGCACCCTCAACTGGAGTGCGTCCTTCAAACTCCAAATGCCAACCATCCCATTCTGGCGCATCACCAAGGGCAGGGACGGTGATCTCCACTATTGCAAGTCCATCCTCAGCTAGCTGGCTCTCATTCCAAGAGTACACCGGCTCTTGACCCTCTGGGTACCCCACATCATGGAGCACTCTCCAAAGCAAGGTGGGCATGCCAAACTCACTTAGAAAAGTGTCCGTGCTGCGGCGTTCCCGCGGGGCCATCTGGTGACGTGGTGCTCTTCCACCAGTGGACTTACGGGCAGTCTTCTTCATGCGGGCCATCTGTAGCACAAGTTTTAAATTACCCGGTGAGACATATTTTAAGTTGATGTCACTTTTATCAAACTGGGATAATCCTTTTATAAGGGGAGAAATGCATGTTATGAATGAAATGCACAGGCAATATGATGCATGCGCGAGTCTTACGTTCTCACAAACTTAGAAAATAAAGACATCTAACGATGAATTCGGTGGCATACAAACGATCTCTCATATACGTAACTAATTCGATCTACATGATAAACGCTGTTATGTACCTGCAGAAAATTCATTTCAGCCCATTCCCCATGAATGCATGAAAGCAGTAAATCTACCTACGCGCTCTACACGAATCCCTAGATGCGTGTACAACAGTAGTAACTACCCAAACACATCGTCCTATTTACGACATCGCCCCAACGGACGGAACACCCGCACATGCGATACTTTCATAAAAACATGTGTACAACATGTAATTATTCTCGTATCATATAAAACACTCTCCCTAGATCGGTGGTGTATCCGATCATGCTCTCACAACTCACACTTACCAAAGCGTAGAGGTAACTGATCCATACATTACCACTCAATTAAGTGGCACTCATATAGTATCACGCCGTATGAGCAACGAAAGAGAAATATGGTGCAAGAACCCCAAGTTAGTACTTACATAGCCACCTAGAGTCCTTAACTGGGCATACAGGATATGACCACTGGCACACCTTTAGTTTTAAAATCACACTTTTTAAATAGAATTTTGTTTTAAATACACTTATAAACAGTAATCACGCTAAACCATGCTCCGATGCTAGCTGTAACAGAACCGCCCAATTATACGAAATTAAGTAGGAAAATCATCCAACGGAAGGACAATTTAACAAACTTAAGCCCGTATAACCCGGTAGTCCGTGAAATCTCGACGGATTTCAAACCATTTCTCATAACAGCCAAGATCGTACTAAGTTTAACGGTTACCATCATAAGTTACATAAAAATTCGCGGCATAAAATACATCGGAGTTTAAACATAGTTATTACAAAACAGGTTTGAATAAAAGTAGCGGAAGCAGTAGTTCAAATCACGCACACACACAACATTTTGGAATAAAGTGCCAGCTTGTGATCATCTCCAGCAAAAGCATCAGACGAGAAGTACGAATGACCATTGCCCATGGTCCTATGCTTTGCCCATTGCAGGATAGAGACAGTTGATACAATAACCGTAGTACATCTGTCCATCTGCAACAAGTGGGAACAAAGCCCTGAGTACGAGAAGGTACTCAGCTAGACTTACCCATAATAAACCAGAAATAAAAGACACCAAGGAACATGATAGGCTTTCTGGTGGGATAGCTGACTCATTTGCAAAAGGCATTTTTATCATTTAGGAAAACTTTTACAAAAGCTTTGCATCAAGTTAAATCTTTATTAACCTGTCAATTACATTTGCACCTGTACTAAAGTAGTATGTAATTAAACAGGTAATGATAACCAATGATCATTAACAACTTTCATTATGTCATATTTCATATAACTGTCCAAGTGTTCCATCAATATTACTACGATGAAGTAGCTCAAGTCAAGTGTTCACTATCCAGTGAACGATGGCGATTCAAATCGATTATTAACCAGCTGGTAAGTTATTCCTCATACAAACCTCACTCACCCGCTAAAGTGAGGTGTTGATCGCCGAGTCAACCATTCAGGTAAAGTCATGAGCTTGCCAGGAACCACTTGTACCCGGGGGCCGCCCGACTGCTCTTTGGCCTTATCATCGCGCCCCCGTATCCTGCCACTACTGCTCTGGTACAGTGCGTTGCGGGCAATCCACTCGGCCCGAATAATCTCCTAGTTTCGCGGTCGGAAGGTACTTTATCCGGCCAGCTAAATATGAGGCATGCGTTCAACATGACCCGAGGGACAACAACGGACGGTCCTTAACCGACAAAGATGGAAAACACTACAGTCCGAAACCCTGCAAGTTTCCGCCCGGTCTCAAATTCATTTCACACTTAGTTATACCATGACTTCATAGTCAACCAAACAGATCCAGGTAACCACCTATAGCTCGCAGGTGACAGGAAATCACCCGACTTCTACCGGTCTAAGCCAGCTAAGCATTGACTTGACTGCGGATACCAGGGTAACAAGGATATGGTATAACAAAGGTAAGCAAGGTATAATGCAGCAACGTTTGCAAACAACTCCTAAACGTAATGCATCAAATTAAGTAAAGTTAATAATAAATTATTTGCAAAACGGGAGAGAAATGCTCCGGGGCTTGCCTCTCTCGAAGGAACTTGGACGGTGATCGGGGCACTCCGGGAGATCTTCACCGACCTCTTCTTCGGCTTCTGTCACCTCCTGCTGCTGCACCTCGATCTGCTCCTTTGGCTCCTCGGGTACGACTGGGTTCTCGGTTTGCGATCCTGTATGATGCAATGTGCGTTAGTGATTATGCAAGTGTGCATCGAAGGAGATGAATGCAATGAATATGTTGAAATGCAAGGTAGTCAACATCATCCAAGAAACTATACACTACAAGCACATATCATCTACTGCATTCTCTTCTACTACTATTATGTTAAGTTAACCTATCTTATGAAATGCTTCAAAGATACACCAAAGCCTTACTAATTTCTTAATCACACTTAAAGCAACACTTGCTTAAACCCTAAGTAATAATAGGTTTGAATAGCAACATATATTTCTGATGCTACTAAAAATCTAAGAAAAATACAGTAGCATAATACTACTCTAAACAGACTACCATAAAAATTTCATGGCATTTGGATAAGTAAACTATCCTATACAAAAATGACAAGCTATAGCATAAAAATGAGCATGAAATTACTTTGTACTATGAAAAGTGTCAAACAACAGAATTAATATTTTTCCTAGGTTCTTCATAGCATACTATGACTGTACAAAAATTTTCACACGCATATTTTATACAAAGTTTGCTCTCTAGCAAAAATAACAAAATTCAGCCATTAAAGGCACTTGAACTACACCTCAACATTTTTCCACAGCACATGTATGGAACATATTTTTCTTAGGAAGTACATGATATATGAAGATTAATAAACTTAAAATCATATTTTTCTAATACATATAGGATTTACTAGCTATTTTATAAGATGTCAGCAATATTAAGAAGTAATTAAAGCTCTACAGAAACGTATTCCAAAAATGACATGCAATATTTTTAGATTGTAGATCTGGTTCCAATGAATCCATAGAAATTTATTTCACAATTTTTGAAGTACATTTAATCACCAAACAATTTCTAAAGCATTTTTATTTCCACTTAATAAAAGAAAAGAAACTGAAAATTCTTTATTTGAAAACGGGCCGGCACAGTACGGGGCAAACGGCCCGGTCCGGCTCAACCCAAGAACGCGCGCGCGGGAGAAAGAAAACTGGTCGTCTCCTGTTGGAGCAGGCCGGCCCAGTCGACCGCTTCAGACGCAGGTGAGCGGGGCCAGCGCGCGCAGCCGAGCCGGTGCTCGTCACCGCGGCGGCGCGACGGCCGCCGACGGCCAGCGGCTGCTTCCATGCCCGAGCGAGCAAGGCGAGGCACGCAACACGATCGCGGGGACACGGTGAACATCGACGCGCAATTCAATAGAGATGGGGAGGAGCGGAGGCGACGGTGGCCGGAGCGCAAGCGCGGCGGCTCCGTCACGGTGGCGCGGCGATGAAGCCAAATTGGTGTCCTACCGGAGTGAGCAAGGCGATGGTGGCGCTCGTTCGGAGGAGGCAAGGGAGTGGCGAAGCTTGGTGCAAGACGAATTTGGTGGCGGTGGAGGGTCGATGTCGGAACGGGGGGAGCGGAGGTGGAGCTCTCGGCGGTGAGCCGCTCGCCCGCTCGGTTTTTGGAGAGGGGAAATGGATGACGAGCGGGAGTGCGAGTGAGGGGGCGAGGAGGGTTCGGGCAGGCGCACTTGAGCGCGCTCAAGCTGGCAGGAGGGCAGAGCGGAGGCGACGCGCGGCGGCTCCGACGGCGCATGGCCGACACGCGGCGAGCGCGGTCTGCCGCGGCGTCCAGCGATGCGCGCGAGCGGGCGGGAGGAGGCGACCGAGCGGACGCGGGCCGGGCCGAGGCAGCGGCTGCGGCGCGCGCGCGGGGTGGCGCGGGCCGTTTCGGCCAGCGGGCCGAAAACGAGGCGGCGGCCCGTTTAGGTTAGAAATTAAATTTTCCTTTTCATATTTTCAAATAATCTCAAATAATAGTTTTCAAATCTCATTTTGAGCAAGAAAAGGACCTTTTCTGAAAATGACCCAAAAATGAAAGTTGCTTAGAATTTAATTCTCTACAACTTTGCTTTTAAGACCAAAGTCCAAATCTGGATAGATTTTGATTTTTAGAATAAAAGCTAATTTAGAGAGGATTTTGGAATATTTTCAAATAACATTTTTAAAACAAATCTTTGACAAAACTTTGAGTGATTTAGTGGCTCCAAAAATTTCCTTATCATTCTAAGTGATATGACATTTATAGTTGCACAAAATTTTGATGGAATGTGATTAGCACATTAATATATTATATCTCAAATACCACTTTCTAAGCTTTTATTTCACTCAAATTATAATATTAACATGTATGATTAGGATGATATGAAATGTCATGCATACGATTGTCATGCAAATGCTTGCGTAACACCGGAGTGTTACAGGCACGAACCAACATGGCGTGGACTTCAAGCTGTAAAGACCGACCTAGTCGGAATTGGTCAAGATCGAAGGACACTGACCAACATGGCGTGGACTTCAAGCTGTAAAGACCGACCTAGTCGGAATATTAGGAAAGTTATACTCTATAATAGATCTAGAACTCCTAATTGTATCCGGCTAGGACTAGAATTACACCCCCAGCCTTCTCTTCCTATATAAAGAGAGGATAGGAGCACCCCTTGTACACACAATCAAACAATCAATTCAACGTAAAGGCTAACACCGATTGGACGTAAAGACTTTTACTCGATCACGAGGGTCCAAATCAATATAAATCACTTATCTCTTGCGTTACCATCAAGTTCCCAGGTTTACCGGCCCCACGAACAATCGTTCCAGGTAACCCCATGATGAGTTGCCGGTCATCAAACACCGACAGCTGAAGCGCAGGGCAGGTCACCGAGACGCCAAGGCCAGCGGTTGGGCGTTGCCCGGACGTACTCACATACGTAGGACCAGATTCGATGCAAGCACTCGGTGGACGCACGTCAGCGTTGGCATCATTCCGCCGCGGCCTCCATGGTTCGCACCGCTGGCTCGACCCGCTGCAGTCTCGACATCTCGTGGCGGTGCCTTGCCCCGCCGCGGCTTTCCACACCCCGCACTAGGCACCGGCGTAGCCTCGCACCGGCATAGACTCGCGGAGGGCCATGGCCGCGACCAGGGGTGGCCAGAGCCAGTCGCCGAGCGCACTGCAGTCGCCGCCACACCTCGCCTCCCCTCGAGACCTGGAGCCGCCCCTCCCCCGCGCGCCCTAAAGCCGCGTTTGGTGCGGACCCGGACGAATCTGGCAACGCACAGCGGCACAGGACTTCGCCGGCGCCTGCCAGCCCCATCGGCGTGGCCACCACCCCTCGTCTTCTTCTTTTCTTTCCAAATCGCAAAGTACCGTGCGTGAGTTACAGTGGAAGAAACGCAGGGAGCAATTTAGACTTTTTGCATAGCTTACAAAGGAGAAGTAACGGTGGAAGTCAACAGACTTGACGGGAGGGCCATAGAAGTAGTGAAAATCGTTTTAGCGTCAAATAGATAAGTTCAAAAAAAAGAGACCATACAAGGAAGGCGGACTTTTTCTAGGGTCATACAGGTAATTCTCTCTTCAATAAACTGTATGTTTTCTTTTCTCAAAAAAAAAACTTTATGCTTTGCTAAAAAAAGAGAGAGTGAATTGCACCGTTGGTCCTTAAACTTTTTCTCACTTCTCATATAGGTTTATGAACTTTTTTCGCTCATCTGGGTCCATGAACTCTATCTACATCCTAGCCACCATCCAAAGTAGATCACATAGGACTATGCTACCTACGTGGCCGTTGATGTGGCGCAACATGCTCCTTTTTTATTTCATATAAATTGGCTGAATCTTTGAGAAAATGTATAAAATCGATAAAAAATCGTAAAATGGAAAATCCAGTTTGTTAGACTCCACATGAGTAGGTCTATGCAATAGATATATAAAATGACATGCTTTAGTTAAAAGTTTTTGTTGTAGCTGTAGACGTATTCTGTGTTTAATTCATAATTGCAGCTCATGTGCTCCAATTGCGGTGATTTTTTTAGGGTAGGCTACTCATTGTATTCTTGGTCAATGGTCAAAATTTTTAGCTTTAGTGGAGCATGTATGACTGGGTTATTGATTTACCTAGGTTTATGCTTGTTTAATAGTTAATAAATAGTTATTATTTTATGGTGTACCAAACATTTATTTGAAGCTGAGATTTTTATGGGTGAAAGATGATAACAACATGGTGATGTTAAGTGTTCAAAATGCATAAAATCATCAAAAGTCAATGGAACCATATTTTCCATTTTTACACCTTTCTAATTAACTATTTATTAACTATTAAACAAGCATAAACCTATGTGCCCTGCTTTTATGAAATGTGCACGTGGCGCCACATGAGCGCCATATCAGCGGCTACATAGGCAGTAGAGTCTGTCCTATGTGGACTGCTTTGGATGATGGCTACCACGTAGACAAAGTTCATGGACCCAAACGAAAATAAAAGTTTATGGACCTAGGTGAGAAGTGGGGAAAAGTTTAAGAGTATGCCAGACTAATTTTGTTGGTTCTATTATTTTCGTCTCTCTCGTGTCCGTGCGTGGTAATGGGAACAAAATAATACCACGATAATTTAAGTTTCAACGTGTGTTGTGCTAAAAGAAACAATACTTTAAGCATGATGTACACTACTGATTTCAATGAAACGCTGAATCAGTTTAGAGATGAATTGTTTAATCTATTGAGAATAGCTTAGGTGTGCAGGTTAACCCTAGTTGGACATATCACAAATGTACCTACCCTTCGCTAGAGTGAAATAGCATACGCGCGCGCCACCTTTTTCCAGAAACGACGCGCTTGCTGAATGGACCGCTCAGCCCACGCCAGCCATGCGCTAGCGCAACTCCAACGGGGTGCCTAAATGGACCGCACGGCCCACAGCCAGCCAGCGCCGCGCGCCTCTCTCCAACGATGACGGGCCGGCCCAGTAGCGCCTGCGCGGGTCAACACAGCCCCGTCAAGAAGATCATGAAAGGGGACGCTTGTGACAAGCTCGACGAGATTGCTTTAAACATTTCGATGTTCTGGTGTGCAGTGGCCGAACTCATCCCATAGTATTTTATTGGTCACGACTGAATGAATCATAAGGGATCCCAGCTCCATCTGTATGCTCTAACTCAGATCCACCCATCTCAGCTAATAGAACTTAAAAGGCTTGTAGCTAAATATTTGTGCCACACATACACTTACCTGCAAGCAAACAATAAAGCAAAAAAGGATCAGTTACATAGATTTGTAGAGAACATATACCATCACCACACGTCATCTTCTTTCTGTTCAAAACAGCAGCACTTCAGACTCCGAAGTTGCTGAAAGGTAAGTACATCTACACACAGCAATGAGAATCACATGTGTATATAAATTTAGTGTGCCTGCATTCCTTTTCAACGAGTGACATTTCTTCGATATTGATAAGGCACTATCATAACTATAGTAAATTTTAACAACCAGACCCAAAAAGGTCCTTGACTAGGACATAGAACCAATCTCTAAACTTGTAAAAGTATCCAGTTTATTCAAATGGAAATGGACATGCCAGAGGCTCACTTCTCAACTTCATCTATTATATAGATAGCAGCATCATAGGTGTATCTTGATTGGTAGACTGATATCATTGACTCAGTGAATCGCTTCTTACAAGAATGTCCCAGACATTCAGTGAAATAGGCTTGGTTAGTACCCTGAACGCAAGCAAGCTGACAAATTGAAAAACAACAGGATGAATCTGCAAAAGGCAATTTAGAATCATAAAAATGGTACATAATACATCTACTAGCAAAATATCATATTAGCATGCTGAAAGTCTATCATCAATCAAAGCAGTGGAAAGCACAACTAAATCAGTTTAGTAAATGGAGCATGGCATTCCAGTATACACAGATAGTAGAGATATATTAAAAACTGAAACTTTTTCTAAGCTAGAACAACCATCTATATTCTAATGAGTCCTCCTTTTGAAATTAGTCAAGACACTAAATAGCTAAAAATCAAAATAATGAGAATGATATTGCCCGTGCTAACACTACAGACCACATTAAGTCCAAAAGTTAATTGACTATACTGAACAGCTTACAAAAGGCATGTCAACTAATAATACAAAATAATGAGAATGAAAATGCTCGGGGAGGTGAGGGAGGGGAGCTGCCGGATCCGGGAGGGGGAGGGAGAGGGGCCTAGGCCGGCATCGACGGGCTCGGGGGGGGGGGGGGGAGTTGGCCTCCCTGCGTGGGGGAGTGAGGGAGAGGGTGTGGTGGGAGAGGGAGGCAAGGAGAGAGTGAGGGAGAGGGCGTAGATCGAGAGCGAGAGAGAGAGAGAGAGATAGACTGTGCGTCGCTGCCTCCTTCTCCTTTGGTTTGCGCTTCTTTTTGTGCCCATGACAAGTGGACCCCGCAGACACGTGGCGAGCCACGAGTGGCCACTAGCCTCGCTTCCGGATCGTTGATGTGGAGTAGCATGTGAATCGTCCCAGCGCACAGCCCCACTCCCGCTCCACGCATCCATGGAGGCAGTTCTTTTATAACGACCGCCTCTATTAATCCATTAACAGATGGAGGCGGTCGGGAGGTGTGCCCGCCTCCAATCAAAAAAGGGTAACACCACACAAAAGAAATTCTGTAGTAGTGTACCGCACAGCGAAATACGTGCATAACTCACCTTATCGAAGTGATAGTTACGGCAATACAAGTAATACTAACATGTTACCTCCAATTACTGAACTACTAACTCACTAACTCAGTTGACCTATTGATCAAGTGGGCTCAACTTGATTTGATTACCTCCTACAACAGAGTTCAGAGAAGTATGTCTGCATCCTTTCATCATTTCTCTGGCATAAGCATTTTGAAATTGCTCTATTCAGCAAGGTCCTACAGTACTATTTTAACTCTTGCAGATATATTTTTTCCTGAAATTCTGAATGGAGCACAAATGGAGCAATCACAAGCATCGACCACCTATAGCAAAAGCTTCAATCTGGCTGCATCTTACAAAGAAAACACTCGTGAACTAATTGCATGTGACCAAAAACATCAGCTATACCTGCAAGACGCATATGGCACGATCAATCCGAAGCGCGATCTCATGAAGGATGGACACGCCGGCGGGGTAGATGAGGTCGAGGCCATCCCAGACCTCGGCGTCCAAGAGTGCACGAGAACAAGTCAGCAATGATGCTAGGGTTTGGGCAATGAGGGAATGGCTGTGGGGGCTGGGAAAAAGAGGTGCAAAGTAGGACCTTGCTGCTTCATCAACGATGGCGTCCACGTCTACGTCCTCGCCATCGATTGGATCTCCATTGCTCCTCATCCTCCATAGCCACGCTGTTGTTGCGAGCTCGCCGCTGTTAGGACCGGCGGCTCGCCGGACCTAGGAACGTGCCGACTCCGGCGATGCCCGGAGCACGGTCACCTGGAACTGTACTCAAGAACACACACAGAGCGCGAGAGATGGCGAGAGGTTTCACTGCAACTGGCACAGCCTATTCATGCATTGTTCATTCAACTATATCGGGCTATGATCCGAGAACCCCGCCACAACGTGCCGCTGCACGATACGCCTTCTTTTACGGACGTCCGTGCGACATGCACGGCGATCACGCCATGGCGGAGCCAGCCCTCCTGAAGAGGTCAAGACGCAGCACGTGTAGTCTCCGCGCTACTCCTGATTCTACGCCGTCAATACAAACATGCTTACAACCGAAGTAAACACCTATTACATGCAACTAACATGGATACAATGGGCTGTCACGATTACAAGTGACTGTCAACAATTCACCCCCTTAATTGTCACTGATATCAGTGACTCCCAGCTCCTGACGCATCTCCATGAACTTAATTCTGCCAAGTGGTTTCGTTAGGATATCAGCAAGCTGCTTGTCAGTACTGACATGATCCACCTCTGCAATTCCTTCACTGACACACTCTCTGATGAAATGGTAACGTGTGTCAATGTGTTTACTCCTCTCATGATACACTGGATTTTTGCTCAACTCTATAGCTGACTTGCTGTCCATCAATAACCTGAACTTTTGCAGTCTTTCTCCTGTCAAGTCTGCAATAAGCCTAGTTAGCCAAACTCCCTGACAGGCTGCTGAAGCTGCTGCAATATATTCAGCTTCACAGCTTGACAATGACACTGCTCTTTGCTTCTGTGAAGTCCATGTCACCACATTACCATTCAAGAAAAATACCACACCTGAAGTACTTTTTCTCTTCTCCAAATCTCCAGCATGATCACTATCAGAGTAACCCAACAGTTTCAGATTTGCAAATGGTCTACAAGTGTATCTGCAACCATATTTAGTAGTGCCTGCTATATATCTGACAATTCTTTTTATAGCAGCCCAATGTTCATTGGTAGGTGTCTCCATGAATCTACTGACCATGCCAACAGAGTAGGCTATGTCAGGTCTTGTATTAACCAAATACCTCAAGCTACCAACCAAACTTCTGAACCTGGTCAGATCTCTAGCCATCGCAGGTCTTCCAGGAATCAGTTTACAATTTTGCTCCATGGGAGTGTCGACTGTATTACAACCCTTCATGCCACATTGCTCTATGATTTTCAGTGCATATGCCTTTTGACACAGAGTTATTTCCCCAGATTTTTGTCTGACTTCCATCCCCAGGTAGTAACTGAGCAAGCCCAAGTCACTCATATTGAATGTTCTGCTCATCTGCTGCTTGAACTGAAGAATGTTCATTTTGTTTGGTCCACAGATGATGAGATCATCAACATACACTCCTAACAGCAACAGAGAGTCACCACTGCCCCTCTTATAGACTGCATGCTCTTCCTCACTTTTACAGAAACCCAGCCTGACTAGTTCTTGATCTAATTTTGCATTCCAGGCCCTAGGTGCTTGTTTTAGCCCATAAAGAGCCTTCTGCAGCTTGAGCACCTTGCCTAGATACCTTGGATCTTGGAAGCCTAGGGGTTGTTGCACATATACTTCCTCCTGTAACTCACCATTCAGAAAAGCAGACTTAACATCCATATGATGCACTTCCCACTTTTCATTGGCAGCTAGTGCTAGGATCAGCCTCACTGTCTCTAGTCTAGCAACAGGAGCAAATACCTCCTCATAATCAACTCTATGTCTCTGAGCATACCCCTTTGCCACAAGCCTTGCCTTGTGCTTCACAATATTGCCCTCTGGATCCCTCTTCACTTTATAGACCCATTTCAAACCAATTGCTTTATGCCCTTTTGGTAGATTAGAATAGTGCCAAGTGTTGTTTTCTTGAATTGACTGCAACTCTGAATTCATAGCCTTGACCCAGCAATCCTTTTTAAATGCATCTTCTACTCCAGTTGGTTCATCTGCAGCAAGCAGACACACACCACTGTACTCATAATCCTGCATCTCTTCAGTAGAGTCCAACAGATCAGACAGAGTTCTGAATCTGACTGGCCCTCCAAAAGTCTCTTCTGAGTGTTGAGCTGGTGGTGTTACAAAGTTTATATCTTGAGCAGCATTCGGCCCTAGAGCAATTGGAGAGTTTACACCACTCCCCAGACCTGCAGAATTTCCAGTTTCAGCACCTGCATCTGGACTTCCTGCATTTTCTTCAGCTTGTTCTCCCATTGTCGGATTTTGGTCAGTCTGTTCATAGTGAACTGTGAAAGTATCTATCACTTGCTGATCTGCATTGCACACTGACTTGTTCCAGTCCTAAGTCCTGTCCTCTTCAAAGACAACATCCCTACTCACTACCAATCTGTTAGTGGTGGGATCAAAGAACCTGTAGCCCTTTGTGCCTGACTCATAGCCAATGAAAACCATCTTGTTTGATCTGTCAGACAGTTTGCTCAACCCTGGACCAACAGCCTTCACATGTGCAACACAACCAAACACTTTCAAGTGACTTATCTTGGGTTTCTTTCCATGCCAAGCTTCAAAAGGGGTCATGTTGTTCAGAGCTTTGGTAGGTGATCTATTTAGCAGGTACACTGTAGTTCTCACTGCCTCTCCCCAGAACACTGAAGGAACCTGCATTGATTTCAGAAGACACCTCGCCATTTCAACAACAGATTGATTTCTCCTTTCCACTACTCCATTTTGTTGTGGAGTATATGGAGTAGTGGTATAGTGTTTGATCCCTCTGTCACTGCAGAACACTGAGAACAAATTTGAGGTGAATTCACCCCCTCTATCTATTCTAAGAGCCTTCAACTTTCCACCAGACTCAGTTTCTGCCCTCAACATAATTCTTTTGAAACATTCAAAGGCTTGATCTTTAGTCTTGAGCATTTCAATCCACATATACCTACTGTGATCATCTACCACAAGTAGAAAATAGGAGGCACCCCCTATGCTTTTTTGGAGTGATTTGCCCACACAGGTCTGCATGTACTAATTCTAGACCCTTTTCTGCCCTGAAGCTTGACATTCGTGGAAATGGTTTTCTATGTTGTTTTCCAAGAACACACCCATCACACACTCTCTCTACCCTTTTGACACTTGGCATCCCATCTACCAGAGACTTAGCACTAAGTTCATTCAGTGACCTGAAATTGAGATGCCCAAATCTAGCATGCCAACGCCAAGACTCATCATCAGACTGTGCAAGCAGGCAAACTGGTGGTGTCAGACCAAACTTTGCTAAGTACAGTCTATTGCCAACTATAGGTGCAGAGATTAACAGTGTACGTTCCTGATCAAAAACACAGAGCTTTCCATTTTCTCCCACATACTTAAAACCTTTTTCTTCTAACTGACCCAAACTGAGTATGTTGCTTTTCAATTCAGGTATGTAATAGACTTCAGTAAGCACTTTATGACCAGCATTGCGATCTTGCATCACTACTGAGCCCATACCTTGGATCTTGACGCTGGAGCCATCACCAAACTGGACTGTCCCACGGACAGTCTCGTCGAGTTGGGTCAGTGCCGACCTTGCTCCAGTCATGTGGTTGCTGGCGCCAGTGTCCAGCACCTACACGTCCTCCGGAACGCGCACCTGCACCACCTTCTCAGTCAAATGTACAGTCTGGCGCGCCCCGTGCACGACGTCGCACGACGCCAACATTAATGCGCCTGACGTGTCCGCGCCGCCGGCTGCCACGTTTGCCTCCGGCGGTCGCACGTCCTTCTTCTTCTCCTTCTTGGGGCGTTTGCAGTCCTGCTCCCAGTGGCCGTAGATGCCGCAGTTGCGGCATCGGCCCTTTCACCGCGGCGTGCCCTCGGAGGTCAGTTTGACCGGTTTCGAGGCACCGCCGTCGGAGTGCGCCGCCACCTTGTTCTTGGGGAAACCGCCACCAGCACCACTTCCTCTAGGCTTGTTCCCGGAGTGGAAACGATGCTTGTGCTTCTCCATCCAATCTTCTTCCACGAGGAGAAGCCGACCTGTCCGATCGGTGACATGATCCACCTTCTCGTCAAACCTTTCCTCCACCGCGCGTAGTCGCCCGATCAGCTCTTCCACCATCAGTTCTTTTAGGTTGCAGAACATTTCGATGGACACCACAACCTGACTGAAACGAGCAGGCACCACATGAAGGAACTTCTTCACCACACGGACATCATCAATGTTCTCACCGAGGGTTTTGAGATTGCCGACGAGGTTGGTTATTCGCATGCCGAAATCGTCGATGGATTCACCTTCCTTGAACTTGATGTTCTCGAACTCCATCAATAGCTTCTGGGCATTCACCTCCTTGACTCGATTGGCACCAATCCACATGGTCCTCACCGCCTCCCACGCCTCCTTCACCGTCGCCTTCCTCCCCAGCGTCTACCACATCTCCTTCGGAACAGAGCGCATGAGCGCGCTCATGGCCTACCGATCTTGTGCGCGCTTGACACCGGTACCTAGGTCGATCACCCCCAGATCTCGAGTGCCTCGTAGTTGCACTGCATTAGCATGGCCCATTCGGTGTAGTTGTCGCTGGTGAGCATCGGCCACATGAGCGAGCTCTCCTTCACGCCGCCGCCAGAGCTAGAGCCCGGCGCGTCGCTCATGGTGGTCGGTGATGGTTGTTGTCGTGGAACGCCGCGCTTGTTTCTTGGTGGTTCCTTCGGCGGGCTCACAGAACCGCCGTAGAACATACACCCTGGCTCCGATACCAAACTATTAGGACCAGCGGCTCGCCGGACCTAGGAACGTGCCGACTCTGGCGATGCCCGGAGCACGGTCACCTGGAACTGTACTCAAGAACACACACAGAGCGCGAGAGATGGCGAGAGGTTTCACTGCAACTGGCGCAGCCTATTCATGCATTGTTCATTCAACTATATCGGGCTATGATCCGAGAACCCCGCCACAACGTGCCGCTGCACGATACGCCTTCTTTTACGGGCGTCCGTGCGACATGCACGGCGATCACGCCATGGCGGAGCCAGCCCTCCTGAAGCGGTCAAGACGCAGCACGTGCAGTCTCCGCGCTACTCCTGATTCTACGCCGTCAATACAAACATGCTTACAACCGAAGTAAACACCTATTACATGCAACTAACATGGATACAATGGGCTGTCACGATTACAAGTGACTGTCAACAGCCGCGTCGTCCCCCACGGGTGGAGATGCGGCCGGCGTTAGGACGGCGCGGCCAGTGGGGGCCAGTTGAAGGGGGCGCGGGCGCCACACGGCTACGCGGCGTCGGTGGCGCGCGGCTAGGGCTGCGGCGCGCTGACGGAGGCGGGAGCCCGTGCGCACCCACAACAGCGACCGGCAAAGGCTGTGGGTGCCGGCGCCGATGGCATGTAGGATGTAGCCAGGGCCACGGCGGTGGGCAGACGCGACAACCCACGTCGGGGAAGGAGCCCACGCTGAGGCGGAGCCGGCGGCATCGACGAATGCTGCCCGACTTTTTTTTCGGAAGCGTCATGATCATGATTGTGTGTTTCCTTTTTTTTCCTTTTTTTATTCGGTGATTGCAGGTTTCGATCGCTGTGTGTGGGCGTTCGAAGCCCGCGTGCGTGGGATGGAGAGGGCGGGGTGAGAAGCCTGAGTTCCCACGTCCAATCGTAGTCGTCGGATTTGATTTAAGTATTTGATTAGCCCTTAATTTTAATGGAGACGAATTTCTGTGTGCATTTTCCTGGGTGTATAATGGTTGGAAGCTCTCAGCAAGGGACGTTTTACTGGAGAGATCTAGTATAATTTTGATTAGTCCATTATAGTAGAGATGCTGATAAATATTTAAAAATTTATAATCAGGGATGAAATGTTCGACCAGACAAGTTTCACATAGTACAATTGACAAAGTGATAGATCAGTTTAGCAAGGCGTCGAGAGGATGCTTCCAACTCTTCATGCTACCATCATACAAGCTAGACAACCTTTTAATCTTGCACCAATATAAGGTAGGGTGTATTTTCCCTAATCCTGGAGTAAAATGCACTAGTGGTCCCTAAACTTGATTGAGGATGTCATCTAGGTCCCCAAACTCCTAAAATTCATATCGGGTCCTTGAACTTGGCGGTCAATGCTGGCATCAGCGATGCCAGACCCCTAAACTTTGCAGAGTATGTCATCTAGGTGCTTAAACTTTCAAAATGCACATCTGCATACATGAACTTAGCCCACGCTACGTCATAGGTCCGGTATCCGTATTTGTCTTCATGTCAATATGGATATTTGTATTCGTATTCGATTTTCATCTCGATGCTAAGTGGATGTATCCGTATATGATTTCTATATTTTTTTCTCTATCCTTCCACATTTGTGTTAGAAAAATGTCAAATAACCGACATTATTTATATCCGCAAATAACAAAGTACCCAGTGAAGTCATCTAAAACTTATATTTATGACTGATTAGTAATGTAAATAATATCAACTTTAATATAACAAAAAATATGCATCATTTAAACTATTTAAAACTTATCTCAGTGACTAATAACATCATATAGTAATAATAATAATAATAATATTAATGATATATGAATGGTAGTTTTACTATGGCTAATCATATTAAATTTTAATTATTCATATATTGATGAAATTATTTGTATATATTTTAAACTATTTATTGATAAATATGTTTATTGATTTGTGATATAGTTAGTTATTGAAATGTTTATTACATATGTTGTTTTATGTAATTTAAACTATGTATGTGGATGTATATATTTTGAAAGTTTAGGGACCTGGATGACACACTTTGCCAAGCTTCGGGGCCGGTCTGGCATCGCTGGTGCCAACGTGGATTGCCACGTCAGGAAACGGGTCTAATCTGGACCCATTTGGACCTATGACGTACCATATGCCAAGTTCAGGGAATTGGATGAGTTTTAGGAGTTCAGGGACCTAAATAACACCCTCAAGAGATCACTCGTGCATTTTACTCTTACTCACGAGAGTAGTTGCTCTCTTTGTATAATGGGTCAACGTGGATAGAAATGGATCCGCTAGTTAGTAAAGTAATTTAATTAATTATTAATAATTTAACTTTTCTCTGTCCTTGCCTCACGGTGGTTAGTTTTTTTACCGTAACAACCAACTGACAATTAGTATATCCATCCAAACTAATAGTGAGTATATAGGCATACTAAATTATATAGTACACGTGCATACTATCAGTAAATTAATTAGAGAATGTATCCATACTAGTTTTTAGAAGGAAGTATGAATTTATACTTAGTAGTATATGCATATACTCCGTACTTTTCTTCACAAGAGAGTATGTGTATATACTATGTTATTATTTTGACAAATACATACTGTTTTTAGAAAATGGTACGTTTGCATGCATTACGGACTGTATACGTACTCTGCAATAATGTGTAGTACAGATACTCATACTAGCTATATCATAAGGGAGTATATGTGTACATGCTAAAGTGATACAGTATGTAATACAAAAGGTGAATGGCATGAGTGTCATATATATCTATATTTTTCTATACCTAATAATAAAGAGACAAATTTTTTGACTATTTTTTTCGCCCATCCATTTTTTATCCATCTTCCTTTAACTACCGGATAATGGTGAGTTTTTTCAGACTTATGTATATAACATGTGTTCATATGAGTTAGAATAGCGCTTGTCTAGCGCGATATGAAATCCAATTCTAAAACGTATTGGATTGTGTGTGTGACTCGGACTCTGTTTTCCTATTCCTTCTTTCCCTGTGAGACTAATCCAGCTTCTAAACTTTTTATCTATATATGTCCGCTGCTTTCTTTCTTTAGTTTGTGAGTCCACGTAGGAGTTTGTCGCTATTTTCTGTTTATGTTTTTTTTGTCTCCTTGTTTTTTCCTTTTATAGATTTGTTTTTCTCCATATTTTTTGGTCGGACTATTTTTTTCGCTGAAGGCAGCCCAATTGTCTTTGTTTCTTGTCTTTGAAAATCAAGTAAGGCATGATGAAAACGAAGTTCAAAATCCCCTAAAAAATTGAACATAACTTTTTTTTTCATGTTGAAATACGAATGAACGCTTCACACACAAACAAAATATACGTACACACACATGGGACGACATGATATCACGCGGAGGAAAGAATCAAGAATGCCACCCTTCTTCTCATAAAAGAATGCCGTCCTCATCAAGCGTCGCCGCCAACTGCGGCGCGACGTCCATCGCCACGACTCTCTTGAATGAGAACATGAACAATGCCCCGCCTCCGCGCGCTACCGTGTGACCTCCATGAGTGCCACCGGTCCAGCGCCACGGTGTCCAGGGTCAGCACCAGGTGACTGCCACGAGCTCCGGGACGACAAGCTCCACAGCTGCCGCCACACCGAGCTGGACCGGGAGGAGCCCTGGCGCACCACGCGCAAGGGGCTCTCCAGGG
Source organism: Saccharum hybrid cultivar R570 (assembly GCA_038087645.1). Lineage (NCBI taxonomy): Eukaryota > Viridiplantae > Streptophyta > Magnoliopsida > Poales > Poaceae > Saccharum > Saccharum hybrid cultivar. The sequence continues at coordinate 1,485,432 of JAQSUU010000664.1, read as the reverse complement.
CGCGCAACACATAGCGTGCCGAGGGGCGGCGTGACGGCTTGGCGCTCTGGCACGTCTTTTGGCGATGATGGCCACCGCCCACACCACCTCCAGGTGGTCCTCGTCCACTAGGAGCAATGGGTCCATGATGCCGCCATGCTCGCTCGGTCGCCGTCATTGATGATAGAAGAAATGTTGATTTAGATGAACATGGATTCTATTGGGGAACATGGACAAATCCACTTCGAGGACTATACATCGGACACGGACACATGGATCCGGTCTTCGTATCAAAATAGGGTAGGAGGCGGATTCGTGAGATCCAAGTGAATGATGATTCGTATTCGACACGGACACGGACGCTACAGTCTTTTTAGGTGTAGAGATTGCCAATATTAATCGGCTCTGACACCGAAGCAGGCAAAGCCGCAACAAATGAGATTGTAGAGAGGAGTGCTTCTGCCCTCCAGCAAAGGGAGTCAAAGCCATTTTGGTGCTCGGAGCCGGAGCTCCAAAAATTGGCTCCGCCTGTAGTACTTCGACTTTGACTCCGACTCTAACCAAATAGCGCTTTGTACAAAGCCACACAACACATGCCCGCCCTTATATTATATGTCATAGTGATCACAAAAATAAATTATAGCTATTAGGTTTTCTAGAAAGGGTAAAAATAAATAGATACTCCATCCGTTCCAAATTATAAGTCACTTTGACTTTTTCTGATACATCTATTTTGTTATGCATCTAGATATAATAATATGTTTAAATACATAGCAAAATGGAGAGATCCATTCATGCTCCAGCATGAACAAATGATGGCCACGCGCAATTCTTATCAGGAAGAGCGTTGCAGCCCCGGGACTGAGATGTAATGGCATCTCTAAAAGACTCTCCATATCCTTTCTAAATGTTAGGAATAGAGATTTTGGTGAAAAATTAGCCTCCAACAGCTTGTCTAAATAGTCATTCAGATATAACCCTCTTCTATTTCGGATTTTTCGCTAACAAAATATAGAAGGTAAGAATGACTCTCAAAAGTGCACATGAGATATAGAATATAAAAAGCGATTTTTATGCTCCAAATGAGAGTGAAATTTAGACAGGCGCTCTAACTTTCGCCTGCATATCCACCGTCCAACTCTGATCCAAGCGTTCGCAGCGTAGGGCTCTAGAGTCTTCGCTCGTGGACGCCTTCTCCCGCAAGCCCTCTATTGTCCTTTCGCGCGTCCCGTCGCTGCTCTTCCGTGCCGTCGTCTTCCTCTGCCACCCCAGTGCTCCTGCGCCTTGCCGTCCAAGAGTTCTTGTTGCCCAGTTGCCGTGGCGGCCACAACACTCTGGCATCGCGCCTCGCCATTTTTTTTCTGCGCAGCACCAGAACTCCGGCGTCGCGCCTCGTCGTCCTCCCCCGACGTGCTTCCCGGGACTGGAGCATCAAGGTCGAGGAGTTTCTAGGTCTGTAGCCTTTTGCCGGGCTCCGTGGTTTCACAACCGACGCGAACAGAAGACTGAGGACACGATGGCAAGCGTGCAAAATCAGACAAGGGAGAAACGGAATCGAAGGTTTCAGGACCCTGGCAAATATTTTTTAGTTGAAACGGACCAAATATTACGGATAAAAAACAATTTGAATGGACCTATTATCAATTCCATTCCCGTACCGGCCGGAATGACCGGAATGCCCCATTCCAGCAGGCAAAACGAGATGCAAAGAGCTCCATCCCGTACCGGCAGTGGCGGATGTGGGATGCGGGATAAGGGGGGGCTAAAACAACAGAGATGTTGATTTGCACGAAGATTTAACGGTGAAATCAAGTTTTTGCTACAGTAATTAGCATTGAAATCAAGAAATTAGGGGGGGCTGGAGCCCCCCCCAGCCCCCCCTTTGGATCCGCCCCTGCGTACCGGCCGTTCCGGTTCGTACCGGCTGGAATTCACCTTCCTCCTGTTCTGGTACCGGCATGGGCGGATCCAAAGGGTATTCCCCGTGTTCCCGGGAATACCCAACTATTTTGATACACTTTTATGTATATATGTGTATATACTTATATATATATGTATATGTATAATGCTATATTTTGCAGTATTTTCACTCGTGGTAGCCTAAAACAGTAAAAAAACAGCTTCTCGGCTTGACTTCGTCATATTTTATAGTATTTTCACCCATTGCAGTTAAAAAACAGTTGATTTTTTTTGTTGTTGATGTGAAAGTAAAAATACCAAGGGTGTGTTCACTTCGCGAAAAGTAGCTGAAAAGTTACTGTAGCATCTTTCGTTGTTATTTGGCAAAATTTGTCCAATTATGGACTAACTAGGCTCAAAAGATTCGTCCCGATATTTACAGACAAACTATGCAATTAGTTATCTTTTTTACCTACATTTAATGCTCTATGCATGCGTCGAAAGATTTGATGTGATGGGTGTAAGAGGAAATATTTTGGGTTGGGAGGGGGAAGTGAACAAGGCCCAAGTTTGAAATCTTTAGCTCCGATACCGGGTACCGACCTGTAAGGAGCTGATGAGCTGTGACGTGATGATTGAGTGCCTGCTTCCTTCTGTCTATCGAGTACTTCTAGGGCTATTTAGGTGGCAAAATTTTTGGCGAAACGCTATTGTAGCAGTTTCATTGTTATTTGGTAAATATTGTCCAATCATGGTCTAATTAGGCTTAAAAGATTTGTCTCGTCCATTTCGTCTAAACTGTGTAATTAGTTTTATTTTTTATCTATATTTAACGTTTCATGCATGTGTTCAAAGATTCGATGTGACGGGGAATCTAAAAATTTTGGTAAAATTTTTGGCATCTAAACGGTGCCCTACTCTTTCTCCCTCCTTGAAAACATTTCCTCTCTCCTCTCAATGCATGCAGGCACAATCAATTGACTCGATTTTTTTTTTTGCAAAATCATAGTCGCCAGGCTTATATCGTATACTGTATTATGGTTACATTGGGTTCGAAATTGTTCTTAAGCGCTATGCATCTCTAATAAATGTTGTTTATTAGATGTTAACATTTGTAAGAATTCTAAAAGCGATAAATATTTATCTTTAATTTATTTTTATAACAATCCGAGATGGTACACAGATATGACCTAGCACCGAAACATTCTGTTTCAACGACCAAACCGGAATGAGCTCCGGAATGGAATTGACAAGTAGCATGTATCCCAACTATGGAAAGGATAACGATTAGAAAGTCATTTTCTCGGTGGATGAAATACCGATGTACAAGGTGCCATCGACGGAATACATGTATTTATCGGATTCCGAACAGTTCGGCACACCTGATGTACGTGACTTGGATGAGGGCGTAATAAATAACGAAATAATCTCCCTATAAGGTATCTTTAACGCGAACGTTGAAACAAACAGCACCCACCATAAGGAATCACGAACATGATTTTAATCTTCAGTGTCAAGTTGTCAAGTGTTAAGTACCAGTCGTCTTTATCAACTTTCCACATCAAACAGGTCTTAATCAAGAGGTTCATGGCTGTCATAACTCACATCTAAAGTTGGGTATGTCACGGGTGAGGCAGTGATTCTCAAGAAATACAATAATATAAATATAAACAACCAAAAGGAAATAAGAATGCTTAGCAGCCTGGGATGCGCTCCTTTCCCGCTAATATATAGTATAAATTAACACAGATACGTTGTCTAACATCCAAAGTTGCTCCTGCCATGCATAAAACAGAGGGATTGCCACAAACAACACAAAGGCAGCCACCCTTCCATTGACACTGACAATATACACGGCAACCCAACAACGAGTATGCATAGTCCATAACAAGACAAGGCTATCCTGTGCATGCATGATACAAACTGATCCACAGACGAAGTGATGGCTTGGGAATTGTAAATATAATAATAAGGGGGCTTCGGAATTATAAATATAATAACTTAGGGGAAGTGCCTTGTGCAACTATTTACAGCTTTGCTAAATACACTGTCATGCAAGGTACCGCAGCCAAAGTAAAGCCAAAGATCTTTTGAGCCTTCTTTTTCTGGTGTCGAACCTGTTCCAACTCCACCGTGCGCTGCCTTCCAAAAGTAAACAGAAAAGAGGTAAGAAAATGCATAGGTCTGAAATTATGTGACGAGTGAATCAGGTAAAGAATACTCACTTAGCAACCTTTGTAGCCTTTTCCAACTCTACCAACAGATATTCCAGTTCAAGCATATATACAGCAGCTTCCTGTCGAATTCTCTTTATGTTGCTCAGCGGTTTAGCCTACAGTTTAAAGAACAATATAATGAAGGTAGGTAAGACAAATAAGCTTGGCTGGCAGCATCAATAAAATAAATAAAGCTATCATAACTACTGCTGCTATTACGTAGCTAATATCAGTTATGAACCAAAAGCCCAAGTCAAAAAGGCATGCAATGCGGAGCACACGTGCGTGCTCGAATGTTAACAGTAAGAATTGAGTTATTCTTGAGACCCCAGACATTAATGAAGCAACATGACTTGTGTACATGGATGTTAACCGGTTGAAGACAGTACTATTTCTGAAAAAAACAAAGTTGGTGGAGCTATGCGTACAAAACTACAAAAGTTTGACACACAGCGCCAGAGAATGCAACCCAAAGTCATGGACCCAGGGGTGTTTATCAATCATCAAATCTAGACTACCATGAGACACAAGAATGTCCATGCTTTGCACCAGCCATGTACATGCTATGTGCAGCGACAAATTTTATCTCCACTCTCACTAAGTTTTTGCCCGTGCGTTGCACAGGAGTCGAAACTTTCTCAATTAAGAGTCCAAGAGCGACCATGGGACTTAAAGCATCTCCATGTCAAGATCCTTCATGAATTATAATGTAGTTTTACTAATTATACTTATCGATCAAGATCATCTATGATCATCAGGAACTCCAAGAATACGTAGGCATAATCATTTATAGCATTTCATCTGGTAACAAAATTACCCCTATTGTTGTACTGCTATTGACACGAAGGTGAAATCAGAAAGGAAATCAACTTTTTATGCACGAACCATTTTTTGGACTTCAGATAAATTGTCAAAACATAATCGTATATAACATTCATCTGGAAACTAAAATATTGCGTTCTGCTCCACTGCTATGACCTCTAGGTGAAATAACAAGATTAAATTAATAAATCAAAAGAATAAATTGTCTCTCATTAACTATATGTGGAAATGGCCAAAAAAAAAAAATCATTACATCCTAATCCACAATTTGTTAGGGACTAATAAAAGACTCCAGTCCATATCAAAGCTGTTACAGGACCATAGGGAAGGGAAGTGGAGCTCGCAAAAGAGAAGTAGAATAAATAATGAACTCCACAATATAAACGAAATTCTGGTACAGTTGCACCAGCGTGCTGTATAAAGTTGGTCAGGCCAATGGTACTCTAATCAAAACAAAGTGGTTTGTTTTCAGAATCTATTTGGCTTTTTCAGTAATCAATCAAGCTTGCTAAAACTTCAAAATGGATGCTCCAGAAGGTAAACGTGGTAATGGTCTAAGAACCATACCAAATCCGGGGCCAGACGGTTTCATGTAAGTAAATTCTAGTCGAGCTCATTATTATCCCGAACATTTTAATGGAGCCGGTTGGCCGGTGGAGAGATGGAGAATGGCCTGCCTGGGCCAAACGATGGTTGGATTGCAAAAGATACAGAACAGCACAGAGTAGCAGCGGTGATGCTGGACCCGACGACGCCTCTGGGATCTGGCCTTCTGGACGGCGATGGCGCAGCAACGGCGCTAAGGCGAGGGCGAGGGCGCGGACGGCGGGCGCACTGGGCCAGCGATGAATACACGGGAGGGATGGGAGGCGGGCGCTGTAATTAACCTGATTGCGGATGGTGCCGACAAACCGAGAGTGCGCCGCCGCAGCCGGTGGCGGCGGCGGAACAACGGGGCCCGGGTGCCGGCGGAGAGCATAAGCCGCAGGGCCCCAAATCCTCGTCGCCAGGCTTCGATACGCCATACGCGGAACACCGGCAGAGGCTTATGGTTTGGTGGGGAATAGAGATTTGGGCGACTTCTCTCGTCTCTGCCTCTCTAAATTCTTTCCTCCGTTGCGGCTTTGTTTTTATATAATATAATATAATATAATATAATATATAAAACGGGCCGTGTCCTGCACGGCTCCGTGTATTCCTCCAAAAGCCCACCAACACTCTTTGGGTCTTATTGGGCCTAGGCTCTGATTAGTTGCCAACATTAAATATAGATAAAAAAAATAAAATTAATTATACTGTTTTGATGAAATTTAAGTCTAATTAATTTATAATTAAATAATATTTATTAATTTTTCGGGAACTTAACAGGCCCTAATTGTTTTTGTTACCACAGTTCGTTCCGGTACATCACATCACTTGGGTGACGGCTATCCGTTCGTCCGACTCCGTCAACCCGTCAAGTTCCTAACCCTAGACGCGGCGGCCGGCGGCCGGCGGCTTGACTCCGGCTACCGTGCGCAACAGCGTTGGCGTGGACTCGCGCTCGCAGTCGCAGGTGCAATTAGATACACGGCGCCTGGGGCTGGGCGAGGGCGGTCGGTAGCCGAACCACGACGATCCACGCCCCCCGCAAGTCAGTTTTTTTCCCCATCTCCATACTCCTGTTTTTCTGCTTTTATCCATAGAATAGAGATTCAAACGCCTGAACCTGACGGCCAAATGCTTGGCTCAGTTGCAATTAGCTTGACCGATCTATCATTGTCCATTGTATAAACAATTGAACATGTACTGATGTGCATTTCTAGATACACGTTGAATTTTTTCATCTGCTATATATTGTACAACTTCTACAATGCGGCTAGCGGCCACGAGGATCTGCACTCCACATCCTCTCCTATCCTCCCCGTGCCTCGCCAAGAGGTACAGCCGTACAGGTCCACATCCTCTGTTTCTTTTACTCTCCTTCCCGATTGAGCGATTCATTTGGATGAGACATGCAGATAGCAATGTTCGATTAGATGTGGTGCTTGTGATCTCTTTCTGAAAGAAAAAAAATCAATATTTGTCTACTAAAATTATTCCTGGATAGCGAAATAATAATGCCTTTTATCTTGCGCTAGTACAATAAGTAGCTGAAACATTAGCTGGAGCAGATCCATCCATTCAGTGGCTGGTGCACTGCATTGTGCTCATCAAAGTTGCAGACTTGCAGGTGTAAAGAATGCAGTAGTATCTTGAACCCATGCTTGTAAAGCATGCCAGTCCTGCAAAACTGTTCTGTTCTTAAGAAGCTAGCTTGGTCTCTTTAAAGAAAATTTCATTGCCCACGCGGCATTATTTCTCGCATGCAGGCCGAGAAACACCTCGAAGGCTGGCTGCCTGGATGTGCCACCGAGCGCCCATGATACATGCCTGTGGCTATGTGCATCTCGCTAAAAATGGCTCAGATGGTTACACGTATAACTCGGAGGAACACAACCGATGAGAGGTGTTTTTTTAACATATAGTTAAATTCACTCCCACGGGGAGTCGGACCTAGGACCTGTGCTACTAAGGCACCTATGACCACTTAGCCATAGACACGTTCACATGATCAGCTTTTCTCACTGAGCTTACACTGCAATTTGTATGATTCCAGAAAAGGAAGGCCATTCCTCACAGGTTGTTAGGATGAAAGGATCTATCTAGCTAGCTAAAAAAGTTTATGAAGATTCAAGTCCTTTTTGTAATAATTAAAAAAGAACATATATTTGTTTCTGGAACAAATGAGAAACATGTGTCACGTAGCAGCTCTGATTTCTGTTCAGAGTGAGATCATGGGGGAGCAGGGCAATGTATTTTTATGATTTATGGAGAGTCGATCTAATCATGTTCAAGTCAGTGACGCTTTCAACAGTTTGCAGTTGTGAGATGTTTGTGATTAAAATTAGTGCTGAATTGCTGAATGCTTCTTGCTCTTTCGACCTTCAGCGTCAATTTAACAAAACTACCTTTTCTGTGAAGAACTTGCCTTTTATCAAGTTCCCAAAGCAAAACTCACCAATCATTTACCATCGGGTGCTGCTTTTTGTAAAAGTGGAGTTCAGTTTTTAGCTTATGGAAGTTCTCTTGCGGAGCAAGATTTTTAATATTGCATCTAACTGAAATTACTTGTTCATATGAGAACTGAGAATCATTAGTTGCAGTTGATTAGATCAAAATGATTTCTCCTCATCCCTGGTTAGCATGAAAAAGTTGAACCAAACAGCAAGTTTGTGCTCATGACATTTTTATTCAATGAATTGGAAAAATCATGGTGAAGTTGTGTGCTTGTTTGACACACAGTTCACGAGCTCTGAACCTTTTCCGCAAGCTCTAAACCTTTATGTTTCGACTAATGTCTAATTCTAAACATCTGTTGCTGCATGTCAGGTGGGATGCCCTCAAGGAGATGGGTGTGGGTACGCTGCCTGTGGTGGTGTTTGGCACGGTTCACAAGCTCCGCCCCTCTCTCGCCATTGCATCTCTGCATCGTCTTTCCCAAGCCATCTGCCATGCGCAACCACGGGTACTACTGGACGTGGTGGTTTCCTTCCTATCTCTGACCAGGATTGTCGCTGCGAAAGACAAAGTGCACCGATCGAGTTGTTGTTGAGCGTGAGGGGGTTGCTGAGGAGGCAAACAGATGGTGGCCCGGTGCCTCCTCTTCCTCCAAAGTTGTCACAGCTACTCCACCTTCGCCTCCGCTGATGACATGTCATCTCCTCACTCTGCCCCGTCCCTTCCACTCCCCTTACCAATCCACCTCCACTCCTTACTATTATTATTCATCCTACCAACTCTCCTCCTGACCCCATCCACCGCTTACCCCCATGCTCCTATCTGCCGCAGATTGCCTCCGTGGGGGTCTTCCTCTGCAGGCCTTGGCGCCGCCATGGCATTCTCACCGGAGGTGCTTGCCAATGTCGTTGACGCCGGTGACCTCAGAGGTGCTGCCACTGTCACCTTCGACTGGGTGATAACTACCTCCAAATCTCGCCCATCCGTCCACACCTGCAACATTGTCATCAGGGCATTGGGGAGGAAAAAATTCTTTGATTTCTCGATGGCGCCCTTCAGATCATGCGCAGAAATTACATTTTTCCGGACCTGAAGATGCTGGAGGTCCTCGTGGATCGCCTAGTTGCCACTAGGCATGTCAGTAGGGCTGTTGAGGTGCTCAGTACCGACCAATTTGGATTTGGAATTGGGAAAGCCTGCCATAGAAAGGAGGCATTTACCGTCCTCATCAGGTATCTTTCCTGGAGGTCACATGTAGGTCTTGCTAGCTCGCTTTTGCAGGCTGCTCGCAAGGAGTTTCTTGGTCTTGATAACCATGTGCACAATGATGTCATGGGTGGCTGGGCTAGGTTTAGAGTGTTGATAAATTGCAGGAGGTTTGGACAAAGATGCAGGAGGATGGGCTGGTTTCAGATGAGGTTTCACATTGCCATTTAATTGCGGTATCGGATAGAGCCAGGCAGACTGAGACGCACTCAGGGAGTTTGAGAATATCATACATATGAGATATGGTCCAACTACGGTGACCTACAATGCACTTATTTTCAATTTTATTTCTGTTGGGGATTTGCATATGTGCATCAAAGATTACAAGGATATGATGGAAAAGAATTATTTATATGCCGCTTTGACTTTTTTTTGTTCATCCATTTTGTTATGTATCTTGACATATTATTTATCTTGATGCATAGTGAAATGCATGTACCAAAAAGTCCTAGCGACATAATTTAATTTGGGATGGAGGGAGTATATAATATGCATCTGCCAGGCTGAATCCGGCTCGAAACCCCTCCACCCGCCGGCCCCTTTCTCTTTTTTCTTTGCGCTCTAATTGGTTACATACTTACATGTACACATGTTGCTGACTCAACATTTTTATGTTGAGTGAGTAGCTGGAAAACACAATGAATTGAAATGAGACAATCAAATGCTCGAACAGCAGCAAATATGCAGGGACTTGCAGCTGTATACTCCATATGTTGCTAAATGAAACTAGCTGCTACATGAGCTTCAGTTTTTATATGTATATTGTTGTATATGTCTTTTTCAGTTCTATATGCTATTTGAACTTTGGTCATAAAACATAGAGTGCTCACTGACCATCATGCTATTTCAGTTGCCTTCCTGTTTCGTGAATGTACCAAAATGAAATATGTTCATCCTTTGATAACTCTACATGTCCTTTGGATAGCTTTTATATTAGTAGCATTAGTGGACAGGATAATTATTGAAGTGGTTGATAAGTTGGAAGACTTTGATTTGAGGAAAAGTCTATTCGTTGAAGTTTGGATTTAGCCGTCGAACTATAAAACCAGACATGCACAACTCTCCAACAATTAAACCCGGACAGCTTCGATGGTTTCAAAAGTGGTTTTGAGTATATATGTGGTTTCTAAAAATAATAAAATAATAGGTAAGTCCTTAAAATTCATAATTGATTCTTTTTAAATAAGAAAATATGAAATAGGTACCAATTTTTTTCTAAACATATAATCTATCTTATCGATATCTAAAGCTTTGGTTTTGGTAATTTATTCATCTGAGTTCAATCGAACAATTCAAAAATTTTGATTTTTGAATAGTATTTTGGGACAAAAAAATGTTTTCAAATGAAACAGTTGTCCACTACAAAGTTGTAGATTAAATTTAAAAATATGAGATCCTCAAATACAATTTTAGGACCGTAAATGTTTTCAAATAAAAACGTTAACAAGTACAAATTTATAGATCTCATCAAGATTTACAACTTTAGTTTTGGTGATTGCTCCATTGGAGTTTGGTCAAACAATTCAAAAAAATTGAATTTCAAAATAAGAGAAATTCAAACATATTTTTGGGATCGTCAATAATAAGAAATGAAATAGTTCATCAACTACAAAGTTGGTTTTTTGTCATTTCTCCATCCGAGTTCGCTCAAACAATTCGGAGAAAAGGAATTCCAAAATATGAGAGCTTCAAACACATAGATTATGTTTTAAATAGAATAACATTTAAATTTATAAGAATTCATAACTAATTTATTTAGATATATAGGTTATATTCTTAGGAAATTCTTTGTACCAATTTTATATTTTCCGATTTGAAATGAATTATTTATGAATTATGCTTACTATTTTTAGAAAAAAATATATACTTGAAACTGCCTTTGAAGCCAGCCAAGGGCTAAAGTTATATTTATCTATCTAGAACAAAAAAAATTGTATATAAAATTCCTATATTTATTATTAGGAGTAGTCCAAAAACTGGAGTCCTCCAAATTCCAAAAACAAATTACTACAGTAAGTAGTTACTGTAGTAGTCGTTGCGGCCCGGCCCCGTCCGGTCCGGTCCGAAAGATTGCTCCCCCACTCAGTAGGAATTCCATTTCATTCCCCTCCCGGCCTCCCCTCCCTCCCCGCGCGCCAGGCCACCGAACAGAAAACGAAAATCCCCGCCTCCCCACCCAAACCCCACTTCCTCCGCCGCCGACACTCGCCGCCCGCCACCGCACTCGAGGATGGCGATGGTTCAGTCCGGGATGGTGCGCGCGATGCGGGGGATGGTTCAGTCCGTTCCCGAACCCGATCGATGATCTCCAGCCCCTTCCTCTCGGCGTGCCGATACCCGTGAGGATCGCCGTGCCGCGCCACCTGGCAAGTAACGGCGACGGGTTCGTCTTCTCCATCGAAGCCACCTGCGACTGCCTGTGCGAGGTGATTTCCTATTTCTCACGCGCTTAGGGTTTGGGTTTGTTGCTCGAGTGGGTTGGAGGTGATGTGATTCATCGAATTGCAATTGCTTGAATCCTTGCACGCAGCTGTACGCCCCCGTGGCCGCGGCTCACGTCCGCGATGTTATCGTCGGCACGGCTCAACAAGCTGCCAAGGCGGAGATGGTACAGGGCGGCTGGAAGTACAAGTCTATCAACCTGGGCTAGACAAAGGGGTATATATATAACTATTACCCTATAGCTGGCTACAAAATAACTTATTTTGTAGCCAGTTTGAGTTACGATAATGGCTATGCTAATTTACGAGATTATAGTAACTCCTTACTATGTGATTTACTATAACATTATGGTAAATATTCCCATGTGTTATAGTAATTCAACTATCGTAAATATATACTGACATTGACGAATTTAATGGTGAAATCGAAATTTAATTTGGATTTTTGGTTTGTGAGTTATAACATTTTTTCCTTTGTTTAGCTAGTGGGGTCCGCCACTATAGAGTATAGAGTAAGCACAGTACTACTCTAAATATAGAGTGAGAGAAAGGATAGAGTATCGTTTTAGAGTACCCAGTACAGCAGTTTTTACTCTATATTCATACTCTAAATTTTTAGAGTATCGTTTAGAGTATGCCACTGCGGGCAGTCTAACAAGTTTATCAATCCGTTCCCATTATATTCTGAATATTGTGTAATTTTCTGCACAGGGCTCATGTCAATAATAATAATGAACTAACTATTTATTGTTGAATTTCATTGGGCTCAACATTAAATCAGATAAATTCTCAAACACCTAATAATAGTTAGTGCAATAATAAAGGATTAATCTCGTAGGAGAAATTGCCAGTAGATCGAGTCAAATTAAATATGTGGCTATTACAGTATGTACGAACTCGTACATGAGCACTACAATATGACACCCCTTTTTGCAACGCAAATATGTGTTTCTAAAAGCCCATATATGCGTTGGTAGGGTCTATACCAACGCATCTAATATGTGTTGCCTAAAGTGGCGTTGTAAGGATCTACTACAACACTTATTTATGTGTTGGTAATACATAGTAATAACCGTTGCAAAGTTGCAACGCATATTAGTGGGTTATGGCAACGCTTACATGTGTTTCTACAAACCATGGGCGAACTACTTCTATGGCTTGTTGCAACATATTGATTTAGTTTGTTGCAACACTTATATATGTTGCATGGAATAAACGTGCAGTCATTAATATCACAATAAATTAATTTATAAAACACTATAGAAGTCATGACTGTACAATTTAATGAGCAATGTAAGACCATCCAACACATAGGAAATAAACATACTTAGCCATATAGCATCAAGAATTTGTTGCATTACAATGACTACCATCCATATAATACATGACACAATTTTTGTTCATAGTACAAGTTCCTATGTAGTAAAATACAAACATAAAGGGATCCCTCTTAGAATGCTAGCAGCCCTCCTTTCTCCTTCAGTTCAGTCAAGCAGTTCCAGAAATGTGATCACCCATAGCAGCCCTCCTTTCTCCTTCAGTTCAGTCTAGCAATTCCACTAATGTGATCGTCCATTTATCTTCTTGACCTGGATGAAAGTTGGATTACTTTAATATGACACTTAGAAGTAGCATGCAGCGGCAGCAGCAGGAACGGGGATTGACACCTTACACCTCTGTGTGTGCGCGTGTGCGTGTGCAGGAAAGGATGGTGTCCTCTGCAACATCCTCCGGGGACACCTCGATGACCGTCGACTTAACAAAGTATTCCGTCACCACCGCGCGGCTTGAGCCAGCGGCCACCCTGGCCTTCGCCGCCACCCAGTCCCAAGACCCTACCATGTCACTCTGGCCGCGTCAATGTTTTAAATAGCGGGCTAAGGTGTTTAGCGGTATATCTTTAAAACAGCTAATAGTGGAGTTATATCGGGCTATAGCGGAATATAGCGGCTAAATTGTACAAGAACACAAATAGCGGCACCATGCCTCAAAAGGCTATAGCGGGCTATAGCGGCAGTTATAGCGGGAGATTTAAAACTATGGGCCGCGTCCTTTGCTGAGCTGGTCCGCCAGATCAACATGGACATCGCCCGCCTGAGGACCATGCGGGAGAGGGTGGAAGAGGCATCAAAAGTAATGAGCGACTTCGCCAAGGTCTACGGCATCAACAAACCAGTGCCGCCCCCCAGCGCCGCAGGTGGATCTTCAGCCTGCTCCATGCCGTCGTCGTCGTGGCGCTTCTGCTGCCGATTTGTCTGGTCGTTTACAGCCACTTCTTTCCTGAACAATGGGCTGCCCAAAAAGACGCCATGGCTGCAGACTATGTGAACAGCTTCAAATACCAGACCTCTGGAGGCATCTTTGGAGAGACCATGGTTCAGAAGCAGCAGAGGGTGATCGCTGAGGCGCAGCGGCAGAAGCGGGCGGAGGAGCGGAAGAAGATGGCCGAGGAGGAGCGCTTGAAGAGAGAGGAGGAGTGCAAGAGGAAGAAGGAGGAGGACGAGGCGAGGTGGAGAGCCGAGGCTCTCGCAGAGCGCCTCATGACCCCATGGGAGCGCATCCTCTACCGCGCCAACATCGGCGATCGCCGCTTCGAGCGTTACCGGCGCCCATAGTCCAACTTCCTTTACTGGTATCTGGTGCGTCAAACAGTCAGAATGCTTCTGGTTTCAGAGAGTAGCTTAACATGGGTGGAACTTAAAACATCCTTTTGTGTGCGACAGACATCTGGTTTTTGGAAGAGAACCTGATCTCTTTGGTTCCTGAATGAAACCATTTCTTCTGCCTTTGCTGGATGTCTGGGATTCTGACCCTGAGCAATGGCTGGCATATTTTTTTTTCTTTCAGTGTTTCTCATAATGTGTTATTGTGCTGCTTTCTTTTGTGTCACCAAATCATTTGAAGCGCATTGTTCTGCTGTTGCATCCTGCTTGATTTTTTCATGTTTTGGTAGAACAGGATGCCAACTGCCTCATGAAAACTTCTGTCCAATGAAATTGCAAGTGTGGCTTGGTCCATATCTGACCCTTTTTGTTGCTGGTAATTTGGTTTGTCTAGGAAGCTGTGATCAATTGATAAGTTGGGTCCCTGTTTGACCCATGATTTATTTTGATTCACATGTTGTGGTCCTTTCGGTGCCTTTCATATTGGTTTCTCTGTTAGGTGTACTGTTAACTCGCTTTATTATTTTAGGAGCAGAACTGGAAGCTAGCTACTTTTTTTGGAGAAATACAGCAATTTTAGTCTGTTGATGAATGTCAATATCTGAATAAGCTACTTTTCTGGTTGATTTCATGTGTCAATATATGAAATGATTTCTTCTGCCTTTGCTGGATCGCTGGGATTCTGACCCTGAGCAATGGCTGGTATATTTTTTCTTTCAGTGTTTCTCATAATGTGGCCTGATGTTTTATCTTAAAAGTTGTCAGGCTAAATTGGTTGAATATAATAGAAGTTTTTCCCGATTGATGACAAGATCAGCAATATATATGGTGGTTTACAGGTAGATTTTCTCTTAGAAGAGATCTGCCAAATTCGGTTCCAATCCAACCAATCCACTAATATGGCAGATATTTAACACCATGCTAAAGCCTAGAGCCTAGAGGGCATATTATTTAAGTTCTTGAATTTCTTGATTTACAGGTAGATTTTCTCTTAGTAGAGATCTGCCAAATTTGGTTCCAGTCCAACCAATCCACTAATATGGCAGATATTTGAATTTATTTTCACTGTTTAGAGTTACACTATTTAGTTGCAACCTCAAATATCTAAGTATTAGAGATCATTTTCTTATGGATGCATGCTTGGATATACTCTGTTTTGTCCCAGCTTGTTTCTATCATCTCCAGAAATTGCATATATATGGTGGTTTCTGGTTCTCAAGAGTTCCAGAGTGGCTTTGCCAACTCCGTGGCCTCTATGACCTGTGTCTACATGTTAAGGAGGTTCTAGAGGATGATGTTGGAATTATTTCACAGCTGCCCCACTTGTCTTCTTCCACTTGTACATCAAAGGAGTTCCTAAAGACAAGATCATCATCCTTGGTACTGGATTCCCTGCTCTGAAGCAATTTACAGTTAGCTGTTGCTGGATATCCTGCCTGACCTTTGATGCTGGGGCAATGCCAAAGCTTGAAAGGCTCAAGCTACGTTTCAATGCACAAGGTGCATCGACAATAATAATCTCATTATGTGTAATGAGCAGGCTGTTGCTTTGAGACGTATCACTATTATTTCTATTTCAGACTTGATAATATGTAGATGCATGCTGATTGCTGTTGGTTCTGATGAATCTGCAGCATCGCTTGTAGTATTACGGTTTGGGCTTGTTGAGTTATCAGAGGACCAGCTGCTTCTTGCCGTGCCGGTTCTGTTTGTTGTAATAATTGTCACAGATGCTGAAGGTGCCGGTCCTTTCTTTATGCAAAACTTTGCTCTAAATTCATTACATCCACTTACCTTCGGATTTTTTATGCAGCAGAATTTGATCCTACTATGCTTGAGTTGATGACCCCTCTCTCAATCCTTGTATTGTCGTTGTGGGGTGTTCCTTCAACAAACAATATACTGTTTGAACGTGTGATTTATTTTGTGGTTGTGGTCATAAGGCGGATCCACCGCTAGGGCGAGCTAGGGCGGCCACCCTAGGTCCCTCCGGCCAGGCACCATATCCCCACCCTCTCGGAGGAAGCGGGGACGACGCCGCCGCTGGACGCCGGACGCGACGGTGAAGAAGGTAGACGCCCCACGCGCACTCAACGAGACAGCAACGAGCGCAGTAGGACCGCGTTGTGGGCTTCGATTGGACTGGGCCATGACCGTCTATGGTCCAGCAGTCGCCATCCAGGAGTGCGGATAGGCCGGCGACCATGCGAGTCGCAACTCCCTGTCTCCCTGCTCGTCGTCGTCGCTAGCGTGCGCTGCGCCGCAATCCACTGCAGGCTCCGCTTGGCGCTTGCCACCTGCGGCGGCAGGCCTCGCCTCGCGGCCACAGCCCCCTCCCTGCCGCCGTGCCGGCCGTCGGATCCCGCCCTAGGTCATTTCGTTGGCTGGATTCGCCACTGGTTGTGGTTGTTATTAACATATATACTTGCTCGAGCCTTCTGCTGAGTCTCTAATGGAGCCAATTCCATGGCTCTTAAGTTCAGTCGGGCTTGTGTGTTCTTCTCTTTTGTATAATATTTGACTGAACTTGTTCAGGAAAATAATAACTGACAGAAATTTCATCGCTCTTCTCGTGTTTGCATTGTGCTGATGCAAATTTAGTAGTAGTAATAATAATAACTAGACTAGATGAAACAAGTATACTCTGCTTCCAATCAAAGCTTTAACGTTTTTTTTTTAGACTCAACCAAAGTTTTAACTGACTGTCTTTTTGCGTCGAATGCTCGAAGTTGTCGAGTTGGACCTGGTGGGCTTTGGCTCCAGGCTCCAGCCACTTTTGTTCATTTTTTTTTCTGGTGAGCCTGCACCATGCCTGATTTTGGCGGCTTATCCATTTCATTTTGGACAGCACGTAGCAGATTAATTTAGTTGCCTGCGCTTTCTTCGCCACCAACGACCTGCATCCATTGGCTGCAACCTGAGCTTTGTATTTACTTCTTCTTGTCTCGCCGGCTCATGTACTTGGAATAATATGGGGGCATGCTGGAAGTACCGCTGGTTCCTATATGCAAAAATTTACACTCTAGATACACTACTGTACCTGTTGTTTCTTCGACCAGGAGAATTTGAACCTTCTATGTACGATTGTTTCATGTGTAAGCAGGCTGTTCATTCGTTGACACTTGTTGATATTATTTTATTTTTCATACTTGATAATCCTGTAGACGCATTGCGCTGCTGGTTCTCAACCTCTGGGGAGTGGGGCCGGTGGGATTGTTGAGTTGGAACTATCTGCCAGCTCATTTAATTTTTTTTGTTATTAATCATATATGTATTGTGAACCATCTACTATTTGAAAAAAGCATACCTAATCTGCTTCCAATAAAACTTCTAACACGGTGAGAATGCACTTTTCTGTCAAAAATGCTTGGTCGTATATATTGGTGGGGCAAGCTGGCTAGGTCTGTTGCTGACCCTGATTTAATTTTCGTCTGGGCTGTCTGCTTTTTGGATTAAATAAATATACTAGTAGTATTGCAAAAGTTAAATCATGGCATCACTACCATCTGAATGACTGACTGGTGACTGCTGATTTATACACATGCACCAGTATCAAAGACATGATGATCCCATTCGAGCCATAAACTCTTCAAAGCAAGCAAGACCAGGCGAGCTAGCTATAGTTACTTACTTGACGGAAAGAGTGGTGGTCATTATTCAACTAACATATAGTAGGTTCTTCTTTTGGTGAATTTCCAACTTTTGAGTGAACAACCTGGCCGTACATTTTGGGTTTCGCATCCATTATATATCAGTATACAGCAAAAAATGAGCCAACAAGGCAGAAGCAGCCGGTACCAACAACCAAGAGCATCTCTTCGTTACGACGTGTTGCATATTCACGCACGAACCAGAAGTAGCAAGCCTCAAACAACCAGACGAGAAATACAAAGGTCAGACTGAAGTCAATGCAGATCAGTGGTGAAAGCGGAAAATTCCTGTAACCAAGGCAAATCAAGTGCCCTCCATGAGCTTGATCTCTTGGCTCCTGATCGGCAAAATATTTCTTCATGCATATAGTGTCCGCATAGAAGAAGACAAAGAGTAGGTTAAGCACCATCCCCTACAATAACCTGCAAATCACGTGCCCTCCATGAGCTTGATCTCTTGGCTCCTGATCGGCAAAATATTTCTTCATGCATAGTGTCCGCATAGATGAAGACAAAGAGTAGGTTAAGCACCATCCCCTACAATAACCTTAGATGTGTAGCCATTACATCGATGCGACCAAACGCAGAGCCAGAAAGATTAATTATACTGATAGCATGAGGAATGACCATTGATGAGCTGAGACAAGCAGAAACATGTGTGTGTAGTGCTACTACTATCTTAGTACTAAAAATACCAACTGTTTTATGCCATATGCCAGCTGGAGTACGGGAAGAAAGTGTTACAACTAATATAACACTCATACATACATAAAAAAACGTGCTTACCAGCTGCCATTTTGGCCTTCAAGAGCTGCAGCTCACATTCTCCATCGCTGTTCTGCTCCTCAACTTGAATTGGTAGGCCACTTGATTGCCTACAGGATGACCTCTGAGTGCATGTCAATGGACAATGGCGTTACTCTCTGCTGCAGCTATTCTGTTGGTTTATCATCCAAACATAGACTGGTATGCTCAGGAATGCCAACCATTAGCAGGAAAAAAGTTTCGTGCATTAGTAATTGCAGTGCATCTTTGACTTTCTTGAACAAATTATATGCAGTCTCAACTTTTTCCATCTCCAACAGCTTGTTGTTCAGTTTACTGTAAACAACTCTCCCAAGACAGAATCCATTACGAAGTGATTCCTCCACCACAGACACAGCAACATCAACCTTACCCACGTTGCAAAGCACATTTACAATAAACTTTCTTAATTGCACATGCATCTTTGACTTTCTTAAACAGATTATATGTGATCTCAACTTTGTCCATGTCCAGCAGCTTGTTGTTCAGTCTGTAAGTAACTCTCCCAAGACAATCAACCTTACCCACATTGCAAAGCCCATTTACAATGAACTCGTAAATCTCTCTACCAGGTTGAAATCCGCACTCCTGCATCTCTTCCCAAATGTCCAAAGCAGTTCCACTCTTCCCAAATTTACCGAGCCTTTCGATCAAAAGCTTATAAGCTTTCAAGGATATTACACAACCAGCCATCCTGCTCTTTTTGTAGATCATCAAAGCAGCGTGGGGGTGGTCCAAATGAACACAATGGCTCGATAAATGATGTTATTACCCCAGTATTTGGCAGAACACCTCGAGCCAACATGTCATCAAACATGTGGAGCGCATCAGCTACCCTGCGACCTTCCAGAAAGGCTTTAATCATCTTGGAGTATGTGTCGATGTTTGGGGGACAATTCTTTTCCAACATATCCTTGTAATACTTGATAGACCTGTCCAAATCCCTAACGGAAATAAAATTGAAAATAAGTGCATTGTAGGCCATCGTAATTGGACCATGTCTCTCATGTAGCATCCTCAATCCGCCCTGCTCTACCCAGTCCCTCTATTAGATGGCAGTGTGAAACCTCATCTGGAACCAGACCATCCTCTTCCATCTTTGTCCAAACCTCCTGCAATTTATCAACACTCCCAAACCTCCACCCAGCCACCCATGACATAATTGTACACATGATTATCAAGACCAAGCAACTCCTTTCGAGCAGCCTGCAATAATGAGCAAGCTAGACCTACATGTGACCTCCGGCAAAGGCACCTGATGAGGACAGTACATGCCTCCTTTCTGTGGAAAGTTTTCCCAATTCCAAATCCAAATTGGTCGGTCCTGAACACCTCAACAGCCCTACCGTCTACTGACATGCCTGGCGACAACTAGGCTATCTAAAATGATCTCCAGTGTGGTCAGGTCCGGAAGATGTTTCTGCGCATAATCTGAAGGGCGTCATCAAGAAAATCAAAGAATTTTTTCCTCCCCAATGCCCTGACAATAATTGCAAGTGTCGACGGATGGGGGAGGCTTGGAACTGACCGCCCAGTCGAAGAAGGTGACAGTGGCAGCACCACTGAGGTCACCGGCATTGACGACACTGGCAAGCACCTCCGGTGAGAGCGCCACACGGTGCCAAGGCCTGTAGAGGATAGTGCCCAGTGCAGCGTCGTACGGCCGGGGGGGGGGGGGGGGGGGGGGGGTGGGGCTTGCGGAGGAAGACCCCACGACGCGATCTGCAGCAGATAGTAGCATGACAGTAAGTGGCGCGTGAGGGTCAGGAGAGTCAATAGACTGAGCTATAGTAGGGGGTGGAGACGGATTGGCAAGGGGAGTGGAGAGAAGGCGGAGGGAGGAGTGGAGGGGAGAAGGTGGAAGGGGGAGATGACCCTGTCCTCAGCAGAGGCAGAGGAGCTGCGGCTACTGTAGAGGAAGAGGCGACACCGGGCCACAACTGTTTTGCTTCCTCAGCGACTCCTTCCATCGCAACAGAGAGAGAGGCGGAGCTTGTGAACAGTGTGTCACACCACTGCAGGCAGCAGTACCGATGCCCATCCTTGAGGCTATCTGTCCTGTTATGCAGCATCAGATCTAAGGAATTAGTCAAAACATAAAGATTTAGAGCTTGCAGAAAGGGTCAAAGCCTGTGTACTGTGTGTCAAACAAGCACACAACTTAAACATGATTAGTCCATTTCCTTGAATAAAAATGTCAGAAGCACAGACTTGCTGTTTGGATCAACTTTCTCATGCTAACCAGGTATGAGAACAAGTCATTTTGATCCAACCAACTGCAACTTATGATTCTCAGTTTCTCACATGACCAGTAATAAGTAATTGTCAGTCAGATGCAATATTGAAGACCTGGCTTCACAATAGAATTTCCATAAACTAGAGAACTGAACTTCAAATTTAATAAAGCAGCATCTGATGGGAAATGATTGGTGAACTTTTCTTTGAGAGCTTGATAAAAGGTAAGTTCCTTATATAAAAATGTGGTTTTGTTATACCTAACCTGAAGGTCAAAAGAGCAAAAAACATTAAGCAGTTCAACATTAGTTATAATTGCAAACATCGCATGACTGCGAACTAGAAGTTGCACTCGCTTGAAGATGATTAGGTCAAATCTCCAGAAACCACACCACTTAATTCCCCTGCTTCCCACACTCTCACTATAGACGAAATTAGAGCTGTTACATAGCAGTTAGCACATATGTTTCTCATTCGTTCCAGAAAAAATATATGTTCCTTCTGTAATGAAAAAATAATATTCTGAAAGTTTTAACTAGATAGAGAGATGCGTTCATCCTACCAAGTACTAACTCATGATGAAAGAATTTCCAAGGAATCAAAGAAACTGCACTACAAACTCGGTAAGAAAAGCTAACATGGAAACATTCTATAAAGAAACTGAGCTAGTTTGTCAAGAATAGCTTGCAACACTTTCAGGTGTTGCAAGTGTTTTATATGGATGTTGCAAAATTAGATCAAGTGTTGCACATGTTTTTCAGGTGTTTTGCAAGTGTTTCTGACGTATGTTGCAAGTGTTTTAGCTGTTTTTGGACGTATGTTACAAGTGTTTTATCTAGATGTTGCAAAAGTAGATCGGGTGTTGCACATATTTTTTAGGTGTTTTGCAAGTGTTCCAGACGTATGTTGCAAGTGTTTCATCTGGATGTTGTAAAAGTAGATCAAGTGTTGCACATGTTTTTTAGGTGTTTTGCAAGTGTTTCAGACGTATGTTGCAACTATTTTAGCTGTTTTAGGACGTATGTAGCAAGTGTTTTATATGGATATTGTAAAAGTATATCGAGTGTTGCACATGTTTTTCAGGTGTTTTGCAAGTGTTTCACACGTATGTTGCAAGTGTTTTAGCTGTTTTCGGATGTATGTTGCAAATGTGTTTAACTGGATGTTGCAAAAGTAAATCGAGTGTTGCACATGTTTTTCAGGTGTTTTGCAAGTGTTTCAGACGTATGTTGCAAGTGTGTTTATCTGGATGTTGCAAAAGTAGATCGAGTGTTGCACATGTTTTTAGGTGTTTTGCAAGTGTTTCAGACATATATTGCAAGTGTTTTAGCTGTTTTCGGACATATGTTGCAAGTGATTCATCTGGATTTTGCACAAGTAGATCGAGTGTTGCACATGTTTTTCAGGTGTTTTGCAAGTATTTCTGACGTATGTTGCAAGTGTTTTAGCTATTTTTGGGCGTATGTTGCAAGTGTTATATCTAGATGTTGCAAAAGTAGATGGAGTGTTGCACATGTTTTTCAGGTGTTTTGCAAGTGTTTTAGCTATTTTTGAACGTATGTTGCAAGTGTTTTATCTGGATGTTGTAAAAGTAGATCTAGTGTTGCATATGTTTTTAGGTGTTTTGCAAGTGTTTCAGACGTATGTTGCAACTGTTTTAGCTGTTTTCAAACGTATGTTGCAAGTGTTTTATATGGATGTTGCAAAAGTAGTTCGAGTGCTGCACATGTTTTTGAGGTGTTTTGCAAGTGTTTCAGAAGTATGTTGCAAGTATTTCAGATGTATGTTGCAAGTGTTTTAGGTGTTTTTAGACATATGTTGCAAGTGTTTTATCTAGATTTTGCAAAAGTAGATCAAGTGTTGCACATGTTTTCAAGGTGTTTTGCAAGTGTTTCAGACGTATGTTGCAAGTGTTTTAACTGTTTTTGGATATATGTTCCAAGTGTTTGATCTGGATATTACAAAAATAGATCTAGCATTGCACATGTTTTTTAGGTGTTTAGCAAGTGTTTTAGACGTATGTTGCAAGTGTTTCAGCTGTTTTCGGTCGGGTATGTTGCAAGTATTTTATCTGAATGTCATAAAAGTAGATCAGGTGTTGCACATATGTTTTCAGGTGTTTTGCAAGTGTTTCAGACGTATGTTGCAAGTGTTTTAATTGTTTTTAGATGTAAGTTGCAAGTATTTCATCTGGATGTTACAAAAGTAGATTGAGTGTTGCATATGTTTTTCAGTGTTTTGCAAGTGACGGGGTGAGAGTGATTGACCGAGAAAGAAATTTTATCTTTCTTTTGGATGGCTAGCCCCGGCGACAAGACATCAAGGCATGTCGTCAACTTAATTTTTGAGAAGTTTTAAAAAAACTACTTTTTGAGTAAAATATTGGAAATGGTTGGTCAAAGGCAAAAAGTCCCAAACTCATTTTATTGTGTTAACGAACTTATGATTTTAGCAAAACTTTTTTGAAGCAGCTTTTGGAGATGCTGTAACAGCTAACCGCTAGGCGTGTGGTAACTCACCATTTGCTCGTCAATACTGTTATGAAATATCTCAATGGGGTGATCTCAACTGATTCCTCGGATTCCCCCTCGGTCCTATCTCTACGACCTCAACGACTCCGTACATGGGGAAGACCGTGAAAACCGCGTCTCTAACGGGACGTTCTCCACTACCACAAACGTGCATCGTGGTTGTGTGATGGGAGAGCTTCCTCCCCGTAACCTCTCCTGATATTGTATATAAATATCCCTATGATCAATGGAATAAAAGAACGAGTTTTGCCATTACATTTTCTCTCTCTGTTACTCGCAATTTCTGCTCACAACATGTTATCAGCACCCTCGCTCTTCTTCCCCCATAGAGAGAATAGCTCAGTTGGTTAGATCATTGTCACTGTCAGGAGCCCGATCCGAAGTTAAAAAATGCCATACCCTCACCATACTCCTTTCCCTTCGACTCCCCTTCTCCTCCAGTTGGTGATTGTAACACCCCAGGTGTTAGGCTTGCATTTGACACTTGCATTGCATGAGCCTAAGCACCATTTGTTCATATATGAGCATGGAACATGTCTGATGCACTAGGGAAACATATGGAACACACTAGTGAAACATATGAGACATACTAGTGCAACATGTGAAACATGTGTATATGGAATGTGCTTGCAACATCTCCTTGAACACATATGCAACATACCTTTGTTATTGGTGTTTCAATGTGTGTATGTTGATGCTCATGCTTGTAATGCAAGTGAGTGTTGATGTCACTTCTTTCATATGTCTCACATCACTCCCTATCTATAGTGACCCCTGGAAAAGTTTCATGAAGTTTGGAATAAAAAAAGTCATATGAAATGATAAGTTATCTGCTTGTTGGGATTATAATTGAAACATGCCTTTACATTCCATGTGGGCTTTCATGTGAACTAGTGCTTATGCAACATGTGCAACACTCAATTGAAACATGTGAAACACAATAGTGAAACATGTGTAGCAAGTACCTTGAAACAAACATAGGAAACATGGTGATGAAACAAATGTAGCATTTCACTTGATTTCTATGTTTCAATGCATGTGGGGCCTATATTTTTGTGCAACCTATGCATGGTGTGTATGTTTAGCCTCTACAACACCTTAACTACACTTATAACACTTAATAGAACAATGTTCATGTTGATTATTTTGCCTAATTATGCTTCTAAGTAATGGTTGACCATGTGTGGACCCTAGAACATTTTTGTTTGACCATTTCAAAAGTGTGACCTAGAAGCTTTGCATGGCTCTGCACCCTTTGACAAAGTTGTGGAGAATTTTATAAGGGACAAACTTTGTTTAAGAGTCAAGTCATGAAAATGTGTGAAACATGCTGAAAAAGGGCCCACAAGTCAGTTTAGGGCTATTTTTTTGGCACTTCGAATTTTCTAAGTCTAGAATTCAGTGTCATCGACCTTGACATCCCATGTTCTCGAGTTTTTGTTGAGCAACTTGAGTGATCCTTTTATAAAAGTTGGAGCTTATATCTTGGAGTAGGATATACCAAAAGTTGACATTGATTTGACCACTGTTGACCAACTAATTGGAGTAAACACCAAAGTTTAGATTAATCATCGACAATGTCAACTTAGAGTCTAATTACTCCCTAATCCATTGCTCCAATTATTAGGGTCCTTAAACAAGAATTGTAGGGCATCACAAAATGAACTTTCATAACTGGCCCATATCCAAATTTAGCCCGTAGCAGGCCCAAATAGGAGCTCCAACCTATCCACCTTGCTGCCTGCCACGTAGTCGACGAAATGCCTCCAAGGTCGACGCGTGCCCCAGTGCGTGGCTACCATGCCAGTGCCATGCCCCCACTCCCTGGACATGTGCCCGGTCCTTCCCTTCGCAAGGTGGAGAGCCGAGCTCGTCCACGACCACTCACCCCTTTCTCTTCCTCGCCCTTCCTCGCTCGACTCCGCCTGGAGCGCGCCGCCAGAGCCATGGCCACCATGGCCAAGATTGCCGCCGGCGTCATTCCCCACTTCGTGCCCTTCTCCCGTTCCACCACCTGCGCCACCATAGTCGCCCCGCCGTGCCCTACACCGTGCGTGCGCTAGCCCAGGTCGGAAGCCGCTAGAGCCGTGCATCCGCCGCCGTCAAAGCTGACCGTCGTGGCCGCAAGCAGCCGGTGCTCGTGGCCGGGTCACCACAATCTATCTCCAGCCGCGTCAAGTCGTTCCCCGATTGCGCCATCTCGTGAGGACTCTCCTACGCACCTTCCCCGGTCGCCCAGCCATTGGAGCATCGCAGCCGCCGACTCTGCCCCGACGGAGCCACCCGTGGACATGGTCAACGGGCCACAAACCACCTCGGGCCGTACTGCGAGCGCCTACGGACGCGCCTCACCACCTTGGTGCTTCCCCACCACTTCACCGCGGCCGCCGCCGACCTCACCGGCCAGAGAAGTGTCGGCCGACACTCTCTCCCCGCTCCCCTGCTTCCTGTGTTCGAATGAAGAAGAGGGGAAGAACCTGTGTGTCTCTCTCTTTGGATGACAAGCGGGCCCTCTGAGCAGTGGGTCCCGCATGACAACATAAATAGTGGCGCAGTTGCATCTAGCATTTAAGTTAGAGTTTGGTTTATTTGTCTTTTGAATTTTAGATTTCTGTGTGGATCTTTGAAAATCCATATCTCATGCTAGAAAATTACAAAAATAGCAAATGTGGACTTTTTTGGAAACCTTGAGAAAAGATCTATGCAGTGGAGTCATAATATGTTATATATTTGTAGAAGTTTTCTGGTGTTTTTATTTAACCTTGAAAAGTACTCCAAAAATGCTTATAAACTTGACCAGAGCCATATCTTGAGTTTTAGGACTCTAAAAATAGTGATTCTTGTTTTGTTAGTTTTATGATGACATGTACTTGCTAGAACAAATTTTAAACACACTAGTAGTCTCCTGAGGTTATGGAGGAATGGTGATTAAAATTTCATAAGCTTTGGATGCTGGATGAGTGAGATATAGGTTTGACTTGCTCTCTAGGGTTATTTAACTTAAGTTATTTGTCTTTTTCATAAAGGTTGTTTTACTCATGAAAATGATCTAAAATTTGTACAGTAGACTATTGGGAGTCTTTGGGAGTCACTGTAATTTTGGTAGAATTTATGGTATACTTTTGGTATATGTTCATTAAATCACTTAGGCATCTAAATAAATCAAGAAATGCCTCTAAAGAATTTATTTAGATGGTGACACTATGTTTTCTGGTGTTTATTAGTCATGTGTAACATATTGGTAAAGTTGGTTTTGTCCAATTATATGTTTGCAACATAGGTGAATAATTATTTCTTGCGATTTTTAGTTTCTAGACAGTTCTGGGGGGCAATGTAAATTACCCCATGTTAATGATGTTTTCTGGGAAAGTTGTTTATAACAAAGTTGTAGATAACTCATTAAACTAGCTTATGTTAAAATTTGGTGATATTTGTCCAAGTAATTTATGAGTTATAGATGTTTAAAGTCAGGTCCCAGATTTGGTTATTCTCTGTTTGGAGCAGACCAGATTCTGTAGTTTGATCTTGTCGACCTATTAAACTTGAGAATCAGGCTTAGGTGATATTAAATGAATTGTAGACAATTCTATAAGATTTCCAGAATGTCTTGTTGCACATATTTTGGAGTTGTAGATCTATAGTTTTGATTAAATTACTCAGCTGTTGTTCTGATGTCCAGAAAGTGACAGATTCTAGTTTTAGTGCTTTGATTCACTTTGCCATGTTTGTGTGGTACTAAGTGTGACTCATAGCTTTGATGAAAATGAGTTGGTACACCTAAGATCTTGTGTGACTTGGTCATGATTGATGTCCTTATTATCTCCTATGTTGTACTTTGGTGATGATTAAGTTACATAGCTCTAGGTGCTTATGTTGAACTTGGTGTGCTTGCTCAAATGATTGCTTGTGGTATTTCTTTGTATTCGTACATATGCATTGTTGCACATCATTTAGGTACGCTAGCTGAAACGCGTGAAGGATGTGGTGTTGGAGCCAAACTCGAAGACGGTGTTTGGTGGAACTATTTCGAAGATGGAAGTACTCGGCGAGTGTTGGATCCCAGGCATACTAGCTGAACTTGCTGAGTGCAACGAGAAGAACAGAGGAGACCAATTGATTTTGTCCTTGGTCTTCTGAAAGCGTTTCGTATGCTTGCTGTGGTGGTGAAGTGGTCACTTAATTACCTACCGGCAATAAGTAGGAACACTCTGTGCTTTCGGTTAGTCGGAGGTTATATTTTAATAGGTCTAGAGCTCAAGGTCAGACGATTCAAAATTTTCAGCAGATAAGGTAACTCAAAAGATGTGTGTATGTTGGTGCCGAAGGCATATACGTGTATTAATTTTTTTCTTTAAGGCCAAAGGCATGGCAGGTTTGGAGGCCTTCTTTCTTTCTTTCTTTCTTTTTTCGAAAAATGTTGGCATCAGCGAAGGCTTGTTAGTAGCTTTGGTAAAAGAAGATATATGTTAACATGCTAGGTGGCAAGTAGCTAGCTGAGAACTTACCTACACGTTCGAAGGCGTGTAAAAAGTGAATTTGCCTTGGCAGGCCGGATCGGGGTTGCCGTGGGACTTGCGGATGCAAGTTGGCAAGTGGAGCTTTACTGGTTTGCAGCGGCTGTTTTTTATTTCTGGTTCGCAGTCTTACTAACCAGTTGTTGCATCAAAAGCACAAAAGTTAAAACAACGAGTATGTATTTGTGACTTATCTAGGCCTTTGTTTGATGCTTGCTGGCCGAAGGTGCAGGTCAGAATGGTTCTTGTCAGAATGGTTGCGTGGAGTTCGAGAGGGGCTCCGCGGCCGATGGTGCTTGTCAGAATGGTTGCGTCGCAAAGTTCAGTATGCATGCCAAAGGTGATGCTATCTCTTGAATGACTTTGCTTGTGGTGCCTTCGCTGTTGACCACAAACAGTGAAAGTGAAAGTTACACAGGCCCTTTGATACAAATAAGTGAGAGGAGGCTAACGTTCAGAAGTGCGTTTTGCATTGGTTTTTTTTTTCGTCTTCTTTTTTTTAAAGCCTAGGGACCCGAAGGTCTTGAGATTGAAATCCTGTGGCTGAGGTTTTGCGAATCAATCTTATTTAGGTGAGAAAGGAAGAGACACTTATCTTTAGCCGGATGAAAAGGTTTCAGCATGTTCGGCAACTCCCGAGCACAAAACTTACCAAAGGCTCAGAAAAACTACTGAAGGCAGAGCGAAGGTCCCCCCACAAAGGCCTGGCCGGAGAAGGTCTGTTGACGAAGGCTTCAACTTCCAACTCTCCTGAAAAATTTCAGGCCCCACGGTGGGTGCCAATGTTGGGACAAGCGTCCCGAACAGGATGGAGAGGTGAAGGCTCCTTGGTGTGGGGAAGGTCTGCTGACGAAGGCTTGGTCGGAGAAGGCTCCGACGAAGGGCTGACCGGAGGAGGCTGGCAACGAAGGCCTAGCCAGAGGAGGCTCCGACGAAGGCTCGGCTGGAGGAGGCTGGCAATGAAGGCCCGGCCGGAGGTGGCTCCGACGAAGGCCTGGCCGGAGAAGGCTGGCGAAGGTGGCCGACGAGAGAAGGCATGCGGCGAAGGCAGGCAGGCGAAGGCTCCCGGAGAAGGCCAGAAGGGAGAAGGCTCTCGGCGGAGGCTAGCAGGGGAAGGCTCCCGGAGAGGGCCGGCGGGAGATGGCTCTCGCCGGAGGCCGGCGGGAGAAGGCTTCCGGAGAGAAGGCCGGCGGGAGAAGACTCCCAGCGGAGGCCGGCAGGAGAAGGCTCCTAGAGAGAAGGCCGGCGGGAGAAGGCTCCCGGAGAGAAGGTCTCAGACGAATGCCTGATAATTGTTTTGTATAAGGGCTCTATGGAGAAGGCTCCATGACGGAGGCTCTGTGAAGAAGGCTCTACAACGATGGTCTAGTGCAGAGGTTCCATGGAGAAGGTCCGCTAATGAAGGCTCCAATACGTGAGGGGGGAGAGTGAGGTGGTGGCTAAGGTTTGCTAAAAAATAGTGGGAGAGGAGAGAGCCATATGAATATGGCACTAGTTGGCCCTCTTTTAGGGGACAAAAACAGCATCATTGATCTCTCTGATGACACCAGTTAGTTTGCTGATGTTATTGACTATTGAGGATGCAGTTGGCCGATGGATATAGAGGGCAAAGGCATCCAAACCATTCTGCAGGGCTAGTTCCCACCACCATTCTTGTAGTCTAATATAACATGTCCTGCTGCTAGGAATGCAAGGCAGGTTGTTCGTTCGTTCAGGTTCCCGGGCAAACCGCCTGGCATACCTGCTACTTCTCATGCATAGTGGAATAATCAGCTACTAATAATAAGACTTGGAAATGCACCAATGCATGAATGTTGTATGGCATGCATGCAACCATGCATATTTTGTCCTGGCCGGGGTTGACGTACGTGTTGCGATCATAGTTATACAGTACTGGCAAGGAGACAGCTAGAAGGTGTTCTGTTTAGATAGAAAGAAGCAAGAAATTCGTGGTACCTATACTTATACCTGTAGCTGACAAGTAAAGCGTTGGAGAGAGGATGATTGAACTAACTCTAGGAAGAACTAATAACGCCTGTTTTGATTTACTTTTTGTTAGATGCAGAACACTTTCCTCTTTTATACGCCTATATACTATACCATATTAAACTATACAGCCTCCTGTTTCCATAAAAAATATTGTGTTCTAATACTTGAAAAGGCAAGTTGAGTATATTATACATTTTAAACCATGTCTTGGATCTTTACGAAAACCTTAATTTATCCTGTGTACACAGTATTAGAGCACCTAAATCGTGTGAAACAACGTTTGAATCAGGAGACAGAAAAGGCATGGCACCGATTTTGCCATTGCAGGTGCTGACGCTTTTGGTCAAAAAATTCTAGCCTGATGCATCTACACAATCACGATGCTTAGAAATAAAGAATGGTCATTGATGCCATGCTTGCCTGTGGGTAGGAGAGAAAAGCATGTATGTGTCAAGCAACAGTTATGGTATTACTTTTTTGTTAACCTCATGGGTTCCACAAACGAAGCTTATATTTATCCGCTGCAGTGAAAACCTAAGATTAAGCATTGGTGCTACATGTAAGTGAAATCATGTTTGAAACAAGTGAAATCATGTTTGAAACCTTGCTACTCTGTGGCTAATCTTAGGATGAAAACAAAATGTTGACCTGATCTGCTATCAGTTCAAGTTGCCGATGTAGCTCCTGACACAGTTGTCTGTTGGATAGATGGGCAAAGGCTATCAAAACATTCTGTGGCAGCTCAACCAGTTGTTGTTGTAGTTCAGGATATACTGTTGCTTCCCATGCCTAGTACTAGTAGCAAGCTAAGACTTGGATCTACACCAATGCAAGTACTAGAGTGTTTAGACAGGGAGAAACAAGAAAGAAATTCGTGGTATACATAATGTACAACTGCATGACAAAGTAAAATGGGCGGAGAGGATGCAGCACGTCGCTGCACACCTTCCCCTTTTATATGCCTATGGCTATATGGCTATATACCACTATTGTCAAATGGGCAAGCCTGCTGCAGTAATCACGGCCAGAGTATTGATAGTAGGCATCCAGTGGGGTATTGGCCCCGTTCGGCTGGAATTATAAGCCGGCTGAAAAACACTGTTGGCTGATTTTTCGTGAGAGAAAAATACTGTTTCGGCTGAAAAAACAAGCCAAATAAGACGGATTATAAGCCAGATGAACAGGACCATTATTTGTGGCTCCTTTGATGATTTGCAGAAAGAGTAGGAAGGCTGGTTGTGTCTAATATCCTTGAAAGCTTAATTATTTGGGAAGAGTGGAATAGTTTGGACATTTGGGAAGAAGTAACGCAGGGGTGCATGAATCTCTTGGGAATGGCTTGTGTCTTGGGACAGTTCGTTGCTTACAGCAAACTGAACAAGCTGTTGGAGATGGACAGGGTTCATTGAGACCGCATGTAGTTTAATTTGATCGAGAAAATCAAATTGAGATGCTTGTGCACTAACCAATTCACACAATTATATATTGTCATGCTTAAGGTTGGCGTTCATGAGCATAACCAATTTGTTTGTGGATGCATGGTAAACCACCAGAGATGAGCTGCAGAGTCTGCATGTTTAGGAATGTGTTGGTGCTGTCGACCAGTTTGTTTTGTGTCGAATGCTTGTTTCATTATAATGTGATGATGAGCTAAACTTAGGTAAATTAGTAAGCTAGCGCATACCACCTTCTTCCTTGCGCATGCACGTTCTTAGTTTGAGAGTGTGTAATTTTTCTTTGGAGCACAACTTGAGTCTTGAGGTGAACCAAAAACGTGTCCAAGACACGATCTCGAAAAAAAAAATTGAGTGCCCTAGTCTCTTTTTTCATTTTCCATCGCCCTATGCATGCAAAATATATAAATGCAAATGAAGTTTGCAAATATAAATCGGTGTCTGGGTACATATCGGTGTCCATTGTTAGTATTGTTGAATCTGAAAAAGAATGGCCCTTTCTGGAATAATCAAATCCAGTTTGGATTGGAGAGGCTCATCCCGACGACAGAGCAGATAGCACGATACAACACAAGCTCGCGTCTTGAGAGTCTCTCTTGCCCCGGCCCGCTCTAGTCGGTGTCTCCGTGGGTGTCGCCTGTAGCGCAGTGTCATCTCGCAGGTAACATATCCTCCATGTCATGATTGGACTACTAAGTATGCTACTTTTGAAGTTTAGATCCCCTTTGCAGCAACTTTCAGCTAACACTTGCCATCCCTGCCCAACTAATCCTCCTATTTGCCCTGCCCAATCTGACCTCGCTGGTGTTACGGGGCATGCAAACCACAGTTGGATAGAGGGGCAAAGGCCAGCAAGACACTGATATCCAGCTCTTCCCATGACTGAAGTTGTCCAATACCTCCAGATGCTTCCCATGCGTTGCTAAAACTGACTTGGATCTAGCTACGTGTACCTGGCCCAAGCAGAATGCCTTGCTTGCATGGAGCCTGTTCTATCCAAGAGTGTGTTTAGACAAAGAAAGAAGCAGAGGAAATTTTGTGTAGCAGGACAATGCAAGGTGTGGAGTGGGGATGAACTAGGATGAAACAACTAACACATGGTTGGTTTCTGTTTGCACGTCTCATTTTTATGCTCGATCAAAGGGCCTCAGTTCCCAGTTGCAATACATGCTTGTCAGTATAGGCATCATACCTGATGATAGAGTAATTATGGCCAGAGATATGCTGCCGCAGCGGCGGAGCCTAGGCCGGTTGGTGGTAAGTAGTACTGTCAGTTTGGATAAATTAAATTGTAAAAACAAATAACGACTTAATGACCATAGTC
This sequence comes from Saccharum hybrid cultivar R570, assembly GCA_038087645.1. Lineage (NCBI taxonomy): Eukaryota > Viridiplantae > Streptophyta > Magnoliopsida > Poales > Poaceae > Saccharum > Saccharum hybrid cultivar. The sequence goes on along the minus strand of JAQSUU010000664.1, from coordinate 1,452,606 downwards.
TTACCTCACAATTTGGCCACTTCCAGAAAGGAAAAAAATTGGAAACCATGCTCATAGAACGTGTTTCAGTAGACATAAATAGAACAAGAGAAAATAATAAAAATAGACAAACTAGTCTAGTGGAAGGACACTACAAAATAGAGTAAAGGGAACTGAAATTTAATTGCTTACCTTGAAGGTCACCAACTAGTTTTAGTCAAATTCATCGTTATGGGGCTACTATGTTTCTTCTTTGCAAGGGACCCAAACCAAATCCAAGCTGACAATTTTGCCTTTCTCAACATATTACTTCAATGTTTCCCTATCAACCATGGAGGGACCTTTATATGCAAAAAAAAAAAAAAAACATGTTCCGGTTTCTTCACACCCAAAGATCTAAATTTCCCCAAACTCTTTGCGGATTTTTCCACTTATGTGGCAATGGTTTCAATCTCCACATCTTCGGTTGGCTTCACGTTAAAGCTTCTAATGGTTTAGGTCAAAACTGGTTTATACGGTTTGGCTTTTATTTTGGGCTGAGCTAGTTTGGTGGGAAATGGGCTGAGAAATCTAGTGGAGTGGTTTGGTTTGGATTAGCACCTAGGATGGATTGATCTAGTTTGGGTAGGTTTGCCATTGGATGCTGCAAGGAGCGAGCAGATCGGCGTTGATCTCGTGGTTCTGGTTGATCTCGTTGGATTGGCTTAGGAGGGAGGAGCAACAGGGTGGAGGCAGTATGGTTCACGTGCATCTAATTATATGGTTTGGTGTGGGTATAGTGTGGTTTTTAGCCCATTACCAGGTTTACTTCTCGTAAATGAGTGCCCTTGTTTTCTGATATGATCGAAGCAGTAGAGGATCTAGATGTTGAAGTTGAGCTACCTGCTAGCAGCAGAAATTATGCATGTGTACGATGGAGCAAACCTCTAAGCATGAAAAGCGAAGGTTCCAACAACTTAGAAGAAGACAACCAATCCCACTAAGCGGAGCGAGTCATGAGAACAACGACACAAATAGAATATAATGCAATGAAAAGACAAAGAAAAATTTCATGTTATCAGAGCTCTCAAGGTCTGAGCTAAGTTTGAGCAAAGGCAGCAGAGCTCAGGTGTTGCGAGCTTCATTTTTCTTTGTCATCATGTAGTCAGAGTCTTAGGGTAAAAACAACGAAGTCCATCTGCACTGCCACCAGAGGACAAAGATAGCGGTTGGATAGAGGGACAGAAACTACCATACCATTCAGTGCTAGCTCCTACCGTCCTTCTCCTAGTCCAAGATGTCCTGCTGCTTCCCATGTCTAGTAGTAGCACTACTATTAACACTTAGATCACTGCACGATGCATGAATGTTGCATTGAATGCATATGCAGAAAAATGCATATGTTTTTTCCCAGACGGCCAGAGTTGGTGTGTTGGAATTATAGTTGCAAGGCAACTAGAGTGTGTTTTGCTTAGATAGAGGGATGCAGGAAATTTTTTTCGATGCAACAGGTTGTTGCGCACCTTCCCCTTTTATATACGGCTATATACCAGTCTTCTTGAAATGTCTGGCGGGCGGCAGGCCCTACGTGTCATTATATTACATTATTTTTTTTCTCATGGGATCTATGTGCCAATTATATACTCGTTTGTTGTTGTGTATACACTGACATCGATTGAGAGTTGTGGAGTTCTACAAGGACCAGGGTCTCTGAAATGGCATTTCATCTAGCTGGACCTAGTTGGCCTGAGCCTATGTCTGGCACTAATTTTCGTTAGGCTACCCGCTATTTGGGAAATGTCAGGCTTTCTTGGCCCGTGGCCTGCCATTGCGCCCTCAAAGCAAGCCTATGTCGACTAATGCTGCCTTCTCTTTTCTAGCTGACTAGCTCGCCCCCTCCTTTTTTTTTTCAAAGGATCATTGTCGTGCGCCAGTGCTGCTACTGCCTATAAGTGTAGTTTAGACACATTAAATTGACAAAACAAATAACGAGGTGAGCGACCATACTGTTACTAAAAGTAGATTGTGGTGCTCCTTAGAGGTTGGTCCATTTGTGGGAGCCATTAGGTGCTTCAGCTACCATGACTCGGGCTAGGTTGAAAAAAGGCCGGTTTGTTTTGGGCCAAAAAATTGAGCCCATGACCATCCCACAGGCTATGTCATTGAGCTGTTATTTTCGATCCAATCATAGGTAGGCCGACATGTTTGGGCTGGGCTTAAAATGGTCAAGTCTAGTGCAAACTATTGGTGAAGCCAGAGGACTTCACCTTCAGTGGTAGTCTTAGTAAAGACACAATGAAAGCAGAAGAAATTTAGGATCAGTAGATGTCACTTCAAGTATAGGAGCACACTTTTTTTGCGAGGAAGGAGGATACTATTTGTAGTGGCACTATTCATGTATGAGGATACTTTTGCCCTTATGTACCTAATACATAGGTGGAATATTCTATCCTACATGAGGGCACACGAATCCATTGAGAACCTAGGAATGCAAAGCCAAATCGAATTTGAGGTCAACCAAGTGGTTGGCAATAATTAAGAAATTCATACTCTTCTTTCATTTATCCAAGCTCTTATGCACGCAAAATAAATCAGTGCACACCAAGTTTGAAGGTATATGTCAGCGTCCATTATCTTGTTTCCATTTTCCTACAGAGCAATTCTCAAGAAGTGTGTACTTTGGTGGAATAATCACCTCCAGTTTGTAATGGAGAGGCGAAGTTGATGCATCCTTTGGTACAAATGGAGAGGATCAACCGACGATGGACTTGACAGCGTGAATACAATGAACCATGGTACTTTCAGCATCTGGCCACAGCCTTAGGACAAAAAGCACAACGTCGATCTGCTGTGCTATCAGTTCTTAGCTAGCATGTAGCTGAGGATGTAGTCGGCCATTGGGTATGGGGGCAAAGGCTACCAAACCATTCTTGGCTAGGTCCAGCTGTTGTCCTCGTAGTCCAAGATGTCCTGCTGCTTCCCATGCCTAGTGGAGTAGCAAGCTAAGATTTGGATCTGCACAAATGCATGTTGCATGGCGGCATGCATGCAACACAAGTTTGATTTTTGTTTGATGAGTGGATGAGAATTCAGTAGGCTGCTGCACACATTGCCATTTTATATGTGTGCGTATATATGGCTATATATATATATAAGTATATGGCAGCCAGCTGGCGTGATAACATCATTTACCAAACCATTGTAGGGCACATTTAATTTGGACCAACGTACCTCATGCACGCTGCGTTGATGGTTTGCAGAAAGAGTAGGAATCAAGGCCGGCTGTTCAATTATTTGCTTTGATGCAAGCTTTGATGCAAGCTTTGATGACCATTCTGTAAAGTAAATTATTTGCCTTACAAATTACATGCAAGCTTTATTTGCTTCAGCTATGTACGTTGGAGAGAAGCTAAGCTAGCTTTAAACAAGACTTAATTGTTTCCTCTGTGTCTGAGGACGTCGTCAATTCAATGGGATCGCAGGCGACAGGACAGACCACGATTATGGGGTATTTGTTGCATTGATGTATTCATCCATGTAACTCAGTAGTCAACTCACTTAGATCTCTTCGTCAAGAGCTGTAAAGAGGAGTTCCATAATCGGATCACGCCGATGTGGCTCAATCAGATTTAATCGAACAAGCTAAACCGCATAGTTCTTCTATCAGTTATAATTGTTGTTGATACAAATAAAATGTAGGGATTTGCTATAACCCAGGCGTCTGATTTTTCTCAACCTCTCAGGCGACGTCTTCATGCCTTGTGCTCCCCCCGCTGCAGCCCCGCCACGTCCAGCTCCGTTGGCGTCCACCCAGGAAGAAAGCGTCGCCTGAAATCTTGCTAAAAATCAGGCGACTGGATTCTAGGAAATGTGTAAAATGTATTGTGCTTGATTTTTATCATTTATTTCAGTAAGCACATGATTTTTATGGACACATAGATTCTTCTTTTCTGATACACACAAAAGAGATTGCATCAGTCGCTGGCATCTCCATGGGCTTCGTCTCTAGTGTGACCCGGCATGGTACAATGTCATATCCCCTTTCTCACGATTGGACAACTAATTAGTTTGGAAGTTTGGGGTCTCTATGCACCAAAGAGCATTTGACACTTGCCTCCTGTGCCCTGCTGAATCTGACCTCGATGATGTTACAGAGCATGTAACCTGCAGTTGGATAGAGGAGCTTCGAAAAAAAAAAGAAAGTTGGATAGAGGAGCAAAGTCCATAAAGACACTATTAACATGCTCCTGCCATGTCCGAAATTGTGCTAACACCTCCTGCTACATCCCATGCCTAGCTACGACCAACTTTTATCTAGTTAGCTGCACGGAAGCAAGATACATGGCTTTACCTGCAACCCTGTTCGTTCTCTCGAAACTAACTTCTGTTTGCACGCTGAGCAATGATGAAGTAAATAGCTACTCGCCAACTTGAGTATATATATAAGGGCAGCTCCGGCATGTGTTCCAACTTTCAAGAGATAGATTGATAGAGAGAGAGAGAGCTAAAACCTCTACTAAACATTGAAGCGCGGAGGTGCAAAGGCCAAAACTTAGCACAGGTGCAAAAAACTATTTCGTTCATTCACTGCATATTAGAAAGCATATTTATCCTATTTTAACAAAATCAAAAATTAAATTAATGTATATTTCACCTGTTACCTCTGAATAAGTAATAGATATTTCTAACAACCTGATCTCATTGAATGAATGGCCCACAATTATTTATGAGTATCACCACAAAGCTCGAGACTAATACTTTTACAAGGCTATACATAATACATCTTTTTTTTTGAGGAACTATATACATAATACATCTGAACTGATAAATTTATCTTTCGTCAATTGACGTGCAGGCTGCATTCTCGAGAAGTATGCATGTCAGCCATCGTTCTGCCTATGGGCCATTAAAAATTTTACCACCAGCAAGCCCTGCATATGAGCCAATTTCCCCATTTGCCTCAAGCTCAACCTCAGGCTCCTAAAAAAAACAAAAACAAAACTTTTGATGGTTAACTGCATCCTCAAGGGCGTTTTTTCTACTAGTGAAAGTTGTCCGAGTGGGGCTAGTAATTAACCGTGTTCGTAGCTAGCTCGGTGAAAATTTTTAAGCTGGCATTAAGAGGACATAATGGTATAAGTTTCTTGATCAAATTTTCATCTCGTACTTTCTATACGAAAGTTATAGTATCAAAATTTAGGAGTGGTACGTCTCCATCATATAGATCATGGAACCTATGCATCAAAGATATACAAATTGTTGATTGTGAAATGTAAACTGGCTTTGTGTTGATTATGTGTTCCACTGCATGTGTTGCCAATCCAAGAATATAATGGTGCAGTGCACTCGTCTAAATGTTTGACCGTTGAACCGAGTTTCTTCCTTTATCTACCATATCCCAAATTTCTATGACTCGATCATACAAAATCATCACAAGTAAACCAACTTATCTCCATCTTGAATATTTTTTGTGGGGTTTCTGTCACACCCCAAAATTTCTAATTTTGGGCTGTGCATAGGAAACACTAAATAAAATAAATAATTTCAATATCTGAATAAATTTATTAGATAAGTTAAGTTGCTGCTAATTTAAATATAGAAAATTGTGGTTTTAAACTTTCTCATATTAATTTGATAATGTGGTGTTTGTGTGATGCTTGTCTTTGGTGTTGGTGAGTGCTATTATTTTCAAAATATCATAGGACGACGTTTACTTCTCATCGGAAAACTTTTTGGTATTTTCTGGATTTAAAATTTCAATTTCCATGAGCTTAATCTTTTTTCTTGATCTCTTCATTAATCTTTTCATGAGCTCCAAATACTTTATTTGGGTTTGTCTCATTCTAAAATATCTCTGAGAATTTTCCCTGAATTTTCGGAGCCTTCGAGGTATTTTTCGTGGCTTAAAATTCAATTCTGGACTTTTCTAGAATTATTTTATCCATGAAATTAATTAATTCCGAAAATAATAAAATATCTCAGATTTCCTCATGCCCAAAGGCCCATATCTTTATTTACTAATGGGCTTTAATAATTAATTAGACCTATTAGTAAAGGTGGAGGGTGCAACATCAATTAGTACCGTATCGCTAGTTGACGTGGGGGTAGGGAGTTTTTCTCCCTATATATACGTACCTATCCCTTGGGTAAAAGTACACCAAAACTACCGTAGAGGAGCCCCTAGTTTGGGAAATCTCTCGTGTAGTAAATTATATTTTTCTCCTCCTTCTTGTGTCGCCGTCACCGATGATCCACTGCTTCGTCGATCCACCGCTTCTCTACCATCGGTGAGGAACTCTGCGTCTTCCACATTTTTTGTTTCTTAATTCGACTTCGATGTTACCACTGCGCCGATCTTATGGTTAGACTGAAACACCAGCCAGCTCTCCAATCACGTACCTCACAGGCTGCCTTGCAAGCCTGCTTTGCGTTCCGTGCTTTGTCTTCGTGCTGCAACATATGAAAACCTTCAAGCAAATAGCACAGCACCGTGCATTCTTGTTAGCTTGTTGACATCATCATGACATCACATTTGCACTATGGCCGTTTTTCTTCATAGAAACAATTGTGGAAATACATGAGAAATCCACATACGTACCTCACACCGTGCGTGCTGTTGCTAGCTAGCTTGATGACATCGCAATGATGTCATGATGATGTCACACACACATTATTGCCTTTTTTCCTTTAGAAAAATAAATCCCGAAATACAATAGAAATATGTATACATATAATCTTGTTTAGGTCATATCATTTATGTTTTACGTCTGATTCGAGTCGTTCAAGTCGCGTTAGATTCATGTCGTCGCGCTCTACACAGTGTGCTAATGTTTGTCATATCTTATAATTATGAATTTATTGATTTAAAATGCAATTTGATTAGTATTAATTTAATAGTTTTTAATTAAAAGTGACATAGGTTTATAATTTCGTTTTTGTTGCTTTGTTAATTAAAAGTTATCTAGTGGTTTAAATCTGTTCTTGTTGTTTTGCAATAGTGCCGATCGAGGTTATGTGTTAGCAACAACGTTTAACATGTCTTACATCCTTAAAATTTATAAGTTAGATATTAATTTGATTTATGCTTGTGCAATTGAGTTTCTAATTAAACGCAACACAGGCAGTCTGTTCTAAATTAATGTTAATCTAATTAATATTAAACTAAATGTTTCTTTTGAATTATAAGATGTTTAGTTCAACCTTGAAACATAAGTGCTTTCGTTCAGTTGCCACATGTTTTCTATATATATAGTTCAATATTAAATTGATTAATTAATATGATTAATGTATAATATATTTCAAATTAAAATTTGCTTAGTCTCAGTATGTTGCATATATGATAGACTTGCGTAGATAATTTCACATTACAGTACGTATCTGCTCTTCATAGTTATACGGCTTTAATCCTCGAGCATTTATTCGTTTGGAATCTGTTTTGCTTCAATTAAGTTGCGTTAGATTCGCATCGACGTTCTCTGTGCAGTAGCACTAATGTTTTTCATGTCATATGCTTTTCCATATATAGCTGAATATTGTATTAATTAATATGTTTGTTATTAGTTTTATAATTAAAAATAATATATAATCTTGTCACGTCAGTTCTTTGTAACTAAGCATGAACTTAGCTAATGGCAACTTAAATATGTTTAAATTATAATTTACTTAGCCCAAGCACATGTCTCATATAATTGGAATAGTTATTCTCACATGTTCTTTTATCTCTGCAAAGTCGGCAATACTTATAAATAAAATATGACCAGGGTTAAACCTAGCTTTGTAATTCAATTGATTAATCTAATTTTAGAATATTTCTTCAGAATGTTTATCACCTTATTTCAATAACTAAAATGTATTAAGTTTATAGTCGGTCTTCTAAGTTATGTTGTAATCGTCTCGATAGTCGCGTGTTCTCTTTAATGGTAGCTCCGTTATCCGTCGTTCTTGCGTTTTCGTGACTGTAGCAACGTACCGTGTCCTTTAGTGCGTTCTCTTTTAAAGCGTTTCTTTTGTTAGATGCATATTCTTAGATGTGTGTATTGTTTGTCTATTTGCGTTGCTTGGTTGCTGCGAGTAGAGGAAGCGTGGTTCGTCAGCGCTGAAAACTAGGAGCTGAGGACTAATAGTTGAAGCAAAAGTAGAGACTGAAAGATAGCAACTGGAGATTTTAAGCAGCTAACTTGGGGAAAAAAGGCAAGTATAGTATGGGATTATTCTTGTTGTCCTATTCACAATAAGCAAATAATATCATCATGCATATATTCCTTGTTAAGGATGACTTAGTGTTGATCTTATTCTTTGATACCTATTATATTGCATGGATAAGTATTGCTAGTGCTCAATATGAACTATGATCATGTAATTTGACTAATGGAATATGCAATAAACATTAAAAGATGATTTTATTACTGTTTAAGGGTACTAGAGCATGGGGTTACTTTGGTGCTCTAGTTTCTCTCCATAAGGACTTATCTGTAAGCGAAAATCCAGGATTTACAGTACAACTGTGAGGGCTAAAATGGCTCTGGCTTTAGCTCAGTATGAGGACCTTTTCTAGCTTGTTAGAGGTTACCCTTGTGGCGCAAATGGGGTAAAGCAGACTGTGGATCCCTGCGTGGTGTATCACACGGACTGACTTCTGAAACCTAGCGGCCCTAACTTGTTAGACGAACCTTTGAAAGGCTTCATAGTGTTTCTCTGCCTGCTCACCTTGGAAGTGTTTTGGGAGTCGCGATCCCGGGCATATGGGTAAACATGACTCGCAGTGAAAGTATACAACCTCTGCAGAGTGTAAAACTGTTATAACAGCCGTGCTCACGGTCACGAGTGGCCTTGGACCCTTATGGAATAGTGGATCATTAATAATGGATATGTTTTTGCTATTCGTTAATCATTTCACATGGATCATATGTTTATTGTTTATATTGAGACACTTTGATATCATTGATATACTGAATTAATGCTAAATAAAAGCTACATGCTGATAAACCTATGTTATGCCTTTGAGCCTCATGAACCCCATGTTATATTTGTTGAGTTCGATATGGACTCACTCTTGCTATTTTCACCACACTCCAGTATGTTGTAAGGTGCTGCTTAGAAGAAGGATGAAAGTGTAGTGGAGTTTTCGGAAGTCTTTTCAGAAGTGTTTGGCATATGGAGCCACCAGTCAGCCGTCCCTGTGATGTTGGAGCCTGAAGAAAAGATTAGTGACCGTTCCGTGACACTCTCATAGTTATAAGTGTTAATATAGTATGTTTCCCGCTTTATATAAACATTGTTTTGATACTTTTTCATTCTGACATATGTGTGGACTTTCTGGGCACACATATGATTAACCTGGTTTTGTTCTTTGGAAAACCGGGTGTGACAGAGTGGTATCAGAGCGGTGTTGACTGTAGGACGTATGCCATGTAGCTCTGTACGTATTCTAAAACTTATTTTACTATAAAACTATTTTCTCATCCCTTGACTCATTGATTTTGACTATTTCCTGTTCCTTGTCATGTTGTATCCCTTCCTTGATAGCTTCCTTTGAGCTATTATTTCTTACTCTCTTGGTTTTTGATTTGTGTTGTTTTTACCAAAAGGTTTCTGATCTTATCTTGTTCTAAAGTTCGATGGCTTTTCATCATCTATAATCTACCATTTAGGATGACCACCATTGTTGAAAAAACACGTGTAGTACCGATGATGTGATTGGTGCTTTGTTTTGCCAGATGTGTGCTTGTCTTGTTTGATGTGATGCCTGTGTGTTGTCTTTGTTCTTGTGTTCCAAAGGAGGCCCGAAATCATCTTGAGAATTAGCTCAATCTATGTTAAGGTGGGGTAGTATCCTCTCTTGATCTACTTAACCTTCGATCAATCCTAATTCTTATTGTCTTTTTCATATATCATCCTTGCTTACTCTTGGTTTCTATGCTTTCTTCTTTATCTTAACCCAAGGGAGGATCAACACATGAATGACTCATCAATAGTAGTAAACCTTGGAAAAAGTGTTGCCTTTAACGACATTGCCAGGTGGAACAAGATCTTTGTTAAGTGGGGTAGGATCTGCTATCAACAACAGCAAGTCCTGAATATCTCAAGCGACGAGGTACGAAGAACTGAAGATCAAACTTTATCTTTCTTGTCATCTTTTGGCTATCGTATTATCATCTTTTACTAGTCCTTGCCTCTTAACCAGTCTCACCTTCTTGCCATCAATCTTTATTTTTCTTATCAACATTTGACAACTTTTGACCCTTGTCCATACATCTTATAAATTCTGATTCAAGGACCTACAAAGACTTGAAGATCCACTTATCCTTCTCGCTGGTCTCCCTGAATGGTAAAATGGAAGACTAGTCTTTACCTTTCTTCAACCAATGCTAATCTGTCACTTTTTCGTGATGTTTCATAAATCTTGAATCCAGGAGTTTTGAGCACCTTAAGATATCTCTTTATCTCTTACGTTATCTCTTGCTAATCTCCACCCTTGTTTTTACACCTTATAAAGTGAAGACTCGATGATCAACCTTGATATATCTTTTCAATCTCCTTTGATCTTCCTTTTCACTTATGCTGACCTTCAATCCTTTGACCTTCTTTCATTAACTTGAATCAATCTTAACGATCAATCCAATGTTCTTTTGTTATCCTTTGATAATCCTTGACGCTTATATCCGAACTTGTCAAAAAGTCTCGAAACAACCTTATTGGTCTGTTTTATCTTTCTCCCTAGTCTCTTCGAATCTCGGGACGAGATTCCTGTTAAGTGGGGTAGAATTGTCACACCCCAAAATTTCTAATTTTGGGCTGTGCATAGAAAACACTAAATAAAATAAATAATTTCAATATCTGAATAAATTTATTAGATAAGTTAAGTTGCTGCTAATTTAAATATAGAAAATTGTGGTTTTAAACTTTCTCATATTAATTTGATAATGTGGTGTTTGTGTGATGCTTGTCTTTGGTGTTGGTGAGTGCTATTATTTTCAAAATACCATAGGACGACGTTTACTTCTCATCGGAAAACTTTTTGGTATTTTCTGGATTTAAAATTTCAATTTCCGTGAGCTTAATCTTTTTTCTTGATCTCTTCATCAATCTTTTCATGAGCTCCAAATACTTTATTTGGGTTTGTCTCATTCTAAAATATCTCTGAGAATTTTCCCTGAATTTTCGGAGCCTTCGAGGTATTTTTCGTGGCTTAAAATTCAATTCTAGACTTTTCTAGAATTATTTTATCCATGAAATTAATTAATTCCGAAAATAATAAAATATCTCAGATTTCCTCATGCCCAAAGGCCCATGTCTTTATTTACTAATGGGCTTTAATAATTAATTAGGCCTATTAGTAAAGGTGGAGGGTATAACATCAATTAGTACCGTATCGCTAGTTGACGTGGGGGTAGGGAGTTTTTCTCCCTATATATACGTACCTATCCCTTGGGTAAAAGCACACCAAAACTACCGTAGAGGAGCCCCTGGTTTGGGAAATCTCTCGTGTAGTAAATTATATTTTTCTCCTCCTTCTTGTGTCGCCGTCACCGATGATCCACTGCTTCGTCGATCCACCGCTTCTCTACCATCGGTGAGAAACTCTGCGTCTTCCACATTTTGTTTCTTAATTCGACTTCGATGTTACCACAGCGCCGATCTTATGGTTAGACTGAAACACCAGCCAGCTCTCCAATCACGTACCTCACAAGCTGCCTTGCAAGCCTGCTTTGCGTTCCGTGCTTTGTCTTCGTGCTGCAACATATGAAAACCTTCAAGCAAATAGCACCGTGCATTCTTGTTAGCTTGTTGACATCATCATGACATCACATTTGCACTATGGCCGTTTTTCTTCATAGAAACAATTGTGGAAATACATGAGAAATCCACATACGTACCTCACACCATGCGTGCTGTTGCTAGCTAGCTTGATGACATCGCAATGATGTCATGATGATGTCACACACACATTATTGCCGTTTTTCCTTTAGAAAAATAAATCCCGAAATACAATAGAAATACGTATACATATAATCTTGTTTAGGTCATATCATTTATGTTTTACGTCCGATTCGAGTCGTTCAAGTCGCGTTAGATTCATGTCGTCGCGCTCTACACAGTGTGCTAATGTTTGTCATATCTTATAATTATGAATTTATTGATTTAAAATGCAATTTGATTAGTATTAATTTAATAGTTTTTAATTAAAAGTGACATAGGTTTATAATTTCGTTTTTGTTGCTTTGTTAATTAAAAGTTATATAGTGGTTTAAATCCGTTCTTGTTGTTTTGCAATAGTGCCGATCGAGGTTATGTGTTAGTAACAACGTTTAACATGTCTTACATCCTTAAAATTTATAAGTTAGATATTAATTTGATTTATGCTTGTGCAATTGAGTTTCTAATTAAACGCAACACAGGCAGTCTGTTCTAAATTAATGTTAATCTAATTAATATTAAACTAAATGTTTCTTTTGAATTATAAGATGTTTAGTTCAACCTTGAAACATAATTGCTTTCGTTCAGTTGCCACATGTTTTCTATATATATAGTTCAATATTAAATTAATTAATTAATATGATTAATGTATAATATATTTCAAATTAAAATTTGCTTAGTCTCAGTATGTTGCATATATGATAGACTTGCGTAGATAATTTCACATTACAGTACGTATCTGCTCTTCATAGTTATACGGCTTTAATCCTCGAGCATTTATTCGTTTGGAATCTGTTTTGCTTCAATTAAGTTGCGTTAGATTCGCATCGACGTTCTCTGTGCAGTAGCACTAATGTTTTTCATGTCATATGCTTTTCCATATATAGCTGAATATTGTATTAATTAATATGTTTGTTATTAGTTTTATAATTAAAAATAATATATAATCTTGTCACGTCAGTCCTTTGTAACTAAGCATGAACTTAGCTAATGGCAACTTAAATATGTTTAAATTATAATTTACTTAGCCCAAGCACATGTCTCATATAATTGGAATAGTTGTTCTCACATGTTCTTTTATCTCTGCAAAGTCGGCAATACTTATAAATAAAATATGACCAGGGTTAAACCTAGCTTTGTAATTCAATTGATTAATCTAATTTTAGAATATTTCTTCAGAATGTTTATCACCTTATTTCAATAACTAAAATGTATTAAGTTTATAGTCGGTCTTCTAAGTTATGTTGTAATCGTCTCGATAGTCGCGTGTTCTCTTTAATGGTAGCTCCATTATCCGTCATTCTTGCGTTTTCGTGATTGTAGCAACGTACCGTGTCCTTTAGTGCGTTCTCTTTTAAAGCGTTTCTTTTGTTGGATGCATGTTCTTAGATGTGTGTATTGTTTGTCTATTTGCGTTGCTTGGTTGCTGCGAGTAGAGGAAGCGTGGTTCGTCAGCGCTGAAGACTAGGAGCTGAGGACTGACAGTTGAAGCAAAAGTGGAGACTGAAAGATAGCAACTGGAGATTTTAAGCAGCTAACTTGGGGAAAAAGGCAAGTATAGCATGAGATTATCCTTGTTGTCCTATTCACAATAAGCAAATAATATCATTATGCATATATTCCTTGTTAAGGATGACTTAGTGTTGATCTTATTCCTTGATACCTATTATATTGCATGGATTAGTATTGCTAGTGCTCAACATGAACTATGATCAAGTAATTTGACTAATAGAATATGCAATAAACATTAAAAGATGATTTTATTACTGTTTAAGGGTACTAGAGCATGGGTTACTTTGGTGCTCTAGTTTTTCTCCATAAGGACTTATCTGTAAGCGAAAATCCGGGATTTACAGTACAACTGTGAGGGCTAAAATGGCTCTGGCTTTAGCTCAGTATGAGGACCTTTTCTAGCTTGTTAGAGGTTACCCTTGTGGCACAAATGGGGTAAAGCAGACTGTGGATCCCTGCGTGGTATATCACACGGACTGACTTCTGAAACCTAGCGGCCCTAACTTGTTAGACGAACCTTTGAAAGGCTTCATAGTGTTTCTCTGCCTGCTCACCTTGGAAGTGTTTTGGGAGTCGCGATCCCGGGCATATGGGTAAACATGACTCGCAGTGAAAGTATACAACCTCTGCAGAGTGTAAAACTGTTATAACAGCCGTGCTCACGGTCACGAGTGGCCTTGGACCCTTATGGAATAGTGGATCATTAATAATGGATATGTTTTTGCTATTCGTTAATCATTTCACATGGATCATATGTTTATTGTTTATATTGAGACACTTTGATATCATTGATATACTGAATTAATGCTAAATAAAAGCTACATGCTGATAAACCTATGTTATGCCTTTGAGCCTCATGAACCCCATGTTATATTTGTTGAGTTCGACATGGACTCACTCTTGCTATTTCCACCACACTCCAGTGTGTTGTAAGGTGCTGCTTAGAAGAAGGATGAAAGTGTAGTGGAGTTTTCGGAAGTCTTTTCAGAAGTGTTTGGCATATGGAGCCACCAGTCAGCCGTCCCTGTGATGTTGGAGCCTGAAGAAAAGATTAGTGACCGTTCCGTGACACTCTGATAGTTGTAAGTGTTAATATAGTATGTTTCCCGCTTTATATAAACATTGTTTTGATACTTTTTCATTCTGACATATGTGTGGACTTCCTGGGCACACATATGATTAGCCTGGTTTTATTCTTTGGAAAACCGGGTGTGACAGTTTCAAATGTAAGCCGGTGTGTTAGTATCAAGTAACAAATGTGTGTGATCAGACGCACCTCTATCTAGGGCATGTACTAACACTAGCAGGTATCTAAATTCCTATCCCATCGTCATTAGCACTCTAGCTAACTTTTAACAGGTCAAAATTGGCTTGGAAATTCGCCCATGTAAACTAACACTGCATCTGTGATGTGATCATTTGTGAAACCATGGCAAACAAGACCTATGATCCGTACAAGATTAGCCTATATATTTGGTAGCAAAACATCAAATTTTTGTCAGTTAAATACTCAAGCAGTCTCTAAACTTGATTCAGGATGTCATCAAAGTCTTTGAACTTCAAAAAAATATATTTTGTGTTATAGTGCGTGGATCCAAGCCAGCGCTATAAACACGAGCCAACACACCCTCAAGCATAGGTCCACTACAGTCCACAACATACTGAGGCCTTGGGGCCTAACTCAACTCAAAACACTAGCTCGATAGGGCCTAACTCAACCTAAAAGACTAGCTCGATAGGTGAGGGCTGCCCCCTCCCGCCTTATATGTTGTGCTCCCCCAACATCAATTATCAATGTGGGAATAAACCTCACAATCTTCTCCATCACACATTAGACCCAACTCTTTACTGACACAATCCCGTCATTTGGCCCAACGTGGGGGGTCCCATTTATGATTATGACAAAAAAAATTATTAAATTAACTAATTAGTGTAAAATAACAAAAAAACAAAGATGCACATGAATAACAAACGTGGGGGGTCCTATTTAGGAGTGTGACAAAAAGTTATTAAATTAACTAATTAGTGTAAAATAACAAAAAAATAAAAATGCACATGAATAACAAATTATAAAATATAAAAAATATATAAATGAATAACTTAAATAATGATGAAAAATAAAAATCACATGTATACTACCCAAACATAACTTGTATCTCACATAGCATATGAACATGAAAAACTTGAAATGAAAAATGAAAAGAAATTAGAAGGAAGAAAACAGAAAAGAAAAGGAAAAAGAAATAAAAATAGAAGAAAACAAAAATAAAGAAAATAATTAATTAGAGTAAAGTAAAAAGAAATATAAGAAAGATAAAATATAAAAGAAAGTGAAGAGAAGAATAAAATACCGCAAAAAATAAAAAATAAATAAAACAAACAAAGCAAGAAAAGAAAACTGAAAAATAACTAAATGTCAATCCACCTAGTCTAGAAGAAACGGAAATGATCCAACTCAGGCGTCTATCCATGACTCCTGTCTAGATGTGGCTCTCCAGGAGTGGGCCCAAACAAAAAAACAAAATCCTCCACACCCTCGTGCTTATCCGCCTGCCCACCCCCAACTCCTTCATGCTTATCCGTAGGCCCCGAAGTAAAGTGACCGCTCATTGTCTGCGCCTCTTCCCCCACCGTGCGCTTGTACACTGCCACGTCGTGCCCCACCTGCCCGTGCCCCATCGCTAGCCATGCCGCGCGCCCGTCCCAGACACCTATGCTACTCGCTCCCTCACCGTCCATCCGTTCGTCAGACTCCCATCGCCGTCACGCATGCCACTGACCCCGCCATGGCCGCTGGGGCGCATGTGCCGTGGCGCCTCATGTCTTCCCTGGCAAAGCCAAGGGCACCTACGAGCGTGGGCGGTGCTGGTGTGTTCGCGTGCCGTGGCTTGCCACCGGCTCCGACCTCGACGGCCCAAATTGACCAGCTCAGCCTTCGCCTTCCCTTTGTTGCATATGTATGTTTCAAGTGTTTCAGACATTTCAAATGTTTGTTGCAATTGTTTCATCTTAATGTTGCAAAAGTAGATCGAGGGATGTTGCACATGTTACATATGTTGCAAGTGTTTCTTCATAGGCATGTTGCAAGTATTTGTTCAAAATGTTTTATCTATTTCTAGACGTTGTTGCAATCGTTTTTCATCTAGATGTTGCATATGTTGCAGCAATATGTTTCCAAATGTTTCAGTTGTTTCAGTCTTATGGTTCATCAAGAGGTTATGTTGCAAGTTGCAAGTGTTTTATTTTTGGACGTTTTATGTTTTACACACACGTTGCAAAAGCATGTTTCTAAGTGTTTCATCTATTTTCAGTCTTATGTTGCATTCATGTTGCAAGTATGTTATATTGTTCGGCCAGGGCGAGCTGGGGCCGGTGGACGGGGGCGCTGCAGTCGGGGCACGCTGGGGGCGTGCTCGTCCTAAGGTGCTCATCGCAGCCCCTGAGTGTTGCCCGTGTGGAGAGAGAGAGGAGAGGAGGTTAGGGGCGACCGGGGGAGGGGGGGGTGGGGGAGGGGCAATGACAGGGCGGAGTGCATGGGTGAGGTAGGGTGAAGGCGGCCGGGGTCGAGGCGAAGGCTGACGGGTGGCGGGCTGCGGTGGGCATGTGACTAGGAGCTGGTCCACGGTTCTGCTCGGACTAGTAGTTGAGTCCAGACACGCTGCAGTAGCCGGACATCCGGACGCGAGTGCCTCTGTAAGGATAGCATCGCTCCTGCGTAGCTACATCGCTATGGGCCACACATGCTAGTTGCTACGCTCGTGAACCAAGTTGTGCGCTGTGCTCTCTAATGCAATGTCGGCACTTGCGGCTCCCGTCTGAGCGCTCAGACGGGAACATTCGTGACGTTAAAGAGTTGGTGGCTGTACTCTCTATCAACATGAGGCCTCTGTCTTTTTCCTTTTTTTTAATTGGATCAACACACATCTCCATCAAGACCTAGCCAGCTAGCCATTGACATGCATACTCGATCTCACCAAAGAGGAAAAAACCAAGTCCGATCTGACTCCTCTGGACTCTGGTGGCATGCAAAAAAATAAAAAAAAATAAAAAACCTGGACCTCCTAGGCCAGGCCTGCATGTGCCTGGCTCCATGCACGCGCGCATCGTCTAGCTCTACCCCGAGCTTGAGCACACCATGCCTTGTTGCGCCTGCCGCCATCCAAGATATCTCAATCACGTGGAATACAAGCCACCTCGATAATTAATATTCCGAGTCCATCATCGTTGCTGCTGCACCTCAGCCCTGCAAGAATCACTCGAATCAAGATCCATCACCCGTCAATCTGATCTTGAGCCAAAGCATTTGATCCACCCGCTCAAAGTTTCCATCTCCACCGATTGAGTCGTCGATCGCCGCCATGCTCCACCATGTCCTTACTCGGACACACCTATAGCCTTGCACGGTGTAGAACATATACATCGTATCTTCCACAATCTTTTTTTATATAAATCTGGCTCTAGAATCCCACTTGACCCCGGTGAGCCTTGCGTTGATGTGGCGCTTGCTTGTTGCTTGTTGATGTGGCGCTTGCTTTTCCAAATATTTCTTAATTGTTTTGACAGGCTTTCGTTGATGTGGCGCTTGCTTGTAGCTTGTTTTTGTGCTTTTGAGTGTGGTAAGTTTTTAAAACACGATTAGATGCCGTTCGATCTTTTCTGGGAATTTTCTAGTCTTTTCCGGAACCTTTTCCCATTTTTCCTAGAGCAAAATCCAATTTCTGAATGCTCTAAAATCAATTTTCATGGGCTCCAAATATTTTATTTGGATTTGTCATGTCTCAGTCAATCTCTAGAAGTTTTCCTTGAATTTTTGGGAATTTAGAAATATTTTTTAGTGATTTAAAATGATTTCAGCTTTTTCTGGAATTATTTTTGAACTGAAAATGATTTTATAAAAATCCCGAAATTAATAAAATGACTCATTTTTCCCGGACTCCATACCATAACACTATATATATGCCGGCGTAGCCTCGACGCCCTGGTTCCAGAAGTATGACCTGTTTCATGAGCCGCCACCCCTAACTCGCTACATCTATCGCCGATGTTTCCACGGTGAACTTTTCCGGTGAACCTTCGGCGGGGTTTTCCGGTCATCTCCGGCGTCCCATGAGGAACCGTCGCCACTCTGAGGTTCGTCTCGTCGTCCTCTACACCGGCACACCTTTTGTTTTGCGAATCCGTGATCTATTCATCATTTCCTGATCCATCTTTCTTTTTTCCAGCGAGAAGCACCATGGACGCCACCTTCCTCTTCATTTCCGGCCACCACGGACCATGGCCGTGACCCCCTCGGCCAGGCACACCTACAGGTCCTACCCACGCGGCCATCCCGTGCTTGACCCTGCGCGTAGCGCGTCCTGGCCCCCACCCTGCCCGCGTGCTTGGTTGAGCAGGCAGGGAGGCCACGCGACCATCCTTCGAACCCTGCGGGCCAACCGGCCCCACCCCGGTGCCGCGCTTGGGCCACCACGACTGCATGCCGCCACGCCGCCGGCCTGCCGAGGCCCTGCCCTTCCCTCCGGCGAGCAGCAGCAGCCCCATGGTCACGTCCGGATGAAGATGGCCCAAGGTAGAAGATGCTCATATTTACAGTTTTGCCATCGATCGTATTATCCCGTCGTTTAATCGTTTTAACTTCAATTCGAGTAGTTCTTGTTGCGTTAGTTTTATGACGTCGTGATGCAGTAGCGCTAGTGGTCATCACTTCGTGTAATTATGAATTTATTAATTTAAATACAATTTGATTAACATTTATTTACTGCCTTTTAAATTAAAAGCAGCCTAGGGTTTAACTTTGTTTTTTGTCGCGTTGCGGTCGAGCCAACGCATGCTACGTGTTAGTAGCAACGTGTAGCATGTATCACACCTCTAAATTTTATAAGTTACATATTAATTTGATTAATCTTTATTCAATCGAGTTTCTAATTTTAAAGTAATTTAGGGTTTTATCCGGTCTTTTATAAATAAATGTTAACTTGGTGAATATCAACTTTAATGTGTATTTATTAATTATAATTTGCTTAGTCTAATCTAAACATGAAACATATGATGGTTCGATTAGTTGCTCTCACACATTTTATGTCTCATAAGTTATAAATGTTTAAATGAATTAAATACTATGGATTATTTATAAATAAAATATGACTAAGGTTTAACCTTGATCTTCTCAAGTAAAATATAATTCGAATTAATTGAACTTTAGGGTGTTTCTTTGACATGTCCATCACCTTATTTCAGTAACTAAAATGAATCAAGTTTATAGTCCGCTCTTTTAGTTATGTAGCAAACATCTCGATAGTCGTGTCCTTTTTAACAGTAGCTCTGATCTTCGTCGTTCTTGCGCTCTCGTGACCGTAGCATCAAGTCGTGCCGATTAGTGCGCTCTTTTCAAGATTTTCCTTTTGAGTGATGTGTTGTTCTTAGTCATGTTGTTTGTGTGTCTGTTTGTTTTGCTCGGTTGCTGTGGGTAGAGGAAGCGTGGTTCGTTAGCGTTGAAGACCAGGAGCTAAGGACGACAGTCGAAGTAGAAGTTGAAGACCAGAAAACAAAAGTGGAAGATTCTGAGCAGCTAGACTTTGGGGAAATAGGCAAGTGCAGGCTCCCTTTGATCATGTTGTACCTATTCATTAAATTCACTTTTACTTTCATTGCATGTGTCCAATACTGCAAAACCTAAGGACCTGACTAGCCCTATTTATTGTTCCTTGTGTACCTGTGGTTCTATATTTGGGTAGTGTAGTGATGTGTAGTGGTGCTTAGCTGCTCCACTCACCTTTTCCACTTGTTAATGAAAGTAATAATATTGCCTAATGAACTCTTCAATGATGATTAATAATTAATGGAGATAAATGGTCACTTCGATGATGGAGATGTTGTGATGCTTGCGAGCATCGTGGTTATGGTGATGAAAGGGGGAACAGGTACTAGAGCTTGGCCTGATTTCTAGGGGTACCTGTTGCCACCCCTCCCTAAGGACTTAGTCGTGGAGCGGCCACCTAGGACATACAATGCAGCTTCAAGCTATATGGCTCTGGCTTGACGTAGTATCAGGACCTCTACTAGTAGGGTGCGACTTACCGGGTAGGCGCTACATGGGGGTTTAGGTTTTGAAGTATGGTAATTCGGGTGTCATGGCTACGGGGGCGGTTGCCATGCGCCTAAGCTCTTCTTAGCGGGTTGTGCCCGATTAGTTGGAACCTGTGAAAAGTCTCATAGTGAAAACCCTGCCTGCTCACATTGGAAGTGTTTTGGGGAATGGACTGGCCCGGGCATATGGGAATCATGACTTGAAGTGAAAGTGCACACCTCTGTAGAGTTAAAACTGATATATCAGTTGTGCTCACGGACACGAGCGGCCTAGATCCTCACACGATGAGAAATTGGACTCACATGGACAATGGAAGGCGGACTCACATGGACGATGAGAAATAGGAGTCACATGGACAATGGAAGGCGGACTTACGGACACGAGTGGCCCGGATCCTCACACAGACAAACACGAGAGGCCCGCCACCTATAAGAAGTAAAAAGTGAAATGTAACTTAGCTAATTAGGTTCTTTGTGGTAGAACCAATCCACCTGGGTTCAACTTCTCAACTTGGCACGGATGCTCACATTTTTTAAATTATTATAGGATTTAACGACTCGATAGTGGGGCACCTATGGTGGCTTTGTCAACTTGCCAACATAGTCTCTGAGAGGTGCTCATCACCACGTGTTTATCTGATGGGTATTACCTTAGCTGGGTCACTTGCTGCTTCAATGAAAAGGTAAGGGTTCCATTCTTCGTCATGCAAATTTTACTCGACACCAATATTAAGAAGTTATTAGTGGTTAGTGCTCTCGCGTCCCACATGTGAACACATACATAGTACTAGTGGAAAGCAACAGAGGAGATGCATCGTGATGATGATGAGCTAAATTCAGGTAAATTAGTAAGCTAGCGCATACGTCCTCCTGCCTTGTCCACACAAGTTCTTAGTTGGACAGTGTGCAACAAGTTTTCTTGCGAGCAAAATTTTAGGTGAATCAAGCAAGGGCTAGGCAATAATTGTGAAGTGCAGCCTTTTTTTTCATTTCTCCATCAACTTACGCATGCAAAATAAATGCAAATGAAGTTTACATGGGACATGTAGTGTCCGTTGTCAGTGTTGTTTGAATCTAAAAACAAATGGAATAATCGCCTCTAGTTTGATTGGAGAGGCTCAGCTGATTCATTCTCTGACAAGGAGAGAGGATCATATATGCTAGTACCGGAGCGGAAAGCGTGATATGACACGAGCTCTTCGGACTCGCCTTGTTAGTCTCCCTCGCGCCTCTCGTCGACACCTCTATGGGTGTCACCTCTGGTGTAATTTCATCCAGCATGGTAACATATCCTCCTCATGATTGGACTAGCTACTAAGTATGCTATTTTGGAAAATTATTGCCCATTTGCAGCATATTGCAGCGGACACTTTCATCCCATCTGCCCTGCTAAATCTTGCCTGGTCGATGTTACAGAGCATGCAACCCACAGTTGGAAAAACCTAGCAAGACACTGCGAGCTAGCTCGTGCCAAGACCCAGGTTGTCCAACATCTTCATCTCCTGGTACTTCCCATGCCTAGCTAAGAACCACATGGATCTAACTACCTACACCCAAGCAAGTTGCATGGCTTGCATGCAACCCGGTCCATTATGTCTAAGAGTGTGTTCCAAGAAGAGAGAGAGAGAGAGGTAGACTTTAGCCTATCTCTTTCAAGCATACGTTAAAGTTGCCCTAATCACTGTTCTGTCATGAATCTTCCAAGCGACGACACGTGTCAACAATCCCAAAGCAAATGGGTACAATGCTGCGACAGTCAAAATCCACCAAAGATTAACATAACATAATGACAAATATATATAACAACAACATAAATAACACAAAAGCTAGATAATGACAATAATACCCCTCATGATATGTTTTTTTTTACAAACAAGCAGATAGGGTTCTGGAGGTAATTTCTCATCTCAACTAATTACTTGAACTACGGACGTGTGTTAGGAGGGCACTCAAAGACCTTCGGATGAAGCCATTGCATAACCCTTGAACAACATGCCTTTTTGGGGACAAAGCCTTGGTACCAACAGCACGCCCTTCGTGTGTGCTGGTCGTCCGCCGCCCATCGTGGCTCCTCCGTCATTCACGCTGCCAGTTGCAGCCCCATCATCGTCCGCCTTCGGTCCGTCTTCTTCTCCGGCTCGTGCGTGCGCCGTCTGCCTTCGGCCCGTCTTCTTCTCCAGCTCGTGAGAGTTATATCAGACACTGAAGAACTAGAGCGTGTGTTTGGACAGAGAAAGAAGCAGAGGAAATTTTTTGTAGCAGCACAACAGGAAAAAAGAGGTGGAGTGAGCATCAACTCGAGGACAAAGAACTAACGTGTGTTTGGTTTGTGTATGATGCAGTGCGTGTTCCCTGTTTTATGCAGTGGAGGACCCAGGATTTCGAAGTTGGGTATGCCCAAACCAAAGAAAATTTTTAGTTCAAAGATACAAAAGTTAAGAGATACATTTGAAATCTAATCATTAGGGACAATGGCGCTGCTATCTCGGTCTCTGCTTCTCTTGCATTTGGATTACGACGGTCATTAGTCGCTACTTCTACCTGATGCTCAATAGAAGGAGTGTTTTGAACATGACTTTGAATGCCAATCAGGTGTGGTTTTGATGTGGAAGTGGAATCTAACCTGCGTGCATTTGTAGTTCTTTCCCACATATTTTAGAGCTATTGACGACTTCATTTTTGAAAGTACTACTACTGCCTACACTACCAAATTGAGCAAAGACGAAATGGGAATATGATATTTACCTTTGAATTTGAATAAAGAAGAAATTGAATCAAAATGGATGGATGGCAGCCAACGCTGAGCAGTGCTAGCGAGCACTGCTGCGCTGGATGGACTTCGACGGCCGAGCAGCGAGCTGCCTTAGCCGCCTGCTCTGCAAGATATTTTCCGACATGCGTAACATACTCTTCCTCCTAGTACCAACCGCTACATGATCCGGTGCCATCCCAATAAAATTACAACACCAAATGAGAAGAACATTAATCAAAATCATCAAGAAAAATGGCTACAAACCATAAAAAAATAAGACAAAAAATAACTCATATTACGATCCGGACATGTGTAGAAGATACGATCCTTGTTGGGACACTCCTTCACTCGGTATTCCAACACAATCTTCTTCTCACACTCACCGCACGGAATGAGAGGGAGGTTCGGCCTCAGTCGCTTACGAACTCCATGCGAGCCCGAGGAACTGGAAGCGGTCGCCATCTACTCACGTACTGTACCCATTTTCATCAAATACTATAAATTTCTCATTTTCTAAGCCATGAAATTGAAATGAGCTATATAAAAATCATAAATTTCTCTGTTTAAAGCTATGTGTACTAGCAATGCAAGGTGCATATTAGTTTTGATGAACTACTATAAGCTTCCTTCATCCAAATATGCAAACTATCAAGTGATTTTGAGCTCAAATGGCATATAAATTAAATAAAAAATATCCACCATTGTTCCCAATCGATAAAACAAAAAAATTCTCTATTTCAAGACCATGAAATGAGGCAATGAAAGGTGCATACTAGTTTAGATGAACAACTATAAGCTTCCTTCATCTTCATATTCAAACTATCAAGTGATTTCGAGCTCAAATGGTATATAAATAAAAAAAATTCACCATCATTCACAATCTAAAGAACCACAAATTTCTCTATTTCTAGACCACAAAATGAGCCATGCTAGTGATGAAACATGAGAGGTTGAAGCGCCTAACCTTTTAGAACCGAAAATGGATGGAGGAATCGGATGAAGTGTTGATATGGCGGCCGACGACAAGCAAGAACACAGGAGATCAACGAGCAAGAACAGAGAGCTTGAAATGGCTCGGGCTGGCAGAGGAAGGAGAGAGAGAGAGTATATATGTCAGGACCTATAGTCCCAGTTTGTGGATCAAACCCAGACTACAGGTGGGTTTCTAATCCCGGTTGGATCCACCAACCGGTATTAAAGCTTTAGCCACGGCTGGTGGCTCTAACCGGGACTGGAGGGTGACCTTTAGTCCTGGTTGGAACCCTCCTACTCCCCCCTGTAAAAGCTGCGCCTCTAGTCGTTGGGTAGGGGACTTTAGTCCCGGTTGATATGTCTAACTGGAATAAATACTTTATTTAGTCTCGGGCCTAAAAATGGACGGGACTAAAGGCTCGAACTGAAAGTTTGTTCTCTACTGGTGCTAATACCGGAGCATAAAGCGTGATACAACATGAGCTTCTCATACTCACTTTGGGAGTCTCCCTGGCGCCTCTCTCGTCCACATCTCTGTGGTTGTCACCTCTGGTGTAGTGTCATCCCGCATGGTAACATATCCTCCTCATCATGATTGGACTAGCTACTAAGTATGCTATTTAGGAAAATTATTGCCCCTTTGCAGCAAAGATGTGGAATGGGGATGAACTATAGGGGAAGAAGTAACCCTGGTTTCTGTATGATGTAGCGGCTGCTGCACGTTCCCCTTTTTATTCTCCTCAATCAAATGGCAGCTGCCCCCACTTGTCATACAAGCAGGACAGGATGGGCCCAAAGCGTCATACTAATTATTTATGGCATGTGAGTTACGCTGCCACAGGAGTGGAGCATGGGCCGATTAATTGCTGAGCAATTGTGAAGTAAATGGTTACTCACTAACTTGAGTATATATAAGGGTGCCTCCCGCCTGTGTTCCAAGAAGAGAGAGAGAGGGGCAGCTAACACCTCTACTGAGCACTGGAGTGTAGAAGTGCAAAGGCTAAGAGCAGGGCTAATAATGTAGGATAGGTGCAAAACTTAGCTTCCAGTTTAAACGATTGATGAAAGATTGGATGGAAGAATATTTAACTATCAGAATGGGTCCCATAGTATGGTGCTAATCTGCTTATACGTTGGAGGAAATTATGCTATGCAAACACTATTGGACATGGTATACTTTAGCCTATCTCTTTCAACCATACGTTAAAGTTGCCCTAATCGCTGTTCTGCCATGAATCTTCCGAGCGATGACACGTGTCAACAATCCCAAAGCAAACGGATACAACGCTGCGACAGTCAAAATCCAACAAAGGTTAACATAACATAATGACAAAATATATATATATATATATATATATATATATATATATATATATATATATATATATATATATATATATAACAACAACAACATAAATAACACAAAAGCTAGATAATGTCAATAATACCCCTCAATCCCTCATGATATGTTTTTTTTACAAACAAGCAGATTGCATTCGGGAGGCAATTTCGCATCTCAACTAATTACTTGAACCAATAACGTGTGTTAGGAGGGCACTCAAAGACCTTCGGATGAAGCCATTGCATAACCCTTGAACAAAGCCTATACGTGCAGCGGAGTCGCGACTCGCGTCGTCTTCCTGCGCGCGGCTTCATCTTCATCGCCTGCCCAACATGCGACGCGTCCACCCGCTCTTGGAAGAAGAGGTGCGTGACCATCCAGCCTAGGAGCAGAAGGGCCACTGGATAGTCTTCCTCTGTTCTGGTGGTGCAGACAATTCTGTCGCCTGCTGCTCTGTTCTGCCTTCCCGTTGCGCGTCTGGTTCCATTGACTCAGCTCCTCTGCTTCAGGCTCCTTCCGTGAGTGTGGGTTGCTCTGCTTTGGTGATTCTCTCGTATTCCTTGATCTGCTTTTTCTGCTGCATGCCTTCCTCCTCGGTCTGATTGGCGAAGGATCAGTGGAGTCTGCTCTGTTTGGGTTTGTCTTCTGGATTGTGTCATCTGCTGAACTTTGCTGCAATATTGCTAGTGTTGTGTCAGAATTCAGAATAATGGCTGCTGATATCACCGGATCTATCTCTATAGCTACTGCATCTCCTAACATTGCTCCTCAGTCTTGGGTTTTGGATTGAGGAGCCTCTTTTCATGTAACATCAAACAAGACTCAATTGATCGACCGCAAGCAAATTGTTGATGGCATCACACAGCTGATGGTGCATCTTGTCATGTTACTCACCAGGGAACTTTTTCCTCTCCTCATTTTTATGTACCTGATATTTCTTTGGTCCCTCAGCAACCTATGAATTTGCTATCCGTTGGTCAAAGAGCTGATATGAACTGCTTCGTTGGATTTGATGATTTATCCTCTTTTATTCAGGATCGTAGCAGTGGGAGAGTTATTGGGAATGGTCATAGGCGTAGAGATTCTTCTAACCTCTATGTCTTGGACACCTTGCATCTTCCTTCTACCGCTACTTCTGCTCGTGTGTCATCACCAACCTCATCTTTTGGCAAATGACATCATTGTCTTGGACATCTATGTGGATCTCGTTTGTCCCCCCTTGTTCATCAAGGATGTTTGGGGGCATGTTTCTACTGACTCTACTTTTCACTGCAAAAGGTTGCAAGCTAGGTAAACAGGTTCAACTTCCATATTATAGTAGCACTTCTCATTCTGCAAATCCATTTGATCTTATTCACTTAGATGTATGGGGCCTTCACCATTGAGACAAAGGGTGGTCATAAACATTATGTTCTTTTTATTGATGATCATTCTCACTGTACATAGATTTATTTCATGAGACAGTTGTGTTCCATTTATAAGTCCTTTGTTCGCATGGTTCACACATGGTTTTCTACACCTATTAGAGTTTTTTTGCTGGTGAGTATTTGTCCTATGCTTTTTGACAATTTTTGTCCTCAGAGGGTACTCTTGCTCAGCTCTCTTGTCCTGGTGCTCATGCTCAGAATGGTGTTGCTGAACGAAAACATCGCCATCTTATAGAGATAGCTCGCACACTTTTGATTTCATCTTTTGTCCCTTCTCATTTTTGGGGTGAAGTTGTTTCTACAGCTGTCTATCTCATCAATAGACAACCGTCTTCAAAATTGTCTGGCAAATGTCCTGATGAAGTTCTTTTTGGTACCCCTCCGAGCTGTGATCATTTAAGAGTTTTTGGGTGTACATGCTATGTTTTGCTTGCACCTCGTGAGCGAACTAAGTTGACTGCACAATCTGTTGAGTGTGTTTTTTCTAGGGTATAGTCCAAAGTATAAAGGTTACTGGTGTTATGATCCTTCTTTGCCTCGCATACATATCTCTCGTGATGTGACCTTTGTTGAGAATCATCCTTTCTTTTATAAACCCTCTACTCAACCCTCACAATCCTCCTATTTCACCTAGTGATGATGCCAACATACACTACAAGAAATGTGTGGCTTTTTGACGTTCTATTATGTCATAATATATGGAATTTAAGTCACAAATTAAGTTTTATGACATTTAGTTGACGAAAATCCAAACGTCAAAAAGCCACCGTCACAAATTGATTATGTGACGTCTGTATATTTAATGTCACAAGCTTATGACATTAGTTTACGTCACGAGTCCTTACACCATGCTACGTAGGCAGATGACGTGGCCCTGACATGGTAGGTAAAAAAATGTCATAAAATTGGAATTGTTAAGGCCTAGGTGGTTGACGGGCTTAAATTGGACCAAGCCCATTTTGGAGGTTTTTTTGGGCCATGCTTACTTCAAGGGTTTTTTGGGCCAGGTCCATTTAACTCACATGAATTTATTTATTAATTTTGACCCATTATATTTTACCCATTGCATGTTTAATCGGGTATAGCACATTTGTGCAAACCACAATATTTTTATTAGCACGGTTAACCAGACCATTCATTTCAGCCCACATAAGATTACTGCCAAACCATCCATCAACACATATACGCTCAGATTAATATAATACATGTTTACATTCATTACAAAATCAGCGTTCAGGAAACAACTGGAAATACATGCACCTATATGGAAATGCAAGGAGCTTTACATAATTACATTGCTCTGCACGAAGCATGAATAGAAAAAATACCGCTAGGGCCTTGTTTAGTTCCCGAGTTGGCGCCCCTGATTCGGCGCCTGCTGGTACAGTGTTCCAATCAGAGCACTGTAGCAGCTTTTGTTTTTTAGTGCAAAAAATTGTCCAAAAATTGATTAATTAGACTCAAAATGTTCGTCTCGCAAAGTACAACAAAACTGTGCAATTAGTTTTTGATTTCATCTATATTTAGTACTCTATGTATTTACCGGCATTTTAATATGATGGGGAATCTCCTTTTTCATAGTGGAATTTAGGCACCTGAATTGGGAACTAAAGGCCTAGATGTTGATGTCAACGTATATTTGATGGGAGATTGTACCGGTGCTTAGCACTGAACATTAGACAAACATTAATCGAACCAGGCCTATTCCCCCGGCTGCATGCGGCTGCTGGGAGTGAAAGAAAAATACTGCTAAAGGTCTGCAATATCAAATTGAAATTAATCATCAAGCATGTAGGGATGTCCTCCACGACATACTCAGCACCAGCCTCAGGTTTCCTGTAGAATCACAGGAGTTAGTAATACACTAGCTCACAGCTTGAACACAAAAGCTCAATCCCTGACTAAAAGAAGCAACGAGGGGACTACCTGATGCCAAAGACAATGACCGGCTTCTCACATAATCTTGCGAGTCCTTGAGCGTGATGCCACTGCGCTTCCTGTGGCCGTGCACGGTGTCATACTTGAACATGCTACACAAGACAGATGGATCATAGGAACCGTGAGCACAGCATACAGATTTCAAAATTCATTCAGAACTAAAGGAAGCACTAGATCGACGACATCTCAAGCAGAACAAACCAAATGACAGTATAAATTAAATATTGTAATGGAGAAACAGAATAAATAGAACCCCCAAATCTACGGTGACCCAGTAAAGAATTGAAGCCAACACCGAACGCGATAATTAACCAAATCAAGCACGCTGGCTTACGGAAAACCACCAGATCTACTAATGGCATGGAACAAACACAACAGATCGAGGCGCATACCGTGTAATCCGTGGTGATGAAGGGGTCATTGACGGCGACCAGCTCGACATCCTCGCTCTGGAGGTTTCGATGCGAAGGAAGCCATGCGCGGCTAGGATAGAGTCGTGGCTAGGGTTTTCAAGGTGAGGAGCTCGAGGGCGAGCACTCTCCTTCTTCGGTGTCCCACACGGCGACGGCGGCGCCAGAGCAGCCACCGAAGCTCGCGGGATTCCAGCTCACGGGCCACACCAGCGCCGACTTGCTTTTCGTGCCCACCCCGGCTCCGTCACCGCCGCTTCCCATGATGTACCGGACCAAGCTCTGGAGCTGCTGCTGCGGACCACGGCTGGTGAGGGGGGCTTGGAGTTGGAGTACGACTTGGCCTGGCTAAGAACCAAGTCGAGAGGGAGGCGGCGCTCCCCCGTCACTACTGCAGGAGAGGATGGGAGGGGAACAAAGTGAGCTAGGGTTTTGGGGGCAGTCGTCGCCGCTGTTTTGTACCATACACGCGTGACGAGGGCCGTTGGATCGACCATCCAATGGCATACACAGCAAGCAATATCCTGGGCCTAGAGCCCATATAGGAGCGCGCATCACTTAAACGGGTCAGGCCAAATTTGACCTAGCTTGGGAGGTTTTCCAGTCTCAGATAAAATTTGAGTTTTCTATTGAAATTTTAACTTTTTATGGTTTTTTAAAAGTAACTCCAACTTAAACTACTTATGATATCAAAAAAAATATCCAAAAATTAGACAAAAATAAGGTCTACGGGTCAGCAAGCATTCGATAAAAGTTTGAAATAATTTTTCTAAAATGACACTATGCATCCTTGACAAATACAAACATTTTTTGAGGCCCACAGGCATCTATAATTGATTTTTTATTTTCTTTCCCCACATATTATGCTAAATCGAGTTTAAATTAATTGTTTGAGGTCCTAAATAAATTTAAATGAAAAAGTTATCAACTATAAAGTTTCATAACTTTTCGAGATCTACAACTTCTGTTTTTTGCTGTTTGTATATCCGAGGTCATTTAAAAATTCAAATTTTAAATTTTTAGAAATTCAAACATATTTTTCCTTGACGAGATGATCTTAAATGAAAAAGTTGTAAGCTACAAAGTTTCATAACTTTTCGAAATCTACAACTTTTATTTTGGTAGTTTCTCCATCCGAGATCGTTTGAAAAATTTGAGCTTCAAATTTGAGAAATTCAAACGTAGTTTTTCTTGACAAAATTAATTCAAATATAAAACTTGTCAACTATAAAGTTTTATAACTTTCCGAGATATACAACTTTTATTTTGGTCATTTGATCATCCGACATAGTGGTAGTAATATTGTTCATAAAATTTATATATCCCTCTTATAGTTTAAGGAACTATAAGAGAGGTATGTAAATTTTGTAAACAATGTTACTGTCACTTTATTAGATGAAGAAATGACCAAAATAAAAGTTGTTTATCTTGATGAGTTCTACAACTTTTATGTTCATGATTTTTTCAGCTGAAATCATTTAATATTTCAAAATGACGTTTAAAGATGTCATTTTTTGAAATTTAAAATTCAAATAGATAAAACACAGTCACATGAAAAGATGGATAAAATAATAGCTGTAAGAACATAATAAATTGATAGATCTTGATTTTAGAAAAAATTAGGAAGAAAAATCATCAAATTTGAAGTTAATATGAAGGAGAAAGACTAGTTACAAATTTTGGCCAGAGATTAAAAAGAGAAATCAGTGTTCTTTAACAATTTCAAAATTAAATTCAAACAACATTTTAAAACAGTAAATGATTTTAAATAAAAAAAGTTGTAAACAACAAAGTTTCATAACTTTTCGAGATCAGCAACTTTTATTTTGGTCATTTCTCCATCCGATGTTATTTGAAAAAATTAAATTTTTAGTGTTTGATTTTTACTATTCGGTGATCAAGCCATTTGTAGAGGCGGCTGATAACACAAGCAGACCCTACAAATAGATTTGTAGGGACGGTTCGTTTGGGCACCATACGAGCCGCCTCTAAAAAAAAAGAGGCGTTGCTACGATAAGCCGCCCCTAAAAAAAGGAGACGTTGCTATAAATCCTTTTTGTAGCGGTGAATTCATATGAAAAAGTTCATTTCTTTGATAAATGTGGCTCCATAACTGCAAGCACGTATACATGTGTGGCAAAGCACGTATTCATTTCACGTGTCTTATTTTTATTTCGATGTTCTGAAATTTTTCTAGCGGTCTGGAGCAAGTCATGCCCTTTGCTTTTGATTTATTAATGTCTTATAAAATATAGACGAAATACTTTACAAACGCAAATGAGGACATGTTATCCAGTGGTTTGAAACATTCCTATCGATGTATACGAGATCCAAGGTTCGATTCCTTTCTTCTGTGAGTGCTGTGGTCGTATTTTGTTTTGCCATATAAACATGGGGTCACAGACCGTGGGTTCCACTAGCAGAGAGACACGGAGGTAGAGCGTGAGTGGCAGGCCTCCGGCCTCCCTGCCTGAGCAGGAGCGCGCTGGGCCTTTGCAGCTGGGCCGCCTGGGCGGCGGGCCTGATGAAAAGAAGAGAGGGGGCTGGGATGGTTTCCAGGTTTCAGCTCGAAGATGAAAAAAAGATAGGCTTGACCATGGCTTTTTTGATGGGTCAGAGCATCTCCAAGAGTTTGCCAAATTCTACTTGTGATTTGACAACACTTAAAACTGTATACCAAGTAAAAAAACAGTCTCTCTCCAAGAGTTTGGCATTCTTGACTTGGTAAAATAAAAAAAGAAGAGAAAAGTACATTTGGGCGATGACCAGGCAGAGGGCGCTCCCTCCGCGCCGCCGCCGGCCACTGCCTCGGCGTCCGCGCCCGCATCCTCTTCCCCTCACCTCCACGGATGGCGACGCCGTCACGGTGCGCCGCTCCCCGGCCGCGCCGACCAAGGCCCATCGTCATCGGCCAAGCGTGCGAGTTCGACTACTCTGGCACGCAGGCGTGCAAGGCGCTCGCCGAGGAGGGCTACGAGCAAGAACACCATCAGCAGCACAGCAGTCCCCATGGCCACCATTTCCTGGTGGTGGCCTACGGCACGCAGAGCCACGTGAACCCAGGACGGGCCCTGGCTCACCGTCTCGCACGGCTAAGCCACATCGACGCCCACTCCATCCGCGCCACGCTCTCCGTGCTAGTGGCCGCCCAACGCCGCCTGTTCCCCACGCCGGACAGCGGCGGCGACAAGGAGCTAGCCTGCAGCGACGGCGTCATCTCCTATGTTCCCCACTCGGACGGCTTTGACGACGGCGCCACCTCACCCAAGACCGCCGCAGAGCCGGGGGCGATGGCGCAGATGGGCATGGGGGCTTTGGCCGAGGCCGCGGCGGGCGTCCGCATCCAGGCACGGACGGAGAGGATGGTGCTGTGGCTTGGCGACGCACGACGCGATTTTGTTGATGTCGCGGTTCCTTCCATGGCGAGGCGACGCATGACGGGATTTCGTTGATGTCGCGGTTCCTTCCATGGCGGGGCGACGCACGACACGATTTCCGGACAGCGGCGGCGACGGCGAGGACGTGCCTGTGGTGGCTCGGCGGCGCGTCGCGGCGGAGCGAACGGGTCACGGCGAAACGAGCTCGGCTGCTCGGCGCGTCCGCCGGGCAAGGAGCAGGGAGGCGCGCGGCACGGCAAGGCGGGGAAGGGTGCGGCGGCGGCTTGGGAGACAGGAGAACGGAGCGGCGGAGGAGGTGCGGGACCACAGATGCGCACTAGATGCACGCGTGAGTTGAGCGCGCATTTTTGCACGCTGAGAGTCCGTTTTTGTCAAGTTGGGATAAATGACAACCTGAGATGGGGAACTATTGGAGTATTTTTTTTCTCCTTTTGCCAAAAATATAAGGATGACAACCTGGGATAGGGAACTGTTGGAGTTGCTCTTACAACACAGAGTTGGGCGCACTCCTTTTCACGCGCTTGCACGAATTCCATCCGCTAGATAAAAGGCCTATCTTATTTTGATTAAACTAAGTTTAGAAACTCCACCTAGGCCAAAGGGGATAAGAGCTCCATTATAGGTCGATAGCATTTGTAAATTAACCTTTATAACATAGAAAATGCCTCTGTGACGTAGCAAATATTGTCACTGAATAGAATTGGACTAGCTGTATGACATTTTTTGTGACATACAAACTTTTATTGTCACTAAGTCAAAGTGCCTAAAACAAAATGTCATAAATCAGATGATATAATGACATTATGACTTTTTGTCATACTAAATACGTCAAAAAACCACACATTTCTTGTAGTGATACCTTCTTCGTCCATTACAAATTCTTCTATTTCCATCATGCCACCTACACATGTAACGCCTTCATCTCCACCTCCACCACCTTCCCCTCCACCTCCACCTCCACCTCCATCACCACCTCCTCCACCTTTGCCACTTCACTTTTTTTCCAAACCGCCTATCAAACATGTTTTCCACCGTCGTCCCAAAGACCCGACTGCTCTTCATATAGTTCTCCCACCTTGGACAATCCTGATGAGCCTGCTATTGATACTTCACATAATAATATTGATGAGTCACATATTGTTTCTAATGAGTTACAGGATGTTCCACGATAAAATCTTCGAGATCGTAGTACTCTTCGTCCCGAAGACAAGTATGGTTTTCCTTGTGTGAATGTTGTTGTTGATGAACCATCCATTTATCAGGAAGCTTCTCTGTATTCCAGAATGGCAGTTGGCTATGTCGAAGGAGCTTGATGCTCTTGATCGTATAGGAACTTGGGATCTTGTTCCATTGCCATCGCACGCAGTACCTATTACATCTAAATGGGTATTCAAAGTTAAGACCAAGTCAGATGGCTCTATAGAGAGATATAAGGCCCATCTTATTGCCAGAGGTTTTCAGCAGACTCAAGGTCTCGATTATGATCACACATTTGCCACTATTGCTCATATGACAACGGTACATTAATTGCAGTGGCTGCTTCTTCCTCTTGGCCTATATCTCAAATGGATGTTGAGAATGCTTTTCTTCATGGTAAATTGACTCAAGAAGTTTATATGCAACCACCCCCCAGTGTTGCTACTCCTCGAGGATATGTTTGTCGTCTTCGTCGTGCTTTATATGGCCTTAAATAGGCTCCTCGTGCTTGGCATGAGCGTTTTGTATCTGTGATATGGGCTGCTAGTTTTTCACATAGTGATCATGATCCGGCTTTATTTGTTCATTTGTAACCGCGTGGTCGTACTTTGCTTCTTCTATATGCTGATGTTATACTAATTACGGGTGATGATGACGATCACATTTCTCATGTGAAGCAACAACTTAGTGCTGAATTTTAGATGTCTAATTTGGGTCCTCTCAGTTACTTCTTAGGCATTGAGGTCAAGCAGTCTACTAAGGGATACCATCTTTCTTAGTCTAAGTACATACAAGATCTTATTGCTCGTTCAGGCATCACTGATAATCGAACTGCTGCTACACCTATCGATTTTCACTTGCAACTTCGTCCCACTGATGGGGTACCTCTTGAGGATCCCTCTCGATATTGACATACTGTGGGCAGCCTTGTTTATCTCACTGTCACTAGGCCTGATATGGCCTATGCAGTCCATATTTTGAGTCAGTTTGTTTGTACCCCAACTTCCATTCATTATGGACATTTACTTCGTGTACTGTGATACTTGCAGTTGACATCATCTCAGAGTTTATTCTATAATCGTGATAGTCCGCTTCAGCTTCATGCTTACTCAGACTCCACTTGGGCGAGTGATCCAACAGATCGTCGTTCCATCACTGGATATTGCATTCTTCTGGGCTCTTCTCCACTTACTTGGATGTTCAAGAAGCAAGCAGTTGTATCTCATTCTAATACAGAGGCAGAACTTCGAGCACTTGCTACTACTACTGCAGAGATTGTATGGCTCCGATGGTTATTGGCTGATTTTGGTATTTCTTGTGATGTCGCCGCACCTCTTCTATGTGATAGTATAAGAGCCATACAAATTGCAAATCTTGTGAAGTATGAACTAACAAAGCATATCGGCGTTGATGCCTTCTTTACTCGGTGTCATTGTCATCAGAAAACCATTGCTCTTTAGTATGTGCCCTCAGAGTTGCAATTTGCTGACTTTTTCACTAAAGCACAGACTCGAGAGCAACATCGGTTTCACTTGATCAAACTCAATGCTTCAAATCCTCCGCTTCCACCTTGAGTTTGAAGGGGATTGTTTAGTGTATGAAGGTCCATCTACTATAGGCCCATATGGCCCATATGAGACTCTCTCTATATATACAGGTCTCTCCACTAAGAGAGTGTTCTTCCGTTTTCCTAAGATCCTCTGTAACCTCAGGTTCGTAACAAAAATCACCTGTATTTCTAGAGACGGGGATACTTTTTTACCACCTTTGTAAATCATTGGGTTGTCTCCTAACTAAAATCGGTTTGTAACAGTGACCTTTTTTAAAACATCTTTTTGCACCTGTATTGTATTATTATTACTAATTAGTAGTAATTACAGACATATTTTGAACATTAATTAATCCTCAGATGGCATGCTAGAAAAAGATATACAATGCTTTGAAACATAAAAATAGTGTTGTGACCAAATTAAACATGACAGACCCTTGAGCAGTATCATTGACAACTCCATAGTGAATCAGTGACGGATATAAAACAGAGCATGTCGCATTTATCATCATTGGGTCAGGTCCTTAGTAAGACCCATCAAGTAATTATAATGAGTAAAAATTAACAGACAGTAACAAACAGAGCACTTCGCGAAAAGTAGCTGAAAAGTTACTGTAGCATCTTTCGTTGTTATTTGGCAAAATTTGTCCAATTATGGACTAACTAGGCTCAAAAGATTCGTCCCGACATTTACAGACAAACTATGCAATTAGTTATCTTTTTTACCTACATTTAATGCTCCATGCATGCGTTGAAAGATTTGATGTGATGGGTGAAAGAGGAAATATTTTGGGTTGGGATGGGGAAGTGAACAAGGCCATATTAATGACCTATTCGTGCTCGTGTGTCCCACAGGTGAACACTGACATAGTACTAGTTGAATGCAACAGAGGAGATGCAAGAGTGATGAATGATGAGCCAAATTCAGGTAAATGAGTAAGCTAGGGCATACCTTTTTCCTTGTGCACGGACGCAGCATGCTCTGATTATCCATCGTCTTGGCAATAATTGACAGTCTCTGATTATCCATCGTCTTACTATGCAGCATGTAATCAGTCATTAGTTAGGTTGTCACCAACAATCTGGTGTAATCGATGGCTGTGTCAAAATAGAAAAAAAAAATCGGACATGCATGGGGCACGAGGGCAACGACGGTGCGTTTCACTTTCACTTGAGCAAAGGCCAGCAAGATACTGTGAGCTACGTGCTTCACGGAAGCAAGTTGCATGGCCTGTATGCAGCCCTGTTCTGTCCAAGGTTTTATTAGTAGTAATTGAAGACCTAGAGAGTGTTTAGACAGAAAGAGAAAAGCAGAGGAAATTTGATGTTTACACAATTTTCTTTTTGATGCAGAAATAATAGCAGCACGTCCCCCTTTTGTGCTCGTCATCAAATGGTGACAGTCCCCGGCCCACTGGTGAAAGGCTCAGGGTGGGCCCGAAGCGTCACAAATGAAGATTGAATAATCATGGACAGAGATATGCTGCTCTAGTGTCAGAGCCTAGGGCACCGTTTAGATGCCAAAAATTTTGCCAAAATTTTCAGAATTCCCGTCACATCGAATCTTTGAACGTATGCATGAAGCATTAAATATAGATAAAAAATAAAACTAATTACACAGTTTAGACGAAATGGACGAGACAAATCTTTTAAGCCTAATTAGACTATGATTGGATAATATTTGCCAAATAACAACGAAACTGCTACAGTAACGTTTCGCCAAAAAATTTGCCAACTAAACAGCCTCTAGGCCAATTGATGTTATTTACTGTTTGCAGTTGCAGCAGCTCTCTTCTCCCCCATGATCATGAAACAATTGCACTTAAAAATTGACCAAACCAACACAACGCCTTGTTTAGTTTGCCTCAAAGTTCCAAGTTTTTTCACACTCTCTCCATCACATCAATTTTTAACCGCTTGCATGGAGTATTAAATGTAGGTTAAAAAAAAACTAATTACACAGTTTAGTTGGAAATCACGAGATGAATCTTTTGAGCCTAGTTGGTCCATGATTGGACAATATTTGCCAAATAAGACGAAAGTGGTACTATTCATCGGGTTGAAATTTTCTTCAATCTAAACAAGGGCCAAGTTACACAACCTCATTAGTTGCCAATAAAATGATATACGAGATCAGTATGGATACAATAAATTGACAACAAAAAACAAGTTAATGATCTTACTCTCACAAAGTGCATTGTGGTGCATCCTTGGAGTTTGGTCCTTCTGCGGGAGCCATCATGCACTTCGCCTACAACAGAGGTGGGTACTAAGGGTGCGTTTGTTTATCTGGACCTGCCGGGCCACTGTGCCCATGGGCTGCAACCCGGTCTGTTTGTTTGCTTGGACGCGGTTGGGAGCCTGGCCCACACGGTGATTAAAGCACCTCTCAGCCAGGCCGCGGGGGAACAGAAAACTTTTTCATTCCGCCCGGGCTCAGCCCAAGCGGGTGAAGCATTTCTGTCACCTCCTCCTCACGTCGTCTTCTCCAGGAGATTGCGAACCACCTCCCCAGGGGCGCCGCCTGTCGTAGCTACTCCGGTTTGGGCCGATCTGGGTGGCCGTCTAGCTACTGGCCGCCGTGGACGTAGCCACGAGGCCGCAGGCAAGCAAGCCATAGGGAGGGGGTGCCGCCGCCACGCAAACGCAGGCCGCCGCGGCGAGCACGCCACGGGCGCAGTCGAAGCTGAAGGTCTCGACGGAGTCGATTAGTGCGTTGGCGTCCTCGAGCTTTGGCTGCCGCCGGGGCTGCGCCCGACGCTGCCATCACAGACCGCCTCGCCGCGAACCTAGAGCATCATGGAGTCGCTGGGGCCCCAGGCCGCGGGTGTGGGCGCCGCGCAGGCCGCCGCTAGCGACAGCATCAGGGAGACCATAAGTGCCGGCTGCCGGAGAAGATGTGTTGGAAGAGCCAGACGAAGGAGGCGGGCATCTCGGTGTGGACGCGCACTAGGACGCCCTGCAGGTCCTCGTAGAAGAGCACCTCCTCCATTTGCAGTGTGAAGCTCTGGAGCTCCCGGATTATGAGCACCATCGAAGAGAAGGCGCGGCCCACTGCAGTGCACGCGGACTCGCCGGCGCAGTCGATCAGCCGCTCGTCCCACTGCCCCTGCTCCAGCTGCTTCCTCCGCTTGAGCATCCGCAGGGACAGCGGCAGCCCAACGCTGCTCGCGCTCCGCTCCACACTCGCCGGCCACCAGCAACCGGTGCCGACGCCCGGGTGCTGCCCCGCCGCGAGCTCCTGGATCTTCCTCAGGAACTCCTTGTCGTCCCCGCCGTCGCTCTAGACGGCCTCGGGCCTCATTGCTTGGAGCTGGAGGTCAGATCTGCGTGCTGCTGCTGCTGCTGTTTTCCGCCGTCGGCGAGGGGCTCAGGTACATGCACGAGTACGCAGCAAGGAGCTAGGAAGAAGAAGATGTGGTGGAGCTGTTCACGCCAGTAAGGTGCTCGATGAAATGACAATGAGGTCAGGAAGAAGAAGGTACGGTGGTAAGGTTACCTGATTCCTGATGCAGGGTAACCATACACATTGAGCCAAGCAAACAAACACCATCCCACCTCCGGCCAGCCCCTACTTCGACCAGGCAAACAAATAGACCCAATCGCACCACTTGAGCTGTCTCCAACTAGCCAGGGACTGGTACCCGCCGGCCACCCTAGTCCAGGCAAACAGACACTAAATAATCCATGTTTTTCGGGCCAGATTTAAAAAGCCTGGATCATTTTGAGCCAAAATATTGTACCCATCACCATCCCATGTGCAATGTCAACTCGTTATTTTCGGACCAAAGCTTAAATTTGGGTAGGTTGGCCAATAGTTTTTAGTATGAAAATAATTTAGATAAATACTCATGCTGAGAAAAAAATTGGACTTGTATTTCATTATCGAAGCCTTATCCATGCCTTATTCACTATTTAGGCCTGATAAGCTTGGACAGGGCCTAAAATGCTCAGGTCTAGCACAAACTATTGGTGAAGCCCGTGGACTTCACCCACAGAGGTAGAGTTGTAGCAACGACACAATGGAAGTAGAAGAAACACTCGATCAATAGATGCCACTTCATACATAGTAGCACTTTTTTTTTGATAAAATACATAGTAGCACATTATTTATAGCTATGCTATTATGAGTACTTAGCTTTTTTGCCCTTATCTACCTGTACATACGTGTGAGTACTCTTTTGTCCATTCAGAACCCAAGAATGTAAAGCCAAGTCCGTTTGGACATTAAGAGATTGCTGCCGCCTTTGCATCCTGCGGAGTCCTTTGCAACTTGGCTCACTGTTGCATTCTACAAAGGGTGGCCGGGAGTCGAGCTGCTGGGACCGTGCCTCCAACAACCGGACATCATTGGTCTTTCTGATGATTCCATAATAAAGCCCAAAATACCAGAAGTCTAATTTGTGACTATAGCATGGTCCACCAAGGAGTTCTTTACACACATGGACAGAAAAGAACATGGAAGGTTCTCATTTGATGCCGACGGACCGAAGAGCTGATATGACACGAGCTTGCCAGACTCGCCGAGAGTCCCTATCGCCCATCTTCTAGCGCCACCTCTGGTGTCAGCCCCCAGATCTGATCTATGTGTGGCACTTCAGAAAATTAGTGACTCTACATGCAAGAAAAGTTCATCTCGCAGTTTTCTTCCCGGCGGCCTTGCTAATTTTACGATCTGATTTTCAGAATCTGACTGTGCTGGTTTGTCGAATCTCCTAACCAACCATTGGTTAGAGGAGCAAACCTGCCATGACCCAAGTTGTCCAAGAGCTCCTGATACTTCCCATGCCTAGCTAAGACTTCTTTCGATCTAGCTGCACTGAAGGAAGTTGCACGGCGTGCAGCTCATTTCTGTCCAATGGTTTGTATGGTGAGAGTTATATCAGCAACTGAAGAACTAGAGCGTGTGTTTGGACAGAGAAAGAAGCAGAGGAAATTTTTTTGTAGCAGCACAACAGGAAAAAGAGGTGGAATGAGCATGAACTCGAGGACAAAGAACTAACGTGTGCTTGGTGTGTGTATGATGCAGTGCGTGTTCCCTGTTTTATGCTCCTCAAATGGTGGCGGCCCCCACTTGTCATACAAGCTTGACACACGATGGGCCCAAAGAATCATACTTGATTGAATAATTATGGGCAGAGATATGCTGCAGCAGCGGTGGAGGCGTGGAGCCTAGAGCAATTACTGTCCTAGGGCCTTCTTGGGAATATATAAGGAAACAGGAAACTCTGAGCAGAAGGGGCAGAAGACCATTCAGGATTGTGAAAATCTTGCTATGTCCTTCCTTCCACGATATGAGAATCGAGGAGAGTTTAACACTTCATTTCTTCATGACTGCATCATCGATAAATTATCTCTCAAAGAAACAAAAAATGCATTACCTTAACACCATGTGTTCCTTTTGGTTTGTTGGAATTAACATGGCAAGCATTTTAGCTTGCAGGATAATCTGATGCCATGCTGCTTTGTCCTAATCTTGATGGCAAAGGAATCTAAAAAAACACGTAACTGTCAACCAGAGTGGATTAGCATTTACTAAAATTCACAGTGAATGGATTTGAATTCAATTGATCCCTCAAGCTGATTTCTGGGAAACAGTACATCAGTATCTCAATTGGTAAAACAACATAATCTCGACACTTAATATGTGTTACAGTTGACCCTTTTCAAGCTATTGTATTTTATGTTGTAGATGATGAAATATCCACAACAATAAACACATTTTTTCTAACTAATTATTTTTTTCAAGTGCACTTATACGGGAGGAAATAGTTTTGTCCTCTAGAA
The DNA here is from genome assembly GCA_038087645.1 of Saccharum hybrid cultivar R570. Taxonomy (NCBI): domain Eukaryota; kingdom Viridiplantae; phylum Streptophyta; class Magnoliopsida; order Poales; family Poaceae; genus Saccharum; species Saccharum hybrid cultivar. The sequence goes on along the minus strand of JAQSUU010000664.1, from coordinate 1,411,362 downwards.
TGGCCGGAGGGTTTGGACACCATCAAAGCACAGAAGTGCACATTGACCATTTCTGAAATCACATGTGATGATGTCCTGGTTTGTGAACACCATACGTGATGACGTCCTGCAAACGTTTTCAAATTTTTACCACCGCATATGCATGTGATATCACGACATCTCACCAAGTTTCATGATTTTCGGGATTCGTTTGAATTTTATAGAATTAAATAACCCCTCGCACGCAAGTTCGCGACGTTGCCTCGTGAGCACGTTGATCGAAATTTGGAGACAGTTCCTAGATTTAGCATAAAGTGACACTAACAAACAAGAATAACATTTTTGGAATGGATCAAAACTATTATTCGATGCACCTGCAGTTCAAACCTACATTTTCCGAAAAATTGCAAGAAAACGAAATAAAGTGAAGAAATATAGCAAACAACAATGAAATTGTGCCAAATTTGAACATGTTGTTCATGGTACAAAAACAAATCTAAGAAAAAAAGTTGGTGGCAAAGAACAAAAAAATATTTTGCCGAGTGCCAAGGTTTGGCATTTTGCCGAGTGCTAGCCCTAGGCACTCGGCAAAGCCAGGACATGATTTTTTTAAAATTTTTTATTTTGCCGAGTGTCAAACAGAAGGCACTCAGCAAAATACTATCTTTGCCGAGTGCCCCTGATCTGGCACTCAGCAAAGAGGTTTGAAATATAAAAAAACCGGACACACGCACACACACCACGCACACACCACGCACGCACACACGCGCGTGCGCCTGCCTCGCCGCCGCGCCATAGCCGCTGCGCCGCCACCGCCGGAGCCGCCGCGCCGCTGCCGCTGGCTCCCCGCGCGCCCGGCCCCGCGCCCGCGCGCCCGCAGTAGGAAGTAGGTAGGAGGAAGAGGAGGAAGGAGAAGAAGGGGAGGAGGAGGAAGAAGAAGAAAGAGAAGGGAGGAGGAGGAGGAGAGGAAGGAGAAGGGAGGAGAGAGGAGGAGGGGAGGAGAGAAGGAGAAGGGGAGAAGAGAGGTGCTGCCTCGGTTTGTCGACCCTCACGCCATAGCGGTCGTCCCCGTTGTCGTCGCCGGCCCTCGGTCTTCACATTCTCGTTGGCAAGGTATGCCCTAATGTTAGTATTAGTTAGTAAGTAGTAGTGTTAGTGGTAGTAGTTAATTAGTAGTGTTAGTATTAGTTAGTAAGTCATAGTGACAGTAGTAGTTGTAGTTGTTGTTCATAGTTTTAGTGTTAGTAGTAGTTATTGTTGTATGTATGTGGTTGACGGCCTTCGTGCCTATGTGTGGTATACATGTGGTTGTTGGCCTTCATGCCAATGTTTTCTGCAGGTTTTGGGAACCTCTCCGTGCAGAGGAGGTGATGCCGAATTTTTCAATGGAGTCTAACCATTTTCCTTTTCTTTGCAGGACGAGGACCGTTGGGAGGCACTCGGCGACCCCGATCGTCTTCGTCAGCGTTGCGGTTCTGCCTGCACCGCGTCGCCTCGCCACTACAGCGACTCGCCACCGCCCCACTAGCCTGACCTCACCGACACCCTAGGTATAACCCATCTTCCATACTTGTATCTCGTGTAACCCCAGTTAGGCATCTCCCGTCCGAAAGAGATACAGTCGTTGGTATGCAGATCTTTGCATACCAAATTCCGTACCTGTTTCTGATTGTCCACGTTTTTTGGATAGCCCGCGGATGCATAGATGGGATGGTTTTCGTGGCCTGCTCCTGTCCGAGATAGAGTTTTGGCACCACCTCCTCGTTGTTCTCCTGATACACAATCTCCCTGCCAGGACGTGTATCGGGAGAACGACGGGGAGGTGCTGCCAAAATTCTGTCTTAGATAGGAGCGGACCATGGAAGCCAACCTCATCTACGCATCCTCGGGTGGGATTAGGACCTATCCTTCACCTATTAGATGTATAGTAGGAACACCTTATGGATTTACCTGCAGTTTTTATTACTCGCTTACATATGCATGTGCCAGAGGATGGATAACCGTGAGTGGATGTACACGGGCCACGCAAGTATGACCCCAGAATGGATGACCAAGGCCAATGCTTTCCTAGAGCATGCATTTGGCGAGGCTGCTAAAGGGTTAGCCCAGATGCCGTGTCCGTGCAGCAGATGTGGCAACAATAAAAGAAAAATTAAGAGGCTCGTGGGAGAAGATCTTATCAAGTATGGATTCACAGCAAACTATACCCGCTGGATCTACCATGGTGAAGCCGATCGTATTAGAGAGGAGGTGGTGAGACAGCGTCTTGAGGATTATGATGGAGATGGCGGGGTAGCAGACTGGATGGATGACATTCAGCAGGCACGATTCGGTGAAGGATTGGAGGAGAAGCCAGAGGAAAGCGCAAAGGCGTTCTATGATATGCTATCTTCAGCGCAGAAGCCCTTGCACGAAAAGACAACGGTATCGCAGCTGGATGCAATTGGACGCATCATGGGGTTGAAGTCGCAGTTTAGCATGAGTCGGGACAACTTCGATGGTATGTTGGTAGTTTTTGGATCCCTGCTTCCGGAGGATCACATCCTACCGAAGAACTTGTACGAGTCACAGAAACTTCTTCGTGCACTTAAGATGCCGTATGAGCAGATCCATGCTTGTCCGAATGGATGCGTCCTTTTTAGGAAAGATCACGAGGGAGCAACGCACTATCCAAAGTGCAAATCCTCTAGGTACCTGGAGGTCGACACTAGTGATGCCAAGAAGGAACAACTGAGTATCCCTATGAAGGTCCTACGGTACCTTTCTTTCATACCAAGGATCCAACGACTGTACATGACAGAGGAGTCCACGAAACAGATGACAGGGCACAAAAATGGCAAAAGGTACAATCCAGACAAGATGGTACACCCATCGGATGGTGACGCCTAGACCCATTTCGATGGCATACATCATGTTAAAGCAGAGGAGGCTCGCAATGTACGTGTAGCGTTGGCAACATATGGGTTCAACTTGTATGGATTGTCCGCGGCCCCATAAGTCCCGTGCACGCCACACTCGGGTCTGGCCATGATGAGTCCAACGCTCCACGGCACGCTATCACTCGCCCGGGGTTTTTGCCACTCTGTCCTAAATATTTCACGCCTAACCTCGGTGCTTGGTCAGCGGCACGCATGTGGACACACTCCCTTGGTCCTTGCCGGCCTCGACCACGCCAGAAGACCGTCCGATTCAAAGCACCCCGGTCCAATTACTCATCCCAGTTGAGGGGCATGATATTTATCTAGCCACCTAGCCCACGTCGAGCGTCAGTAGTGCACCATAGTCGGTGAATTTTAGAAACTCACCGTCGCCAGTCTTCTCCCCGCGCGGAGCAATGCGTGGATTGGGGGTGAGCCCCTCTCTCGCTTTTGTTCCAATTGACTCATGCTCTAGGCTTCCCTTGACCTAGTATTTACCATGCGCACGCAGGCTTGGCCAGAGACACCTCTGGCAACAGCATGGCGCGACCATGTCTGCCTCGGTGCGCCTCCGTCTTCGCCGCGCGCACGTGGCCGGGGTTCACCGGCCTCTCCCTGCCTCAACCGGCCGCGCGGATAGCTTCGGGGTAAGCCTCTTCTATTCCCACGTGACCTCTACCATTTCGCTAGCTTCTAGCTTCCTCAGAACGGGCCCGCCACCGTGGAGGTTAGTCCGCTAGCGTGGACTGCACGTTAGGAGCTGCTGGTGAGCTCCTGGTCGCCGCTCTGGGTTTCGCGGTGGACCCGTGATGCTCATCGGCCCGGTGGGTGCGTCGTTTTGGCTCTCGGTGGGCCGGCGTAGTCGGGCGGTGTTGGCCGGAGCCGCGCCGTCACGCACCGGCACGCCGAGGACCGCCCTATGGCGAAGGTGACTTACTTTCGGGTTGTTTGTGCAAATCATGTCCCTTGTGCAATAGTGCACAGCGGTGCGCGGAAATACCTGATAGGATAGGGGCGTTTTTGCGAAAGTGCGGGCACGTTAGCGGGCCTCCTGTCTCAGGCCGTTGCTGGGCCGGCCACGCTGAGCACGACTACGCTTCCACGTGGGCCGCTGGCCAGATTGGGTAGCTGCCGGCCTTTTTCCTTTCTAAGTCAATTATAAATTAGATTCGAGGCTGAGTTTGTAAATTCAAAAGAAAATGGTATAGGAGTCTAAAAATTGTGAAATCAATTTTGTTAGATTTATAAAATCATGATCTATCTAAATATATAATTGTTTCACATAGTTTTATAATATTGTTAGGCTTGCTCTAAGTATTCTGAGACGCGCAATATTATTAAATGTGAACTTGTAGGAAATTGTGTGATAAATCGGTGATAGTGTAAACTCTAAAAAATTTATAGTAAGCTAACCATATTATTGGGTGTTCACTGTAATTTTTGTAGCTCCAGAATAATTAGTTTGCTAAGATAACTAATGAGACCTAGTCTGAATATATCGGTTAAATCAATGAAATAGAAAAAGAAACATTTGGGTTTGTATAACTAAAATACTTGTTGGGAAATAGCGTCATATTACCCGACATGGATACGTAGCCTAGTACGTTAGCCATTAGAGCTAGCTCGTCAGCTTGAGAGAACGAAATCATACGTTAAGCTTGTGGTTGCCTTTGATTATTTACGTCTCTACGTTGCATCCACGTATATTATAATAGGAACAATGACAGATCGTGGAGTCATCTAGAGTAGTAGAAAGGATGGTGCCTTGATGATCGTGGAGCCATGGTGGGATGCTAACTCTTGGTTAAATCTTACCCTGGCAAGCCCCGATGCATAACCCCTATTATTCTGCACTTATTTTGATGCTTGTGCATTAAGTTTGAGGAATTGAATGAAACCCACTATATACTTATCCCACGAGTCTTACTAGAATGTCAGGATCGTGTAGATTGCTATGCTACAGGACTTCGATAGAAGTCGAGTGATTGCCTGTCACTTGCGAGAGGTAGGAAATACATTCTTGTTACTGTTATCATGTTACTATCACATGGAATACATATGAATAATAATTGGAGACCGGACGGGGCTATACTTGGAATTAGATATGAATTTGGTTGGGCAATCCGAGCGAGGCTCTCGTTGCATTTGTCCCACCTGTATCGATTAAGGACCGTCCACTGCATTGGACCCTGGTCAAGTCACAGACTTATTATCCCGAGCACGTACTTGGTTATGGGAGCAGAAAGACTTGTTACTCTCTTGTCATGGGTTCTGACTCTTTCTGGACCGACTGTTAGGGGTGGGAAATAGGTGGAGTTCTAAGCACCACACTAAGGCCGGACCTGCATTGTTAGGAGCTTGGAGTCCTAGTTTGGACGGGGACCTGGACCCCTTAACATATGAGGCGTGTGTTTTCGGGGTACCCAGCTGGGCACATTGATTCATGAATCGCCGTTTCTACATGATGATACGGCTTGACTACGATCTGGTATCGTAGTAATAACTGAAAGATGAAAGATGAAAAAATAGTTCTGATTGCTTAACCCTTGCTTGAAAGTAGAACATGTGCTTACCTATAATGGTTGGTTAATGAACTACTGATGACTGCTAATAAAAATTGAATATAAGGATGCACCTTTAGTAATGCTTCGTGCAGTTGCAATAACCCACAAGCCAAATAGCCTTACATGTCCTTGGAGTCTTTTCTTTCCTTCTGACGGGTAAGTCTTGCGGAGTACAATTGAGTACTCAGGGTTTGTTCTACCCTGTTGCAGGTGACAGGTGTTCTTGAAGCTGACACTTGTGTGTGGAAACCTCCTGGTGGGCTCAACGAGGATTTCCTTTACGTGTGAACATAGAGTTTATTTAAAACTTCCACCAAGAATGTTTTTTCAAAAGAAAGACTTATAACCTGCTATCATATCATGCATATAAATATTCTTCATGATAATGTTTAACTTGGCATTAAATGATTTTCATTCCGCTGAAACTCTGATAACATTCTATATTCCGCTGTTATTATCCAATGATGAATTACTCTAATGTTATACTAAAAGTAATGCAAGAAATGACAAAGATGTTGTAAGCTTTATCTCTCATTTATGATCCTGAGGTAAAAAATATGGATTTTCGAGTTCTCCCTCATGTGTGCTCGATGGAATCACAGAGTTTAGTGCACTTTCTTAGGTACTTAGTGTCTAATGGAAGACAAGTACTCTTGGGATGACATTAAATTAGGCGGTTCTGCCACGTACCGGCCCCTCCAGCCAAGCGTCTAGGGCGTCACACCAAGCTTGGGGGACAGGCTCGTGTCACCCTTGAAGCCAGTAGTCTTGGTCATGTCCAAGTGCTTCCTTTGTCCCTAAATATTTGTCATTGTTTGTTTGCGTGCTGATAAGTTTGACTAGATTTGTAGAAAATATAAACATCATTTGTATCTCTCAAATCAACTGTTTTTTTCCGTGTCGTAAGGTAGTCATGGCCATATACATGTGCTCCTTTTGTCCCTAAATATTTGGTGTCATTGGTTTGTGTGCTGATAAGTTTGGAAAGATTTGTAGAAATATAAACAACATCAGTATCTCCCAAATTAACTGTCGTTTTTTGTTTCCCTGCCGTAAGTTTGACTAGGTTTGTAGAAAATACGTGCAATATTTGTATCTCTAAATAAATTTATTATGAAAATAGATTCAACGATGTATCTAATGATATTAATTGTATACCATAAATATTAATATTTTTTTATATAAAGTTAGTCAAAATTATTTCTCCAAAAGCGAGAACAAAATTATTTTAGGACGAAGAGAGGGTATATTGTAAGTAGTTGTTCCCTCCATGTCAGAAGGAATACAATGGCAATGATCTACTACATCCGGTGGGAACTTCCCTGGTAAATAGACGGTAAATAGTTATTTCCTTGGTTTTAAAAGGAATACAATAATAAATTTAAAACAAGATATTTTCTTTTTTAAAAAATTGACTAAAATCACAGTAACTAGTATCAAAATTTAGGTCTCTATAAATAGGTGTTATGACAATATATTTCACAATTAATATAATAATAATATTTATTTGGTATTTATGTGTTAGTATTTTTAATAGATTTAGTGAAACTTAAACTTGATTAATTTTTAAAAAACAAAAATTACATTTTTCTTTTTGAGGGAGTATAATTTTAATCTGAGACAGCCCTTGAGGCGCAAGGACGTACTCTCACTGCTGCAAGCCTGCAACAGCCAAAACCGCCGGCCTGGATTTTGGCCCAGCGTGTCTGCACTGCATCAATGCTATGATCCTGTTCATCTGATTTATAATCCGTCTTATTCAGCTTGTTTTTTTAGCCAGAACAGTATTTTTCTCTCATAAAAAATCAGTCAACAGTGTTTTTCAGCCGGCTTATAATTCCAGCCGAACGGCTCCTATGTCAGGACTCTGGGTTGGGGATGGATTATTTGAGGTGTTGCGAGGAAGGTGAGCTAGCGGAAGAAAAGAACAGCTATGGTGTCGCCGTGTGCAGCGGTGCAGGGTTCATCAATATTTTTGTACGACGACGAAGGAGACTTTTCCGTCCATGACTTAGGCGTTGTTTGGTTTTCAAATTTTATGTTTGCCTCTTATAGTAAAAGAGTATGTTTAGATATATGCATGAAGTACTAAACGTAGACGAAAAAAAACTAATTGCACAGTTCTCGAAGAAATCACGAGACGAATCTTTTAAACCTAATTAGTCCATGAAAAGCCGTAGGTGCTACAGTAACCTACATATGTTAATGACAGATTAATTAGTATTATTATATTCGTCTCGTAGTTTCCTGACGGGTTCTGTAATTTGTTTTTATTAACCGAAAACTCCTCCCGATATCTTTCCGACGTATTCGATGTGACACCTAAAAATTTTCTTTTAGCGAGCTAAACGCATCCTTGTTGACACGCCACTTTCCTGTTTGTTTTTTTCAAAAAAAGAAAATCGTAAAAACACATAGACCCACTACTGTAAATAAATTGATTTTGAGAAATGCTACAGGACCGGTTCCGGCACACGAATTTCTGACCGCCCGATCTGGCCAGAGGACCTTCGCATCGTCCGATCATTGCGTGGGCCTGGGCACGAACGTCAAGTCGAGGCCGTGTCGGAAGGGACACGCGCACGCAACGCCCTCATATTTGATAACTGAAATTAAACCCAGAGACAAGACTAAGACTAGCCACACTGGCTACTCTAAAACCATACTCTAAATCTTTAGAGTATGAATATAGAGTAAAAATTGCTGCACTTGATACTCTAAAACGATACTCTATCCTTTCTCTCACTCTATATTTATAGTGGTATAATGCTTACTCTATACTCTATAGTGGCGGACCTCACTAGCTAAACAAAGGGAAAAAACGCTATAACTCACAAACCAAAAATTCAAATTAAATTTTGATTGCACCATTAAATTCGTCTCAATAAATCCTTCAAAACTAGATCATATACATGATATATTTAGATAAAGTGACAAGTGTGCCCCACAGTGCATAGAGTGGATAGAGGATGATATAGAGGATGGATGAGTGCGGGAGAATTGAGTATATATGAGAGAATCTTGCTGACTAGGACGTATAGAGGATGAATATAGAGGTCCATGAGTGCGGGCAGTCTAAGTAATTTTGGGACAACTGCCTGTTGCTATCCCTAAAACTTCGTGACGGATGAATTTGAACTTACAGGGATTCAGGGAACCGATCAACTGCCTGGTGCCTGCTGCTACTCGCCGCTCGCCTGCAGGCTGCTGCCGCACCGCGCCTCCCGCCGTCGGAGTCGGACGCCACACGGCAGGACACAGGGAGGGAACCGATCAACCGAGGGTTTCTTTCGCCAGACCAGACGCCGCGCTGAATGAGTCGATTCGACTTCGACGTTCGGTGGGAAACGACCTGGCCGAGCACCGAACGTGCATCTTGGGCCTTAGCTAAACATAATGGGCCGTGGGATAGCACTGGGCCTCGGATGGGGAACGAAAACGAATAGAAATAGGGCTGAATTGACTGTATAGGTAGGAAGTTCAGTGTATTTTTCTTTTTCTCATGTACAGACTTACATATACATTATATATACGATTTTTTTTTGCCAAAAAATTTGGGTATTCAACTTAATACCATTGAATAAAGGTGGACCCGCACTGCCGCGTGGGACGGGCGGGCAGTTCTCCTCCGGCGCCGGCCATGCCTGGGCCCGCTAGCTAGCCGAGCGGACATCGGGCCTGTGCGGCTTCGTCCGCATCGGGCTTGTGCGGGTCACGGAAGGGAAAGAGGAGGGAGGGGGGAGGGATAAGGGTAGGGCGGGTGGGTCCCACCGTAATATGTGAGCAATTTGATTTTTTTTTGAAATTTGTGAACAATTTGGTATATATATTTTTCTAATATCTGCAATCCATAGTAATAATTTGTGATTTTTTTTTAAAAAAAATTTGTCATACATTTATCTGAGATCTGCAATCTCCCTAGATTACATCACTCACTGAAGAAATCATTGTAAATCTCTGCTAATACGAGCAGTTTTCGTCCGTCGTCCATCCATCCACCCGGGCCCCCGCCCCGCCCCGCTCCCTTTTATCGCGTCTCCGCGGCGGAACCACCGTTGCGCACGATGCTCAGCCCGGAGCCCGTGGCCTTCTATTCTATCACCCTCCTCCCCTTCCGCCCAGCCCCCGTGCAACCGCTGCTCAGATCTCGCCCCGCAGCCTTCGGCGTCCTGGCTCGCTGCCTCGCAACGCCTCGCTGACTCCGCCTCCCCTTCGATCCTCTTCCTCTCCCCCGGATGTTGCGTGCTCGGATGCCGGCTCCCGCCCGCAGCCAACGCTCTACCTCCTCTTCCTCTCCCCCGGCCGCAGTGCTTGCGGATGTCGCGCCCGGCCGCTACCCATCGATGCCCCCAAAAAAACCTGCCTAGGCGCCTCGCCGCATCCGCCTCCTCTTTGCCTTACTCTTTCGACAGAGTCGATGGTGGTAGCGGCGACTTCGCTGCCGTCCTTTTTTCCTCGGTGCCTCCGTCGATCCTATCCTCCCCACAGATGGGCATGGTAGCTGCTTGGCTCACCTCGCAGTACCACGTCGTTGCCTTCCTCCCTCCCCTCCAGCGACTGCCACCTGTTTCGATCTCAGAGCGTGGCCAAGGCTGCAGCAGACTTGGTAAGATAATCCTAAAATGGCATGGTGGTTGTGTAGTGCCTGAATGATGCCCATGTGCTCTCCTTCCATTCTTTCTTTTTCCTTCAGATTAATTAGCTTCTTGGTGCTTTCCACCTGGTATCGTCCAAAGCTGGAATGATGTTTCTTTTTCTTTGTTTCAGCACAAATTTGGATGGCAACAACTGTTCTTCCTAGATAGACCACACTACCTATTAAGATCCCATGGTATGGTAGTGCTTAAATTAATGTCTGTTAAAAAAGAATTTGGATACACAGAACCTGCTAGATTGTTTCAGTATAAGACACAATTTGATGCCTTTCTCTTTACATAGGTTGCCGTACCTAGATGACAGCAAGGCGGTAGAACTCCTTGAGAACCGTGGTACGAACTCCTTGAGAATCAACATGACACAGTGTGCCCTTGGTTCGTTTTGTGCTGGGCGGATGGCATCGACATAACTGATGAATCTATTACCATTCTCCTTTTCTTTGTTAGGACCACTCCCATAGGTAATACTACTTAGTTATAACAAGTATAAGGTTAAAATATGAAATTTTTGTTGGTTACCATCTATGTAGTTACATTATGCAGTTTACCATTTTCGTGCAATCGTTGTTCTTCTCGGCATTATTGTTCATTTACATCTATAGGCAAAACTGATGCAGCTACATATACATTCATTGCCAAAATTAAGGGAAAAAATTAGATTCAAGCACATTCTTTGTTGTTTTATTTAGCCAAAATAGATACATCGGTTAGTGACACTATTAGTCATAGAACCTGCAGCACAACAGTGGGGCTGTGGTTCTTTCTAATTACACCAATACAATCTACAGGTACCAGACTTTGTTCTTGCCACTAATCTAATGCCGGCACTGCCAGTAGAGCCTCAGGTTAAATAGTAGCTGCTCCAGTGAAACTCTCATCAGTGTCGATGGTGCTCTCTAGATCATGGGTTCAGTCAAACTCTCATCAGTGTCGATGGTGCTCTCTGGATCACGGGAAAGGATCCACATTACATATCAGGTCAAAGGTACTATAGTTGTCCCATAAATTTGCTAAACAAGATTAGTCATCTTTTTTCTACAAGTCACAATTCTTGTGCCTGTAGTTACATATGTAGTTTTATTCCTACCTGCCTAGCCCCACAGATATTACTTATGTAATTTATGTTTACCAGCCCAACCCGACAGATGCAACATCCAACTCTACCGATAGCTCAACAAGGTGATCTTCAACGCAACACACAGGAGATGGTCAGTTTAGCCTGCAGCTGCACCAATCATCCTTTTTCTGTGATTCAACTAGCTAGAGTCATGCTTTGGGATAAACTAATGATGCCTCTCAAACTACGATGGTAACAAGGAGTTAGGACACCAATTTAGAGATATATTTGCGATGATATTCCATGATACCTATCAGCTGGGACCATGAGGACAGGTGCTTTCAGACCCAGAGACATGGGTTCATCAGCTATGGTTAGGTATGCTATTTTTTTTGGGATCGAGCAATGGAACTGTTCCGGTATCTATTGCCTATTACTTTCTTATTATAGTCTTGGTATTTGTGTCATGTTAATTGGTACTGTTTTGCCTTCTATGGACTATGGTCCATATTGGCATTCCTATTTTGTGTATATATCTTTATTGATTGCTTTTCTCAGATATCTTATAATGCTTTGATAATTGTTGGTTGACCTGTGTTCATGTTTTTGCTTTCCTCTTGGTAGACTCATTTTTCTGTTCTGAACTACATTTTTTTTCTTCCATGGTCGAAGACCTTCAATGAGATAATCTCAAACTCCGGAACCCACCTGAGTACTTGCTTAGTTTCATGAATTCCTTTTGTTTATACTCAAATGTAGTTTGATATCATTTCCTAAAGTTGAAGTATGCATGTGGTGCATGCTTCAAATCAGAACAAAATGTTTTGTTACCATGACGGTAATGATTCATCCTTTGCGCTAGACAATTTTTGTGATCTGAGTTTTTCATTCATACTGCTCTTGCTAATTTTGGGATACTGGAATCATCTTTTCATCTTTGTAGGAAAAAAATAATCCTTGCTCCTATGGGTGCTTGCAGGCTGCACGGAGGTGGTAATCATGCAGATGGACTTCAAGGCAGGTTGCAGACTCTAAACTATAACCAGAATATGGTTTCGATTTTTTTATGTATCTATCAAACATCTATGTTTTTGAGAAGTACATACATGACACTAAACAATCGAATCTGTTATTCACAAAGCAAGCACTGTCTGGGATTTTGAGTTCTATCTATCACAAATGGGGCTAATGAATCGGCTTCCACTGTCCGAGAGACAATTATTCAGATTTATAGTAAAAGGTACAAAGGGGTAGCACTTCTGCTGATTCAATGAAGCTCTAGGGCTATTGAGCTACCATATGATGTTGAAGGAGATTCACAAGAAGTAAACAACACAGCAAAGAGAAGGGATGATCAGGCCAATGACGAACTCAATGAGGTACACCAAAGCTCAGAATCAGAGAAAGATAAGCAACATGTACCAGATAACGCAACTACAACCAGAATATACAGAAGTATGAAATTATCAGCGTACCTTTCGAAATGTTGCTGTCATATAAAACAGTGTGATGAGAAAAGTAAGGAATATGCATTGGTTCAAAATATAATCAACTCGAGCTATATGAAGGCACCATGAATTAGTAGATTTCTAGGACCTGCAAAGTTAACCTTTTTTATACATCCTGTGGAATTAATGTTTTTCCTCAAGCATACTAATGAATTTTCTTTCCATTCAGTCAAATGATATGTTTTTAGTATAATTTTTATTTTATTTAAATTTTATGTCATGAGATTCTACGTATACCCGGAGCAACACACGGGCACTAAACTAGTATAGTAATAAGACAGTGTAAATACATGGAAAAAAAATCAGATGCCAAGAGCTTTAGAAGCACTCAGTTGTTGGCGAGATAGGTCCTTGATTTTCTACATATTTGTCAAGGAGATGGTTTCGCAGAAGGATTGGGCGAGGAAACCATGAGTTACCGTCTACTAAAAAAAACAAGTGCTCACATTAAAAAAAAAAGAGTAGGATATACCTTGTTTTGAGAAGTTCCAAGTTGGAGACTACCCCTTTTGAGAATGACCTCATGTTCCCCTCAAAAAAAAAGAAAAAAGAAAAAAAGCTGCTTTCATACGTCCAATCATGTATCCATTGCATCGCTAGGTCCTGGTTGGTCAGGATGCTGGGAACCAAACGCCCCCTTAATGACTCAATAGCGACGGACATAATCATAGCACATCAAATTTATCTTCATCGTTTGGTCACATCTAAGTTATCTTTTTTAAAAATGGAAATGCATCCGTTCAAAAACATGCAAACTCGACTCTAGAATGATAAAAAAAAGATGTTTGACATTATTGACCAATACGAAATCTAAAAAACGTATACATGGGAAGTAAAGAATTACATTGCTCTAATTTCTAGAATTTGACATGGTGAAATGAACCTAACCTTTTAGTCATCAGTGTGCTGCAACACAGAGCTAAGAATGGGGCCTAATAGTACCTACAGATTTTTTTTGTGTCACCATTATGGAACACAAAATAGTACGTTGTGAGCCAAATTATCCAGTAAACTGTTGCAACTTACGTAGAGAACGAACATGTACGATTCTGACCGCTTTCTTAGACCAAGAATTAAACAAATTATCTGAATTCTATGGACGTTAAATAACTAAATACCAAAGGCACGCCACGCCACAAGGATTTGTCATAATGACACACATGGAAAACTTGTGCGGTAGTTCGTCCTTGGTAAAAAGGTAGCACACTTTACTACCAATCTAATTTCAACTAACTAAACTAGCCTCAGCAACAATGACCCCCTTTTTTACGGTACCATATATATTTTTTTAAATTTTTTGAGAGGTATACTTTCATACGCCAAATTTCATGTTGGAGACCACTTCGTAATGGATTCTGTCTTGGGAGGGTTACTTACAGCAAACTGAACAACAAGCTGTTGGAGATGGACAAAGTTGAGGCTGCACATTATTTTTTTAAGGAAGTCAAAGATGCACGTGCACTTACTAATGCACGGAATTATTGTCGTGCTAATGGTTGGCATTCCTGAGCACAACTAGTTTGTGTTTGGATGGTAAACCAACAGAAGAGCTGCTGCCATGTAGAGTAACGCCATTGACATGCACCCATGTAATCCTGCTGCCAACATCAAGTGGCCTACCAATTCAAGTTTTTTTTTTAAGTCTCTCATCTTTGTAAAGCTGTAGTATCTTGTACATGCATGAACGCACGCCCACGCTACCTACACACACCACACACACCCACGCGTGCATAAACCACTAATAGAGAACAGACCTTTGATCCCTTGGCTAAAACAGGCTCTAGTCCCGGAACCTTTTGCGTCCGGGACTAGAGAGACTATTAGTCCCGGTTGGTGGCTCCAACCGGAACTAAAGGTCACCAACCGGGACTAAAGGTCCACCTTTACTCCCGGTTGGTGGCTCCAACCGGAAGTAAATGTATAGTCCCGGTTGCTGGCTGGCCCGTGGCTAAAAAGGGACCTTTAGTCCCGGTTGCAGCCACCAACCGGGACTAAATGTCCCCCCTATATATATTCTGGCCGGCTTCTTCCTCCCCGAGAGCTGCCCGAGCTTCAGTTCAAATTTCAAGCTAGTGTTCTTGGTTCCTCCATCGATTCTTCGGTTCTAAATGTTACCAACTTCATACTTTCATGTTTCATCATTGGTTTATCTCATTTTGTTCACTACAATATATATATATATATATAATATGGTTTTTTATTGTGGTTTTTCTATTTGTAAGCAATTTGAGCTCAAAATCACTTAAAGCTTGCATATTTGGATGAAGGAAGGTTAAAGTAGCTATTAAAAACTAGTATTCACCGTTCATTTGTAGCATGCATAGCACACTTCATTGTTTAGAGATATAGAGAGTTTTAGAGTTTTTTAATTTTATTTGTTTATAAAATGAGAAATTTATAGTGTATTAAAAAATGAGTATAGAGAGTAGATGACAACTGCTTCCGGGTCATCGGCCTCTCATGGGTTTCCAAAGCGACTTAGGCCGGGCCTCCCACTCATTGCATGTGAAAGCATCTAGGCTCCTACAATGGATTTCGATGATTGATGACAATGGTTAATTATCATGACTAACGTGTGTTTTGCAGAGACGATAAAATGTTAAGTCATGGTAATGGAGATCATGGGCAATATGGTTAATCATGCCCCTTATTGATGGAAATCGCTTCGGTTTTCAAAGGATGGACGACAAGGTTAAGGACGGTTAGTTTCAGACATCAAAGGTGTTGAGTGAAGTTCGGATTAGTCGTTAGGACTTTTGTTTTCTCCTTTGGTCGTACTATTAAGGGGGGTATGGATGGGTAGCTTGACCTAGATAAGTCTAGCGGTTAGGTGTGGTGCACACTTGTCAAACTTAGCACTAGGTAGTCCCAAGATAGCCCCGAGATTGATTGGAGTCGAAGCCATTAGCGTTTGAATCGGAAGTGAATTAGGGCTTCATCTGAACGACAGACGCTGCTGAGAAGGGCGACGGACGCTGACGTCAACGTTTGTCCAGTGCACGAGCGCAGGCCTCTAGGTCAGAGCGAGCGACGGATGCGGGCACGGGGTCGCGGCAGACGCGTCTCCTCCTAGCACCTGGACAGTTCATCGCTGTGTTTCCCATTACTGAAAGTCGAAGTCGCTGCTCATGTGAAGAAAACCCAGGCAGAAGAAACTGTGTTTCCCATTACTGAAAGTCAAAGTCGCTGCTCTAGAACGAAATTCAGCTACCTTTTGTTTTCCAGTCACTACTTCTGATTACTGAAATTCAGCTGCTTTAGTTTGATGTGCTCTCTTCTTTGTGTCATGATGGTGATGGCGCCGCCAATGGCGGTGGTGAATGCCGTCGCGCATTTGAGATCATGTTGCTGCTAGCGGTTGCCTGGCCTGGGTAGGACTAGTCTTATAATAATAGAGTCATAATAAACCATAAGTCTATGAGGAAGCAATAACCCTTTTTATTCATGGAGATCCCTAAATCTGACAGTCATAAAGCATGAGTCTGAGAAATTATGCAACCATATGGGATTACACGGATGCAACCATATTTGACTAAACTATAGCACTAGTAACACTGCTTCATGTATGGCTGATGGCTGCTATTCATATCCAGTTCTTCTTGCAGAACTATGGATGTATTGGTGGATTTATTTAGTGATACCAAGACCTTGCATAGCCGCAGAGTAATCTTTCTTTATATCCTTCAGCTTTGCAACGACATTGTTCATGGCCATCCTCTGCTCAGCTGACTCAATGGAACACGTCAGGCCCAGCTCGAATATGGATACAAGGATGTTGTTATCCCTGCTAGTGGAAGAAGATGCCAAGGAATTGTCAGTCTGATTACCAATGCAAAGACGTGCTTCTTCATCTTGCAGCAGCTTGTCATCTAGAATGTCAATAAGATTTCCAGGAAAAGCCTGAGAAACCCACTGCCTCAGGGTCAATCCTCCAATAAACATGGGGTCTGTAGGTCTCTTCCCTGTGAAGACCTCTAGAATCATGATGCCAAAGCTGAAAACGTCGCTCTTCCGTGATGCTTGTCCCCTGAGTGCGTACTCTGTCATCATAGAAATTTGAAAACAAGAAAGGATTATTAATTAAATAAGCCATATGGATGTGTCTTTCCAAAACAAGTGGCAGAAAGAATGATCACTTCTAATACGTGCCTGGCGCCATGTATCCAATTGTCCCTGGCATGCTTGCTGAAACCATGGAGTGGTCATCCCCCAACAGTATTTTGGCGATGCCAAAGTCTGCCACATGTGCAGTCATCTCTTCATCAAATAGCACGTTGCTAGGCTTCAAGTCACAGTGCAGGACGACCTCATAGTGCTCATGGTGCAGATATTCCATGGCCATGGACACATCTAGCATAATCTCCAGCCTTTTGAGGAACGATCCTACGCAAGGCCTGCCTACGGTGTGCAAGTATGACTCCAAGCTACCATTGGGCATGAACTGAAGCAGCAGTGCTCTGAAATCCAAGTTGGAACATGTGTTCAATATCTTTATCAAGTTGCGATGTCTGACCATCCGCAAGACATGGCACTCTGCATCAAAACTCCTCACAGATTGGTCAACCTCCATGTTGATAACTTTGATAGCAACCAACAAACCATCATCAAGTCGACCCTTGAAAACCTTGCCGAAACTTCCTGTTCCAAGTAGGTTCTCCTCACTGAAATTTGCAGTGGCACGGACAATTTCTTGGTAGGACACTAGCCTATGGTTGATCGCATCAACCATAACAAAAGAAGTTGTAACATCTGTTTTTTTAGTTCTCTGTCTAATGATCAGGTATGAGCAAACAGCAACAATGGCGCCAAATGTAACAGAAACAATAGGGAGTACAAACTTCAGGAAGTGTACATGAGTTGACCGAGGCTTGTCCAGGCATGGTGAAAATCCTAGGCGTGCAGCGCCACACAATCCTACATTGCCCATCAAAGATTGCAAGGTGATGTTTGAGAAAACACCTCCGTTTGGTATCTGACCTTCGAGATTATTGAAGGATAGGTTCAAAGTGCTCAGATAGGTTAAGTTGGCCAAGAATATTGGTATGCCACCTGAAAGATTGTTATAAGATAGGTCTAATGTTTCCAAACTAATTAAATGTTTGAATGAGTTTGGGATCAAATTGTTCAATGTGTTGTGCGACAGATTTATATAGGTTAAGAAATCAAGTTGTCCAAATGAAATAGGGAGGGTACCAACCAAATGGTTCTCAGAGATATCTATGAGTTCAATTGCTTTCAAGGAACTGAGATCAGAATGTAATGTTCCAGTGAGGGTGTTGTGAGATAGATTGAGTTGGACAAGGATACTTTGATTAAATAAGCTCACGGGTATGGCTGATGACAACCGGTTATATGATAGCGATAGGTACTGCAACGTGCTTAGGTTACTAAGGCTAGCAGGAATGGAGCCAGAAAAATTATTGTATCCGAGAGATAAGCGAAAAATACTTCTTAGGGTACCAAAAATTGTTGGGACTGGACCAAACATGCTATTCATAGACAGGTCCAACCACTGCAGATTCTCAAGTAGAGCAATGGAATCGGGGATCATACCGCTTATTTGGTTTCCGGAAAGGCTTATTACCCTCAACCTTGTCAGATTCGATATAGTAGACGGAATACTGCCCGTTAGGAGGTTACTATCGGCAGCAAGGAATACTAAATTGCTAGGGAGATTTCCAACGAGATCAGAAATGTACCCTGCAAAAGAGTTCATTTGTATGTTGAGTAACTGAAGCCGCCTGCAGTTGGAGAGAACAGCAAAGAACTCGATAAGCCGCCCTTGCAGATAATTGAATGAAATATCGAAGAGGTAAAGAAACCGGAGGTTGCCAAGGTTCCCAGCTACTGGTCCAGTCAGCAGGTTGTGTCCGAGTGCCAGGAAAGTTAATTGGGTTAAGTTACCAACGAAAGCAGGGAAGGGGCCTGTCAGATGATTGTATGAGAGGTGCAGATTAGTAAGCTGTGTCATCATTCCTAGCTCCACTGGAATCGTTCCATTCAGGCTGGAAAATGACAGGTCAAGTATGCTGAGCATGGTGAGATTGCCGAGGACACCCGGGATCGGACCGATGAGGTCATTTCCACCAAGAGAGATCACACTGAGCTGGGACATGTCACCTAGCCATACTGGCACATGATCCATGAAGAGATTTTCGCTCAACCAAAGTTTTTGGAGCTTCCGGCATCCTACGATTCCGAGTGGAATACGACCCACGAATCTGTTTTCAGATAGTGCCATCGCTTGGATCATGGGGAGGTTAAAGCTCTGGTTTCCTGGGATAGGTCCATTCAGCTCATTTCCAGTGATGTACAGCTCTTCAAGCATGGACAGGTTGAAGATGGTTGCCGGTACCGAGCCGGAGAGCTGGTTTATCTGGAAAACAAGGACTCGAAGCAAAGGCAAGGTGCCAATCCCGTCGGGTATAGGTCCTGACAGACTGTTGTTGCCCATGTTTATGTAGCTCATGGAGCTCGAGTTGCTGAACAGAAGGTTTGGTATAGGGCCACTCAAGTAATTCACGAATAGATTGATGTGTACGAGGTTGTGCAGCTTTTGCATCTCTGCCGGGATCTGCCCGGAGAGGTGGTTATGGTGCAGGGACAGGAACTGTAGCCTCGTGAGGTTTCCTATGGCGGACGGGATAGAATCCGACAAGGTGTTGGTGCCAAGGTCAAGATACCGTAGGCGACGCAGCCTTCCAAGATCCGATGGGATGGAGCTGGTGAGGCTGATGTTTGTGAGGTTGAGGACAGAGAGGAAAGAGAGGTTAGCGATGTGGGGGCTCATCTCTCCCTGTAGGGGAACGTCCGACAGAACAAGAGCGGTGACGCGCTGCCTGCGCCGGCTGCACGAGACGCCGACCCAGCTGCAGAAGGACACGTTCTCAGTCCAGTTGTGCAGAAGGATGCCGAGAGGGTCGGAGAGCTGGGCTTTGAAGGCAAGTAGCGCGGTGAGGTCGGTGTCATTGCTCGGCGATGGGGTGGAGAATACCATGGTTGTTACTGTGAGCAAAAAAGTGAGATGTATCACAAGGAGGGGGCTGCGGGGAAGATGATCCATGCTGATCGATGAGTAACAATGCAAGCTCTATTGTTTGGTTGTTTGGGAGGACTACCTTGCATTGAGGACGGATGGCTGTATATATATATATTGGAACCGGCCGTGTGTGGGACTCCGATTGAGCAGGTGGGATACGTTGATCAATCCGGTCACAAAACTTTTTTACTATCAGCTCCAACGCCACTAGAAAAGTGGCAAGACTATCACAAAACTTACAGAACCAGATACTTTATGGTAGGTCCATGTGAACATCAATCAATTGTATTGATATTCGTAAAGTGCAATGTCGTGCTGCCTAGAAGATCGCATATCTGGTCGGCACCAATCAGCATTTCCATTTTGCGCCCCTCAACTAGTGCCTATGATGGCGATTTACAAGGTAACAGTACAAACGAAGCCATATATTAAAACTTTCAAGCTAGCAGGAGTGGAAGTAATAATTAAGATTATGTAAGCGAGCCATGAAATATCTGGCATGTGTAAGTGTAACCGAGTTGAAACTGGTGAACATAACGTTTAGACTCTGCGCCTAACAACTCCTGCTAGTTACTCGGTTAATTAGTTCGCTCGACTTGATGCATCCACAGAAAAAATATATATTTGATATAGAATCTCTCAAATTTCAGTAGGTCACATATGTATCAGGAGTACTTACCGACCCGGCTGCTAGCTGAAAGCGAGTGCTTACCGACGAGCTCTGGTTTCTCCTCTATCACGCCTCACTAGGCCAACCTGAGGGCCAAGCAACCTGAGGGCTGAGGCGGTCGCCGCATGCCAGGGTTCCGTGCCAATCGTGGTGACTGGTGAGACCACAGGCGCCCCCCCAACATAACTGCAAACTTTTTTATTGACTAGATAATTTAATAATATATATTAGAAGGATATAATAAAAGCTTTGTTATATACTTTTTGATGACTTGGACAACAAAATCACACAAATTTATATTTTATCTTTGGATGAGCTCATTCACAGTGCAAAAATCCAAACAAATAAGCTACACTCAGTTATTTTATGGTTGAAACTCTTTGGACCGGCCCCCCTTGTCCATAATTTCTGGCTCCGCCACTGGGTGAGACATGCCGCCTGACGCCAGAGGAGGGAAGGCGGCAAGGAGGGACTGAGAGAACGCAGCGGGGCACGGCAAGGAGGAAGAGGAGTGAGAGACGGCGGTGGCGGTGGTTGGCTGGTGAATGCGTGGCGGCGTCACTCCTCCCTCCTTCGAGAGTGACGACGGCATGCCTAGAAAGCCCCGCATGGCCCAAAAAATGGACAGCCCAGGCCAAAATCAGGCAGGGCCAACAGCCCAGCATTAGGTGTAGGCCCACCAGATCTTTTTTTTCTCTGAAGGAAACTGGCAGAAGCCAGGCCTACTAGATCTAGCTGGAGGACTTCGAGCTTTCGATTCGGAATGCAAAACTGCAAAAGGGCAGACAGTTAAAATTTTGACTGGAAACAGAGTACACTTGTTTCATTTAGTCTAGTTACTAAATTTGCATCAGCACAATGCGACCATGTTAAGCCTGATGAAATTTCAGTCAATTATTATTGTTTTTTGAACAAGTTTAGTCAATTATCGTATGGTAGAGGCTGGAATCTAGTTCCATTCCATTATCCAAAAAAATTATTGTAGAAAAGACAAAAACACCCAAGCCCAACTGAACTTCAGAGCCATGGAATTGGTTCGGTTAGAGCCTCAGCAGAAGCCTCGAGCAAGTATATGTCAATAACATTGTTAGAGCCTCAGCAGAAGCCACCTTCAGTCTCGTAGTCCAAGATTTCCTGGTGCTTCTCATGCCTAGTAGTAAGCTAAAAGACTTCGGCTCTGCACGAATGCATCATGCTGCATGGTATGTGTGCAAGCATGCATGATCTGTCCTGGCCGCTGCTGTGTTTTATTTAGATAGAGAAAAGCAAGAAATTTTTGGAACGTACAACTCAATGTAGGAGGTGTGTCGATTAAGAGAGGTGGGAGAGTGGCCTTCATAAATAGACCAATTGTCTCTGAAAATTGTTAAGTGTACGAAGGTCCATCTACTATAGGCCCATATGATACTCTCTCTCTCTCTATATATATACAGCTATCTCCACTAAGGGAGTGTACTTCTTCTGTTTTCCTGTTCGTAACATGGTAACAAAGCAAGGTTTAGAGGCAAATTAGGGCTAATCTAGTCCTTAATCACTCAAAATCCATTTTTTTCTGGTCAACAGCGTGCCCTTCGTGTGTGCTGGTCGTCCGCCGCTCATCGGGGCTCATCGTCGGCCGTCTTCTTCTTCTTCGGCCTTGACTGTGCGCGAGTCTGCCCGCCTGGAGCCATTGACTCAGCTCCACTGCTGCGGTGACATGCTGCACTAGTCCTCTGTTCTGCGGGTCCTCTGCTTCAGCTACTCCGGTTATTATTCCTGCTGCTTGCTGCTCCTATAGTGTGTTCCGTGCTTTGGTGATTCTCTGGTATTCCTTGATCTGCTTTTCTGCTGCATGTCTTCCTCCTCGGTCTGATTGGCGAAGGGTCAGTGGAGTCTGCTCTATTTGGGTTTGTCTTCTGCTGCCCGTTGTGGATTGTGTCATCTGCTGAACTTTGCTGCAATATTGCTAGCGTTGTGTCAGAATTCAGAATAATGGCTCCTCATATCACAGCTAATGGCGCATCTTGTATCTATAGCTGCTGCATCTCGTAACATTGCTCCTCAGTCTTGGATTTTGGATTCAGGAGCCTCTTTTCATGTAACATCAAACAAGACTCAATTGATCGACCGCAAGCAAATTGTTGATGGCATCGCACAGCTGATGGTGCATCTTGTCATGTTACTCACCAGGGAACTTTTTCCTCTCCTCATTTTTATGTACCTGATATTTCTTTGGTCCCTCAGCAACCTATGAATTTGCTATCCGTTGGTCAAAGAGCTGATATGAACTGCTTCGTTGGATTTGATGATTTATCCTCTTTTATTCAGGATCGTAGCAGTGGGAGAGTTATTGGGAATGGTCATAGGCGTAGAGATTCTTATAACCTCTATGTCTTGGACACCTTGCATCTTCCTTCTACCGCTACTTCTGCTCGTGTGTCATCACCAACCTCATCTTTTGGCAAATGACATCATTGTCTTGGACATCTATGTGGATCTCGTTGGTCCACCCTTGTTCATCAAGGATGTTTGGGGCATGTTTCTACTGACTCTACTTTTCACTGCAAAAGGTTGCAAGCTAGGTAAACAGGTTCAACTTCCATATTATAGTAGCACTTCTTATTCTGCAAAGCCATTTGATCTTATTCACTTAGATGTATGGGGCCTTCACCATTGAGACAAAGGGTGGTCATAAACATTATGTTGTTTTTATTGATGATCATTCTCACTGTACATAGATTTATTTCATGAGACAATTGTGTTCCATTTATAAGTCCTTTGTTCGCATGGTTCACACACGGTTTTCTACACCTATTAGAGTTTTTTTTGCTCTGACTCTGGTGGTGAGTATTTGTCCTATGCTTTTTGACAATTTTTGTCCTGGTACTCTTGCTCAGCTCTCTTGTCCTGGTGCTCATGCTCAGAATGGTGTTGCTGAACGAAAACATCGCCATCTTATAGAGATAGCTCGCACACTTTTGATTTCATCTTTTGTCCCTTCTCATTTTTGTGGTGAAGCTGTTTCTACAGCTGTCTATCTCATCAACAAACAACCGTCTTCAAAACTGCTTAGCAAATGTCCCGGTGAAGTTCTTTTTGGTACCCCTCCGAGCTGTGATCATTTAAGAGTTTTTGGATGTACATGCTATGTTTTGCTTGCACCTCATGAGCGAACTAAGTTTGCTGCACAATCTGTTGAGTGTGTTTTTTCTGGGGTATAGTCCAAAGTATAAATGTTACTGGTGTTATGATCCTTCTTCGCGTTGCATACATATCTCTCGTGATGTGACCTTTGTTGAGAATCATCCTTTCTTTTATAAACCCTCTACTCAACCCTCATAATCCTCCTATTTCACCTAGTGATGATGCCAACATACCTTCTCCGTCCATTACAAATTCTTCTATTTCCATCATGCCATCTACACATGTAATGCCTTCATCTCCACCTCCACCACCTTCCCCTCCACCTCCATCACCACCTCCTCCACCTTTGCCACTTCACTTTTTTCCAAACCACCTATCAAACATGTTTTCCACCATCGTCCCAAAGACCCTACTGCTCTTCCATCTAGTTCTCCCACCTTGGAAGTCCTGATGTGCCTGCTATTGATACTTCACATAATAATACTGATGAGTCACATATTGTTTCTGATGAGTTAGAGGATGTTCCACGATAAAATCATCAAGGTCATAGTACTCTTTGTCCCAAAGACAAGTATGGTTTTCCCCATGTGAATGTTGTTGTTGATGAACCATCCACTTATCAGGAAGCTTCTTGTATTTCACAATGGCAGTTGGCTATGTCAGAGGAGCTTGCTGCTCTTGATCGTATAGGAACTTGGGATCTTGTTCCATTGCCATCACACACAGTACCTATTACATCTAAATGGGTATTCAATGTTAGGACAAAGTCAGATGGCTCTATGGAGAGATATAAGGCCCGTCTTATTGCTAGAGGTTTTCAGCAGACTCAAGGTCTCGATTATGATCAGATACTTGCCCCCGTTGCCCATATGACAACGATTCATACATTAATTGTAGTGGCTGCTTCTTCCTCTTGGCCTATATCTTAAATGGATGTCGAGAATGCTTTTCTTCGTGGTGAATTGACTGAAGAAGTTTCTATGCAACCACCCCCAAGTGTTGCTGCTCCCCTAGGATATGTTTGTCATCTTCGTCGTGCTTTATGTGGCCTTAAACAGGCTCCTTGTGCTTGGCATGAGAGTTTTGTATATGTGATATGGGCTGCTGGTTTTTCAGCTAGTGATCATGATCTGACTTTATTTGTTCATTTGTAACCGCGTGGTCATACTTTGCTTCTTCTATATGTTGATGATATGCTGATTATGGGTGATGATGAGGATCACATTTCTCATGTGAAGCAACAGCTTAGTGCTAAATTTTAAATGTCTGATTTGGGTCCTCTCAGTTACTTCTTAGGCATTGAGGTCAAGCAATCTACTAAGGGATACCATCTCTCTTAGTCTAAGTACATACAAGATCTTGTTGCTCGTTCAGGCATCACTAATAATTGAACTGCTGCCTCTAGCTTATCCTCCATGTCATGATTGAGGCCAAGGGACCCTATGCAGAAAAGAGCAGCGAACACTTGTCTGCCATGGCCAACTAATAATCCGCCCATCTGCCCTGCTATGTCTGCCATGGTCAATATTGAGGAGCATGTGACCAGCAGTTGGGTAGAGGTGCAAAGGCCAGAAAGACAATGTGAGGTAGCTATTCCGAGAACCCAAGTTGTCCAATACCTCCCATGCCCAACTAAAACTGACTTGGATCGAGCTACTGCACCGAAGCAAGCTGCATTGCTTGCATGCAACCCTGTTCATTCTGTCCATGAGTGTGTTTAGATAGTGAGAGAAGGAGAGGAAATTCTGTGGAGTGGGTATCAACTAGAGGAAACAAGTAAGGCCTCTTTAGTTTCAGTTTGATGCAGTGGCCACTGCACGTCCCATTTTTATGCTCCTCGATCGAATGGCGTGGCCCCACTTATTACATTCATGATAGTATGGGCTCAAGCATGCATCATATCTGATGATTCAGTAATTATGGCCAGAGATATGCTCTGCGGAGCATGGGCTCTGATTGCTAGTTTTCCCTGGGGCTTCACGGCAAGACTATACAAACATCAGGTGGTTCCAGAAGCTCTCGCCCTTCTCCCTCGTAAACCAATTACATGTAAAAACTGACCAACCAAAAAACAAGATATTGTTTTCATTCTATAGCCATTAAAATGATAAATTGTCACATGGGTGTCAACGGCCAAAATTGCTCCATGAGCTAAACATTCTCTACTCAAATTTTTCTCATTTTGCACAATTGAGTGATGTTGCCATTAACTCTGAATCTGAAAATGGATGGATTCGGAGAAATGATGACCTCCATTTTGGAGAGGGTCAGCTGACGCATTATACAACACGAGTTTTTGCCTGAGTTGGCGTCGGAACCTCCCTCATGCCTTTTTCATTGATATCTCTGTGGCATCGCCTCTGTATTGATAAATTGGACCTTGATGCTGTCAGCATGTGACCAGAGTTTGCTCGGCTATCAATTCAAGTTGCCAATGTTGCTGAGGACTTAGTCAGCCGTTGGATAGGGGGCAAAGGCTACCAAACCATTCTTGGCCAATTCCAAACATCATTCTCGTAGTCCAACATGTCCTGCAGCTTCCCATGACTAGTGGAGTAGCAAGCTAGCTAAGGCTTAGATTAGCACCAATGCATTCATGTTACATGGTGGCATGCATGGAACACATGTTGGCTTTTGTTCGATGAGAATGCAGAGTCTGTGGTGATATACAAACCTGGTGATCCAGTTAACTAGGCGAAATTTGACTTCACCTCGCCTCCAACTTAACCAAATGGCACCAAGTCACTCTCACGCGTGTGGAGCAGTTGTGTACTTTGGTTTTCAGTTTTGGCCCAATAGGACCATCAAGGTATTTTGCCTATTGCCTACACGGGGTTGGTGCATGCAAAAAAAAGTGCATTATTAAAAATAAAGTTATCGAAATCAAGGTCAATGTTTCTCATGGCACATGTTTATTATACTTACCATGCATGAAAGTTATGAGGTTCTTTTGGATGCTTTTATATTTAATTTCATAATAAAATCTTATTTTGCGCGAGCACTTCGTTAAGGACTTTTAGATTTTTATTTGCATGGGAAAAGACCAACAGTTCTGATGATTTTTCATAGATTTCTGAATAATATTTTGGGGATGAACAACATTATTGATAACTCAAATATAAGATACTTGGAAGAATTTTGAACTTTAAACCTCAAAGGTCATGATGTCAGATGGACCCTGTTTGATTTTTAGCATTCATTTCAATAACTACAAGATTTTTATGGCCCCATAGAGAAAGGACCATCAGTTTTGATGTTTTTTCACAGATTTTTGAATAACATTTTGGGGATGAACAACATTATTGATAACTCAAAGATACAATAGTTGGAAGAATTTTAAATTTTAAACCGCAAAGGTCATGATGTCAGACATACTAGTAAGATGGATCGTGTTTGATTTTTAGCATTCAATTCAATAATTACAAGATTTTTATGGACTCATAGACCCTTTGTTTCAGATTGACAGGTAAGAGACTACATCAATTGTCGGCATCTGCACGGGCTTCACATCTACTGTCACCATGCATGGTACCATATCGTATCCTCTTCCTCATGATAGGAATACTAATTATGCTAGTTTACAGCCCCTATGCAGCAAACAACATCCAGCACATGCTGTCCATGCCTAATTAATTCTTGCATATGCCCTGCATAATCTGACCTCATTGATGTTACAGGGCAGGTAACCTATGGTGAGATAGAGGGACAAAGGCTATAAAGAGACTATTAGCTAGCTCCTGCCCGGTTCCAAGTTGCCCAACACCTCCTGTTACATCCCATGCCTAGCTATGGCGACCGACTTTGATCTAGCTAGATGCACCGAAGCAAGATGCATGGCTTGCATGCAATCCTGTTCATTCTGTCCAAGGGTTTATGTGGTGGGTGTTTAGACAGAGAGAGAAGCAGGACAAAGCGTTGGAGTGAGAATGAACTCGAAAGTAACACCTGTTTGGCTTGTGTTTGATGATGAAGCAGTCACTGCACACATTCACCTTTTTATATACTCCTCAACTCAAAAGGCAGTGCCCCCCCCACTAGTCTTAGTTGCATAACAGGATGGGAAAAAGCATCATACATGATATAAGGCCCGTCTTATATCAAAAGACAAAGAGAGAAGCAGGACAAAGTCAGATGGCTCTATAGAGAGATATAAGGCCCATCTTATTGCTAGAGGTTTTCAGCAGACTCAAGGTCTCGATTATGATCAGAAATTTGCCCCCGTTGCCCATATGACAACGATTCGTACATTAATTGCAGTGGCTGCTTCTTCCTCTTGGCCTATATCTCAAATGGATGTCAAGAATGCTTTTCTTCATGGTAATTTGACTAAAGAAGTTTATATGCAACCACCCCCAAGTGTTGCTACTCCTCGAGGATATGTTTGTCGTCTTCGTCGTGCTTTATATGGCCTTAAACAGGCTCCTCGTGCTTGGCATGAGCGTTTTGTATCTGTGATATGGGCTGCTGGTTTTTCACCTACTGATCATGATCCGGCTTTATTTGTTCATTTATAACCATGTGGTCGTACTTTGCTTCCTCTATATGTTGATGATATGCTGATTACGGGTGATGATGACGATCACATTTCTCATGTGAAGCAACAACTTAGTGCTGAATTTTAGATGTCTAATTTGGGTCCTCTCAGTTACTTCTTAGGCATTGAGGTCAAGCAATCTACTAAGGGATACCATCTTTCTTAGTCTAAGTACATACAAGATCTTATTGCTTATTTAGGTATCACTGATAATCGAACTGCTGCTACACCTATCGATTTTCACTTGCAGCTTCCTCCCACTGATGGGGTACCTCTTGAGGATCCCTCTCGATATCGACATATTGTGGGTGTAAGGTCCAAATGGCTAGAGGGGGGTGAATAGCCTATTTAAAAATCTACAAGCTTCACTAAACAACCATGTTAGTATAAAATATGGCTAAGCTAATTCTAGCACTAGCTCAACTATACTATGCACGCCACCTATACAATTCTAGTGAAGCAAGGCTATGATCTCTAATACACACCAACAAGACTAAGTCACTAAGCTACTTACTCCTATGTGATAAAAGCTACACTAAGATTAGTACAAGAAAGTAAAGAGCAAGTGACTTGATTCTTATACCAACGATATAGAGAAGTAATGCACTCGAAGAATCAATCACAATGATCAACCACAAGAGAAATCCTCGGTAAAGAGATGACACAAGATTTTTACCGAGGTTCACTTGCTTCCCGGCAAGCTACTCCTCGTTGTGGCGATACACCCACTTGTCGGTTCGTGAGCTAATCGACTATCAAGAGTCGAGCCCTCGGTGGGTGCCGCACAACCGCACACAAGATGAGGATCCTCCAAGCCACGAGCTCCACTAGAATATCCAATTCGCGAACTCCCGCGGGGAAGGATCAAGAACCTCTTACAACACTTGGTGAGGGCTCCAACAATCTCCAATTGTGAGCTCAATCACCTCCGCTGCTCCAAGTCGTCTACTGCGTCGGGAAACACGGAAGAGTAACAAGAAATCCACAGCAACTCGAAGATCAAGTGCCTCTAGAATGCAACTCTCAAGCAACGCACTTGAATCTCACTCAATCTCACTCAAGATGTGCAATCATGCAAAGAGATGAGTGGAGGGGTTGTTCTCTAGCTCAAAGGATGTCTCTAGGTCTCAAAATGTGCAAGAGTTTTGCCCAAACCCCGGCCAACTTCTATTTATAGCGAAGGGGTACGCAGCTAGCCGTTACCGGATGACGCAGTTAGAAACGTACTGACCGGACGCACCGGTCAGGGTGACCGGACGCGTCTGGTCACTACATGACAAGCGTGAACAGCGCGCGTTAGAAGTTACCGTTGTCGTGACCGGACGCGCTCTAGCATTTGACCGGACGCGCTGCACCTAACGTCCGGTCAGAGTCCAGAGAGCTCCCACAGTGACCGGACGTGTCCGATCGCACGTGACCGGACGCGCCGCGCGTCCGTCGGCTCTACGACCAGTTCTGCCCCTCTGGGTGCCTGACCGGACGCTCCGGTTCCGTGAGGGACCGGACACGCCAGTTGGAAACCCTAACACTCGCGCGCCTGACAACTGCTGAGAACTGACCGGACGCGTCCGGTCAAACCGCGACCGCGTCCGGTCACCACAGTGACCGTCGTTTGCCTATGTTTCTTTTCTGACTTCCGGCGTAGTAGAAAATAGACATTTCACTTTCCCAAAAAACGCCAAATCCCAAACCCCTCTCTACCGCTTAAACTCTACCGTCTTTGCAAATATGCTAACACCACCAAGTGTACACCACCATGTGCATGTGTGTTAGCATTTCACAAATATTTTCAAGGCGTTTTGTTAGCTCTCTACTAGATCCTAATGCATATGCTCAAGACATTGGTCTAGTGGTACTTGATTCCCGAGCTAACCGTGATTGCCCCTCTTGATAGTAGGCTATGTATCCTACACCCGGTCAATCACTTCTCTACTCATCTTAGACCGGCAAAAGGAAAACCCTATGGTTATACCTTTGCCTTCGCTCTTAGATCCTTCTCCTCCACTTTATTATCAAGTCCATTATTTTATGTGCATCTCCACCATGATCATCATGTCATGTCCATGCACCATCTCTTTGTGATCTTGTGGCCACCACTCCTTGCCATACACACCTTCATCACATGTGTTGCTTATGCCTAACTCAAAACACTTAACACATGGTATTAGCAACTTGGTGTCATTAATTACCAAAACCAAACTTGGGCTTTCAGTGGGCAGCCTTGTTTATCTCACTATCACTAGGCCTGATATGGCCCATGCAGTCCATATTTTGAGTCAGTTTGTTTGTACCCCAACTTCCATTCATTATGGACATTTACTTCGTGTACTGCGATACTTGCGGGGGACATCATCTCAGAGTTTATTCTATGCTCGTGATAGTCCGCTTCAGCTTCATGCTTACTCAGACTCCACTTAGGCGAGTGACCCAACAGATCGTTGTTCCATCACTGGATATTGCATTCTTCTGGGCTCTTCTCCACTTACTTGGAAGTTCAAGAAGCAAGCAGTTGTATCTCATTCTAATACAGAGGCAAAATTTCGAGCACTTGCTACTACTACTGCAGAGATTGTATGGCTCCGATGGTTATTGGCTGATTTTAGTATTTCTTGTGATGTTGCCACACCTCTTCTATGTGATTGTATAGGAGCCATACAAATTGCAAATCTTGTGAAGCATGAACTAACGAAGCATATCGGCGTCGATGCCTTCTTTACTCGGTCTCATTGTCATCAGAAAACCATTGCTCTTTAGTATGTGCCCTCATAGTTGCAATTGGCTGACATTTTCACTAAAGCACAGGCTCAGAGCAACATCGGCTTCACTTGATCAAACTCAATACTTCAAATCCTTCGCTTCCACCTTGAGTTTGAAGGGGATTGTTTAGTGTATGAAGGTCCATCTACTATAGGCCCATATGGCCCATATGAGACTCTCTCTATATATACAGCTATCTCCACTGAGAGAGTGTTCTTCTGTTTTCCAAAGATCCTCTGTAACCTGAGGTTCGTAACAAAAATCACCATGTATTTCTGGAGATGGGGATACTTTTTTACCACCTTTGTAAATCATTGGGTTGTCTCCTAACTAAAATCAGTTTGTCACAGTGACCTTTTTTAAAACATCTTTTTGCACCTGTGTTGTATTATTATTACTAATTAGTAGTAATTACAGACATATTTTGAACATTAATTAATCCTCAGATGGCATGCTAGAAAAAGATATACAATGCTTTGAAACATAAAAACAGTGTTGTGACCAAATTAAACATGACAGACCCTTGAGCAGTATCATTGACAACTCCATAGTGAATCAGTGACAGATATAAAACAGAGCATGTCGCATTTATCATCATTGGGTCAGGTCCTTAGTACGACCCATCACGTAATTATAATGAGTAAAAATTAACAGACAGTAACAAAGCTTGTCATTACAATGTGTTTAATTGACGTATCTGACCCTAGCCAGTCACTTGTAGCTCAATAAAAAAAAGTGACGTGCTTCATGCTTCCTCCTGCATTTTTACTCGGCGTACACTGATATATATTAATGACCTATTCGTGCTCGTGTGTCCCACAGGTGAACACTGACATAGTACTAGTTGAATGCAACAGAGGAGATGCAAGAGTGATGAATGATGAGCCAAATTCAGGTAAATGAGTAAGCTAGGGCATACCTTTTTCCTTGTGCACGGACGCAGCATGCTCTGATTATCCATCGTCTTGGAAATAATTGACAGTCTCTGATTATCCATCGTCTTACTATGCAGCATGTAATCAGTCATTAGTTAGGTTGTCACAAACAATCTGGTGTAATCGATGGCTGTGTCAAAATAGAAAAAAAAATCGGACATGCATGGGGCACGAGGGCAACGACGGTGCGTTTCACTTTCACTTGAGTAAAGGCCAGCAAGATACTGTGAGCTACGTGCTTCACGGAAGCAAGTTGCATGGCCTGTATGCAGCCCTGTTCTGTCCAAGGTTTTATTAGTAGTAATTGAAGACCTAGAGAGTGTTTAGACAGAAAGAGAAAAGCAGAGGAAATTTGATGTTTACACAATTTTCTTTTTGATGCAGAAATAATAGCAGCACGTCCCCCTTTTGTGCTCGTCATCAAATGGTGACAGTCCCCGGCCCACTGGTGAAAGGCTCAGGGTGGGCCCGAAGCGTCACAAATGAAGATTGAATAATCATGGACAGAGATATGCTGCTCTAGTGTCAGAGCCTAGGCCAATTGATGTTATTTACTGTTTGCAGTTGCAGCAGCTCTCTTCTCCCCCATGATCATGAAACAATTGCACTTAAAAATTGACCAAACCAACACAACGCCTTGTTTAGTTTGCCTCAAAGTTCTAAGTTTTTTCACACTCTCTCCATCACATCAATTTTTAACCGCTTGCATGGAGTATTAAATGTAGGTAAAAAAAATAACTAATTACACAGTTTAGTTGGAAATCACGAGATGAATCTTTTGAGCCTAGTTGGTCCATGATTGGACAATATTTGCCAAATAAGACGAAAGTGGTACTATTCATCGGGTTGAAATTTTCTTCAATCTAAACAAGGGCCAAGTTACACAACCTCATTAGTTGCCAATAAAATGATATACGAGATCAGTATGGATACAATAAATTGACAACAAAAAACAAGTTAATGATCTTACTCTCACAAAGTGCATTGTGGTGCATCCTTGGAGTTTGGTCCTTCTGCGGGAGCCATCATGCACTTCGCCTACAACAGAGGTGGGTACTAAGGGTGCGTTTGTTTGTCTGGACCTGCCGGGCCACTGTGCCCATGGGCTGCAACCCGGTCTGTTTGTTAGCTTGGACGCGGTTGGGAGCCTGGCCCACACGGTGATTAAAGCACCCCTCAGCCAGGCCGCGGGGAACAGAAAACTTTTTCATTCCGCCCGGGCTCAGCCCAAGCGGGTGAAGCATTTCTGTCACCTCCTCCTCACGTCGTCTTCTCCAGGAGCTTGCGAACCACCTCCCCAGGGGCGCCGCCTGTCGTAGCTACTCCGGTTTGGGCCGATCTGGGTGGCCGTCTAGCTACTGGCCGCCGTGGACGTAGCCACCACGAGGCCGCAGGCAAGCAAGCCATAGGGAGGGGGTGCCGCCGCCACGCAAACGCAGGCCGCCGCGGCGAGCACGCCACGGGCGCAGTCGAAGCTGAAGGTCTCGACGGAGTCGATTAGTGCGTTGGCGTCCTCGAGCTTTGGCTGCCGCCGGGGCTGCGCCCGACGCTGCCATCACAGACCGCCTCGCCGCGAACCTAGAGCATCATGGAGTCGCTGGGGCCCCAGGCCGCGGGTGTGGGCGCCGCGCAGGCCGCCGCTAGCGACAGCATCAGGGAGACCATAAGTGCCGGCTGCCGGAGAAGATGTGTTGGAAGAGCCAGACGAAGGAGGCGGGCATCTCGGTGTGGACGCGCACTAGGACGCCCTGCAGGTCCTCGTAGAAGAGCACCTCCTCCATTTGCAGTGTGAAGCTCTGGAGCTCCCGGATTATGAGCACCATCGAAGAGAAGGCGCGGCCCACTGCAGTGCACGCGGACTCGCCGGCGCAGTCGATCAGCCGCTCGTCCCACTGCCCCTGCTCCAGCTGCTTCCTCCGCTTGAGCATCCGCAGGGACAGCGGCAGCCCAACGCTGCTCGCGCTCCGCTCCACACTCGCCGGCCACCAGCAACCGGTGCCGACGCCCGGGTGCTGCCCCGCCGCGAGCTCCTGGATCTTCCTCAGGAACTCCTTGTCGTCCCCGCCGTCGCTCTAGACGGCCTCGGGCCTCATTGCTTGGAGCTGGAGGTCAGATCTGCGCGGTGCTGCTGCTGCTGCTTTCCGCCGTCGCCGAGGGGCTCAGGTACCTGCACGAGTACGCAGCAAGGAGCTAGGAAGAAGAAGATGTGGTGCAGCTGTTTACGCCAGTAAGGTGCTCGATGAAATGACAATGAGGTCAGGAAGAAGAAGGTATGGTGGTAAGGTTACCTGATTCCTGATGCAGGGTAACCATACACATTGAGCCAAGCAAACAAACATCATCCCACCTCCAGCCAGCCCCTACTTCGACCAGGCAAACAAATAGACCCAATCGCACCTCTTGGAGCTGTCTCCAGCTAGCCAGGGACTGGTACCCGCCGGCCACCCTAGTCCAGGCAAACAGACAGTAAATAATCCATGTTTTTCGGGCCAGATTTAAAAAGCCTGGATCATTTTGAGCCAAAATATTGTACCCATCACCATCCCATGTGCAACGTCGACTCGTTATTTTCGGACCAAAGCTTAAATTTGAGTAGGTTGGCCAATAGTTTTCAGTATGAAAATAAGTTAGATAAATACTCATGCTGAGAAAAAATTTGGATTTGTATTTCACTATCGAAGCCTTATCCATGCCTTATTCACTATATAGGCCTGATAAGCTTGGACAGGGCCTAAAATGCTCAGGTCTAGCACAAACTATTGGTGAAGCCCGTGGACTTCACCCACAGAGGTAGAGTTGTAGCAACGACAAAATGAAAGTAGAAGAAACACTCTATCAATAGATGCCACTTCATACATAGTAGCACATTTTTTTTTTGATAAAATACATAGTAGCACATTATTTATAGCTATGCTATTATGAGTACTTAGCTTTTTTGCCCTTATCTACCTGTACATACGTGTGAGTACTCTTTTGTCCATTCAGAACCCAAGAATGTAAAGCCAAGTCCGTTTGGACATTAAGAGATTGCTGCCGCCTTTGCATCCTGCGGAGTCCTTTGCAACTTGGCTCACTGTTGCATTCTACAAAGCGTGGCCGGGAGTCGAGCTGCTGGGACCACGCCTCCAACAACCGGACATCATTTGTCTTTCTGATGATTCCATAATAAAGCCCAAAATAGCAGAAGTCTAATTTGTGATTCCACCAAGGAGTTGTTTACACACATGGACAGAAAAGAACTTGGAAGGTTCTCATTTGATGCCGACGGACCGAAGAGCTGATATGACACGAGCTTGCCAGAGTCGCCGAGAGTCCCTATCGCCCATCTTGTAGCGCCACCTCTGGTGTCAGCCCCCAGATCTGATCTATGTATGGCACTTCAGAAAATTAGTGACTCTACATGCAAGAAAAGTTCATCTCGCAGTTTTCTTCCCGGCGGCCTTGCTAATTCTACGATCTGATTTTCAGAATCTGACTGTGCTGGTTTGTCGAATCTCCTAACCAACCATTGGTTAGAGGAGCAAACCTGCCATGACCCAAGCTGTCCAAGAGCTCCTGATACTTCCCATGCCTAGCTAAGACTTCATTCGATCTAGCTGCACTGAAGGAAGTTGCACGGCGTGACAAGAACGGGCAGAGGACACTTGCCTCCGTGCCCAGATAATCCTTCCATATGCTCCGCTGCATCTGACGTCGGAGCATCTCTATAATACTAAACCTGAGCCAAGCTCCGGCCTCTTATTGGGCCACGTCGCCCCATTTCTCGCAGCCGTCTGATTCTACTGCTCAGTTCCATCAAGCCATCCACTTAAGCACTGCTGAGCTAGCCTTTCCCGAGCATACTTCGGCTGAGGGCCTCGCTTTCTTTCCCCAAGTGCCACGCGGCGTTGCTCAGTCCCTGGCAGGCTGGCAGCTGATCCTGTACCTCAAGCTGTGTGTATCCAGCTAGCCGGCCAGGCTTGTTGTGATTTGTGATGCAACCAGCTATTTTGTGATGCAACCAGCTATTTGATCCTGTACCTCCGCTGGCCAACCACGTCCGTTACAGTCACCATTGCGTCTGCCGAAATGGCCTCTGCCTCGTTCGTGTGGACTGCAACCACGCCAACGGCGACCCACGTAACGGCCTCGAGAGCACGCCCAAGAGCCCATCCTTCGAGTCCAGTGAAGCAAGCTCCCTTCCTCCTCTAGCTTCTTTTGTTTTTCTTTTCAGCGAATCTAGCTTCTTTTGTCTCATGTGCTTCCATTTAATTTCTCCTTGGTGGTGGCATTGCCGGATTTAGTGTTGTTACCAGTTACCACCGCCGTTCTCCATGATTTCCGCCACCTCAAGCTGTGTGTATCCAGCTAGCCGGCCAGGCTTGTTGTGATTTGTGATGCAACCAGCTATTTTGTGATGCAACCAGCTATTTGATCCTGTACCTCCGCTGGCCAACCACGTCCGTTACAGTCACCATTGCGTCTGCCGAAATGGCCTCTGCCTCGTTCGTGTGGACTGCAACCACGCCAACGGCGACCCACGTAACGGCCTCGAGAGCACGCCCAAGAGCCCATCCTTCGAGTCCAGTGAAGCAAGCTCCCTTCCTCCTCTAGCTTCTTTTGTTTTTCTTTTCAGCGAATCTAGCTTCTTTTGTCTCATGTGCTTCCATTTAATTTCTCCTTGGTGGTGGCATTGCCGGATTTAGTGTTGTTACCAGTTACCACCGCCGTTCTCCATGATTTCCGCCACCTCAAGCTGTGTGTATCCAGCTAGCCGGCCAGGCTTGTTGTGATTTGTGATGCAACCAGCTATTTGGCCAACCCCCAATTTGTTCTGTTTGCCTAAACTGGGCAACGACACAGGGCTCAGGCGGCCAGACCAGCTCATTTCTGTTTACAACATGTTCCGTGAAGAAGATTGCACGGTGAAGCTAGCTACTTAGTCCAGGCATGCATGTTAGTACTTGTGCATTCAAGATCTTGTAAAATCCATAGGAAAAAAAAAACTATAACTCCAAATGACTTGAATTTTTTTTCTTTATCCCTGTATTGTCATGTTCTCTAGATTTTGAAAATATATAAACTTGTGAAACACTTGTGAATCCAATTTTATTCACCCACATTAGTGATGCTCTATCTGTGGAAACATCACTGATACCCAACTCACAATGCTTATATGATACTAATATTGCCTAACATGTGAACACCGACATACTTAATGAAAAAGAACTGTCCATATATTTTTTGTTCTTTGAAGAGTATATAATTTATACCTTATATAAATTATGATCTTTTTCCCAACTACATATTGAATCTGTTCCATTGGATAAACAATTAAGTTTACAAATTATTCAACTTTGACTGTCGTTGCCCTTTTTATCCCTACTTAGTGATTGCACGTGAAGACATTTGAATCTGTTCCTCTAGTTCATTCTGTCAAGAGTGTGAGAGGTAAGCAATGGAAATTTTGTGTAGCAGCACAGCAGGACATAGAAAAGGCGTGGAGTAGGGATGAACTAGAGGAAAAGAACTAATGTCTTCACGTCCCCTTTTTATGCTGCATGATCAAATGGTGGTGGTCCCCACTTGTCATATATGACAGCAATGAAGCTTAGGCGGGTTAGTACTATATTTGGGCTTCTCGGCAATATATAAAGATCAGGTGGTTGCAGCAGCTCTAGCTCTTCTCTCCCTTGTGAACCAATTGCAGTTACAAATGACCAACCAAACAACACCTGATTTTTTTATCATTCTATATTTTCATTAAAATGATACAAGGTCAATTCAGATAAATTAAAATTGACAATACAAATAACAGGATAATGGACTGCTCTCTTGATTTTTGGCCGCTTCTTTGGCAACGAGTTGGCGTTGAGTGTCGCCCGAACCTGTGTTTTCCGATCTGAAGCACATGAGGATGACCGAGATGTTGAGGTTGAGCTAGTGTTAGCAGCAGACGTTATGCATGTTTGCGATGGAGCAAACCTCTTAATATCAAAAGTGAAGGTTTGAATAACAACTCGGAAGAAGAATACCAATCCCACTTAGAATGAACCATGACCACATGACACGAAGAGCAGATCACAAACCACGAAATAACAGAAAAAAAATCCATGTCTGAAGACTTGAGCCAAGGAGTTAATGAAGGCAGCAGAGCTCAGGTTAGTGTGACAACCTTATTAATTTATCCTGTTATCATGTGGTCAGAGTCTTAGAATGAAAACAGTGATGCTCTCGCTGATGTTTAGGACACATTCAGCTGTTGGATATGGAGGCAAAGGTAACCTAACCATTCTGGGCTAGCTTCCACTGATGTCCTGCTGCTTCCCACGCCTATTAGTTTTTTTTAACATAATTCCCAGGCCTGGTAGTAGTAGCAAGCTAATATAAGACTTGGATCGGGGTTGGCAATGTTTGTGGGAATGATTTCTAATTATATATAGTGGCAAGCAGGCAACTACACGCCGGTAGCTGTTTTAGACACTTCAGACTGAAAGAAGGTAGAAATTTACGTACAACTTTAGGACAAGCAAATAAAGAGGTGGAGACAGGAGAGGGGATGAACTAACTCAACATAGGAGGAAGAACTAATGATAGTACCAGTTATGGTTTATTTTTTGTAGGATGCAGCAAGCAAGCCGTTGTACACCTTCACCTTCTATATTCCTATACTATATACTATACCGGTCTTGTCAAATGGCCTGTGGTAGCCCCCATTTGTCATGCCATGGCAGCCAGGTTGGTCTAAGACGTCATCCATTACCAAGAGATACTGATAGGCACTAATATTAAAGGTCCAGTGGGGTGATAACATCACCACAGTGGGCACTAATATTAAAGGTGCACTCATATTAGAGCTCTAGCAGGGCCCCTACTTAAGCCCTCAAAACTAAATTTGAGGCCAGAGCCAAAAAAAAAGAGCTCCAGCAGAGGCTCTACTAGACACTCAGCTTTAAGGGGGCCTTCAAATCTCCCCCTCGTCCCTTGTTCATGGAGTCTGGAGGGAGCCCTCAAATGACAAATGTTGTTGTTTCCTTTCCCATGAGCACACGGAATCCATCTCCACCATCTCCGTGAGATCCTACGATCCCGATGGCACGGCTCCCCTCCAATCACGGCGGCGAGATCGCAGCCAGTTCCAGGCGAGGTAGAGGTCGCGGCTAGGGATCCGAGCCCTGGCTCCTCTCGCTCGGCGAGTTTCAGTGACGCACCAGCGAGATCCGACGGTGAGGTCGTGGTCATGTTGCACTCTCTTGTCGGCGCTGCTCGTACTTATGGCCGGAGATGGCGAGATCACAATGGACCCACACTCGTGGCTGGAGCTTCCTCCACTAGCCTCCACTAGCTCATGACGGACCCCGATTGAAGACGCAATGCGACCTTGAGGACCCCGACGGAAGATGAGATGCGGGTCCTCTTTCTCTGTCGGGGATCTCTTCTTCGTGATGGACCCCGACCAATGAAAGACGTGAGATGCGGCTCCTCTTCCTCTGCCGGTGCCCTCTTTCTCACGACCAACTGCGACAGAAGATGATGCGGGCGAGGAGGGTATCTCAATTGATATAGCGAGAAGGGAATAATAGGTGGGTCTTATATGTCATGGTCTATTAGGATGAATTTGAGGGCTCTCATTTGAGAGCTTCTGTTGGAGTAAATACAAAAATTTGGGCCATCAAAAATGAGGGGAGCCCTCAAATCAAAAGTAGGGTCTCTGATTTGAGGACTTTTGCTGGAGATGCTCTTTCTATAGGAATGATGAGTGAGTGAAGAAGAGCAAAACAAAGGAAAGCTGTGGTGCAGCCGTGTAGGAGGATGTGTATAAATATTTTCAAATGACAAAGAGCCCACCCTCATCATGCACAAGGATTCCTCTGCCCATCAATGATCGATACACCGAGTTCTTTTTTTTCACGTGCCACCTTTTTTTTGAAAATTTAACTTCGTTATTGATAAGATTATTTGTAAATATAGACTTATAAAGACCTCATAGAAAAGGATCAAAACACTCATTTTTAGATTAATAAAAACACTCATTTATATTAATAAAAGCAACATGGGGAAACATCAGAGGCCCACCACTTAAAGTGAGTATAAAAAGCTACTATTGGTAATGAAGCTTGTCACTATGTGTTTATCCAATGGGTATTACCTTAGACCAGTCTCAGTTGAGAGTTTCATAGCATTGTTTCCAAGAATATCATGTCAAATAAAATACAATGAAACTTGAATGAAACAACCACTCTCAATGTGTAGTTCATTCTAGAGTTTCAAAAACATTTAATTCTATGACTCATTTACGAGTTGGTAACTGTGCTAGGAGATTTTCATAAACATTTAATTCTATGACTTGTTGCTCAATAGAAAGGTGATGGACTTCATTATATTCTTGGTCCTCGTTGCCGATATTAAGAAGCCATACGTGCTATCGGTCGCATTCCATAGGATAGTACTAGTGGAATGAACAGTGTAATTGGAAATGTGACGATGAGCTAAACTCAGGTAAATTTGCACACCCTCAGTTTTACATTTTGCAATTGTTTTTTGGAGCACTATTTGAATTGAACCAAGCAAGTGCCTAGCAATAACTAACAAAATGTTGTCTAGTCTTTCTTTATTTCCCTATCTTCTTTCACACACAAAATATATGCAAGCGAAGTTTGCAGGCACATGCCAGTGTCAATGGCCTTGTTTTGATATTTCTACATACAGAGCGAATCTGAAAACGAGTAGACTTTGATGAAATAGTCACCTACAGTTTGGAGAAGGTCAGCTGATGCATTCACTGAGACAGCGTGAAGAACGTGATACGACATGAGCTCATCGGACTCACGTCACAGTCTCTCTCTCACCCCTGTCTCATCGCTGCCGCACGGTACCGTATCGTATCTTCTTCGTCATGGTATGATCTCATCGCGCGCTGTATTTGACATTGCTGATGTTACCGAGCACGTAATCCAACACCTCCTGCTACTTCCCATGCCTAGCTAAGACAATTCGATCTAGCTGCACCAAAGCAAATTACATGGCTTGCAGCAATGTTCCTGGGGTTTGTCTGGAGGCCAGTTCTAGTAGCAACTGAAGAGTGAGTGCGTTTAGACAGAAAGAAGCAGGGCGAAGGGGTGGAGTGGGAGTGATATGGTGCCATGGCGGTGGAGCCAAAACTTAGTATAGGTGCAAAACTTTCTACAGTTCTGTTGTGGTCAGGCACACTAAGGCAACCAGACAGTGTAGCACACCAAGAGAAACATGAAAGAAATTTGTGGTTCATTTTGTACACAACTGAATGACTACTTAGTAAAACGGGTGGCCAGGAATGGATGCAACACAGCTGCAAAGGTTCCCCTTTTATAAGCCTAATATATGGCTATACCGCTCATGTCAAATGGCCTGCCGCAACACCCCACGTGTCATACTCATATACAGGACAACCTGCCGGGCCTCGTAAATGACTAGTAATCATGGCTAGAGAGAGTGATCGATAGGCATCTGGCGGGTTATTCAGACTGCTGCTTTGATGATTCACAGAAAGAGTAGGAATGCTCGCTGGTTGTGTGTAGTATCCTTGGAACCTTGAATATTTGGGAAGAGAGGAATTGGTTTGGATATTAATTTGGGAGGAAATGATGTAGGAGTGCAGGAATCACTTTGGAATGGCTTCTGTCTTGGGACTTGGCAGAGTTTGTTGCTTACAGCAAACTGAACAAAAAGCTGCTGGAGATGGACAGGGTTCATTGGAACCACATATAGATTAGCCCAGCTTGAACTTATCAGCCATGTTATAGTGTTTTTCTCTCACAACAAATCAGCATCAGCCAGCTTATCAGCTACAGAAACAATCAGCCGAACAGGGCTACGGCAAAGCCGAATTAAGATGTACGTGCACTAAGTGGTTCAAGCAATTATATATATGAATATGACTGTCCTGCTAATGGTTGCCATTCCTGAGCATGCATGGTAAACCACTAGAGAAGAGCTGTAGAGTCCGTGTTTAGGAATGCCGTTGACACGCACTGCACCCAGGTTGGCGCCTATTGGTGATGTCGACCAGTTTGTTTTTGCGTCAAATGCTTTGCTTCATTACATTATGATGATCAGCTAAATTCAGGTAAATTAGCTAGAGGTGATGATGAGCTAAATTCAGGTAAATTAGTAACCTAGCGCATACCTCCTCCTTCCTTAAGCATGCACGCTCTTAGTTCGACCATACGCAATTTTTCTTGGGAGCACAATTTGAGGTGAAGCGTGAAAATGCTTGGCAATAATTGAGAAGCACAGTCTCTTTTTTCATTTGTCCATTGTCTGTGTTGTTGAATCTGAAAGATAATGGACTTTGTTGGAATAATCACCTTCTTTTTGATTTGGAGAGGCTCAACCCAAGGATGGAGCAGAGAACGTGATTGAGTGTCATCCCACATGTTAGCTTATCCTCCATGTCATGATTGGAGTACTAACTATACTACTTTGCAAGCCAAGGGACCCTATGCGGAAAAGAGCAGCAAACACTTGCCTGCCATGCCCAGCTAATAATCCTCCCATCTGCCCTGCTATGTCTGACATGGTCAATATTAAGGAGCATGTAACCTGCAGTTGGGTAGAGGTGCAAAAGCCAGAAAGACAGTGTGAGGTAGCTATTCCGAGAACCCTAGTTGTCCAATACCTCCTGGTACTTCCCATGCCCATCTTAAAAACGACTTGGATCTAGCTACTGCACCGAAGCAAGTTGCATTGCTTGCATGAAACCCTGTTCATTCTGTCCACGAGCATGTTTAGATAGTGAGAGAAGGAGAGGAATTTCTGTGGAGTGGTTATCAACTAGAGGAAACAAGTAAGGTCTCTTTGGTTTGAGTTTGATGCAGTGGCCACTGCACGTCCCATTTTATGCTCCTCGAT
The DNA here is from genome assembly GCA_038087645.1 of Saccharum hybrid cultivar R570. Lineage (NCBI taxonomy): Eukaryota > Viridiplantae > Streptophyta > Magnoliopsida > Poales > Poaceae > Saccharum > Saccharum hybrid cultivar. The sequence goes on along the minus strand of JAQSUU010000664.1, from coordinate 1,368,754 downwards.
CGAATGGCATGGCCCCCACTTATTACACATTCATGACAAGGCTCAAACATGCATCATATCTGATGATTCAGTAATAATGGCTAGAGATATGCTCTGCGGAGCCTAAGCTGATTGGAGGTTTTCCCTGGGGCTTCCCGGAAAGACTATACAAACATTAGGTGGTTCCAGCAGCTCTAGCTCTTCTCCCACGTAAACCAATTACATTTAAAAACTGACCAACCAAAAAAACAAGATATTGTTTTCATTCTATATTCACTAAAATGACAAATGGTCGGTTCGGATAAATTAAATTGTCACATGGGTGTCATCGTCCACAATTGCTCCATGAGCTAAACATCCACTACTCTAATTTTTCTCACGTTGCACAATCGAGTGATGTTGCCATTATCTCTCAATCTGAAAATGGATGCAGCTTGATAGAATGATCACCTCCATCTTGGAGAAGGTCAGCTGATGCATTATACAACTCGAGCTTGCCTTAGTTGGCATCGGAGTCTCTCTTAGGCCTTTTTCATTGATATCTCCGTGGCATCACCTCTGCTATTGATAAATTGGATCTTGACGCTGTCAGCATGTGGCCAGAGTTTGCTCTGCTATCAATTCAAGTTGCCGATGTTGCTAAGGACCCAGTCAGCCATTGGATAGGGGGCCAAAGGCAACTAAACCATTCTTGGCCAATTACCAACATCGTCCTCGATCGTAGTCCAAGATGTCCTGCAGCTTCTCATGACTAGTGGAGTAGCAAGCTAGCTAAGGCTTAGATCAGCACCAATGCATTCATGTTGCATGGTGGCATGCATGCATGGAACACATGTTAGTTTTTGTTCGATGAGAATGCAGAGTCTGTGGTGATATATTAACCTGGTGATCCAGTTAACTAGGTGAAATCTGACTTCGCCTTGCCTCCAACTTAACCAGGTGGCAGCAAGTCACTCTCACGCGTGTGGAGCAGTTGTGTATTTTGCTTTTTCAGTTTTGGACCAATAGGCCCATGAAGCTATACATTTGGCCTACTACCTACACAGGGTTGGTGCATGCAGGTGTGTTATTAAAAATAAAGTTATTGAAATCAAGGTCAATGTTTCTCATGACACACGATTATTATACTTACCATCATGCATGAAAATTATGAGGTTCTTTTGAATGCTTTTAATTTAATTTCATAATAAAATCTAATTTTGTGCGTGCACTTTTTTAAGGAATTTTATATTTCATTTGAGCACAAGTGCTGAAATTTACATGAGAAAGACCAACAATTTTGATGATTTTTCTCAGATTTTTGAATAACGTTTTGGGGATGAACAACATTATTGATAACTCAAATATAACATACATGGAAGAATTTTAAAATTTAGACCTCAAAGGTCATGATGTCAGAGAGATAGCAGTAAAATGGATCACATTTGATTTTTAGCATTCATTTCAATAATTACAAGATTTTTGTGGACCCATAGATCCTTTGTTTGAGATTGACAGATAAGAGACTATATTAGTCATCGGCATCTCCACGGGCTTTGCCTCTACTGTCACCATGCATGGCGCCATATCGTATCAGCTTCCTCGTGATTGGACTACTAATTATGCTAATTTGGAAGTTTAGGGCCCCTATGCAGCAAAGAGCATCCAGCACTTGCCACCCATGCCCATCTAATCATTCCATATGCCTTGCTTAATCTGAACTCACTGATGTTACAGGGCATGTAACCTACAGTTGGATAGAGAGATAAAGGATAGAAAGACACTATTAGCAAGCTCCTGCCAGATCTCAAGTTGTCCAACACCTCCTGTTACATCCCATGCCTAGCTAAGACCGACTTTGATCTAGCTAGATGCACCGAAGCAAGATGCATGGCTTGCATGCTATCATGTTCATTCTGTCCAAGGGTTTATGTGGTGGGTGTTATAGCAGTAATTGAAGAGCTATAGTTTTTAGACAGAGAGAAGCAGGACAAATCGTTGAAGTGAGAATGAACTCGAAACAAACACCTGTTTGGCTTGTGTTTTATGATGAAGCGGTCGCTGCATGTTCACCTTTTTATATACTCCTCAACTCAAATGGCAGTGGCCCCCACTAGTCTTAGAGCCTGTTTAGTTCCTAAAAAGGGAACCCAAAAAGTGCTACAGTACCTGTCACATCGAATCTTACGGCACATGCATGGAGTACTAAACGTAGACGAAAGAAAAAACTAATTACACAGTTTAGTTGTAAAATCACGAGATAAATCTTTTGAGTCTAATTAGTCCATGATTGGACACAAATTGCCAAATAAAACGAAAGTGCTACAGTAGCCGAATCCAAACATTTTCACCAACTAAACAAGCCATTACTTGCAGGATGGGACAAAGCATCATACATGATAATCAAATAATTATGGCTAGCTAGGCCGATTGCTGAGCAATAGTGAAGTAAATGGCTACTCATGAATTTGAGTATATATAAGGGCAGCTCGTGTGTGTTTCAAGATGGTGCCAAGAGGAGAGAGAGGCAGGCAACTAACACCTGTACATGAAAATCAAATATATATTATTATATATTAATGAGGCAAAACATTTCCCTCATTTTTTGTCCACCTCCCCTAACTAACCGTGAGGAAAATGGTAATATAGCACATACAGTCCAAATCAATTGCAAATCGAAGAAATCAGCGTGAGTCCATCTCGCCTCAGAGTCTGTGTCCAAAACAAATTCCAAACTAGAGGGAAAAAAGCATAATCAACAAAAATCAACAACATGGATTCATAAATAAGTTTCCAAAAAACAACACACATCTAGGCAAAACAAGATCCGGAGTCCGGATCTATCATGGTGGAGAATACATCTATATGTATTAGTAAGGGGATATAAAGGAAGCAAGCTTGAACATCACATATTTAGAACAATTTTTTTCTGTCCACCTGATTTTCGCGTGCCATGTAAGTGAGGAAAGAAGTAATACACTTTTTGGTTTTACAACAACTAGTTTAACAATAAGTTTGAGACGAAAATGGGTATATTTCAACGTTGGATGATTTTTTCTAAATTTAATCCACCATATGTGCCGACAAGAGAAAATTGCAAGAGGAGCAAATCAAGGCTTATCTTACACCATCTACATCAAGATCAAATGGAAAGCATGGACCAAAGCAAAGATGACCATGGACGAAATCGGTGAGTCCTTCTATGTCATCCTAAACGGGCTCGATCAAATCACCAGAGCTGGGCTCATCATGCCACCTGCCCAAGCCACCAATCTACGGCACTGCCCACCGATCATGCCGCACACCTGACCTTGCAACCTGCCCGAGCCGCAGTCAGGCATTGGATATCCTGCTAGAACTGACATCAAATTCTCGTAGTCCAAGATATCCTGCTGCTTCGCATGCTTAGTAGCAAGCTAAGAATTTGATCTACACCGATGCATGTTGCATGACATGCATGCAACCATGTTGTGTCCAGGCCTGGGTTTGCATGATTAGGCCGCTGCTGCACATCTTGCACTTTTTATATTCCTATGCATATGTACCGCTATACAGCTCTTGTTAAATGGCTGGTGCCTGGTGGCAAGCTCCGGACCACTTGTCATACATGGCAGCTTGATGGGCCCAAGGCATCATATATGACCAATAATCATGGTGAGAGACAGTGACTGATAGGCGTCCAACAGGGTGATAATGATAACATCATTTATATATGAATCCAGCATTGTGCGCGTTGGGACCGCTTCACTCTGTTTTGAAGATTTGCAGAAAGGGTAGGAATGTTAGTTGTGTTAATTTATCAATCCTTGAAAGCTTGAAATCCAAGTTGAAGCATCGATGCTACATGTCAGTGAAATCATTTGCGAAACCTCGCTACACTGTGGCTAATCCTGGAATGAAAACAACAGTGTCGACCTGCTCTGCTATCAGAGCTCGAGTTGCTGATGTAGCTGCCAACAGCGTCCGTTGAATAGATGGACAAAGGCTATCAAAACATTCTGTGCCAGATCAACCGGTTGTTGTGGTAGACCAGGATGTCCTGCTGCTTCCCATGCCTAGTAGTAGTAGCAAGCTAAGACTTGGATCTACAGCAATGAAGGTCGAGTGTTCAGACAGGGAGAAACAACAAAAGTGATTTGTGGTACATAATGTACAGCTGCATGACAAAGTAAAATAGGTGGAGAGGATGCAGCACGTCGCTGCACACCTTCCCCTTTTATATGCCTATATGGCTATAGCACTATTGTCAAATGGCCAGCGGCAGCACCCATGTGTCATATTCATACAGGAAAGCAGGCCTGCTGCAATTATCACGCCAGAGTATTGATACATGATAGTAGGCATTTGGGCTGCTTTGATGATGTGCAGAAATAGTAGGAAGGCTGGTTGTGAGTAATATCCTTGAAAGCTTAATTATTTGGTAAGAGTACGTGGAATTGGTTTGGGCATTTGTGAAGAAATAATGCAGGGTTGCAGGAATCACTTCCTTGGGAATGGCTTCTGTCTTTGGAAAGTTCGTTAATTACAGCAAACTGAACAACAATCTGTTGGAGATGGACAGGGTTCATTGAGACCGCATATAGTTTAATTTGGTCAAGAAAATCAAATTAAGATGCACGTGCAGTAACCAATTCACCCAATTGCATATTGTTGTGCTCAAGGTTGCATTCATGAGCATAACAAATTTGTTTGTGGATGCATGTTATACCATCAGAGATGAGCTGCAGAGTCCACATGTTTAGGAATGTGTTGGTGATGTCAACCTGTTTGTTTTGTGTCGAATGTTTGCTTCATTACAATGTGATGATGAGCTAAACTTAGGTAAATTAGTAAGCTAGCGCATACCACCTTCCTCGTGCATGCACGCTCTTAGATTGACTGTCTGCAATTTTTCTTGGGAGCATGCACAGCATGAGGTGAACCAAGCAAGTGCTTGGCAATAATTGAGTGCATGCGTAGTCTCTTTTTTCATTTCTCCATTGCCCTATGCATGCAAAATATATAAATGCAAATGAAGTTTGCAAATACAATGGGTGCCCGGGTACATATCGGTGTCAGATTGTTAGTGTAGGGAATAATCAACTCCAGTTTGGATTGGAGAGGCTCATCCCAACGATGGAGCAGAGAGCGCAATACAGCACAAGCTCGCATCTTCAGAGTCTCTCTTGCCCCGCTCTCGTTGGTGTCGCCTGTAGTGTAGTGTCATCCTGCAGGGGTAACATATCCTCCATGTCATGATTAGAATACTAAGTATGCTACTTCTTAAGTTTAGATCCGCTTTGCAGCAAATTTCAGTTGACATTTGCCATCCATGCACAACTAATCCTCCTATCTGCCCAGGTGAATCTGATCTCGCTGGTGTTACAGAGCATGCAAACCGCAGTTGGGTAGAGGGGCAAAGGCCAGAAGACCATGTATGCTAGCTCTTCTTATTACTGAAGTTGTCCAATACTTCCAGATGCTTCCCATGCCTTGCTAAAACTGACTTGGATCTATCTACGCGCACCTGACCCAAGTAGAATGCCTCGCTTGCATGCAGCCTGTTCTATCCAAGTGTGTATAGACAGAGAGAGAAGGAGAGGAAATTTTGTGTAGCGGGACAATGCAAAGGTGTGGAGTGGGGATGGACTAGAAGGAAACAACTAACACCTGTTTGGTTTCTATTTGCTCGATGAAAGGGCCTCGGTCCCCACTTATAATACATTCTTGTCAGGATAGGCCAAATGCATGCATCATACCTCATGATAGAGTAATTATGGCCAGAGATATGCTGCCGCAGCAGCGGAGCCTTGGCCGGTTGCTGGTTAGTACTTTCTTTGGGCTTCATGGCAATATATAAAGATTACGTGGTTGCTCTGCTCTCTTCTCCCTCATGAATTGCAGCTAGCCTGCAGCTTCCTAAAACTTGGCTCCGCTTCTCCCTCATGGTACTGCAAATTAAAAGCATACAGCTAGTACCATGGAGAGAGCAAATTAAAAGACCACATCACACCAGCAGCTTCCATGGTACTGCAAGTTAAGAGCCCAAAGTAATTAAAAGCCCAAAGAACACTGGTAGGCACTTCAATTTCCTAAAAAACTTTCTGTTGCGCTCATCACTTCTATCATCTTGCCTGCCCAGATAGTCTTACCCTGCTGCCTTTATCAAACAAATAAGTTTGAACTGTGCGATCAGCAGCAAAGTGCTGTTACATATTTTCCCTTGAGATTATTGCTGCTGCTAATACGTTTCAGTATCTAGTACTACAGCCAGCTCTTTATCTGTTGTCGCAGGACAAGTGGTGCCACTTCCAGTTTCAAAACCAACGTGTTGCTTCAGACACATAGAGCAGTTACTATTAGAAATTGGACTGAAAGCAGAGTATACTTGTTTCATCTATCATCTACTAGTTAAATTCACATCGGTGATATAATATAAGCGAGAGACAAGTGATGATATTCTAAGTCATCAAGTTACTAAATTTGCATCAGCACAATGCAACCCTGGGAAGATCGATGAGTTTTGGATCTATTATTATTCTTTTGAACAAATTCAGTAAATTATTAAAGCAAACAGGAAACTGCACACCAGCCCAGCTGAACTTAAGAGCCATGGAACTGGCTCTGTTAGAGACTCAGCAGAAGGCACAAGCAAGTATATGTGAATAACATTGCACTAATCTATCCCGGCCCCAAAATAAATCACACTTTCAAACAGTATGTTGTTTGTTGAAGGAAAACCCACATGATTGAGGGAACAGTCATCAACTCAAGCATATATAGTATCGAATTCTGCTGGACAAAAATCCAAAGATATGTGGATTTAATGAATTTAGAGCATAACTTTTGCTGAAAGAGAGGACTAGCACCTTCAGCATCATTGGTCATTATTACAGCAAATTGAGCCAGTAAGGCAAATAAGCATCTGGTCTACTAATAATAACTCAACAAGCCCAATCCGTACTACCACAAGTGATGCTGCAGATTCAGAAGAACCAATAGCAATCAGCATGCATCAACATATTATCTTCTGAAATAAAAATAATAGTGACAATTTTTCGAAACAACAGCCAGCTCTGCAGTTGGATCCATGTAACCCAACTGGAGACCGTGGTGCCAGCTGACATTGTAGGCCATGTGTCAGCCTTGCATTTGGCAATAGCGACAGAGGCATTAGGAGAGCGCAGATCCCAATTCCCACGCGCCATATGAACTTTCATATGCCGTAGCGGAGGAAGCCGGAGCAATGCACCTAGATGGTGGCGGAGTTACCGGGAATGGACGGGAAGTAATCATGGAGTCATGGACAGTAACTCACGGGTTAATAATTAGCTAAATAGAAATAAAGGGTCCTCCAATAACCAGATGTATATGACTAGTAGCATGTAAGTGTATCTCATAAAGTGACATCATTGACCTTTTTGATGATTTCATAATAAGACCAAAAATATAAGAAAGCCAACTTGTGACTGCGATGTCCACCAGGGAGTTCTACACACATAAGGTTGATGTTTAAGTAAGAAAAGAAAACTTGTCACTAACATGGAAGGTTTTCTAATGTCTTTTAGATTCTTGTGTGCTTGGATCTTCTTGGTTTGCAGACCATGTGTTGTTGGACTGGTACCAATATCTGCTGGATCAACTCCACAGTGTTTTGGAGTCAGCCTCAGGTTTCACTAGACTCTTCCTTGGTGCCGATGGAGCGACGAGCTGAGATAACATGAGGTTGCCTAACTCGCTGTCACAGTGTCCATGCCCCTCTCAGCGTCTGGTGTCACCCCTCGTGCAACCGACATCCTCCTCATGGACAACTAAGTATTCCACTTCAGAAAAGTAGTCCCCCCAGGCAAAAAAGAGCATCTAGCACTTTCAAAACTGAGTGTGCTTTTTTTACGAATCATCTAACCAACCATTGGTTAGAGGAGCAAACCTGCCATGACCCAAGTTGTCCAAGAGCTCCTGATACTTCCCATGCCTAGCTAAGACTTCATTCGATCTAGCTGCACTGAAGCAAGTTGCATGGCATGCAGCCATTTTCTGTCCAAAGGTTTGTACTGTGGAAGTTATAGTACCAATTGAAGAACTAGCTAGTGCGTGTGTTTAGATAGTGATAGAAGCAGAGGAAATTCTGTGTAGCAGCGCAACAGGACAAAGGGGTGGAGTAGTGGAAATGAACTCAAGGACAAAGAACTAAAACCCATGTTCGGATTGTGTTTGATGCAGTGCACATTCCCCCATATATGATCCTCAAATGGTAGCGGCGCCACTTTTCATAATGATTGGATTGGCCTAAGAATCATACCTAGTGATTGAATGCTAGCTCCCATTGTAACTTTAGCTCTTCTCCCATTGTAAACCAATTACGCTTAATAATTGACCTACCAAACAACATCATATCTAATTGTTTTCATTCTATAGCCAATAAAATGGTACGCATTAAATTGTCGAAACAAATAATGAGTTAATGACCATACTCTTACCTCACACTTTTGTCACATCCAAAAAGAAAAAAAAGGAAACCATGCTTGTGGAAGGTGTTTCAGTATAAATAAATATAACTAGAGAAAAGAATAAAAGTAGACAAACTAGTGTAGTGGAACTACACTACAAATAAAGTAAAGGGAAATAAATTTGACGTGGCTACCTTGAAGGTCACCAGGTCATTATGGTCAGCTTCATCATTATGGTGCTCATGGGTTTCTTCATCAGCAGGAACCCAAAACAAATCCAAGCCAAAAATTTGGCCTTTCTCTATATATTACTTCAATGTTTCCCTGTCAATCATCGAGGGACCTATATATGCAAAAAAAAAAAGTAACTGGTTCTGGTTTATTCACACCCAAGATCAAAATTTCCCCAAACTCTTTGTGGATTTTTTCGCTACTTTGGCAATGGCTTCATTCTCCACATCTTCGATTGGCTTCACGTCAATAAGTGCCCTTGTTTCTGATATGAAGCAGTAGAGGATCCAGATTTCGAAGTTGAGCTACCCGCTAGCAGTAGACATAATGCATGTCTACGATGGAGCAAACCTCTAAACATGAAAAGCGAAGGTTCCAACCTCAGAGGAAGGCAACTAATCCCACACTTAGCAGAATGAGTCATGAGAACAGCAATGCAAATAGAATATCATGCCATGGAACGACAAAAAGAAAAATTTCTTGTTGTCGGAGCTCTCAAGTCTGAGGTAAGGAGTTAGAGTGAAGGTAGCAGAGCTCAGGTGTTGCAACCTTCATTTTTCTTATCATCATGTGGTCAGTCTTACGGTGAAAACAACAAAGTCCATCTGCACTGCCACCAGAGGACCAAGATAGCGGTTGGATAGAGGGACAGAAGCTACCAAACCATTCAATGCTAGCTCCTACAGTCATTCTCCTAGTCCAAGATGTCCTGCAGCTTCCCATGTCTAGTAGTAGCACTAACACTAAGGGTGTGTTTAGTTGGTTGTAAAGTGTGTGTAAAGTTCCTGTAGCACTTTTCGTTGTTATTTGGTAAAATTTATCCAATCATGGACTAACTAGGCTCAAAAGATTTGTCTCGACATTTACAGACAAACTATGCAATTAGTTATTTTTTTACTTACATTTAATACTCCATGCATGCGTCCAAAGATTTGATGTGACGGGGAATCTTGTAAAATTTATGGAATTTTGGGGGAACTAAACACTGCCTAAGATCTCTGCACGATGCATGAATGTTGCATTGAATGCATATGCAACAATGCATGTTTTTTCTCAGACGGCCGGAGTTGGTGTGTTGAAATTATAGTCGCAAGGCAACTAGATTGTCTTTTGCTTATATAGAGGCATGCAAGAAATTTTGTTCGATGCAACAGGTTGTTGCGCACCTTCCCCTTTTATATACGGCTATATCAGTCTTCTTGATATGTCTGGCAGGCGACAGGTCCTACTTGTCATTATATTAAATTATTTGTTTCTCATGGGGTCTATGTGCCAATTATATACTCGTTTGTTAAATGTTGTGTGTACACGGACTTCAATTGAGAGTCACGGAGTTCTACAAGGCCCACGGTCTCTGAAATGGCATTTCATCGAGCTGGACCTAGTGGGCCTGAGCCTATGGCCGGCACTAATTTTCGCTAGGTTACCCGCTATTTGGGAAATGTCAGGCTTTCTTGGCCCGTGGCCTGCCATTGCACCCTCAAAGCAAGCCTGAGGTCGACTAATGCTGCCTTCTCTTCTATTAGTGTAGTTTAGACACATTAAAACTGACAAAACAAATAACAAGGTGAGCGACCATACTGTTACCAAAAGTAGATTATGGTGCATCCTTAGAGGTTGGTCGTTTTGTGGGAGCCATTAGGCGCTTCAGCTACCATGACTTGGGCTAGGTTGAAAAAAGGCCGGTTTGTTTTGGGCCAAAAAATTGTGCCCATGACCATCCCACGGGCTCTATCGAGCCATTATTTTTGAGTCAATCATAGGTAGGCCGGCATGTTTGGGTTAGGCCTAAAATGGTCAAGTCTAGTGCAAACATTGGTGAAGCCAGAGGACTTCACCTGTAGTAGTAGTCTTAGAGCAACTCCAGTGGAGTCCCTAAACAGGCCCCTATTCTAATTTATAGGAGCTTATGAAAAAAAAACAACTCCAGTGGGCCTCCTACTTGGACTCTCATTTTAGAAGCACTCCCAAAATTTAGTTTCAGACCCCCAGGAATCGGAGGATCCTATCCTCTCCCTGATCCCTCCCTCTGCCGCTCCTCTTCCCGCACGCGGCCGCCCTACTCCCGCCGCCGCGGTCGCCGCTCCTCCACCGTGCGGGAAGAGGAGCTCCCGCACGCCGCCGCGGCCCTCGCCGCCCTCCCGCCGCCGCGGCCGCTGCTCCTCCCCCGCCGCTCCTCCACCGCCGCCGCGACCGCCGCTCCTCCACCGCCTATGGACGTCAGCGCGTCAGGAGGATTCTCTAGAGGCGGGCTGCCTCCCCGTCCGACGGCGTCCACCACGTGACGTCGTCCTCCGTTCGTTGCGCCGCATTCCCGTCCTGCCACGTCGTCTTCTCTCGACGCCAACCTGCCTCGTCGCCAAGAACATCCTTCTCCCGGCAGCGACAGCGGTGGCAGGATGCCTTCTCCCGGCGGCGGCTGCAGTGGTGGCAGGATGCCTTCTCCGAGCGGCGGCGACGGCATCGGCGTACCTCGTCGGCTCCCCAACGCCCAACCTCCACTAGGCCCTCGCGCGTTGACCTTCACAGAGCCTCACGCCTCCACCTGGGACGCTGGCAGAATCACAACATCACCAGCAGAAGTCTACGAGGTCGCCGACGACGACTTTAGCCCCAACCATTGGACGCCTGACTACTCGGTGAGTTGAGCTTTCTTGAGTTGACCTTGTCAATCGCAATCCGCATATCATTTGTTTCTGACATTGTCGCACTGATAAAAGATAACATGTAACTGAAGCTATGGTAAAAAATGATGTCGGGATCATTACTTGAAACAAGGGCGCCATTGTCTTCATTATCATATACTACAGCAGCCTTGAATCCAGCATCCTGTGCATTTCTAACTTTGTCATCGAATTGGCAACCACCTCTTATAAACCAACGCAAGATTGCTATTGACATGTACAGAGACCGAGCCTTCAATCGCTTTTGTTCTCAATGGACTGCATGCATCCATAGGCTTCACAGCATAAAGGACACCATTTACACCTGAACCTTTCACTGCTGGAGCTGCAGGAAGGTAAAAAAAAGGTCAATAAGCATTGCATTAACCAGATAGATTGGTTCAGGCACTAAAGTAAAATTGTACATTATGGATCATAAAGATACAAGACTGATGCTACTATATAAGAAGAAACTGGAAGAGCCATCTAACTACCGGGGCTAAAGGGAAGAAAAAAAAGAAGAAATCAACCCATTATTCACTGATCACTAAAAATAGGGCAATTTAACATTAAAGAAAACAGAACATAATAACTACGACTAATTGTTCGTTTTAAAAAATAGCTAATTAAGAATGTGCTGGAATGTGTTTTTGATGTATGAGTTTCTTATACCATTTTTCATCTTCTTAATATAATGATAAGCAACTCACTTGTGTGTTTGAGAAAAACAACAGCTACTAGCTTTGCTTGTGTTGCCAATAGAAAACAAGATTACTATTGACATGTACAGAGATACATGAAGATAGTGTAATAATGTGTAGCACTTACTAAAAGTTGCCTTCACATCATCGAACGACAAGGTAGTGTTGTTCGCCATGAGTACAACATTGGAAGCTCCCAGCTGAACCATGAGGCAAATCATCAGAAAGAAACAAAGGGGAAATTATGTCATTCCTCATGGACATGCCATCTTGACAGAACTCTGATCCTTTGGAGCCAGCAATTGAACAGAGGCACTAATGCCTGAGTACCAGGTCGAAAGCACCTATCACCTAAAACACCTGCAATCATACATTACTAACATCAATAAACTTGAAATTAAAGAGCGGGATGTCCACATGCAATTTGCCTTGGAGTTTCTCTGATGTACATGCAATTAGCAATGAGATCAGACTGTGGGGTGGGGGTATAGCTGCTGCAATCTCATAGTAGTTGCTTGGAGAGGGAAACACTGATTGGCAATGCTCCCTGGTGGTGTGGTGTCAGCTGGTTATTAGCTTGGCTTTGTGCTGGGTCTTGTGGTATATATTAATACTGTGCTATGTATTTAATCATTGTGCGTGTATATAGCTTATTGAAGGTATGCATCTGGATGTAGTTTGCATGGGAAAACAGAAGGGTCAATTGAGAAGAATATCATATCAGAGGTTTTGATTTTGTTGATTTTTTATGTGCTCTATGCAATGCATGTAGTATGTAGTTATGTTTATGGCTTGGGTAGGCCTTAAATTTATTGACTGATAATGAACTGATGCCTGGACACTGTCACATGGACAAACTTGTGTGCAGTAATTTTATGATGCCTCGACTGATGCCTGGACTAGCTTGTGTGCAGTAATACCTCATATAACTAATTTGATGAGTTTTTCACAATGAGCTAGGGGCCTATGATTACTGAGAAACATGACAAGCATATGTCTGAAACTTTCATGTGGATGATGATCAGTTGCATATTTCAAAGGATCAGTAATGACTATGATTACTTTCATTTTTTAGAACTTCAATTCTGTTCTATGACACATGTACTTCATTATATTTCTTTGCAGCAACCAAGGGCTTCAAGTGCAGCAGGAACTGGATATTTCACAAATATTTTGACACAGGAAGAGGATGATGATTTGGAATTGTTGAGGCAGCAAGATGCCACTCCGAGTACCGGCGGCAAATCCAAGCGAGGCAGCAACTACACTAATCTTGAAGATATCCAACTTTGCAAATCTTGGATTCATATCAGCAATGACCCTATCACAGGAAATCAGCAGCCAGGAAAAACTTATTGGGAGAGGATCGCAAATGATTTCCACAAGAACAGGGACTTTGAGTCTGATAGGACTCCCAATTCACTCGAGCATTGCTTTGGGATCATACTAAAGGAGTGCATGAAATTCCAAGGCTACTACGAGGAGGTCGAGCGTCGTCATCCAAGCGGCATTCCACACCAAGAGCATGTAATTGATCTTGCACTTGGTTCATCCCATATCTTGTCATTGCTATATATCTAATCATGTACTTGATCTTTGCTGCAGCTGCTGGAAGCCCAAGCAAGGTATGCCAGAAAAGCGAACGACAAAAATTGTCAATTCGAACATTGCTGGCTCACGTTGAGGCACACTCAGAAGTTCGAATCAACGCTTGAAGGCAACAAGAAGCCAGCCAAGTCCAGAGAGCTCAGCCTCCCGGTAGGAAGTGAACAAGAGGACGATGAGTCAACCGCCCAAGGCCAAGAAAGCTCCTCAATCCCTTCTTCCAAGAAAGCCCGACCTCCGGGTAGAAAGCAATCCAAAGAGAAGCTGAAAAAAAATGAAGGAGATGACGAGTATAAGGATATGATGCAAAATTTGTTGGTAATGAAGACCGAGGAACATATGATGAAGAAAGAAAGGTGGGAGAAGGATATGATGCTTGAGCAACGCAGGCTTCAGATGGAGGAGGAGCGGCTACAGTGGGAGCAGGAACAATAAATTATGTTTTGTGATTTGACCACCATGGACGATGACCAAAGGGCATACGTGAAGGCGAAGAGAGCGAAGATTGTGAAGGCGATGAGTGCTAGTGTAGGCGAGATGGCTAGTGGTGAGAGTGGAGTGTAGGTTTGGTGAGAGTGGAGTCACTTATATCTGGTAGTGGTAGTTTTCTTATGCTACTGTTATCATTATCAATGGCACTGCAATCAGTATTGTTCAGTATATGCTATGCTATCAGAGATGCTATATGTGTTATCAGAGATGCTATATTTGATTAAATATGTGTTATCATTATTAATGCTATATGTGTTATCATAATGATTATTGAGATCTCCATTAGCTTATATGGTTGACTTGAGAACATGCTTTGTTTATGCCTGATTGTGATGGCCTATGCTGCCATGTATGGTGTTGCCACAGGCCTTGCTATTTCTGCCATGTATCTGGCTGATGTGTGTGTATCTTGTATGCATCAATCTAGAATCCAAGATGGTGAAAGGTTCATCATGATGTTTATTGGACTTTCTTTTCTACATCCTATTTGGAACAACTAGAGCAGTGTTTATATATGAACTTCTTGTTCCAGTCACAAAGCACGGGAAGATAGAACTTTAACAAGACCAGAGGTATTTTCCAAGCTCCGTGTATATACTGTCTGTTAGCTTGAATGTATAGGCCAAGAACTTAGAGATAACATTGCAAATATTAAAAATGCTCGGCAAAATATTTACCAAATTATGTCCATGTTCATTTTATTGGTAAAAAAATAAACTGGGCAAAATGAGAACCTTCTACAATTCCAGGTTTCAGTAGTACACATCAGTTATGGTGTTTTATTCTTTGTTACAGAGAAGTATTTTGATAGACTGTGAAGATCGGATTAAGAGCCTCCTTGCAGCTCTGTATGAAAATTACAAGTCACTAGATGAACATTCTCCAACTGGCTTGTCAGATTTATTTGGCCCCATAACATATTCTGTTGCACCAGCTTTGGCACCTGCTGTTTAGATATTCAGTGTACTGCATGACATTCTCTCCAAAGAAGCACAAGACATACTTAGGAACTATTTGCAGGTATGGTCATTTGAAATTACAAGTCACTGGATGAACATTCTCCAACTGGCTTGTCAAATTTATTTGGCCCCATAACAGATTCTGGTGCACCAGCTTTGGCACCTGCTGTTCAGATATTCAGTGTACTGCACGATATTCTCTCCAAAGAAGCACACGGCATTCTCTTCAGCAATGATCAGTAACATGTGATAGATCACGATGAAACTACATTTATGGTTTTACACGTATGGTCATTTGAAATTATCCAATCAATCCTGGTCAGAATAGATATATTTAGTCCAATTAGAAGACTACACTGATGTAGTCCAATTTGAAATTATTTACTTGTTATGGTTATGGTGCAAAATTACAGTCAACAGAAACAAAATCTATGATGTAGTCCTTGTTTTCCATTGATTCCCTTTCAAAGGCAATAACATAAAAAAACTCTTTTACAGATTGCTGCTTTAAAAAGGTGCAGGAGGCATATGATCGAGACAGATGAATTCTTATCAAGCAATAATGACAGCCTTCTTACAGACCCTATGACTATATCTGCTGCATATATTCTATAATTTCAGCTAACTACCTAGAACTATGAATTGCCCACAAGTGCTCTACAAGGTCATCACGAAGTCGCTCATGTGAAGACCTATCCTCAATCTCATCGTGTATCTTCAGGAAGTCCTCTAGTACAAGAGGATTACGGCATTGGTAGTCCACAGGTTGCAACACAGGGATACCCTCCTGATGGTAGTTAAAGTCATCTTCCTCATCTCGCTCATCCTCAATTATCATGTTGTGCAAGATTACACAAGCTTGCATTATGTACCATAGATCTTCCTTGTGCCACATTCTTGCAGGACCCCGCACTATTGCAAAGCGAGCTTGGAGTACCCCAAACGCTCTTTCGACATCTTTCCTCGCTGCTTCTTGAGCCATTGTGAAGTGGGTTTTCTTGTTGCCCTATGGTCTTTGAAAAGCTTTGACAAATGTTGCCTAGGCTGGGTATATCCCATCAGCAAGATAGTACCCCATTGTGTACTTGTTTCCATTGACCATGTATTCCACTTGTGGCGCCATCCCAGAAGTCAGACTTTGGAAGAGTGGAGAGCGACGCAAAACATTGATATCATTTAGTGAACCTGGAAGGCCGAAGAATGCATGCCAGATCCATAGATCTTGTGATGCAACGACCTCAAGGATCATGGTCGGCCCATCTTCTTTCCCTTCATATGCTCCTCTCCAACCTACTGGGCACTTATCCCATTTCCAATGCATGCAATCAACGAAACCAAGCATACCTGGGAACCCTCTTGCACTATTAATTGCCAACAGCCTGACTGTGTCCTGGGCATTGGGGGCCCTCAAGTATTCTTCACCAAAGACCTCGACGACAGCCTTCACAAAATGCTTCAGACACTCAATGATGGTGCTCTCTCCCATCCTCACATACTCATCCAAAAAGTCAGCCGAAATACCATAGGCAAGCATCCGAACGGCGGCAACAACCTTCTGTATGGGAGAGGCGCCAAGAGTTCCGATGGCATCGGGCTTCTGACGGAAATAGTCATCATGAGACTCCACTGCATCCACTATCCGCAGAAAGAGCGACCTGGACATCCGAAACCTCCTTCTGAAATGTCTCTCACTGTATACACACTGGTCCGTGAAGTAGTCCAGGTAGATGCGATTGTGACCTCCCGAAATGTCCCGTGGCACTTTGCGGCGACCCGGCAACGACCCACGAAACTTTTTCTTGCGCTTGTTTCTCTTGGAGCCCTCAAGAAGACCAGCAATGATGAAGAGGTCGTCAACATCAGATTCATCCTCTTCACCCACCATCGACGAACTCTAGTTCGAAACCTTGACATGAAAGGTCTCTCACTGTATACACACAAGCCAAATTTTCCTTTCCATGAAAGGTCAATCAATTCCATGTCACACGACACCGAACTAGAGTTGCCTGGCTCTATATGCCTATGCCAAAGAGACACAAGTCGCACTAAAGTGAATCACTCAAGCACTCAAAATCACACCCAGCTCTCAAGATCTTTTCTTGCTTTCTGAGCAGTGAATTCCACATTCAAACTAAAGGGGCCGAATCTACGCCCTTCAGAAGGCAGCATCCGTTGCTCCAAGAACCCTGATGCAGAGCATAGAGTGGGGAGGATAGCGCAGCGCTAGGGGCCGACGGCTGATAGCTGATCCAGCAGCGAATGGGTAGTACCTTGATGGTGTGGGCCTGGTCGGCGGCGAGGGATGCCTTGGAGAAGATGTCGTCATCGACGAAGACGGCCTTCCGCTCGAGCAGCTTCTGCAGCGCATCCACATTGGCGCCGAGCTCCCCTAGGTTCCCGATCGCCGCGCTCCACCGCTCTCCCGACGACGAGGACGCCGATGGCGCCGGACCTCCTGACGAGGACGAAGGAGAAGGCGACCCCGATCGAAGCAGAGGATGGGTCTCTTCTTCGCTGACAGGTGGGTCCCATGGAAGATAGGGACTTGGTCTGTTTTTTCCACTGGAGTTGGGCCTCAATTTGAGCCCCTACTTTTTTTAGCCCAGCCTGCAAATAGAATTTTAAGGGCCTAATTTGGGGGCTTGGGCTGGGGTTGCTCTTAGAGCAACTCCAGTGGAGTCCCTAAACAGGCCCGTATTCTAATTTATAGGAGCTTATGAAAAAAAACAACTCCAGTGGGCCTCCTACTTGGACTCTCATTTTAGAAGCACTCCCAAAATTTAGTTTCAGACCCCCAGGAATTGGAGGATCCTATGCTCTCCCCGATCCCTCCCTCTGCCGCTCCTCTTCCCGCACGCGGCCACCCTACTCCCGCCACCGCGGCCGCCGCTCCTCCACCGTGCGGGAAGAGGAGCTCCCACACGCCGCCGCGGCCCTCGCCGCCCTCCCGCCGCCGCGGCCACCACACCTCCCCCGCTGCTCCTCCACCGCCGCCGCGACCGCCGCTCCTCCATCGCCTATGGACGTCAGCGCTTCAGGAGGATTCTCCAGAGGCGGGCTGCCTCCCTGTCCGACGGCGTCCACCACGCGACGTCGTCCTCCGTTCGTTGCGCCGCATTCCCATCCTGCCACGTCGTCTTCTCTCAACGCCAACCTGCCTCGTCGCCAAGAACATCCTTCTCCCGGCAGCGGCAGCGGTGGCAGGATGCCTTCTCCCGGCGGCGGCTGCAGTGGTGGCAGGATGCCTTCTTTGAGCGGCATTGGCGGCGGCATCGGCGTACCTCCTCAGCTCCCCAACGCCCAACCTCCACTAGGCCCTCGCGCGTTGACCTTCACAGAGCCTCACGCCGCCACCTGGGACGCTGGCAGAATCACAACATCGCCAGCAGAAGTCTACGAGGTCGCCGACGATGACTTTAGCCCCAACCATTGGACGCCTGACTACTCGGTGAGTTGAGCTTTCTTGAGTTGACCTTGTCAATCGCAATCCGCATATCATTTGTTTCTGACAATGTCGCACTGATAAAAGATAACATGTAACTGAAGCTATGGTAAAAAATGATGTCGGGATCATTACTTGAAACAAGGGCGCCATTGTCTTCATTATCATATACTACAGCAGCCTTGAATCCAGCATCCTGTGCATTTCTAACTTTGTCATCGAATTGGCAACTGCCTCTTATAAACCAACGCAAGATTGCTATTGACATGTACAGAGGCCGAGCCTTCAATCGCTTTTGTTCTCAATGGACTGCATGCATCCATAGGCTTCGCAGCATAAAGGACCATTTACACCTGAACCTTTCACTGCTGGAGCTGCAGGAAGGTAAAAAAAAGGTCAATAAGCATTGCATTAACCAGATAGATTGGTTCAGGCACTAAAGTAAAATTGTACATTATGGATCATAAAGATACAAGACTGATGCTACTATATAAGAAGAAACTGGAAGAGCCATCTAACTACCGAGGCTAAAGGGAAGAAAAAAAGAAGAAATCAACCCATTATTCACTGATCACTAAAAATAGGGCAATTTAACATTAAAGAAAACAGAACATAATAACTACGACTAATTGTTCGTTTTAAAAAACAGCTAATTAAGAATGTGCTGGAATGTGTTTTTGATGTATGAGTTTCTTATACCATTTTTTATCTTCTTAATATAATGATAAGCAACTCACTTGTGTGTTTGAGAAAAACAACAGCTACTAGCTTTGCTTGTGTTGCCAATAGAATACAAGATTGCTATTGACATGTACAGAGATACATGAAGATAGTGTCATAATGTGTAGCACTTACTAAAAGTTGCCTTCACATCATCGAACGACAAGGTAGTGTTGTTCGCCATGAGTACAACATTGGAAGCTCCCAGCTGAACCATGAGGCAAATCAACAGAAAGAAACAAAGGGGAAATGATGTCATTCCTCATGGACATGCCATCTTGACAGAACTATGATCCTTTGGAGCCAGCAATTGAACAGAGGCACTAATGCCTGAGTACCAGGTCGAAAGCACCTATCACCTAAAACACCTGCAATCATACATTACTAACATCAATAAACTTGAAATTAAAGAGCGGGATGTCCACATGCAATTTGCCTTGGAGTTTCTCTGATGTACATGCAATTAGCAATGAGATCAGACTGTGGGGTGGGGGTATAGCTGCTGCAATCTCATAGTAGTTGCTTGGAGAGGGAAACACTGATTGGCAATGCTCCCGGTGGTGTGGTGTCAGCTGGTTATTAGCTTGGCTTTGTGCTGGGTCTTGTGGTATATATTAATACTGTGCTATGTATTTAATCATTGTGCGTGTATATAGCTTATTGAAGGTATGCATCTGGATGTAGTTTGCATGGGAAAACAGAAGGGTCAATTGAGAAGAATATCATATCAGAGGTTTTGATTTTGTTGATTTTTTATGTGCTCTATGCAATGCATGTAGTATGTAGTTATGTTTATGGCTTGGGTAGGCCTTAAATTTATTGACTGATAATGAACTGATGCCTGGACACTGTCACATGGACAAACTTGTGTGCAGTAATTTTATGATGCCTCGACTGATGCCTAGACTAGCTTGTGTGCAGTAATACCTCATATAACTAATTTGATGAGTTTTTCACAATGAGCTGGGGGCCTATGATTACTGAGAAACATGACAAGCATATGTCTGAAACTTTCATGTGGATGATGATCAGTTGCATATTTCAAATGATCAGTAATGACTATGATTACTTTCATTTTTTAGAACTTCAATTCTGTTCTATGACACATGTACTTCATTATATTTCTTTGTAGCAACCAAGGGCTTCAAGTGCAGCAGGAACTAGATATTTCATAAATATTTTGACACATGAAGAGGATGATGATTTGGAATTGTTGAGGCAGCAGGATGCCACTCCGAGTACCAGCGGCAAATCCAAGCGAGGCAACAACTACACTAATCTTGAAGATATCCAACTTTGCAAATCTTGGATCCATATCAGCAATGACCCTATCATAGGGAATCAGCAGCCAGGAAAAACTTATTGGGAGAGGATCGCAAATGATTTCCACAGGAACAGGGACTTTGAGTCTGATAGGACTGCCAATTCACTCGAGCATCGCTTTGGGATCATACTAAAGGAGTGCATGAAATTCCAAGGCTACTACGAGGAGGTTGAGCGTCGTCATCCAAGCGGCATTCCACACCAAGAGCATGTAATTGATCTTGCACTTGGTTCATCCCATATCTTGTCATTGCTATATATCTAATCATGTACTTGATCTTTGCTGCAGCTGCTGGAAGCCCAAGCAAGGTATGCCAGAAAAGCGAACGGCAAAAATTGTCAATTCGAACATTGCTGGCTCACGTTGAGGCACACTCAGAAGTTCGAATCAACGCTTGAAGGCAACAAGAAGCCAGCCAAGTCCAGAGAGCTCAGCCTCCCGGTAGGAAGTGAACAAGAGGACGATGAGTCAACCGCCCAAGGCCAAGAAAGCTCCTCAATCCCTTCTTCCAAGAAAGCCCGACCTCCGGGTAGAAAGCAATCCAAAGAGAAGCTGAAAAAAATGAAGGAGATGACGAGTATAAGGATATGATGCAAAATTTGTTGGTAATGAAGACCGAGGAACATATGATGAAGAAAGAAAGGTGGGAGAAGGATATGATGCTTGAGCAACGCAGGCTTCAGATGGAGGAGGAGCGGTTGCAGTGGGAGCAGGAACAAAAAATTATGTTTTGTGATTTGACCACCATGGACGATGACCAAAGGGCATACGTGAAGGCGAAGAGAGCGAAGATTGTGAAGGCGATGAGTGCTAGTGTAGGCGAGATGGCTAGTGGTGAGAGTGGAGTGTAGGTTTGGTGAGAGTGGAGTCACTTATATCTGGTAGTGGTAGTTTTCTTATGCTACTGTTATCATTATCAATGGCACTGCAATCAGTATTGTTCAGTATATGCTATGCTATCAGAGATGCTATATGTGTTATCAGAGATGCTATATTTGATTAAATATGTGTTATCATTATTAATGCTATATGTGTTATCATAATGATTATTGAGATCTCCATTAGCTTATATGGTTGACTTGAGAACATGCTTTGTTTATGCCTGATTGTGATGGCCTATGCTGCCATGTATGGTGTTGCCACAGGCCTTGCTATTTCTGCCATGTATCTGGCTGATGTGTGTGTATCTTGTATGCATCAATCTAGAATCCAAGATGGTGAAAGGTTCATCATGATGTTTATTGGACTTTCTTTTCTACATCCTATTTGGAACAACTAGAGCAGTGTTTATATATGAACTTCTTGTTCCAGTCACAAAGCACGGGAAGATAGAACTTTAACAAGACCAGAGGTATTTTCCAAGCTCCGTGTATATACTGTCTGTTAGCTTGAATGTATAGGCCAAGAACTTAGAGATAACATTGCAAATATTAAAAATGCTCGGCAAAATATTTACCAAATTATGTCCATGTTCATTTTATTGGTAAAAAAATAAACTGGGCAAAATGAGAACCTTCTACAATTCCAGGTTTCAGTAGTACACATCAGTTATGGTGTTTTGTTCTTTGTTACAGAGAAGTATTTTGATAGACTGTGAAGATCGGATTAAGAGCCTCCTTGCAGCTCTGTATGAAAATTACAAGTCACTAGATGAACATTCTCCAACTGGCTTGTCAGATTTATTTGGCCCCATAACATATTCTGTTGCACCAGCTTTGGCACCTGCTGTTTAGATATTCAGTGTACTGCATGACATTCTCTCCAAAGAAGCACAAGACATACTTAGGAACTATTTGCAGGTATGGTCATTTGAAATTACAAGTCACTGGATGAACATTCTCCAACTGGCTTGTCAGATTTATTTGGCCCCATAACAGATTCTGGTGCACCAGCTTTGGCACCTGCTGTTCAGATATTCAGTGTACTGCACGATATTCTCTCCAAAGAAGCACACGGCATTCTCTTCAGCAATGATCAGTAACATGTGATAGATCACGATGAAACTACATTTATGGTTTTACACGTATGGTCATTTGAAATTATCCAATCAATCCTGGTCAGAATAGATATATTTAGTCCAATTAGAAGACTACACTGATGTAGTCCAATTTGAAATTATTTACTTGTTATGGTTATGGTGCAAAATTACAGTCAACAGAAACAAAATCTATGATGTAGTCCTTGTTTTCCATTGATTCCCTTTCAAAGGCAATAACATAAAGAAACTCTTTTACAGATTGCTGCTTTAAAAAGGTGCAGGAGGCATATGATCGAGACAGATGAATTCTTATCAAGCAATAATGACAGCCTTCTTACAGACCCTATGACTATATCTGCTGCATATATTCTATAATTTCAGCTAACTACCTAGAACTATGAATTGCCCACAAGTGCTCTACAAGGTCATCACGAAGTCGCTCATGTGAAGACCTATCCTCAATCTCATCGTGTATCTTCAGGAAGTCCTCTAGTACAAGAGAATTACGGCATTGGTAGTCCACAGGTTGCAACACAGGGATACCCTCCTGATGGTAGTTAAAGTCATCTTCCTCATCTCGCTCATCCTCAATTATCATGTTGTGCAAGATTACACAAGCTTGCATTATGTACCATAGATCTTCCTTGTGCCACATTCTTGCAGGACCCCGCACTATTGCAAAGCGAGCTTGGAGTACCCCAAACGCTCTTTCGACATCTTTCCTCGCTGCTTCTTGAGCCATTGTGAAGTGGGTTTTCTTGTTGCCCTATGGTCTTTGAAAAGCTTTGACAAACGTTGCCTAGGCTGGGTATATCCCATCAGCAAGATAGTACCCCATTGTGTACTTGTTTCCATTGACCATGTATTCCACTTGTGGCGCCGTCCCAGAAGTCAGACTTTGGAAGAGTGGAGAGCGACGCAAAACATTGATATCATTTAGTGAACCTGGAAGGCCGAAGAATGCATGCCAGATCCATAGATCTTGTGATGCAACGACCTCAAGGATCATGGTCGGCCCATCTTCTTTCCCTTCATATGCTCCTCTCCAACCTACTGGGCACTTATCCCATTCCCAATGCATGCAATCAACGAAACCAAGCATACCTGGGAACCCTCTTGCACTATTAATTGCCAACAGCCTGACTGTGTCCTGGGCATTGGGGGCCCTCAAGTATTCTTCACCAAAGACCTCGACGACAGCCTTCACAAAATGCTTCAGACACTCAATGATGGTGCTCTCTCCCATCCTCACATACTCATCCAAAAAGTCAGCCGAAATACCATAGGCAAGCATCCGAACGGCGGCAACAACCTTCTGTATGGGAGAGGCGCCAAGAGTTCCGATGGCATCGGGCTTCTGACGGAAATAGTCATCATGAGACTCCACTGCATCCACTATCCGCAGAAAGAGCGACCTGGACATCCGAAACCTCCTTCTGAAATGTCTCCCACTGTATACACACTGGTCCGTGAAGTAGTACAGGTAGATGCGATTGTGACCTCCCGAAATGTCCCGTGGCACTTTGCGGCGACCCGGCAACGACCCACGAAACTTTTTCTTGCGCTTGTTTCTCTTGGAGCCCTCAAGAAGACCAGCAATGATGAAGAGGTCGTCAACATCAGATTCATCCTCTTCACCCACCATCGACGAACTCTAGTTCGAAACCTTGACATCTGCCATAGCAACAAAAAAGGAAAAAAGTTAACACATGAAAAACAAGGTCTTTGAGCAGGAATGTAGTGGTAAATTGAAATTGATTAGCATTATTGCCCAGATTCAGTTATACTTCAAGGCCAATAGCCACTATTCGGCATAGTCAAAGAAAAATAGAAACTACTTTACTAGACAAACATCAATCAGATATGACAGGTATAGGGTACATAGAGAAAGCAGCGGCCTCATGAATGATTTAATCTAAATTATTATCTCTGAATTCACATATCTATAGAATAAGATGGCATGCTTTCATCTCATGAATGATTTAATCTAAATTATTATCATTGCATTAAAGCTACACTCATATATACATACTGATGTCAGCTTATTGCAGTGAAACAACAGCCTCACCTTTAGATGTATCAAGTCTAACACATTCTGCTACAACGACAACAAAAGTAGAGAATCCAATTTGAGAAAATGGAACACAAAGTATCATTATTTGCATTCCAATTTGTACCAGCCAAATTTTCCTTTCCATGAAAGGTCAATCAATTCCATGTCACACGACACCGAACTAGAGTTGCCTGGCTCTATATGCCTATGCCAAAGAGACACAAGTCGCACTAAAGTGAATCACTCAAGCACTCAAAATCACACCCAGCTCTCAAGATCTTTTCTTGCTTTCTGAGCAGTGAATTCCACATTCAAACTAAAGGGGGCCGAATCTACGCCCTTCAGAAGGCAGCATCCGCTGCTCCAAGAACCCTGATGCAGAGCATAGAGTGGGGAGGATAGCGCAGCGCTAGGGGCCGACGGCTGATAGCTGATCCAGTAGCGAATGGGTAGTACCTTGATGGTGCGGGCCTGGTCGGCGGCGAGGGATGCCTTGGAGAAGATGTCGTCGTCGACGAAGACGGCCTTCCGCTCGAGCAGCTTCTGCAGCGCATCCACATTGACGCCGAGCTCCCCCAGGTTCCCGATCGCCGCGCTCCACCGCTCTCCCGACGACGAGGACGCCGACGGCGCCGGACCTCCTGACGAGGACGAAGGAAAAGGCGACCCCGACCGAAGCAGAGGATGGGTCTCTTCTTCGCTGACAGGTGGGTCCCATGGAAGATAGGGACTTGGTCTGTTTTTTCCACTGGAGTTGGGCCTCAATTTGAGCCCCTACTTTTTTTTAGCCCAGCCTGCAAATAGAATTTTAAGGGCCTAATTTGGGGGCTTGGGCTGGGGTTGCTCTTAGTAAAGACACAATGAAAGCAGAAGAAATTTAGGATCAGTAGATGTCACTTCAAGTATAGGAGCACACTTTTTTTTGCGAGGAAGGAGGATACAATTTGTAGTGGCACTATTCATGTATGAAGATACTTTTGCCCTTATGTACCTAATACATAGGTGGAATATTCTATCCTACATGAGGGCACACGAATCCATTGAGAACCTAGGAATGCAAAGCCAAATCGAATTTGAGGTCAACCAAGTGGTTGGCAATAATTAAGAAATTCATACTCTTCTTTCATTTATCCAAGCTCTTATGCACGCAAAATAAATCAGTGCACACCAAGTTTGAAGGTATATGTCAGCGTCCATTATCTTGTTTCCATTTTCCTACAGAGCAATTCTCAAGAAGTGTGTACTTTGGTGGAATAATCACCTCCAGTTTGTAATGGAGAGGCGAAGTTGATGCATCCTTTGGTACAAACGGAGAGGATCAACCGACGATGGACTTGACAGCGTGAATACAATGAACCATGGTACTTTCAGCATTTGGCCACAGCCTTAGGACAAAAAGCACAACGTCGATCTGCTGTGCTATCAGTTCTTCGCTAGCATGTAGCTGAGGATCTAGTCGGCCATTGGGTATGGGGGCAAAGGCTACCAAACCATTCTTGGCTAGGTCCAGCTGTTGTCCTCGTAGTTCAAGATGTCCTGCTGCTTCCCATGCCTAGTGGAGTAGCAAGCTAAGATTTGGATCTGCACAAATGCATGTTGCATGGCGGCATGCATGCAACACAAGTTTGATTTTTGTTTGATGAGTGGATGAGAATTCAGTAGGCTGCTGCACACATTGCCATTTTATATGTGTGCGTATATATGGCTATATATATATAAGTATATGGCAGCCAGCTGGCGTGATAACATCATTTACCAAACCATATTGTAGTGCACATTTAATTTGGACCAACGTACCCCATGCACGCTGCGTTGATGGTTTGCAGAAAGAGTAGGAATCAAGGCCGGCTGTTCAATTATTTGCTTTGATGCAAGCTTTGATGACCATTCTGTAAAGTAAATTATTTGCCTTACAAATTACATGCAAGCTTTATTTGCTTCAGCTACGTACGTTGGAGAGAAGCTAAGCTAGCTTTAAACAAGACTTAATTGTTTCCTCTGTGTCTGAGGACGTCGTCAATTCAATGGGATCGCAGGCGACAGGACAGACCACGATTATGGGGTATTTGTTGCATTGATGTATTCATCCATGTAACTCAGTAGTTCACTCACTTAGATCTCTTCGTCAAGAGCTGTAAAGAGGAGTTCCATAATCGGATCACGCCGATGTGGCTCAATCAGATTTAATCGAACAAGCTAAACTGCATAGTTCTTCTATCAGTTATAATTGTTGTTGATACAAATAAAATGTATTGTGCTTGATTTTTATCATTTATTTCAGTAAGCACATGATTTTTATGGACACAACTAATTAATTTGGAAGTTTAAGGTCTCTATGCACCAAAGAGCATTTGACACTTGGTTCTTGTGCCCTGCTGAATCTGACCTCGCTGAAGTTACAGAGCATGTAACCCGCAGTTGGATAGAGGGGCTTCGCAAAAAAAAAAAAAAAGGTTGGAGAGAGGAGCAAAGTCCATAAAGACACTATTAGCATGCTCCTGCCATGTCCGAAATTGTCCTAACACCTCCTGCCACATCCCATGCCTAGCTACGACCAACTTTTATCTAGCTAGCTGCACGGAAGCAAGATACATGGCTTTACCTGCAACCCTGTTCGTTCTCTCGAAACTAACTGCTGTTTGGTTTGTGTTTGATGATCAAGTGATTTGCACGTACGTTCACCATTTTATATGCTCCACAAATGGTTGCGCTGCCCTCACTATTCAAACATACATGATATATAGGATGGGCCCAAAGCGTCATACCTGATGATCGAATAATTATTGCTAGACAGATACGCTGCCACAGCGGTGGAGCCTAGGCCGATTGCTGAGCAATGATGAAGTAAATAGCTACTCGCCAACTTGAGTATATATATAAGGGCAGCTCCGGCATGTGTTCCAACTTTCAAGAGATAGATTAATAGAGAGAGAGAGCTATAAAACCTCTACTAAACATTGAAGCGCGGAGGTGCAAAGGCCAAAACTTAGCACAGTTGCAAAACACAGTTCCCGTGCAAACGATTAGAAAACTATTTCATTCATTCACTGCATATTAGAAAGGCATATTTATCCTATTTTAACAAAATCAAAAATTAAATTAATATATTTTTCACCTGTTACCTCTGAATAAGTAATAGATATTTCTAACAACCTGATCTCATTGAATGAATGGCCCACAATTATTTATGAGTATCACCACAAAGCTCGAGACTAATACTTTTACAAGGCTATACATAATATACAGCTTTTTTTAGGAACTATACATAATACAACTTAACTGATAAATTTATCTTTCGTCAATTGACGTGCAGGCTGCATTCTTGAAAACCTAACTTTTTGCTTAAGAATGAAAAGTTACATCGCCCATCTATTTATAGCCCCGGAAGAGTTGACCCTTAAGCAACCTAAACTTAGCCTTCACAAAACTAGGAGATGAGTCCTTATAGATTTGGATTCTCCTTTCACAAGCAAATCTATTTTATTTCCTAATAAACTCGATTCCATTTCCTAAGCAAATTCTCTATTTATTTTTCTATTTCCAACACTTTCTATTTTTTTTGGATACTTATGGATTGGGAGATTCGAGGCCAGCTGTGCTGCGCCCCCCCCCCCCCCCCCCCGTGCACCTCCTAGTTTGTGCACAGAGCGGCCCTGTGGCTGGCCAGGGTTTGGTTCTAGGCCTCGCCTGGCCCATTTAGCCCAACGTGGGGGTCCCATTTAGGATTGTGACAAAAAATTATTAAACTAACTAATTAGTGTAAAATAACAAAAAAAAACAAAGATGCACATGAATAACAAACGTGGGGGTCCCATTTAGGAGTGTGACAAAAAGTTATTAAATTAACTAATTAGTGAAAATAACAAAAAATAAAAATGCACATGGATAACAAGTTATAAAATATAAAAAATATATAAATGAATAACTTAAATAATGATGAAAAAAATAAAAATCACATGTATACTACCTAAACATAACTTGTATCTCACATAGCATATGAACATTAAAAACTTGAAATGAAAAATGAAATTAGCTCACATAGTAGTCAATTAAAGAAAGAAATAAGAAGGGAGAAAACAGAAAAGAAAAGGAAAAAGGAATAAAAACAAAAGAAAACAAAAATAAAGAAAATAATTAATTAGAGTAAAGTAAAAATAAATATAAGAAAGATAAAAATATAAAAGAAAGTGAAGAGAAGAATAAAACACCACAAAAAATAAAAAATAAATAAAAGAAACGAAGCAAGAAAAGAAAACTAAAAAATAACTAAATGTCAATCTACCCGGTCTAGAGGAAACGTAAATGATCCAACTTGGGCGTCTGTCGATGACTCCTATCTGGATGCGGCTCCCTATGAGTGGCCCCAAACAAAAAACAAGATCCTCCACACACTCGTGCTTATCCGCCTGCCCACCCCCAACTCCATACATATTCGTAGGCCCCGAAGTAGCGTGACTACTCATTGTCTGTGTCTCTTCCCCCACCGTGCGCTCGTTCACTGCCATATCGTGCCCCACTGCCCCACGCCCCATCATCGGCCACGCCATGCCCCATCGCTGGCCGTGCCGCGTGCTCGTCCTAGACACCTATGCTACTGGCTCCTTCACCGTCCATCTGTTCATCTGACTCCCATCGCCGTCATGCATGCCACTGACCCCGCCATGGCCGCTGGGGTGCATGTGCCATGGCGCCTCATGTCTTCCCTGGCCGAGCCAAGGGCACCTACGAGCGTGGGTGGTGCTGGTGTGTTCGCGCGCCGTGGTTTGCCACCGGCTCTAACCCCGATGGCCGAAATCGACCAGCCCGGCCTTCCCCTCTCTTATGTTGCATATATATGTTTCAAGTGTTTCAGACTTTTCAGATGTACGTTGCAATTGTTTTATCTTGATATTGCAAAAATAGATCGAGGGATGTTGCACATGTAGCATATGTTGCAAGTGTTTTTCATAGGCATGTTGCAAGCGTTTGTTCAAAATGTTTCATCTATTTCCAGATGTATGTCGCAATTGTTTTTTATCTGGATGTTGCATATGTTGTAACAGTATGTTTCCAAATGTTTCAAAATGTTTCAGTTGTTTCAGTCTTATGTTGCAGCAAGAGATTATGTTGTAAATTGCAAGTATTTTATTTTTGGACGTTTCATGTGTTTCACACATGTTGCAAAAAGCATGTTTCTAAGTGTTCCATCTATTTTCAGTCTTATGTTGCATTCATGTTGCAATTATTTTATGTTATTCGGCCAGGGCGAGCCGAGGCCGGCAGATGGGGGTGCTGCAGTTGGGGCATGCTGGGGGCATGCTCGTCCTGAGATGCTCATTGCGGCCCCTGAGTGCTGCTCGTGTGGAGAGGGAGGAGGGGAGGTCAGGGGCGACCGGCGGGGGCAATGACGGGGCAGAGTGTGCACGTGGGGTAGGATGAAGGCGGCCGGGGTCGGGGCGAAGGTTGACTGGTGGCGGGCTGCGGTGGGCATATTACTAGGAGCTAGTCCATGGTTCGGCTCGAACTAGTAGTTGAGTCCGGACACGCTGCAGTAGCCGGACATCCAGACGCTAGTGCCTCCCTAAGGATAGCATCGCTCCTGGGTAGCTACACTCGCTATGGGCCACACATGCTAGTAGCTATGCTCGTGGACCAAGTTGTGCGCCGTGCTCTCTAAAGCAGTGTCCGCACTTGCGGCTGCCGTCTGAGCGCTCAGACGGGAACATTCGTGACGTTAAAGAGTTGGTGACTGGACTCTCTATCAACATGAGGCCTCTATCTTTTTCCTTTTTTTAAATTGGTTCAACACACATCTCCATCAAGACCCAGCCAGCTAGCCATTGACATGAATACTCGATGTCACCAAAGAGGAAAAAACCAAGTCCGATCCAACTCCTCTGGTGGCATGCAAAAAAAAAAAAAAAAACTGGACCTCCTTGGCCAGGCCTTCATGTGCCTGCCTCCATGCACGCGCGCATCGTCTGGCGCACCATGCCTTGTTGCGCCTGCCGCCATCCAAGATATCTCAATCACGTGGAATACAAGCCACCTTGATAATTAATATCCCAAGTCCATCATGGTTTTCACCATCATCGTTGCTGCTGCACCTCAGCCCTGCAACAATCACTCGAATCAAGATCGATCACCCGTCAATCCGATCTTGAGCCAAAGCATTCGATCCACCGGCTCGAAGTTTCCATCTCCACTGATTGAGTCGTCGATCGCTGCCATGCTCAACCACGTCCTTACTCGGACACACCCGTAGCCTTGCACGGTGTGGAACATATCCATCACATCTCCCACAATCTTTTTTTATATATAAATATGGCTCTAGAATCCCACTTGACTCCTGTGAGCCTTGCACGGTGTGGAACATATCCATCACATCTCCCACGATCTTTCTCTATAAATCTGACTCTAGAGTAGCACTTGTTAGAGTACACAGCTGATCTAGCCCCCAAAATTTCCATATAGTGCCATCTAGATCCAAGAGGGCTTGACCAGTTACAGACCCTGACATGGATCTATATAGTGGATCCCACGTCGCGTGGCTAGCTCATGACCCAAGGTCCCACTCAAGGTTAGGTCGTCCAACATACCTACCATTGTCCGAGCTTGTCCACCTATCTCTTAACTCTAGAAGAAGGTAGATGGGTTGGAGATGGTAACTGCAACATATTACTAATTTACTATGCCAGATTACAGAGTGCAGAGAAAAAAAAAGATTCTGGCGAAGATAGAGAGGAAGCTGAGGTCGGATGTATAGTGGTAGGGCTGAGATGTGGACCGTACATCAAATGTGATCCATTATCCAATGAGGGATCCATCATGCATGTCACTTCGAGGTGCATAGTGAGTTAGAGCTTATTTGGACTTATACGGCATCAGGTGACAGTACAAGTTTAGAGACCAAGAAATGTCACTTTGATATTCTGGGATTTGAACGATTGCTTAGGAAAGTTCGAGGACCTGAAAATACATTTTTGAGATTTCATCCACTTGAACATCTACTCGTTGGTGGAGCTAGAGCCTAACTACGTCTATTCCAAAGAGCATGGAATTAGTGAGTTATTACGTAACAATCATTTTGCCCTATAAATAATATTTGTAAACACTTAGCGGGGTAATGGGCAAAATGGTCAATTCCTCCATGAACGGTTTGCCTCGCCATTAAAATAGGGCTCCTTGAGTCCTTGTACATGATGATAACATAGTAATTGACTAGGTTGAATATTTTTTGAATGCAATGGTTAAGAACGCTGCCCTTTAATTAAGAAGAAATAGAATTGACCCACTTTATGAGATAAAACCATGCCCGAAAAGATTAAAGTTGCATAGTTTATTAAAGGGAAACTAGATGAAAACCTAAACACGACAACTGAGACAATTAACGCTAAGGAGCCACGTCAGAGAGTGACGTGTACGGCTAAAAGCAGCTGCAAACACTAAGCCAGGTGAGATTGCCCGTCGTCCACATGGAGCCATTGCAGATGGAAGACCATGCCAATAGCAGGGTCATCGTGGCAAGCCAAGGTTTGTCGTTCCCTAATAACGCCACCTAGATTTGAATAGCATGCACACGTCGACGAAATCCTCAGAACTAACTCACCAGCCTCGCCCCAAATGGCCCTGTCGACAGCCCGTGAAACGGCAGATCAGCCCTGTAGATTTGAATAGCATGCCGAATCTGACAACTAGGAGAAAACCAAGAGAGCACCCATGTACAATAGCAGTTGCAGGAGTGTCCCTATGAGTGGTGTGCAACGGACGAGCCGCATAGCAGGCCCAACAGAGCACCCGGGAATGAGGGGAAATTTTCCGTGACACCGATGCACATGGTGCAGTTTGTGACACTGCTCGCCCAGGGCACCATGTGCGGTGGTGTCGCCGAAATTTTTTTCCAGCGCCTCTTTATGTTGGCGAGCACCACTGCCCGGCTCTCCCGATGCCAGCCACATGTCCTTGTGCGTAGATTTAGGCAAGGCTCGACACCCTCACCACCACTGTCCTTGGGAGTTGTACGGGCATCCCAGTTCACCACCCATATCGCCCAAGATCAACATGGGAGCCGGGGGTCCACTGACCATTTTTGTGGGTCAAGTTTTTACGCGCCTCAGTCGATTTGACTAGGTTATATATAAATTCCGAATTCACAGAGTTCTTACCTTGGTTTAAAATTGCTTTTACATTTGGCATATATACAAACTCAAAACAGAAACATTCCCACAAACACTGATCTGAGAATATGTTATTTGCCGTGTCATTCCAGTACCCGGGAACTCAACAACACCAAATTATTTAACGCGTGCGCATAGAACATATATAACAACACGGCGCGTTTCACATTATATTGTCCTTCACGGGCGGCCACTGCTGGGCTGCCAATATGCATCATGCCAGCAAGACGTCACTACTGGATACAGCGAGTTTGCCATGTGCCAGGGGCACTCGGCAAAGCCCAATAAGCGCTCGGCAAAGGCTTTGCCGAGTGTCACACCCGGCATACGACACTCGCCTAAAAAACTATCGGCAAAGCCAGCTTTGTCGAGTGCTTTTTTTAGGCACTTGGCAAAGCTTTGTCGTGTGTCAGATGTCTCTTGGCAAAAAAAAAAACAGCCGTGACGGACGACGAAACGGTAACGGAGCGTTTGCTGAGTGCCTAACAATGTGACACTGGGCAAACTTTTTTTAATTTTTTTAATAAATATGTTTTGCCGAGTGCCTTGCTGACCTACACTCGGCATACTTTCAAATGTTGCCGTGTGCCTAATCTTGAGCGGTCGGCGTAGTTTATTTTTAAAAAAATTAGGTTTGCCGTGTGTCTCATCTACGGGCACTCGACAAATCCCAGTCTTTGCCGAGTGCCATGGTATGTGCACTTGGCAAACCCTGGTTCCCAGTTTCCCAGGTATCACACCTTTGCGGAGTGCACATACCATGGCACTTGGCAAAGCCCCTGTTTGCCGTATGTTGCACACGACATAGCCTCAGGAATCATCATTTTTTTTTGTTTTTTGCATTCCAATCAGATACACAATATATAACCACAAGCATAAGATCAACCACAATATATAACCACAACATCAACCACAATAACATCATCGACCACAATATATAACCACAACATCAACCACAATAACATAAGTATCATAGTATCACAAGCATAATTTCAGCACAAACATAAGTTCAACACAATCACAAGCGTGTGTGCTAAGTGCGACATCACCAACACAATCAAAAACATAAGTTTAACACAAGGATAATCTCAACACAACAAAATCACCAACTACCCCATGACGATTGCTGCGGTGGGTCATGAGGTCCATCGTTTGACGTCGCCGACTGATTTTGCACAAAGAATAGGCAAGATTACTTGATCGCTAATCTAGGTCATATACAATCTAGGTGACTTGGATAGCTAATCTAGGTCAATATACAATTTAGGTAACTTGGATAGCTAATCTAGGTCATATACAAGCGAAAGCAATAAACATTCATACTCACAGGAGTGCCTTCAGCAGCAGGAGGAGGGAATAGCAGAGGTGGCACAGGTTCACCCATCCTCGCGCTAAGATTTTGCATCCATTGAAACATCTACTCCGATGTCGGCCCCCTAATTTAGGGTCCACTGTGCATCACGTATCAGTCCCTGGATCAGTAGCTGATACGCACAGAGCGAACAAGATTGATATAAAAAACCATACTTTTATTGCTAATGGAGAAATATATTACATGGTTTGGGTTACATAGCTTGGGCCACTGACCTTACATCATATATCAGAGATCTAAGACAGCAGTCCTATGACAATGTGGCTCCATTCCTACAGGCAACTTGGAGTGCGGACGTAACCCTAGACTTATTCCTCTAGCGTACTCCTAGTCATCATAGTCCTAGCGTAGTTCCTTTGTGTAGTTACACGGCTCCGTCTTCGAGTGTCCTCCTGATGTCCTTTCCTGGCGTAGTCCTTGGTAGCTCCATTCTCGGATATACTCCTACAACTTCATTCCTAAAAACATAGAGTGGAGGGGGGTGAGTGCGTACGTACTCAGCAAGCCCTAACTTTGGGTGGAGAGGTGGATGAAGGCTATATATATAGAGAGAGGTGGTTAGTGGTAAATGTGGTAGAGTAAAGTAGTTATAAATATAGGTTGGGCCCTGGCAGGGTATTACCATCCTCATCGGTTCCCGAGTTGAGTATAGATTACCAAATTCATAAATACATCTTACCAGAGTATCACAGTTGTTGTAGTCTAATCAATTGGGACCACATCCCAGCGGTTGCCCATTCCAAGGACGTGGCTATTCGAATAGATTCAGGAAACTCTGCAGAGGTTGTACAAATTTCCCCACATGATAGACGTAGTCCGACACCAGACGTCATTGGCTTGGACAGGCCTAACGAGACCTCGTACCCGGATGGTGCTACCTTAGATTTTCATAAGATTCCACCACGGACTACTCAGGGACCGGAACCCACAAGCATCAGGATGATCACACAACATCCTAGAATATCGAGTGGTTGGATGATCACACAGCATCCGGTGGATGATCACATAGCATCCAGATTAAATAATAAAAGGGTGCTCGCACACGGCACAACAATAAATTTTACATGGAAGACCACAAAGCAACCATGCCGATCAGACCACGGTAGATCACACAGCAGCCGTGTCCTCTCCTGTTAGTCTGTTGCCACTCCAGCCTCCTAGTGAAAATTATACTTCTATCTAACGGGGTGTGAGATCAAGTCTACCCATATAGATATGTGGCTGTACGAAATTCTGGTTAGGCGAGATGGCAAATAAACCGGTCCTTATGTGACCGAGGCGAGTATCTCCCAACAGGAACCTTTACCAGGTGAACCTACCAAAAGGGTAATCCACACCACGTGAAAATACCCCTCACTCGCTCCATGTCATGGTTAGTCCAATTTTACCAAATTAAGTTCTATAGTTATTATCCTCAAGTTCATATTTCTCATATCTCATCAAGGTAATCAATACCTTCTCATAAATCACATTATCATAAGTAATCTCATAATTCATCATAAAACAATATTAATCCATGAATGAGGATTTAATAAGTAGTATATGTTAAGATTAGCAGTTGGTAGGGTCAGGTATGGTGGGTTATGGTGGAGGCTAGCAAAATGTAGAGGTGATAGAAGGGGGAGTAAACAAAGGAATGGAAATGTAGGAGATAGGTGGGGATTAGGACTTGCCTCCGTTCACTGACGAGTATATCCAAGGCTTTCGATCGTGCGTGCTCCTTGCTCCTGTCCTGGTGTAGCCATGCTCCTAGGATCTATCGGGTCGTCTTCATGTCTTCTACCCTATGTGGTCTTGCGTCGACAAACAAGAAGCACAAACAAGGAAAATAACAATCAAAGGCATGTAAGAAACACATAGGCAATCACTTGATCCTAGACGGGTTGGTCCTAGCGGGGTGATTGGTCGTTAACTAGCCTATCATTATTATGTCAATTTGAAGTAAGATTTAGATAGAGGTATTCCAACCCACAAGGGGGTTCCATGCACGTATCCCCGGGTACTGGACATAGCCATATCTAGTGTGTAGGTGATACTATCGGTACACTACTATGTCTCCGGATTTTTATATATATTCTATCGCGTAACGTTATATTACTATTGCATTTATATATTAGTGCTATTTATATATGTTGGTTATATATAATTCTAGCGCGTCTATTTTATAATTCTAACACGTGTTTTATAATTCTATTAGGTATATTTTATGTTCCTCTATATTACTACTACGGTTATATTTATACGGATACAATTGTATCACTAAGTATACATTATGTTTATTCGTGTAGTTATATTTAAGTGATCGGCTATGGAGCGTTTAATCTAATATATGCGTCTAAAGTAAATCAAGGCAAACAAATCTAGAATTTAAATGGACACCAAAAATTAGGTTTAAGTGTTTTAATATGTAGGGTTTTATTTTATAGGATTTATGGTTAAAGAATTACGGCATTCAGAATTAAATCAAATGAGATATGAATTTCTAAAATCTACCGACTAACCGCGTATGAATAAATCATGGTAAATGTTCCTATAATTCTTATATTATGGAAATGAGTGCAATTTATATAATTATAGCCTAGACTGGTTCTAGTTTATTCTAGAATTTTTCTATATTTATAAAGTTACTTTTTAGTTCACCGTGTACGATTTCGGGTAGTAATTTCTCCCTGGGCTGACACGTGGGTCCAGCAGCTGTCCAAACTGACCGGCACTGTGCTCCTGGACACAAATACCGATCTGGTGGACTCACGCCTTGCCTGCCTTTATTTCATGTGAACCGAGTCTATAGAAGAAGAGAGGGGATGGACAGTTCACGTGATTGGCCACTCGGTCACAGGGCTGGTACCCATCATCCTCATCCTGTGCCATGGTCGTTCCCATCCCCGTCCCTTTTCCATTCATGCCGTGCAGTCAACCGAGCGAGAGAAGGGGGAGGAGAGCGAGACCAAGGGAGAGTGGGAGAGCAGCACGTGCTGTGCACCGGCGGCGGCAGGGCAGGGCGCTGGTGTCCTGCGTCCACTTCGCCGGGGCAGCGGACCGGGGAAGGAAGAGGAGAGAGGTGGAGCGGCTCCGGCGTGCGTGCGAGTGGAAGAACAGAAGCAGGGAAGGCGGAGGGGCGAAGCGGAAGTCGAGCAGAGCAGGGCGGTCGGCGGCGGACTGTGGTGAGGCAATGGCACGGACGACGGCGGCTGTCTTGGCTCCGGAGAGCAGGGGCGAGCGCGACGGCGCCCGGTGGTGCTTGACTCCGGACGAGCTCATGGTGCCCGCGCGGCTTCAAGCTCCGGCGAAGGCAGCGTGCGGACGGCGGAGCTCGGCTCCGGCGAGTCGAGCCCATCTCCAGCGGCGGCGACGAGGGCTTCGGCAGCGGCGTTTGGCTCCGTCGCGACGAGGGCAGGGGCGCCATGCCCCTCTGCAGGCCCTTGCCATGGCATCTCCGAACTCCGAGCTTCGTTGACCTTCCCCTCCCGTGCTCGAGCTCAGCTCCGCTGATGGCGAGATAGGCGAGCTCGGCGGCCTTTTATAGGCGGAGTAAGGCAGTTTGGCACAGTGCGCCGGTGGACCTCAAGGCGGCAAGGCGACCGGAGCACAGTGAGTTCGTTGACCTCTTGGGGAAGAAGAAAGCGACAACTGGGAAGGTCGGTCCGCGGAAATATGTCGGCAGACATGCTTCACGTGCGCAAAGAGGAGGACGGCGTCCATGCGGAGCGGATGCGGTGTCCCTGCGGGTGCGGCGCTCTGGTGCTGCTCGGCATGGCCAAGCCGAGAGGCACTTCAGGCTGGGCCCGATGGAGGGGAGGGAGGCGTACACAGTAGATGTTCCTTTTTCTATTTTGTAACTAATAGTGCATATGTATATGTATAACTAAAGCATGTATGTATACCTATATGTATGTATTATTCATTAATTAGAAGACTAAGATATATATGATGTACGTATATGATGTATATTCTAAGTGCTTTAAGCAAAGGAAATCGCTAGCATGTATATATATATATATATATATATATATATATATATATATATATATATATATATATATATATATATAAAAGATAGAATTTAAAGGCAAGGATTTCTTATGCATAAAGACTAAAGCCCCCTCACGGGTGGAGCAGAGGTGAAACGGAGGAATCCATCCCATAGGAATTGTTGACGTCATCTCATCTTTGGCAACGCAGGAAACTACAGTAGCGATTCCAGAGGAAAGGCTTCGTTTGCTTACAGCGACGCAGGGAAAAAAAAAACATCCGGTCGGAGCTCGTGTTTTGGCGGAAGTCCGAGGCAAATCGCCATCGTCGCTCGCTTGCGGAGAGAGAAAGTGCTTGCTTCGACGGTACCACAGCGCGCCCGAGCTTCCTCTCCGGCCGAGCTCGCTCCTCCTCGTTCCCCTTCCTGCTCTAATCTCCGGCCATCGGCGAGCTTCCTGGAGCGACAGCGCGTAACGGAGGCGGCGGACGAGAGGCTGTGGAGCAGCGACGGCCGGAGTTCGCATGAGAATGAGGAGCCAGGGTCCGACGGCTGGAGGCGGGGCGGTGGCGGCGGCCCGGGCTAGGCCGCACGAGCAGGCTGAGGCAGACAGCGAAACCCGACGGCATGCTGTTCGTCTGGCGGCGCCAGGATGACCTCCGCATGGGGGACGGGGACGGCCGCCACGGGGGATCCGCGGTGGGCGAGCTGCTCTCGTCGCCACTGCCGCCGTGGCTGTCCCGCTTCAGCGAGAGCCCCCGGTTGCTGACGGCGCGGTAGGAGGAGCGCCTAGGAGAACTTGCGGGCGCGCCGTTTCTCGTACTCGTAGCCCATGTCGCCTTCCTCGAACGCGCCGCCGCCGTAGGCGAGCCCGACCTGCGGTGTCCGGAAGTAGAGCAGGCTCAGGTGGTGCCTGAGCGCGCCGCCACCCCCGCGGGGGCCGAGCACCGACGTCCACGCTGGGGCCGAGCGCCGCCGTCCGCTGCTCTGCTTCTCCGTGTCCGCTCCCAGCCGCTCGAGAAAGGATGAGAACGATGAAACGATTCTAGAGGAATCGAACTTGCTTTCCTTTCCTACGTAGTTGGATTCCTACGTTTCCTCTTTGATGTTCCCGTGAGCCAAAGGAGACCTAAATGTAAACTCATATGATGAAGAACAACTAAACATGTAACCTAGTGATGCGGTGGCTAATATAACTAAGCAGAGAAGGTAACTAAATATTGTTTATACTTATGATGCATTTGCTACTACTATAAAGAAATAATTTAAGAATGCAATTGGAAATTAAGGGGGTTATTTTGGTGCCGCAATATAAATTCTAGAAAGCAAACATACACGCATTCAAGCAAGCAAGCATTCAGTCAATCAAACAATCACGCAAACAAATAATTCAAACGTTCTACACTAAATGCATATGGTGAATTCCAATGCAGGGTTTTCGGAAAACATTTTATTTAAAGTGGTTTGCGGAAGATAAGCTAATCAAGTTCTAAGTTGTTGTAAAGTTTTAAAAAGTTTAAAATTTTTAGTGGTTTTTAATATGATGCAAAACACAGGGTGTTACATCCGACCTGAGCCAGTCGGCCTCCACCCTCTGCCGATCGGCCTCAATCCTCGCCTCCAACACCTGACGTTGCCTCCTCTCTTCTTCCAGCTCGTCTTACAACATTTCACCCCAATGTTAAAATGCAAATCAAAGGTACGTAAAAAATAATGAACAACGAATAAAAGAGAAATAACTTGCAATGCCGGCATCCGGTGCTGTGTAGTGTCTGGCCGTGGGCGTATGGGCGGCCTTTGGCCTATGTCACTTGCTCAGATCTGAGAGAGAGTGGGAGTAGTAGCCGTGTCGAGTACGCTGTCGCCAAGCCAGTAACGCCCATGCTTCTTGCCTGCTCCCACCCTCATGACAAGGTCTCCTTCAAAATCTTGGGTGCTCGGATCGTACTCCGGCCCATGGACTGACCATGCCGCCGATGTGTACTCGCTGAGGCGGTTGTGGATGGACGGATTGCTGTACGCCGAGGGGGGGTCCTCCTGGTTGAAGTCGACGTCGGACGTCGCCTTGCCCTTGTGGGCCAAAGCCCTTGCCTTCACCTGGGAGCAGCGAGCGTCAGAATAAATAAATAAATAAATAAAGTCGCGTACCCATCTAGCCGCATACAAGCCTAGAAGCAATTCTTGTTGGTCGGTTGATCTTTTTGCCACACTAATAGGCTTCCTGAATAGTTCTCCCTTTAACAAATTTGTCACTGCAATGCAGAGCATCTAATCTGAATGACATAAGTCAGCAGCTGAAATCTATAGTAGAACTTTTTTAAGAACTAAGTAG
Organism: Saccharum hybrid cultivar R570; assembly: GCA_038087645.1. Taxonomy (NCBI): domain Eukaryota; kingdom Viridiplantae; phylum Streptophyta; class Magnoliopsida; order Poales; family Poaceae; genus Saccharum; species Saccharum hybrid cultivar. The sequence goes on along the minus strand of JAQSUU010000664.1, from coordinate 1,328,369 downwards.
CTTATTTGCAGTATGTTTCCCATCCCATTATCATAGTCCGGCAAAGACACCAGCAAGCATACTGCCACAGCTACATACTGAATCATTGAAGTAGACAGCTACATACTGCCACAGCTGTGTCACGGCAGTACCATTTAGCAGTAACTAGAATTCTGGGCATAAAAAATAGCCCAAGCACACTGTTCTGCGAAGGAAGAAACAGCCACCACAGCAGCAAAGTTCTTGCACCATGCTCACTGACCAAAACTCTCTTGCATCATTCCTTGAATGTATACTACTACTGATGCTATTAGGACAGCAAAGCACAACAGCAAAGACTAGTCTGAAACAACAAATAGTGGCTACGAAGGAATTCCAGAGAGCCAAATACCAGGACATCGGTGTTCATCCGTACCTGGTAGTGCTCGTTGCCGGCGATAAGGGGCCGAAGTAGCAGCGATGGCCGGTCGCCTGAGGGTGGGGGTTGCGCGCTCACTGCCGCCTGCAGCCCAGCGCCCGTGCCGCGTACTGGCCACCAACGTCTAGGTGCCCTGCTGAGAGGGAGAGAGATGCGGATGGGAGGAGGAATGGATGAGAATGGGACGGCAGGAGGCACGGAGGCCGGGCTGAGGACGGCGGTGGAGGTGCGGAGGGCGGGCTGACGATGGCAGCGGAGGCACGGAGGACGGCTGTGGACGGTGGCTCCGGTGCGGTGGGCGGGATGTGGAGGGGGATGGAGGCGCGGAGGGCGGGCCACGGACGGCGGCGGAGGTGCGGACGACGACACTGCAGAGGGAGGGGGCGGTGGAGGGTGCCCGGGCCGCCGGCGGCTGGAGGCGGGCTGCGGAGATAGAGGGCCACGGTGACGCTTGCTCGCACTGTGGAGGCGGATGGCGACGGCGGTGCTGCAGATGCAGGGGGCGTTTGGATTAGATTGAGCGTCGTTGCGCATGGTCTGGGCCTTTATTTTTACTGTTTGCCGAGTGCCCCCACCATCCGGCACTCGCAAACATTTTAAAAAAACATAACTTTTTGTTTGCCGAGTGCCGGACAAGGAGGCACTCAGCAAAGACATTGTTCTAAACAAAACAAAAATTTTTCTCTCTCTCTTTGCTGAGTGCTCGACGCAGACACTCGGCAAACATTTTTTTAAAAAAATTCATAACTTTTTAAAATTGATTTGCTAGTCTTAACATTATTAAAGAAACTTTTTGTTTCTTTGCCGACTGCTACAAGTGAGGCACTCGGCAATTTTTTTACTATTTCATGTGTTCCTTTCCTCTATTTCTTTGCGGCACATGTTTCGCTAATTTCATGGAAGGAACTTGCATAACACTTTGTTAAATACACTCACAAATGTATATTTGATGCTTCTCTGCAAATTGGACTATTATTTCATGCGGTTATATAGCACAATTAAAATTCTATAATAATTGTAGTCAAAAAAATTAAAATTATCAAATGGATCCGTAAAATTATCAAAATTTCACACGAAACAATATTTGTTCTCTATTGCATATACAAAAAAAAATTGAAGTGAAACTCTAAATCGACATTCAAGTTGTCTCTAGATTATACCGGATCCTGCTCAACTCTTTGAATCTTCTCGGATGATGCTCCAATTTGTAAGCAGTGTACGTGTCAACTTTGCTGAATCATTCTCAATTTTTTACCATAGCCTCCATGGATGATATCATGACATCTCCATGAATTTCGTGATTTTCAGACTTCATTTGCTTTTTATAGAATTTTTAGACATTTCCCCCACATGTTTGTGGTCATGTTTCGTGAACACGATACTCGAAATTTCTGGTCTGGTCCTGGATATGGCATCAGATTAGACTCAATAACAATAATATCATTTTTTCATTCACTTTTTTTCTAATATTCAAATCACTTGCCGTTCAAATCTAGAAAATTGCCGAAAATTCCTTTAACTGAAATAAAATACGGAAATATAGTAAAAATACAGAGAAATATACAAAACTTCAACATGGAGTAATAAGTATTGTATGTCAACAGTAGAAAAAGTTTGGGGGGGGGGGGAAAGCAAAAAAAATTTGTTTGCCGAGTGCCACAAATGGACACTCGACAAACAATACTCTTTGCCGTGTGCTGGTTGAACGGCACTCGGCAAAACATAGGTTAGCCGAGTGCCTGTCGTTGACACTCGGCAAACATCTAACGGAGGGCCACGGCGTCACCTGGGACAAGAGCTTTGCCGAGTGTCAGCCATTGGCACTCGGCAAACATTGCCCTTTGCCAGGTGCCGTAGTCCCAGCACTCAGCATAGGGTTTCTTTGTCGTGTGTTCGTTGTTTGCTGAGTGTCCCTAACTTTTGGCACTCGGCAAACACGTTTGTTGCCGTGTGTACAACTTTGTTGAGTGTCTATTGCTGGATACACAGCAAACAAGTTGTTTGCCGAGTGCCCGAGAAATTGCACACGGCAAAGCCCCAGAAACTGGGCTTTTTAGTCGTTTCCGGTAGTGCGTGATTTCCAATAATAATGCTTTGTATGCTTCTGAGGTTACAAATTTCGTCGCGTCGGCCGCGACGTATCTGTGAGGTGTGCCAGGATATTCAAAGACGGTTATTTGCAACGCGTCGTGTCTATATAAGAAAAGAAAGGATGGACTGATGATGTACGTGTGGGTGTGGCAGGATAGTAGTAGCACATATGGCTCCCTCCATTGCTTCTCTCTTCTTCTTCTGCCTGCTTCTGCTTCCTTCTCAACATGATGGCGCCTCCTCCCATACAAGCTACAAGCTAGGGTCCAGACAAGTCTTTTTCAAGACACCTGGCAGGTCATCTGGCAACTCACAGCAGGCATCCATGGTGCCTCCTGCAACCACCTGCTCGTCCATCGCTACTGGTACAGATAGAGCATATATGTATATTTATATAAAATAAATGTATTGCGCTATTAGTTCTATTATTTTCTTCTAACAAGTATACCTGTGCTTTACAACGAAATTTACATCTTGCAATATTTTTTCCAATTATACATTTATCTGTTGAACTTTTACAGGCCTAGGCAAGAACAAGCTACCAGTAGTGCACTGGCAGAGCCCATGCTCGCTGTTGCACGGGCTGCCGTCCCTGTCGGCGGCAGACATCTTGCGTCGTGATGCCTCTCGCATCCGGCGCCGTTTCTCCTCACAATCGTCTCTGGTGGCTGTGCCGGCCCCGTCACCGGCGGCCGCCATAATCCCCACCAACGGCTCGTCGAACCCGGCGACGGCACCGGGCACGCTGGACTACAGCGTGCTCGTCAGCTACGGCACGGCGGAGTAGCAGTTCCCAGTGTTCCTCGACAACAGCTTTGCAAGCCCTGCGCCTCAGGTTCCCACAACTGTGATCCGGCATTTGACATGTCGCGGTCCTCGACGTTCGCCCATATTCTCTGCGGTTCGCCGGACTGTCCAACCAACTGCTCTGACGGCTCCGTCTGCCCGTTCGACGACCTGTACACTGGACGCTGGCGATGTCTTCTCCGCCGTGATTGGGGCGTATACGCTGGCGTCCACAGAAGTGGTGTACGAACGTGGCCGGAGGAAGGGTTGCATTGGCTTCATCCCATGGAGCTGCTAATATAACAACATATTATGCCACAGAGTCCATAATATGTTGTTATATTTATACACCTTTGAATTTGCTTTGAACTTATTTTATTTCCTCATTTCCACTTTGGTGCAATAATGTTTACTTTAATCTATTACTGCTTCCAAATTAATAAAGGTTAATTTTTCCTTGTGACAATGACTCGTGTACGTATGTCCTACAATTCATGCTTGGATATCATCTGTGTGCGACGACTGCTAGTGTATGACATTATGACTTGCTCTTGCCTGGCTACATTCTGCTAATCAGAAATATTTAGACGAGGCTTCGTTAAATGAGACTGCTCTTTTCTGTGGACTGCTTTCAATACATTGCTGGGCTGGGCTTGTCTATTCTAGCCTGGGCTGCAGCTTCTTGGGCCGATCTCGGCTTCTCGAAGCATACAGTCATTGATCTCTCCAAGGTATGCTGAGGCGGAGGAGATATAGTAATTGAAAGAAAAAAGAAACAAGCTGTAATTTTATAGTCAGCTTATTATGCATAAGAAACTTTGTAAGAAAAAAAGTGGATCATAGACGAGGTAACTACTATACAAGTAGGTTGATAGGTGAGCTAAATATCCATATAACTAACATCGGTCTGTATACCTTTGCACTTTCTCTCCTCTGTGGTGGCTGACTGTCATGGCCGAGTGCACCAGCGAAAGACTAGTTAAGAAGCTTCGAGAAATCTAAGAGTAAGTGCATGCTCGATTTCGCTAGGATGAATATATAAATTCTAAATTCACAAAGTTCTTACCTTTGTTTAAATTGCTTATACTTTCGGCATATATACAACCTCAAATCACAAACATTCCCATATATGCTGTAATTTGGCGTGTTAATCCAGATTAACTACCCGGGCAGTTAACAACACCAAATTATGTAAGGCATGCACATACTAGAACATAACGGCCAACATCTGGCGCGTTTGACATTGTCTGCACAACAGTATGTGATATTTTGTTTGTTGCATTGGCCGCTTTCTCTAGCTCGATCCCTGCTTTACAATTGCATTGCATTGGGGAAGCAGCATGCCAGCAAGCAGCAAGTCTTGATTCCAGCAGCATGCCAGCAAGTCGTGATTTCCAGTAATAATAATCCTTTGCATATGCTTCCAGAGGTTACAAATTTCGCCTCAGCCCGGACGTATTATTCGGAACAGCAAATGAACGCCAAATTTAGCGTTGCATTGGACTAGCTGCTCCAAATCATCTACGTAGTATAGCACGACTACGCAGAGCACAATGAATCCCTGCTCCGTTGCTTTTGCTTCTCTATTCTTCTTCTGCCTGCTTCTGCTTCCTGCTAAACATGGTGCCTCCTCCCATGCTAGCTACAAGCTAGGGTCCAGACAATTTTTTTTCAAGACTTCTGGCAGGTCATCATCTGGCGACTCACACCAGGCCTCAAGGCTGCCACCTGCAACCACCTGCTCGTCCATGGCAACTGGTACATAGATCTATGAGCGTATATATTTCTATATATTATAATAAATGCCGTATATGTTATTTTGCTATTGGCTTTATTTTTCACTAACAAGCATATCCATGTGTTGCAACGAACTTTACTTCTTACATCATCTATTGTAATACGTTTCAGAATAAGACTCTGTACTGTTATTGTGCACACGCAATTATAACTCGTATGAGCATGCGTCCGGAGTTTCGGTTCATTTTAGAGAAAATAAATCAATTAAGACTCCAATTTGTTGTTCATCATGTATACTACTTCTCTTAGGCTATGTTTGGCACCAGCTTCATGAGTTGGTTGAAGCTGTTATTTGCCAAACAGGCTTGTTGCAAACAGCTTCACGGCCGAGAATGCATAAGTGGATGCCAAATTTGTCCCCTGTGTGAAGGACACCAGCGTGGAGCCGCTGGCCCGGACCAGTGGGCATGGCCACCGGTGATGCTCCGGCCCTAGCCACAAGGACACGATTTAGCGTGGCTACTGGGGCACGGTCGAGGGTGACCACCGAGAAGTGAGCGGGCATGGCTGCAAGGGCATGGCCGAGCACGGCCACTTGGGCGTGGCTATGAGGCTCCCCCCTGGGGCACGGGAGGGGCGTGGACACCAGGGCATGTGCGAGCACGGTTGCTGAGGTGTGGCCGAGTGACCTTTGGGGCGTGAGCGAGGCTGCCGAGTGACCTTTGCTGAACTTGAGCACGTCCCTAACAGCGGCAGATGTCCTGCATCGTGACACTTCCCTCGTCCGGCGCCGTTTCTCCTCACAGTCGTCTGGGGTGGCTGCCCCGGCCCCGGCTCTGTCGCCGGCAGCCATCATAATCCCCGCCAACGGCTCGTCGGACCCGTCGACGCTACCAGGCGCGCTGGACTACATCGTGCTTGTCGGCTACGGTACGCCGGAGCAGCAGTTCCCGGTGTTCCTGGGAACCAACGTCGGGACGTCCCTGCTCCGGTGCAAGCCGTGTGCCTCAGGTTCCGACTGTAACCCGGCGTTCGACACGTCACAGTCCTCCACATTCGCCCATGTCCCATGCAGCTCGCCGGACTGTCCGGTCAACTGCTCCAGTTCCGTCTGCCCGTTTTACGACCTGTATGGGACCATCGGGGGCACGTTTGCGAAGGACGTGCTCACGCTGGCGCCGTCCATGGCCGTGCACGACTTCAGGTTCGTCTGCATGGACGTAGAGAGTCCTTCTGATGACCTGCCGGAGGCTGGCTCCCTCGACCTCAGCCGCGACCGCAACTCGCTGCCGTCGCAGCTGTCGTCGTCGTGGACAGCCCGCACCGCCTCCTTCTCCTACTGCCTGCCGCAGTCCCCGAGCTCCCAGGGCTTCCTCTCCCTCGGTGGCGATGCCACCATCGGAGACGACGGCAACCTCACTGCGCACGCTCCGCTGGTGTGGAACAACGACCCCGAGCTGGCGACCATGTACTTTATCGACCTCGTCGGGATGAGCCTCGGCGGCGAGGACCTCCCGATCCCGGCGGGGACCTTTTGCAACGCTAGCACCAACCTGGACGTGGGGACCACCTTCACCATGCTGGCGCCGGACGTGTACACGCTGCTGCACGACGCCTTCCAGAAGGAGATGTCGCAGTACAACCGCTCGTCGCCGGGGTTTGACGGCTTCGACACGTGCTTCAACTTCACCGGGCTGAACGAGCTCATCATACCGCTCGTCCAGCTCAAGTTCAGCAACGGTGAGAGCCTGCTGATCGACGGGGACCAGATGCTGTACTACGACAACCCCGCCGCCGGTCCATTCACCATGGCCTGCCTAGCTTTCTCCTCCTTGGACGCCGATGATGTCTTATCCGCCGTGATTGGGACGTATACGCTGGCGTCCACGGAGGTGGTGTACGACATGGCCGGAGGAAAGGTTGGCTTCATCCCATGGAGCTGCTAATTATCCGATCCAAAACAATACAGTATACTACACTTCATGCTAGCTAGCTAGCTAGCTAGCTGGCTCGGAGACACAAGTACAATACGAAAGAGAAGAAAAGCAAGATGTAAGTTTACAGTCCGCCTATGCATAAAAAACATTGTAAGAGAAAAATGTAGATGATATGTAAACTAATAACTAATATATAAGGGAAATGCTAATAGGAGAGCGCGCACGGGATGAGGATACCGCCCGCACACCCGTGACCCGCACACCGTACACCTCGTGACTTGTCTCGACTTCAACCTTTCCCCCTCCCCGCCCCCCCCCTCTCTCTCTCCGGCGGCCTCCTCGCGTCCACCCAACAGCATACCCGCACCCCAACTGCCTCCACTCACGCGCGGCCATGGCAGATCTGGCTACAGCGCCACCGGATCTGGCTGCGGCCGCGGCGGATCCGCCGCTAGGTAGGCCCCTTGTCCTCCTCCTCCTCCTCCTCATGCTGCTACTGGATCTAGCTTTTAGGGTTCCAGCGAGCTCTCTCTCCCTTCTTCTCCAACTCTGGTGGGGTATAGAGTGGCCAGCCGGCCAGGGGGAGGCAGGTAGGCTTGGCGGTGGGGAAGGTCGATGGGCGGTTTAGGGGAGCTGGCAGTGGTAGGGGTGGTCGGGCAAGATCGGGGCGGGGGAGGCTCGCCGGAGCTGGAGACGATGCCGACGGCGAGCTTGCCGGAGCTAGAGAAGATGGCGGTAGTGGGGGGAGGGGAATAGGGCGGCCTGTTTAGATCTCTCTATTACTATTATAACACATATAGTCCCCTTCAGCAGTTTAGTTGCATCACAAATTCGATCTTAGGCAATCAAAAATTAATATCTAACATATGTTCTCAGTTCCCGTTCAATACACCCAATAGCAACAGTCATACGATCCTGCAGAGATATCCCAAATTTCTATGACTCGATCATAGAAAGCATCACAAGTAAACCTACTTATCTCCATCTTGGTTATTTTCTTGTGTGGTTCAAATGTAAGCCAGTGTGTTTGTATCAATTAATAAATGTGTGTGATCTGACGCACCTCTATCTAGTAGGGCACGTACTAACACTAGCGGATACCTAAATTCCTATTCCATCGTGATGAGCACTTCAGCCAACTTTTCATAGGTCGAAATTGGCATGGAAATTTGCCCAAGTAAACTAACACTGCATCTGTGATCTGATCATTGTGATGGTTGTGAAATCATGGCAAATAAGACCTATCATCCACACAAGATTAGCCTATATATGTCATAGCAAAACTTCAAATTACAGTCAGTTAAATACTCGAGCAGTCTCTAAACTTTATTTGGTATGTCATCAAAGTCTTCGAACTTCAAAAATATATTTTCATGTACCTAAAGTAGTCCTAGAGTGTTATCTAAGTCCCAAACTCTCGAAATGTCATATTCATGTTCCAGCACTTGTGTCAATGTGGCATCCATAGGCCCCCAAAATTTCCATAGTGTCATCTAGGTCCAAGATGCCCTGACCAGTTACGCACCCTAACGTGGTATCTTATTGTGGATCTGTAACAGAACCGACCAATTATACGAGATTAAGTAAGAAAATCATCCCCCAAGCAGACGATTTAGCAAACTTAAGCCCGTATAACCCGGTAGTCCGTGAAATCACGACGGATTTCAAACCAAATTACATACCAGCCAAGATCGTAATAAGTTCAACGGTCACCATCACAAGTTACATAACAGTTCACGTCACAAATACATCGGAGTTTAAACATAGTTATTACAAACCAGTTTCGAAAGAAAGTAGCGGAAGCATTTAGTTCAAATCACACATGCACACAGAGTTCAAAATACAGTGCCAGTTCAGGATCATCTTCCAACAAAAGCATCAGACGATATGTAGTGAATGACCATTGCCCATGGTCCTAAGCTTCTCCCATTGCAGGATAAAGGCAGTTGATACAGTAGCCGTAATACATCTGCCCATCTGCAACAAGTAGGAACAAAGCCCTGAGTACGAGAAGGTACTCAGCTAGACTTACCCGACAGAACAAAAATAAAAGACACCAAGGAATCATGACATGATGTCTGGAGGGGTAGCTGACTCGTTTGCAAAAAGGCATTTTTAGTATTTAGAGAATCTTTACAAAAGCTTTGCATCAAGTTAAATCTTTATTAACCTGTCAACTACATTTGCACCTGTACTAAAGTAATATGTAATTAAACAGGTAATGATAACTAATGATCATAAACAACTTTCATTATGTCATATTTCGTATAATTGTCCAAGTATTCCATCAACATTACTACGATGAAGTAGCTCAAGTCAAGTGCTCACTATCTAGTGAACAATGGCGATTCGAATCGATTATTAACCAGCTGGTAATTTATTCCTCACACAAACCTTACTCACCCGCTAAAGTGAGGTGTTGGTCACCGAGTCAACTATTCAGGTAAAGTCGCGAGCTTGCCAGGAACCACATGTACCCGGGGGCCGCCCGACTGCTCTTTGGCCTTATCATCGCGCCCCCGTATCCTGCCACTACTGCTCCGGTACAGTGCGCTGCGGGCAATCGACTCGGCCCGAATAATCTCCTAGCTTCGCGGTCGAAAGGTACATTATTCGGCCAGCTAAATGTAAGGCATACGTTCAACATGACTCGAGGCCCAACAACGGTCGGTCCTTAATCGACACAGACGGAAAACACTACTGTCCGAAACCCTACAAGTTTTTGTCCGGTCTCGATTTCACATTAACACTTAGTTATTTCCTGATGACATCTTTTCTCAAACTGATCCAGGTAAACACCTATAGCTCGCAGGTGACAGGAAATCACCCGACTTCTACCGGTCTAAGCAAGCTAAGCAATTACTTGACTGCGAATAACAGGGTGATAAGGATAGGGTAGAACGGAGTAGACAAGGTATAATGCAGCAACGGTTGCAAACAACTCCTAAACATAATGCAGCAGTTAAAATAAAGCATTAATAAAATATTTGTAAACCGGGGGAGAGAAATGCTCCGGGGCTTGCCTCTCTCGAAAGAGCTCGGACGGTGGTCTGGGCACTCCGGAAGATCCTCACTGACCTCCTCGTTGGCTTCGGGCACTTCCTGCTCCTCGGGCTGCTCTTCCGGCTCCTCGGGAACTGCTACCGACGTTACTTCCTGCGATCCTTTATGATGCAATCGTATAAGTGCTTATACCTAGGTGCATTGCGAAAATGACATGTAATGGTCATGATGAATGAAATGCAGATAATTAGGTTCACTTTATTTCATAAGGTAGGAATACATTTCTTCTACAAAGTAGTCAACATCATCCAAGAATACAGACTACAAGCACATGTCATCTACTGCATTCTCTTCTATCACTACCATGCTAAGCCAGCACATTTTATTAAATGCTTCAAAGATACACCAAAGCAAAATCCTATTTACTAGTCATGCATTAACAAGGTTAAATAAAACCCCAATTGCAACTAGGTTTGAACAGCAACACCTATTTTAGTAGCACAGAAAAATCTAAGAAAACTACAGTAGCTTTCTATCATCTAATCTAGCATACCATAAAAATCTCATTGCATTTGAATCACTAGAACTGTCTATCCAAAAATAACAAGCTAGGGCCTAAAAATGAGCATAAAAATACTTTATACTACGAAAAGTATCAAACAACAGATTTAACATTTTCCTACATTCTTCACAATAAACAATCACCATATAAAAATTATTACATGCATATTTTATTCATATTTGTATCTCTAGCAAAAATAATAATTATTAGCAATATTAAACACTTGTACTACAACTCAAGATTTTTCCACAGAACATGAATGTCATATATTTTTCCTAGCAAGTACATCACAAAAGAAAATTAAAGCAAGTGGAACCATATTTTTCTGAGCTTTCTGTGATTTACTACATATTTAACAAGAAAACAGTAGTTTTAGTGATTAAATAAAAACTCTACAGCAAAGTATTTAAATTTTGACATGCAATATTTTTAAACTGTAGATCTAGTCCAGAGAAACACTACAAAATTTGTTTCACAATTTTTGGAGCTAAAATGAGCAAGTTATGGATTTTAGAAACCCTTTTAACAATTTCTGAAAAATCATTTTCAAAAATCCATTTAACTGCAGCCGCTGAAAATGCTGGATGCACCCGGTGCAGTGCACACGCGAGCGCGAGAGGAGACAGACAGGTGGGCCCGTGACCCCACGTGTCGGCCACACGGAGGAGAGGGAAGCGCTGACTGCGCGGTTCTCGCCGCCGGTGAGCTCGCTGGCGGTGAGGTCACCACCAGTGGCTTCCCCGCGGAGAGGCGAAACCGAGGGTGCCTCGCATGTGGCCAGACGAGCTCGGCATCGAGCTCGCCGGCGTGCATGGCGGCGCGGTGGCTCGGCCTGCCGTCGGCCAGCCAACACCGACCGAGAGGGGCCACGCAGTGTGGTCTGCGAGCTTCACCGCGTGAATGCGGCGCTCGTGCGCTCGAGAAGTGAGCGAGAAGGAGGATGGAGGGGTGAAGTCCACGGAGCGGTTCACTCCGGTGAGCTCGACCGGAACTCCGGCGAGCCAAAAAAAAGGCTTAGAGGCCGAATCCTCGTGGTTAGTGGTGAGCACGGGACACGCGTCGAGAAGACAAAGCGAGGAGGACGACAGAGGCTGTGGCGGTGAGCCGGGGCGGCGGCAACGGCGGTGGCGGAGCTCGAGAGCCGGCAATGGCGTGGTGGCCGCGCGGCTGCTGCTGGAGCGCAGCTGTGAGGCGAAGAGAGAAGGAATGAGCGAGTGGAGAGGGAGGAGGCGGCTCTGGCGGGGGTAAGCGCGGGCAGCGGGGGCCACCGGAGGGCGCGTGGCGCGCAGTGTCGGCGATGTACGGCCACGCGGCGGCCGGCGTCTGCCGCGGCGCCACGGCATCGAGCGCGTGCGCGCGGGCGGACGGAGGCAGGCGCGTACACGGCGCGGGCGCGGGCCAGCTTCGGCCGCTGGGCCGGAAGTGGAGCGGCGGCCCGTTAATGTAAGAAACCGTTTTTCTTTTTCTAAATAAAATTCCAGATTTTATTATTTGATTCAAATTCAAATTTTGAAGATGAAAAAGACATTTTCATAAATTGCCCCCAAAACAAGAGTTGTTCAAAATTTTATTCTCTACAACTTTCATTTAGGGCACTTTTCAAAATTCTAAACAGATTTTGAATTAGGGATTTAAAGTCAAAATTTTAAATGAAAACTCAATTTTCTGAAATATTTTTAGAAGCACAATTTGGGAAGATTTTGAATACTAAACTTTCTCCAAAAATCATGTTAATTATTTCTAAGTTATTTAAAGTTATAGCTCCACAAATTTTTACCACTTTTTCCTAGGATTTTTACCAAACTCAGAGCTCAAACATGATTATCATAGTTTTAAATAACTTCTAACTTAACTTACATGTGATGATGATCATGCATGAAATGCAAATGCTCATGATTTAGGATGTGAATGCATGCTTAACACCTAGAGGTTTTACAACCTTCCCCCCTTATAAGAATCTCGTCCTGAGATTTTGGGTTACGAACCATTTGTTGTAAAAATCCTCATAAGCTTTTTGTAGATATTCACCCGTTTCCCAAGTTGCATCTCCTTCATCATGATGACTCCACTGTATCTTATATGTTTTCACTACACTATTCTGAGTAACTCTTTCTTTAGAGTCCAACACTTGAACCGGTTGCTCACGATATACCAAATCTGACTTGAGCTTTATGCCTCGAGGTTCAATTCTTTCCTCTAGAACACGCAAACACTTCTTGAGATGCGATACATGAAAAACTGGGAATATAGCACCCATTGTCTCCGGTAACTCCAACTTATAAGCGACAGGACCCTTTCTTTCCAAGATCTTATATGGTCCCACAAATCTGGCTGCAAGCTTTCTGCGTACTCCAAACCGTTTCTTCTTCATTAGCGTGACTTTCAGATAAACATAGTCACCAACCTCGAACATAAGCGGTCTCCTTCTTCGATCTGCATAGCTTTTCTGATGGGATTGAGCGGCTTTCATATTTTGCTGAATGATATGAACTTTTTTCTCAGCTTCTTCTACGAAGTCAATACCGTAGTATCTTCTTTCTCCTGGCTCAATCCAGTTAAGTGGTGTTCTACACTTTCTGCCATACAAAGCTTCGAATGGTGCCATCTTGATACTTTCTTGATAACTATTATTGTAAGCGAACTCTGCTAAAGGTAACCATGACTCCCATGAACCTCTAGAAGATAACACACAGGCTCTCAACATGTCTTCCAGAACAGCATTAACTCTTTCGGTCTGACCATCTGTTTGAGGATGATAAGCAGTACTACAAATTAAACTCGTCCCCAAACCTTTATGCAAGTGCTCCCAAAAGTGAGCAGTGAATTGGAACCCTCTGTCAGACACGTTATTCTTCGGTATGCCATGCAATCTCACAATCTCAGCAATATACTTCTTGGCATATTGAGGTGGTCTATAATCTGTCTTGACAGGTAAAAAGTGAGCTGTCTTTGTAAGGCGATCCACAGTCACCCAAATTGAATCATGTCCTTTCTGAGTAGTGGGCAAACCTGTGATGAAATCCATACTTATATCATCCCACTTCCAACTAGGTACAGACAAAGGTTGCAACAATCCGGCAGGTCTCATATGAATAGCCTTTATCCTGCAACATGTGTCACATCTGGCTACATACGCTGCAATCTCTTTCTTCATCTTGGTCCACCAAAAACGAGGTCTTAGTTCTTAGTACATTTTACTACTTCTGGGATGGATAGATAACTTTGAAAGGTGAGCCTCATCCATAAGTTTATTCTTAAGCTCTCCATCTTTAGGAACAACAAGACGGTCGTCAAACCATAACACGTGATGTTCATCCAATCTAAAGTGCTTGGATGATTCTTCTTTAATCTTTTCTTTGATATGGAATATCCCTGTGTCGGTTTTTTGGCCTTCTATTATCTTACTCTCCAAAGAACAACTAATCTGAATACTGTGTAACACTGCAAGATGCAGTAGATTAAAACCATCTTCGAGCAAAGGTTGCGCATTCAGGCAATGTGACTTTCTACTCAAAGCATCTGCCACTACATTGGCCTTTCCAGGATGATATTGCACATTCAAGTTGTAATCTTTGATCAATTCTAATCATCTTCACTATCTCATGTTCAATTCAGGTTGGGTGAAGATATACTTGAGACTCTTGTGATCGGTGAAAATATTTCACACATTACCAAGTAAGTAATGTCTCCAAATTTTTAAGGCATGCACTATGGCAGCAAGTTCAAGATCATGCGTCGGATAGTTGATCCCATGCTTTCTCAACTGACGGGAGGCATAAGCAATGACTCTTCCTTCTTGCATAAGAACACAGCCTAATCCTATTTTTGATGCGTCGCAAAACACATCAAAAGGTTTCTCAATGTCTGGTTGCGCTAGAACTAGAGCAGTAGTCAACAGTTTCTGCAAGGTGTGGAAAGCTGTCTCACACTCCTCTGTCCATATAAACTTATGATCTTTCTATAGCAGACTTGTCATTGGCTTGGCAATTTTCAAGAAATCTGGGATAAAACGACGATAGTAACCAGCTAAACCCAAGAAACTTCTAACTTCAGAAACTGTGACTGGTGTCTTCCAATCCACAATCTCTTGCACTTTACTCGGGTCTACGGATACTCCATTCTCCGACAGAATGTGACCAAGGAAAGGAACTTTCTTCAACCAAAATTCACACTTGCTAAACTTAGCATATAACTTATGATCTCTCAGTCTAGTTAAGACAATTTTCAGATGCTCTTCATGATCTTTCTCATTCTCAGAGTATACTAGAATATCATCAATGAACACAACCACAAACTTGTCCAACTCCGTCATGAAAATTGTATTCATCAGATACATAAAGTATGCAGGAGCATTTGTTAAGCCAAAGGACATAACAAGATACTCATACAACCCGTATCTGGTAGAGAAAGCGGTTTTTGGTATATCTTGTGGTCTAATCTTTATCTGATGATAACCTGATCTCAAATCTATCTTGGAGAACACTCTGGCTTTGGCTAACTGATCGAACAAAACATCAATGTGAGGTAAGGGATACTTATTCTTGATAGTTACAGCATTAAGAGGCCTATAATCCACACACATTCTCAAAGTACTCTCTTTCTTTTTCTTCACAAACAAGGCAGGACATCCCCATTCAGACTTACTTGGCCGGATAAACCCCTTGTTCAACAACTCCTCTAGTTGCTTCTTTAACTCGGCTAACTCATTCGAAGGCATCCTATAAGGTCTCCTTGAAATTGGAGTTGTCCCGGGGATCAACTCAATTCCAAACTCCACATCTCTATCCGGCGGAAGACCAGGTAACTCATCTAGAAACACGTCCGGAAACTCACACACAACCGGAATCTAATGAATCGGAATGACTTCCATAGCACATGTCACACTCATAAGGTCTGTTCTTTTGGGCAATGGTACCTGAAAAGTACCCTCTCCCTGGGGATCCTTCAGGGTAAGTATCCGACTTCTTGTATCTATAACTGCTCCCCATTCTTTCATCCAATTCATCCCTATGATGACATCCAGAACTAGTCCAGGCATAACTATTAGGTTAACTCAAAACTTTTGACTACCTAACTCAAGGGTTGCCCCTCTAACCATCAGATTGGTTAAAACATCAGCCCCTGCTGAACTTATATGGTAACCATAACTTAAGTCTGTGCATAGTTGTTTATGTTTCCGTGGAAATGCTTGACTCATGAAAGAATGCGATGATCCAGAATCAAATAGAACAACTGCAGTGTTTTGGTTAACAGGAAACTTACCAGCAGTTACGGGCTCTCCCTCAGGAATCTCTTCCACAGTGGTGTGGTGCACTCGAGCATTATAAGTCTGTTGCTTCTTTCAGGGCGGATAAGGGCAGAACTTGGAAAAGTGGCCTGGCTGATCACAGTTATAGCAAGGTCCCTTTACTGTACTAGCAGATCCGATAGCTCCCTTCGAGTGACCTTGTCCCGCGGTTGCGGCTGTCCTTGCTGGCGGCACTGCCATCTTTTACGGCTTCTGTGGTCCATTGTAGTTCTGGGTCTTATGCTGCGGTGGCCTAAACCTTGCACCAGGTGCAGATGGAGATAGGTCGAACGATTAGCAGTGATAACTCTTGACTGTAATGGTCCTGACTCAAAGGCTCTCTTGTGAGTCTTGGATGTTGTGTACGTGTTGTTGTTCTTCTCTTGTTTCAGACAATCACAGATGAAGTTATTGAATCTGGCGCGGGTATTGGTACCCACATGCTTCATCATCTTTGGACCTAACCCTCTCTTGAAGCTAGCAATTTTCTTAGCATCTGTGTCAACCATGTCGGGAGCATAACGACACAAGTTGTTGAAGGCATGCAAATACTGTGTTACTGTTTTGGTACCCTGATTTAAAGCCAAGAACTCTCTCAATTTCATCTCAACTAGCCCTGATGGAATATAAACTCCACGGAAGGCTTCGGTGAACTCTCTCCACGAGATCTGAGCATTTGGAGGGAAGGTGATGCGATGATGCTTCCACCACATCCCTGCTGGTCCTTGTAGCTGATGTGCAGCATACTCTGTCTTCAGTACTTCTATCAGTCTCAATACACGGAACTTATCTTCCATAGTGTTAATCCATTCTTCAGCGTCAAGCGGCTCGGTTGCTTCCTTGAAAATTGGCGGCCTAGTGTCCATGAAATCCTTGAAGTTGCTGTACTGATTCACTCCATTGCCACCACCTTGGTTGTTACCACGTTGCACGTTGTTGGCAATGGTACGCAGGAAATCTTCCATATTTTCTGTGACTGCTCGGCATTGCGCTGACTTCCTAGAAACTGTGCAAAGAACACCTCTGCAGTGAGCGGTGGAGGAGGCGGAAAATGCGGTTCCGGGTGTGGCTCATTATGGTTGGCGTTGTTAGCACCACTCCCACCTGCCCCGGCACCATTTCCACCAGTTTTAGCAGCCTCATACGTGGCGCGTCGAGTGTTTGCCATCTGCATATTTCAGTAACAAGTAATGATTAAGTGAAGTTGTAGTAATTGTGAGTGAATGAAGAATTATGCCGTACTGATCTCATTGGAGAGAACAAAGTCATACAACAAAACAGAGGCACAATAATCGCATTCCAATTAAAACAACACCACTAATTAAATTACTTCAAATGCAAACATCGCGTCCAATACAACCATGTTGCCAGCATACACACACTGGACTTTATGCTCTCAGGTATCGCATGAACAACCAAGATCCAACATTCTACCAAGTCTCAAGGTTCAAACGAGATACATCAAGATACATGAAGCCAAAAGAAGGTCATCGCGACAAGGCCTAGCAGCTAACGCGAAGCAACTAGCCTACTCCTCGGGGCCATCGTCGGGGTCGGAGACATCACCATTGCTACCATCAGTAGTAGCGTCGTTGTCAGCAGGTGCGGCTGCGGGCTTGTCCTCATCGTCGTCGACGTCCATACCGGTGGCTTCTAGAGGAGCATACAGGCCAATCCCATTATACAGCGCATGAAACTCCTCATGCAAGTTGACATTGTACTCCTCTAGCTCCTCGACCCTCTGCCTCAGGAGGTTCCTCTCGTTCCAGGCTTCATTCCTTTTCTAAACCAACTGTCCAATCATGTGGTCTGCATTATTGTTGGCCTGCGTCAACGTATGCACCCGCTGTATAGAACTATCACCTCTCTCTATAGCCTGGTCTCGCTGCAAGCTCATGTCAGCCAACTGCTCCTGCAAACTAGCGATAGCACGTGCCTGCTTCTTCTTTTGTTTTCTTGCTTTGAGCCGATCATCACCACGCAAACTAGTCAAAGTCCAATAGGTACACTCTAGACCCTGGTATGCTCTGATAGCTGCATACATCGTACTCATAGCGTGGTTGTCGCTAGCCTGTCCTTCGCTTGGGCCTCTGACTAAAGCACTTCCTTGTGGCTGCACCCAAATAGCATCATGAGGATCATCTCTCGGAAAAGTGCCAGCCAAGGCTGCTGCCAGCTCGTTGGGAAATCTGCTCATTATGTCCCGGATGACACGGAAAGCTGCTCCCTCTGCACCCTCAACCGGAGTGCGTCCCTCAAACTCCAAGTGCCAACCATCCCATTCTGGAGCATCACCAAGAGCAGGGACAGTGATCTCCACTACTGCCAACTGGTTCTCGCTCCAAGAGTACACTGGCTCCTGACCCTCTGGGTACCCCACATCATGGAGCACTCTCCAAAGCAAAGTTGGCATGCCAAACTCGCTCAGAAAGGTGTTCGTGCTGCGGCGCTCCCGCGGGGCCATCTAGCATCGGGGTGCTCTTCCACCTGTGGACTTACGGGCAGTATGCTTCATGCGGGCCATCTATACCAAAAGTTTTGATTACCCGGTGAGGACATATTTTAAGTTGGTACAATTTTTATCGAAAGGGGATAATCAATTTATAAGGGGAGGAATGCATGGCATGAATGAAATGCACAAGCAACACGATGCATGCACGTTTCTTACGTTCTCACAAACTTAAGAAATAAATGATATCTATCGATGAATTCGGTGGCATACAGGTGATCTCTCATAAACGTAACTAATACGTTCTACACGAGAAACACTGTTATGTACCTGCAGAAGATTTATTTCAGCCCATTTCCGCATGCATGCATGAAAACAGTAAATCTATCTACACGCTCTACACGAATCCCTAGATACGCGTACAACGGTAGTAACCACCCAAAACATCGTCCTATTGACCGCATCGCCTCAACGGATGGAACAACCACACATGCGACACTTTTGTAAACACATGCGTAAAACATGTAAGTACTCCAGTATCATATAAGCACTCTCCCTAGATCAGCGGTGTATCCGATCATGCTCTCACATCTCACACTTACCGAGGCGTAGAGGCAACTGATCCATACATTACCACTCAAGTAAGTGGCACTCATACAATAGCACGCCGTATGAGCGATGAAATAGAAATATGGTGCAAGAACCCCCAAATCAGTACTTAATTAAGCCACCTAGAGTCCTTATTGGGCATAAAGGATATGACCACTGGCACACTCTTAGTTTGGAAATCACGTTTTTCAAACACATTTTTGTTTTAAATACACTTGTGAACAGTAAACACGCTAAACCATGCTCCGATGCCAGCTATAACAGAACCGACCAATTATACGAGATTAAGTAAGAAAATCATCCCCCGAGCAGACGATTTAGCAAACTTAAGCCCGTATAAACCGGTAGTCCGTGAAATCACGACGGATTTCAAACCAAATTACATACCAGCCAAGATCATAATAAGTTCAGCGGTCACCATCACAAGTTACATAACAGTTCACGTCACAAATACATCAGAGTTTAAACATAGTTATTACAAACCAGTTTCGAAAGAAAGTAGCGGAAGCATTTAGTTCAAATCACACACGCACATAGAGTTCAAAATACAGTGCCAGTTCAGGATCATCTTCCAACAAAAGCATCAGACGATATGTAGTGAATGACCATTGCCCATGGTCCTAAGCTTCTTCCATTGCAGGATAAAGGCTGTTGATACAGTAGCCGTAATACATCTGCCCATCTGCAACAAGTGGGAACAAAACCCTGAGTACGAGAAGGTACTCAGCTAGACTTACCCCACAGAACCAAAAATAAAAGACACCAAGGAATCATGACAGGCTGTCTGGTGGGGTAGCTGACTCATTTGCAAAAAGGCATTTTTAGTATTTAGAGAATCTTTACAAAAGCTTTGCATCAAGTTAAATCTTTATTAACCTGTCAACTACATTTGCACCTGTACTAAAGTAACATGTAATTAAACAGGTAATGATAACCAATGATCATTAACAACTTCCATTATGTCATATTTCGTATAACTATCCAAGTATTCCATCAACATTACTCGATGAAGTAGCTCTAGTCAAGTGCTCACTATCTAGTGAACGATGACGATTCGAATCGATTATTAACCAGCTGGTAATTTATTCCTCACACAAACCTCACTCACCCGCTAAAGTGAGGTGTTGGTCACCGAGTCAACCATTCAGGTAAAGTCGCGAGCTTGCTAGGAACCACATGTACCCGGGGGCCGCCCGACTGCTCTTTGGCCTTATCGTCGCGTCCCCGTATCCTGCCACTACTGCTCCGGTACAGTGCGTTGCGAGCAATCCACTCGGCCCGAATAATCTCCCAGCTTCGCGGTCGAAAGGTACATTATTTGGCCAGCTAAATGTAAGGCATGCTTTCAACATGACTCGAGGCCCAACAACGGTCGGTCCTTAATTGACACAGACGGAAAACACTACAGTCCGAAACCCTGCAAGTTTCCGTCCGGTCTTGATTTCACATTAACATTTAGTTATTTCCTGACGACATCTTTTCTCAAGCAGATCCAGGTAAACACCTATAGCTCGCAGGTGACAGGAAATCACCCGACTTCTACCGGTCTAAGCAAGCTAAGCAATTACTTGACTGCGGATAACAGGGTGACAAGGATAGGGTAGAACGGAGTAGACAAGGTATAATGTAGTAACGGTTACAAACAACTCCTAAACATAATGCAGCAGTTAAAATAAAGCATTAATAAAATATTTACAAACCGGGGGAGAGAAATGCTCCGGGGCTTGCCTCTCTCGAAAGAGCTCGGACGGTGGTCTGGGCACTCCGGAAGATCCTCACCAACCTCCTCGTTGGCTTCGGGCACTTCCTGCTCCTCGGGCTGCTCTTCCGGTTCCTCGGGAACTGCTACTGACGTTACTTCCTGCGATCCTGTATGATGCAATCGTATAAGTGCTTATACCTAGGTGCATTGCAAAAATGACATGTAATGATCATGATGAATGAAATGCAGATAATTAGGTTCACTTTGTTTCATAAGGTAGGAATACATTTCTTCTACAAGGTAGTCAACATCATCAAAAAATACAGACTACAAGCACATGTCATCTACTGCATTCTCTTCTACCACTACCATGCTAAGCCAGCACATTTTATTAAATGCTTCAAAGATACACCAAAGTAAAATCCTATTTACTAGTCATGCATTAACAAGGTTAAATAAAACCCCAATTGCAACTAGGTTTGAACAGCAACACCTATTTTAGTAGCACAGAAAAATCTGAGAAAATTACAGTAGCTTTCTATCATCTAATCTAGCATACCACAAAAATCTCGTTGCATTTGAATTACTAGAACTGTCTATCCAAAAATAACAAGCTAGAGCCTAAAAATGAGCATAAAAATAGTTTATACTACGAAAAGTATCAAACAACAGATTTAACATTTTTTCTACATTCTTCACAATAAACAATCACCATATAAAAATTATTACATACATGTTTTATTCCTATTTTTATCTCTAGCAAAAATAACAATTATTAGCAATATTAAACACTTGTACTACAACTCAAGATTTTTCCACAGAACATGAATGGCATATATTTTTCCTAGCAAGTACATTACAAAATAAAATTATAGCAAGTGGAGCCATATTTTTCTGAGCTTTCTGTGATTTACTACATATTTAACAAAAAACAACAGTTTTAGTGATTAAATAAAAACTCTACAGCAAAGTATTTAAATCTTGACATGCAATATTTTTAAACTGTAGATCTAGTCCAGAGAAACACTACAAAATTTGTTTCACAATTTTTGGAGCTAAAATGAGCAAGTTATGGATTTTAGAAACCCTTTTAACAATTTCTGAAAAATCATTTTCAAAAATCCATTTAACTGTAGCCGTTGAAAATGCTGGATGCACCCGGTGCAGTGCACACGCGAGCGCGAGAGGAGGCAGACAGGTGGGCCCATGACCCCACGTGTCGGCCACACGGAGGAGAGGGAAGCGCTGACTGCGCGGTTCTCGCCGCCGGTGAGCTCGCCGGCGGTGAGGTCACCACCAGCGGCTTCCCCGTGGAGAGGCGAAACCGAGGGTGCCTTGCATGTGGCCAGACGAGCTCGGCATCGAGCTCGCCGGCGTGCATGGTGGCGCGGTGGCTCGGCCTGCCGTCGGCCGGCCAAGACCGACCGAGAGGGGCCGCGCGGTGTGGTCTGCGAGCTTCACCGCGCGAATGCGGCGCTCGTGCGCTCGAGAAGTGAGCGAGAAGGAGGATGGAGGGGGTGAAGTCCACGGAGCGGTGCACTCCGGTGAGCTTGGCCGGAACTCCGGCGAGCCATTACCGTGTCTTAGAGGTCGAATCCTCGCGGTTACTGGTGAGCACGGGACGCGCGTCGAGAAGACGAAGCGAGGAGGAAGACGGAGGCTATGGCGGTGAGCCGGAGCGGTGGCAACGGCGGTGGCGAAGCTCGAGAGCTAGCAATGGCGTGGTGGCCGCGCGGCTGCTGCTGGAGCGCTGCTGTGAGGCGAAGAGAGGAGGAATGAGCTAGTGGAGAGGGAGGAGGCGGCTCTAGCGGGGGTAAGCACGGGCAGCGAGGGCCACCGGAGGGCGCATGGCTCGCGGTGTCGGCGATGTACGGCCACGCGGCGGTCGGCGTCTGCCGCGGCGCCACGGCGTCGAGCACGCGCGCGCGGGCGGACGGAGGCAGGCGCAGACACGGCGCAGGCGCGGGCGCGGGCCGGCTTCGGCCGCTGGGCCGAAAGTGGAGCGGCGGCCCGTTAAGGTAAGAAACCGTTTTTCTTTTTCTAAATAAAATTCTAGATTTTATTATTTGATTCAAATTCAAATTTTGAAGATGAAAAAGACATTTTCATAAATTGCCCCCAAAACAAGAGTTGTTCAAAATTTTATTCTCTACAACTTTCATTTAGGGCACTTTTCAAAATTCTAAACAAATTTTGAATTAGGGATTTAAAGTCAAATTTTTAAATGAAAACTCAATTTTCTGAAATATTTTTAGAAGCACAATTTAGGAAGATTTTGAATACTAAACTTGCTCCAAAAATTATGTTAATTATTTCTAAGTTATTTAAAGTTATAGCTCCACAAATTTTTACCACTTTTTCCTAGGATTTTTACCAAACTCAGAGCTCAAACATGATTATCACAGTTTTAAATAACTTGTAACTTAACTTACATGTGATGATGATCATGCATGAAATGCAAATGCTCATGATTTAGGATGTGAATGCATGCTTAACACCCAGAGGTGTTACAGGATCCCATGTGGCTCAGCTCTTGACCAAGGTCCCATTCAAGGTTAGGTCGTCCTACATGCCTACCATTTCCAAGCTTGTTTGCCTCTCTCTTAGATGGTGACCACAATATATTACTATACTACATCAATGTGCAGAGAGAGAAAGAATTTGGGGAAGATAGAGAGGGAGTGGAGGTTAGTGAAAGGTCATTGTTTGGTTTTAGGAATTGAGTGACAACCTAGGTGGACTAATATGTGGTTATATGAGAATACACAGGAGATTAGTCCAAAGGTGAATATGTAATGAAGGAACTCATTGCATATGAGACATGACATGGAGTCATGTGACTAAGGTGGAGAAAGATCAAGATGAGGCTTGGCTTGATGGGCCGGTTGCAAGAGTGAAGGGCAATTCGGAGGCTTTGAAGCACTGTACCGCGTGGCGGGATGCTTGAGCAAAGACTTGGAGCTGATGGACCGATTCAACAGTGAAGAGCAAGTGAGGTCAAGATCAATGAACCAATAAGGTCACATGATGATATGAAATGGATCATATCATTGTTGATCGTGTTGGTGCATATGTTGCATTGACATTGGAGGAGATGGAATGGAATACGCAAGCCAAAGGTATAACCTATAGGGCATTTCATTTCATCGTCATAGGTGTGTAGAGAAGTTTATGACCATGTTTATAATAGATGGCCGTACTATCAAGAGGGGCAAACTTATTTGTATATCAGTCATCTAGTGCCACTCGAGTGATCTAACCTCGCATCGTTGCTAGGATCGAGTGGCGTGGTGAAAAAAGTCCTAATCCTTTGAAAAAATGTTTGTGAAAAGCTAACACACATGCACAAGGTGGTGTATCTTTTGGTGGTGTTAGCACATTTGCAAAGGAGAAGAAGTTGGAAGCGAGGAGGAGGTCGCAGAGAGCTTGGGTTGCTTTTTGGACAATGATGGACTGTCTGCCCTTTGGTGGCGGACTGTCTATGGTCCTCGGACGCTGACGTTTGGGAGGGATTGGACGCGATGCTTGTACTATTCATGGGTTGACAGGTGAACAGTGGACTATCCACGTCTGGATGGCGGACTATCCGTCGGTTAAAATCGGTGGCAAGCAGAATTGCTAGAAACTCTATCTAGGCTGTTGGAAATCAACGGCGGACTGTCCGGCCCTTTAAGGGCGTACTGTCCGCCAGCTAATTTCTGAGGAATAGGGGTTCGGGATAGGTTCTGGATATGTTCTAGGGTTTGAACAGCGGACTGTCCGCCTATAATTCCTGAACTGTTCGGTGTTATCACTTGAACTCTAATGGCTAGTTTTAGGTGAACGGCAGACTGTCTGGGCCCTAAGGGGTGGACTATCTAGGGTGACCGTTGCAACACTTAATGGCTAGTTTCAGCATAAGGGCGGACTGTCCGGGCCTATAAGGGCAGACTATCCGCAGTTCAATTTTCAGCACGCGACCAAACGGCTAGTTTGAGGCCTCCCTCTATAAATAGAGGTGGTGGCCGGCCCTTTGAGGGGATGAGCACCTTGGGGACTTAGTGTCCTTGTGTGAGAGTGCTAGAGAGCCCTCTGACTCACTTGCGATTAGTGCTAATCGCATCTGCTAAGTGAGAGAGCGATTCTATCATGGTGCATGAGAGATTGCAAGAGCTGGCACTAGATGATCGAGTTGCAAGCTGGTGGTGCTTGTTACTTTTGGAGGTTGCCACCTCCTAGACGGCTTGGTGGTGGTCTCTGTTGAAGCATGCAAAGAAGATTCTGCGGTGCTCCGAAGAAGAGATTGTGAGGGGTATTGTGCTCACCCCACGAGAGCCACGAAGAGCAACTCTAGTAGAGCAAGATGCGAAGGGCGACAAGTGGTCCAGCCAGGTCAAGTGCTAGAGCTTATGGTAAGCACTCCACATGAGAGAGTGTGACTTGCAGGTCACCACTAGCAAGAGGACCGGTGGCAACCTTGGAGCTTGTCTCAACGGGGACTAGCGTGTTGGCAAACACGTGAAACTCGGGATAAAAATCACCGTGTCATATTCTTCCCGTTGGTTTGCAATCCCCATACACAAGCTTATATTTACTTTCATATATATTGTGTTTGTGTAGTTGCTCTTGTAATTAGTTGCTTATGTAGCTTGCTAGTTACCTTCTTGCTTGTGTAGCATAGAAGTAGCTCCCTTGTGTGACTAATTCGGTTTGAGTAACCTTGTTAGTCACGTTGCTTAATTTGTATAGCTAAGTAATTTGAGCTCTCTACTTTGGCTTTTGTGTAGCCTTGTTATTGAGCATTGCTAGTGAGCTTAGGTGGCTTTGTGCTTTTGCTTACTAGATTGTGTAAGAGCTCCCCTGATGCTTAAAGTACTAGTTGCATAGGTTTGTGTGACCTTGCTTCTAGAATTGATTAGGTGAGCTTTAGCTAGCCCGGCACCTTTGTTGCCTCTTTAGGATCTTTATAAGGTGCTTGTGAACTTAGATAGAGGGGTGTAGTCTTGGCTAGACTGATAGTTTTAATTCCGCATTTGTTTCGGTTAGCCGATGCATTTAATTTTAGAAAGGACTATTCACCCCCCTCTAGTCCACCATCCTATAGTTAGAGATATAGTGGTAGAGCTGAGATGTGGACCACCCTACTTCCCATGAGACCCATTAGCCAACGAGGGAACCACCATGGCATGTCATGTCAAGGTGCAGAGTGAGTCAGAGCTTATTTTGACTTAGATGGCATCCTATGACAAGTTGAGAGACCTAGAAATGTCATTTTGAAATTATGGGATTTGGATGATTGCTTAGGAAAATTTGAAGATCTGAAAATATATTTTGAGATTTAAAGCACTCGAACATCTACCTGTTGGCCAGAGCTTAGCTAAGGCTATTCCAGAGAGCTTGGAATTAGTCAAAGGGCCAACGATGTATTTGAGTTCTTATGTAGCAACCATTTTTCCCTATAATAAATATTTGAGAATGTTTGTAAACACTTAGCGGGGGAATGGGCAAAATGGTCAATTCCTACATGAACATTTTTGCCGGGCCATTAAATAGGCCCCTTGCACATGATGGTAACATAATTGACTAGTTTGAGTATTTTTTTTTGAATGCAATGGTAATTAAGAGCTCTTCCTTTCAATTAAGAAGAAATAGAATTGACCCACTTTATGAGATAAACCAGGCCCAAAAACCTTACAATCACATAGTTTATGACAGGAAAACTGGAAGAAAACCTAAACACGGCAATCCATATGACTAACTCTAAGCAACCCATTTACAGTATGTACGACTAAAAATAACTTCATTTGCTAAGCTAGGTGAAGTTGCCTGTCATCCACCACCACACGTAGCTCATGAGCTCAACTAATGGAGCCATTGCAGATGGAGGGCAATGCCGATAGCAGGGTCATCGTGGCCTGCCAAGGTTGTCGTGCCCCAACAATGGCACCTAAAATTGAATAGCATGCACACGTCGACGCAATCTTTAGCAGGCATCGCACCTCCTATGTCCAGCCACAGAACTAACTCGCCAGCCTCGCCCCAACTGGCCTTGTCGACGAGCACCGCACTAGTGGTCGTCAAAGGGCAGATCCGCTCGGTGGATAGTAGATCTAGCCACCAAGATGCCAAATCTGACAACTACTAGCCGGAGAGCCGCCAACTGGCCACTGCATGGAACTCGTGAGGAGTGTCCCTCCGAACGAGCCGCACGTCTTGCCCAATACATCAGAATGGTGTGCACAGATTCAGGTAAGACACTGCCATCGTCCTTGGGAGTTGTACAGGCATCCCGATGGCTGCCTCCTGCGGTGGCGAGGCAAGGGAGAGGGAGGGGTAGTGGCAGGGATGGTTGGCTCGCTGCCCATATCGTCCCTTACAAAGAGCGACATGGAAGCCGGGGGTCCATCGACCTTTTTGCGGGTCTAGTTTATGGCTCAGTCGATTTCGCTAGGTTGAATATATAAATTCTTAATTCACAAAGTTATTACCTTAGTTTAAATGTTTTTTTTACTTTTGGCATATATACAACCTCAAAACACAAGCATTCCCATATGTACTGATCTGAACCTGTTAATTCGGCGTGTCATTACAGATTAATTATCCAGGAACTTAGCAACACCAAATTATGTAACGCATGCACATGGAACACAACGACCAACACATCTGGCGCATTTGACATTGTCCTGCACGGTCGGCCGGCCAATATATATGTGATATTTTGTATGTTGCATTGGCCGCTTTCTCTAGCTCCATTGCTGCTTTGCAACTGCATTGCATCAGGGAAGGAGCATGCCAGCGAGTAGTAGCATGTCGTGGTTTGCATTGCATTGGGGAATTAAGCATGCATGCCAGCAAGTCATGATTTCCATTAATCATCCTTTGCACCGGCGTGGAGCAAGGGCTGATCAATGCTAATGAGCAGGAGCGGCGATGACGAACAGCAGCAATGAGGAAGAAAAGCTATGTGTGTGTGGGGGAGGAAGGGCGGCGGTGGGGGTGCGGGGTGCGGGGAGAGGGGTTAGGGGGATGTTGGAATAGGTTACTTGCTCTCTGCGTAACTTTTACGGCACGCGGGAATCGAACTTTCATCAGCTCCGTGCGAGAGGGTTCAAACGTGGGATTCAAAATTTTGCAACTAAGCGGCAGTGAATGCATAGTACCATCACCGGCGGCTAGGTCCTATTACCACCCGGAGACCTCCATATGATACGGTAATGAACACTAAGGCACATAATCCCATACTTAGAAAACTAAGAAAAGCACAATTCCACTACTCAGATTGAAAGGAAGTCAACTTGAGTTCGATGTTGAATAATAAGGCACACAGATTTACATTGAGGCGAAGGCCAAAACACGCACTTAGAAAACATAAGGAAAACACAATGACAGTACTCTCGGATTGAAAGGAACACAACTTAAGTTCCATACATTCATACCAAATTACCATAAGTATAGCGGGATTTCAACATTTACAATGCGAAAACAGAATGAACAAGAAAGAAGTCGAGTTACATTATTTGCAGTGCAGCATCTATGGCATCGACATCCTGGGTTTCCATCACTCCATGAAATCCACCGAGGCATCATCAAGCGGCAGCGACACAAAAGTGGTGGGCAGTCACACTCAATTAAAAATTTGACTCTGAAGCAGAGTTTACGTGTTTCATCATCTAGTCATGATGAAGTTACTAAATTTGCATCAGCACAGTGCAACCATTGGATGATGGATGAAATTTGGATCTATTATTATTCTTTTGAATAAATTCAGTCAATTATTATAGAGAAGAGAAAACTACACACCAGCCCAAGTGAACTTAAGGACCATGGAATTGGCTCCCATAGAGACTCAGCAGAAGACTCGAGCAAGTATATGTGAAAAACATTTGCGCGAAAAATGGTGCAGAGCAGGCGGGTGGCTGACCGGTGAGGGCCCGGAACTGTGATTTCTGGAAAATGATTTGTAGGAGCGGCTCGGGCGGCTGCGCGATTTGTAGCCACGGTTTGGTTGGGGCGGCTGGCAAAACTGCCCCTACAAATCGTGTGTGGCGTAGTGTATTTGGACTTAGATGGCATCCTGTGGAAAGTTCAGAAACCTAGAAATATCATTTTGAAATTATGGGATGTGGATAACTGCTTAGAAAATTTGAAGATCCGAGAATATATTTTTGAGATTTAAAGCACTCGAACATCTACATGTTGGCCAGAGCCTAGCTAAGGCTATTCCAGAGAGCTTGGAATTAGTCAGAGGCCCAACGATGTATTTGAGTTCTTATGTAACAACCGTTTTTGCCCTATAATTAATATTTGAGAATGTCTCGGGGAATGGGCAAAATTGTCAATTTCTTCAAGAACATTTTTGCCTCACCATTAAATAGGACCCCTGCACATGATCATAACATAATTGACTAGGTTGAATATTTTTTGAATGTAAGGTAAGAGCTTTGCCTTTCAATTAAGAAGAAATATATAGAATTGACCCACTTTATGATGAGGACATGGCACATTCGGATACGAACAATGATTATAAGGTGCGCTCGTTCCTACATTTGCATAGTGGCTTTGGTTCTAATTCACTTGGTTCCACATGTACATGTCACTATTTGATTGTAGGTTCAAATGTGTTTCATAATGGAAGTTCATCAAAGTTGAATTTTTGGTTCGTCGGCAGCCCGACAGTGCCTCATTGGGAAGGCCATAACTCATCAATCCGGAGTGCGATCGAGGTCAATGAGCACTTGTTGGAAAGCTTGTTTGATAAGCTTTTAAATAGATATGGTCCCATCTCAATATCACGTCGGCAAGGCCTCCAAATCACCAATATATTCTATCGCTATTTCTGGCGAGAGCTACACTGTCGTCATGGGCTTGTTAGACATCCTTGGAACCCAGGCCCAACTTAGAGCACGCCCCAAGAAGATGGAGAACACCTAAGAGATGATCTTGGACGACCACCTCCTTGGCCACCACCTTAGGAGGCCAGCAAGGACGTCCAAGCCAAGCCAGAGGCCCAGTCCAATCCGAGTTTGAGTCTGCCTCGGCCATCAGGACCAGTCTGCAATAAAATGGATGCCGAGGACGTATCCGAACTCCGTTTTCGATGATCCACATATGGATGGAAAGAGAATTTGGTAAGGAAACCAATCCAAGTGGTTTCACATCAAAAGCTCTTCGGAATCAACGGGAATCGTCGAAACAAGTCAGCTCCAGAATCTGTCAGGGTGCTGTGACACCTTCTTTTGGGCCGTTGGGCCTTGTAACATGTTGAGACACCTTTAGGACGTGAAGAGTGATCCTTGAACGTCCCTTAGGCTATATAATCAGTAGCCACCACCTACTTTAGGGTTTGAGTTTTGTTTTAGATCAATCTGTCATTGAACAGTCGCCGTTATCGGTTTGCAAGACCCCAACTTCGAATGCTTAATCATTCATCTGCAATTGTCACTTCAACTGATTGGTGTTTTATCTTGTTCTTGCTTGTGTTCTTCGATTCACAGCAGGGATTAGCCTTCTTGGCGAGGTCAACCGGATTATGACACGGTTGATAACCAGAGGTGACGTGGTGCTAAGGTTACAGGGTTTGGGTCTTTGTGATCTGAAGCCGGATCGGTGTGTCGCTCTGCGCCACAACGATAGTTACCATCACCTGACGGAAGATCAGGACCCCCGTCCACATCAAGTGGTAATCAGAGCTAAGGTATACCGTCAGGTTCATATTTATTCCCTCGTTTGAGTGTTTCACATTCGTCCCATAGTCTAGTGTCATACTTGTTTTTCCTATCCTAGAACCTTTCGCACCATAGCCTTTGCATATTTCAGTTTCATAGTTCACTTTGTTGAGTTTGTGTCCTAAGTTAAAGTCTTGTTGCTGGTTTAGATTGTGTTCTTTTCTAGTTTGTGTTGATCCCTCCATCCGTCGCTATTCCGTATCACCATCGGTTTGCATCTTGTGTCCACTAAAACTCTTATTCGAGCAGCTTCCTTAAAACAGTCATAACTTTTGCATCCGAACTCGAAACGGGGAAAGTGTTATATCTACGGAGAACGCTAGAAAATTTTAGATCTATTTCATCCCAGATTTACTGGGTTCGCAAAAATTAGATTTGCGAAATTCGATTAGGAAAATTGAGTTTCTGGGCCCACAAGTTTTGGTATGTTTTTTAGAGCACAGTCCTAATTTTCTATAGGCCACATCTTTTATTTAATTGAGCTCAAATTTTTTGTGGTTTATTCTTGTGTGCTCCTTGCTGAGAAAAAATATCAAAAGAGCAAAAGCAAGAAAAAAAAGATTGGATAAAAAAAATAAAAGAAAAAAAATAGTAAAAGAGAATAGAAGATATCGAAAAGGAGCACATAAGGAACACTCAATAGCTCTATTGTTTGTGGTACCTTTTGCCTTGTTCATATCCGTTGCTATATTTAATTCTTGTTTCCTTTCATTCTTGTTTCCTCTCTTGTTTATCACAACTGGTGATAGGAACACGTATAGGCCAGCAACTAGGACAAGTGCTCTGGACATTTATTCAATATTGTTGTCTGTCACTGACTTGTGTGCCACATATATATTTGTTTTTTTTCGTGCCTCCCAAGCTCCACATATATACTTCAGATCAGTACAGAAAAAAGGTCCTTGCAATCTCGGTACCACTACCTCATAGGTATCACGAACCAGCCGCCGGTTGTACCGCCCACTGCTTGCATTGGTAAGAACTTTGTAAGAGCTTTATAAGACGCTTTCACTTGTCGTCAAAAGTGATACCATTGCAACCAACCACTTAGTCATTTGATAGGGATAATATTTTTGTATTGTCTTTTGCTGTCTTCTAACAATGATAGGTTGTTTGTATCCACTGACTTACGATGGTATAAGTGCTGATGAGTACATGGAGTGGGAAATTGCCATCGACAACATATTTGCTACTCGCTTTATGTGTCCAAGGAGGAAGGTAAAAAATGCAGTTAGTGTTTTACGATATTCTACTTTATCTTGGTGGGAGTCTTTAGATCCTTCTGATAAGCCTCAAACTTAGAATGATATGAAACTTCTTATGCGAGAAACCTTTATTAATCCACCTCCTGTTTTGACTTCATATGACGAGGTGCACCATTTAGAGGAAGAATCGATTGTTATTCCTCCTGCTATGCCTAACATTTTGCAGGACAATGTAGAAAAGAGCAAGGATGACATGACAGAAAATGAGAAGCTCACAGCCTCATGTGAAAATTCAGAACCATCAACTATTACCCCTGCTGAACATGAGAGCAAAGGTAATGCTAATGAAGTTGATGAGCTGAAATTATTGTATTCTTTAAATACTTTGGGTTACATTGAATTTGATGTTCCATATAATTTTAGTTCTTTAGAGGAGAAACTTTATGCCTATGCTAATTTGCCATGGTTCTCTAGACATACATATCATTTTATTGGAAAATATAATTGTAAAGGAGAGTATAAGGTGTATCTTGTCTATATTTGTTCAAATCTGAAATCTCCTTATATGGTGCAAAAGTATGATCAACCAAAGGATTGCAATTGCTATAATCTTGTCATGTCAAGTTTCCCTAGTTTTATTATAAAGAAACATGTTAAATTTCAAGAAGGGGAGCAATGTTGGCTACTACCAACAATATTTTCTTCATCTAATTCCAAACTAAGGACGGTTTGTTGTTAAGAAGGGGAGGATGATGAGGACATGGCACCTTCGGATACGAACAATGATTATAAGGTGCACTCGTTCCTACATTTGCATAGTGGCTTTGGTTATAATTCACTTGGTTCCACATGTACATGTCACTATTTGATTGTAGGTTTAAATGTGTTTCATAATCGAAGTTCATCAAAGTTGAATTTTCGGTTCGTCGGCAGCCCGACAGTGCCTCATTGGGAAGGCCATAACTAATCAATCCGGAGTGCGATCGAGGTCAATGAGCACTTGTTGGAAAGCTTGTTTGATAAGCTTTCAAATAGATCTGGTCTCATCTCAATATCACGTCGGCAAGGCCTCCAAATCACCAATATATTCTGTCACTATTTCTGGCGAGAGCTACACTGTCGTCATGGGCTTGTTAGACATCCTTGGGACCCAGGCCCAACTTGGAGCACGCCCCAAAAAGATGGAGAACACCTAAGAGATGGCCTTGGACGACCACCTCCTTGCCCACCACCTTAGGAGGCTAGCAAGGACGTCCAAGCTAAGCTAGAGGCCCAGTCCAATCCGAGTTTGAGTCTGCCTCGGCCATCAGGATCAGTCTGCAATAAAACGGATGCCGAGGCGCATCCGAACTTCGTTTTCGATGATCCACATATGGATGGAAAGATAATTTGATAAGGAAACCAATCCAAGTGGTTTCACATCAAAAGCTCTTCGGAATCAACGGGAATCATCGAAATAAGTCAGCGTCCAGAATCTGTCAGGGTGCTGCGACACCTTCTTTTGGGCCGTTGGGCCTTGTAACATGTTGAGACACCTTTAGGACGTGAAGAGGGATCCTTGAACGTCCCTTAGGCTATATAATCAGTAGCCACCACCTACTTTAGGGTTTGGGTTTTGTTTTAGATCAATCTGTCATTTAACAGTCGCCGTTATTGGTTTGCAAGACCCCAACTTCGAGTGCTTAATCATTCATCTGCAATTGTCACTTCAATTGAGTTGTGTTTTATCTTGTTCTTGCTTGTGTTCTTCGATTCACAGCAGGGATTAGCCTTCTTGGCAAGGTCAACCGGATTATGACACGGTTGATAACCAGAGGTGACGTGGTGCTAAGGTTGCAGGGTTTGGGTCTTTGTGATCTGAAGCCAGATCGGTGTGTCGCTCTCCGCCACAACAATAGTTACCATCACCTGACGGAAGATCAGGATCCCCGTCCACATCAAGTGGTAATCAGAGCTAAGGTATACCGTCAGGTTCACATTTATTTCCTCGTTTGAGTGTTTCGCATTCGTCCCATAGTCCAGTGCCATACTTGTTTTTTCTGTCCTAGAACCTTTTGCACCATAGCCTTTGCATATTTCAGTTTCATAGTTCACTTTGTTGAGTTTGTGTCCTAAGTTAAAGTCTTGTTGCTGGTTTAGATTGTGTTCTTTTCTAGTTTGTGTTGATCCCTCCACCCGCTGCTATTCCGTATCACCATCGGTTTGCATCTTGTGTCCACTAAAACTCTTATTCGAGCAGCTTCCTTAAAACAGTCATAACTTTTGTATCCAAACTCAAAATGGGGGAAAGTGATATATCTACGGAGAACACTAGAAAATTTTAGATTTATTTCATCCCAGCTTTGCTAGGTTTGCAAAAATTAGATTTGCGAAATTCGATTAGGAAAATTGAGTTTCTGGGCCCACAAGTTTTGGTATGTTTTTTAGAGCACAGTCTTAATTTTCTATAGGCCACATCTTTTATTCAATTGAGCTCAATTTTTTTATGGTTTATTCTTGTGTGCTCCTTGCTGAGAAAAAATATCAAAAGAGCAAAATCAAGAAAAAAAGATTGGATAAAAAAAATAAAAGAAAAAAATAGTAAAAGAGAATAGAAGATATCGAAAAGGAGCACATAAGGAACACTCAATAGCTCTATTGTTTGTGGTACCTTTTGCCTTGTTCATATCCGTTGCTATATTTAATACTTGTTTCATTTCATTCTTGTTTCCTCTCTTGTATATCACAACCGGTGATAGGAACACGTATAGGCCAGCAACTAGGACAAGTGCTCTGGACATTTATTCAATATTGTTGTCTGTCACTGACTTGTGTCCACATATATATTTGTTTTTTTTCGTGCCTCCCAAGCTCCACATATATACTTCAGATCAGTACAGAAAAAAAGGTCGTTGCAATCTCAGTACCACTACCTGATAGGTATCACGAACCAGCCGCCGGTTGTACCGCCCACTCCTTGCATTGGTAAGAACTTTGTAAGAGCTTTATAAGACGCTTTCACTTGCTGTCAAAAGTGATACCACTGCAACCACTTAGTCATTTGATAGGGATAATATTTTTGTATTGTCTTTTGCTGTCTTCTAACAATGACAGGTTGTTCGTATCTACTGACTTATGATGGTATAGGTGCTGATGAGTACATTGAGTGGGAAATTGCCATCGACAACATATTTGCTACTCGCTTTATGTGTCCAAGGAGGAAGGTAAAAAATAAAGTTAGTGTTTTACGATATTCTACTTTATCTTGGTGGGAGTCTTTAGATCCTTCTGATAAGCCTCAAACTTGGAATGATATGAAACTTCTTATGCGAGAAACCTTTGTTAATCCACCTCCTGTTTTGACTTCATATGACGAGGTGCACCATTTAGAGGAAGAATCGGTTGTTATTCCTCCTGCTATGCCTAACATTCTGCAGGACAATGTAGAAAAGAGCAAGGATGACATGACAGAAAATGAGAAGCTCACAGCCTCATGTGAAAATTCAGAACCATCAACTATTACCCCTGCTGAACATGAGAGCAAAGGTAATGCCCATGATGCTAAACTCACAGAATGTGAGAGTTCTCTTGATGTGTTGAATTTTTCCACCAATCATGCTATGATAGAGAAAATTTTAGTGGAGCATTCACTTGATTTACCTTTGTCACAAAATGATTTGCTTGATGTTTCTTGTGACGAAGATGACTTGCATCATGATATTTATGTTATACCCATGCAATCATTGAAGAATGATCACGCTATATGTGTGCTAAAAATGAGCACTTGTACTGAAAATAGACTTGTTATTCATAATGCTAATGAAGTTGATGAGCTGAAATTATTGTATTCTTTAAATACTTTGGGTTACATTGAATTTGATGTTCCGTATAATTTTAGTTCTTTAGAGGAGAAACTTTATGCCTATGCTGATTTGCCATGGTTCTCTAGACATACAAATCATTTTATTGGAAAATATAATTATAAATGAGAGTATAAGGTGTATCGTGTCTATATTTGTTCAAATCTGAAATCTCCTTATATGGTGCAAAAGTATGATCAACCAAAGGATTGCAATTGCTATAATCTTGTCATGTCAAGTTTCCCTAGTTTTATTATAAAGAAACATGTTAAATTTCAAGAAGAGGAGCAATGTTGGCTACTACCAACAATGTTTTCTTCATCTAATTCCAAACCAAGGACGGTTTGTTGTTAAGAAGGGGAGGATGATGAGGACATGGCACCTTCGGATACGAACAATGATTATAAGGTGCACTCGTTCCTACATTTGCATAGTGGCTTTGGTTATAATTCACTTGGTTCCACATGTACATGTCACTATTTGATTGTAGGTTCAAATGTGTTTCATAATGGAAGTTCATCAAAGTTGAATTTTCGGTTCGTCGGCAGCCCGACAGTGCCTCATTGGGAAGGCCATAACTAATCAATCCGGAGTGCGATCGAGGTCAATGAGCACTTGTTGGAAAGCTTGTTTGATAAGCTTTCAAATAGATCTGGTCCCATCTCAATATCACGTCGGCAAGGCCTCCAAATCACCAATATATTCTGTCACTATTTCTGGCGAGAGCTACACTGTCGTCATGAGCTTGTTAGACATCCTTAGGACCCAGGCCCAACTTGGAGCACGTCCCAAGAATATGGAGAACACCTAAGAGATGGCCTTGGACGACCACCTCCTTGCCCACCACCTTAGGAGGCCAGCAAGGACGTCCAAGCCAAGCCAGAGGCCCAGTCCAATCCGAGTTTGAGTCTGCCTCGGCCATCAGGACCAGTCTGCAATAAAACGGATGCCCAGGACGCATCCGAACTCCGTTTTCGATGATCCACATATGGATGGAAAGATAATTTGATAAGGAAACCAATCCAAGTGTTTTCACATTAAAAGCTCTTCGGAATCAACAGGAATCGTCGAAAAAAGTCAACGTCCAGAATCTGTCAGGGTGCTGCGACACCTTCTTTTGGGCCGTTGGGCCTTGTAACATGTTGAGAAACCTTTAGGACGTGAAGAGGGATCCTTGAACGTCCCTTAGGCTATATAATCAGTAGCCACCACCTACTTTAGGGTTTGGGTTTTGTTTTAGATCAATCTGTCATTGAACAGTCGCCGTTATCGGTTTGCAAGACCCCAACTTCGAGTGCTTAATCATTCATCTGCAATTGTCACTTCAATTGAGTTGTGTTTTATCTTTTTCTTGCTTGTGTTCTTCGATTCGCAGCAGGGATTAGCCTTCTTGGCGAGGTCAACCGGATTATGACACGGTTGATAACCAGAGGTGACGTGGTGCTAAGGTTGCAGGGTTTGGGTCTATGTGATCTGAAGCCGGATCGGTGTGTCGCTCTCCGCCACAACGATAGTTACCATCACCTGACGGAAGATCAGGACCCCCGTCCACATCAAGTGGTAATCAGAGCTAAGGTATACTGTCAGGTTCACATTTATTTCCTCGTTTGAGTGTTTCACATTCGTCCCATAGTCCAGTGCCATACTTGTTTTTCCTGTCCTAGAACCTTTCGCACCATAGCCTTTGCATATTTCAGTTTCATAGTTCACTTTGTTGAGTTTGTGTCCTAAGTTAAAGTCTTGTTGCTGGTTTAGATTGTGTTCTTTTCTAGTTTGTGTTGATCCCTCCACCCGCCGCTATTCCGTATCACCATCGGTTTGCATCTTGTGTCCACTAAAACTCTTATTCGAGCAGCTTCCTTAAAACAGTCATAACTTTTGCATCCGAACTCAAAACGGGGAAAGTGTTATATCTACGGAGAACGCTAGAAAATTTTAGATTTATTTCATCTCAGCTTTGCTGGGTTCGCAAAAATTAGATTTGCGAAATTCGATTAGGAAAATTGAGTTTCTGGGCCCACAAGTTTTGGTATGTTTTTTAGAGCACAGTCCTAATTTTCTATAGGCCACATCTTTTATTCAATTGAGCTCAAATTTTTTGTGGTTTATTCTTATGTGCTCCTTGCTGAGAAAAAATATCAAAAGAGAAAAAGCAAGAAAAAAAGATTGAATAAAAAAATAAAAGAAAAAATAGTAAAAGAGAATAGAAGATATCGAAAAGGAGCACATAAGGAACACTCAATAGCTCTATTGTTTGTGGTACCTTTTGCCTTGTTCATATCCGTTGCTATATTTAATACTTATTTTCTTTCATTCTTGTTTCCTCTCTTGTTTATCACAGCTGGTGATAGGAACACGTATAGGCCAGCAACTAGGACAAGTGCTCTGGACATTTATTCAATATTGTTGTCTGTCACTGACTTGTGTGCCACATATATATTTGTTTTTTTTCGTGCCTCCCAAGCTCCACATATATACTTCAGATCAGTACAGAAAAAAGGTCCTTGCAATCTCGGTACCACTACCTCATTGTAACACCCTAAAATTTTGAAAAGAAGAAAAATAGGAGAAATATGATTTTTGTATATTTTTGTGAACATGCAAACTTAGAATAATAATAAATTTTATAAATTTAAAATCAAATATAAGTGTAGAAACATGATTGAGCATTCATGCTGCTGCATTTGAAGTTTTGTATTGAGTGGTTTAAATCAAATTCAAATTTGATTTGAAAATCTTTTGAAAAATGGCTTTGAAAAATTAGAAAAAGAAAAAGAAAAGGAAATTCATCTACATTCAGATTTCGGCCCAACTCAGCCGCAGCCCGCCGCCTCGGCCTGCCCAGCATGCGGCCGTTGTTTTCTCCCGCGCCGCATCTTCCTCCTGGGCCGAGCCCAAGTCGCGGCTGCTGGCCATCTTCGCGCGCGCGCGGCTGTCTCCCGCCCGAGCCGCTGACGAGTGGGGCCCACCTGTCAGTGACCGCCTCCCCTTTCCTTTCTTCTTCCTCCGGTTCTTTCCAACCGCGAGCACGCCTTCCTCTCTTCCCCGATTCGGTGATTCGAATCCGCCTCCAATCTCCCTCCCTTCCTTACTTAGCGACGCCTCCGGGCTATAAAACGGAACCCGTGACTCCCCGCTTCTCATTGAGCCGCTAAGACCCTAGCCTCGACATCCTGGGAAGGTCACCGTCAGAGCTCCGCCTCCACCGCCGCCTTGCCGAGCTAGCCGTCGCCCTTCGGTTGCTCTCCAGCTTCGTTCTCGCGCGGGGTAAGGTCGCGGTGATGCGCTCTTTCTTTTGGTACTTTCGGTTTGGCGATTGGTGCTCGGGATGGACCTCTTCACAAGCTCCGGTGAGCTCGGGCTCCATCCGGCCATGGCGCCGCCGTCAGGGTTACTGTAGCCGTCGGCGTTCTCTTTTTCCCTCACACCGATCCGATCTCGGCCGTCCGTTTTGAATCGGACGAATCTTATTTAACGATACCGGTTCGGCCGGCAAATTTGCTAAAGAGTCCCTGAGGTTTTTAAATATAGAACCCGCGGTCCGAAGCGTAAACCAGAAAATACGTTTTGATTAAATGAAAACGTAATTCGTCTCGGTAAATGAAAAATACGTTTTCTGATATTTACAGTTTTGCCATTTAATTTGTTTTAGTCGTAGAATCTTCGTTTTAACTCCGATTTGGTTCATTCAAATTGCGTTAGATTCATATTTGCGAGCTCTACATGATGATAGAACTGTTCAGTAGGTTTGTAATAATTTATTTTCGAGCTTGAATTAAAGTAATTATTTATCTATAGGAAATCTCCGTAAATTCATAACTTTGTCGTTTTAGCTCCGTTTTTCGTGATCTTCGCGTCTGTGTGATCCTAGCGAGTTGTAGATTCGTTTTAAAGACTTTTTATCTTATTTTCTTACTGTTGGTGTATTGTTCTAATTATAGTCTTGTTTGTCTATGCATGATTGCCTCTGGATGAATGTTGTTGCTATTGTTGATCGAGTATAGACGGTGAGCAATTCGTTGGAGATCAAGAGTTTTACTACGAACAAGATCACCAGGACCAGTTTGAGCAAGCCAAGTATAGCATGGGATTATCCTTGTTGTCCTATTCACATTTAGCAAATAATATCATTATGCATATATTCCTTGTTAAGGATGACTTAGTATTGATCTTATTCCTTGATACCTATTATACTGCATGGATTAGTATTGCTAGTGCTCAACTTGAACTATGATCATGTAATTTGACTAATGGAATATGCAATAAACATTAAAAGATGATTTTATTACTGTTTAAGGGTACTAGAGCATGGGGTTACTTTGGTGCTCTTGTTACTCTCTATAAGGACTCATCTATAAGCGAAAATCCGGGATTTACAGTACAACTGTGAGGGCTAAAATGGCTCTGGCTTTAGTCATATAGAAGGACCTTTTCTAGCTTGTTAGAGGTATTCCTTTATGGCGTAAGAATGGCTTGACGAATCGGGTATAGTGCGGCCTCTGTCCTCATCTGTATAGGCTGCGTGTTATTGTGCCATCAGGAAGGGGGGCTCTACATCTGTTTGCCGAGTGAAATCTAATGGCCCTAACTTGTTAGACGAACCTTCGAAAGACTTCATAGTGAACCTTGCCG
The DNA here is from genome assembly GCA_038087645.1 of Saccharum hybrid cultivar R570. Classification (NCBI taxonomy): domain Eukaryota; kingdom Viridiplantae; phylum Streptophyta; class Magnoliopsida; order Poales; family Poaceae; genus Saccharum; species Saccharum hybrid cultivar. The sequence continues at coordinate 1,288,429 of JAQSUU010000664.1, read as the reverse complement.
ACCTTCCTTGGAAGTGGGTCAAGAGATTAGCTACCTCGGGCGAAAGGGTAAATCACGACTCACAGTGAAAGTGTACAACCTCTGCAGAGTGTAAAACTGTTATAACAGCCGCGCTCACGGTCACGAGTGGCCTTGGACCCTTATGGAATAGTGGATCATTAATAATGAATATGTTTTTGCTATTCGTTAATCATTTCACACGGATCATATGTTTATTGTTTATATTGAGACACTTTGATATCATTGAAATACTAAATTAATGCTATATAAAAGCTACATGCTGATAAACCTATGTTATGCCTTTGAGCCTCATGAACCCCATGTTACATTTGTTGAGTACGAGATGTACTTACGCTTGTTTATTTTTCTTACTTGGATAAAAATCCCGGATGGGTAACAGATGGTGCAAGTAGTGACTACTTCTACTTTCCGGAGGATTACTAGACTTGCTGTCAACCAGTCAATGTGCCTGTGATTGGAGCTACCACCAGAGTTTTTATATTTTACTTCCGCTATATTATTGTAAAGACTATGTGTTATTAATCGTGATGTAATAACATTTGTGATGATACATCCTTTAGAATTTGTTAACTTATGTGTGATTGATCTCTGGGCACACATAAGGGTATGCATTCCATTTGGTCGATAAATGGGTGTGACAAATTGGTATCAAAGCTATTGTTGACTGTAGGACGCAAGCCTAGATAGAAATGGTCGATTTAGTGTCATCTTTTCACTATTTTTATGCTCATTATCTTGCTCTTGTTATTTGATAAATTTTTATGCTTCTTATGTCTCATTCTATTATGAAATTTTGCCTCTATTCTAATTACATCTAAAAACTCTGTAGATGGTTCGTGGCCGCAAGACTGCCCGCATCTCCACTGGAGGACACTACCCACCTCGTGCTTTGATTTCACCTGAAGAGCCACAAGAGGAAGTACCCCAGGAGAATGAGCAGACCCCTGAAGTACCAATCCAAGTGCCAGCACCTTCTCAAGAAGAACCTGAGCCTGAAGAAGACCCTGAGATCATCGAGATTGAAGATGATGAAGAGGAGGAAGCCAATGGAGGAGAGCAACCCCCGTCTCCCCCACCTGGTGCAGCTGCTGAGGATGTGCCACCCCCTCCAATGGGTTGGACTGTGAAGATCTACCACAAGGCAGGAGGAAATGCTGTTTCTCACCATCGACTTGTGGGAATGCTCTCTGCCTACTTCGCTGATTGGCACCCAGCTGTGGAGTATGTCTGTTGGGAGTACACCCATCCGCTGGAAGACACTTACTGGAAGGCAAGAGCGAGCATTTTTCCTAAGGATGAGGAAAAAGGAGCATACCAGCTGGACAGGATGTATGCTCACATGGGTCGTCGAGCTACCATGGAGGATAGTATTGAAGATGCTGCTTTTGAAGCGTGTATGGGCCTTCGCTACCTTCGCTTTGACAGCATGAAGCATGATATCCACCGCTACCTCCCTCGTGCACACCCCGACCTTGGATGGGCCATGATGGATCCAGTGCAGTTAGAACCACTTCCTCGGGTGATGGTGAACTTTGTCTATGACATGATGGAGAGGAAGCTGCAGTAGAGGAGATGGTGAAGGCACAAGGGAAGACCATCAAGAGGTGCCAAGCAATGATTGATGAACTCCGAGCAAACCAAGGCATGGCAAAGATTTATGAGACATTAGAGCATGAGCCACGCCAGTAGAAAATAGGAGTCCTTTATGTAATAAGAACGTTCTTAGTAACGTCAGTTGAGTCTTCGAGTCTGTCGTGTGGTTTGAACTTTGGTGTGATAGTTGCTTTATCATTATGTTTATGTGTGAGTTGGATTTTTGTTATGAGTGCTGAGGCTTGTAGGCATGTCTACAAGTTCCATTTTTAAGAATAACAATCTTTTAGTCAAGGGAATAATAGTTGGGTTTGGTATTATCTCGTTTCTGTCCTTGCTGTTTTCTGGAGCAGTCTGCAATATTTCTGATATGGTTCAAAAACGGTTCGTGCAACATTTATGAAATTTTTATGAGAGAAACTAGGCTTAAGCACCTTTCAAAGGCCACTGGAATCACCTTTTTATCTGATCTGGTTCGAGAGATATAACTGTTGCAAGTTAAAGTTTCTGCACAGTCTGGAATCTAGAACAGTTTCTGTTGCGCCTTAGTTTTCATTACCTTAACGATAGAATCTGGTATTATGGTCTAAATAGAAGTTGTGGGGAACTTCATAAGCTTTCCAACCATATAAAGCACTCCTCTATTGGACTTCTGTAGTTCGAGATATGATTGATTTACTGAACTGATCACATTGATATTCGCTCAGAAAACTTTCAGATATCATTCTTTATCTTATAAGTGGTTGATAACATGGAAATCTCAAAGTTTGCATTCTTATGGATGTCAGATGGCCGGAAGAGGAAGAGGCAGGGGTCGTGGAGGTGTTCCCCCGAATCCACCACCACCACCGCCACCAACTATTGAGCAACTTCTGGCAGTGCAGACATAACTCATGCAACAATTGGTGCAGAACCAACATAATCATCCAGTTGCTGGAGTACCACCATGTGATAAGCGTGGTGAGTTTTTGAAGGGTCATCCCCCGGTGTTCACGCATGCCGCTAATCCATTGGAAGCGATGATTGGCTCCGTGCCATGGAAAAGCAACTCAACATTGCTCAATGTGATGACCGTCAGAAGGTGTTGTTTGCTTCTGGACAACTCCAGGGAGAAGCTCAGGACTGGTGGGAATCATATGAGTATGGTCGTCCCGTCAATGCTCCTGTAGTCACTTGGCAGGAGTTTAGAGAGAACTTTAGAGCTTATCATATACCAGAAGGAATAATAGAACTGAAGGCAGAGGAATTCCGGAATTTGACCCAGGGGTCATTGTCTGTAGCTGAGTATCGTGACAAGTTTGCCCAGTTGTCACGATATGCACCACATGAGGTGGCCAATGACAATGATAAGCAGCGCCGGTTTTTGAAGGGATTGTATGATGGGTTACAACTGCAGCTGATGTCTAATACCTATCCCAATTTTCAGACGCTTGTGAACCGCGCTATCGTGGTGGACAACAAGCGCAAGGAGATGGATGCCAAGAGGAAAAGGCTTCAGGGACAGACTTCTGGTAGTAACACTCGTCCCCGTACTGGTTTCCAGCAGGTTAATCAATAGAGGCCTCCTTCTGGTCAGTGGAATCGTGGACAGGTCCCTTTCCGCAATCAGTTTCCGCAACGTCCCCTATTCTAGCCGTAGAATGGTAACCAACGCCCTCCGCAGCAGAATGGGAATCAACCTCAGCGCCAGGGTCCTTCCAATAATACTCCCATGAAGACCAGTGCTCCCAATACCCCCAACAAGTGTTTCTGATGTGGAAAAGAAGGTCACTTGTCTTACAACTGCCCTGAGAAGATCAATCAGCAGACTCCACAGAGGCAGGGTAGCCACCAGAAGCCTGCATCTAATACTAGAAGGGTGAACCACTTGTCTCAGGAAACCACAGTGGAGGAACCAGAAGTTATGCTTGGTACGTTCGATGTCCATTCCACTCCCGCCACTGTTCTTTTTGATTCTGGAGCATCACATTCTTTCATATCACAATCATTTGTTAGAATACATAGAATTCATTTGTGTGCCATGAAGAATCCTATATTAGTAAACTCACCTGGTGGAAGTATGCCAGCATCTTATCGTTGTCTCCCGATTAGTCTCATTCTAAGGGGGGTAGAGTTTAAGGTGAGTCCTATAGTATTGAGAACAGCTGGGATCGATCTTATCTTGGGAATGGATTGGATGATGCAACAACAAGCAGAGATTCAGTGCAAAGGTAAATCAGTAGTACTGACAACACCAAAGGGAGATAGAATCAGAGTTGATGTGAAAGTGTAGAAACAGGAGACCGCTTTAGTGAATCAGCTTACTGATGGTGCCAACAAGGAGGACCAGGTTGTGGAAGAGTTCTCCGATGTGTTTCCCGAGGAATTGCCAGGTATGCCGCCCGACCGTGACATTGAATTTATTATTGAATTATTACCTGGGACTGCACCCATAGCTAAGCGTCCATATAGAATGGGAGTAGATGAATTATAAGAACTTAAGAAACAAATTAAGGAATTGCAGGATAAGGGTTTTATTCATCCTAGTTCTTCACCTTGGGGAGCACTAGTGATTTTTGTGGATAAGAAAGATGGTACTCAGAGGATGTGTGTAGATTATCGGTCGCTCAATGAGGTCACCATCAAGAATAAGTACCCATTGCCCAGGATTGATGACTTGTTTGATCAGTTAAGAGGTGCTTGTGTATTCTCCAAGATTGATCTTCGTTCTGGATATCATCAGTTGAAGATTCGTGCTAGTGATGTACCAAAGACAGCTTTTACCACACGGTATGGGTTGTATGAGTATACAGTGATGTCTTTTGGTCTGACTAATGCTCCTGCATACTTTATGTATTTAATGAATAAGGTATTCATGGAATATCTAGACAAGTTTGTAGTGGTATTCATCGATGATATTCTAGTATTCTCCAAGACTGAGGAGGAACATGCTGAACATTTGAGGCTAGTTTTGCAAAAGCTCAGAGAACACCGGTTATATGCCAAGCGGAGTAAATGTGAGTTTTGGTTGAAGGAAGTTTCCTTTCTTGGTCATGTTGTCTCAAATGGAGGAATATCAGTAGATCCTAGCAAAGTGAAAGACGTATTGGACTGGAAGCCACCAACCAGTGCAAGTGAGATCCGTAGTTTCTTGGGATTAGCAGGCTATTACAGAAGATTTATAGAGGGATTTTCTAAGCTTGCGAAACCAATGACTGCACTATTAGAGAAGAATGCCAAGTTTGTGTGGTCTGAGAAGTGTCAGGCTAATTTCGAGGAATTAAAGAAAAGATTGACCACTGCACCAGTATTAGTTTTGCCAGATCTGAGTAAACAGTTCTCTATTTACTGTGATGCATCTCGTTTAGGTTTAGGATGTGTTCTTATGTAAGAAGGTAGAGTTGTGGCATATGCATCAAGACAGTTGAGAAAGCATGAATTAAATTATCCTACTCATGACTTGGAATTAGCTGCAGTGGTTCATGCATTAAAGATATGGAGACACTATTTGATTGGACATAAAAGTGATATATATACTGATCACAAGAGTTTGAAGTATATCTTCACTCAATCAGATCTGAACTTGAGGCAGCGTAGATGGCTGGAGTTGATAAAGGATTATGATCTAGAGGTGCATTATCACCCAGGAAAGGCTAATGTCGTTGCTGATGCTCTTAGTAGGAAAAGCTACGCTAATGAAATACAAGTAATGCCTTTGGCAAGAGAGTTGTGTGCTGAATGTGAGTATCTGAACTTAGGGTTTACTATCAATGCAGTAGAATTGGTACTAGAACCTACTCTGGAGCAAGAGATACGCAAGAGTCAGATGAAAGATGCAAAATTGAGAGAGATAGCAGAGAATATAGTGAAGGGCAAATCACCAGGATTCCATAAGGATGATAAGGGTACATTATGGTTTGGAAAAAGGTTGTGTGTGCCAGAGGATAAGACTATCAGAAAAGCAATTTTGAGTGAAGCTCATGAGTCAGCTTATTCCATACATCCAGGGAGTACTAAGATGTATCTGGATCTGAGAGAGAAATATTGGTGGTATGGTTTAAAAAGAGATGTTGCTGAATATGTTGCTTTGTGTGACACATGTCAAAGGGTGAAAGCGGAACATCAGAGACCTGCAGGATTGTTACAACCTATGCAGATACCCGAATGGAAATGGGAAGAAGTTGGTATGGATTTTATAGTTGGATTGCCACGTACTCAGAGAGGGTATGATTCGATTTGGGTAATAGTAGATCGCTTAACAAAGGTTGCTCATTTTCTGCCAGTTAGGACTACATATAGTAGTGCGAGGTTGGCAGAATTGTATATGGAAAGAATAGTGAGTCTGCATGGAGTTCCTAAGAAAATTGTGTCTGATCGAGGTACCCAATTTACATCTCATTATTGGCAAAAGATACATGAGTCACTAGGAACCAAGCTGAATTTTAGTACAGCTTACCATCCACAGACAGATGGACAGACGGAAAGAATTAATCAGATATTGGAGGATATGTTGAGAGCTTTTGCTTTACAATATGGTACTAGTTGGGATAAGAGTTTGCCTTATGCAGAGTTCTCCTATAACAATAGTTATCAGAAGAGCCTTCAGATGGCACCGTTTGAGGCTCTGTATGGACGAAAGTGTAGAACCCCATTGTTCTGGAATCAGACAGGGGAAAGTCAAGTGTTTGGGCCTGATGTACTCAAGGATGCTGAAAAGAAAGTAAGAATGATTAGGAATAATCTAAAAATAGCTCAGTCCAGACAGAAGAGTTACGCTGATACTCGGAGAAGAGAGTTAATCTTTGAAGTAGGAGATTATGTATATTTGAAAGTATCGCCAATGAGGAGTGTGAGAAGGTTCAACATGAAAGGTAAATTGGCACCAAGATATATTGGACCTTTCAAGATTATAGAGAGACGTGATGAAGTAGCATATCAGTTGGAATTACTAGAAAGTTTGGTGGGTGTACATGATGTGTTCCATGTGTCTCAACTAAAGAAATGCTTGCGTGTACCAGAGGAACAGATTTCGCTAGAGGAGCTCACTGTTAAGGAGGATCTTACATATGAAGAGTTTCCAGTGAAAATTCTAGAGACTGCCGAAAAAGTTATGAGAAGTCGAACTATTAAGATATGCAAAGTTCAGTGGAATCGGTACACAGAGGGTGAGGCCACTTGGGAAAGAGAAGAGGATCTGAGAAAAACCTACCCGAAACTGTTTGAGTAAGCATCTTCTGAATCTCGGGACGAGATTCATCTTAAGGGGGTAGAATTGTAACACCCTAAAATTTTGAAAAGAAGAAAAATAGGAGAAATATGATTTTTGTATATTTTTGTGAACATGCAAACTTAGAATAATAATAAATTTTATAAATTTAAAATCAAATATAAGTGTAGAAACATGATTGAGCATTCATGCTGCTGCATTTGAAGTTTTGTATTGAGTGGTTTAAATCAAATTCAAATTTGATTTGAAAATCTTTTGAAAAATGGCTTTGAAAAATTAGAAAAAGAAAAAGAAAAGGAAATTCATCTTCATTCAGATTTCGGCCCAACTCAGCCGCAGCCCGCCGCCTCGGCCTGCCCAGCATGCGGCCGTTGTTTTCTCCCGCGCCCGCATCTTCCTCCTGGGCCGAGCATAAGTCGCGGCTGCTGGCCGTCTTCGCGCGCGCGCAGCTGTCTCCCGCCCGAGCCACTGACGAGTGGGGCCCACCTGTCAGTGATCGCCTCCCCTTTCCTTTCTTCTTCCTCCGGTTCTTTCCAACCGCGAGCACGCCTTCCTCTCTTCCCCCGATTCGGTGATTCGAATCCGCCTCCAATCTCCCTCCCTTCCTTACTTAGCGACGCCTCCGGGCTATAAAACGGAACCCGTGACTCCCCGCTTCTCATTGAGCCGCTAAGACCCTAGCCTCGACATCCCGGGAAGGTCACCGTCGGAGCTCCGCCTCCACCGCCGCCTTGCCGAGCTAGCCTTCGCCCTTCGGTTGCTCTCCAGCTTCGTTCTCGCGCGGGGTAAGGTTGCGGTGATGCGCTCTTTCTTTTGGTACTTTCGGTTTGGCGATTGGTGCTCGGGATGGACTTCTTCACAAGCTCCGGTGAGCTCGGGCTCCATCCGGCCATGGCGCCGCCGTCGGGGTTACTGTAGCCGCCGGCGTTCTCTTTTTCCCTCACACCGATCCGATCTCGGCCGTCCGTTTTGAATCGGACGAATCTTATTTAACGATACCGGTTCGGCCGGCAAATTTGCTAAAGAGTCCCTGAGGTTTTTAAATATAGAACCCGCGGTCCGAAGCGTAAACCAGAAAATACGTTTTGATTAAATGAAAACGTAATTCGTCTCGGTAAATGAAAAATACGTTTTCTGATATTTACAGTTTTGCCATTTAATTTGTTTTAGTCGTAGAATCTTCGTTTTAACTCTGATTTGGTTCATTCAAATTGCGTTAGATTCATATTTGCGAGCTCTACATGATGATAGAACTGTTCAGTAGGTTTGTAATAATTTATTTTCGAGCTTGAATTAATGTAATTATTTATCTATAGGAAATCTCCGTAAATTCATAACTTTGTCGTTTTAGCTCCGTTTTTCGTGATCTTCGCGTCTGTGTGATCCTAGCGAGTTGTAGATTCGTTTTAAAGACTTTTTATCTTATTTTCTTACTGTTGGTGTATTGTTCTAATTATAGTCTTGTTTGTCTATGCATGATTGCCTCTGGATGAATGTTGTTGCTATTGTTGATCGAGTATAGACGGTGAGCAATTCGTTGGAGATCAAGAGTTTTACTACGAACAAGATCACCAGGACCAGTTTGAGCAAGCCAAGTATAGCATGGGATTATCCTTGTTGTCCTATTCACATTTAGCAAATAATATCATTATGCATATATTCCTTGTTAAGGATGACTTAGTATTGATCTTATTCCTTGATACCTATTATACTGCATGGATTAGTATTGCTAGTGCTCAACTTGAACTATGATCATGTAATTTGACTAATGGAATATGCAATAAACATTAAAAGATGATTTTATTACTGTTTAAGGGTACTAGAGCATGGGGTTACTTTGGTGCTCTTGTTACTCTCCATAAGGACTCATCTATAAGCGAAAATCCGGGATTTACAGTACAACTGTGAGGGCTAAAATGGCTCTGGCTTTAGTCATATAGAAGGACCTTTTCTAGCTTGTTAGAGGTATTCCTTTATGGCGTAAGAATGGCTTGACGAATCGGTGTCACACCCGGTTTTAAGGACAAAACCAGACATACACTATATGTGAAATAAAGACGACAAATCTCACATATAGCCACAGATAAGTGTAATATCAAAAGACAAATGCTTAATATACATAACTCAATAGTATAAAGTATACCTTAAGGAACAACACAGCGGAAAGACAACTCCGAACACCGGGTGTAGACCTCACTCCAGGATCAAACTGACTGGTTGATCACAAGCCTAACAATTCCAGAATCTAGAAATCTGGTACCCTTCCTGAGATGTGGGGAAATAGCAAGAGTGAGTCCATGTCGAACTCAACAAATATAACATGGGGTTCATGAGGCTCAAAAGGTTTGACACGGGTTTACTGCAATAGCTTTTAGTGAGTCATCTTTTTAGCAGTTGAGTAGCAACAAGTTTAACATAAGCCCCAATAACCTCATGATCATGTAAACAAGAATAATATATAGAAAGAAACAATAATCATTAATGAGCTTTAATATCATCAGTATTATCATTATCATCAGTGTTCATCATTTATTCTGTAAGGGTCCAAGGCCACTCGTGACCGTGAGCACGGCTGATATACCAGTTTTACACTCTGCAGAGGTTGTACACTTTCACTGTGAGTCGTGATTTACCCTTTTACCCGAGGTAGCTAATCTCTTGACCCACTTCCAAGGAAGGTCGGCAGGGTTCACTATGAAGTCTTTCAAAGGTTCGTCTAACAAGTTAGGGCCATTAGATTCACTCGGCAAACAGATGTAGAGCCCCCCTTCCAAATGGCACAATAACGCGCAGCCTATACACATAAGGACAGAGGCCGCACTATACCCGATTCGTCAAGCCGTTCTTACGCCATGAAGGAATACCTCTAACAAGCTAGAAAAGGTCCTCATACTTGACTAAAGCTAGAGCCATATAGCCCTCACAGTTGTACTGTAAGTCCCGGATGTTCGCTTACAGATAAGTCCTTAAGGAGAGAAACTAGAGCACCATAAAAACAACCAAATATGCTCTAGCCCTCTTGAGCCATATTGCTTTAAAGCATCATTTAAACGTTTATTGCATATATCATTAGTCAAGTTACAGATCATAGTTATTTATCTTGAGCACTAGCATAAATACTACCCAATGCAATGTCCCATGGGTGTCAAGGTACAAGATACAAAAGCTAGGATATCCTTAGTGGTAACAAGGTAGACACATGCACATGAATTAAGTATATTAAAGATGAATAGGAAACAAGGATGATCCCATGTTATACTTGCCTTAAACACCGATCCTTCGGTAAGCTTTAATCTTCAACGTTCTTCTTCTTCTTCTTCTTGATAACCACGTATATCTCACCGACTGGACTTGATCAATAAATCACCACACACACATCGATACAATCATACACGAAGCAAACAATAGATCTAAATTAGAACAGTACACCAAACATATGAAACAATATGTGAAAAGATTTTAAAGGGGTCCTACGCATTGCTATGAACACACAGGCGCGAAAAACACACTAATCAGAGCTACGGTTGAAAAGATACATCTACCGAAAGATTTGCTCATAGGAGAAAATATAAAACTATTAGTTTCATGTGTTTTAATAACATATATAAGATATTTTATAGATACTATATATGGAATGAAGTCAAATTTAGATTCAAATTATGAAACTAAAGTAAAACAAATCATATTTTATTTACAAAACCCAGTTGCATAATTATTAATCAAGATATGATTTAAACCATAAAATTTCAGAATTAGTAATATGGCAAATACTGTCACTAACACGTAAATCTCGTTGCTATGAATCTAACGCAACTCGAATGAGCTTAAAACGGATCTAAAACGTAGAAGATATGATTTAAACAAGATTTACTTTATTAAAGTAATAGATTAAATCTCACATCGGAACTTAAAGATAGAAAACCTAACCAACAGTAGCACTAACAGTATAACAAGTTTGTAAAACTCTTCTACACGTTACTACGATCACATAGACATAAAGATCACGAAATTTGGATTTAAAACGTAAAAGTTATGAGTTTTCTAAGATTTCCTATAGATAAATAATTACTTTAATATAAACTCGAAAATAAATTATCTCAAACCTACTGTATAGTTCTATCATCATGTAGAGCTCGCAAATACGAATCTAACACAATTTGAATGGATCAAATCGGAGTTAAAACGGATAATTTATGACTAAAACAAACTCAGTGGCAAAACTGTAAATATCAGAAAACGTATTTTTCTTTTTCCGAAACGAATTACGTTTTCAATTAATCAAAACGTATTTTCTGAAGTTACGCGATCAAAATACGCTTTACGGAAAAGAAAACGTAAACCGAGAATACGCTTTGGACTGCGGGTTAAGAACTTAAAATTTACAGGGTCTCTTTTACAAAAGTTCACGCGAACCGGTATCTTCTAATCTAGATCGTTGGATTCGAATCGGAGGGTCCAGATTGGATCTGGGAAGAACCGGCGGCGCTCCGGCCGAACTCCGGCCATCGGCGAGCTCCCGCGGCGGCGCCATCACTGGAAAAAGCCAAAACACGGTTCCGGCCACCATTCGACAAAAGGGAAACACCGGGAGGTAGCTTGGAGCACGGCGAACTCACCTCGGACAAGAACGAGGGCACGAGATGGACGAAGACGGCGGCGTGCTTGCGGTGGCGGCTATGGCAGCGGTGGTGCTCACGGTGGCGGCGCTAGGCGGTTGCGGCTGCTCCAAAAGGATGGGATGGGGGCGGAATAGTGCGGGGGTTCCGTTTTTATAGCCCGAAGGCACGCGGAAGCAAGGAAAGGGAAGGATTCGAAGATGGATTCGATGCCGGTAAATTTGGAAATGGAAGCCGGCGTTCGGTGTGGGGAAGAAGATGAAGGCTGAGCCGCTGACGCGTGGGCCCCGGATGTCAGCGTCACGCCGGGAAGAAGGAAGGCGCGCGCGGCTGGGCCAGCAGCTGCGGCTGGGCTCGGCCCAAGCGGGAGCAAGGCGCGGGAGGAGGAAGCGGGCCGCTGCTAGCAGGCCGAGACGAGCGCTGGGCTGAAAACCGAAAGAAAATAATTTTCCTTTTTTTTTCCTTTTCTAATTTTTCAAAGCAAATTTTCAAAAGATTTTCAAATCCAAATTTGAATTTAAATCAAACCACTCATCTCAAAAATTTAAATGCAACAGCATGAGTGCACAAACATGTTTCTACTCTTATATTTAATTTTAAATTTATAAAAATTATTATCATTCTAAATTTTCATGCTCACAAAAATATACAAAAATCATATTTCTCCTACTTTTCTTCTTTTCAAAATTTTAGGGTGTTACAATTCTACCCCCCTTAAAATGAATCTCGTCCCGAGATTCGAAAGATAATGACAAAAGAGATAATGACACTTTGTCTTTATTTGATCCTCATTTTCCAAATTACTCTTTCGTGCAGAGTCATGAGACAGTTTCTCATATCCCGACTGACTAATCTGCCTAAACATGATCATCTCTCCTATTGAGCTCCTCCAAAGTTATTTGTTCCTCTGCTATGACTTCAGTAAACTCATGGTCCACTTTGCTATCCTTGGTGTACCTATCTTCTAATTGATCATTCTCATCTCCCTCAGGTAAAAGTCGACCACCTTGATACTCAATTCTTTTCCCTGACGGTGTTGTTAGGAGCATTGTGCACCGAGTACCATGAATCACTCCTTTGTGTGCACAGAGCCATCCATTACCAAGAACCACGCGAATTTTAAGTGATTCCAACACAATGAGTGTTGCGGTGAAGTTTTCTTTGTTTATGACAAGACTGACATTCGGGCATATCTGATTTGTCTGCATTTCTCCCACTGGAGTTTGAACTAGCAAAGGCCTCCTCATTGGACACTTCACCATCTTGCACGTCTCTTCCATGTCGGCGGAAATGAAAGAATGCGAAGCACTGGGGTCAAATAGAGCAAAAACTTGTACTGAGCTTACTTGAATATAACCTCCCACTACTTTGGTAACTCCATGAATTTTATCCATATCCACATTGCTCAGTCTTCCATTGACATAGTTTGGCTGCGCTTTGCTTCCTTGAGCAGGCTTCTTATGGGCTTTCCTTTTTTGCTTTCGTTGTTGTGGATTCTGACTTAGTTCACTCCCAACTTGCTCTTCAACATTGTTGTTTTGATAGTGCTCGGCTTCATCATACCCATAACATCCTTCAATGGCAGAAACATCAATCTTTTCCCACATATTAGTGCGAGACGTCATATAGGGCTCCTGAGTCATGAGACACTACACTTCCTGTCATCAAGTGACCAACATCAGCAACACGAGCAAGTATAGATGATCATAATCATGAACTATCCAAAGGACAACTCTCGTCTCCATGGATCCAAAATTATCAACCTTGTTCACAGAACATTTTTGCTCAAGAGTGGCAACTCAATCATGGAGACTAACCAATACTTCCAACTAAAGAGTTCAATCTTAATAATCCTTCTTTACATTGGCTACCCCCCTTAAAATAAGGGACACCAAATAAGGTAGCTTTGAACCCTTTTCTAGATGAGCTACTTAGCATAAAAGTGTTCTGACATCCCAATAATACTCTTGTGTATGGGTAAAAACAAGAAATCTGAAATTTCTCACGAGCAGAAAATCAGCGGTGCAGTAAAACAGCTGTAACTCTCATTCTGTTAATCCAATGAAGCTGTAGTTTACACCGATGGAAAGCTTATAAAATTCTCTGCAACTTTCTTATAGAACACACTTCCAGATTCTGTAGTTAACTTAGTCGAAAACAGTACTTATCAGAACTGTTCATGGTTTATGACAGCACATATACATTGCCTTATGCTTTTTGTATCTCCCAAACCAAAACAACTATGAGGGTGGTTCTTGCATTTAGAGAGAGATGTTGAAGTCCACTCTTGTCCAGAATTATCTCATGATTTTTGGTCTTTCAAGAACAGAGATATAAATTGATAAAGACAGGCTGCTCCGAAAGACAAGATATAGAAAGCAGGAGATAACCAAAACCCAGCTATTTATTTCATTAATCCTTATACCTTATACATATAAACTAAATGAAATCATGGTCAAAGCCCACGAGATCATTCCACTCATTACAAAATTCCAACTCAAGCATAAACATAAGCACAAAGCAACTAAACACTTAAATGTTCATTAGCCACACATTAAGACGACTCAACTTGGCTACTAACGGTTTTATTACACGGGACATAACTCCTATTCCTTAAATATGGTGTGATTGTAGTAGCTTCCAGAGTAGATAACGTCTCTTACATTCCTTATTGCTTTATATGGACATCTGAATCTCTGCATCTCTCTTTACCATTCTTATAACTCATACCTTAAGATGGGTCAACCTGGTATCCCTCAGGTGTAGATTTAATACCCTCATACTCAATCCTTTCTCCTAAAAGTGTAGTTAGAAACACTGAACATTGGGCATACTCAATCACTCCTTTACAAGTAGATAACCAGTCTATTCCAAGGATAACATCAATGCCCATTAATTCCAAAACAATGAGGTTTACCTTAAAATTTACCCCCTTTATATCCAGACTAACTTTTGGGCATATGCGGTCTGCCTTTATTTCACCTCTTGGAGTTTTAATCATCACTGTTTTCCCCCTTGGAAGCATAAGTATGTTATGATCTTTTACATATTGTCTAGATATGAACGAATGTGAGGCACTGGGGTCAAACAAAACCTTGGCATTTCCTGAACTTACGGGAATTGATCCAAACACGACCTCCTTAGCTCCAGGAATGGTGGAAATATCCACATGTTTCAACCTTCCATGGATGTAATTTCTCTTTAATTTATTTCCCTGCACATGCTCCTTTTGGACATCCTGTCTTGGGTCTTGCTGTTGTTGATTCTTCTGTGGGCAAGATTTGATATAATGTCCTTCCTGCTGGCAATGATAACACTTTCTCTTAGCTGGATCTTTTGTGATGTCATACTCCACAGAACTGTTGTTTGGTATGCTGCTATCTTGCTGGCCATAAAAGTTCACCTTCGTCCCTTTGGCTTGTTTCCTAGCTTGTTTGACCTTTCGGGGTTGATACTCCTTATAGGTAATTGTCCACCCATCTATGACTACTTCATGGGGAGTAGTTTTAGCGGGAGGGGCTTCTAACTCTTCAGGGTTTGGATTTGTTTGACAGGGGATCAGGGCTGCATGTGATAATGTAGTATAACTCGCTTGCTGATTGCTTTCCACAAGTGGTTCTAATGAGATTGCCTTTCTCTTCTTGTCCATGTTGATCGCAAAATTTGGATCCACCTTGACTTTCCCCTTATTAGACTCATTTCGAAGACAGGGAAAACCATAATGCTTACAGCAGTGACATTGTTCCTGCTCTCCAAATGCCTTATTATCAACATCTTTATTGGATTTCATATTCTTCCAAGCTTCTACTACTTGTACCTTCTCTGGCCCCTTGGATATGTTGGCTTGGCCTTGAGATAAGCATCGTTGAGAATTCCCATGTTGAGCCATTTCTTCTAGTAATTGGTTTTGCATCGCTAATGGTTTCTTGTCAAAAGTGAGCAAGAGTGACACAATTCAGTCCTCTTAACCCCTGAAATCCACAGTCTTCTCGTCATGAGCCGTCTAATAGACAAGGAGAAAATGTTCAAAATAGAGACAATGTTTTTATAACAGAACGGGGATAGAATTAAGCATAACTTTGAGAAAATAACAAAGTTAAAGAGAAGCAAGAAATAGGCAACAATAAGAACATGCTAAACGTCCAGTTCTAACTAGGCTTGCGTCCTACAGTCAGCATTGCTTTGATACCAATCTGTCACACCCGGTTTTAAGGACAAAACCAGACATACACTATATGTGAAATAAAGACGACAAATCTCACATATAGCCACAGATAAGTGTAATATCAAAAGACAAATGCTGAATATACATAACTCAATAGTATAAAGTATACATTAAGGAACAACACAGCGGAAAGACAACTCCGAACACCGGGTGTAGACCTCACTCCAGGATCAAACTGACTGGTTGATCACAAGCCTAACAATTCCAGAATCTAGAAATCTGGTACCCTTCTTGAGATGTGGGGAAATAGCAAGAGTGAGTCCATGTCGAACTCAACAAATATAACATGGGGTTCATGAGGCTCAAAAGGTTTGACACGGGTTTACTGCAATAGCTTTTAGTGAGTCATCTTTTTAGCAGTTGAGTAGCAACAAGTTTAACATAAGCCCCAATAACCTCATGATCATGTAAACAAGAATAATGTATAGCAAGAAACAATAATCATTAGTGAGCTTTAATATCATCAGTATTATCATTATCATCAGTGTTCATCATTTATTCTGTAAGGGTCCAAGGCCACTCGTGACCGTGAGCACGGCTGATATACCAGTTTTACACTCTGCAGAGGTTGTACACTTTCACTGTGAGTCGTGATTTACCCTTTTGCCCGAGGTAGCTAATCTCTTGACCCACTTCCAAGGAAGGTCGGCAGGGTTCACTATGAAGTCTTTCAAAGGTTCGTCTAACAAGTTAGGGCCATTAGATTCACTCGGCAAACAGATGTAGAGCCTCCCTTCCAAATGGCACAATAACGCGCAGCCTATACACATAAGGACAGAGGCCGCACTATACCCGATTCGTCAAGCCGTTCTTACGCCATGAAGGAATACCTCTAACAAGCTAGAAAAAGTCCTCATACTTGACTAAAGCCAGAGCCATATAGCCCTCACAGTTGTACTGTAAGTCCCGGATGTTCGCTTACAGATAAGTCCTTAAGGAGAGAAACTAGAGCACCATAAAAACAACCAAATATGCTCTAGCCCTCTTGAGCCATATTGCTTTAAAGCATCATTTAAACGTTTATTGCATATATCATTAGTCAAGTTACAGATCATAGTTATTTATCTTGAGCACTAGCATAAATACTACCCAATGCAATGTCCCATGGGTGTCAAGGTACAAGATACAAAAGCTAGGATATCCTTAGTGGTAACAAGGTAGACACATGCACATGAATTAAGTATATTAAAGATGAATAGGAAACAAGGATGATCCCATGTTATACTTGCCTTAAACACCGATCCTTCGGTAAGCTTTAATCTTCAACGTTCTTCTTCTTCTTCTTCTTGATAACCACGTATATCTCACCGACTGGACTTGATCAATAAATCACCACACACACACCGATACAATCATACACGAAGCAAACAATAGATCTAAATTAGAACAGTACACCAAACATATGAAACAATATGTGAAAAGATTTTAAAGGGGTTCTACGCATTGCTATGAACACACAGGCGCGAAAAACACACTAATCAGAGCTACGGTTGAAAAGATACATCTACCGAAAGATTTGCTCATAGGAGAAAATATAAAACTATTAGTTTCATGTGTTTTAATAACATATATAAGATATTTTATAGATAGTATATATGGAATGAAGTCAAATTTAGATTCAAATTATGAAACTAAAGTAAAACAAATCATATTTTATTTACAAAACCCAGTTGCATAATTATTAATCAAGATATGATTTAAACCATAAAATTTCAGAATTAGTAATATGGCAAATACTGTCACTAACACGTAAATCTCGTTGCTATGAATCTAACGCAACTCGAATGAGCTTAAAACGGATCTAAAACGTAGAAGATATGATTTAAACAAGATTTACTTTATTAAAGTAATAGATTAAATCTCACATCGGAACTTAAAGATAGAAAACCTAACCAACAGTAGCACTAACAGTATAACAAGTTTGTAAAACTCTTCTACACGTTACTACGATCACATAGACATAAAGATCACGAAATTTGGATTTAAAACGTAAAAGTTATGAGTTTTCTAAGATTTCCTATAGATAAATAATTACTTTAATATAAACTCGAAAATAAATTATCTCAAACCTACTGTATAGTTCTATCATCATGTAGAGCTCGCAAATACGAATCTAACACAATTTGAATGGATCAAATCAGAGTTAAAACGGATAATTTATGACTAAAACAAACTCAGTTGCAAAACTGTAAATATCAGAAAACGTATTTTTCTTTTTCCGAAACGAATTACGTTTTCAATTAATCAAAACGTATTTTCCGAAGTTACGCGATCAAAATACGCTTTACGGAAAAGAAAACGTAAACCGAGAATACGCTTTGGACTGCGGGTTAAGAACTTAAAATTTACAGGGTCTCTTTTACAAAAGTTCACGCGAACCGGTATCTTCTAATCTAGATCGTTGGATTCGAATCGGAGGGTCCAGATTGGATCTGGGAAGAACCGGCGGCGCTCCGGCCGAACTCCGGCCGTCGGCGAGCTCCCGCGGCGGCGCCATCAATGGAAAAAGCCAAAACACGGTTCCGGCCACCATTCGACAAAAGGGAAACACCGGGAGGTAGCTTGGGGCACGGCGAACTCACCTCGGATAAGAACGAGGGCACGAGATGGACGAAGACGGCGGCGTGCTTGCGGTGGCGGCTATGGCGGCGGTGGTGCTCACGGTGGCGGCGCTAGGCGGTTGCGGCTGCTCCAAAAGGATGGGATGGGGGCGGAATAGTGCGGGGGTTCCGTTTTTATAGCCCGAAGGCACGCGGAAGCAAGGAAAGGGAAGGATTCGAAGATGGATTCGATGCCGGTAAATTTGGAAAGGGAAGCCGGCGTTCGGCGTGGGGAAGAAGATGAAGGCTGAGCTGCTGACGCGTGGGCCCCAGATGTCAGCGTCACGCCGGGAAGAAGGAAGGCACGCGCGGCTGGGCCAGCAGCTGCGGCTGGGCTCGGCCCAAGCGGGAGCGAGGCGCGGGAGGAGGAAGCGGGCCGCTGCTAGCAGGCCGAGACGAGCGCTGGGCTGAAAACCGAAAGAAAATAATTTTCCTTTTTTTTCCTTTTCTAATTTTTCAAAGCAAATTTTCAAAAGATTTTCAAATCCAAATTTGAATTTAAATCAAACCACTCATCTCAAAAATTTAAATGCAACAGCATGAGTGCACAAACATGTTTCTACTCTTATATTTAATTTTAAATTTATAAAAATTATTATCATTCTAAATTTTCATGCTCACAAAAATATACAAAAATCATATTTCTCCTACTTTTCTTCTTTTCAAAATTTTAGGGTGTTACAATCGGGTATAGTGCGGCCTCTGTCCTCATCTGTATAGGCTGCGTGTTATTGTGCCATCAGGAAGGGAGGCTCTACATCTGTTTGCCGAGTGAAATCTAATGGCCCTAACTTGTTAGACGAACCTTCGAAAGACTTCATAGTGAACCTTGCCGACCTTCCTTGGAAGTGGGTCAAGAGATTAGCTACCTCGGGCGAAAGGGTAAATCACGACTCACAGTGAAAGTGTACAACCTCTGCAGAGTGTAAAACTGTTATAACAGCCGTGCTCACGGTCACGAGTGGCCTTGGACCCTTATGGAATAGTGGATCATTAATAATGAATATGTTTTTGCTATTCGTTAATCATTTCACACGGATCATATGTTTATTGTTTATATTGAGACACTTTGATATCATTGAAATACTGAATTAATGCTATATAAAAGCTACATGCTGATAAACCTATGTTATGCCTTTGAGCCTCATGAACCCCATGTTACATTTGTTGAGTACGAGATGTACTTACGCTTGTTTATTTTTCTTACTTGGATAAAAATCCCGGATGGGTAACAGATGGTGCAAGTAGTGACTACTTCTACTTTCCGGAGGATTACTAGACTTGCTGTCAACCAGTCAATGTGCCTGTGATTGGAGCTACCACCAGAGTTTTTATATTTTACTTCCGCTATATTATTGTAAAGACTATGTGTTATTAATCGTGATGTAATAACATTTGTGATGATACATCCTTTAGAATTTGTTAACTTATGTGTGATTGATCTCTGGGCACACATAAGGGTATGCATTCCATTTGGTCGATAAATGGGTGTGACAGGTATCACGAACCAGCCGCCGGTTGTACCGCCCACTGCTTGCATTGGTAAGAACTTTGTAAGAGCTTTATAAGACGCTTTCACTTGCTGTCAAAAGTGATACCACTGCAACCACTTAGTCATTTGATAGGGATAATATTTTTGTATTGTCTTTTGCTGTCTTTTAACAATGACAGGTTGTTCGTATCCACTTCCTTATGATGGTATAGGTGCTGATGAGTACATGGAGTGGGAAATTGCCATCGACAACATATTTGCTACTCGCTTTATGTGTCCAAGGAGGAAGGTAAAAAATGCAGTTAGTGTTTTACGATATTCTGCTTTATCTTGGTGGGAGTCTTTAGATCCTTCTGATAAGCCTCAAACTTGGAATGATATGAAACTTCTTATGCGAGAAACCTTTGTTAATCCACCTCCTATTTTGACTTCATATGACGAGGTGCACCATTTAGAGGAAGAGTTGGTTGTTATTCCTCCTGCTATGCCTAACATTTTATAGGACAATGTAGAAAATAGCAAGGATGACATGACAGAAAATGAGAAGCTCACAGCCTCATGTGAAAATTCAGAACCATCAACTATTATCCCTGCTGAACATGAGAGCAAAGGTAATGCCCATGATGCTAAACTCACAGAATGTGAGAGTTCTCTTGATGTGTTGAATTTTTCCACCAATCATGCTATGATAGAGAAAATTTTAGTGGAGCATTCACTTGATTTACCTTTGTCACAAAATGATTTGCTTGATGTTTCTTGTGACGAAGATGACTTGCATCATGATATTTATGTTATACCCATGCAATCATTGAAGAATGATCACGCTATATGTGTGCTAAAAATGAGCACTTGTGCTGAAAATAGACTTGTTATTCATAATGCTAATGAAGTTGATGAGCTGAAATTATTGTATTCTTTAAATACTTTGGGTTACATTGAATTTGATGTTCCGTATAATTTTAGTTCTTTAGAGGAGAAACTTTATGCCTATGCTGATTTGCCATGGTTCTTTGTAACACCCAAATTTTTAGGAGTAATAAATTTTAAATAATTTAGAGAGAGGGAATTAAAATTTTAAAACTATTTGGTGATGCATTCATGCTGTTGCATTTATTTTACTTTGTGGTGTGGATATATTTGTTTTAATTGATTTGGTTTAGGAAAATTTGATTTGAAAATGGATTTGGAAACAAATTTAAAGGAGAAAAGAAAAGAAAAAAAAGAAAGAGAAAAGGTTTACCTGTGCAGCCCGGTAGCTTGGAGGCCTGCTTCTCAACGGCCTGCTCTCCCCTCTCTCTTTTGTTTGGGCCGAGCTGAACCGAGCGTTGTCTTCCTCGCTCTTCTCTCGGGTCCGCGTGGGCCGGCCCAGGAGCCGCAGCGGCCGTGCGCGCCTCCCTCCCTTGTGACGCTGACAGTCGGGGCCCGCTGTCAGTCGTGCCTTCTTCCTCTTATCGTGGCCGAGCCGGAGACCGACGTCGCCTCCAACCAAATCAATCGGGAATCTCGGGACTTCCTAACCGAACACGGCATATTAGGTCTATAAATGTGTAGCCTTTTGCCTCCTCTCCTCGTTTTCCATCTAAACATTGAGCCAAAACACTTGTAACTGAGTCTAGTTGGCTCGAAACCCTAAGGAGTCACAGTTGTCCGTCGTCGGGGCTTGCGGGTGGATTAGAGTCCTTCTTTTTCGTTTTGGTGAGCTCGCCATCTTCTTCTTTTCCTCCCCATGCTTTTCTTTTGAGTTGTAGTGCTTTGAATCGCGTGTTTGCGAAGCTCCAGTGAGCCGGCAATGGCGCCGCCACCTTCCCGAGCCGCAATCCGTCCTCGATTCGTTGTAGTCTTCCTAAATCACGTAGATGAGTTCGCGTTGCTCTCCTCGTTCGATTGGTACCGGTCGCGAGCCGAACGATGGTAAAAAAAACGCTAGAACCGCATAGCTCCGGCGAGCCGTTGGTGTCGGCCATGGCGGCCACCGACCGGCGCTGGGGAAGGTGACCGCGCCCTCTCTTTCCTTTGCTGGAAGCGTTTTCAGCCGTCCGTTCACTGATCGACGTCTTAGATTAGAACTTACCCCTTCGCGGGTAAATTTGTTAAAGAGCCCCTAGGTTTATTAGTAATCAACCCGCCATCCATAGCGTATTTCTGAAAATGCGTTTTCGTGTTTTGAAAGCGTATTCTCTTCCGGTTAAGTCAAAAATACGTTTTCGGATATTTACAGTTTTACCACTAGAATTGTTTTGGTCATAAAATCTTCGTTTTAACTCCGATTTGATCCGTTCAAGTTGCGTTAGGTTCGTATTTGCGAGCTCTACATGTTAGTGTAGTTGTACAGTCAGTTTTGATAATTTATTTTTTGAGGTTATAATTAAGTATTTATTTATCTATAGGAAATCTTAGAAAATACATAACTTTCACGTTTTAACTCCGAATTTGGTGATCTTTGCGTCTGTGTGATCATAGAAACATGTATAAGAGTTTTATAAACTTTTATTACTGTTTTGCTACTGTTGGTGTACTGTTCTAATTATATCTCTTTGTTTGCTTCGTGTATGTTTGATTGGATGCATGTATGTGTTGATTGATGATCGAATATAGAAGGTGAGCAGTATTTGGACGATTCGGAGTATTACTTTGAGCCAAGTCAGCAGTATCACTTGGAGAGCTTTGATCAAGGCAAGTATAACACAGGACTATCCTTGTTACCTATACATTGAATTGTCATACATATGCATGTGCTTACCTTGACAACCTTAGAGATTATAACTTAGTGATTGTTATCTTGATTCCTTGTCAACCTTGGGAATGCATATGGGTAGCTACTGCTAGTGCTTAAACTAAGAACAATGATCTTGTAATTTGATTAATGGATTAAGCAATCAACCTTTAAGATGATTCTATTACTGTTAAAAGGGGCTAGAGCATGTGTATTATTTTGATGCTCTGGTTTCTCTCCATAAGGACTTATCTGTACATGATTATCCGGGATATACAGTACAGCTGTGAGGGCTATATGGCTCTGGCTTTAGTTGTTCAAGAGACCTTTTCTAGCTTGTTAGTGGTTACCTTAAATGGCGTAAGAATGGCTTGCCACTTTGGGTGTAGTGCGAGCCCCTGGCCTAGTGTGTATAGGCTGCGGTTGTTGTGCCACAGGGAAGGGGGGTTCTACATCTGCCTGCCAAGTGAATCTAATGGCCCTAACTTGTTAGACGAACTTTTGAGTGGCTTTATATGGTTCTCGGGTGTTTGGGCTTGATCTCCCCACTCATTTGGAAATCATGACTTACAGTGAAAGTGTACACCTCTGCGCAGAGTTAAAAACTGGTATACTAGCCGTGCCCACGGATACGGGCGGCCTTGGAACATCTGCAGAATAGATGATCACCATTGCTATATCATGTTTAATTATTGTTGATTATTATTATGCTCATGTTAATGCTATTCGTTATCATTATTACAATTGATCATTGGTTCTTTAATGGGAAGTGGTTTATCTTGATGCTACACAATTGCTAATATATGATTAAAAGCTAAATGCAGTTAAACAGTGTCTAGCCTTTTTGAGCCTCATGAACCCTGTGTTATATTTGTGGAGTTCGACATGGACTCACCCTTGCTATTTCCACCATAACAGATGAAGATAATGAGGAAGATTATCGGAATGAGTACTAGTCTTGGTGTCAACCAGTCAACCGTGTCCCTGTGTGGAGTTTCCGCTGAAGAACTACTATTAGTTATTATTACCTATCGTTCAAGACTATGTCTTAAATACTTATTTGTTATGTAATAAGCACTGTGATGGTACTTTGTAATTTGTCAACTTATGTGTGCGACTGTTTCCTAGGGCGCACATGAGTCTTTTATGCATCCTATTTTTGTCCTTAAAAATGGGTGTGACAGATTGGTATCAAAGCCGTGTTGACTGTAGGACGCGAGCCTAGTTAGAATGGTCGTTAATAGCCTTCATATTTCACTTAATTCATGCTTCCTCTTTTCACCTTGTTAATTACTAAAGTTTTAAGCTTCCTCTACTTTATTCTATTGTGAAAATACATTGATTCTATCTAATCTATGTCTAAATCTTATAGATGCCTCCTCATCCCTGTCTGTCAGCTGCACAGTACGTTGCCCGTTTCGAACCTCAGGAGCCGTATGAAGATGGTGATCAAGAGCTATCTAATGCTGAATCAAGAGTTGGTGATACACCAATGGAGAATGTAGTTATGGGGTGGACTACGAAGTTTCATATCATGGTTCCTAAAGCTGATGCTTTCTTCCATGACATGTTGACAAGAACATTGGACAACTACTACTACGACTGGGAAGCTACGTTGGAGTATCGTAGTGCAGAGTATAGTCATCCATGGATGGATTCCTATTGGGAAACGGAGTTATGGGTTAAGAAAAGGGATCCAACTACTAAGGAGCCTAAGGTGGAGACAAAGTTCATTACCAGAGTGAGCCGGGCAACTGTGGAGATAAGCATGGAGGATGTCGCTTTCAATGCATTTGTTTACTACCATGGCCTACGCTCGGACAAGACGTTAAAGGGTGCACTTCGGCATTTTCCTTGTTTCTTACATGACAAGGGTATTTGGACCGTGCCGCCTGCAGATGATTCCTCCTTGACTTTACAAGCTACGGTGGGATTAGCTCGTGAATTGGCTCTCCATGAGGTGGATTTGAAGGATGAGTTGCTGAAGGAAAAAGAACTTAAGGAGCAAGCTTATAAGAAGATTGACCAATTAAGGACGGAGTTAGGTCGTCCCAAGATTTATGAGAAGCTTAATTAGGAAATAGGAAAAATCCCTATATAATAGGAACGATAGTAGTTGCGAGTTAATTTTAAGTTTGGATTGTTTTAAGAGTCAGTTTGTGGTGTGAACAATTGTGTGATTGATGGATTGTTATTATGATAATGTGTGATTTGGATCTTTGTAATGTGTGCTGGAGTTTTGTAGACATGCCTATAAATTCCATGGTTAAGAATATTAAGTTTGATCAAAATATATTAGTTGAATATGAGGTTAACTTAGTTCTGTCCTTTGCTGATTTTTGGATCAGTCTGGGATGTTTTAGAAATAACTTAAAATCCGTTCATGAGAAATTTAAGAAATTATACTGGGAATAATTAGACTTCTATATCTTTCCAGTCCCACAAGAATCACCCTAATATCTATTAAGAGCTAAGAGATATACCTGTTCCAAGTTGGAGTTACTGCACAGTCTGGAATTCTGAAACAGTTTCGGTTAAGTTCAGTTTTTGGCCAATTTATTGACAGAATCAGAAAAAGTGTTGTGAATAAAAGTTGTAGATAATTTTGTAAGCTTTCCAACCATGTAAAGATCATCTGAATTGGACGTCTGTAGCTCAAGATATGACAGTTTTACTGAGTTGCTGAAATTGGAGTTCGCCCAGAAAAATCAGATTTTGCTTGTCTATTGAATACATCATCTCGGATCGTACTGAATTTCAATTTCTGTGTTTTTGGAAACAGATGTCAGGCAGAGGTCATGGCAGAGGTCGTGGAGGTGCTAACCTACCCATTACTATGGAGGAACTCATGCAAACTCAGAACCAGATGATGCAGATATTTATGCAGCACATGCAGAACAATCCCCCTGCAGGAGGACCACCGCCTGTGCAAGTGAGGGATAAGCGTGGGGAATTTTTGAAGGGACGCCCTCCAGTATTTTCTCATGCTGCTGATCCTTTAGAGGCAGATGATTGGGTGAGGGCAGTGGAGAAACAGCTGAATATAGCCCAATGCAATGATATGGAGAAGGTGTTATATGCATCTGGTCAGTTACAGGGGACAGCTCAGACTTGGTGGGAGTCGTATCAAGCTGCACGCCCTGACAATGCTCCTCCTATCACTTGGAATGAGTTTGTTAGAGATTTTCGAGCTCGTCATATTCCTGAAGGTATAATTGAGCTGAAGCAGGAAGAATTCAGAAACCTTAGGATGGGACAGATGAGCGTTAGTGAATATCATGATAGATTTACCCAGTTGGCTCGCTATGCTCCTAATGAAGTAAGGGAAGATGCAGACAGACAGCGTCTTTTCTTGAAGAGAATTTATTATGATCTTCGCTTGCAGTTGAAGGGGAACAACTATGCTAGTTTTCAAGAGCTGGTAAATAAAGCTATTGTGCTTGATAATGAGCGCAGAGAGATGGATAGGAAGAGGAAAATGAAGATACAAGGCTCAGGAAGCAACAACCGTCAGCGCACTAATTCTCAGCATGGTTTTCATCAGAAGTTTCAAGGACCGGTTAGTCAATGGAATCGCAATCCGAATCAGAGGTGGTCCCAGAATTGGCAAAGTAATCAATCACAACAGCGTTCATCATATCCACAACGTCAACAGTATCAGCAGACTGGGCAACAGACTCCTCGCACTGGAAATTCCAATGTTACCCCCATGAAGAATAGTGCCCCCAACACGCCTACTAGATGTTTTGTCTGTGATAAAGAGGGGCATATGTCTTATCATTGTCCTGAGAAGCAGAACCAGCAGACTCCTCAGAGCCAGAAGAGCAGCCAGAGGCAATCTGATACTGGAAGGGTGAATCACGTGTCTTCTGATACAGCTCATGATGCACCAGAAGTTATGATTGGTACGTTCAATATACATTCCACTCCCGCAACTGTTCTTTTTGACTCTGGAGCATCTCATACATTCATATCCAACATTTTTATAAAAATGCATAGTATACCCATGCTAGCTATGAAAGAACCCCTATTAGTAAATTCACCTGGAGGTACCATGCAAACCAGTAATCGTTGTCTTCCAATTAGTATGGTATTAAGGGGGGTAGAGTTTAAGATAACTCCTATAGTGTTGAGGACATCTGGTATTGATGTGATATTGGGTATGAACTGGATGAAGCAAAATCAGGTAGAGATTCAGTGTCAGCAGAAAGTAGTAGTTGTGTCTGCACCTAATGGAGATAAAATCAATGTGGATGTAGCAGTGCAGAAGCAACCAACCGCTGTGGTGAATCAGCTTGAAGATACTATTAAGGAGAATTCAGTGATTGAGGAATTTCCAGATGTCTTCCCTGATGAATTGCCAGGTATGCCACCTGATCGAGACATTGAATTTCTTATTGAATTATTACCTGGAACAGCACCTATAGCCAAACAACCATATAGGATGGGAGTAGATGAATTAGAAGAACTTAAGAAACAAATGAAAGAATTACAAGATAAAGGTTTTATTAGACCTAGTTCATCACCTTGGGGAGCACCAGTTATTTTTGTTGATAAGAAAGATGGTGGTCAGAGGATGTGTGTTGATTACCGGTCACTAAATGAGGTAACTATCAAGAATAAGTATCCTTTGCCCAGGATTGATGACTTGTTTGATCAGTTGAGAGGTGCTTGTGTGTTCTCTAAGATTGATTTACGTTCTGGTTATCATCAGTTGAAGATTCGTGTTTCTGATATTCCAAAGACAGCTTTTACTACAAGGTATGGATTGTATGAGTATACTGTTATGTCATTTGGATTGACCAATGCACCTGCATACTTTATGTACATGATGAATAAGGTGTTTATGGAATATTTGGATAAGTTTGTGGTGGTATTTATTGATGATATACTGGTATTTTCCAAGACGGAGGAAGAGCACGCTGAACATTTGAGGCTGGTATTGCAGAAACTTAGAGAACATAAACTGTATGCGAAGCGAAGTAAATGTGAGTTTTGGTTGAAGGAAGTTTCTTTCCTTGGTCATATTATTTCTAATGGAGGGATATCAGTGGATCCATATAAAGTAAGGGATGTATTAAATTGGAAGCCACCTGTTGATGTTAGCGAGATTCGTAGTTTCTTGGGATTAGCTGGATATTACAGACGATTCATTGAAGGGTTTTCTAAACTTGCTAAACCTATGACATCTCTGTTAGAGAAGAATGCCAAGTTTGTGTGGTCAGATAAATGTCAAGCTAGTTTTGAGGAATTGAAGAAGAGGTTGACTACAGCGCCTGTTTTGGTTTTGCCAGATTTGAGTAAGAAGTTTTCTATTTATTGCGATGCTTCTCGTCAAGGTTTGGGATGTGTTCTTATGCAAGAAGGCAGAGTTGTGGCTTATGCATCTAGGCAGTTGAGAAAGCATGAGTTGAATTATCCTACACATGATTTGGAGTTAGCAGCTGTAGTTCATGCTTTAAAGATTTGGAGACATTATTTGATTGGACATAAGAGTGATATATACACTGATCATAAGAGTTTGAAGTATATTTTCACTCAGTCAGATCTGAATTTGAGGCAACGTAGATGGTTAGAATTGATTAAGGATTATAATATTGAGATACACTATCATCCTGGTAAGGCTAATGTAGTAGCTGATGCTCTTAGTAGGAAAAGTTATGTCAATGAGATACAGACATTGTCTATGACTAGGGAGTTATGTGCTGAATTTGAATATTTGAATTTGGGAATTGTTACTAATACAATGGAATTAGTGATAGAGCCTACCTTAGAGCAAGAAATCTATAAGGGTCAGTTGAAGGATGAGAAACTAAAGAAGATAGCGGAAGATATAGTGATTGGTAAGTCACCAGGCTTTCGGATGGATGATAATGGAATTTTGTGGTTTGGAAAGAGGCTGTGTGTACCTGAGGATCAAACTGTTAGACAGGCAATTCTTCGCGAAGCTCATGAGTCAGCTTATTCTATTCATCCTGGTAGTACTAAGATGTATTTGGATCTGAAACAGAAATATTGGTGGGTTGGATTAAAGCGAGATGTGGCTGAGTATGTGGCATTGTGTGACACTTGTTAGAGGGTGAAAGCAGAGCATCAGAGACCTGTTGGATTGTTGCAACCAATGAAGATTCCTGAATGGAAGTGGGAAGAAGTTGGTATGGACTTTATAGTGGGGTTACCTCGTACTCAGAAAGGTTATGACTCTATTTGGGTGATAGTAGATCGATTAACCAAAGTTGCTCATTTTATACCAGTTAAGACTACTTACTGTGGACCAAAATTGGCAGAGTTGTATATGGAGAGGATAGTATGTTTGCATGGAGTTCCAAAGAAGATTGTATCTGATCGAGGATCGCAGTTTACGTCGCATTTTTGGAAAGCTGTGCATGAATCATTGGGAACAAAATTGAATTTTAGTACAGCATATCATCCACAGACAGATGGACAGACTGAAAGGACCAACCAGGTATTAGAGGATATGTTGAGAGCTTGTGCATTGCAATATGGAACTAGTTGGGATAAGAGTTTGCCTTATGCAGAATTTTCTTACAATAATAGTTATCAACAGAGTCTTAAGATGGCACCGTTTGAAGCTTTGTATGGACGTAAGTGTAGAACTCCATTGTTTTGGGATCAGACAGGTGAATCTTAGGTGTTTGGTACAGATGTTCTTAGAAACGCAGAAGATCAAGTGCGAGTGATTCGTGAGAATTTGAGAGTAGCGCAGTCTCGTCAGAAGAGTTATGCTGACAATAGAAGAAGAGATTTAGTTTTTGAGGTAGGTGATTATGTCTATTTGAAGGTGTCACCTATGAAAAGTGTGAAGAGGTTTAACATGAAAGGTAAACTAGCACCAAGGTATGTTGGACCATTTAAAGTTATTACTAGACGTGGGGAAGTTGCTTATCAATTAGAGTTGCCTGAGAATTTATCTGGAGTACATGATGTGTTCCATGTTTCACAACATAAGAAGTGTTTGCGTGTGCCTGAGGAGCAGATACCTTTAGAAGAATTGACTGTTAAGGAAGATCTTACATATGAAGAGTTTCCGATTAAGATTTTGGAGACTGCTGAGAGAGTTACTCGAAGTTGGGTTATTAAGATGTGCAAAGTGCAGTGGAATCGATATTCAGAGGCAGAGGCAACTTGGGAAAGAGAGGATGAATTGAGGAAATCATATCTGCAGTTGTTTGAGTAAGCAGTTCAATCTCGAGGACGAGATTCTTTTAAGGGGGGTAGAATTTGTAACACCCAAATTTTTAGGAGTAATAAATTTTAAATAATTTAGAGAGAGGGAATTAAAATTTTAAAACTATTTGGTGATGCATTCATGCTGTTGCATTTATTTCACTTTGTGGTGTGGATATATTTGTTTTAATTGATTTGGTTTAGGAAAATTTGATTTGAAAATGGATTTGGAAACAAATTTAAAGGAGAAAAGAAAAGAAAAAAAAAGAAAGAGAAAAGGTTTACCTGTGCAGCCCGGTAGCTTGGAGGCCTGCTTCTCACCGGCCTGCTCTCCCCTCTCTCTTTTATTTGGGCCGAGCTGAACCGAGCGTTGTCTTCCTCGCTCTTCTCTCGGGTCCGCGTGGGCCGGCCCAGGAGCCACAGCGGCCGTGCGCGCCTCCCTCCCTTGTGACGCTGACAGTCGGGGCCCGCTGTCAGTCGTGCCTTCTTCCTCTTATCGTGGCCGAGCCGGAGACCGACGTCGCCTCCAACCAAATCAATCGGGAATCTCGGGACTTCCTAACCGAACACGGCATATTAGGTCTATAAATGTGTAGCCTTTTGCCTCCTCTCCTCGTTTTCCATCTAAACATTGAGCCAAAACACTTGTAACTGAGTCTAGTTGGCTCGAAACCCTAAGGAGTCACAGTTGTCCGTCGTCGGGGCTTGCGGGTGGATTGGAGTCCTTCTTTTTCGTTTTGGTGAGCTCGCCATCTTCTTCTTTTCCTCCCCATGCTTTTCTTTTGAGTTGTAGTGCTTTGAATCGCGTGTTTGCGAAGCTCCAGTGAGCCGGCAATGGCGCCGCCGCCTTCCCGAGCCGCAATCCGTCCTCGATTCGTTGTAGTCTTCCTAAATCGCGTAGATGAGTTCGCGTTGCTCTCCTCGTTCGATTGGTACCGGTCGCGAGCCGAACGATGGTAAAAAAAACGCTAGAACCGCATAGCTCCGGCGAGCCGTTGGTGTCGGCCATGGCGGCCACCGGCCGGCGCTGGGGAAGGTGACCGCGCCCTCTCTTTCCTTTGCTGGAAGCGTTTTCAGCCGTCCGTTCACTGATCGACGTCTTAGATTAGAACTTACCCCTTCGCGGGTAAATTTGTTAAAGAGCCCCTAGGTTTATTAGTAATCAACCCGCCATCCATAGCGTATTTCTGAAAATGCGTTTTCGTGTTTTGAAAGCGTATTCTCTTCCGGTTAAGTCAAAAATACGTTTTCGGATATTTACAGTTTTACCACTAGAATTGTTTTGGTCATAAAATCTTCGTTTTAACTCCGATTTGATCCATTCAAGTTGCGTTAGGTTCGTATTTGCGAGCTCTACATGTTAGTGTAGTTGTACAGTCAGTTTTGATAATTTATTTTTTGAGGTTATAATTAAGTATTTATTTATCTATAGGAAATCTTAGAAAATACATAACTTTCACGTTTTAACTCCAAATTTGGTGATCTTTGCGTCTGTGTGATCATAGAAACATGTAGAAGAGTTTTATAAACTTTTATTACTGTTTTGCTACTGTTGGTGTACTGTTCTAATTATATCTCTTTGTTTGCTTCGTGTATGTTTGATTGGATGCATGTATGTGTTGATTGATGATCGAATATAGAAGGTGAGCAGTATTTGGACGATTCGGAGTATTACTTTGAGCCAAGTCAGCAGTATCACTTGGAGAGCTTTGATCAAGGCAAGTATAACACAGGACTATCCTTGTTACCTATACATTGAATTGTCATACATATGCATGTGCTTACCTTGACAACCTTAGAGATTATAACTTAGTGATTGTTATCTTGATTCCTTGTCAACCTTGGGAATGCATATGGGTAGCTACTGCTAGTGCTTAAACTAAGAACAATGATCTTGTAATTTGATTAATGGATTAAGCAATCAACCTTTAAGATGATTCTATTACTATTAAAAGGGGCTAGAGCATGTGTATTATTTTGATGCTCTGGTTTCTCTCTATAAGGACTTATCTGTACATGATTATCCGGAATATATAGTACAGCTGTGAGGGCTATATGGCTCTGGCTTTAGTTTTTCAAGAGACCTTTTCTAGCTTGTTAGTGGTTACCTTAAATGGCGTAAGAATGGCTTGCCACTTTGGGTGTAGTGCGAGCCCCTGGCCTAGTGTGTATAGGCTGCGGTTGTTGTGCCACAGGGAAGGGGGGTTCTACATCTGCCTGCCGAGTGAATCTAATGGCCCTAACTTGTTAGACGAACTTTTGAGTGGCTTTATATGGTTCTCGGGTGTTTGGGCTTGATCTCCCCACTCATTTGGAAATCATGACTTACAGTGAAAGTGTACACCTCTGCGCAGAGTTAAAAACTGGTATACTAGCCGTGCCCACGGATACGGGCGGCCTTGGAACATCTACAAAATAGATGATCACCATTGCTATATCATGTTTAATTATTTTTGATTATTATTATGCTCATGTTAATGCTATTCGTTATCATTATTACAATTGATCATTGGTTCTTTAATGGGAAGTGGTTTATCTTGATGCTACACAATTGCTAATATATGATTAAAAGCTAAATGCAGTTAAACAGTGTCTAGCCTTTTTGAGCCTCATGAACCCTATGTTATATTTGTGGAGTTCGACATGGACTCACCCTTGCTATTTCCACCATAACAGATGAAGATAATGAGGAAGATTATCGGAATGAGTACTAGTCTTGGTGTCAACCAGTCAACCGTGTCCCTGTGTGGAGTTTCCGCTGAAGAACTACTATTAGTTATTATTACCTATCGTTCAAGACTATGTCTTAAATACTTATTCGTTATGTAATAAGCACTGTGATGGTACTTTGTAATTTGTCAACTTATGTGTGCGACTGTTTCCTGGGGCGCACATGAGTCTTTTATGCATCCTATTTTTGTCCTTAAAAATGGGTGTGACATTCTCTAGACATACATATTATTTTATTGGAAAATATAATTGTAAAGGAGAGTATAAGGTGCATCGTGTCTATATTTGTTCAAATCTGAAATCTCCTTATATGGTGCAAAAGTATGATCAACCAAATGATTGCAATTGCTATAATCTTGTCATGTCAAGTTTCCCTAGTTTTATTATAAAGAAACATGTTAAATTTCAAGAAGGGAAGCAATGTTGGCTACTACCAACAATATTTTCTTCATCTAATTCCAAACCGAGGACGGTTTGTTGTTAAGAAAGGGAGGATGATGAGGACATGGCACCTTCGGATACGAACAATGATTATAAGGTGCACTCGTTCCTTCATTTGCATAGTGGCTTTGGTTATAATTCACTTTGGTTCCACATGTACATGTCACTATTTGATTGTAGGTTCAAATGTGTTTCATAATGGAAGTTCATCAAAGTTAAATTTTCGGTTCGTCGGCAGCCCGACAGTGCCTCATTGGGAAGGCCATAACTCATCAATCGGGAGTGCGATCGAGGTCAATGAGCACTTGTTGGAAAACTTGTTTGATAAGCTTTCAAATAGATATGGTCCCATGTCAATATCACGTCGGCAAGGCCTCCAAATCTCCAATATATTCTGTCGCTATTTCTGGCGAGAGCTACACTGTCGTCATGGGCTTGTTAGACATCCTTAGGACCCAGGCCCAACTTGGAGCACGCCCCAAGAAGATGGAGAACACCTAAGAGATGGCCTTGGATGACCACCTCCTTGCCCACCACCTTAGGAGGCCAGCAAGGACGTCCAAGCCAATCCAGAGGCCCAGTCCAATTTGAGTTTGAGTCTGCCTCGGCCATCAGGACTAGTCTGCAATAAAACGGATGCCCAGGACGCATCCGAACTCCGTTTTTGATGATCCACATATGGATAGAAAGATAATTTGATAAGGAAACTAATCCAAGTGGTTTCACATCAAAAGCTCTTCGGAATCAATGGGAATCGTCGAAACAAGTCAGCGTCCAGAATCTGTCAAGGTGCTGCGACACCTTCTTTTGGGCCGTTGGGCCTTGTAACATGTTGAGACACCTTTAGGACGTGAAGAGGGATCCTTGAACGTCCCTTAGGCTATATAATCAGTAGCCACCACCTACTTTAGGGTTTGGGTTTTGTTTTAGATCAATCTGTCATTGAACAGTCGCCATTATCGGTTTGCAAGACCCCAACTTCGAGTGCTTAATCATTCATCTGCAATTGTCACTTCAATTGAGTTGTGTTTTATCTTGTTCTTGCTTGTGTTCTTCGATTCGCAGCAGGGATTAGCCTTCTTGGCGAGGTCAACCGTATTGCGACACGGTTGATAACCAGAGGAGACGTGGTGCTAAGGTTGCAGGGTTTGGGTCTTTGTGATCTGAAGCCGGATCGGTATGTCGCTCTCCGAACAAATCGTTGTTTATCTTGAACCTGACGGAAGATCAGGACCCTCGTCTCCATTAGGTGGTATCCTCACATCACTTTATGAGATAAACCAGGCCCAAAAACCTTACAATTGCATAGTTTATTAAAGGAAAAACCGGAAGAAAACCTAAAGACGACAATCCGGATGACTAACTCTAAGCAACCCATTTACAGTACACGTCACAGGCTGACGTGGACTACTAAAAGCAACTTCATTTGGTAAGCAAGGTGAAGTTACATGTCACCGCATGTAGCTCATGAGCTCAACTGACTTGCCGTTGCCGATAGCAGGGTCATCGTGGCCACCCAAGGTTGCTGACTTGCCGTGCCCCAACAAGGCCACCTAGATTTGAATAGCATGCACACGTCGACACAACCCTTAGCAGGCATCGCACCTCCTATGCCATGCCCGTAGAACTAACTCGCAAGCGTTGTCAACGAGCATCGCACCACAGGTCGTGAAAGGGCAGATCCGCCCGGTGGATAGTAGATGTAGGCACCAAGATGCCGAATCTGACAACAACTAGCCGGAGAGCTTCCAATTAGCCACTGCAAGAAGAAACTAGTGAGAAGCAGTGTCCCACCGAGTGTCGTGAACGAGCCGCACGTCCGGCCCAATAGAGCACCCACGAATGAGCCTCTTCATGTCGGCAAGCAACCGGGCACACGTCAGAATGGTGTGAGTAGATTTAGGCTAGGCACAAGCCACCGCCATCGTCCTTGGGAGTTGCCCAGATGGCTGCCTCCAGCGGTGGGTCGGCAATGGGGAGGGAGGGGAGGTGGCCGCTTGGATGGTTGGCTCACAGCCTATATCACCCCTTACAAAGAGTGACATAGGTGCCGAGGGGTCCACAGCGACCTTTTTTGCGGGTCTAGTTTACGTCTCAGTAGATTTCGCTAGGTTGGATATAAATTCAGAATTCAAAATGTTCTTACTTTTGTTTAATTTTTTTTAACTTTTGGCATATATACAACCACAAAACATTAACATTCCCATATGTACTGATCTGAACCGGTTAATTCGGTGTGTCATTACAGGAAGTTAGCAACACCAAATTATGTAACGAATGCACATCGAACAAAACGGCCAACATCTGGCGCGTTTGACATTGTCCGGCACGGACAGCTGGCCAATATGTGATATTTTGTTTGTTGCATTGGCCGCTTTCTCTAGCTCCATCGCTGCTTTGCAATTGCATTGCATCAGGGAAGGAGCATGTCGTGAGATTCGCTCTGCATTGCATGCCAGCAAGTCGTGATTTCCATTAATCATCCTTTGCATGCTTCGGAGGCTACAAATTTCGTCGCGTCGGTCGTGACGCCTATTTGTGAGGTGACGCGTCCTCCTCCTCCTCCGTATATATACGTGCACTCGCTACGACTCATATGCATGTACACGTAGCAGTATTGCACTAGCTACTAGCACAATGACTCCCTCCTCCGTTGCTTCTTTTTCCTTCTTCTGCCTGCTTGTGCTTCTGCTTCCTCCTCAACATGGCGCCTCCTCCTCCCACGCAAGCTACAAGCTAGGGTCCAGACAATTTTTTTTCAAGACACCCGGCAACTCACAGCAGGCCTCCACGGTGCCTCCTCCAACCAACTGCTCGTCCATGGCAAATGGTAGAGCTTATATATTTAATAATATGATAAAATACCGTATCTGTTATTGTGCTCAAGGCTTTATTTTTTTTACTAACAAAACATACTCCGTTGCAATGAAATTTACATCTTACATCATATATAATATTAATAGAAATGCTGTACTGCTTCTCTCCCAAAAAGAATGGAACTACGGGTCACGTGCCAGATAAAGTGGTTCATGTTTAATAGTATTCACATTTATGGCTCCAAATCAATTTATCATGAAAATGCATTTCATACTTAATATAATGATATTTATTTGATATCATAAGTTTTGGTACTTTTTTTATCTATAATTGGTCAAACTTATAAGATACTAAGACATGATACTGCACTAGAATTGCATTCTTTTTTAGACAGAGGGAGTATATGTTATTTAGCTATTGGTTTTATGTTTTCCATCTTGCATCATCTGTTCTAATACGTTTTAAAATAAGACTCCATAAGTTATTGTAAGAGCGCTATTATATTATATGAGCATGCGTCCTGAGTTTTGAGTCATGGACGGGACAATAAACCAATTAAGACTCTAAATTGTAGTTCATCACGTATGCTACTACTTCTAGTAAAACTGGCTAGGAATTTTATGCTGGAGAAAAGTAGACGGACACACCGACATTAAGAGAAGTGCAATTGACAGAAATTTAGAAGAAATTTATATATTATGGGTATATGGAGTTGCTATATTTTAGATGCTTGAATTTTTAGAAATTCTCCGACAACAATATTACACAAGTAATTGGTACAACTATAATTAAAGGACAGCAAAATTGATTATATTGAACTTTTACAGGCCTAGGCAACAACAAGCTACCCGTAGCATAGTTTTAAATCCCCCGCTATAGCTGCCGCTATAGCCCACTATAGCCTTTTGAGGCAGGGCGCCGCTATTTGAGTTCATGTATAATTTAGCCGCTATATTCCGCTATAGCCCGATATAGCTCCGCTATTAGCTATTTTAGATATATACCGCTAAACGTCTTAGCCCGCTATTTAAAACATTGACCCGTAGTGCACCGGCAGAGCCCATGCTCGCCGTTACACGGTCTGCCGTCCCTAAAGGCGGCAGATGTCTTGCGTGGTGATGCCTCCCTCATCCGGCGCCGTTTGACCACAGTCTGCGCTGGATGCCTCATCGCGACCTCAATCCCAGCCAACGGCTCGTCGGACCTGGCGCGCTGGACTACAGCGTGCTCGTCAGCTACGGCACGCCGGAGCAGCAGTTCCCGATGTTCCTCGACACCAGCAGCATCGGCGCGTCCCTGGTCCGGTGCAAGCCGTGCGCCTCAGGTTCCGACGACTGTGATCCGGCGTTCGACATGTCGCGGTCCTTGACGTTCGCCCATGTCCCCTGTGGCTCGCCGGACTGTCCTACAAACTGCTCTGGCTGTCTGTTCGATGACCCATACTCGAGAATCAAGGGAACGTTCGCGCTGGACGTGCTCACGCTGGCCCCGTCCATGGCCATCGATGACTTCAGGTTCGTCTGCCTGGATGTGGAGGAACCTTCTGATGACCTGCCGGAGGCCAGCACCCTCGACCTCAGCCGCGACCGCAACTCACTACCGTCACAGTTGACGTCGTTGGGGCTAGCCGCGCAGGCCCCCTCCGCCACCTTCTCTTACTGCCTGCCGCAATCCCCGAGCTCCCAGGGCTTCCTCTCCCTCGGCTTTTACTCCAACGCCAAAGACGACAACATCACCGCGCAAGCCCCGCTGGTGAGCAACGGCGACACGAAGCTGGCATCGACCTCGTTGGGATGAGCCTCGGCGACGAGGACCTCCTGATCCCGGCGGGGAGCTTCGGCACCAACCTTCACCAAGCTGATGCCGGACGCGTACACGTCGCTGCGCGACTCCTTCCGAAAGCAGATGTCGCAGTACAACCGCTCGTCGCCGGGGTTTGACGGCTTCGACACGTGCTTCAACTTCACTGGGCTGACTGATCGAGCTCATCATACCGCTCGTCCGGTTCAAGTTCAGCAACGGCGAGAGCCTGCTAATCGACGGGGACCAGCAGATGTTGTACTATGACGACCCCGCCGCCGGTCCGTTCACCATGGCCTGCCTCGCTTTCTCCAGCTTGGCCGGAGGAAGGGTTGGCTTCATCCCACATAGCTGCTAGTATATATAACAACATATTATGCCACGGAGTCCACGATATATATGTTGTTATATTTTTACACCACCTTTGAATTTGCTTTCAACCTACTTATTTTCTCATTTCCACTTTGGTGCAATAATGTTCACTTTAATCTTTTACTCCTTCCAAATTAATAAAGGTTAGTTTTTCCTTGTGACAATGACTCCTGTACTTTATGCTTGGATATCATCAGTGTGCGACGACTGTGACTTGCTCTTGCCTTGAGATTTCAGTCTCTGAGACTGAATTGCATGCTCCTCTATTGGCTCTAATGACAAATATTTAGCCTAGGCTTCATTAAATGTGACTGCTCTTTTCTGTGGACTGCTTTTGTTGGGCCTGTCTAATTCTAGCCTGGGCTGCAACTTCTTGGGCCGATCTGGGCTCCTCGCAGGACACCGTGGTTGATCTCTCTCCAAGGTCCAGTGGAGTGGCCCATGAGAGAAAAAGTAGCCGGCTGGCTAATATGTGATATTTTGCATGCCAGCAAACAGAAAGTTTTGATTTTCAGTAACAACCCTTTGCATTGCATTGGGGAAGCAGCAGCATGCCAGCAAGTCATGATTTTTCCAATAATCATCCTTTGCATGCTTCCGAGGTTACAAATTTCGTTGCGTCGATCGTGACGCGTATTTGTGAGGTTCAAGACGATCATTCGGAACACGCCGCGTCGTCCTCCTCCGTATATATACGTACGTGCACTCGCTACGACTCCTCATTCATGTACGTAGCAGTATTGCACTACTAGAACAATGATGACTCCCTCCTCCGTTGCTTCTCTTTCCTTCTTCTGCGGTTTTTGCCTGCTTGTGCTTCTGCTTCCTGCCTAACATGGCGCCTCCTCCCATGCAAGCTACAAGCTAGGGTCCAGCAGACAAATTTTTCCCAGGACACCTGGCAAGTCATCTGGCAACTCACAGAGTCACAGCAGGCCTCGACGACGCCTACTGCAACCACATTCTCGTCGTCCATCGCAACTGGTAGAGTGTATATATATATGATAACATAACAAAAACCAAAGTTGTAGACCTCAAAGAGTTATACAACTTTGTAGTTGATAATTTTTTTGATTGAAATCATTTATTCAAGGAAAATTATCTTTGCATTTTTCGCATTTTAAATTCAAAAACTTTCAAACGACCTCAGGCGGAGACACGACCGAAGAGAAGAATTAGCTCTATAGAAGGTGCACAACATATAAAAATTTATTGGATGTTCAAAAGATATAAAAGTCGCTCTCCAAATAATGATTTGGAGAGTGGGTTTAAGAAATACCCTTGGATATACTCTTATATATTGTTATATATGTTTTGAACTTTTACAGTCCTAGGAACCAACAAGCTACCCATAGTGCACCAGCACAGCAAATGCTT
Source organism: Saccharum hybrid cultivar R570 (assembly GCA_038087645.1). Classification (NCBI taxonomy): domain Eukaryota; kingdom Viridiplantae; phylum Streptophyta; class Magnoliopsida; order Poales; family Poaceae; genus Saccharum; species Saccharum hybrid cultivar. The sequence continues at coordinate 1,249,238 of JAQSUU010000664.1, read as the reverse complement.
GCCGTTGCACGGGCTGCTGTCCCTGATGGCGGCATATGTCTTGCGTCGTGATGCCTCCCGCATCTGGCACTGTTTCTCCTCACAGTCATCTCTGGTGGCTGCATCGACCCCGTCACCGGCAGTGACCATGTTCCCCGGCCACCAACGGCGCACTGCACTACAGCATGCTCGTCTGCTACGGCACGCCGGAGCAGCAGTTCCCAGTGTTCCTCGACACCAGCAACATCGCCGCATCCCTGGTCCGGTGCAAGCCGTGCGCCTCAGGTTCTGGCGACTGTGATCCGGCCTATGACCCATCGCGGTCATCGACGTTCGCCCATGTCCTCTGTGGCACGCCGGACTGTCCAACCAACTGCTCCGGCGACTCTTTCTGCCCGCTCGACGGCATATACTCGATCATCGAGAGGGCGCTTTTGCGGAGGACGTGCTCACGCTAGCACCGTCCACGGCCATCCAATACTTCAGATTCGCCTGCCTGGACGTGGATGAACCTGATGACCTGCCGGTGGCCGGGACCCTCGACCTCAGCCGCGACCCCAACTCACTATCGTCGCAGCTGTCGTCGTCGGGGCAGGCCCCCGCCGCCGCCTTCTCCTACTACCTGCCGAAATCCCCGAACTCCCAGGGCTACCTCTCCCTCGGCGTTGATGCCACCGTTAGAGACAAGCACGTCACCACACACGCCCCGCTGGTGAGAAACGGCAACCCGGAGCTAGCGAGCATGTACTTCACCGACCTCGTCGGGATGAGCCTCGGTGTCGATGAGGACATCCCGATCCCGGCGGGGACCTTCGGAAACAATAGCACCAACCTGGACGTGGGAACTACATTCACCATGCTGACGCCGGCCGCGTACATGCCGCTGCGTGACTCCTTCCGGAAGCAGATGTCACAGAACAACTGCTCGTTGCAAAGGTTCGACGGCTTCGACACGTGCTTCAACTTAACCGGGGTGCGTGACCTCACCAAACCGTTCCTCCGGTTCAAGTTCAGCAATGGTGAGAGGCTGCTAATCGACTTCGAGCAGTTGCTGTACTATGACGACCCTGCCGCCTTGCTTAGCCTTCTCCTCCTTGGATGCCAGCGATGTATTCTCCGCCGTGATTGGGGCGTATACGCTGGCGTCCACGGAGGTGGTCTACGACGTGGCCGGAGGAAAGGTTGGCTTCATCCCATGGAGCTGCTAATATAACAACATGTTATGCCACGGAGTTCCTGATATGTTATCTTTATACACCTATGAATTTGCTTTCAACTTAATTTCCTTCTTTCATTTCCACTTTGGTGCAATAACGTTTACTTTTGTAAGTTGATTTAGGAAGAATAATAATCATTAATCTGAGATATGGGTGTGTACATATATATAGGATTGGACCTGTGTTCAGGATATGTTGTCATCAGCAAACAAACCTTAATCTATTACTCTTACCTTGTGACGATGACTCATGTACGCATGTCCTACACTTCATGCTTGGATATCATCTGTCTGCGACGACTGCTAGATAGTGTATGACACTATGAAGTGTAGGACAGATATCATCTGTCTCATACATCTAGATAGTCATTGTCATTAGCATAAAGCAGTCCACATTTACGAAGCCTAGGCTAAATATTATTGCTGGGCTAGGACTGTCTGATTTCAAGGACCAGTGGAATGGCCCACAAGAGTAATTACAGTAAAGGGCTATATGTAAGCTTTATATCGAGATGTATGAGACAGAGAAGAAGAGAGAAGAGAATTGAAGCAAGCTGTAAGTTACAGTCACCTTATGCATAAGAAATTTTGTAAGAGAAAAATGTAGATTATAGGTGTTGGGGGACTAACTTCCCCTAGCGACGGAGGTAACGCAAAAGTGGGGTGTGCGCCCAAGACCGCGGTCGAGTTATGGCGCCACCACCGATGGAGCCTTCGGCGATTCCTGGGCGGAGGTATCAGGCGGAGACACAGCAGGAGTTCCGCCCGCTAACCCTGACTTGGATATTTTTGTTTGTGCCGCTGTGTAGGATGTGTGGGAGTGGAGCCCGAGCAGAGGCCTTACCTCCGCCTTTGAAGGGCGGAGGTTAGACCTGCGCTGTACGGGCGGAGGTTCCGAGAGCTGCTCGTTGCCCTGGAGTACCACTCGCGGGGATATGCAGGGCAAGGCCAACATGTGGGCGGTGTTCAAGATCTGAGGCGGAGGTGAAGCCTCCGCCGTCCAAGGGAGGAGGTCTGAACCATGCTCCTCCGGCATCAGCACTTAGGTCCTCAGAGGCCTGATGGGCCTAAAGTGTCGGCCCACCGTGAAGCAGGCTTCATCACTGGAGAATGACTGGCCACCCTTGAGAGACTGCCCTGAGGAAGGGATCTACGAAGAATATACCGCCACTGTCACGGGGCAGGAATGTAATTATGATTTATGTCAGTCGGTGCCCTATAAATAGGGGATTGTAAATGCTCTAAAGGAGTAGTAGGTGAATACAGTCATGAAACCTAGCTTTCTTGGGTCCCACCTGTGTTTTCCCTAAGCTCACTCTTCCTCAACTTCCGCCCGCACCCCGGCAGAGGTCCCATCCAACCACGCTAACCTCCTGCTGGGAACAATTTCCCAACATTGGCGCCCACCGTGGTTTGGCTGAAATAAACCCACAATGACAGGAAAAAGGAAGGCCCCCCAAGGCACCAGGCGGCCTTCGCCGAAGATGCAAGGCGAGGCGCAACGCCCACAGCACTTACGCCGCCGCATAGCCAGACGACGAAGACCCTGAAGTACAGGACCAGCAGCTGGCATCGGAGGTCCAGCAGGCGCCTGGCCTCACCCCCGAGCAAGCGCTCCAGCAGCTCCAAGGTCAATTGCAAGCCATGCAGCAAGAAAGGGACAGAGTTACCGCCGCCTACATTGCAAGCCAGCAAGCAATGCAAACATCCGCCCAGGCGGCGGAGATTATGCAGCAGCTCTCCCTTCTGCAGGCAGAGATTCAGAGCATGCAACCTCAGCAAGCTCCGGTCACCAATCCAAACCATATGCCTCCGACATACCAAAATGTGGCAAACAATGCCCAAGCTACACCGGCCCCGGCTCTTATCTCCGTCACATCAAAAATAGTAGACCCCAAATCTCCATTATCTGAAGGTATTCAAACTTCACCTTGGCCAGTTACCTACAAGCCGATCACTTTGCCAAAATACAATGGCAAGACAGATCCTCACCAGTTCGGCAGTAGCATCAGTTGGAGGCAATGACAGTGTTTTGGCCAAGTCATTCGTTATCGCTGCTGAGGGCGATGCCCTAGCTTGGTATTCAATGCTCAAGCCAAGCACAATATACTCATGGGAGAACCTCCGGGACAAAATTCTAGAAAACTTCAAAGGCTTCTCCAGCGAGTCCTTGACCTCCATAGACTTGTTTCAATGCAAGCACAGCCAGGGAGAGCCTCTAAAGGATTACTTGCAAAGGTATGTACAACTCAAGGCTCGAGCACCCAATGTTTTAGACGACGTAGCCATAGAAGCAGCTATCAAAGGCCTATGCATCGGACCCTTTGCTACCCACCTAGCAAGAGAGAAACCAGCAACAATGCAGCAACTATACTCAAAATTAGAGAAATACTGCAAATCAGATGATGATTACCGCAAAAGGCTGGAGGAGCAAAACCAAGGCAGACAGCACGGAGGTAGAAACAGACAGAGGAATAGCAATGGACAAGGCCAGCAACAGTAGAGGTCCGGGCAGGACTAGCAAGTGCTCAACATTGAACACCAAGTCACTAACCAGCAAGCCAGCCATCCTCACAGTCTGGAGGACAAGCCTCATCTCAGAGACAGTACCAGGGCAAGAGCAATGACCAAGGTAGAACCTGGAATAAGAACCCAAGACAAAGGCAGCGGAAGCAATACTGTTTTTTCCATGGGGAAGAGAAGGGGCATGTCACCAGGGACTGCCCAGACGCCAAAGAAACCCAAGAAAGAATCAAGAAAAGAACAGCGCAACCTTTGCTGCAACCTCTGGCAAGAGATGTGAACCACACCTTCGCCCCATCCATACACCAACAATACTACCCACCTTACCCAACCTACAACCCCAACCAAGCCAATTCTCCCAACTTAACCTCCGCCTATTACCCCAGCTTTCTACCAGCTTGGAGGTCACCAAGCCAACCGCCTTCTCAGCCAAACCTACAGAGGGAGGAGGCTGGCCTAGCATACATCAACCAAAGACCCCCACAGCTTACTTACATAGAGCGCAGCCAACCTCCACTGGTCATTAACAGACCGCAGAATAGGCAAATGGGCTAGAGAGTTATCTTAGTTCACCATCACCTACGTCCCAAGAGCAGCAATCAAGTCGCAAGCACTAGTGGACTTCATGGCAGATTGGACACCTCCGGCAGCACCACCAGCAGTACTACAGCATGATCACGGTACCATGACTTGGACAGTGTACACTGATAGAGCCTGGGGTAACCTTGGCGCAGGAGCCTCCACAGTAATCCATGCACCCTCAGGCCTTCGATCCAAGTATGTAGCAAGACTAGAGTTCCAAGCAACCAACAATATTGCAGAATACGAGGGGCTCATCTTAGGGCTCAACAAGGCAAAAGCCCTTAGGGCCAAAAACCTCATCATTAAAATAGACTCCCAGATTATAGCGGGGCAAGTAGAAAAAGAATACACTGCAAGGGAGCCGGAGCTCAGCAAATACCTAGAGGTGGTCAGGGGAATAGAGCAGAGATTCAAAGATTTTACCCTGAAGTACATACCCCAAGCTAAGAACATAGAGGCAGATGAACTGGCGAAGGACGCAGCCAACAACTTACCATTACCAGCAGACATCTTCTACCAAGTCCACCGCACACCAGCAATAAAAGGGCTGACGAAGGCATTTCTAGAAGTACGACTTACAGAGTTCGAAGACTAGAGGCAACCAATCACTGACTCGCTAAACAACGTTCACCTTACGGATGATGAAGCAAGCGCAGCCAGAATGGCCGCTAGGGCCAGAAGCTACATAATAGTTGGAGGTTAGCTCTACAAGAAAGGGGTTGTCCAGCCCCTCCTTAGATGCACATCTCAAGAAGAAGGCAAAGCATTATTGGCAGAGATCCATTCCAGCGTCTGTGGTTCACACATAGGCCCAAGAGCATTGTCATTGAAAGCCAAAAGACAGGGATTCTACTAGCCTACACATGTCAGGCACGCTGAGCAAATTACCAAGACGTGTGAAGCCTATCAAAACTTTTCACCTCACCAGGCAAAACCTTCTGCAGAAATACAACTGATACCTCTGATATGGCCACTCCAAAGATGGGGCATCGACCTTGTTGGTCCCCTGCCACCTTCGCAATGGGGGAACAAATTTGTAGTCGTTGCAGTAGAATACTTCACAAGATGGATTGAGGCAAAACCGCTAGCATCAATCACCTCTGATTTAGTGAAGAAATTTTTCTGGCAAAACATAGTATGCCGATTCAGAGTACCAAGAACACTAACAGTTGACAATGGCAAGCAATTCGATTCTAACAAGTTCAAAGAGTTTTGCACCAGCATTGGGACCAAGCTAGCCTTCACCTCGGTCTACCATCCAGAGTCTAATGGAGTAGTAGAGTGCGCAAATAGGGTAGTATTCTCCACCATATCCAAAACTCTATTTAACCTCCGCAAAGGCAAGTGGGTTGAAGAATTACCAAAGGTTGTCTCGTCGCACAACACCATAGCTTCTAGAAGAACAGGCTTCACCCCCTTCAAGCTACTCTATGGAGAAGAAGCTATGCTACCAGAAGAGATCAAGCATGAAAGCCTCCGCGCAATGCAACAGACCATGACAGAGGATGAGGAATATTCTAAGGAAACGATCGAAGGTATCAGGCTAGAGGCCGTTGACAATATACTCAAGTACCAAGACCAAACCAAGAAATGGAGGGACAAATCAATAGTAAGAAAGGACATAAAAGAAGGAGACCTGGTCCTCCAAAGAAAAGCAAATGCAGCAACAGCCGGAAAGCTACTGCCAAAGTGGGAGGGGTCCTACACAACAATTGCAACAGGCAGACTAGGGTCATTCTTCCTAACCGACGGCGAAGGAAAAACCACGCTCCACACGTGGAACATTAGGAACCTTCGTAGATTTTACATCTAAAGCATTGTAAGAGCAGCCTCCGCGCAAGTTATAAGTGAAGGTTTGCTCACATCTCCCCTCCTTTTTTACTTTTCTCAACCAGGTCTAGACTTTGTTTTCCTTAAGTTTCTTACCTTTCAACTTTTCGGGCCTGCACTCTTTTCATCACAAGGGGAACTCCTTGCGGAGGTGAGGTTTTTAACGATATAGAACCCATGTAAAAACCCTCCAAATCTATGAAGAGGTTTTCCCCTAAAAGAAATGCTCTCATTTTATGCAAGTTGAAAGTGGCCAGCAACAAAGCCACAAAATTCGACAAAAGAAAAACGAAACAAAAGAGGACCTCCATTACCGGGAGCCGGAGGCTCCCTGATAACGGACGACCTCCGTGGCCAAAAAAGGCCAAGCCCATGAAAAAAGACCTACCAAGCCATAGGCATCACGGAGATACATTCCAATTGGCAAAAAAGCCACACAAACTACAAAGTGCAAACGCACATGTCTCCACCTGAGGCGTCGGAGGTCAACAAACCTAGAAGAAGTCCTGACATGATTCAGGCACCTGGAGTATTAATTGCTAGAGATACGAATAACATTAATGTAGATTTGCAAAATCGCCAAAAATTTATATCATATCAACCACAAATCAGTAGCCATTTAGTAGAGCATTTAACAAAACAACGCATCCTAGACTATAAAATCCGACTGCACCCCACAATCTTCACTCAGTGAGAAAAGGAAAGGGGGGAGAGTATAAAGCATAGCACCAGCTACACCTAAACATCACCCCAAAGGTCATGGAGGTAGGTGTATCCTTATCCAACATAAGCATGAAAGGAACCATGCGAAGGCTTGTAAAAGAGAGAGCAACCACAACCCGGAACCTACTACAAGCATTCGGATTGCCTCCGCAAGCTGATACCAGCAGCCATGAGCCAACCGTCGTTAGGGGGATCTCACGAAGACTCGTAAGATCCCCCACAAAACAAGTCAGCAAGCGGGTGTACAAAGGCATCACACATGTTCCACGAGAGTGTGCACAACCGTCAACCTCCGCTCGTGAAAAAGGAGCCTAGCAACAAGCGAAGGACGTGTGCAAGAATGACTTCTTCAACCGCCGATAAATGACCAGACCGTGCAGAGGTCCTCCGAGAAGCAACCGACAACCGCTCACGTTGCACCGAAGCCTCCGCAACACCTACAAGACTGAACACGAGCACCACCTCGACTTCTCCACACACCACCACACAGAAACCAACAGCTGCAAGAAAGCATAGAGACGGAGGTTGTAGCCACAAACAAACCTGTATAGCAGACTACGAGGCTTGACCAACACCACCCTCACACGCGAGATATGCAAGACCAAGAACCTTTGGAGGAACAAGCGGAGGCCACCGATGCAGGCAACCCCCTCATAGAGCAAGGCACAACCACCCTCCTTGGCCACAGCACATAGGTTCATCTTCACATGCTACAAAGGGAGAATAAGGCAGAGGCACGACTCTCAAAATAGGCACAAGCTAGCTCTCCACGACATCTAGAGAAGGAACATATTGTGGAGACATAAAAATAGTTGTAAGATGAAATCATCAATAAAAAAATATTCAACATTTTTAGGCATTCGGTAACATTACATAGACCTCCGACATCATCTAATAAAATAAGAGCCTAACAAAGCAACATTGCAACTAAGAAGGCGGAGGTCCCTGCCAAGCTAAAGAGTGGGTAAACTCGGCGCCTTCATCATCAATATCCCGCTCCACATCCTCAAACATATCAGCAACAGTGGAGCTTGGGAAAGACGTTCGCCAATACCCCCAGAGTTCACCACTCACAAAAATACCATTCAAATAGAACTTTAACGGGGCAACATCTTGCGCAGGCCCTTGATTAGAAACCTGCGCAGTATTCAAATATACACAAAGACCTTAGGGTTTATGTTACAAAGTGTAGCAAGATACTATACAAAGACATCTCGCCTAGCAACACAAATCCGAACCTAAATCTACACCTCAGCACCTTCTGGAGTCGCCGCTGATGTTGTACCGGCACCTAGAACGGCTCCACCTCTGCCTAAAAAAGAATCATCTCTAGACGTGGCAGCAGTAGTGGAACTACTGGCGATGTCCTTCTCCTTGGAAGCCTCCGCAGCACGGGCAAGGACGAGCAATGGCGCCGCAACAGCCACAGGCGCAGCACCAGGAGCCAGAGCAGCAGGAGCGGGTGAAGATATAAGCTGAGGCCGACCAGAGGAAACCATTTTGGACTTCTGTAATTCCTATAAAAAAAAGAAAAACCAAACCACAAACATAATCAAAAAAGCACATCAAAACCAATGTGTGCACCAGGGACCCAATAAAGTACAACCAAACTAAAATACCTTAGCTCGACGCACCTCCACCATTTTCCTGGCAGACGCTCTATCGAAAAGGGTCCAAAACGACCCAATAAAGTTGCACACGGACTTTCACAACGCGTCGGAGGCCTCACCAAGCGAGGAAGCATCAGCTAGAGCTTCACGTTCCACCTCGGTAGCATGGGTGCACCCTTTGCGCATTGACATTTTCCAAAGTTGGTGGTGCTAGCAAGAGCAGCAAAATCCACCGCACCACCCACAAAGGAGGGCACCTTCTCCACGTGAGATTTCAACCACGTGAGGAGGTTGAACGTGCTAGCCTCTTCTGGAAGGATGGAGGTTTGACCACATAACTTCTCCACCGCTGCCTTGTAAGTCTCGGCAGTAACTAGGGCAAGCCCTTCCAGCGCCTCCATTCGCTTCTTCAGCAAAGAAACCTGCTCCTGTAGAGCTACGCTCGACTGCTTCTCTTTATCAAGCGCACTCCAGAGGTTATCGCAAGTCTCATTCGCTTTGCTTGCGCGCTCCACAGCTAGCACCTCTAACGTTTGGGCCTCCTCCACTTGTCTCTTCAAACGAACTACCTCACCCTCTGCTCTCTCTTTATCTTCACGGAAGCTTGCCACCTTCAGGTGAAGGTCTGCAACCTCTGACACCTCAGCGGAGAGCCTAGTCACCTCGGCAGAAAGCTTGGTGTTATCGTCACCCAAGACTTCAACCTCATGCTTCAGCATCTCGATAGCGTTGTTCTGACCTAGCATCTCCGTTGTCGTACGCTCTTCCATGGCCAAGGCCATATGGTGACCCTAAAAAATAGCACCTCCTCAGATAAAAGAACCAAAGCAGCAACAAAGCAAACAAAGGAATCTCCACAAAATTGAGAAGATGTACACTCACCAGGCTCTGGTGCTCCAGCTGCACACGGAGAAGCTTCCAGTAATCCACCTTCTTCAAGCCCTCTCAAAAAAGATCTAAAAATACCACAAAAACATGAGACCCATGAGCAAACAAGCAATGAGACAAAAGAAATGGAAGTAAGATAACCTCCGATAATGGTGTGGACTTTGCCGAGAGACTCGATCCAACCGGATAGAACGTCATCGGGGATGGCAGCTGGAGAATTAAAAAGCTAGTCAAAAGAGGTTTTAAGGAAACAAAAAACAAACTTAAAGACCCTACAACTCACAAGTTGGAGCCTCCAAGTTCAGCCCAGCCGGCGGCCAGCTCTTCTGTGCTCGCAAGACTCCCAGTCATAGAACCTACGGAAACAAACAAACACAGGTAAAAATAACATTGGAAAGAACAAAACATAAACCAAATACAACGAAAGGCATGAGACCCTTACTGAGGTGAAGGGGGAGTGCCGCAGACGCAGCAAGCCGCGCAACATTAGGCGTATCCTCCTCTTCTTCTGACACCTGTGCCACTATGTGACGCACGCCTAGCCTAGGAACCTCCACAGCTAGAGTCAGGGATTGATGACCGTGGGGGGAGACCTTTGACGCATCAGGGCTTGAGTCTCCGCCTAGCACATCTGGGAACGGGTCCTCCACAGAGGCACTCGCAGCCCCTATGGAAACCATGGTAGCCTCCACCAAGGACTCAGTACCCTTTGAAGTGACCCCTGTAGCCTCCGCACCAACGCCTCCACCAGATGCCAAATCCACTAGAGCCTCCCCTCTAGTAGATGCGTCATGAGCTCCACCAGTGTCCTCTACTGAGCCCTCTTCTGAGGCGAAGGAAGAACTTGTGGTGGGGGACGCAGATGCAATGGAGGTAGCAACAAGCTTCTAATTCTTGGACAAAGCCTTTGGACTAGCTTGACCTTTCCTCTTCTTGGATTCCGCTACAACAATTGCATTCTTGGCGGTAGCCTTCTGCTTCTTCTCAATTGCAGCCAGAACCTTTGGAGGAACAACGTGTTCCTCATGATGAATCCCCAGCTCTTCAAAAACCCAGTTAAGCCGCGACATAGTGCCCGACTCAGACCTCCGAGTAAGGTACTCCTTGTCACTCATGGCACCAACAATTGCCCGCGTGACCTCCTCAACCCCTGCAACAAGAGCGTCGCCATCCTGATCAGCTGGAAGCACCCGCCCAAATCGAGGGAACGGGACACCCTACGGTGGGCCGAACACTGGGACCTGGACCATCTCAATTTGGAAATGCTCGTTCCTTCATCCAAGCAGCCAGTAATTCTCTACAACCATCTCTTCGACCAGGTCCCGACCTCTAGAATAGCGGCACGCCAAGGCAAAGGCCTTGTCGCACGCTCACCTCTCGATGGAGGCCCGTGCCAGAGAAGCGACCTGGCACAGTGGGGACATCTCAGACATGACGGAGGCCAGAGGGTAGATGGTCTCCTCTGACCCGCCGTCGTAGGTGAGGGTCTGGCCAGTCGTCCTCACATAAAACCAATCCTCCATCCACCCACGTCCCACTTCTCCTTCTGGCAAAAAGAGAGCTCCAGTTTGTTGACTCCTTAAAATCTCTTAGCCATGAAAGTGCAGCTCCCGTATTCAGCTATAAGTTCCACACCATCCACTGTCATCCTCTTTGGTTGCTTCTGCAGTTCAAATTACGCGCAGAAAGTGTCTATGTCTGGGGCCGCCCCATAAGACTCAAACACCCAGCAAAACCTGCTCAAGGTTAAAAAAGCGTTAGGAGTCAAATGATGTAGCTGAACACAGAAAGCCTCCAAAACTCACCAAGAAAACTAGTGCAGGGAAATTGAAGGCCGCAAGAAAAAAAATCCCTAAAAACCACCGCGTATCCTTCCGGAGGGTTCGGAGTAGTTTCACCATGGGGCAGAGGCACAACACTACCAGCTCTGAACCATCCATCCTCACGCATCTTTGCAAGAGTCGCCTCAGTAACAAAGGAAGGACCAATGTACTATGTCTTGCCTGCCATAGCATCCAACTCTTCCAAACAACAAAGCTCGTTGTTGGAGGTTGCCAAGCCTTCGAACTCCTCCAACTCTCGAGCAAGAAAGCTCTCTGTCAAGCACGCGCTCCACCTAGATGCCCTCATGCTAAGAAGGTGGCGATACGGGCCAAAGAAAGTGGCGCGGCGAGGAGCGGAGGTCAAGGTGGAAGCCACCGCCGAAGACCAAAAGCTTGGGGTGAAAAAATGAGTGCGAAATGGGTCCTGAAGAGCGAGAATGGGAGGCCGAGAGCGACGGCAGTGAATGCGATAGGGGTACCCTATGGGGAGGGAACCCCCCTTATATAGTGCATACCCCAACTGTTCGCCTTCCAAAGGGAGCAGTTGCGATCCCCAATGCACCAACGACTACAAGTCCCATCAATCAACATCACAATGGTCAAATCTAGACGGGCCAGGGGGAAGACACAACCTCAGCATCCCAGATATCACGCAGGCACAACGGCATGGAATGGCAACCTCCGTCACAAGGTGGCAGAGAGCAGTTTATAATTCATGGCCCGCCGAATCCGACCGCGATCTCTAAAGGGGGAAATTGTTGGGGGACTAACTCCCCATAGCGATGGAGGTAACGCAAAAGCGGGGTGTGCGCCCAAGACCACGGTCAAGTTATGGCTCCACCGCCGATGGAGCCTTCGAAGATTCCTGGGTAGAGGTATCAGGCAGAGACACAATAGGAGTTTCGCTCGCTAACCCTAACTTGGATATTTTTGTTTGTGCCGCTATGCAAGATGCGCGGGAGTGGAGCCCGAGCAGAGGCCTTTCCTTCGCCTTTGAAGGGCGGAGGTTAGACCAGCACTGTACGGGGGGAGGTTCCGAGAGCTGCTCATCGCCCTGGAGTACCACTCGCGGGGATGTGCAGGGCAAGGCCAACAGGCGGGCGGTGTTCAAGATCTGAGGCGGAGGCTTCACCTCCGCCGTCCAAGGGAGGAGGTCTGAACCATGCTCCTCCGGCATTAGCACTTAGGCCCTCGGAGGCCTGATGGGCCGCAAGTGTCGGCCCACTGTGAAGTAGCCTTCATCACTGGAGAATGACTGGCCACCCTTGAGAGACTGGCCTGAGGATGGGATCTATGAAGAATATACCGCCACCGTCAAGGGGCAGGAATGTAATTATGATTTGTGTCAGTCAGTGCCCTATAAATAGGGGATTGTAAATGCTCTAAAGGAGTAGTAGGTGAATACAGTAATGAAACCTAGCTTTCTTGGGTCCCACCTGTGTTTTCCCTAAGCCCACTCTTTCTCGACCTCCGCCCGCACCCCGACGGAGGTCCCATCCAACCACGCTAACCTCCCGCTAGGAACAGTTTCCCAACAATAGGTGAGCTAACCACTAGCTAGGTATACAAATAGGATGATAAGGGAGGTATAAATATCCATACAACTAATAGTGCTCAACGACCATTCATGCTGCACTTGCTGCTTACGACTCTGCCTCTTTAGGATGCTCACTTTGCGATATCATTACACATGACTGCTTTGCATGCTGTAGCTCGACCCTCTGATAAATCGTCTCCTCACAACACATCGTCTTTGTGCTTCGTGCTTGTTGGCTCATCGCTGCTTGCCTTATGGCACGACCGCGACCGCCACCACCGCAGCAGCTAGGGATAGGAATGTCCCATTGAGGATAGAGAGAGGTGAGAGCTAAGTGGGATATGGGCTTGAGTATAGCTGCATCATTGGGCTAAAGTGGACTAATAGGAGCGATGGGACACTAGAGGCCATGCAGGTTTTGCTTGACGTGGAAACCACCTCGGGCACCAAACACCGATCTTCCCAGAAATAGAAAGCAAATAAACTAGTTCTGTTCAGTTTTTGGTTAAAAATGTCCATCCCTAGAAGCAAGCAGGGAGAAGATGAAGAGTACGTGGAGAAGAAATTGGAACATGCAAGGAACTTGTACAAGATTATATCTTTCAAAAAGAGAAACTCTAGGAGCGCAAGGAAGAGCGCAAGATTATGCTTGAGGAATGCAAGCTGATGTGGAAGCATGAATAGAAGATCATGCTCTACAACGTCTCCACCATGGGGCTAGAACAAAAGGCCTATGTACTACCAATGAGGAATTGAGGACAGATGTTGCATCTCAAAAGATGGCAGACATTAACGGTAGCTTTGATGGAGCTAGCGGTGCTTTTGGGGGAGGTAGTGCTAGCATGGGTGGAGGTAGTGCTTTCCATTGATTATAGTATGGCTTATGTCAGCCAAAGTATTTTATGCTTTTAGAGTTACTTATGTTTTGGAGATATTTATGTTTATCAATCTATATGCTAGTTGAATTATCTATATTTGTGGGATTATTTTTGAGGAAGCATTTATGTTGTTTGACATTGAGAATGATTATGCAATATCCAACACAAATTTGGTTGTGACATTTACAACTTTGTAATTTTTTTGTATATGGTGTTCTCAGGGAATGATGATTTAACTAAGCAATGGTGGGAGGAATAGGAAGATTCTGGCAATGATGATCATATTCTATCAGCTACGCTTTGTGATATAGACGATGGAGAATGGCAGAAGACAAAGCGTCGAGGATCCTGTTGAAGTAGTTTGAAGGGACATGTTTGGTGGTAAATTGTGCATTGTGGCTAATTACTTCGCTGATCCTCTTATGTAGCATTGAGGATCCTGCAGGGTCACCATGTAGTTCGATGGGACATGTTTGGTGGCAATCTGAGCATTATGGCTAATTATGTCATTGATCCTCTTATGTACAATGACAAGTTCTTCTGGAGAAGGTTTAGGATGACCAAACCGCTATTCTTACGCATAGTGGTTGGGGGTGGAGAGGATCATGATGACTATTTCAGACAGAGGGCAAATGCAATAGCCCTTCTTGAGCCACTGCATTTCAGAAGGTGGTTGGATCATTCAAAAAGCTTGCATATGATGTTCCAGCTGATTTAGTGGATGAAGTTGTGAGGATTGCTGAGAGCACAATGATAGGAGATTTTCACCACTTTGTGCATGTTCTGGTTGTGGTATATTTGGGGAGCAATAGTAGAGAGAACCAACTTTGAAGGACACTACAAGATTAATAGATATGTACACTAATTCAAGACATGTGGATGATCAAACCATGATTCTTGAATATATTGTGTCCGAGGAGTCATATATATATGTGACGCTTACCAACTCCTGCACATCCACCTTACATGATAACCTTCGCATGGGTCTAAAAGATCAGAGGCTTTCCGAATTCAACAAAATCAAATAAAGTAGCATAATATAAATGCTTGTGAGGATCCTTATGTGCATTGATAGCACATGAGGTTAAACCAAATATCTACCTATCTGCGAGCACTATCATAAGGTTTCCTGGTATGGAAGGTACGAGGAATGGGTGCGTGCGATGTGGATCGACAATTTCAAGTTCTGGAAGGATACAATGATAAGCAATATTGTCACCTACCTAAGAATCCGAGGTTGAGTTTCTATTAGGTTTAATCCCACATCGTAATTGATGTTGGGGGACCACAATATATAAGGCGGGTGCAGTCCTCACCTACATACATACTAGTCTTTTGGGTTGAGTTAGACTTAAGGCCTTGGAATGTTGTGGGCTCCAGTGGACCTGGGCATAGGGAGCGCTAGCTCGCGTGTATAGCGAGTTGGGCTAGAGGATCATTTGTCACGCACTCTAACAATTTCCTTAGAAGAACCCCACATAATAATAAGGGGAGCGCCTTGATAACGCTTCCAAGGAAGGGAATCACACCTAAAGTGTCGCATCATCGGCTTTGGCTAACCCTAGCCGAGGCATTCAACCAACACACTCCACCTAACATCTGGATAAAAGGGTCGCACAACTACTCATCATCTAATCCTACAAGCATTGCGACGCCTGGTTAGAGACCAATGCGTGTGGCAAAACAAAGCTGCATCCGCTAAGCTAGTAGGTGAAGATGCTCATCGTCCACCACCACACGTAGCTGATGAGCTGAGCTCATGGAGGTGATGTAGACTGAAGACCATGCCAATACCATGGTCGCTGTGGCTAGCCAGATTGTCGTGTGCTAATAGTGCCACCCAAAGTCGAACAAACATGCACACGTCGATGCAAGTCTTAGTAGCCGAGGGGACCTTGACCCCCTAAGGGGGTGAATTAGGCAACTTAAAAAACATTTCTAAACTCTGGCCTCTAAAACAACCAAGTCAAAACCTATGCAATAGACAAACTATCTAGGTGTGCAACTAAGGGTTTGCTAGGTGTGTTACTATGTCTATCGCAAAAGACTTACGCACCCAATGTTCCAATCCTATCAACTAGCCTATCGCACTAAGCTAGGAAAGTAAGCACACAACCAAGGTACATAAACTAAGTGCAGAAGCTAAAGGGCAATAGAGATGCAAAGTCCCGTTCAATGATGCCAGTATTTTTACCGAGGTAACGAGAAGCACGCAAGCTTCCCCTAATCCTTGTGGAGCCCCACACAAGGATGTCCTCGCAAGGGCCAAGCTTCTTGTCGGGTAACTCCGTGGATAGCTCCCGTCGGGCATTCCCCATGCGCAAGTGGGTCTCCGAGATGACCTCTCCTGGATCAGTTGCCTGCCGTCTTCACTATTAAGCTTCCAACCAAATCGCCGAGGGCCTCGTTCCCTTCGGTAGATGGTGGCATGTAGACCATAAATTAACAACGACTAACAATTGTGGCAATACAGCCTTAGAAGATGCAACGATCTAGAACTTTGGTGCGACAAATAAAACTCTATTGCAACGCAAGTGACAATTCATGAACTAGTCAAATGTGTTGCAAAATTGTCAAGTATTCGTGACCATTAGTAAAAGTGTGGCAACAACATCTACATATTGCAATGCAAATAAAATTAATCACAATGCAAACCATATCGTGGCAATATTGTCAAACACTTGCACCTACTTTATAAACGGTGGCGGTAGGATCTACCAATTGCAATGATTTTCATGGAAATCACAACGCAAATACAGTCATGGCTATATTGTCCACTATTGCCATGAAAAATGAAAATTGTGGCAATGACACCTATGTATTGCAACCAAATTTATGTCCTTACAGTGCTTAGCCTGGCTAAAGGGTCAAAATCTAGTAGTGAAACACGGTTGGTGTGGTCTCGCAAGACTACAAGCCCCTCTTGTGTACAACAATGGTGCGCGCAAGCACCGGGTGGTAAGAAATATGCAAACCTCACTAAACACTAGGCCTAAACATAGAGCCAGCGCTAAGGCAGTGGTCTAACTAGCATAAGCACTTTGCAAAGAACCTATATGCCAATCATCGAGTATATCAGTCACTAAGCACTTTAGGTGGCTAGAGCAACTAGAGATGAGCTTCAACTCACATAAGTCTTCCTTGAGCTCTACAACTCTTCAAATGGCTGGCCAAGGGGTTATATGTAGCCTTTAAATCCAAATGTAGCCATTGGAACTTGCACAAGTTTTCTGCGCACTCACCTGACTATCCAATGTGGGGTTGTCACACCAGTCCGACGCCTAGTCCATAGCTAGCCCTTGAAATTTGTCGTTGTCCGATCGTTGGGGCTCCTCTATGGAACCTTTCTACATGCCTTCTGACCCATCCTCTTTGCTCCAATGCTGCTTTTCTACCCTCGGTCCGACAAGGCTACTCGCATGAACAGTGGTGGCATTCAGTCTGACGCCCCATTCCCGCTCGGTCCGAAGCTCCTAGTAACGTGATAGCTAGGGTTTGGATCGCTTATGGTTCGACGCCCTATGGGTCTGGTCTGATTCATTGTTTGAGCCACATCTTGACTTGTTTCTTTGTGATCTTCGCATCCAACTTGGTTCCATCTTGTGTCTTGGACTTTTCCATGTCTTGTAGGTCTTCGCTTGTGGTATTGATCAACCGGATCACCATGTTGCCTAAGTCCAAGTCCACTTTTGCACCCTTTCAACTATATCCAAAGACACTACCAAATAGTGTTAGTCCAAATGGTTGCATATCAGTAGTGTTGTTACAATTCTTTGTTTTAGATTTCAAATTCATATACTTGTTTTTAAGCTCACTTATTTGATTTCTTTGTTTAGTACAAATTTCATTAAAGAATTGGACGTATCCAGCAAGGTGTTCATAAGAAGGTCTTCTTAATGTCTTCTAATGTCTTGCTTGAGGTGTTGATCAACCGGATCACTACGTTGCCTAAGTCCAAGTTCACTTTTGCACCCTTTGATCTATATCATAAGACACTAGCAAATAATGTTAGTCCAAATGATCAAGTTGATCATCAAACACCAAAATCCAAACTAAATTGCCCATGGGTCCATTTTCCTTACAGCAGGCACAACACCTCCTATGACGTGCTTGTAGAACTAATGCTCGCTAGCCTCGCCCCAAGTGCCCTTGCCGGCGAACACCGCACCACCAGCCGTGAAAGGGGAAATCAACCCGGGGGATAGTGTAGATCCAACCACAAGGACGCCGAATCGGAAAACAACTCGCTGGAGAGCTGTCGATAGGCCGTTGCAAGCCACTCGTAAGAAAACCAAGAGAGGGGAGGATGAGGGAGTAGCTAGTGGAGAAGCATCCTTCTGAGCGGCATGCAGCCGACAGGGGCACTAGAGTGCACACGAAGGAGCCTCTTCACGCCAGTGAGCACCACTTCCCGGCCCTCCTAGCACCGGCCACATGCCAGAACGGTTCATGCGTCGATTCAGGCCTAGCATGAGATCCCCATCCCTATCGTCCTTGGGAGCTGTGCGGCGACGAGGCAAGGGGGGCACAGGGGCGGTGGTGGCTGGGATATTTGGATCGCAGCCCGTGTTGCCACTTACGAAGGGTGACATGGGACTGAGGGGTCCACCCACCATTTTTGCGGGTTAGTTTATGCCTCGGTCGATTTCGCTGAGTTGAATATATAAATTCCAAATTCACAAAGTTCTTACCTTTGTTAAAATTGTTTTTTTTGCGGGGTAAAATTGCTTTTACTCAACCTCAAAACACCAACATTCCCATGTATACTTCTCTGAACCTGTTAATGTGGCGTGTAATTAATTCCAGATTAATTACCCGGGAACTTAACAACACCAAATTATGCAACTCATGCACATAGAACACAACGGCCAACATCTGGCGCGTTTGACATTGTCCTGCACGGCCAGCCGGACAATATGTGATATTTTGTTCGTTGCATTGGCCGCTTTCTCTAGCTCGATCGCTCCTTTACAATTGCAATGCATTGGGGAAGCAGCATGCCAGCAAGCAGCAAGTCTTGATTTCCAGTAACAATCCTTTGCTTTGCATTGGGGAAGCAGCATGCCAGCAAGTAGTAAGTCGTGATTTGCATTGCATTATTGGGGAATTAAGCATGCATGCCAGCAAGTCGTGATTTCTCCAATAATCATCCTTTGCATGCTTCCTAGTAGGGATGAAAACGGTACGGATATCTTCCGACCGTATTCGAGACCGAATTCGTTTAGAGAGGTTTTAATCCGTCCGTATCCGAGTCCGGATATTTAACATCCGATACCGTATTCGTATCCGAATATTTAAATCACATATTTATGATGTCGATATCCAATCGTATTCTATCCGACATTTTTTATATTATCCGTATTCGAATCTGAATTCGGACATAAATATAAAAATAAATACGGTATCAGTGATATCCGTCCGTATCCGATCCGTTTTCATCCCTACTTCCAAGGTTACAAATTTTGTCGCGTCGGACCGTCGCGTATTTGTGAGTTGTGCAATGATATTCAAGACGATTATTCGGAACACGCCGATATATATGTGTGTGTGTGCGCGCGCGCACGCCCTACGACTCATATGCATGTACGTAGCATTATAGTACTAACACAATGACATCCTCCGTTGCTTCTCTTTCTTTCTTCTGCCTGCTTGTGCTTCTGCTTCATGCTCCACATGGCGCCTCCTCCCATGCAAGCTACGAGCTAGGGTCCAGACAATTTTTTTCCAGGACACCTGGCAAGTCATCTGGCAACTCCAAGCAGGCCTCCACCTGCTCGTCCCTCCCAACTGGTACATAGATAGAGCGTATATATTTAATGGTTTTATTTTTTACTAACAAAACATACTCCGTTGCAAAGAAATTTACATCGTCTTACATCATATGTTCCCCTTTTTTAAGGGCAGCTGGGGCTGGAGCCGCCTCTACAGTGGCGTGCTCGGAGCCCAGCGAGTCAGCCGCTCCTACAAATACACAATAGGGGTGGCTGATGTTTGAGCCGCTCCTACAAATGCACAGTAGGGGCGGCTGATGTTTGAGCCGCCCCTACAAATGGCCACTATAGGAGCAGCTGGCCATTGAGCCGCCCCTACAAATGGCCACTATAGGGGCAGCTGGTGATTGAGCCGCCCTTACAAATGGCCAGCTGCCCCTATAGTGGCCATTTGTAGGGGCGGCTCAAACACTAGCCGCCTCTACAGTGGCCATTTATAAAGGCGGCTCAAACACCAGCCGTCCCTACAAATGCCCAGCCACATTGTTTTAAAAGTTTTTTCACATGATGCAATTTGACTATAACTTGACTATAATTCGAATTTGTGGCTTGCAAAGACTTTTATAATGTTAGTAGAACAATTTGACCTAGGTTCTACGTTTATATTTTCACCAAATTCAAATTTGACCAAGTTTGACTACCCTAGGGCTTATCTTGTTTGACTGTTTTAAAAGTGCTATTTAGAAGTCTTGCATAAAATAGTCACATATATGAAACTTGTACAAAATTTCATACTCTTCAAACTTTATTCTTGGGTCAAGCATTGATTGCCATGCTATCTTGCCCAAATTCTAAGTTTTAAGCAGATTTGGAACCATATGTTTCAAGACAAAATTGGCTGGTGGACACTCTTCAAGTTTGGCTTTTGCCATAGACCACTAAGAAAAACTGGCTTTGCCAGAGGACATTACAAATGTGTTCCAATTTGCCACAAAACACTGCAGCCCTTATAATAATATTTCACACCCAAACAGGTCACCAACACATATTACTGGACAAGTATGCCCCTGCCATTCAATTCACAAATACAATCACAAGTTTTGGCTACAGACTCATGGTTCAGCTATAAAACAAAAGGTCCAGAAACAGGTTTCAGCTATAGTTGGCTATCAAGTGTGCTACTCACACATTGCAAGCTCACATAATTTCTTCTGGTCTTGACAACCTTCAACTTCTTCACCTCCCCCTTCTCATGAACAACAACTGGAGATAGAGCTGCGCATCTAACGGGCTCTGCATCATGAAAAAATAAATATAGTTTATGATCAGAATCAATTTCTTATGGATACTGATTATCTGCATCAAATGGAAAAAAAGTAAAGTTTCTAATCAGAATCAAACACAATCGGGAACACAATTGGGATCCATCCTACAACAATATTGGCCCAAACACAATTTGAATGAACACACCCTATAATTTACTTTGTAAAATTGACACTACAGTTACCACTAACCTAACCAATGGCAGGAATCAGTTACGAGTCGGGAACCCATGAAAGATCGGTGTGCTCCTCGGGAAAAATCTCACTCAAGAAGTCAAGAATCATGGTGGATCCATCTGCATCGCCATGGGACTGGGCGCCGCTACTGCTCCGCTCGCTTCAAGATCGAGTGTCACACGACCTGCTGCTTCGTGCTCCGCCGTAGGAAGCGGGCACCGCTGCCGTTGCTCAGCGGCCGTCAGGGACCGCCACCGACGCAGAAAGACAACGCTGCCGACAACTGCAGGTGCAGCCGGTGGTGGAGAGGGTGCGCCGCACCGCTGTGGCCTCCCATCTTTTCTCTGAGCGAACGAACGAATGCGTCGGGCTGCACAAGCTCTGTACGGGAACTGAAAGGGTAAGGCAAAAGGACGAGGGCATATTCGCCATTTCATGTGCCTGTCTATTAAAACCAAATATAATAATAGAGTGAGTGTCTTACAGCATAATAACAAGAATTTATGATGTCTTCCAGCAAAGACCAATTTTTTGGTGGTTTACAGCAAAAGCCACGTTCTAAGGATGTCTCCCAGCAAATTTTGCCATGTTTCAATGTTGCAATATGGATATTTCGTTAGTTCATTTCTCAATGTTTCATTGTACACTTATTTGAAAACTTTGTTCACATGTGATGCTACTATGCACTTTGTGGCATGCAAACCTATGAGAGATGTAACAACCCAGGTGGCCTACATTTTATGCACTGGCATGGCATCACATGAGTGCATCATACATGAGCTTTAAGATTGCAGCAAGACAATGAAACATGTGCAACATCTCAAATTCCCAATGAAACATGTGCAACATCTTAAATTCTTGATGAAACATGTGCAACATGACATTGAAACATGTGCAACATCTCAAATTCCCAAATGAAACATGTGCAACATGACAATAAAACATGTGCAACATCTCAAATTTCCAATAAAACAGGTGCAACATCACAATAAAACATGTGCAACATCATGGGTCAAGCCATGATTCCCATGCTATCTTAGTTCATTTCTCAATGTTATTGGAACAGTTTGAAACCCCAAATGATTTCAGCTGAAAAAGTGATGAATACCAAAGTTGAACAACTCATCAAGATCTATAACTTTTATATTGGTCATTTCTTTATCCGATAAAGTGGTATAAATATTGTTCACAAATGTTACACATCTATCGTAAGGTTTCATAAACTATATGAGACATATGTAAGTTTTGTGAAAAATGTGTACTAAGAATTTGTCAAATGAAGAAATGACCTACATAACTGTTGTATATATTCGTGAGTTATACAACTTTGGTATTCATCACTTTTTAAGTTGAAATAATTTAGGTGTTTAAATTCTGGTTTAAACTTGTCGTTTTTCAAATTTTAAAATTTGAACTGATAAAATTTAGTCAAATGACAAGATAACCAAACTAAAAGTTGTAGATCTTCATGAGTTATACAACTTTGCTATTCATCACTTTTTAAGTTGAAATAATTGGGGTGTTCAAGTTTTGGTTTGAACTTATCATTTTTGAAAGTTTAAAATTTAAAATATGTAAAACATTATCACATCCAAGTTTGACCTAACTTAAATACTGAAGCATGATTTTAGAAATTTTTAGGAAAAAAATTCATCGAATTTAGAGTTAGTATGAGGGAGAAAACCTAGTTACAAGTTTACCCATAAATTAAAAAGAGAAATGACATGGTTCTAGACGATCATTACATGACCGTGGTGAACAGTGTGATTTGTTTTTTAAATCTATTGGTAAACTTGGTAACTAGTTTTTCTCCCTCATATTAACTTTAAATGTGATGCTTTTTTTTTCTAAAAATTTATAAAATCATTCTCTATCAAATTATTGTGTTGGTTTTGTCAATATTTACATGTGAAAAGTTTGAGCAATTCAAAATTTGAAATTCAAAAAAAAAGGGCAACTTCAAACTTGATTTTAAAACCCCAAATAATTTCAGCTAAAAAAGTGATGAATATCAAAGTTGAACGACTCATCAAGCTCTACAATTTTTATATTAGTCATTTGTTTCACACGATAAAGTGGTAATAACATTGTTCACAAATGTTACACATCTCTCATAAGGTTTCATAAACTATGAGACATGTGTAAGTTTTGTGAACAATGTGCATTAATAATTTATCAAATGAAGAAATGACCTTCGTAAATGTTTTAGATCTTCATGAGTTGAACAACTTTGGTATTTATCACTTTTTATGTTGAAATCATTTTGGGTTTCAAATTTTGGTTCGAACTTGTCGTTTTTCAAAATTTAAAATTTGAAATGTTCAAATTTAGTCAAATGACAAGATGATCAAAATAAAAGTTATAGATATTCATGAGCTGAATAACTTTAGTATTCATCACTTTTTATGTTGAAATCATTTTGGGTTTCAAATTTTGGTTCGAACATGTCGTTTTTCAAAATTTAAAATTTGAAAGGTTCAAATTTAGTCAAATGACAAGATAACCAAAATCAAAGTTGTAGATCTTCATGAGTCCTACAACTTTGATGTTTATCAAATTCTCATTTGTGGTCATTTGGTGTCCCTAAATTGTTTTAGTTTTTTGAATTTAAATTTTGTAATTTTTAAAAATTATTTTCCATTTCGAAAGGTTCAATTTTCAAATTTTAGTTATTTTATATATAATCATATATCTATATAAAAAATAATTATAAATTTTTGCACTGTATATAATAATTATAAAATTTTTATTACTGTATATATAAAAACACATCTATATAAAAAAATAATTACATAATATAAAAAAATGAAAAATATTTTTAGGGGCAGCTTGATCAGGAACCACCCCTACAAATGACCACTGTAGGGGCGGGTGGGGTTTCAAGCTGCCCCTAGAAATGGGCCAGGTATATAACCGATCCTCGGTATGAGGACGAAAATACTCTAAGTCTTGGGCGCCTTCTTCTCCCCTACGGCGCCGTCAGGTTGCCAAAATCGCCCGCCGCCGCCGCTGCCGAATGAGCTTCCTCCCGCCCCCCTCCGCCGCTTCCTTTGAGAACCACCCACCCCCTCCCCTGCCGTGCGCGCGCTCACCCCACCCCGGCCCCAGCCGTGCGCGCGCTCGGCGGAACCTTAGCGACGTCCTTGCCGTCCCCCACTCGCCGTCCGCGAGCCCGGGCGCTCCTACCCACCCGCGAAAGAGCTCCTCTGGCAGTCCACGAGAACGGGCATCGCCGCCTCCTCGGGAACCCTAGCCGCCGGTTTGCCGGGAGCTCCACTGCCCCTGCCCGCGACCTCGTGGTCTCCTTCCGCGAGCACTGCACTCTCCTTCCTCCTAATCCAAAGGTACCTTCCTCTTCCTCCTTCCTCCTCCCCCTTCCTCCTTCCTCCTCCGCCGGCGTGGTTGCGCCCCCGACGGTGCCTCCTCCGCCGCTTCATTAAAAAAAAAACTAACCTTTTTCATTGCTACAACAAAAAAATTCCAAGCTTCTAGAAAAACATATTGGTTTGCACAGGAATTGGTGCTATTTATCTCACCGTTTCCTCTTATTTATATACGCGGCGTGGTTGTATGTCCTATTTCTATAGCGCTCTCCACTCAATCCCAAGGTCAGCTAAATTTGTTAGGTTAGTGTTGCACTTATTCTACTTATTGTCCTGTTAGATCCACTGCTCATTACATTTGGCCTCCTAGATTTCACGCACCGACTACATCATGGTCTGTTCCTAGCACAATGGTGGATTAAGGCTTTCTTTGCAGGTGTGCATGTGTGTAAACTGCTTATCATCTCTGTTAGTACAGATGAAAACAGAAGAAGACAGTTCTACTGGTTATTGTTTATCACCTGCCATTCTGCCAAGCACAGAGCGCCAACACATGTGAAAATAAGTATTTTCTTACCAAATTTAGATCTGTTTTCCATAAGCAACCCATTTTGTTCTTGTCTACTGAATAGGTCTACCTTTTAGTGGAAACTATTATTTCACTTCAATTGTTATTAAATTACGATACCCAATAGATCATTACCTGATTCTATTTAGTTTTACAGATTCTCGCAGCATACAGTGCTAAAATAAACCAAATTATTGACTACCTATTCTTTTTCCAGTTGTTGTATTGTATTTTTGAGGTTCAGGGCAAATGGTGGATTCAGCCTTGCTTTACAGGGATGCACGTGTGTAGCCAACTTATCATTTTTGTTAGTACAAATGAAAAAAAAGGAATGGTTATTATTTATCACCTGCCATTCTTGCAAGCATAGAATGCCAAACATGTCAAAACAAATATTTTCTTACCAAATTTAGATCTTTATTGCTGCAGTCAAAGTCCTTATGTGATTATCTTCTTGTGTTGGCGCAAATGTGATTATCATTGCTGCAATACAATACCGAAACACCTAAACGCAGATCATGCATTGGATCTGAAATACTGGTTCAGACTTGCAGCCAAGCCTTTGGCCTGTGGTTTAATCACTCTATAATTTGGTGATTTAATATATGCAAAATATATTCTGCATTCACTGTGGACATGGGGAAGACCTTATGAAAAGCAGTGACAGCAATACAATACCAAAACGTCAGATATATAACCGTTATGATACCATGCACCACGTATCAAGGATACTAAAATATGCTGAAGACAAGGAGAAGGGCACATTCACTCCTTCTAGAGAGAGGGACGAGCTTAGCCTTGACTTGAGAAACCCCGAGCACACAGGCCGCGTAAGGGGGCTAAGGAAGCTGACGACCTGGAAGCACTGATTCCAAGATGACCGGCATATGTACAAGAAACATGGCAGAGACTGGGAATCCAATCTTGAGCTCCAAGTGGCGGCTCTAGTTGCAAAGGTGCTGGTGGAGAAATGACTGTCTACCGAGCCACGGACACTACTGGGGCCGTCGGGAGAACTGGCTTTAGTTGGCAGCCTTTCGGATGTTCCCAGCAGCCAAGGTTCCACTGCAACCACAACCGCCGTCGATCGCATACGGGAGCCAACTAGTTGCATCTTGGGGGTTCTCATCGGCAGGCAAAACGAGATGATTGAGGTGGCAAAGGGTGTGGCACATCCTCCGGGCGGCTCGTGGCACAATAATGCCATCCCGCAGGACTACACTAGGGTCGAGGTGCACACCGTGAAGCCCAAATTCATGAAGTGGAAAATAGAACACCCGACTCCCGAGGGGCTGTATTTACTTGGAGACGTCATGAACCAGTTCATCCTCTGGCACAAAAAGGACATTGTATTGACTGTTTGTTTGCCAACTCCGAGTGATGTATATTTGGATAGAGTTGTTGAGGACGAGGAGGTATATTCACCGGCTCGTGACGACCAACACCTTCGTGAGCTTAAAAGGCTAGCTCTAGGCCGTTGATAACAATTTGAATAATTTGATGGACTTGTGATTTGGGCTTGTATAATTTGAACTTGATCTTGAACTTGTGATGTGATTTGGACTTGGACTTGTAGTTTGTGGACTTGAATAATTTAGACTTGTGATGTGGTGACTTATATACCTATATGTGCTGTTGTGGATGCTATTGGATTCATATATGTGGACTTGTAGATGTGTGTGTGTGTGTGTGTCTGTGTGTGTATATATATATATATATATATATATATATATATATATATATATATATATATTGCTGCTATGGTCATATTTCATATGCATACATTTTTTTTTATTCGAAAATGCACTGTAAGGGCGGCTGGTGATTGAGCCGCCCCTACAAATAGCATTGTAGGGGCGGCTCAATCACCAGCCGCCCTTACAAATGTTATTTGTAGGGGTGATTCTATCACCAGCCGCCCTTATAAATGGATTGGCGGCCAGGAAACCGCCCTTACAAATCAACGATTTGTAAGAGCGCCTGGGCAAGAGCGGCTAGCCCAGCCGCCCCCTAGTGGCTTATGAGCTGCCCCTGTAGTGCTCTTTGGTAGTAGTGATTATAACCTGTATGAGTATGCATCCTAAGTTTTGGGTCATGGATGACACAATAAACTGATTAAGACTCTAATCCATTTGTATACTACTCACTACTACAAAATCCATTTGTAGAGACATTTCTTCTTTTGAAGATTTTGTTTGAATCATTTATCCAAGGAAAATTATGTTTGAATTTTTCACAGTTGAAATTTGAAAACTTTCAAACGATCTCGGATGGAGAAAACACCAAAATTCTAATTTTGCTAGCTAAAGACGAAGAGCAGAATTAGCTCTATATAGGGTGCACAACATATTATAAAAAATTATTGGAGGTTCAAAAGATATAAAAGTAACTCTCCGAATGATGATTTGGAAAGTGCGTTTAAAAAATACTCTTATATATTGTTATATATATTGAACTTTTACAGGCCCAGGAAACAACAAGCTACCCATAGTGCACCGGCAGAGCCCATGCTCGCAGTTGCACGGGCTGCCATCCCTGACGGCGGCAGATGTCTTGCGTCGTGATGCCTCCTTCATCTGGCGCCGATTCTCCACACAATCGTCTCTGGTGGCTGCGCGGGCCCCATCGCCGGCAGCGAGTGTGCTGGCCCCGTCGCCGGCGGCCACCACAATCCCGGCCAACGGCTCGTCGGACTCGAGGCTACTGGGCACGCTGGACTACAGCGTGCTCGTCAGCTATGGCATGCCGGAGCAGCAGTTCCCGGTGTTCCTCGACACCAGCAGCGTCGGCGCATCCATGCTCTGGTGCAAGCCCTGCACCTCAGGTTCCAACGACTGTGATCCGGCATTTGACACGTCACAGTCCTCGACGTTCGCAAATGTCCTCTGCGGCTCACCGGACTGTCCTACCAACTGCTCCGGCGGCTCGTTGTGCCCGCTCGGCGGCATATACTCGGTCATCAACGGCACGTTTGCAGAGGACGTGCTCACGCTGGCGCCTTCCACGGCCATCGACAACTTCAAATTCGTATGCCTGAACGTGAGTAAACCTGATGACCAGTCGGCGGTCGGGACCATCACAAATTTCCTTAATCCGTGACGATTTCTGGTAAACCGTCACAGGAGCTAATCCATGACGCTCAATCTATAACGATATCTGAAACCACCACAGATTTTCTATAGTGACGGTTTTTTTGTGATCCGTGACGAAAATTTTTCTTCATAAATTAACAGGTTTCTTGTAGTGCTAGTCAAAACCTATGCAATAGATAAACTACCTAGGTGTGCAACTAAGATTTTGCTAGGTGTGTTACTATGTCTACCGCAAAAGAGTTACGCACCAAATGTTTCAATCCTATCAACTAGCCTATCGCACTAAGCTTAGAAAGTAAGCACATAACCAAGGTACATAAATTAAATGCGGAAGCTAAAGAGCGATAGAGACGCAAAGTCTCGTTCAATGATCCCAATATTTTTACCAAGATAACGAGAAGTACGCAAGTTTCGGCCTAGTCCTCGTTGGAGCCCCACATAACGATGTCCTCGCAAGGGCCAAGCTCTTTGTCAGGTAACTCCATGGATAGCTCTCGTCGGGTCTTCCCCACACGCAAGTGGGTCTCCAAGATGGTCTCTCCTAGATCGGTTGCCTGCCGTCTTCACTATCAAGCTTCCAACCAAATTGCCGAGGGCCTCGTTCCCTCCGGTAGATGGTGTCGTGTAGACCACAAATTAACAACAACTAACAATTGTGGCAATACAACCTTAGAAGATGCAACGGTCCATAACTTCAATGTGACAGATAAAACTCTATTGCAACGCAAGTGACGAATTCATGCAACTAATCAAATGTGTTGCAAAATTGTCAAGTATTCACGACCATTAGTAAAAGTGTGGCAATAACATCAACATATTGCAAATGCAAATTAAATTAGTCACAATGCAAACCATATCGTGGCAATATTGTCAAGCACTTGCTCCTGTTTTATAAACGGTGGGGATAGCATCTACCAATTGCAATGATTTTCATGGAAATCACAATGCAAATATAGTCGTGGCTATATTATCCACTATTGCCACCAAAAATGAAAATTGTGGCAATAACTCCTATGTATTGCAACCAAATTTGTGTCCTTGCAGTGCATAGCGTTGCTAAAGGGTCAAAATCCAGTAGTCGGTTGACTACAAGCCCCTCTTGTGTACAACAACGGTGCACACAAGCACTGAGCGGTAAGAAGTATGCAAACCTCACTAAACACTAGACCTAAACCTAAAGCCAGCACTAAAGCGGTGGTCTAACTAGCATAAGCACTTCGCAAAGAACCTATGCTAATCATCGAGTATATCAATCACTAACCACTTTGGTGGCTAGAGCAACTAGAAATGAGCTTCAAATGGCTGGCCAATGGGTTATATATAGCCCTCAAATTCAAATGTAGCCATTGGAACTTACACAAGTTTTTTGCGCACTCACCAGACCGTCTAATGAGGGGTTGTCACACCAGTCCGACGCCTAGTCCACAGCTAGCCCTTGAAACCTGCTGTTGTTGCCGATTGTTGGTGCTCCTCTGTGGAAACTTTCTACATGCCTTCAGATCCATCCCCTTTGGTCCAATGCTACTCTTCTACCCTCGGTCCGACGCAGTTGCTCATGTGAACAGTGGTGGCGTTCAGTCTGATGCCCCATTTCCCTCTCGGTCCGAAGCTCCTACTAAACGCCGTGGCTAGGGTTTATTTGGATCGCTTATGGTTCGATGCCCTATGGGTCCGGTCCGATGCATGGTTCGCGCCACATCTTGACTTGTTTCTTTGTGATCTTCGGGTCCAACTTGGTTCCATCTTGTGTCTTGGACTTTTCCATGTCTTGTACGTCTTCGCTTGTGGTGTTGATCAACTGGATCACCATGTTGCCTAAGTCCAAGTCCACTTATGTACCCTTTGAACTATATCAAATAGTGTTAGTCCAAATGGTTGCGTATCAGTAGTGTTGTTACAATTCTTTATTTTAGATTTCAAATTCATATACTTGTTTTTAAGCTCACTTATTTGATTTCTTTGTTTAGTACAAATTCATTAAAGAATTGGACGTATTCAGCAAGGTGTTCATAAGAAGGTCTTCTAAATGTCTTCTAATGTCTTGCCTGAGGTGTTGATCAATCGGATCACTATGTTGCCTAAGTCCAAGTCCACTTTTGCACCATTTGATCTATATCCAAAGACACTAGCAAATAATGTGAGTCCAAATGATCAAGTTGATCATCAAACACCAAAATCCTAACTAAATGGCCCATAGGGTCCATTTTCCTTACAGCAGGCACTGTACCTCCTATGACGTGCTTGTAGAACTAACGCTCGCTAGCCTTGCCCCAAGTGCCCCTGCCGGCGAACACTGCACCACCGGCCATTAAAGGGAAGATCAACCCAGGGGTAGTGTGGATCCAGTCACAAGGACGCCGAATCAGAAAACAACTCCGCTAGAGATCGCCATCCCTATCGTCCTTGGGACCTGTGCGGCGACGAGGTAAGGGGGAGCGAGGTGCGGTGGTGGCTGGGATATTTGGATCGCAGCCCGTGTTGCCACTTACGAAGGGTGACATGGGACCGAGGGGTCCACCCACCATTTTTGCGGGTCTAGTTTATGCCTCAGTCGATTTCGCTAAGTTGAATATATAAATTCTAAATTCACAAAGTTCTGCAGGGTAAAATTGTTTTTACTTAACCTCAAAACAACGACATTCCCATGTATACTGATCTGAACCTGTTAATTTGGCGTGTAATTAAATCCAGATTAATTAACAACACCCAATTGCCTAACACATGCGCATAGAACACAACGGCCAACATCTGGCGCGTTTGACATTGTCCTGCACGGCCAGCCGGACAATATGTGATATTTTGTTTGTTGCATTGGCCGCTTTCTCTAGCTCCATCCCTGCTTTACAATTGCAATGCATTGGGGAAGCAGCATGCCAGCAAGCTGCAAGTCTTGATTTCCAGTAACAATCCTTTGTATTGCATTGGGGAAGCAGCATGCAAGCAAGTAGTAAGTCGTGATTTGCATTGCATTAATCATGCATGCCAGCAAGTCCTGATTTCTCCAATAATCATCCTTTGCGTGCTTCCGAGGTTACAAATTTCGTCGCGTGGGTCCTGAGGCGTATTTGTGAGGTGACCCGTCGCCCTCCTCGTATATATACGTGCACTGGCTACGACTCATCATTCATGTACGTAGCAGTATTGCACTACGTACTAGCACAATGACTCCCTCCTCTGTTGCTTCTCTTTCCTTCTTCTGCCTGCTTGTGCTTCTGCTTCCTGCTCCACATGGCGCCTCCTCCCATGCAAGCTACAAGCTAGGGACCAGACAAATTTTTTCCAAGAAACCTGGCAAGTCATCTGGAAACTCACAGCAGGCCTCCACGGTGTCTACTGCCACCACCTGCTCGTCCCTCGCAACTGGTACATAGATAGAGCGTATATATTTAAATGGTTTTATTTTTTACTAACAAGACATACTCCGTTGCAATGAAATTTACATCGTCTTACATCATATGTTCTAATATGTTATAGAATTAGAGTCTGTACTGTTACTGTGCCTGCGCTATTATAACCTGTAATAAACTGATTAAGACTCTAATCCATTTGTATACTACTCACTACTACAAAATCCATTTGTAGAGACATCTGTTTTTTTGAAGATTTTGTTTGAATCATTTATCCAAGAAAAATTATGTTTGAATTTTTTACATTTGAAATTCGAAAACTTTCAAACGATCTCGGATGGAGAAACTATTAAAATTCTAATTTTTGCTAGCCAAAGATGAAGATCAGAATTAGCTCTATATAGGGTGCACAACATATAAAAAAATTATAGGAGGTTCAAAAGATATAAAACTAGCCCTCCAAATGATGATTTGGAAAGTGCGTTTAAAAAATACTCTTAGATATACTCTTATATATTGAACTTTTACAGGCATAGGAAGCAACAAGCTACCCGTTGTGCACTGGCAGAGCCAATGCTCGCAGTTGCACGGGCTGCCGTCCCTGACGGCGGCAGATGTCTTGCGTCGTGATGCCTCCCTCATCGGGCGCCGTTTCTCCTCACAGTCGTCTCTGGTGGCTGCGCTAGCCCCATCGCCGGCACCGACCGTGCTGGCCCCATCGCCGGCACCGACCATAATCCCTACCAATGGCTCGTCTTACCCGTGGACGCTACCGGGCGCGCTGGACTACAGCGTGCTCGTTAACTATGGCACGCCAGAGCAGCAGTTCCCGGTGCTCCTTGCTACCAGCAGCGTCGGCGCGTCCATGCTCCGGTGCAAGCCCTGCGCCTCAGGTTCCAACGATTGTGATCCGGCGTTCGACACGTCACAGTCCTCGACGTTCGCTAATGTCCTCTGCGGCTCGCCGGACTGTCCTACGAACTGCTCCGGCGGCTCGTTCTGCCCGCTCGATGGCACATACTCGGCCATCAATGCCACGTTTGCGGAGGATGTGCTCAGGCTGGCGCCGTCGACGGCCATCGACAACTTCAAATTCGTGTGCCTGCACTCGAGTAAACCTCGACCTTACCCGGTGGTCGGGACCCTCGACCTCAGCCGCGACCGCAACTCACTGCCGTCGCAGCTATCATCGTCGGGGCAGGCCCCTGCCGCTGCCTTCTCCTACTGCCTGCCGAAATCCTCGAGCTCCCAGGGCTTCCTCTCCCTCGGCGTCAACGCCACCGTCAAAGACGGCAACGTCACAGCGCACGCCCCGCTGGTGAGCAACGGCGACCCAGAGCTGGCGAGCATGTACTTCATCGACCTCGTCGGGATGAGCCTCGGTGACGAGGACCTCCCGATCCCGGCGGGGACCTTCAGCACCAACGGCACCAACCTGGACGTGGGGACCACCTTCACCATGCTGGCGCCGGACGCGTACACGGCGCTGAGTGACTCCTTCCAGAAGCAGATGTCGCAGTACAACTTCTCGTCGCCGGGTATCGACGGCTTCGACACGTGCTTCAACTTCACCGATATGAATGACCTCGTTTTACCGAACGTTCAGTTCAAGTTCAGCAACGGCGACATCCTGGTGATCCACGCAGACCAGATGCTGTACTACGACGACACCGACGCCGCTCCGTTCACCATGGCCTGTCTCGCCTTCTCCTCCTTGGACGCCGGCGATTCCTTCTCTGCCGTGATTGGGTCGTTTACGCTGGCGACAACGGAGGTGGTCTACGACGTGGCCGGAGGACAGGTTGGCTTCATCCCATGGAGCTGCTAATATAACAACATATTATACCACGGAGTCCATATATAATATGTGTTGTTATCTTTATACACCTTTGAATTTGCTTTCAACTTGTTTTTTTTTCTCGTTTCCACTTTGGTGCAATAATGTTTACTTTAATCAAGTACTGCTTCCAAATGAATAAAGGTTAAATTTTCCTGGTGAAAATGACTCGTGTACGTATGTCCTACACTTCATGCTTGGATATCATCTGTATGGGACGACTGCTAGATAGTGTATGACACTATGACTTGCTCTTGCCTTGCTACATTATGATAATCAGAAATATACTTTTTTGAGGAAGCATAGCCTAGGCTTCGTCAAATGTGACTGCTTTCATTACATTGCTGGGCTGGGCCCGTCTGATTCTAGCCTAGGATGTGTTAGGTCGATCTCCTATCAAGATGGCCCAACGGCCACTTGGACCTTGACTCGCGTCCTGATCGGGGACGTTCAGCCAAACCCATACTCCTGGCTGGTGGGCTCTATCGCACAGTGCCTATAAGAGGAGGTGAGGGCCAGGGGCTCCAGACACGAGGTTCATTACAGCCGCCACAACCCCCATTGTCCTAACCCTAGTCCGATCCCGAGGGTGGCACTGCCAGCGGGGGATGCACCACTAGCGTCTCCACGCCGCCACTGCACTACCCCGACGTTGTCATCGCTTCGGACTTCACTGCATCCTCTTCACTGACACTCCTCGACTCCGACACCGAAGCCATGGTGGATTCTTCTTCTTCCTCCAACCGATGGTCGGTAACATCACACACTCCCCATCTCTCTCTCGTAATCTATTCTAGAACATGTATCTATGTGTATTATTCCAAATGCTAAAGAATACACCCACTCGATCTACTGCTAACGATCCCATAGACCTAGCAATGGTATCGGAGCCATGTTCTAGGAGGTAGATCTGGTTCTGGGAAAAGAAAATCAAAAGAGGTTGATTCGATTGAATTGGATCAAGAAAGAGGAATCGAAACCTGACCCTAGAAGGGGAAAGGACGGAGAGGGGGATGAACCTACCTAGTTTTGCCCCACCGTCAACACCGCCGCGACCTGGCAGTCGCGCGGGTAGCACACCGCGTAGCCACTCTGCTGGCGCGCGGGAAAGTTCCGAGCCACGGTCTTGCCGGCACTAAGGCGCTCGCATAGGATCAGGACACCGGCGCGAGGCCACTCGGCGGCGCCGCGCTCACCCTACGGGGAGCGCGCGCTTCGGTGAGATGACCCGCGGTGGCGCCACCCTTCTCCTCCAGCTGACAGGCGCGGCGGTCGTCCTGGACTCCGATTTAGTCTGTGCTGAGAGAGATGGGGAGGATGAATAGAAAAGAAAGAGACGGGGGAGCTGCCGGCGGGATCTCACCACCTCGAGTCGCTGGCGGCCTCCACCGTAGCGGCGCTAAGGAAGAAAGGGGAAGAAACAAATGCTGTTAGGGTTTTGTTGGAAGGAGTCGGCCGCCAGTTTTGATCCTCCGAGGATGACGGACGACCATCCGATCAGATGAATGGCCAACAACGAACTGGCCAAAAATGGCCTAGGCGGGTGGTGTCTTTCCCGGCCCAAGCCTAGGTTATGGCCTGGGCGTGGGGAGCTCAGGCGCGCGCGGTTGGGCCGCGGAGGAAGGTTTAGCGCGCTACTGGGCCGCGGGCCAAAATTCGTCAAGTGGGACGCCGCAGTAGCAAAAGAGGAGCTGGGTTCCCTACGCGGCGCGTGCGCGCGCGGTTTTGGGCCGCAAGCGGCCTTTCAGCATTGGGCCGCGTCGCTGGGCGCAGGCGCGTGCAGCATTTGAGGCTACCCACGGGCCGGTTTTGGCTGCTTGGTTTTTGGGCTTAATTGCATAGTGAAGTTTAATGAACTGTTTTAATCTTTTGAGAAGCAGTCTTTTGATAATTTTAGCATAGTTTTAAATCTCTATTCAATTTGAACCAACGGGATATTTGCTTAGAGAATGGATAAGTACCAAATGATGCTTCTGAATTAGTATTATTTTAAGAATTATTCATGTTTCCGCTGCAAAGTTAAAGATTATTGTCTTCTTATTAAATTCGAAACAACGAGAGAATTTAATTTGAAGAGCAGTTATAGTTATTCAGTAAATGATGAAAAGTTGATCTTTTAGTTAAAGTTAGAACCAACAGAAAAATTTTAATTGGAGGAATAGTCAGTTTATAGTTAAGATAAATTATAATATTGTTATTTTCTGACCAACGTTGATGATAACAATATTATAAGTTTATTTATGAGTTTCAGTTTAAAGTTAAATTATGGTATTGTTATTTTCTGACCAAAGTTGATGATAAAAATATTATAATTCTATGAGTTTTTTTGTTTAAAGTTTAAATCTCTGATAAATTTTGCATCAAAGTGACCAGTTTTTCAGAGAATAGATAAAGATCAAGAAATGTTTTTTCAGGTTTCCACTGCAATGAAGCTGATTGTCTTCTAATTAAATTCGAACCAACAGGAGAATTTAATTTTGAGGAGTAGTTCTATGTTTTCAAGATTATTGAGTTTCTGTAAGTTAATTTTATTTCTGCCCAACGGTGACATGGAATTAATGTAGAAGAATAATGTTTTATTCTATTTCAGCCTAACGGTGATATAGAATAGAACATAAAGATTTTAAAGTTTAATGAACATTATTATTGATTATTGTTGAATATTTTTCCAGACAAAAGGCCTCTATGCTTTCATTCTTGAAGGTAGTAAGAGAAATGAGCTGGTACTTGTGACTCATATGATGAAAGGCCTAAGAGCAACTTATGTATGAAAGATTGCCATTGCTTAAGGGACTGTGTTTTCTTTAAAGAATGACTTGAAAATAAAAAAATTGAAGGATATTGATCCAAGAAAAGGAGATAGAGCAATAAGAGTTTGTTTAAGAAATGTAATAAGTAACATGCATGTTTAATTTGACCAATGTCAGATTAAGCATATGTGTTACAAAATATTCGGATTTATTTCTGAATTTGATGATTGAACATGAGCTAATCCTGGCATTTATGTTCGTTCAAGGGAATTATCTCGCATGGCAAAAAGTTTATGACAGTACCCGCATGGCAGGAAAAGTTTGAGAAAATACCTGCATTGCGGGGTAAAGTTGATATAGTACTTATGTTAATTAATCTTGCATGGCGGGAGAGTTCTGGCATAGTACTTATCTCGCATGGCGAGAGAAGGATGTGATGACTCGTGTGGTCTAAGTGTATCCCGCACATGGACAAAAGTTTGGGGTAGCTCTTATACTATCCTAGTATTGACCGTACACTCTGATGGTGTCATGGTCATTAAGTACTTAACGAGTTTAAGAACAAAAGGAAGTTGCAAACGAATATCATGATAAGAATGACATGCAAGCATGACTTGGTACTGATAATAAGAGGAATCTGTTAAGTTCTTGAAGTGAAATGAGAAAAAGTACTCCCATACGAATTAAGAAATAATTTTATTTTGCATGACGTAATCATGTGGATGAAGTAAGTTATCAAAGTTTTCTCATTCACAAGAGTTCTGAATGATTTTTGAAATTGATAGAAAAGTTCATACCATATTTTGAGGGGGAGAAATGTGAGATCAATTAAGAAAGATACTTTTCCATACTTCAGATATTACGAGGCATACTATGCATTGAAGGCAAGAATGATCTATAAAAGATGAATGTGGTCGTCAGGGAAGTAAAACGGTCATAATAACGATACCCCTAAACTAAAGAAATAGCTAAATAATTCCTAAACCTTTTACAGTTTAGAGTTGTTAAGACGGTGCTAAACACACTATATGATTTTTAGCAGATTAAACCCAAAATGAGAAAGTTTAAAGATGGGACAATCTAGGGGAGCATGGTACAAAGAGACCTAATTCCGCAAGGAGGATGAATAATGTAAACAAAGATCTTGTTATATAGGACCTTGTAGAATCAATTGTCTTTTAGCAATAAAGATCAAGAAATGCAAGTACCTGAGGCCCCAAAAGTCTCAAAGAATAAGGTGATTCCACCTCATTTGAAGAACCCATGAGAGGCGTTCACTCATCTAAATGGCAAGAAGCAAAGGAAGATGACATGAAATCGATAATACCAATGATGTCTGGGACTTAGTAGAAATTCCTAATGGAGCCAAAATAGTAGGCTGTAATGGGAATATAAAAAGATATCAATGAGCACAAAAAATATTTTGGGATCTAGAATAAATTTCTAAGGAGCCAAAACAGTAGGCTGTGATGGGTCTACAAGACAAAATGTGACTTCAATGGGAATATAGAAAGCTATAAAGTGCCACTTGTGGCGAAAGGATTTGCGCGAAGAAAATGAATAGATTACAATGAGTACTAGTGGCACTTCATGATCTAAGTTACATCAGATGAAAGTAAAGACGACATTCCCCAATAGGATTTGTTGAAAATTAAATAATTACATGGCACAACCCAGAGCTTTTATCGTGAAAAGAAAAGAACATAAGGAATGCCACCTATAGAAATCTCTTATGGATTAGAGCAAGTCTCTACACACTGACAATTAAAGCTGAAGAGTCAATTAGATATTTGGGTTAAAGAGAATGAGAGAACAATTGCATTTGTACAAAGTTATAGAATGGGAAATTCATTTCCTAATCCTGTATATGTGGATGACATTTTACTTGCTGGTAATGATGTCAATATGAAATAAAGTATACATGGTGAGAACCTGCGCATGTTCCTATAGTAAAGGGTAATAGTTTTGGGAACTTTAGTTTTCCAAGAATCAATATGAAATAGATCAAATAAATATGGTATCATATGCTTGGGCTATTGGAAGCTTAATGAATGTACAAGTATAATATTACCCTGATGTAGTTCATGTATCTGGATTGTTTTAGCAAAAGTCTAGTTCAGATATAGATCACTGTAATGGAGTTAAGAATGTCGGCCTCATGCTAAGAAAGAAAGAACAAGTACTCTCAAATAGTTGTGGGTACAAATATTAAATTTTGGCGAGATGTTTAGTGAAACCCACATAGTAGCTAACACTTGTTGTTCGAGTTTTATTGTGGAAAAGCTCCAAAGAAACATTTTTAGTATCATCAGTGATGTAAAGTTATTGTATAACATGTTATGAGGCTACGGGACAGGCAAAATGGTTAAGAAACTTGTACCTGGAATTGATAATGGTTGTCAACAGCAATAACCTTTTAAGTAGTTTGTTCCTATGACAACGAGTCAAGCGTCTTGCCAAACACATTGACGTTAAAGTTATATGTTATAAAGGAGAAAGTCTGGAATTATACTAAAAGTATTGAATGTATAAGTAACAAGCAAGTGCTTACGGATCCGCTTACTAAAGGCTTACCACCCAGTGTGTTCAGAGAACACACAGTTGACATGGGTTTATGGAAAAGCCTATGTTTTCCGGATAAAAGGGCCCAAAGTTAAAGAAATTGTTTCATATAAGAGATGTGTATTGTAGTTGTTAAATCTATCGGCGACTGATTGTAACAATGAAGCATGCTATGTGCACTAATCTGTGATGAAATGAGTAAAGTGAAAAGCATCAAAGTATAAAGTTAAAGTATAAGGTGAGATCAAGGGGGAGAATGTTAGGTTAATCTCCCACCAAGATGGACCAACGGCCACTTGGACCTTGACCCGCGCTTTGATCGGGGACGTTTAGCCATACTCCTGGCTGGTGGGCCCCATCGCTCAGTGCCTATAAGAGGAGGTGGGGGCCAGAGGCTCCAGACACGAGGTTCACTACAGCTGTCACAGCCCCCATTGTCCTAACCCTAGTCCGATCCTGATGGTGGCGGTGCCAGCGGCGGGAAGCACCACCAGCGTCTCCGCACTGCCACTGCTCGGCCCCGACGTTGTCATCGCATCGGACTTCACTGCATCCTCTTCACCGACACTCCTCGACTCTGACACCGAAGCCATGGCGGATTCTTCTTCTTCCTCCAACCGACGGTCAGTAACATCACACACTCCCCATGTCTCTCTCGTATTCTATTCTTGAACATGTATCTGTGTGTATTATTCCAAATGCCAAAGAACACACCCACTCGATCTACTGTAGATGATCCCATAGACCTAACAGGATGCAGCTTCTTGGGCCGATCTTGGCTACTCAAAGGATGCCGCCATTAATCTCTCCAAGGTCCGGTGGAGTGGCCAACGAGAGCAAAAATAGTAAAAGGCTATAGCTAAGCTTTTTGCTGAGGTAGAGGAGAGAGTGAATGAATGTATAATCCTTGAATTTTATGAAATTAGTAGGTTGACAAGATGGACCAATGAGAGAAAAATTGGACTATTCAAACCGTAATCCGTATGTATGATCAAAGTCCCTGATTTGGTGGAGCTCGTTGAGACGATTTCATTTGATTAACAATATTCCCCTTTTCCATTTGGATGAACCTGTATCGAGCTGAATAAATCTGGGCCATCAGATTTCATCTAGGTTTCCTATACCTATTCATGTACTCCTCTTCCATCCGACACCGAGTTCTAATCCATCGCTGCCACCAGTTCGTCTGCTGCTGCAATGCCATCTGTTCGTCCTAGCTCCGCTGTAAGTCAGTTGTTTGCTGCTGCCTCCTTGTATCTTGTATTCCCGGCCAGTTGCTGATGTGCCTGTGCGCTTGTGCTGCTGCTGCGCGAAGTTGCTAGGTAGCAGCTGATGACGTTTGGATAGGCCGGTGTTGATCTCTTGTAGTACATGCTCGGCTAAGTAGAACATAAGAAAAAGCGGAGGAAGGAAAGGAAACTGACGGCTCACTGTTGTCTTGTCGGAGGTAATAATCAATGCTGCTACTACATTAGATAGTTGCATTCATCTCAAGGCAATCAAATGGATTCAAGAGCTAGTATGTGTTATCATTATTCCGTGTAGAAACCAGTTGGTCACATTAGATTGGTATAATATTATGTGTTAATCTAGGTTTATTATCCGACGAAATTCTGGGAATAATCGGTGTCATAAAACAAAAGTTGTAGCCCTCACTTGTCATACAAGATAGGATGGGCCCAAGGAGTCACGCGTGACATTTACCAACCTCTGCTCATCCTGCTTACATGATAACCTTCGCACGGACCGTGAAGACTGAAGCCATTATTTCAAATTCAACAAAACCAAATAATGCAAGCACCATATAAATGCTTGCGAGGAGCCTTTGTGCGTTGATAACACAGGCAGTGGCGTAGCCAGGATTTCTAGTTAGGGTGGTCCATTGTCTAATTTTTTTTTAGCCACGATAAATTTAACATGTCGGTACACAAGTATATGACAACTAAGGAAAAAAAGGACATATAGAGTTCATAAATAAATGAGTCTAACTTTCTTAACATAGAATTTAAATATTGCACACCCATAATTGTTGAAGAACAATGTCACTACTTCTTCTTCTTATCAGGTCTGCGCCTTCTAATAGCCATGAAAGTGTTGATAATCTCTTCTTCACTCAATTGTAAAAATATATCCCGCTCAATAAAAGTCATTAGACAATCATCCAGAAGGCTATCATCCATCTTATTTCTCAACTTGTTCTTGATAAAAGTCATTGCAGAAAACATTCTTTCAACACTTGCAGTAGCTACCGGTAGAAACAATACCAACTTGATAAGTAAATAGACCCAATGATAAACTTTGTCCCTCTTTGTTTCAACAAGTTTTACTGACAGGTCAACAAGATTGTTTATGCCTTTGAACAATTCATCTTTTCTCATGTCATTAATAAAGTTTTCAAGTTGCAAATCGAGTCTTAACAAGTCTGAGCTTGAAAATTCGTTAGGATAAAATTCAGCAAGTTTGTGTACCTTCTTCGCATCAAAAGAAGCAAAAGAATCTGCTGGATTCAAAGCAGTCATACAAGTAAGCAACTCCATATTTACCTCATCAAATCGACTGTCAAGCTCTTGACTAATTTTATCAATGACTCCAATATATACTTCTCTTCTGAAGTGATCATCATTTGTTTGGTCTGGAGCAAAACGTGCTGATCTTCCATATGGCACATAATTATTTTCCATTACAGGAACCTGAATGCCAAATTTGTTGCAAAATAATGTAACCCTTTGAAGAAATGAATCCCAACCATCAGATCACATTTGTTGCATTTTACTCTTTGCCAAACGGACAAGTGACATTGCATTGAGAATATCTTGGTCTTTTCTTTGCAAACACTCAGACAATTCATTTGTGTGTCCAAGAATGTCAAGCATCAAATGAGCATTGAAAATGAAATCAAATGACTCAAACACTCCAACCATAGTGTGTATTTTTGGCCAATCACCCCTTTGTGAAGTATCTTGTCCAAGAGTTATGAGTACATCACGAATTATGGGATACATAGCAATCATGTTGACCACAATTTTATAATGAGAGCCCCACCGGGTATCACCAGGTCTAGGTAGCCTCATCTCTTGATTTAACCCACTTCCAGATTCTAGTATACCACACTCAAGCGCTTTCATGACATTATCATATTGTTGATGTCTAAGCATTCCATGACGCTTACAAGAACTACCAACAATATTTAGCAAGAGGGATACCCGATCAAAAAACCACACACAATCACCATTGTCTTTAGCGACAGCAACAAGAACCAACTGGAGTTGATGTGCAAAACAGTGAACATAATAAGCAGATGGTGATTCTTTCATGATCAAGGTTTTCAGCCCTTTAATCTCTCCTTTCATGTTACTAGCCCCATCATAGCCTTGCCCACGGATTTGAGTTATAGTCAAACCATGACTAACTAGTAAGGATTGAATTGCTTCCTTAAATGATGAAGAAGTAGTATCATCTACAGGAACAATTCTAAGAAACCGCTCACATGGCCTGCCTGATTTATCAACATAGCGCAAGCAAAGGGATAGTTGTTCTTTATGAGAGACATCACTAGACTCATCAGCTATAATTGTAAAGTAATCATCACCAATTTCTTGAATGATTTGATCTCTAGTCTCCATTGCACAACATTGAATAATTTCTTTTTGTATGTCTGGGCTAGTTAATGTGCAATTACCTGGAGCGTTCTTCAAAACAAACTTGTCCACCTCTTCATTATTTGCTGCAAGCCACTTTAAAAGCTCAATGAAATTCCCTCTGTTGCTAGACTCTTCACTTTCATCGTGCCCACGGAATGCTAATCCTTGCTGCAAAAGAAACCTCAAACATCTAACTGAATAAGTCAACCTGATCTTATAGAGACGGCGTTCCTCATTATCCACCTTCACAATTTTATCATCAATTGCTCCATGTGGAGTCATAAATAAATTATATCTTTCTTGAGCTGCATTGTGAGCACTTATCACACCACCCACATGTAAATCAAGTGCGTCATTTCTGTTCCAATTTCTCCAACCACCTTCAACAAATGCTGATGTCTTACTTTTCCCCTTTCCAAACAAGTAGCACACAAAGCAAAATGCTGCTTCCTTCTTGACACTATATTCAATCCAAGGATATTTATAAAAACCATATGGGATTGAATTTCCGATCTCTATCTCCAATTTTTCTACTTTCAAAATCATGTGCATAGGGTTGGAATGGACCTTTAATAATATATGATCGTCGAACTGCATCTTGATCATTGACAAGATAATTTGCAATGGGTTGTCTCTCCCCCGGATCAAGTGGAAGCCGACTGATATCATAAATTGGTTCTTTCTCGGCAACCAGAGGTGGACTTGAAGGCGTTGGAGTTGGAGTTACATTTTCTTCAGCGGCTCTATCTTGATCTGGTGCATCTTCTTGTTCTTCAATATGCTCTTCTGGAACCGTTGCAGCCACAGAAGGAGACTGAGAAGAAGCCTTCTTCTTTGATGCATACTTTTAGAAAAGAGAGGCAATATCACCACTCCTCTTCATTTTTCAACAAATCTGCAAGAGAAGTAAATAACCCCAAAATTTAATGATATAATGTTTCAATTAATCATTCTATTCTAGTAGTACAATAGAATTTTAAGATTGATTAAGATGACATAAGAACTAATTTATTTTTGCGTACTGTACTACCGTGGCTACGTGCTTTTGCAACTTGCACGTTGTGAATTGCTCCCGCGAAGTTAACTGAATAGCTGCCGTCCGTCCTGTACTCTTGTAGTCCTATTTAGGGCATAATCAATTGATATAGATAGAAAAAGAAATAGGACGGAACCTGTATAAAAGGAAGGACATCAAGATCGTATAGATGTCACAGGTTGTGCATTGTTGTTTGCTAACCGCTAGTTTGCTACTGCTACTCCGACGTCCAGCGGCCGGCACCGCGACAGCTGCGGCGATGCACTGCAGTGACCCGGTCCAGGCGTTGAGAAGAGATGTGGCTTCGAGTCTTCGACAGTTCCGACTTCGGAAGACGAATCGATGACCACGGAGCGTCAGATACAGACTAACAGGCACACAGGCTGCAGCCCAGCTGAGTTTGTGGCTGAAAAACAAGTCGTTACTGGACTTTGGGCCAAAACTCAGGGTGGTCCGCGGCCCACAGGGACCACCCTGTAGCTCCGCCCCTGAACACAGGAGGTTAAACAAATGTCTCCATATCTGTGAGCAGGTCCACAAGGTTTCCCGGTAGGGAAGGTACGAGGAACGGGTATGTGTGACGTGGGTTGACAATTTCAAGATTATAAATGCCATCTTCAGGAAGGATAAGATGATAAGCACTGTCATCACCCACATAAGAACGAGGCGGTGTTTCCACAAAAGAACCTAACATGATGAGGGGCGGCTGTCTTGATGAGGCTTCCAAGGGAATCACACACACCCCAAAGGATCGCCGTCATCGGCTCCAGCTATCTTCAGACGAGGCTTTCACCCAAGACACTCCACTTCACACCTGAACAAAAGGGTCGCACAACTACTCATCATCCGAGCATGCAAGCTCCACGGCACATGGTCGGAGGCCAACGCATGTGGCTAAACACAGTTGCATTTGCTAAGCCAGGTGAAGTTACTTGTCGTCCACCACCATACGTAGCTCTTGCG
The DNA here is from genome assembly GCA_038087645.1 of Saccharum hybrid cultivar R570. Lineage (NCBI taxonomy): Eukaryota > Viridiplantae > Streptophyta > Magnoliopsida > Poales > Poaceae > Saccharum > Saccharum hybrid cultivar. The sequence goes on along the minus strand of JAQSUU010000664.1, from coordinate 1,205,320 downwards.
CTGAGCTCACGGAGTCGTTGCAGACCGAAGGCCATGTCGATAGACGGTTGACGTGGCTAGCAACGGTTGTCTTGACCCAACAACGCCTCCTAGAGTCGAATAACATGCACACATCGATGCAAGTCTTAGCAGGCATCACACCTCCTATGACGCGCCCGTAGAACTAACGCTCGCGAGCCTCGGCCCAAGTGGCCTTGTCAGCGAGCACCGCACCACCCGCCTTGAAAGGGCAAATCAACCTGGGGAATAGTAGATTCAGCCGCAAGGATGCCGAATCCGACAACAAAGGGCACTCGTGAGAAAACCATGAGGGGTGGATGAGGGAGTAGCCGGAGGAGAAGCATCCTTTGAGCGGCACGCAGCTGACAGGGCCACGCTAGAACGTCTGCAGCGGAGCCTCTTCACGCTAGCGAGCACCACTTCTTGTGTGGCTCCTTACGAAGAGCGGCATGGGGCCAAGGGGTCCACCCACCTTTTATGTGGGTCTAGTTTACGCCTCCATCAATTTTGCTATAGAATGAATATATAAATTCCAAATTGACAAAGTTCTTAATTACCTTTGTTTTTTTTACTATCAGCATATATACAACCTCAAAACAGAAACATTCCCATATACACTGATCTGAACCTGTTGTTTGGCGCGTTGTTATTCCATATTAATTACCCGGGAACTTAAGAACACCAAATTGCGTAACGCATGCACATTGAACACAACGGCCAACATCTGGCGCGTTTGATATTGTCCTGCACGGCCGGCCAGACAATATGTGACATTTTGTTTGTTGCATTGGCCGCTTTCTCTAGCTCCATCGCTGCTTTGCAGTTGCATTGCATCGGGGAAGCAGCATGCCAGAAAGCAGAAAGTCTTGATTTCCAGCAAGAAATAGCATGTCGATTCTTCAGTAGGTCTGCGGTCATCTCACAACCTTCTAAAGAAAGATATTATGATGAGAGCCGAGCGCCACCCACCCCCGGCGACTCAGGGCAGCGTCCCTTGGTCGCCGGACCGCCGTGCACCCACCTCGCCAGCCCGTCGCAGACCTGACTCGCCTGTGAGAGAGTGCGGGACTCCACCAAGGAATTGGGTCTCCCTGCTCAAACATGGCCCACCAGGCAGCCTCCCACACCTAAGGAGGCGACGTGGCGAACCGAGGACAGAGCAGGTGGCAAGCCACCAACCATGGTGGATCCGGAGTCGGGCGAAACAGGCATCCATGATCCAGGACCCAGAATCGGAAGGTGAGATCCACGATTTCTGGGGCCAGTTGTGGCTCGTTCCCAATTCGCCGCCGCCCCAACGGGGAGTTAGGGTTAGGGCGAAGAGAGGGGAGCACCTAGTGTGGATTCGGAAGGAGCTCTGCGAATCGAAGAAGTTCAATCCCTCGGATTGTTGTCCAGTTGGTGATAGTGATACCTGGATCCAATCCCCATCCAAGTTGAGTGTTGCAGTGGTGAGGTGGGGTGAGGAAGGGAGAAGAAGCTTCGTACAAGTAGTGAAGGATTCGATGGCCGGACGAGGAAGGGGGCGAGGTCCGCGACCGTGTTCGGATGGCGACTGGGACAGGTGGAGCGGTGGGGGACGGAACCCATACTAGTTCCAACCTCCGCCGCCGCCGCCGCACTTCTACAATCAACCGCAGCCTCCTCCGTATGGCTTCTACCCCAACCATCCTCTGCAGCAGCAGGTGCCCCCGGTGCATCATCTGCCACCCCAGTCAGGGGGCTTCCAGCGCCCCAGGGGAGGGTTCCAGGGACATGGGAGGGGTCGGATTTAGCAGCAAGCGCCTAGGCAACAACAGCAGCAGGCAGGCCAAGCTCGTAATCAAGAGACAAATCAGGAAACCAATGATCAGAACAAGGAAGCAGCTATGACTCAGGACACTGGTAGTCAGGCAATCCAGGAGGAAGGTAATTGTGAGACTTCTCTGGAGAAGAATTTGCATGTTGTCTGCTTTAACTGTGGTCAGATAGGTCATTTCAGTTCAGCATGTACCAGACCTAGGGTTTGTTTCATATGCCATAGTGCTGACCATGTGGTTGACTTATGCCCTAAATGGTTGAAACCTCAAAGAACTACTCAGTATTTTGGAAGTGCAAACAAAGGTCTAGGTTTCTATTTGGTTGATGTTTAGGATAAGGAGAATAGGTTTAAACACTGGGAAGGAATGGATAACTTTGGGGTTATTACAATTGAAGAGGGGGATATTGATGAAGAAGGGATCCTAGAAAACCTGAGGGAGCTCTTTGATGAAAATTGGACCTGGCAGCTAAAGAAATCAGATGAATACAGTTATATTGTGAGGTTCCCACCAGATAGAAAAGTTGAGAAGTTAGTGATAGGGAAAGCTTCGGTGTTTGACCTTAATAGACCTGGTGTGGTCGGTTCCCTGAGTGTGTGGAATGGAGAGGTTGAACCATTGGGAAGTCTGATTGATGTCTGGGTCTAGATTAAGGGTATACCTCCTAAATGGGTTGACTGGGGCACCATGATGGAAGTCTCTTCTAGTTTGGGAATCATGATAGAAGTTGACTGGCAAGGGCTTTTCAACAGTTTCTTCAGTATGGTGAGAGTGAAAATCCAATGTATGGATCCCACTAAGATACCTAAACAGAGAGTGTTTGTGTTCAAGTCAAATCTATATCTGGTAGAATTCAAGGCTGAGGGCTTTGAGCAAGTTGATAATCCTCCAGATGATGGGTCAAATAAAGGAGGTGGAGAGGAAGAGCCAGAAGAAAGTGAAACTCAAGATGGAGGTGCTAAGGATTCTGATAAAAGTAACAAGTCTGGGACAGAAGAGAGCAAGAAAAACCCTGAGGTTGGTCAATCATCTGCTGGTGATCTGACAAAGAAAGGTGGTACATCAGGTAACAAATCTATTAAGAGAGTTTTGGTCTTTGATGATAAGGGGATGGAACAGCAGGATGGTACATTAGAATGTGTGGGTCTACTCAAGGCTATGGAACTGGTGGATGAAGGAGAATCTGGAGATGAGCGGGAAGACAACTTTGACACCCTATTGCAAGAGGATGAGGAGCTGACCCAGCTTCCTGAAGAATGGATCTTTGATTTGCAAGAGCTGTCTAAGGAGAGCTTGAGCAAAAGTGGGAGCAGCAGTGCTATGGAAGGAACTCAAATCATGGCTAGTAATAGAGGAGAGGAAGGTTGAAAGAGCATTTTGCTGGAGCAAGGTGTTGTCCAGGATAAGGGTGGTAGCTTCACTCAACCTGAGATGAGCCTTCAAGAAAAAGCTGAGCAACAGAAAGGCAAGAGGGCTCAAGTGAAATAGTGGGGGCCAGTGCTACCATTGAGGAGAAGCATGAGGAACAAAGACTGTGGGGGGGTACATGATGGAAAAAGCTCAGGAAGTCAAGAGAAATGGAATCTGGATGATAAGACAGGTAAACAACAAATCTCTAAATCCTCTAAATTCCATTTACTTTCTGTTGCCAAGGATATTGGGCTAGAAGTAGAGGATGGAAATCCTGACTTAGTTGACAAAATGCTAGAGTTAGACTGTAGCACTAATGCTGCTAGCCTGAACTCCTGTTCACATGATGATTGTTCTAAAGCTTCAAGCTCTTCAGTTGGTATTAGTGACTTTTCAATTTTAGATGTAAGTTCTGATAGACCAAGAACCCCTGATCCAGTCAAGGATGGACATCCTTTGACTCAAGTGACTGACCAGGAAAAGGTTGGTCTCAAGTAGGAAATAGGAATAAAATAGAAAAAAAAGAAATGATAGGTTTAATTTGGAATATAAGGGGTTTAGGGAAAATAGGAAAAACACCTGCATTGGTGAGTAGGATTAGAGATAACCATGTTAATTTTGTGGGTGTCATGGAAACCAAAAAGAAGGACTTCTCTAGTGGTTTCTTGAAATCCTTAACGTAAAATATCCCTTTTAATTGCTGTCACTTAGAAGCTAAGGGTTCAGCAGGAGGAATCTTAGTTGGAGCCAATGCTGATATGTTTAATATGGTAGTTGGGGATATTTTGGATTTTACTGTCAGTGTTATGTTTACTTGTAAGACCAGTGGGTTTGTTTGGAAGTTTATAGCTGTGTACGGCCCTGCTTATGAGGATTTAAAACAATCTTTTCTAGATGAGCTAGACTTTGTCATGACCTCTTGGTAGGGTCCTACTCTTTTAGGCGGAGACTTCAATTTAGTTAGATTTGTAAGTGACAAAAGTAATGGCATTATTCATCACAAATGGACTGACAGCTTTAACTTTTGGATTGATAAATGGGGTCTGATTGAGCTTAGTGCTAGTAACAAGAGGTATACCTGGACCAACAAACAGGAGATACCAATTCTGGCTAAGATTGATAGGATTTTTGTCAATACTGAGTGGGAAGCCAGCTTCCCTTTAGCTAGTGTGAAGGCTTTGGAAAGGCCACCTAGTGACCATAACCCCTTGCTTCTAGATATAGGAAATAATGTTTGTTTTGGTAAGAAAAGATTTAGGTTTGAGAAGTGGTGGTTAGAGAAAGAAACCTTCAAAGGTATGGTGGAGAAGGCATGGAATTCTAGTTGTAGGTTTACCAATAGTATGGATAGGTGGAAGTTTAAGGTGAGAACCCTTAGGAGACTGGTTAGGGGATGGGCTGCAAATGAAGTTGCTGAGTTAAATAAATCAAAAGCTAGTATAATGGAGCAGTTCAACAAACTAGAAAGTTTGGCTGAACAAAGAAATATGTCTAGTGAGGTGGCTAGAGACCTTAGTAATGCTGAGATAAAGCTAGAACAAATTTGGGCTCTAGAAGAAATCAAGACTAGACAGAGGTCTAGAGAGAGGAATATTCTTGAAGGAGATAGGAATACTGCCTACTTCCAAGCCATTGCTAACAAGAGGAGTAGGAAGAAGAAGATAGATTACTTAGAAGGGCCTAACGGGTATGTTTATGATCAGAAGGGTATGTTACCGATAGTAGTTAATTTTTATAAGTCCTTGTTTGCTAAGGAACCAGACTCTGGAGTTAGGCTTGGGTCTAATTTTTGGGAAGATAGTGACAAAGTTACTAGTGAAGAGAATAGGCTTCTCATGGCCTCTTTTTCAGAATCAGAGATCAAAGATGCTGTGTTTAGCTGCTACGCGGAGGGGGCTCCCGGGCCTGATGAGTTGCCCTTTCTTTTTTATCATAAATTCTAGGATCTAGTTAAGAAGGACCTAGTGGAGATGTTTGAGGATTTCCATAAGGGGAATCTAGATCTGTATAGAATTAATTGCGCCTTAGTTACTTTGATCCCTAAAGTAGGAGCGGCTACTAATATGAAGCAGTTTAGACCAATCAGCCTCCTTAACTGTAGCTTCAAAATCTTTTCTAAAATCTTGACCCTTAGGCTAACCAAAATAGCACAAAGGATTGTATCACCTAACCAGTCTGCGTTTGTTAGAGGTAGGTATATTTTAGAAAGTGTGGTTGTGGCACATGAAATTGTTCATAGCATACATAAGTCTGGTGAACAAGGAATTGTTCTGAAGCTGGACTATGAGAAAACTTATGACAGAGTAAGCTAGTCCTTTCTCTTTCACTTGCTGGAAACTAGAAATTTTGATCCAGGTTGGATAAAGTGGATCAAACATCTATTGATAGGAGGGTCTATAGGAGTTATAGTTAATGGAGAGGAGAGTTCCTATTTCAAAACAGGGAAAGGGCTTAGGCAAGGAGATCCTCTGTCCCCCCGTCTTTTTAATTTAGTAGGTGATGGTTTGTCTAGAATGCTGGCAAAAGTTACTGAGAAGAATTTGGTAAAGGGTCTCCTGGAGAATTTTAGATCAGGAGGTATTGTTTCTCTACAATATGCCGATGATACTATTCTTTTTTCTAAGGCTGAGGATGATGCTCTTAGGAATTTGAAATGTGTACTCATGTGGTATGAACAAATTTCAGGGATGAGGATAAATTTTCATAAAAGTGAGTTGGTACCCTTAAATATTGAACCTAGTGAAGCTCATAGATTAGCTCATGTTTTCTCCTGTCTTTTGGGTACCTTTCCTATTAAATACTTAGGAGTGCCTCTTCACTATGAGAATCTGAATAGAGAGGACATACAACCTCTAGTAGACAAGATCCTTAAGAAAATAGCAGGGTGGAGAGGTAGGTTACTTTCCCAGGCTGCCAGGGCAATGCTTATTAAAACCTGCTTGGCCAGCATTCTTGTATATTTACTTTCTTTTCTAAAATTCCCTAAGTGGGCTATCAAGTTGATCAATACCCAAATGAGAAATTGTCTGTGGAATGATTCAGTAGAATGTCACAAATATCATCTGGCTAACAGGTCTCAATTTGAAGTGTTCCTTTAGGAGAACTTTCTCCCAAGACCTCTATCAATGTTGGTTGGAAATTTTAGAACTAGTGGCCACTGTGCAGTTATCAGAAGAGGAGGATGAGATGATTTGGCAATTTACCTCTTCTGGAGTTTATTCTTCTCAATCCTTATATAAAATCATTAATTTTAGAGGCATTAAGATTGTACATGTATCTGCAGTGTGGAAAATCAAAATCCTGCCTAGAGTTCACTTTTTCCTCTGGCTCCTCATAAATAATAGAGTTTTAACAAGAGATAATCTAGCTAAGAGGAGGAAAGTAGAAGATGGAAGTTGTTTGTTCTATGCAAAGAAAGAAACTGTACACCATGTGTTTCTTTGAATGTGCTATTGCTAAACAGTGTTGGGATTTTGTTTCTGATATAGTAGGGTTCCAGGTTGGTGATAACATGTTAGAGATAGGAAAGTGTTGGCTTAGTGATAAGAAATTTAGTATGTTGAATATGATCACTTCTGTTGTTTTATGGTCTATCTGGAAACTCAGAAATGATCTTTGTTTTCAGCGTATTGGTTGGAGGAGCATGGAAATGCTGCTTTTCAGGATTGCTGGGCTATTACAGAATTGGATAATTCTGTGCCTTCCAAGCAAGAAGGAAATGCTACAGGAAGTTATCAACAAAATCAAATTGGCGGCTGGAAGGATTCTCTGGCTCCCTTATGCACCCCTAAGCGTCACTTGAAAGTCCTGAAGGGGAGTGCTGAAGATGCTGGTGGCGTGAGGATGGATTCATCTAGCCTGTTGTCGGACCAGGTACAGGAATGCTGGTGGAAAGCTGCGGATGCTGCTTTGATCTAAGTTCGGGTGGATGAGGTCCTCGGTTAACACTTTGATAGCAGTGGTTGCAAGTCTTTGTAATCTCCTTTCGGTTTGAATTGTATGTCCAGGTGGACGCCTTTGGTCTGGAAACTTTGTGCTGTAAACGTTTCGTTTGGTCTTTTAATCAATTGAAAGCCCGGGGCAAGGGCCCTTGAACTCTAAAAAAAAAGAAATAGCATGTCGTGGTTTGCATTGCATTGGGGAATTAAGCATGCTTCCGAGGTTACAAATTTTGTCGCGTCGGTCGTGATGCGTATTTGTGAGAGGTGACGCGTCGTCCTCCTCCGTATATATACGTGCACGGGCTAACTCATCATTCATGTACGTAGCAGTATTGCACTACTAGCACAATGACTCCCTCCTCCGTTGCTTCTCTTTTCTTCCTCTGCCTGCTTGTGCTTCTGCTTCCTACTCAACATGGCGCCTCCTCCTATGCAAGCTACAAGCTAGGGTCCAGACAAGTTTATTTCAAGACACCTGGCAGGTCATCTGGCAACTCAAAGCAGGCCTCCACGGTGTCTCCTGCAACCACCTGCTCGTCCATGCCAATTGGTAGATAATATATTTATATATAATATAATAGAAATGTCGTCTATATATATGTTATTTGGCTATTGCTTATATTTTATACAACTTACAACATCTGTTCTAATATCTTATTGTCCGTGCGCTATTTATAACCCGTATGAGCATGCACCCTGAGTTTCAGGTCATGAAATAGGCAATATAAACCAATTAATATGTAATCATGTATACTATTACTCTTTGTAAAACAGTCAAGTACCTACCTTTATGCTCGAGAAAGTGGACGGACACATGGACAAAAAAAATTGGATGAAACTTATTGTTATAAATATTTGTTCAACTTTTACAGGCGCAGAAGGCCTAGGCAACAACAAACTACTACTACCCGTAGTGCACCGGCAGAGCCCACGGTCACCGTTGCACGGGCTGCCGTCCCTAACGGCGTCAGATGTACTACGTCGTGACATCTCCCGCATCGGGCGCCGTATCTCCTCACAGTCGTCTGTGGTGGCAGCCCCGTCGCCGACGGCCACCACAATTCCGGCCAACGGCTCGTCGAACTCGAGGCTACCGGGCGCGCTGGACTACAGCGTGCTCGTCAGCTATGGCACGCCGGAGCAACAGTTCCCGGTGCTTCTCGACACCAACAGCATTGGCCTGTCGCTGCTCCGGTGCAAGCACTGCACCTCTGGTTCCGACGACTGTGATCCGGCGTTCGACGCGTCGCGGTCCTCAACGCTTGCCTATGTCCTCTGCGGCTCACCAGACTGTCCGACCAACTGCTCCGGTGGCTCCGTCTGCCCGTTCGACAACCCGAACTCGACCACGATCGTGGGCATGTTTTCACGGGACGTGCTCACGCTAGCGCCGTCCATGGCCGTCCACGACTTCAGATTCGTCTGCCTGGACGTGAAATCTGATGACCAGCCGGAGGCCGGGATCCTCGATCTCAGCCGCGACCGCAACTCGCTGCCGTCGCGGTTGGCCGGCGCCGGCCCTGCCACATTCTCCTACTGCTTGCCGCGCTCCCCAAGCTCCCAGGGCTTCCTCTGCCTCGGCGGCGACGCCACCCTCTGAAACGACGACTACAACCTCACCGTGCACGCACCGCTGGTGAGCAGCGGTGACCCCAAGCTGTCGAGCATGTACTTCATCGACCTCGTCGGGATGAGCCTCGGCGGCAAGGACCTCCCGATCCCGGCGGGCACCTTCGGTGGCAACACTGGCACCAGCCTGGACGTGGGGACCACCTTCACCATGCCTTCCGGAAGGAGATGTCGCAGTACAACCGCTCGGTGCCGGGGTTCGCCGGCTTCGACACGTGCTTCAACTTCACCGGGCTGGATGTGCTTATCGTACCGGGCGTCCAGTTGAAGTTCAGCAATGGGGAGAGCCTGGCGATCGACGGGGACCAGATGCTGTACTACGACGACCCCGCCGCCGGTCCATTCACAATGACATGCCTCGCTTTCTCCAGCTTGGACGCCTACGCCTACGGCGATCTCTTCTCCGCCGTGATTGGGACATATACGCTGCCGTCCACAGAAGTGGTTTATGACGTGGCCGGAGGAAAGGTTGCCTTCATCCCATCGTGCTGCTAATCATACACCTTTGAATTTGCTTTTATAACTTAGTTATTTGTATTCTCACTTCCACTTTGGTTCATTAATGTTTACTTTAATCTATTATACTGCTTCCAAATTAATAAAGGCTAATGTTTCCTTGTGACAATGGCTCGTGTACGTATGTCCTAACACTTCATGCTTGGACTGTTGACACGCAAAAATGTCCCGGAAGGGGAATTGAGTTACGCTATCAAGTTATTGACATCAAAGACGTGTTAGGAAATATTTGGTGAAAGACAATTCAACGCGCAAGGCGGAATGGAGACGACGGTGACGCTACCCTTCCAAAGCCGTCCAGGCTGGGTTGCCTCTTCCCGGACCGGCCACAGCGCCCGAGTCCTTGATTTCGTCTTAAATAGAGACCAGGCGGAATCATATATGTTGGCGGTGTGTCGATTAAGGATCGTACCATTGTCGGCTCTTCTGTCGAGATTGAATGCATAGCTCTCACTTAGCTACCGGATAAGTCGTTCCGACCGCGAAGCCAAGTAGCTCAACTCGGGCCGGGAATCAGTCTGTAAGAGTGTGCACACTGGAGGTAGTAAGGATGTGCGGGGAGCCGGTGTGAGGCCAAGGGCAGATTAGAGTCCTCATCAACCTGGCATCCGGTAGTATCCCTGAAGGTGAGGCGCTGATTGGACCTGCGAATGGACTTGAGTTGTACCAAAGATGACCTAAGGTGACTGTTAATCTGGTCTGTCTAGGTTTATGTTAGGAATAAATCCCCAGCTGGTTGGAATCAATTCGAATCGCCATCTCTCCCAGATAGTGAGAAACTCGACTAGCTTCGGCGTCATAGTAAATGAAAGACAATAGTTATGATGGACATGAAAATGCTATACCTGATATGGTTACTATTGTGATGACTTAATTGTATACAACATGTTTGGCACAGGTTAGTTGCTAATCTAGATTGGATAGCTATAATTAACTTGGTGACCGAATTATAAAAGGTGTAGTTCAACTAATGGCATTTCATGCAAAATGTTGTCTAGCTAGCTCCACTTATAAAGTCTTGCATAATCCTTGGTGTCACTTTATTTCTGGTTTATGACGGGTAAGTCTAGCTGAGTACATTCTCGTACTTAGGGTTTATTCCCTCTTGTTGTTGTAGATGTTATGATGTATCACGGTTATTATAAGCACTGCCTTCACCCTGCGGTGGATGAGAACTAGATCATGGGTCATGATCATTCTATGAAATCTCCTCTATGATGCTTTTGTTGGAAAGTGAACTTAGTACTGGCATGTATTTGAACTTAAGTATGATGTTGAAGTCAAACTACTTTGCTTCCGCTATTTGAAACTTGGTTTATAATAACTATGTGAATTCCGATGTATGTGAAATACTTGTGAAATATTTGTGCACTGTGATGTAACATGTGACATGTTATGTTGAATCATGTACGATCTTGGCTTGTATGTTGGTTGGTTTGAAATCCTCCGTGGTTTCATCAAACTACCGGATTTATATGGGCTCAAGTATGACGGTTTGACCGCTTAGGTGGTTGCTATTGTACTTGTGCACTTATAAATTGGACGGTTCTGTTATACACCAGTTCCAACAATCAGTATCAGAGCCGCCCTAGGTCAGAAAAGCTAAACCCGATAAAAAAATCTCAAGCATCACATCATGGCGGGGGCACCCCGATGTGTGACTATGGGGAAGATTGTTGCGGTTTAGTCCCATATCGGATATCGATGGTTAGGGAGCACAACATATAAGGTAGGGATAGTCCAACCTATAAGGCGAGTCTTTTAGGTTGAGTTAGACCCAAGGCCTTGGTATGTTGGAGCTCCTGCGGACCTGGGACCTATAGGAGCGCAGGCTCGTGGTAGCGAGCCAGGCCGACTTCAAGCCAACTCCAAGATTGAGAACTCGGTGGTTACCACTGGTTCAAACAATTGGTATCAGAGAAGTTAGAAGAGCTAAACCCGATAAAAATTTTGAGCGTCACATCATGGCGGGAGCACTCCGATGTGTGACTACGAGGGAGATTGTTGGGGTTTAGTCCCACATTGTGTAGGGATGGTGGGGGAGCACAACATATAAGGCAGGAGAACCCCCACCTATTAGGCAAGTCTTTTGGGTTGAGCAAAGCCAATGGACCTTATATATGTTGTCAGCTCCAATGGATCTGGGACCTGGGACCTGTGGGAGCGAAGGCTCGTGGTAACGAGCTGGGCTGGCTACAAGCTAGCTACAAGATCGAGAACTCGGTGGTCACCACCGGTTCCAACAATTGCGTGACCGAACGCCATGTGTGCTGTTCCGCCCTGCCAGTGAGCCAGACACCTCCATGCGCCTCCATGAGCCGGTGCTACCGTCGCGAGCGAGATCTGCATCACCACCGGAATCTACGTCATCATCGTCAGGATCCATGTCATCCTCACAGCGCTGGTGAGGGAGAGAGAGAGTAGAGCGCGCCAGATCCTGCCATGACGGAGGGGCCACCAGATCCCACGGTGAGGGAGGTGCATAATAAGCATGAGGGTCCCAGACCAAAAACTGCCACTAAAATCAATTCACATTAAAATACTGTGTTGTTGATGAGCATTCCTTGAGACGAAACTGCCCTAGTTATAACTGGTTCCTTCGAAGATTGTGGATAAACAGATGATGCAATGAGGTGTGATCTATCCAAAGAGATAATACTTCCTAGTCCATTGTGGTAGAAAGCAACATTAAGCAATTGATGACTCATTACACGTGGACACCGGGCACGTAACTAATATAGGATTCCTTGTATTGTCTATCTAGTACCAGTCAGTAACCAACAATGCTATAATTTATCACTCTAGATTCTTGAGACAAAGGTTGGCAAACGACAAACAGTCTGCAATATATTAATCTTCTTTTTTCAGGGTACCATGGTCGACTACACTAACTATAGGATATGATGCAGCCATGCATGCATGCTGGCTATCTATCAGCCAACCACTGATGGCATTCACTGATCATAAGGAAAGGAATCTTAACCACAGTACCATTTTCATGTGTGATTTTGATCAATCCATGTAGGATTTCAATCATATATATTTCTCCACTACTTGCACCCTACTCTTTGGTGGCGCATGATCCCGTGCATGTCTATGGATGACACCAAGCGTACTGCTTCAACTAGCCTTCACTACAATTCTTGTGCAAGCCTCCTGAGATGAGGCCCTCGTTGCCTTAGAAACACATGCGACACTACAGCACGTCTCATTGTACAAGGCATTTAGAAACGCCTTCAAAAGTGGTCAAAATGCCTCGAAAGACTTTTTTAGGCATTCTTAAAAGCGCCTGCTATAACTTGGACGTGAAAGAGCTTTTGTAGCATTTTTTTCAGAATGCCTTCTAATATCAATATGTAGAGGCATTTTCTAGATGCCTAAAATACTTCTTAGAGGCATTCTGTAAAAGGCCTTCAAACATTGATGGAGGCGTTATTAAAAATGCCTCCAAAACCATGTTACCCATGTTGAACTGCTAGCAATATCAAATCGGCACAGTCCATTATCAAATCAGTGCAATCCATTCAAGAATGAACCAATGAGAGCACACATTAACTATCCGTCTCCAAATGATGTTCCTCAGCCTTGATGTTTAGGTCCTCACTCATGAATGAGGCTTCTTGCTCCCTTTAAGAGAGATAAAAGACTGACATGTTGACATCACAGCCATATAAATATGTATGTGTCCCAATGTGTGAAGGTGTATAAAGTAGTGTGCTAATGTTTTACCGTTAGAGATATTACACTGAATTTTCATAAATGACTTCAAAAACTAGAAACTGAAATGAACTGAATTTCAAGATATATCATACTGATCAGCAGAAGAGCATGATCATTCACTGCAAAGAGCAATTTTGAAAGGATCAGCAATAGATTTCTAATAATTTTGCAAGAGAACAATAAGGAATCAGGAGCCTAGAACCCATTCCGGCACAGTTACAAGTAGATCCTCCAATACCTTATTAATTGGTTCAATGGCAAACCGCGCGTGCCCAGTGACATGCTACCTTAATAGCAGATCAATTTCTAATGGGTTCGTAAAACCTTATCTTAGTGAAGAGAACTTCGCCTAGCTGTCCGAATTCTAGTTGTTGATTAAGTTGGTCAAGGACATTAACCAACACATGTTGTAAACGAGCCCACCATGAAGGATTGAAGGGAACACGCCCTGGGGCACCCTGAGGGAAGAGCACATGCTAATATGGTCGAGCTCTCTGCTCAAGGTGCTATTGTCTGCTACAGCACGTCATCGTGGAGCAGAGCAGGGCATGATAGTTTATTTGTAGACCATGAAAACTTCTATGTAGACTAATGCTGAACATAAATCACATTCTATCCTACAAGTACTGCAAAGTAATCAGTCATACAGAGCCTTAGTTGGATGCACACCTTAACCTAGAGAAGATGAGTTCATAGGCAATGGATGCAGCTCGGTGATGAAAGAAAGTCTAGCTAGCAGAGCGTAGGTTTCAGGTTGCGTAGAAACCTCCAACAGCTGGAGCACATTATAAGTTTACAGTTATTCTTCAATCATTAACAGAGAAAAATTGGCTAATCACTACTGGAATCGCGCGATTTGCCTAGTGCCGCAGGCACTAGGCAAAGGTCCAGAAACACTAGGCAAACAGTTTGCCTAGTGTCACACTAGGCAAACAAGGGTCGGCAGAGGCGGACTAGGCAAAGAGCACTTTGCCGAGTGTCAAACCTCGGACACTCGGCAAAGTGTTTGCCTAGTGTCAAGGACACCACTCGGCAAAAGTATTCCACTGACGGTGGAAATCGTAACGGACGTTTTGCCTAGTGTCGGAGGTCTGAAACTCGGCAAAGTATGCAAGGTTTGCCTAGTGCCAGATGTCCGACACTAGGCAAACATATCAAGCTTTGCCTAGTGTCAGGCCACCTACACTAGGCAAATATGCCAAGCTTTGCCTAGTGTCAGACCTCCGACCACGTGTGGCCCCTTTGCCTAGTGTCAGACCCCTGACACTAGGCAAAGTAACCAGAAGCTGAATTTTTTTTTTGATTATTCCATTTGCGACACAAATATAAATCATATTCAAACACCACAAATATATCACATGAATCATAAATAAGAACCACATGTTCACATATATCACATGTTCATACCAAAAGTCCAAATGTGCTACAAGTTCACAAGTTCATAAGTGCACAACCAAATTTCTTAACAAAGTTCACAACAAGCTGATCACGAAGATTGTCAAGGGTGAAGAGGCCCGTGGTTTGATGCTCCAGGCGACCCTTCCACTTGATTCGGCGCAAGCTGTGGTGCCGGTGACGCTCTAATCTGTGAAGCCGGCGACCCTTCCACTTGATTCGGCTCAAGCTGTGGTGCCGGCGACGCTCCAATCTGTGAAGCCGGCGACCCTCCAATTTGATTCGATGCCACGCCCGATTGATGCTGAAAAAAATGAAAAGGATACCGTCAATAAAAAATTTCGGCAGAACCTCCCCTGCACGGAGAGGTTTCCAAACCCTGCAAGAAAACAAACGGCACGATGACCGTCAAGAACATACATATCAATACACCACCACCACCCGAACACCACAACTGCCACCACCACACCACAACAACAACCGCCGTCACCACCAACACCATATTGTATGTTTGAGATTGCATATTTTTTCTAGTGTGCCCTATGTCAGGTTGGAACATAATAAGTAATATATTGGTACTCACAGGAGTAGCTGCTTGAGGAAGTGGCAAGACTAGGCTAGCTGGCATGGTCCGCCCCATAGCGGCGCCAAGAGTGGACACGAACCCCACCAGCTCCATAGCTAACCTTGCAGTGGTGTCTACCGAGCATGTTCTTTGGTAGATCGAGCTGACCTTCCTATTTTGACGCCCGCCCGCCATCTTTGATCAATCACCTGCAATCAAAAACAAAAAAATAATGTTGTATTAGAAATAACATAATTACATAAAGGCAAAAGGAACAAACTAAAATTACAAAATAACATATTATTACATGTATTAAAAATAATCTTCATGATCGGGATTAGCTGGATCATAAGTCTCATCATCACTATCAATCATGTCGAAATACTCGACACTATCCGAAGGGGGATGTTGTCAACATTATCTTGGCCTAACTGTAATCGGTCAAGCATTTGTAAGTCCTTCTCATTTAGCACCTCGTCTCCAGCGTTGCTTGCATGATGAGACTTTGGTGAAATCAACCTTGCTTCTGTGGCCCGTGTACATCCACTCACGGTCATCCATCCTCTAACATATGTATCAGCGAGTAATATAAGCATCAATTGCATCTACACGGTGTTCCTACCATCTAATAGGTGAGGATAGGTCCTAATCCCACCCGCGGATGCGTAGATGAGATTAATTTTCATGATCTACTCCTATCTAAGAATGAATTTCGGCAGCACCTACCCGTTGTTCTCCAAATACATGTCCTGACAAGGAGAGTGTATCCGGAGAACAACAGAGAGGTGATACCGAAACTCTATCTCGGATAGGAGCAGACCATGAAAACTAATCCATCTACGCAGCCGCGGGCTGTCCAAAAAAACGTGGACAATTCGAAACACATACGGTTATCGATATACAAAGATTTGCATACCTCCAACCGTATGTATTTCGAACGGGAGACGCCTAACTAGGCTTCGCCACCTACAACCATGATACGGAAAGAGGGGTTATACCTAAGGTGGCGGTGGAGTCAGGCTAGCGGGGCCGTGGAGGGTCGGTGCAGTGGCGAGGCGACGCGGTGCAGGCAGACCGACACCGGTGAGGAAGACGATCGGGGTCGCCTCTGCTCCTTTCTCACCTTCTTTTTCCTGCAAATAAAAACAAAACGAATTAAGACGTCTAAAAATTTCGGCAACACCTCCCCTGTACGGTGAGATTCTCAAAACCTGCAATGAATATATAGCCCTTGGCTGCTAACGAACTTGAGCTAATTGCTCATAAATAAAAGGAAACAAACTATATCCTTCCATCTACTTGCGTATATGCCATATACTTGCTTACGTGCTGCTTGCATCGATGGACACTATATCAATTCTAAAAAGTTCCTTAGTACAGAACGCTTGATGAATGCTCTGCTAAAGTTTGATGGTACACTGATTGAACACCAGGCAAGGAAAACTCACTGCAACAATAAACTTTCATCCGAACAGGTCTCAAACACCGGGCATGCAGACAGTAGGTTCAGCTGAACCCCAGACAGTTTTGGGAAAACAAACACAAATCAGTACTCCCCCCATAAGGCAAACTAGAGTTCCTCTTAGGTTGGTCTAGTTCTTCAAAAGGCAAACCAGACAAATTGGAGCACCAATCCCAGGATGGAATATATGGATTTCCAGGACAGCAATGGAACAAACAAAACGAGCAATCATCCATCCAACTCCTCACCAGTAAGGTGCCGTCGGAATAGTCACCAGCAACACAGAAAAATGATCGTTGCTTCCTTCCAGTGGAACGGGAAGTGCCTTGTCAAGGTCTATTATTGGTCCTACGGCTGGCCCTGTCTTTGCCTTGTTCCCGCACCCATACAGCGCAGCGCTAGTGATTGGCGCAACACACAAGCACATCTCTCTCGCGATCATTAATGGCTGCGCGCAACCGCTCATCTAGAGCGGTCCCAAATCGTCTCAATTAACAACCGTCCGAGGCACCCTCTAACTAACATAATTCGACGGGTAGACCATAGACAGCTGACAATTGCAGCGCGTGATGACTATTCCCCCCGAAACAACAAGCCGCCGGCGGCCGAACAAAGCAACATCGCCGTGAACTAACCACCTTGGTGGCACCGACAATCCAGAGCAAGCACGCCACAGGCTGAGGCGCTGAACCGGCCGCAGGAATCCTGCCGGCGCAACAGCGAGAAAAGCAGCGTCACTGGGAGGGAGACGGAGGTACCTCGAGTCCGCAGAGCAGGGGAGGGTGAGCACGCAGCAGCACCGCCGCCTCGCCTGCGGCTGGGGCGGCGCGTGTGGAATGGGATTCTGTAGAGAGAGCGCGGGCGTGCTTCGGGAAGGACGGAGAGGAGGGAGAGCCTGCGATGCGAGACAGCTGTGGTGCTAGGTTCCGCTCCCTTCGCTGGATCCGCTCCTCCCTTCCCCAGATCCGGTCATTCCTTCACTGCTGCCGGAGACGGAGATCCCATCCTCGATGGGTGATGTGGGAACCGAGGTGGGGGTGGGGGCGGTGGCAAGGGCGACTGAGCAGGGCAGTGGGGGCGGCGGAGGAGAGGCCAGTGGTGGCGGATGCGATCTACTCGTCGTTTTTTTTTTGACAAGGGCCTGCTCGTCGATCTGAGGAGAGAGCCGCGGCTTGTGGAGTCCGGACTTGAGTCCATGTATACCAAAGTTAATAATATTTTCAGATCCGAGGAGGGATGCGTGTAGTATGTGCTAACTTGAGCCGGCCAAATTTCCGGCCCAAATACATCCCAGCTGCTGTCCTACTCTGCTTTTATTACTGGGGACGCGTTTTGTGGAGAAGAGTCATTGATATATCTTTTTATCAGTGATGCGTCCAGACAAAGCGCGTCACTTTTCTTATCAGTGACGCGTTTTGTTGACAATAGTCACTAATACGGCCACATATGAATGTTTTTGAACTATGAATTTTTTTTTAAAATAAAAAACAATCAAACAATATAAACTGAAAATTAACTTTGCCGAGTGTCGATAACCCAACACTAGGCAAACACTATAAAAAATAAGTTTGCCTAGTGTCTTCCATGAGACACTAGGCAAAGAGGCCAGTTTGCCTAGTGTCTAGCTGGCACACTAGGCAAACTTATTTATTTTTTTTCAATTTTGGTCTTCAAACTTTTTATCGAGCCTCCCTACATAAAATGAGACTACATGTTGAAAGTTGGCACAATTTTATGAAATTTTGCTATATTTCTTTAGTTTATTTAATTTCTTTGAATTTTTTCGACAAATGCAAATTTGAACTGCAAGTGTGTCGAATAATGGCAATTCATGAATGCAAAAATGATATTCATGTTAGTAAGTGTTAGTTGAGGCCATATCCAGAAACAGACCAAAAATTTCACACATCTTCACGTCGAGACATGACCACGAACTTGCGAGCAAATAGTTTTTAAATTCTATTAAATGAAAACGGAGTCTGAAATTCATGAAACTTGTCGAAAAGTCAAGATATCGCATGCGGGTGCCATGATAAAAATTTAAAAAGATTTCGAGCACATCGTCACGTATGATGCTTAGAAACCCTAACATCTCCACACATCTCCACATGATTACATGTGGAGATGTTAGGGTTTCTAAGCATCATACGTGACGATATGCTCGAAATCTTTTTAAATTTTTATCATGGCACCCGCATGCGATATCTTGACTTGTCGACAAGTTTCATGAATTTCAGACTCCGTTTTCATTTAATAGAATTTAAAAACTATTTGCTCGCAAGTTCGTGGTCATGTCTCGACGTGAAGATGTGTGAAATTTTTGGTTTGTTTCTGGATACGGCCTCAACTAACACTTACTAACATGAATATCATTTTTGCATTCATGAATTGCCATTATTCGTCACACTTGTAGTTCAAATTTGCATTTGTCAAAAAAATTCAAAGAAATTAAATAAACTAAAGAAATATAGCAAAATTTCATAAAATTGTGCCAACTTTCAACATGTTGGTCAAGGTATAGTAGGAAAGCTACAGAAAAAAATTGGAAGCTAAAATCAAAAAAAGAAAAAATATTTTGCCTAGTGTCTCTGTAAGACACTAGGCAAACTGTCCAGTTTGCCTAGTGTCGTCCGGAGACACTAGGCAAACTGTCCAGTTTGCCTAGTGTCGTCCGGAGACACTAGGCAAAGTTCTAATTTTGCCGAGTATTAACGGAAGACACTCGGCAAAACGGTAACGGTGGTTGCCCTCCGGCAGCCTTTGCCGAGTGTGATTGTATGCCTAGTATTGACACTAGGCAAAATGGTCATTTACCGAGTGGATTTCTTTGCCTAGTGTCGACACTCGGCAAATCGTTATTTTGCCTAGTGCCTTTATTTTGCCGAGTGCTCCGGGGTTTAACACTCGGCAAACAAGATCTTTGCCTAGTGTCCGACGGTTGGCACTAGGCAAACCATTAAACACTAGGCAAATCTCGGTTTTCCAGTAGTGAATACTGTGGTGTAAATTGAATTGCAATAAGAATTTAGTTGACAAAAGAGCATACATCATTAAATTGAGGTAGGAATCCCTTTTGTTTGAATAAAATTTTGGTAGAAATTTTGAATTAGCACAGTTAAGAAAGTCTATAGGATTTCTGTCAGTTACTTAAGTGTGCACAATGTAAGAAAAATGTATGTTAATTCCACAAGCAAGTACTGTATCACTATAACATTGATGAAAATACGCCTACAACATACTGTCGGAATCTGGTAAATGCACAACAAAACCACAGGTAAGCACAACAAGAACATACCAAAATTGAATGCATAGGTAGTAATTAATGCTTTACGGACCTGGGTCAGGCTCAGAGCAGATCTACAGCAAGTATGGGTTACTTGCATACGACAGCATAGGACGTGTGTGGCGGCGCTGATCCACTCAATGGTGGTGTCGCTAGGGCAGTGGCGTGGCAGCAAGGAGGCGAGGGAAGCGGCTAATGGGGAGATGGGGACACAAGACATGGCAGCCGGGCGGGGCGTGGTGCCAACTGGGCGTCCAGGGGAGTGGTGCTGACAAGGCGCAGTAGGGAGGGGCAGGGGTGGTGTTGCAACGGCCAGGTGAGACAAGGTCGGGGACTCAGTTAGCGGCAGTGGCGAGGACCGAGCGGGTGAGGGCGGATCTAGAGAGAGAAGCGGCTATGTTGCTACTGTCGAGAGGGGCGAGGCCCATACTGGTGTAGCCACCGCCGTTGAGAGGGGCGAGGCCCATGCTGGTGTAGCCGCCGCTGTCGAGAGGGGCGTTCCCTGGCCTGTTGTCATCTCCCGCGTACACGGTGGTGTCGGTGGCGAACGGGTCTTGGTGAGGGGAGCACTCCATGATGGCGTCGGGGCCACGGTTGGTCGTGGAGGCGAGTGGACACGGCCAGGGCGTCATAGGCGGAGGCAGCCTAGGGCGTGGGTGGAGGTGCGGGTAGAGGCAAGAGTGTTGGTAGAGTGTTGTGTGCAGAGTAAGAAGAGGATAGGGTAGGTGATTTGGATGACGCATGGGACCCACACGTACAAGTTTTTTGTGGGACACACCTACAAGTTAAAACAAAGCAGAAAAGGGACGGCGTATCACGTGATGACTACAAACTTAAGAAGGCGTTTTGGTAAGCGCCTCCGATTGATATGGTTTTTTAAGGCGTTTATTGGTAAAACACCTTCAATTGATACAGGTTTTTAAGGCATTTTTAATATTAGCCCCTAAAAAATGTCTTCATAAGCGTTTTTTTGATGAATGCCTTTATACAATAGAAAATTAAGGCATTTAGAGAAAAATGTTTTTAACAAAACGCCTCCTATAAAGGGACGTGTTATAGTGCCAAGGGTATTTATTAGGAGCCCCAGCATCATATTCTCTGTGTCTGCACAAGCTTCTGGTGGCGTGCTTAGGTGACGGCAAGGATGTGAGATTACAACAGCACTGGGAGCCACGGCAGATTCGCGAGCGACATGATGCGCAAGAGGTTACAGATGTTACAGATCATGTATTCGGTGGCAGAATTAAGGGGCACAGGCAAACAAGAGACAGTAAGTTAGGCTCTGCTACAAACCAAGTTGTCCAGTAGCTCCTGGTGCCTCCCATGCCTAGCTATGTCATTCATCGTGTTTACCAATGCAATCAATTCTGTTCTGTCCCATGGTTTGTGTGGTGGAGAACTTAGCTAGAGACTGACTAGACAAAGAGAAGCAAGAAACTCAGGGTTCACTATGGACAAGCAAGCTGGTGAAAAGAGAGGTGATGAACTGAAGTAGTAGGAAGAAGTAACCTTTGATTGGTCTCTGTTTGATGTAGCATATGTCACTGCTGCTTCCCCTTTTATATGCCTCGACGGACTTACTAATCAAATGGTGGAAGGATTCTCAAAAAAAAAAAATTCAAATGGTGGAAAGACCCACTTTGTTCATGGCAGGCTGGGCCCAAGGCGTCAAACGTGATTAATAATGATGGACAAGTATAGGCTGTCCCAGCAGCCGAGCCTAGGCAAATTGCTGCCATGGACCTTCGGGCATAAAAGGATGAGGTGATCACAGTCTGTGGCTTTCCTCTCCATCATCTGCTCGCCAATTCCCATGCTGTCTATGAAAACGGAAAACCTGTGATAATGGGATGGGCAAGAAGTGATTGTGTCATGGGGAAGCAAAATGTTAGTTCAGGAGATGTTGAGATGGCCCAAATGAAAGAAACACATTTATAGGGACTTGTTAGGTGTTTGAACAGATTGCCATTAAAAATTGATGAACAACTTAAATCTGTTAGAAATTAATGACCTTAATCTGGATCTGAGAATGCCTAGTTCAACCTGTAGAACACATAGTACTTAGGGATTTAGATTTCGCTAAACTTACATCATACCTTTGGATCAGAAGTGCCCATGGGGTTGCTGACATCCCGTGCCTGCTCGGGGTAGCAGGCATCCATCACCATCGTAGAGGAGGAAGAGGGAGGGAGGCCAGCACGGGGTGGCTGCGGCTGGATCCGGGTCTTCAGGACCACTCCCGAGCTCACCATGATCGGTAGGTGTTAGGTTAATTAGGACTAATTACTGTCACTCTAACCACAGAGATGACTCCTTTTATAGATCGGTGTGGCCTAGGACTAGGCCCTTTAGTAGGTTATTAGGGTGGGCCCATGATCAGGGCACGCATGGTTATGGCTGTTAGGCCCTTAAGACTCGGTCAGAGTTGACCAAGCCGAGATCAACTCCAACAAAATCTCTCCAGAGTGTCTTTTATTGCTATTAAAATGATAAATAAAGTTAGTTAGGACAATTTGACAAAAAATGTGCTTCTGCAGAAATACAGCCAGAGAAAACAATAAATGACACGAGGTATTAGTTTAATGGAATAGTAAATAAAGTAAAAGGAACTGAATTTTGACGTAGCCACCTTGAACTCACATCACTGATCATAAGGAACCTTAACCACAGTACCATTTTCATGTGTGATTTTGATCATTGCACGCAGCATTTCAATCATATATATTTGTCCACTACTTGCACCCTACTCCTTGATGGCGCATGATCCCATGCAGGTCTGTTGACGACACCACGCCTACTGCTTCAACTAACCTTCACTACAATTCTAGTACTGCAGCCTCCTGAGATGAGACCTTCTGTGCCTTAGAAACACATGAGAAGTGTGTTTAGGAGCCACAGCATTACATTCTCTGTGCCTGCATGAGCTTCTAGTGGCGTGCTCAGCTGACAGGGAGGATGCGAGCGACATGGTGTGTAAGAAGTTACAGATCAGGTATTAGGCGGTTGAATAGAGGGGCATAGGCAAGCAAGAGACAGCAAGTTAGGTACATCTCGAACTCAAGTTGTCCAATAGCTCCTGGTACCTCCCATGCCTAGCAATGTCATTGATTGTGTTTACCAATGCAACCAATGCTGTTCTGTCACACAGTTTTTGTGGTCGAGAAGGAGAACTAGCTAGAGTGTCAAGACAAAGAGAAGCAAGAAACTTTGGGTACGCTACATATAACAGCAGGACAAGCACATCACCTTTGGAATTCAACCACCTACTAGTTTTGCTAATTTGTTTGGTTCTTGGCTTCACGGACTATGTCCTAAAGTCAAAAGCCAAATCCTTCTAGGAATGGCCGCACTTTGTTGGGCATTGTGGTTGAATAGAAATGATATGGTATTTAACAAGGCTACATTAAACACTTATATACAGGTAATTTTCAGGGTGACGTACTGGATTAGGCAGTGGTCCATGCTACATAGAGAGGAGGACCAACCACTATTCAAGATGGGCTACAGAAACTGGGAGAATTTAATTATGGAAGTCTTTGCGAAGTTTGGATGGAGCTTTAATAATCATATCATGGACTAGTTTCTTTCACATGCTGTGCTCACTAGCTGAGCTGTTGCTGTTTTTTTATTTATTTATTTTCTTTTCTTTTGCAAGCCTTATGGCTTCCTTTTATATTCCCATTTCTCGGCGGTGTACCATCGGTGGATGGTAGAGGCCGGAACATTGTTCCCTTATCTAAAAAAAAACAGCAGGACAAGCAAGCCAGTGGAGAGAGAGGTGATGAACAGAAGTAGTAGGAAGAAGTAAAGTTTGTTTGGTTTCTGTTTGATGTAGCATGTCGCTGCTGCTTCCCCTTTTATATGCCTTGATGGACTTACTAATCAAATGGTGGAAGGACCCACTTTATTCATGGAAGGCAGGGCCCAAGGCGTCATACATGCCAAATAATAATGGCCACGTGTAGGCTGTCCCAGCAGCTGAACCTAGGCAAATTGCTGCTATAGAGCTTCGGGCATTAAAGGATGAGGTGGTCGCAGTCTGTGGCTTTCCTCTCCATCACCTGATCTCAAATTGGCATGCCGTCTGTGAAAATCTGTGATAATGGGGTGGGCTAGAAGAGAGATTGTGTCACAGGGAGGTATAGGTTAGTTCAGGATATGTTGAGATGGCGTCTTTTTTGTGTAACACTCATCCGGAATAACCATTTGCATGAGATCCAACTGTGGCCCAAATGAAAGAAACACATTTACCGGGACTTGTTAACTGTTTGAACAGATTGCCATTTAAAATTGATGAACAAAATAAATGCCACCATAATAGTGTAGTTTATTGTCATTAAAATGATAAATAAAGTCAGTTAGGACAAATTAACAATAGAAGTAAGGACCAGATCTTCCTTACAATCTGGTCACTTAAAAAAGGTGCCCAGAAAATGTGCTTCTGTTGAAATAGAACCAGAGAAAATAATAAATTACACGACCTATTAGTTTAATGGAATAGTAAATGAAGTAAAAGCAACTGAATTTGACGTAGCTACCTTGAATGTCATCGCCAAGCAACGTGTTAAATTTTCATCACAACAAGCTTATCGGTGTCTGTGCAACGATGAAGGTTTTATTTCTGATTCTAAGCTTTGAGGGTCTAGAAGAGGAAAACAAATTTGTTTCAACTATTTCTATGGTTCGTAGACATTTTTTCATCAGCTTCCGACATATTAAAGGGTCTCTTGTATGGAAGAGCTAGTTCAAATGATGAAAACCAATATGCAAAATGTCTGTCTCTCCACTTTTCGACACTATGTTTTCTTGTTTTGTGCTAGCTTTGTTTGTGAAAGTGATCTGTGATGGTATCTCTCTTCAATGCCTAATAATGTCATGTTAACACCACTGAGATGTCGTATATGGGAGCCAGGCGACCGAGTGGCTGATGCAACACAACAGGAGGCTTAGCACAAAATTGATAAAACTATTTACCAGCAGCACCTTGCTTCATCGATATCTTGCCTTCTTGGTCTTTTGGAAGCCATGTATGAAATCCACGGGGGTTGCTGCTTCCTGATTTCTTATTTCTTATTTAATTTGGTGAATGGATGGGTGTCGTACATAGTTGAACCAAGCTGTGCTTTTATAGAAGCGGGACATGATTAGCTAGGGAGATGGAGAGGTTTTTCATCAGTTTCAAAGCTAAAGTTAAAGGCAATCTCTTTGGCTTCTAAGTGCATTGCAATGGTAGCAAGACAATGCGACTGATCTTAATTGGCTAGCAATGGTGGGAAGCAGTTTTGTGATAAACAATTGATACATGCATACGACAATTTGTACAGTGCTTTGCATGTGCATATGGGAAAGGAGAAACGGCAAAACGATAGTGACAATTAAGCTGTGCATGTATGAACATGATGATGACGTGGCTGCATGAGGACTTGTGGTGGTGGGACCCTTGGATGATGAGGCTTCACAAAATCGCGGGAAAATAGGCTAGTAGGGTTCTCCTATTTAGGTATAGTAGATTTGCAAAATATATAAATGAGGGGCATGATGGCCATGCATTAGCGTGAGGTGGGCTGCATCCCACATGCCGGAACGCGCCCAACATGATGCCACTATGAACTCGCAAGTTTACACAGCTCGTGTTGGAGATTTGACTAAGGCAAGCTGAACAAACCGGCTGCACACAGTGAAACAAACTGGATCCTAACTGTCTAGCAGCTGACGCAGTGACGCTGCTTGATTTCTACTTTGAAAAATTAGGGCCCCAACGCAGAAATTTGTAAGCAGAGGAGGATATGCAGGATCCAGGAAGAACAGCAGAGGAGGAATGGAGAGGGAAGTGTCATTTGAATGAACGATTGATAGATATAGTTATTATATGGTCTAAGCATTGCTGTTGCTTTTGAGTTTTGATACTCTCTTCTTCTTATACTAGTCAGCCATGGCACCCGGTTTGCTCAAATTCACACACACTGCTCCAAGATCAGATCTGTCAGGTACCTATTTTGACTGCTGTATGCCAAGAGCTCCTGATACCTCTCGAGCCTAATTAGCTAATACATCAATCTACACCAACACACATGTTGCATGACATGCAACCCATGCAATTTTTTCTGTCCGAGGATTTGTGTAGTAGGGATTATTGTGGCAAGTGGTGACCCGGGAACTAGAAAACAGCAAGCCTGTTTAGTTTGGGTTGGATGCTAGCTAGTCGTTCCTCATTGCGCATTTATATGTATATATACTCTTTAGATGGTGGTGTCCCCACCTGTTATTTATGATAGGCTAGGCCCAAAGCATACGTCATACATGGCATTATCAACCCCGACCCCTCCACATTCAGGTTCCTTGAGGTCTTTTTAAGCTCAGCAAGCTTGTTGAGTTCTTTTTAATTTCTATCTCACAGTTATAAGGTTTTCAAGTCTGATTTTCCCTTAAAGCCTAGGTCCATCTCTATTTTTTCTTCTAATAAAATCATCGCAAAGATTTTACTACCATTTAAAAAAAAGGATATTTTCTTGCTGGTTTCTTATAGGGCCACACCATTTGAAGAGACTTTGTTGATGAATAACAAAAGGCCTACATAGCACAATGTCATATCACGATTTCATATGCTCGTCATAGAATTGAATTGTTGCACTACTGTGTTGTCAAACAATTTGGTCACAGTGGGGTTTCATTTCAGTTTTCCAGTCTTAGGATGAAACGATCAAGATAAAATAGGTTTTAAGCCCATTTCTAGCAAATAAGTAACCGTGTATACCCGTTTTGATTGAGATAAAATACATTCATTCTCTATCTTCATTATGAACAACAAGCAAGACAGAACATGATGCAATATTCTACACACTACATGTTGAATATAATTCAATTCCACGGCAGATCACTACCGCCCTCCGGCGACACCTCCAGGACTAAAATCTGACACATGTATTTTCTACACTCTACATGTTAATAAAGAGACTGCGTTAAAGTAACAAAATAACAACTCATCCTCCATGAAACAGTCAATTCCTTTGTATCGTAACTGTAAATATTCGTTTTTAAACCACGGAAAGCGAGCCTCCATTTTCACTACTACAGAATAAACAATCACTGCCGGCCCTGTCACTACCGGAATTTTAAAAGCGACACCGATAAACACATCACTACGGGTTCATAAGGAAAAAGCCTATCACTATCAGATTATCTTAACAACCGACAATGACAGATATTGTCACTGCCGGTTGGTTATATAATCCGGTAGTGATTGTCTATCAGTGTCGGGCTCATACTACCAACCGGTACTGATCCATATCTCCCGGACCCGAAATTTTTATACAGCCCAGTTAACTTAGCACTCACGTCCATCCACCCCTATCTCCATTCTCTCTCTCTCTCTCTCTCTCTCTCTCTCTCTCTCTCTCTCTCTGTCGGCAGACTTCCCAAATTCCTCCACCCCATCTGGCTTTCACAGACCACGCGGGCATGAGACAACGGCGTGGTCGGCCAGCGACCAGCACGAGCGGTCAGTGACCGGCGGGCCACGAGACAGCGGCGTGGCCACAAGACAGCAGCGTGACCGGCTCGGCCCCACAGCTCGGGCAACCGGTGAGCGACGTGAGCGGTGCGACTAGTGAGCGACGCGAGCGGCGCTCGGGCAACTAGCGAGCGGCACGACCGGCACAGCCCCATGGCTCGGGCTTCTTCTTCCTCACGGTACTCTCTCTCCCCCAGCAGTGTTCCCTTCTGGTGCTCTTTCTCGTCTCTCACACTGTTTCCTCAGATCTGTCATGGGGGTGGCGACTGGGGGCGAGGCCTCAGATCTTGCATTGTAGCGGCGAAGGATGGCCTCCGGCGTGAGACCAAGCTCACCCTTCCTAGCAGAATCTCACTCTCTCCCCCTCTTGGCCTCCCCTCCCCTCCCTCTATTTTGTATGAATCTATTTGTGGATGAGTTGATTTGTGATGTGTTGAACCATTCTGTGTGATCTATGAATCAATTCAATTTGTGATGTGTTGAATCTCTCCTCCTTTGTCTGTGATGTGTGAATTGTTTCTTGGATGAACTGCTTGGAAGAGTGGCGGTGGTGGGAGCTAGCGAGCATGGCAGCAGCGGCGGTAGCCTGTGAGCATGCTTGCTGTTTTTTTGTTTTTTAAAGCTTATCACTGCCGGGGTGAAGTGCTGGCACTGATAGCCAAGTGACATCACTACCGGTACGCCATTGTCGGTTCAAAATCCGGTAGTGAAGGGGGTTTTTGAACCAAGTGTGATGTGAAGGACTATGGTAGTGTTTATTTGGTATAGATAAATCCCAATCGAATACACTGCACAAGTTTTGCCCAGTCTACATAGTCCGAACTGGTAGCAGATTCATCCGCCCACTTGATCCCTGCATTCGATTCAGTCTCCATAATCCACAACCCCATCCTGCCAAGCCGCTCCCCGTTGCCACTGACGGCTCCACCCAAGCGGATTTTACCACGACAGCATTGCTCCCCATCCCGTCTATGGCTTCCACCCTGGATGGACTTCACGCCTTCACAGCACCAACATTGCTTCAAAATTTATACAATAGCAATTGACCAGCAATGCAGATCCATGACTATGTCCAGCGATGCGCCCGATCTGCTAGACGGTGAGCCACGCGGTCAGTACATATGAGTACACAAGCAAGGGTCAGGCCACAGTGACACCACTGAAGCTTTCATGGGCGTCAACATAACTAGCGACAACGGCCGAGCCTCGATGTGCCGGGTCGTGCTCTGTCTCATGAGGTGGTACAACTGCCTGGTGTTTGTCTTCTCCCACTGCAACACCAAACACTATGCCAGAAAAGCAGATTAGTGACGCATCTAAACAGTCATTAGTGACGTGGAAAACACGTGTCACTTATGTTGCGTCTGTGATGTGAAAAGATCAGTGACGTGCAAAGACGCATCACTAATGATGGTATGCAGTGATGCGTACAGCCAAAACACGTCCCTAATGATGGTCCACAGTGACGCATACAACCAAAACACGTCACTAATGATGGTCCGCAGTGACGCCTATAGCCAAAACACGTCACTAATGATGGTCCAAAGTGACGCATATAGCCAAAACGCGTCTCTGATGTGAACCACTAGTGACACGTATAGCCAAAACACGTCTCCTAGTAAGATCTCATCTGAGACGCATTTTGGCTAAATGTGTCACTGATGACAAATTAAAAAAACAAAAAAAGAAAAACCTTGGTCTGGGTCTTTATAGACAATCAGACCATGCTTACATTAATCAAACAACAAAAGGCTACTCAGATCTACAACTAAGGTGTTCTGAATTTAGCAATTACAATTACAATTACACAGATTTGTTTATCTAGTCCCTAGCACCTACCAGAACATGTTTACAAAATGGAGATGGAGACTTAAAATCCGACACATGTTTACTACTATAACATGAATTTACCAAATTCACCACTGGTCATCATCTGTTAGGTGTCACAACTTTGTCACTTCCATGTCTCACTGGAAAAGAAAAACATGAACAAAAGAGCAGGTTCAATTGAAATTTCCCAAAATGAGAGATGAGAGATGAGAGAAAAATTGGTCACAGACTATGTCAGATTTTCAAGTCTGAAAAGAGTAGGCAAAAGTTTGAAAAAATATAAACTTTACATTACTTAAATATGCCAAATGTCATGTAGCTAGTAAAACCATGGATACAAGCAGATCAAGTACAATTTAATTGGTAGTGATCGAAAGTGGCTACAGAGGCATTTGCTAAGTTATTGTAGCATCTAAACTGCAGACCGGAAATAGTAAAAAAAACTACATACACCGTAACATTCAATAGGTACTGCACTATTAAACATGCATCGTTTAGTTGTACTAAGCTAGGAGGGTGATTAGTATAACATTTGTCAGGCCCAGATCAGCTCTAAATATATAAAAAAGAAATTTGTATGTATAAATGGGAAAAACACATACCTCTGTAACACCCTAAAAATTTGAAAAGAAGAAAAATAGGAAAATATGATTTTTTATGTATATATTTGTGAGCATGCAAATTTAGAATGATAATAAATTTTTATTAATTTAAAATCAAATATAAGGGTAGGAACATGTTTGTGCACTCATGCTGTTGCATTTAAATTTTTGAGATGAGTGGTTTGATCAAATTCAAATTTGGATTTGAAAATCTTTTGAAAATTGGCTTTGAAAAATTAGAAAAGGAAAAAGAAAAGGAAAATCATTTTCTTTCGGTTTTCAGCCCAGCGCTCGTCTCGGCCTGCTAGCGGCGGCCTGCCTTCTCACCAGCGCGCGGCCCGCTCTTCCCTCCCTCCCGGCCGGCCTCCTCCTCCTGGGCCGAGCCCAAGTCGCGGCCTGTCGGCCCGTCAGCGCGCGCGCCTGCGTCCCGCATCGGCCGCTGATCCGCCGCTGACATGCTGGGCCCGCCTGTCAGTGACCGTTCTTCTTTCCTTTCTTCTTCCTCCGGTTCTTTCCAACCGCGAGCTCGTTTTCCTTCCTCCACCGATCGAATCCGCCGCCAAATCTCCCTCCCTTCCTTATTTACCGACGCCTTCGGGCTATAAAAACGAGACCCCTGCATCGTACCGCCCCCATCCCATCCTTTTGGAGCAGCCGCAACCGCCTAGCGCCGCCACCGTGAGCACCACCGCCGCCATAGCCGCCACCGCAAGCATTCAGCCGTCTTCGTCCATCCCGTGCCCTAGATTTCACTCTAGGTGAGCTCGCCATGCCATTCTCTTTCTCCCTGTGTTTTCCGTTCGTAAGCTCGTGCTCCGTAGCGCGAGATAGGCTATTCCGGCCATGGCGCCGCCGCGGAGAGTCGTCGTCGGGCCCGATTCCGGCCGGAGCGCCGCCGGCTCTCTCCCCGATCCGATCTGGACCGTTCATTTTAAATCGGACGGCCGTTATTTAAAGATACCCCTTCGGCCGGAAATTTTGCTAAAGAGACCCTGTAAGATTTAAGTTGTAAACCCATAGTCCAAAACGTATTATCCCGCGTTCGTTTTGATCTGTTGAAAGCGTATTTCGTCTCAGTAATTGAAAAATACGTTTTATGATATTTACAGTTTTGCCACTGAGTTTGTTTTAGTCATAAATTATCTGTTTTAACTCCGATTTGATCCATTCAAATTGCGTTAGATTTGTATTTGCGAGCTCTACATGATGATAGAACTGTACAGTAGGTTTGAGATAATTTATTTTCGAGTTTATATTAAAGTAATTATTTATCTATAGGAAATCTTAGAAAACTCATAATTTTTACGTTTTAAATCCAAAATTCGTGATCTTTATGTCTATGTGATCGTAGTAACGTGTAGAAGAGTTTTACAAACTTGTTATACTATTAGTGTTACTGTTGGTTAGGTTTTCTATTTTTAAGTTCCGATGTGAGATTTAATCTATTACTTTAATAAAGTAGATCTTGTTTAAATCATATCTTCTACGTTTTAGATCCGTTTTAGCTCATTCGAGTTGCATTAGATTCATAGCAACGAGATCTACGCGTTAGTGACAGTATTTGCCATATTACTAATTCTGAAATTTTATGGTTTAAATCATATCTTGATTAATAATTATGCAACTGGGTTTTGTAAATAAAATATGATTTGTTTTACTTTAGTTTCATAATTTGAATCTAAATTTGACTTAATTCCATATATAGTATCTATAAAATATCTTATATATGTTATTATATAATTAAAACACATGAAGCTAATAGTTTTATATTTTCTCCTATGAGCAAATCTTTCGGTAGATGTATCTTTTCAACCGTAGCTCTGATTAGTGTGTTTTTCGCGCCTGTGTGTTCATAGCAATGCGTAGAACCTCTTTAAAATCTTTTCACATATTGTTTCATATGTTTGGTGTACTGTTCTAATTTAGATCTATTGTTTGCTTCGTGTATGATTGTATCGATATGTGTGTGGTGATTTATTGATCAAGTCCAGTCGGTGAGCTATACGTGAAGATTCAAGAAGCTATTAATTGAAGATTTGGATCAGAGAAGGATCTTGATTTAAGGCAAGTATAGCATGGGATCATTCTTGTTTCCTATTCACCTTTAATATACTTAATTTATGTGCATGTGTCTACCTTGTTCCACTAAGGATATCCTAGTTTTTGTATCTTGTACCTTGACACCCATGGGATATTGCATTGGGTAGTATTTATGCTAGTGCTCAAGATAAATAACTATGATCTGTAACTTGACTAATGGTATATGCAATAAACGTTTAAAAGATGCTTTATAGCAACATGGCTCATTCTAGTTTCTCTCCTTAAGGACTTATCTGTAAGCGAACATTCGGGACTTACAGTACAACTGTGAGGGCTATATGGCTCTGGCTTTAGTCAAGTATGAGGACCTTTTCTAGCTTGTTAGTGGTAACCTTCATGGCATAAGAACGGCTTGACGAATCGGGTATAGTGCGGCCTCTGTCCTTATGTGTATAGGCTGCGTGTTATTGTGCCATTTGGAAGGGGGGCTCTACATCTGTTTGCCGAGTAAATCTAATGGCCCTAACTTGTTAGACGAACCTTTGAAAGACTTCATAGTAAACCCTGTCGACCTTCTTTGGAAGTGGGTCAAGAGATTAGCTACCTCGGGTGAAAGGGTAAATCACGACTCACAGTGAAAGTGTACAACCTCTGCAGAGTGTAAAACTGTTATAACAGCCGTGCTCACGGTCACGAGTGGCCTTGGACCCTTACAGAATAAATGATGAACACTGATGATAATGATAATATTGATGATATTGATGTTCACTAATGATTATTGTTTCTTGCTATACATTATTCTCGTTTACATGATCATGAGGTTATTGGGGCTTATGTTAAACTTGTTGCTACTCAACTGCTAAAAAGATGACTCACTAAAAGCTATTGCAGTAAACCCGTGTCAAACCTTTTGAGCTTCATGAACCCCATGATATATTTGCTGAGTTCGACATGGACTCACTCTTGATATTTCCCCACATCTCAGGAAGGGTACCAGACCGTTAGATTCTGGAATTGTTAGGCTTGTGATCAACCAGTTAGTTTGATCCTGGAGTGAAGGTTGCACCCGGTGTTCGGAGTTGTCTTTCCGCTGTGTTGCTCTTTAAGGTATATTTTATACCATTGTGTTATGTATATTAAGCATTTGTCTTTTGATATTACACTTATCTGTGGCTATATGTGAGATTTGTCTTCTTTATTTCACATATGGTGTATGTCTGGTTTTGTCCTTAAAACCGGGTGTGACAGAGTGGTATCAGAGCAATGCTGACTGTAGGACGCAAGCCTAGTTAGAACTGGACGTTTAGCATGTTCTCATTGTTGCCTATTTCTTGCTTCTCTTTAACTTTGTTATTTTCTCAAAGTTATGCTTAATTCTATCCCCGTTCTGTTATAAAAACCTTGTCTCTATTTTGAACCTTTTCTCCTTGTCTATTAGACGGTTCGTGACGAGAAGACTATGGATTTCAGAGGTTAAGAGGACTGAATTGTGTCGCTCTTGCTCACTTTTGACAAGAAACCATTAGCAATGCAAAACCAATTACTAGAAGAAATGGCTCAACATGGGAATTCTCAACGATGCTTATCTCAAGATCAAGCCAACATATCCAAGGGGCCAGAGAAGATACAAGTAGCAGAAGCTTGGAAGAATATGAAATCCAATAAAGATGTTGATAATAAGGCATTTGGGGAGCAGGAACAATGTCACTGTTGTAAGCATTATGGTTTTCCCTGTCTTCGAAACGAGTCTAATAAGGGGAAAATCAAGGTGGATCCAAATTTTGCGATCAACATGGACAAGAAGAGAAAGGCAATCTCATTAGAACCACTTGTGGAAAGCAATCAGCAAGCGAGTTATACTACATTATCATATGCAGCCCTGATCCCCTGTCAAACAAATCCAAACCCTAAAGAGTTAGAAGCCCCTTCCACTAAAACTACTCCCCATGAAGTAGTCATAGATGGGTGGACAATTACCTATAAGGAGTATCAACCCCGAAAGGCCAAACAAGCTAGGAAACAAGCCAAAGGGACGAAGGTGAACTTTTATGGCCAGCAAGATAGCAGCAAACCAAACAACAGTTCCTTGGAGTATGACATCACAAAAGATCCAGCTAAGAGAAAGTGTTATCATTGCCAGCAGGAAGGACATTATATCAAATCTTGCCCGCAGAAGAATCAACAACAGCAAGACCCAGGACAGGATGTCCAAAAGGAGCATGTGCAGGGAAATAAATAAAAAAGAAATTACATCCATGGAAGGATTGAAACATGTGGATATTTCCACCATTCCCGGAGCTAAGGAGGTCGTGTTTGGATCAATTCCAGTAAGTTTAGGAAATGCCAAGGTTTTGTTTGACCCCAGTGCCTCACATTCGTTCATATCTAGACAATATGCAAAAGATCATAACATACTTATGCTTCCAAGGGGGAAAACAGTTATGGTTGAAACTCCAAGAGGTGAAATAAAGGCAGACCGCGTATGCCCAAAAGTTAGTCTGGACATAAAGGGGGTAAATTTTAAGGTAAACATCATTGTTTTGGAATTAATGGGCATTGATGTTATCCTTGGAATAGACTGGTTATCTACTTGTAAAGGAGTGATTGAGTATGCCCAATGTTCAGTGTTTCTAACTATACTTTCAGGAGAAAGGATTGAGTATGAGGGTATTAAATCTACACCGGAGGGATACCAGGTTGACCCATCTTAAGGTATGAGTTATAAGAATGGTAAAGAGGGATGCAGAGATTCAGATGTCCATATAAAGCAATAAGGAATGTAAGAGACGTTATCTACTCTGGATGCTGCTACAATCACACCATGTTTAAGGAATAGGAGTTATGTCCCGTGTAATAAAACCGTTAGTAGCCAAGTTGAGTCGTCTTAATGTGTGGCTAATGAATATTTAAGTGTTTAGTTGCTTTGTGCTTATGTTTATGCTTGAGTTGGAATTTTGTAATGAGTGGAATGATCTCGTGGGTTTTGACCATGATTTCATTTAGTTTATATGTATAAGGTATAAGGATTAATGAAATAAATAGCTGGGTTTTGGTTATCTCCTGTTTTCTATATCCTGTCTTTCGGAGCAGCCTATCTTTATCCACTTATATCTCTGTTCTTGAAAGACCAAAAATCATGAGAAAATTCTGGACAAGAGTGGACTTCAACATCTCTCTCTAAATGCAAGAACCACCCTCATAGCTATTTTGGATTGGGAGATACAAAAATCACAAGACGATGCAACTGTGCTGTCTGAAACCTGGAACAGAATCTGTTATGTGCTGTTTTCGACCAAGTTAACTACAGAATCTGGAAGTGTGTTCTATAAGAAAGTTGCAGAGAATTTTATAAGTTTTCCATCGGTATAAACTATAGTTTCATTGGATTAACAAAATGAGAGTTACAGCTGTTTTACTGCACTGCTGATTTTCTGCTCGTGAGAAATTTCAGATTTCTTGTTCTTACCCATACACAGGAGTATCATTGGGAGGTCAGAACACTTTTTAGCTCATCTAGAAGAAGGGTTCAAGCTACCCTATTTGGTGTCCCTTATTTTAAGGGGGGTAGCCAATGTAAAGAAGGATTATTAAGATTGAACTCTTTAGTTGGAAGTATTGGTTAGTCTCCATGATTGAGTTGTCACTCTTGAGCAAAAATGTCCTGTGAACAAGGTTGATAATTTTGGATCCATGGAGACGAGAGTTGTCCTTTTGGATAGTTCATGATTATGATCATCTATACTTGCTCGTGTTGCTGATGTTGGTCACTTGATGACAGGAAGTGTAGTGTCTCATGACTCAGGAGCCCTATATGATGTCTCGCACTAATATGTGGAAAAAGATTGATGTTTCTGCCATTGAAGGATGTTATGGGTATGATGAAGCCGAGCACTATTAAAATAACAATGTTGAAGAGCAAGTTGGGAGTGAACTAAGTCAGAATCCACAACAACGAAAGCGAAAAAGGAAAGCCCATAAGAAGCCTGCTCAAGGAAGCAAAGCGCAGCAAAACTATGTCAATGGAAGACTGAGCAATGTGGATATGAATAAAATTCATGGAGTTACCAAAGTAGTGGGAGGTTATATTCAAGTAAGCTCAGTACAAGTTTTTGCTTTATTTGACCCTAGTGCTTCGCATTCTTTCATTTCCGCCGACATGGAAGAGACGTGCAAGATGGTGAAGTGTCCAATGAGGAGGCCTTTGCTAGTTCAAACCCCAGTGGGAGAAATGCAGACAGATCAGATATGTCCGAATGTCAGTCTTGTCATAAACAAGGAAAACTTCACCGCAACACTCATTGTGTTGGAGTCATTTAAAATTCGCGTGGTTCTTGGTAATGGATGGCTCTGTGCACACAAAGGAGTGATTCATGGTACTCGGTGCACAATGCTCTTAACAACACCGTCAGGGAAAAGAATTGAGTATCAAGGTGGTCGACTTTTACCTGAGGAAGATGAGAATGATCAATTAGAAGATAGGTACACCAAGGATAGCAAAGTGGACCATGAGTTTACTGAAGTCGTAGCAGAGGAACAAATAACTTTGGAGGAGCTCAATAGGAGAGATGATCATGCTTAGGCAGATTAGTTAGTCAGTATATGAGAAACTGTCTCATGACTCTGCACGAAAGAGTAATTTGGAAAATGAGGATCAAATAAAGACAAAGTGTCATTATCTCTTTTGTCATCATCTTCCGAATCTCGGGACGAGATTCATCTTAAGGGGGGTAGAATTGTAACACCCTAAAAATTTGAAAAGAAGAAAAATAGGAAAATATGATTTTTTATGTATATATTTGTGAGCATGCAAATTTAGAATGATAATAAATTTTTATTAATTTAAAATCAAATATAAGGGTAGGAACATGTTTGTGCACTCATGCTGTTGCATTTAAATTTTTGAGATGAGTGGTTTGATCAAATTCAAATTTGGATTTGAAAATCTTTTGAAAATTGGCTTTGAAAAATTAGAAAAGGAAAAAGAAAAGGAAAATCATTTTCTTTCGGTTTTCAGCCCAGCGCTCGTCTCGGCCTGCTAGCGGCGGCCTGCCTTCTCACCAGCGCGCGGCCCGCTCTTCCCTCCCTCCCGGCCGGCCTCCTCCTCCTGGGCCGAGCCCAAGTCGCGGCCTGTCGGCCCGTCAGCGCGCGCGCCTGCGTCCCGCATCGGCCGCTGATCCGCCGCTGACATGCTGGGCCTGCCTGTCAGTGACCGTTCTTCTTTCCTTTCTTCTTCCTCCGGTTCTTTCCAACCGCGAGCTCGTTTTCCTTCCTCCACCGATCGAATCCGCCGCCAAATCTCCCTCCCTTCCTTATTTACCGACGCCTTCGGGCTATAAAAACGAGACCCCTGCATCGTACCGCCCCCATCCCATCCTTTTGGAGCAGCCGCAACCGCCTAGCGCCGCCACCGTGAGCACCACCGCCGCCATAGCCGCCACCGCAAGCATTCAGCCGTCTTCGTCCATCCCGTGCCCTAGATTTCACTCTAGGTGAGCTCTCCATGCCATTCTCTTTCTCCCTGTGTTTTCCGTTCGTAAGCTCGTGCTCCGCAGCGCGAGATAGGCTATTCCGGCCATGGCGCCGCCGCGGAGAGTCACCGTCGGGCCCGATTCCGGCCGGAGCGCCGCCGGCTCTCTCCCCGATCCGATCTGGACCGTTCATTTTAAATCGGACGGCCGTTATTTAAAGATACCCCTTCGGCCGGAAATTTTGCTAAAGAGACCCTGTAAGATTTAAGTTGTAAACCTGCAGTCCAAAACGTATTATCCCGCGTTCGTTTTGATCTGTTGAAAGCGTATTTCGTCTCAGTAATTGAAAAATACGTTTTATGATATTTACAGTTTTGCCACTGAGTTTGTTTTAGTCATAAATTATCCGTTTTAACTCCGATTTGATCCATTCAAATTGCGTTAGATTTGTATTTGCGAGCTCTACATGATGATAGAACTGTACAGTAGGTTTGAGATAATTTATTTTCGAGTTTATATTAAAGTAATTATTTATCTATAGGAAATCTTAGAAAACTCATAATTTTTACGTTTTAAATCCAAAATTCGTGATCTTTATGTCTATGTGATCGTAGTAACGTGTAGAAGAGTTTTACAAACTTGTTATACTATTAGTGTTACTGTTGGTTAGGTTTTCTATTTTTAAGTTCCGATGTGAGATTTAATCTATTACTTTAATAAAGTAGATCTTGTTTAAATCATATCTTCTACGTTTTAGATCCGTTTTAGCTCATTCGAGTTGCATTAGATTCATAGCAACGAGATCTACGCGTTAGTGACAGTATTTGCCATATTACTAATTCTGAAATTTTATGGTTTAAATCATATCTTGATTAATAATTATGCAACTGGGTTTTGTAAATAAAATATGATTTGTTTTACTTTAGTTTCATAATTTGAATCTAAATTTGACTTAATTCCATATATAGTATCTATAAAATATCTTATATATGTTATTATATAATTAAAACACATGAAGCTAATAGTTTTATATTTTCTCCTATGAGCAAATCTTTCGGTAGATGTATCTTTTCAACCGTAGCTCTGATTAGTGTGTTTTTCGCGCCTGTGTGTTCATAGCAATGCGTAGAACCTCTTTAAAATCTTTTCACATATTGTTTCATATGTTTGGTGTACTGTTCTAATTTAGATCTATTGTTTGCTTCGTGTATGATTGTATCGATGTGTGTGTGGTGATTTATTGATCAAGTCCAGTCGGTGAGCTATACGTGAAGATTCAAGAAGCTATTAATTGAAGATTTGGATCAGAGAAGGATCTTGATTTAAGGCAAGTATAGCATGGGATCATCCTTGTTTCCTATTCACCTTTAATATACTTAATTTATGTGCATGTGTCTACCTTGTTCCACTAAGGATATCCTAGTTTTTGTATCTTATACCTTGACACCCATGGGATATTGCATTGGGTAGTATTTATGCTAGTGCTCAAGATAAATAACTATGATCTGTAACTTGACTAATGGTATATGCAATAAACGTTTAAAAGATGTTTTATAGCAACATGGCTCAAGGGGGCTAGAGCATGAGGTATTTTTGGTGCTCTAGTTTCTCTCCTTAAGGACTTATCTGTAAGCGAACATCCGGGACTTACAGTATAACTGTGAGGGCTATATGGCTCTGGCTTTAGTCAAGTATGAGGACCTTTTCTAGCTTGTTAGTGGTAACCTTCATGGCGTAAGAACGGCTTGACGAATCGGGTATAGTGCGGCCTCTGTCCTTATGTGTATAGGCTGCGCGTTATTGTGCCATTTGGAAGGGGGGCACTACATCTGTTTGCCGAGTAAATCTAATGGCCCTAACTTGTTAGACGAACCTTTGAAAGATTTCATAGTGAACCCTGCCGACCTTCTTTGGAAGTGGGTCAAGAGATTAGCTACCTCGGGTGAAAGGGTAAATCACGACTCACAGTGAAAGTGTACAACCTCTGCAGAGTGTAAAACTGTTATAACAGCCGTGCTCACGGTCACGAGTGGCCTTGGACCCTTACAGAATAAATGATGAACACTGATGATAATGATAATATTGATGATATTGATGTTCACTAATGATTATTGTTTCTTGCTATACATTATTCTCGTTTACATGATCATGAGGTTATTGGGGCTTATGTTAAACTTGTTGCTACTCAACTGCTAAAAAGATGACTCACTAAAAGCTATTGCAGTAAACCCGTGTCAAACCTTTTGAGCTTCATGAACCCCATGATATATTTGCTGAGTTCGACATGGACTCACTCTTGCTATTTCCCCACATCTCAGGAAGGGTACCAGACCGTTAGATTCTGGAATTGTTAGGCTTGTGATCAACCAGTTAGTTTGATCCTGGAGTGAAGGTTGCACCCGGTGTTCGGAGTTGTCTTTCCGCTGTGTTGCTCTTTAAGGTATATTTTATACCATTGTGTTATGTATATTAAGCATTTGTCTTTTGATATTACACTTATCTGTGGCTATATGTGAGATTTGTCTTCTTTATTTCACATATGGTGTATGTCTGGTTTTGTCCTTAAAACCGGGTGTGACAACCTCAAATTTTGTTGTTTAGTTGATCGTGTTGATAAACCAGGTTGCTGGCTGGTCTAAGAATGTCTATAGCCTAAATTGCATAGCAAACATATAAAGAAATAAATAATTAGATAATGAATCCAAATGTTTAAACTATTTTCACAAATAATATGTAGCCATATGATAGAATCTAAATAAACTCCAAGAAATACCAACAATGATAACTTCAAGATATCCATAATCTGCATCCTTGGTCTCATGAACGTCCACCACTAAGTATTGTTTCCTGCAATAGAAAGGGATAAAATCTTATTCTCATACAAATCTATCTTACTGGCAGTTAATCAAACACCACACGAACAGGTAAAAATTAGGAACACCAAAAAGGTCCTTTGTTGCGTTGTTGTACCGATCTACAGTCATACATATTCAAAACTGAACATTCATAATGAAAAGGAGATATACATCAAAAAAAATAACTACAAACACATGAAGTATCTAAATCCATTCATGAATCAAAGATCTGCATCCTCATAGGAAAGAGTATGGAAAGGAAGAGGGAGGATACCTCAGTCAGGTGCAGGACAGTCAAATGAAATCAGGATGACAAATTCAATGGAAACAAGATGACAAATTAGAGAAAATTTTTACATAGCTAGCTAGCTACCTGCTAAGACTGGTGCACTTACTACTACCGCTATCATTCAAATAAAAAAGTAACCAATGGCATCAAATGCTTGTTAAGCATGTGGATCTAACACCAAGAAACAGAATGGCATTATTGGTCCAAGGATGTACAAAGAGCTCGAGAATCCTAAACATGATAAAAATTTAGGCAGAAAATAGTTAGTGGAGCAAATTCCGCACAAATTGAATCCTACTGTGAAATTCAATTACCTGTGTTCACTTAGACAGCTAGCGTCCTGCTTGCTCTAAACCAATCAGTAGCAGAAGAATCACATTGCGAGGAAGATATACTTCTTAGCCAACATTCTGTGTCAAAACCATCTGCTCAAGGAGCTACAAGCCTAGTAGATTGCCAATAATACATGAGCAGCAACATAGAAGATTTCTTACGGTACATAAGCTGTAACCACATTGAGTATACGGGCTGTGTTCTTGAGATCATGCAAAACCATTATGGTCCAATAAATCAGCTAGCATATAACAAAACAATAATTAGTAACTGCTTGGAAAGTAACTGGAGAGGAAACTTCTACTTACTTGAACAGGCATTTAAAAAGGACAGAGATACACCTTCACGTGCAAGTTGCCATTGTATTTGCAATTCATATCAAAGGAAAATCTGCTCTGAATCTACAGCAAAGTAAAAAATAATGAGGCTACTTGGTACAGCCTAAATGTACAACCTTGGTTTGATGAGAGTGACTTATATATGGGTATAAATTAATCTGTGGAAAATATATGACTAGCAGTTAGCATAATGTGCAGATCTAAAATCAAGTAGCCAAATTTATACAGATAGATAATGACAAAATTACTATGCCGTTTGTTTCATTCCAATATTTCTTGTACAATTTAAAAGAATTGTACATGAAGACAAAAGTTGGCACACGAAGCAAAGTCATTCCTGTGGCTTAAAACTATCTATTTGAGTCATGCCTGTCTAGGTGCATGAAGCAAAGTTTTATGTACAGATCACAGGTTAATAAAAGTTATGTTTTTATCCAAAATAATCAGTGCGCCTAAGGTATAACCTGTCAGCAATCTGCAGAAGCCTTTGTTGTCTGAATATACCAACTGCGCCAATATATAGAGCCTTTCCTTCACCACAACCCTGGCCCAATGGATTTACACCAAAGGATGTCAGAAAAGCAATTTGCAATCCCAAACGGCACTAAGAAATATTGCAGAGCAGCACTAAGAAGGGGGCCTGTAGAACACTACTTCAGCATACAATTGCTTAACGCATTTTCACTAGGAAACTGAACATATGCAGTAATCAATAAACTAGAGCACCAATCAATAGCAGCACAACAGTAGTAGTACTTGATAAAAGAATATAACTAGGCAAACAATTTCAGTCATATTTCACCTGTTAATGGTGCCAACCAGAGTATACAGCATATGTATTTTTTAACAGCATATGCAGTTTCAAAAGGATAATTTCACCTTACTCTTACAGAAATCAGAGTATACATCAAATGTATTTTTTTATTATCAGTCTCTTATAGATCCAGAGATTTCGTTCTGTCAGAACAAAGTATGTTGGCATAAACTTTCAGAGTAGCTAATCGATTGAGTTTAGAGCCCACTAACTCATTTGAACGGACACACACTCTGGTACAGAACTTCTCTCCACTGGACCCTCATATGCTAGATCTGAGAGACAAAGGCGAAATCTCACCGCTCACCATGCTGAACCCTAGCATGAAGATGAGAGGGAGGGAAGGAGAAGAAGAGGAGGGGCAAGGCGAATCAGCCACTGGAGGAAGCATCCATCTTGGTGTTTAAATTGAGCACTAAAATAAAAGATTTGGTGCAAGAAAAAACATCAGGTCGATATAAATACTATGTAACATAAATGCATAGTATAATGTTTCCATTTTAAACTAACATAACATGGGGAATGCGATTTTACATGATAGTAAATCAACAGCAGTAGCAGGCAAACAACAATCTTCTCTATTTCAATGTAGTTGCAGTTGCACATATGGTAGCGCTAAATACTATTATTATTTTATTCTATAAATGGCACACGGAAAGAATGCCATGAATGCATAAACTTTGATGTAGTCTCCCTGCAACACAAAATAGAAGGTTTCCACTTTCCAGAAAAATAACACTAGAAGTCATAGAGGAAATCAATTCTCTAAAAAGCATTATAACTTGCAGCATACCTTAAAACATTTGACATTATATATTGGTGATTCTGAAAATAAAAATCTGACAGAACAATTAGTTTTGCTAGAATTACATAAATCAGTTACTGAGATGTCAGTACGATTCTACAATAGTACATCCCTTTAATAGGAAGCCACGTTTTAAAACTGCATTGCCTGAATACTAAATACAGTTGTAACGCCTTAAAAAAATTTAACATGATGAGATAAAAATAATACGGATGCCGAAGGCCATCAGGCTTAGATGGATGCTTGATTTTTGAGACAAGTCACAGGTCCATGGAGATTCCAAGTCCTAGAAGGAAGACGAAAGGGGAGAAGTGTTAGGGTTTGGGGGTACCTAGATAGTGACGGATTGGGCTGCCATTAGAGGAGCAGCCATGGATCCTAACGACCTCACATGAGCCGCCATGGATCCCGTCGACCTGGCATGAGCGGCCATGGATCCAGCGACCCTAGCCCCTGCCGCTGACTGTGTTGCGCCCCTGCCGCCACGAACACCGAACCCTAGCGCCGCCACCACCGGAGGGGAAACAACCCAAGGGAAAAAAGTGAGGGTAGGGGAGCCGCTGCTGCATCGTAACCAGGCGCAGGGCCTCCACCCTCCATAGCTCCCCACTGCTTGTAGATCTTAGAAGAGGAATGGGATAGGGGAGGTTCCGTATCGAGAGAGGAGAGGAACCGAGGAGGGAGACAGAGAGATGGGAGCCACAGACGCGAGCCTTCGGGTGTCTAGTGGACGGGCCCGGACGCCTGCCTCCAATCTGTGAACTGGGTTTCATAAAAATTTCAGGTCCCGAGCAGCTCACGTGTGACGCGTGTCGCGTACCTGCGTCTGTGGGTCAGATACCACGGATTAAAGTGACGTGGGTTGACCAGACACGTCGCTCATCCGCACATTGTTTGCCTAGAAGAAAGGTATCAGTGACTCGTTGTGACTGAGCACGTCTCAAATCTCAGACCAGTGATGTGTTTTCTTTGTGGGTCACTGATTTAGGTGTCTCCTTTGTTGATTTCTGGCATAGTGAAAGACGGCAACTGGCATATGTACACTGCTTCTGCTGCACTCTACTGAATTGCAAGAAGGTCACAAATCTCCATCTCCATGGTGTTTTCAAACAATAAGAATTCATTCCTATGAGCCATTCGCCT
Source organism: Saccharum hybrid cultivar R570 (assembly GCA_038087645.1). NCBI lineage: Eukaryota > Viridiplantae > Streptophyta > Magnoliopsida > Poales > Poaceae > Saccharum > Saccharum hybrid cultivar. Next base: position 1,161,573 of record JAQSUU010000664.1, on the reverse strand, counting down.
CTCGAATTTAAACAACTTCGTACACGGCTGGAATAAACAAATACACTTTTACTCCACTCAGGATCTCTGGAATAAAACATTACAGTCTCATTTCACGTCTAGCCTTAGTTTAAGGGCATAAACATACAAGTACGGCTCATTGTCTTACAGGAAAATGTCCTTCCTTTATTAGAGCAACTCCAAGAGTCTTTTTATACCCTTCTTTATGCACCGGAATACGGATTTCAGTAGACGCAAAAAAAATAATGGGTGAAAAATAGCCTCCAGCAGGTTTTATCAATAGATCTATAAATATTGAGAACCTTTATTCTAGATAATTTAGAGGAGATGTTGGAGGGTGGAAAGAATAGAGAGGGATTATTTAAATAGTTTGCCAAAAAGATAATTTAGAGATCTAGAATGAATCTAAGAAAGACATTTGAAGATGCTCTTAATTTGGGAGAAGTAATAGTAGATTAAACTAAACATTGTTGCACCAAGTGGTAATAATGTGAAAATAAACAGTTGAGTTCAACGCAAATTCAAAGCTGTATATACATATAAGTATTATGGACTTCTCATCCATCAACGTACAATGTATATCATTGTATCTCTGATTATTCAGCTAGCTAGCACCTGATCCGAGAGGAATGCATATAGCGCACGGCCAGCAATATTTAGTACTTCTTCCGTTCTAAATTATAAGTCGTTAGATGCATAGCAAAAAAGTCAAAACGACTTATAATTTGAAACCGAAGGAGTACATAGTAGTATAGTATATTCCGGGCTCTGGTCGGACAATTAGCAGCTGCCTGGGATGAAGCCAACTTTTCCTCCGGCCACGTCGTACACCACCTCTGCCGACGCCAGCGTATATGACCCAATGACGGAGAAGGCCTCGCCGTCGTCCCCTGTGTCCAGCGAGAAGAAGGCGAGGCAGGCCACGGTGAACGTCGCAGCGGCGGGGTCGTCGTAATACAGCATCCGGTTCCCGTCGATCAGCAGGCTGTCGGCGCCGTTGCCGAAATTGAGTTGGACGGCCGGTATCCAGAGAGAAGGCAGCCCAGTGAAGTTGTAGCACGTGCCGAAGCCAGCGAACCCCACGCGGCTGGCAGCAGCAGGGTGAAGTCGGTCCCCACGTCTAGGTTTGTTCCGCTGTTGCCGAAGGCATCCGCCGGGATCGGAAGGTCCTCGCCGCCGAGGCTCATCCCGACGAGCTCGATGAAGTACATGCTTTCCAGCTCGGTGTTACCCTCGTGACTCAGCAGCGGGGCGTGCACGACGGTGCGATTGTCATCTCTGACGGTGCCGTCGTGGCTGAGGGAGAGGAAGCCCTGGGAGGTCGGGGACTGCGGCAGGCAGTACGAGAAGGCTAAGGCCGGCGACGACGAGAGCCGTGACGACAGCGAGTTGCGGTCACGGCTGAGGTCGAGGATGCCGACCTGCGGCAGCACATCAGGATGATGCTTTACGTCCATGCAGACGAACCTGAAGTCGTGGATGGCCTTGGATGGCGTCAGCGTGAGCTAGCACGTCCCTTGAAAACGTGCCAATGGGCTTGGTCGAGTGCGTGCCGACAAGCGGACAGACGGAGCCGGAGCATTTGGTCGGACAGTCTGGCGAGCCGCAGGGACTTGGGCGAATGTCGAGGACCGCGACGTGTTGAACGCCGGATCACAGTTATCGGAACCTGAGGCGCAGGGCTTGCACCGGAGCAGCGACATGCCACTGCTTCTGGTGCCGAGGAACACCGGGAACTGCTGCTCCGGCGTGCCATAGCCGACGAGCACGGTGTAGTCAAGCGCCCCCGTCCATGGGTCGAACGAGCCATTGACCGGGATTATGGTGGCTGCCGGCGACGAGGCCAGGGCTGGGGCAGGGGCGGCAGCCACCGTAGAATCCTGTGAGGAGAAACGGCGCCGGATGCGGGAGGTGTCACGACGCAGGACATCTGCTGCCGTTAGGGACGGCAGCCCGTGCAACGGCGAGCATGGACTCTGCCGGTGCACAACGGGTAGCTTGTTGTTGCCTAGGCCTGTAAAAGTTGATCATACACATATTACAATATGTAAGTTTCTTCTAAATTTTTGTCCGTTGCACTTTCTCTTTGTTGGTGTGTCCGTCCACTTTCTGGAGCGCAAAAGTGCTAGCCAGTTTTACTAAGAGTAGTAGCATACATGATGAACTACAAATTAGAGTCTTAATTAGTTTATTATACTGTCGCATCTATGAATCGGAACTCACGACACATGCTCATACGAGTAATAACAGCGCATGTACAATTATGTTACGGAGTGGTTCTAGAACGTAGTAGAACAGATGATGTAATACATAAACTTTTTTGCAAATATACGGACATTTATTATATCATATACAAATATATATGCTTTATATATGTACCAGTTGCGATGGACGACGAGCAGGTGGTTGCAGGAGGCACCGTGGAGGCCTGCTGTGAGTTGCCAGATGACTTGCCAGGTGTGTTGAAGAAAATTTGTCTGGATCCTACCCTGTAGCTTGCATGGGAGGAGGCATCATGTTGAGCTGGAAGCAGAAGCAGGCAGAAGAAGAAAAGAGAAGCAACGGAGGAGGGAGTCATTGTGCTCCACTGCTACGTACCGTGCAATGCATGCTTTCTTATAGACGACGACGACACGTACGCGTGCATGCGTTCCTCCGTCGATGACACGTACAGGCCGAGACACCGCGAATATTCTCCTACGTTACGGCTGACGCCACAAATACGTCATGGCCCACGCCATGCATGCATGAAATTTGTAATTAACCTACTCGGGAAGCATATGCAAAGGATTATTACTGCAAATAAATCAAGTACGACTTGCTGGCATAAGCTGCTTCACCAAAGCAATGGAAATCACATGGCCGGCCGGGTCGTTATGTTCTATATGTGTGTTCCCTCGAGTAATTAAGCAGGTTAATTCAGAGTATGGGAATGTTTGTGTGTTAAGCTTGTATGTGTGTATATACAATTTAAACGAAGTAAAGGACTTTGTGAAAAATGGTATTTTCATAGTCAGGGGCCTAGATAACATTCTAGTAGTAGTTTAGGTTCTTCAACATATAATTTTTGAGGTTAAAAATCTTGGATGACATCCTGAATCGATTTCGAGTACTTTGCTCGAGTATTGAGCTCACTAAAACTTGATGTTTCGTTACTACATACATAGGTTAATCTTGTATGGTTCATAGGTTTTATCATCCACAGTTTATAACCATCCTAGTAATCCCGTCACAAATGTATGTTAGTTTACATGGTCGAATTCCTTGCCAATTCCATCCTATGAAAAGTTGGATAGAGTGCTAATGATGATGAAATGGGAATTTAAATACCTGCTAGTGTCAATACATGCACTAAATTGAGGTGTCACAGACCTTTGTTACTTCATACTAGCACACCAGCTTGCATTGGAAACCACAAACAATTCAAGATGCAGATAAATTGGTTTAGTTGTGATGATTTCTATGGTCAAGTCATAGAAAATAATTTGGGATGTGCTAGATAAAGGAAGAAGCTCAGTTCAATGGTCCAACAGTAAGATGAGGGCACTGCGCCAACACCTTCTTGGATTGGCAAGACTAGGAAGTGGAACAACATCTAAGCAACTAACACAAAAGGCACTTTACAATTCATAACCAACAATAATTTTTATATATGTGATGCATAGGTTCCATGATCTATATGATGGAGATTTACCACTCTTTAGCATAAACTTTAGTTTTAACTTTAATATGTAAAGTGTAAGATGCAAATTAGATCAAGCAACATATAGACCAACAAGCCTCCTTACTACCAGCTTCAAAATTTTCACTGAGGTGGCTACCATCTAACTTTCGCTAGAGGGAACCAGCATCCTTGAGGATGCAGTTATCCTTTAGGAAATTTTTCTTTAGGTACCCGAGGATGAGCTTGAGGCAACGTAGAAATTTTGCCCATATGCAGGGCTTGCTGCTGCTAGCATTTTTCTTGGGCCATGTACAGCCCACAATGATCGATGCAATGCTCAACTTCTCGAGAATGCAGCATGCATGTACATGGACAAAAGAAAAAAATGTCAGCTCAGATGTATCATTGACTTATTGAAGCCTGGGAAACATAGCAGACCTATTGTTTTTTTCTTAGGGCGTGGCTAGCGCCAGGACGTCCGAACGCTAGCTCCCTATCTGGATGCCTGCGCCGCTGCCCCCCATCCCGTGTCCCACGCCTACATGCCCATGTCTCGATTTCTGCACCTGCCCACAAGCACGTGGACCCGCCCATGCCAATGGGGACCGCCTCCGCCTGTGCTCGCTTCCCGTGCCTAACACCAAGGTGAGACAACAAACAGGCGAGGACGGAGATGCAACACTCGATCTAGTTTTGAAACATCAAGATGTAACAATTGCAACATACGTCTGAAAACAAATCTAACATTTAAAACCTGTGTCTGAAACATTTGCAAAAACACCTAAAAAATACTTGAAACCGTTGTAAACATATGCAACATCCAGATGAAACACTCACATCATATGTGTGAAAACATATGCAACATTTAGATAAACACACTTGCAATATACGTCGGAGAAAAACAGATGAAACATTGAGAATAGGAGCTTGCAACATACGTGCACAACCATTGCAACATGTGCTACATCCCGATATACTTTTGCAACATTCGTATGAAGCACTTGCAACAGACTGCTGAAACATTTGAAACACTTGAAATAAATGCTTGCAACATGCTGTTTCCGCACAACATCTCCTTGCTCCTTGGGAGAATGGATCCTCGTCGGTGTGTGGAGTTCTATCCTGGCTGTCGTGGGCTACACCGAGTGAGTTCCACCCTGGCCATGGCGAACTGGGTAGGCGGGCACAAGATGTGTGTGGGCGGGCTCCACATGGCCTGCCGTGAGCTGCATGCGGATGACCTCCACACCCAGCCGCAGTGAGCTGGGCAGGCGGAGCGGAGGTCTTCCTAGCCGCCGACCAGGCATCCGGGCCCCGTGGTGGAGGCGATAGCAGTCTCGCTCACCACGATTGGGCGGCGTAGCGCGGCCGGTGGAGCTCATGAGTACGCGGCTAGCGGCGGCGCTCAACGCTCGTGTGGATGTGGGCAGCGGTAGTGCTCATGCGGACGCGGGCAGATCTCATGTGTACGTGACCCAGGGGCTGGCAGTACGCGACCCAAGGGTGGTGGAGCCGATGCGAATGGGCTGTCTTTTCTTTTTTTATTTTTTTGGAGAAACCATGTATGTTGATGAGGGGTGTAGGCCTGTGGGCCAGTCTGCAGCCCAGCTAGCCACATCCGGACAGACCAACACGGGACAGATGCCCATGGTGGAGCATTAGCGTTTTTCTTAAACAAATATGTCACTCTACCTAATGAAAGGGACAATAATATAAAATTGCCAAGAAGAGCCTTCTGGGTCGTCTGGTTGAAAGCTAGGTATCCTAACCGACTAGATGACAATGGAAGTTGTGTCCGCTCTCAAATTTATGGATACTACTATTAGGTTGTTCCAAGACCATTTTATTTTCAATCCTCTGTTTTTTTTTGTTCGGCCATTGTTTTTGAATGTCAACAGGAGTATCTATCCCTTTAAGAAAGGGCCTGATACTGTCGTATAAACACGTGATTGTTCATGCCTATATATTTCATTGCTAGCCAGTAGCAACAATGCTGATTGCTGGCTGTCGTGGGCTATACTGTAAAGGAACGAAGAAATTGAAAATAATTTTCACCTAGAATTTTCTTACCCACCTGATATCTTAACCGTTGATGGCTTGATACCTTTTAATCTAAGGGTTCCTGTTAATTCGAGAGTGGCCCCGTAGTAAAATCTTACGTGTAAGATCTTACACATTAGGCTATGATTCTGGCCTCGATGTGTTTTTTTTCACCGACAACGGCGCTTACCAGGCCGCTGTACCCCGCCTTCCGACCCCGTGCTATCGGTTTCTTTTTCCCACCGTGGAACCGCCCGCTCACGTAGGCGCAAGGGGTCCCACTTTCTCGTACCTGCTCAGCGGTTGGCTTCTGCGGTAGGAGTGCGGAAGCGCCGTACCTCCTCGCCCTCGCCCTCGAAAATTGATCCGTGTGCGAGAGACGGGGAGGGCCGAGGACACGGTTCTCTCTCTCCTCCGGTTTCTGAATCCTCCGAAGTTCGCGTACCACGCCATCGATGAGCACCGAAGCCGGTCCCCGCCGTCGCCAATGGCGCAAATTACTCCTGGCTTCGGATCAACAAGTGAGATCCCTAGACGCCTACGTTGAATTGCAGATCGCTCAGTCGTTTCATGTTGGGTGGATCCATAGATCTCCGGGCTCGGCACCCTGTCTGCGTACTGCATCCCCATCAGGGCCGCCTTGCCACAGCGGCATCGGCTTCCCACCCGTCATCGAGGCCTTCCGCGCCAAATTCTGCTAGACCGACTGCTTCCTCTTCGATCGCCAGTACGTTCTTCTCCGGTTCTCCCCCTCCCTCTTGGCGTGCTCCTCATTCGTTCCAGATCTCCTACCTGCACGCACCAATCGGAAGGGGATTGCATGCCACAATCGGCTCATACTGCTATGGTTGGTCGACTGACCACATTATACAATCCAAAGATCGTGTTTCGGCATAGGGTAGTGGAATCCAAGAAAAGCTATCTAATTCCCAAACAAACATAAAGATCATGTTTTATGCCTTCTAAATTTAGTGGAACAAAAAATATTGAAAAAAATTAGATCTTGCTGGACATGTTCATGAAGGAAGGCAATTTCCACTCTTTCAGATTAAATTAGTGGACACAAACTATGATATAAAGTGAACAGAATCACACTAATTCTAAAGGCAATGATGGATGTTCTGAATTCTGATTAGACTGATTCATAAAGGAGGTGGACAAATGAAACACTATTTATGCCACCAAAAGGATCCTGGCAAATGGCAAGTTGGCTGTGCTATACCGCCTCATCGACCACCCAGTCTTGGTGATATCCTACCATCTAGCCTAGACGCTCAGTACCCTCGCTTCCTCTTTTGCTATAATGATACCTGTGTTTTTTTAACTAGATGAGGTTCGTGTGCGATGCAGGTCGAATAGAATGGGGTGACACATGCACAGTTAGTGGTTGACCTGCAGAGGATGCCGGGGCTCAGCAGCAAGTGACTCATGCTACAGATTGAAGTCTCGCAGCAAGTGAGTTGATTTGATTCTTGATGATGATGATTGCCACGATCAAGTGCTGACCGTTCGATGCTTGTCTACTGCAGGTTTTGTTGTCTACTTCGACATGATTTATGCTAGGTAACTAATAATCTGCTCATTGGCATCCAAAATTCGAGACATTATTTATCAATATGTTGATAATGCAACAGGTTATTTGTCTATTATTGTTGTTGAACTTTGTTAAATGCTATGTGTGGCCGGGGTTTCAAAGAATAATAAAAATCTACACACCAACTTCATGATTCCATCTGATCAAAACTCGGTATGTTTCTATGACTAGGAAACCAAAGTCTTAGTATGTCTTAGCAAGGTTGGAAAACATTATTTTACAAGGCAAAAGATCTACCCGAGCTGCCATTCGTGCTAGCATTCAGTTTTTGCCTGAAATAAAAAACTCGCCATGGAGCAATGATATACAATGGCTGCTACTGTGCTACATGGTAGCTGTGCTAATTTAACCAAATCTACCTTGTCATTCCGTGCTTTGATTAGTTTATTCTTCAGGAGAGGAAAAATTGATTACCGATTTTTGTCAGTTCAGCTGAAACTCCAATGCGGAAGTGAACCATAGAGGGCTTCCTTCTCTAATGTTGACTGTGTCTCATTCTTGGGATTTGCTATGTCTAGGATCAGATTGGGCCATGTGTTGAGGTATTTAGATGGGTTAATCTTTAGTTGTTTATTTTATTTGGTTCATTGTCATGAGCAAATGATATTGATAGGAAGAGCAGATGAGCAAGGTCGACGGGTGATGCATGCCTTCAGGCATCGCCTGCACAAGGAGATGCTCCTTGGGCAACAAAATTGCTGTGACGGCATGGGGATAAGCTGGTAAAGTTTGTTATTTAATTATTATGATCTAACGTAGTCAATGGAGTAGACTTTCAGATTAAAAACCGTAAAACAAATTACTTTATCTTTCCACTTTGCAGCTATTATACTCTGCACTTGCCATTTACTAACTCGCTTGTTATGTTTTATAGGAAAACACTACGATTGCAACGAATATAGGCTGTATTTTTTGTTGATATGAAAAGGCACCAGAATCCAAGATGGATTAGTTTCATCTATAGGGCAGTTTTGAAATATGCTTTCCAGGTCTTCAGGTTTGGCCTTGACACGATATGTATGCTTTATTCTGTAATTACTAATTTCCTGCGCCAAAAAAAATATGCAGGACAACAATCTTCCCCGCGAAGCTGTTTCGTCTACATCTCTTGGAATATAGATCAGAGGAGCCTATGCTAACAAAGATTTAGCCTGCTTACAAATTAAGTAATGTTTATATTTGGATGCATTGTTAGAAAAGCATGCTCACTTGTGACTGAATGGATATATTCCTGTAGTATAAATGATATATGTATGTTCCTTTTCATTAGTTGTTACCCAAAATGCTAAGTAGCAACATTGCTTTTAGTCAGCACACATTTTAGCTACAGAAATTAAATTTTAAATATTAACGATTTCATAAGAATAGAGGGGGGAGGTGGTGTTTTCCGCTGATCACCGCATCTAATATTGAACAGTGACCAAGAACTAATGTCAGTTTCAAAAAAAAAAAATAGGATGTCCAAATTCTGACAAGGCATGTGGTAACTTATTGTACTATATATGAAAATAAAAATCAAAGAAGTTTTTGTGACCTCTTGAAAACCCCTCGCTGAAGTTACTCTCAATACTATTTATTAGCTGAAAGTTATTTTTTAAAATTTTCAAAAATTATTTAATAAAATATGTAATTATTCTCTTGTGTATGAATTTTTCTAGACAAGTGTGTGTCGCAAGTGCATGCTCACTAGTTAATAAAAGTTCTTCAAGAATGACTTAAATTTAACTATTTTTGAACAAATTTTTTGAATAAGATGAGCGGTCAAACTTGTGATTAAAAAAGTCAAACAAAGTATAATTTGGAACGGAGGGAGTACTCATAACACAAACATTCCCCATATATTCTGTAATTTGGCGTGTTATTCAAGATTAAACAACCGGAATCTTAACAGCACCAAATTATATGTAACCAATGCACATAGAACTCAACGGCCAACATACATCGATCTGGCGGTCCGCCAATATATAATATATGATATTTTGTTTGTTGTATTGGCCGCTTTCTCTAGCTCGATTCTTGCATTGGGGAAGCCGCGGCATGCCAGCATGTCCGTGATTTCCAATAATAATCCTTTGCATATGCTTGCTGAGATCACAAATTTTGTCGCGTTGGTCGCGACGTTTTTGTGAGGTGTGCGAGGACGAAAATAGAGCATACACGAGCTATTTATCTGTAGCTGGCTACGAAATAGGAAATTCTGTAGCCAGGCCGTCCGACCGACCGAGCGGCACGGTGCTCTTGTTTCCACCAAACTAACTGAGCGGCCGGCTGACCTTCCGGCTTGGCTCAACCGTCTTTCGGCTTGGCTACCCCGACGTGGATGCGCTGCGCCCGTGCACGCGCACGACAGTCGACGGGCATTATTTAAGTGCAGCCAACCGAGCCGTGGCCCCGAAAGTTCCGCGTTGACTGCTCACATCCCGTCATGACCTTGATCTGGCCTGCTCCCTCCATCGCCATCCACAGTCCCAAATCATATGCCAGGCTGATTCCGCCGCCCGCGCCCCACGGCCGAGGAGGCCCTGACCCCCACGACGCGACCGGCGGCGGCCCCGCTCCCCCGTGAAGGCAACGCCGGCCTCGGAATGGGCCCCCCGCAACCCCGACCACACCGGCGGCTGATGCGTTGTGTGCCAGATGGTGGCAGCTGATGCAGATCGGCAGATGGTGGCTGGCGGCGGTGCCCCTTCTTCTCCGCAGACGGTAGCACGTGGCTGTGGTGGTGGTGCCTCCTCCATCCCGCCCCTCGGCGTCGGTGCGTCCCGCACCTCGCGATTGGCCCCCCGGCCGCGATGCGTCCTCCAGCAGCGGTGCCTTGCCTCGCGTGGACGGGGGACACGACACCAGCGCAACCTACCCCACACGAGCGGTATTCCCTGAGGGCGGCGTTGGGGATAGGGGTGGAGGCAGCGCGCTGCTAGTGCTGGCAGCGCGGAGCCTAAGGCCGCCGAGGAAGCAGCCTCGACGGTCGATCGGCATTGCTCCGAGCTTCCGACGGACAGTTGTGAAGAAAAATGTATGGAGCCTATCCAGGTGAGCCGCTCCATATTAGCACTAATCCCGTAATGAATTTATTTTGTTTTATTAGATCTTCTTTATTTGAACGAAGACCTTTGTTTCAGATCTGATGAGTAAAAATTGGGGATTGTCTACCTGTCATCCGGTTGTTTAATAGTGTGCCAACAACCGGATGTTGACAACACATGAAACAGCCGACGCGCAGCACATATGAATTCGTGTGTTTTAACAGCTTTCACCATACAAATTTTGGACCATCCGATTAAAATCTGACGTTCTGACTTTTTGTGCCAGTTGTACATGCTTTTCTCTGTTGTTCCGTGTTGTACGAGTCCATTTTAGCCTATATAAAAAATACATGACAAATGAAGTTGAAAAAATATAAAAAAAACAAATCATTTTAGCCTATCCAAAAAATACGTGACAAAGGAAAGTTGCAAAAATATATATAAACCAATCATTTTGGCCTACCCAAAAATACGTGGCCAATGAAGTTGCAAAATTATATAAAAAACAAAAAAAAAAATCCAAAAGGGTGCCAAAAAATAAAAAATAACAACAAACCACAACAATAACAAAAATCTACCAAATGAAGATCCATCAAGTCACACACACAAGAACAACCACACCATCAAGTTATATAAACAACAAACAAAACACAAAAAAAAAGAGTACCGAATGTACCGGCGCCTACTACAATTCATACACACACCACACACCCACACAACACACACATACACACACAAAAAAACACATACACATACACATACACCTACACATACACATACACACAAACACACACACACACATACACACACAAAAAAACACATACACATACACACATACACACACACATACACACAAAAAACACATACACATACACATACACATACACATACACATACACATACACATACACATACACACAAACACACACACAAAAACAACCACACACACAAAAAACACACACACATACACATACACCCGACACACACAACACACACACGAGTCAAATTAATTTTTTTAAATGACAAAAGAATAATAAAAATATTATGAAAAATGCCAACTACAGGCCAAATAATAAAAAAAACAAAATTCAACACACACATACACAACACACACATACACACACAAAAAAACACATACACATACACATACACATACACATACACATACACATACACATACACATACACATACACACAAACACACACACATACGCACACAAAAAAACACATACACATACACATACACACACATACACACAAAAAACACATACACATACACATACACATACACATACACATACACATACACATACACATACACACAAACACACACAAAAACAAGAAACAGATGGAGAAAGAAGGAAAGAAAGCTGACCATACCTACACAACAAGAAACACATGGAACACATGCAATCCTGAGGCACAACATTCTAAGCAGGAAGTCTGCAGTGCTTAACTCAGCAGCAGCCCAGAGACAAAGCACAATGGAATATCTAGCACAAGAGTACGACAGGTTGCAAATTGACATAAACACAATGATTGCAGAAGAATCATATGGGGCTCAAAATGATTACCAAGAAACAAGAGAAGAACCATGTTTGACAATGGAAGATACAAATCTTATCCTAACAGAATTGCAAGATCCCAATAGAGTGAAGAAGAAAGGTCGACCACCATTGCCAAAAAGATTAAAGACAATAGTTGAAGAGCTTCGCGAAAAGATGAAAAAGGCAGAAAAGAAAAAAAACAAGAAGAAACCAACGGAAACAGCAAGTATGTTTCTCATTCTTTTTTTTGAAATTTCAATTATTCAAATTAAAAGAATACTGATAGCAAAACTAATTTATAAAAATATGAAATTCAAACTTTCAGGTCCTCCAGGGAAGGCCAAAAAGAAAATGAAAAGAGGAGTGACAACAGAGAGCAATACTATTTGAATGACAAAAGGAAAAAAGGAACAAGAAAGGCAAATCAGAAAAATATAGCATCAAAATACTAATGTACTGAGCACAATATATTTAATATGTAACCGAAGGTCTTGTGTATCATGCTTAAGTATTACATATGGAACTACTTGATAATGTATCTATCAAGCTCTATCATGGGGAACAGTATGTTCATGATGGTTAACATTTAATAGAATCCTAACAAAAAGCCTGGCCATGCAGCTAGAAAAACTATAAATAGCTGGTTACTAAAAAAAACAAAAAACCATGCTCTATACGGGCGTCGCTATGCTTGAGATTTTACTTGCATCCTAATTCCGTGTGATTGGATTAATACCCTGTAAGAAAGAAAAATGAAAACAAAACCACAAAAAGATCATAATGTGTCCTTACATCAACCTAAAAAAACAAAAAAGCTAAGGAAAATAAGCATACCTCCTTGAAAAACCTGTAAACAAGTGACTTGTCCTCTTTGTTATTAGAGCTGAAAAACATATCATTGCCTAGTATGATTCTGATGTTAGGGATGTCGTCTTGAGAAAAACAGTCCCTAAGATCAATTAAATACTCATACAACTCCATAAACTTGATAGCAAAAAATCCACAATCATCACTGCAAAATAAAATCCATAAATTATTGAAAACCAAACAGATCAATAAATACTTTGCAGTGAGAAAAACAGTATGAAATAAAAATAGTAACTAGAGATAGGAGGATACAAAAAGATAATTATGTGTTTGATTGCTTAGGCACTGGAGGGTAATATGTCCTGAAGTTGGATAGATCGATTTGAACTTCGGCATAAAGAGTCCAAACAAAACGGAAAGCTTTAATCTGTTTTCACGTAAAAGATATTAAGAATAGTGAAATAAAAACAAAAATATGGTCTTAAATGTCTGATACAGTAATAAGATAGATGGCAGAATGATCACATACAAGCCTATCTCTGACTTTTTTTTGGTACGGAGATGATTCACTGAAGATTGAATCCATAAACACGAATAGCTTGTTCTTCAAATCAACAGTAAACACAAACCAGTGAGAAGAACACCAAAACAGGGAAAAATAACTGCAAAAAAAACAAGAAAAAATAAAGTTAGGAATATCAAGAATACTGAAAAACTAATAAAGTAGAAAACCATGATATTAGAAAAAAGAACCTTTTCTGCTAAATGTAGTTGAAGAGCAGAGTTAGCGCCGAGGAAGGAGAACCTCACATTACCAACATCAACCTGACTGTTGTAAGACAACAAAGAATTCTGCAAAAACACAAAGAGGGCAAACTGAGAACCTCAAAACAGATATGCTCTCATGCAGTTTTGGAAAACAAAAAAATGCACAAAAAAGAGGGAAGACGTGCTATCTTTATATCCCAACTTTAGGATAGAAATAATGCTTCTTGGAAATTCTTGGGTGACAATCTTCAAAAAACTTTCGGCAATAGCCAGCAACAAAAAATTGGTCACAGTGACCATGAGGTTCAATGGACTGTCCAAGGGAATCAAAACCAACACTAGTCTTGTGAAACTGTACAGCAACATGACTGCCAAAAAAAACTTTACATCAATCAATAAATTCAAAAATAATAGAAAATTACATAAAAACAAATCCACATACCATTTCCATTTACCGTGGCCAAGTGCACAGAAAATGTTGTAGAATCGCCTTGATTCATCAGTAACAGGAAAACGATTTGAATGGCGCCCAAAATTGTTTGTCATACAAGCTACATCAATATTTGACTTCGTTGGCACAACTCTTGGACCTTGGCAGTTCAGAAACTTTGCATTGTACAATTTATCAATGGCAACAGATAACCGAGCACGCTTATCAGGGAGCTTTGCTTGACCAACACATTCATCTTCAGGCATCCTAGGCTGTCTGCCGTCCTCGTGAACAGAGATAGCCTTGTTACGAGCCGGGCTGCCTGGGGCAGCAAGCGTGGATGGTACAACCTTCGTGATGAAAACATCACCATCACCAGTATGGCAAGTTTCTGGTTGGCCAGGATCACTGATTATGGAGGCTGCATATACAAATGAAGGCACAAAACCTTATTCAGTGTTGAGCCTTAATCTTTACACTAAACATCACATAAAAAGGAAGAACAATATCTGAGAAGATGGAGAGATGCACACCAGGGTGATCATACTCTTTATCGTCTACATCAATTATAACTTCTGGCTCAAACAACTTTATTCGTGGTCCACTTTTAAACTTGTCTGTCTCAGCGAAAGACACCCTCTTTTTCATAATAGGGAGCACAGGCGCTGCGTTTCAAAAAAATACAAGAAGAAAAGTAAGTCAAAAAACAAAAGGTATAAAATAATTAAAAAATCATGGAAAACTTAAAAAAACAAAAAATATGAAAAGAAAACTATCCTTGTTACCTATTCACTTTAATTCACTTAATTCATCATGCATGTGTTTCCTTGTTAAGGATGCCTTAGTGTTGATCTTGTTCCTTGAATCCTATGGATATAGCATTGGGTAGTTTGCTAGTGCTCACATAAACAATGATCTTGTAATTTGATTAATGATATATGCAATAATACTAAAAGATGATTTTTAGCAACAAGGAACAAGAGGGCTAGAGTTTTCTCTAGATTCCTCTACATAAGGACTTATCTGTAAGCGAACATCCGGGACTTACAATACAACTATGAGGGCTATATGGCTCTGGCTTTAGTCATATAAGAGGACATTTTCTAGCTTGTTAGTGGTTACCTTTATGGCGCAAGAGGGGTGTGTTCCGGGTTAGGTGTAGTGCGGCCTCTGTCCCTATGTGTATAGGCTGCGTGTCATTGTGCCATACGGAAGGGGGGCTCTACATTTGCAGGCCACGAAACCTAGCGGCCCTAACTTGTTAGACGAACCTTGGAAAGACTTCATAGTGAAACTTATCTGTCCAATGGGGAGTCATGACCTTGGACTTTTGGGGATCACGACTCATAGTGAAAGTGTACAACCTCTGCAGAGTGTAAAACTGGTATATCAGCCGTGCTCACGGTCACGAGCGGCCTTGGACCCTTATGGAATAGAGATCACTATTAATTTACTTATTCTTGCTATTCATTATTCTCTTTACATGATCATATATTTATTAAGGGAATAATACCTACTTGTTGCTACTCAATTGCTTAAAACATGGTCAACTAAAAGCTACATGCAGTTAAACCAGTGTCTACCCTATTTGAGCTTCATGAACCCCATGTTATATTTGTTGAGTACTTTTGTGCTCACCCTTGCATTCCCACACCCCAGGATGGACTTCCGAATGTGCAAATAGTGACTACTACTTCTACCTCCCTGAAGAATACTAGACTTGTGGTCAACCAGTTGACGTGCCTGTGATATGGAGCTAGCTACCACAAGAATTATTTAATGTTTCCGCTTAGTTACGTGAAGACTCTGTGATATTATTCGTTATGTAATAAACATTTGTGATGATACTATTTATATTTGTCATCTTATGTGTGATTGATCTCTGGGCGCACGTAAGATTATGCACTCCATTTGTTCCTTGAAAATGGGTGTGACAATCTTATATTTAATATACCAAGAAATCACATCAGATCATAATATATATCAATACCCTCTAATATATATCAATATTCCCCTTCTTTTATCTATGCAAAACAAAAAATAATAGTAATTAATCCTATAAATCTATGCGGTTGCTCAAGAATTAACTATTCTTCTTAATCAACGATTTCTTATATAGAGAGAACGGCCCTCAGAAATTGCAAATACTAATTTGTTAAGAATTAATCGAATTGAAGTCATAGTGTCATCGTTGGCAGGAATCAATATATTCGCAAGATCTGGGTCACAATTTGTATCAACTAAAGAAATAGTAGGAATCCCCAAAATGGCACATTCCCGAAGAGCTATATACTCTTTTTGCTGATCAAGGACGATCACAATGTCAGGCAACCTCGTCATATATTTGATCCCGCCGAGATATCTTTGCAAGGTAGATAATTTTCTCTTTAAGATTGCCGCATCTCTTTTTGGGAGATGGTGGAATTTTCCCATTTTTTCTTCTGCTCTTAAGTCTCTAAATTGAGAAAGTCTAGTTTTGGTAATCGACCAATTCGTTAACATACCGCTGAACCACTTTTTATTAACAACGTCATGGCATTAGCCCTGCTAGCCTGCTACTCTCCGGCCGCTGGCCCTGCAGTGCTGCACTGGAGACATTAGCCGTGAGGTTTGTTCAACTCTTGCATCGCTGCATCGGAGAGGGGCATCAGGTTTGATTAATTCTTGTGACTTTTCTGACACACCAGCACGCACGTGTCTTAAAAAATCTTTTATAATAGAAGAACAATAATCAAAATTATAAATCCAATTATTTGTTGGATGGGTGCTTGTTGTACTGTGGCGTTCGATGAAGGTCCTGTAGTTGTTTCTTGTTCTACCTTCGGTGATGAAGCTGCTGCTGTTGTTCCTAGTTCTAGTTCTCATATTGGTGCCACCTTGTGAGAAACCTTATTAGCTCTTAGTGGACCATGGTTCATATCCTTGTCGCATAGTGAAGGTGATGAGGTCGAATTCTCTCTTGCCTCAACTTCACTGGGAAATAAGAGCTGAATGGTGTTCCCGATCTTTAGTTGCTGCCTAGTGGCAACCATTTAGTCAAAGACTTTAGAGTTTATTGATCAAACACATGTTTTGTCGAGATTGTACAGCTTTGAAGAAAGACTTGCCTGATTAATTGCCTGCATTTTTTGGACACCGTTTTCCACACTTGGCTGCAGCATGTCTTAAGCATTTCATGTAGAAGTTGTTTAAAATAGTAGCAGTAATATGAGTTTCAGGAAAGTTTGCAGAGCAATGATGAAACTGATTTAAAATATTCAATAACATAATTACATCAAAGAATGTTCAATTCAAAAAAGTTCACACCGGTATACTGAGCAGAATTTTAGGTTGGTGGACAATGTACAAATAACCACCACTCGGTTGAGAGTGAGATAAGGTTAATTTGAAATGATAAACCTCAGGATTAAAAAACCCTCTTTAGTACAATAATAATTTATTTCTACTCCAGCCTATCAATATTTGTGAACTGAACACCATATTTGCTGTGAATGTATGCTAGTCAGCAAGAATGTACACTTCGAATAGTTGGAGCAATCGTCTTTTATCATTCCTTAGCAGAATAGCATGCAGAAAGAAAAATGAACTAAATATGTTGAGAAAGCAACTAAACTGGACTATATAGTGATTCTTGCTATGTTCCCTGCTGGATGCAAACTTTCTAAATTCAAGTAACCTTTTTTACTTGAAGCACAGTAGTCAAAGTAGTGTAGAAAATAATAGTACTCCAGTATTGAATATATAAATAAAATCAGGAAAGAAAAAGGAATTGGAAATGCGCTAGAACTGCACAAGTACATTGTAAACAAGCTTTTGTGGTCCATTTGCCTGGGGATAATTATCAGGCTTCTCTGACACTAACCAATAAAATTTTACCAAAATGGCAAAATCAAGGATCATTTGTTAAACTGCACTTTCGCTAGAAGTGCACAAGTACATTGCAAACAAGTTTTTGTGGTCCATTTGCCTGGGGATAATTAGCAGCCTTCTACGACACTAACCAACAAAATTTTACCAAAATGGCAAAATCAAGGATCATTTGTTAAACTGCACTTTCGCTAGAAGTGCACAAGTACATTGCAAACAAGCTTTTGTGGTCCATTTGCCTGGGGATAATTAGCAGCCTTCTACGACACTAACCAACAAAATTTTACCAAAATCCGGCATCATTAAACTGCACTTTCGATAGGAAATCAGCATAGAAAATGAATTATGCAGGTCACGGGAAGCAACTGACATCCTATGTTTGCACACGGTACTAACAAAATGAGCCATAGAAAGTTTTCAATTTCTTCTCTTTTGCATACAGATTTTCAGAATACAAGCAACTACTTCTCCAAAAACACAACTACAAACTACTTGTGCCCACAAGGCATGGTGCTCGGCTCAAAGCAGATGTTCAGGCAAAACTGCAGAATATGCAACTCCCAAATCAATCACCAATACCATCTACTATGAAATCACAAATGTAACTGGTATACAAAGGAAGCACCCCTACCGCATAAGAGATTTCCTCCCGGAGGTGATCCATACACGGCAACCTTCTCGCCAAATCCAGACGCCTCCTAGCTTGTCGCCCACAACGACAACCTTGTCGATCTTCCTCCTTTTGGCGCCCTTTGCTTCCGATTTGCCATCTAGGGGATTTCCGAATCAACGCCAGATAGAGAACGCCCAAGAAGATTGTACTCCTACTACGAATTTACTCGAGAAAATCAAATCAACCTAAGGAACATACCTGCCGCAGTGTCTGCGAGAAGGCAGCATTCAGACGAACAGGGTCATGAACCAACCAGGAAAAGGAAAAGAACGGATCGAGGAACTCGGGCGAGTTTGCAAAATCAGAGGCTCGCGAGTCCACAGGGAATCATCCCATCATCAACCGTGCGATGACCATGGCAGACATGCCTTGGCCACCGCGCAAGCCAAAGCCACCGATGTCGCGGCTCACCGTGGCATGCTCTCGTTGCTTGACCCGCATGTTCTGGCCGTCTCCTCCCCGTGGTGCGGCGTCGCCACCCAGGAAGTTGTCATCGACCGCACCCTCCACCTCCGCGCGCTCCTATTCCTTCCTACAGAGAATAGCACGGTGGCGTCCCTGCCCTTCGACTTGGCCTGCCAACGCATCGCTCTCACGCCTCCGCGGTCGTGCTCTCTCTGTGGATCGCGGGCAGGGAGCGAGCGCACAGCGAGGAAGCGCGGCGGTTGGGTACGTGATGAGGGGGCGGTTTCTTTTTCTACAGTGGCAGAAACAGCTATGTACGGGCGGGTATACCGTGGGGACGGTGAAAAAAAACGTGAACAAGGAGTCATCCGCAACACAAAACATGCATGTTTCATATGTTCCTACTGTCCTTCTGTCGTGGGTCCACCCGTCAACCTGCGGTTCTTCTCTCGTGGGTCCACCTGTCAATCTAAGGTGGGTAGGAAGTTTTCTGGTGACAGATAATTTTCAATTCCTTCACTCCTTTATGGTACAGATGTGTACATGCCACCACCCATTAGAGTCTGTGGCCAACCATAGCTTCAATTTGGGATGTTGAATTTATTTCTCTACAGCTGGTATTTTCAACGTTGAGGTGTAACTGCCTCAGTAATTTGCTTGAACCTGCTTTAACAATTTCAGTGCAGATAAAAACAGTAGCTGTGGGGCGGGGGCCAATGGGCTTGTGCTATATACTGTATATAGCTGACCCCGTACAGCCACAATAAAAAGGTCATTTATTCCTATCAGATTCCTGATAGTTGCTTGCTATCATGAGCGTTCATATAACCTCTCTCACAATAGATAACGTACGCTGTATATGTTTGCATCTATGAACTAGCTAGCTATATATCTCCGTCCACCACAAGCCCGGTGATACAAGGCAGTCACTATTCTACTTGCCTCTCCATTTTTAGGATCCTATTACCCTCTCTCTCATTCTTTCCCCTGTGAGGTCGCTGCCCTTTGACACTAATAGTCTGTTGAAGAATGCAGTGTGAGCATGGGTAGCATCCCTGGAGCACGAGTTCAGGTGAACAGAAATGGGTGGCACCGAGAAAAGAATGCTAGAAATGAGAATACACCAAATCCCTGAGAGTGACTGTAATGGGAATACATAAATTATGGCTGGAAGTCAAATTCTGAAAGGATGAGGTTGGAAAGTCCAGTTCAGTCAAGATTTGCAACTTAGGGTTTGGAGTGTGCTATAGTGGTCCTAGAGCTTTATATGATCTCTGAAAATGGACCCATTTTCAGAGGCAGACTTCACAAGAGGCTGGCCACTGTTCAATGACCCATGCACATGGTGGGAGACTATGACTGGCTGTCTTTGCAAAGTTCGGCTACAACTTCTCCAATCGTACTGAGGCCTAGTATTTCTTGTTTTTTGGCTGCGCTTGCTATGTGGGCTGAACCTAGCTTTTGTTTCTTCTTGCATGTATAAGCCTTATAGCTTTGGTTTGTACTGTGACTATTAGCTGTTTATCATCCCCGGATGGTGAGGCTGGAACATTGTTCCATTATCTAGAAAAATAAGAGGTTGGCCACTGTTAATTAATTCTATGAAAAGGTCATTTATCAAAAATATTTTCGTAAATGAAGTGATCTCCTCTAAAAATTACTATGAGATAGTGTCAATTTTTTACGACCACTGTAAATAAAAGGACTAATCTCCTAAAATCAAATTTGTAGTATTGTTTAAAACAGTTTCATACTTTTCTACATATATTGCCTCCATCCATCGTGTCATTGCACTTTTCCATCTTGTCATATATATTATTATTAATTGTTTTGCATATATTATTGTGGGCCCTGTACATATTTGATTCTCTACCAATAATTCTTTCGAGTTAACAAATTTAAGTGTTTTGACTTTATTGTTTCGCAAATTTCCTTCCCAAAGTGCTGGCAGGTATGGCCCAGGTCTAGGCGTGCTCATCCTGACTTCTGAGTCATCTTGTGACTATATATACTACAGAACAAGTTTGAAACCTGTGCTGTGACCACAGCTCTATATATGCCTTCCATCTGTCTCTTCTTAATTATTGTGTTCTGCTGAGATCGAAGCAAAACCTCACTTCTTCTACACCATTGCATGTATGGATCAGAGAGAGGAAGGTCAAGGCACCAAAGCACTGTGAAGGCTCACTTCTTTGAAACACTTGTTCGGGACCAAAATTGACACTAGCCGAGCATAGAAAGGAGTGAATGGTTGCCATGATTCGTCTGAGCCTGAGAAGCATAAAAATGAGTGCACTCTCTTCTTCCAGGTGCTCCCATATCTATGCATTCTGAACTGGTGACCACAATTCTTCGCAGGCCTCGACCTCTGTCTTCTATGTATCCACTCTCCCAGCTCTGCTGCTCATGATTTTACCACATGCTGCCACCACATGGTCGTCTCATGTAAATGGGTGGCACCTACCTAATACATTGCAGCTTTGTTATAAAAAATAAAAAATAAAACAGAGCAGCAGGTTGAAGATAATGACAAAGATCTTATGTATGTTATAATAATAAAGACAGCAAAATAGTTCCAGTACAAGTGAGATGGTAAAACTTTTCTGTGCGTTCTATATATTGTCTGCTCCCGTCACACCACAGCACAACTGTCCATCTGTTCAAATAAATTATCATATTTATATTTTGCTTATATGGATGGCCACACGTTTTCTATCATTAATATTGGATTGTCCCATATCTACACAATCTGCTGCCAGGTCTGCCAGAGCTGATTCTGGCCTCCCTCCCTTTACTATTCCACCAAATACAGTGAATGAAGCAGGGCCTTGGCACATGCTAACCACCGTACCACAGACTAGTCCCCAACCAAATATGCCATTGCATGAGGAGCATAAAACGGTGCCCCCCTTGCTCTTCCACCTCTCTCAGTTTCCACTCTATGCATCTCAAACAAGTGACCACAACAGACTCTCTCTGTGGTCTGCATCTCTCCAAGCTGGGACTGATGACTTCGTCACCAGCCTCGACCTTAGTCGCCTTATGTGAATGGGTGGCATCGAGAAAAAAGAGTTCGCTTGTCACACCCCAAAATTTTCTAATTTTGGGTTGTGCTTGGAAAACACTAAATAAAATAAATGATTTCAATATTTGAATAAATTTATTAGATAAGTTAAGTTGTTGCTAATTTAAATATAGAAAATTGTGGTTTTAAACTTTCTCATATTAATTTGATAATGTGGTGTTTGTGTGATGCTTGTCTTTGGTGTTGGTGAGTGCTATTATTTTCAAAATACCATAGGACGACGTTTACTTCTCATCGGAAAACTTTTTGGTATTTTCTGGATTTAAAATTTCAATTTCCGTGAGCTTAATCTTTTTCCTTGATCTCTTCATCAATCTTTTCATGAGCCCAAACCTATTTAGTTGAGTTCCTTATCTCTCCAAGAGTCTTCAGGATTTTTCCCATGATTTTTCTGAGCTCCGGGCTATTTTTCGTGGCTTAAAAAGAAATTCTGGATATTCTGTAATTATTTTAATCCCGAAATCAATTAATTCTAAAAATAATAAAATATCTCATGTTTCCAAAAGTTTCCAAACCCTACAACTATATATATGCCGGCGTAGCCCTCGACGCCCTAGTCTCAGAAGTACAACCCTTATCGCGAGCCGCCGCTCGTATCTCCCTCCACCCCTCGCCGAAGTTCTTCATCTACAGCTTGCGTTCCGGCGAACTTCCGGCGATGGTTCGGCAAGCTTTTCCGGCCACCTCGGACATCTCCGGCGAATTCCTCTTCCACTCCGAGGTTCGTCTCGTCGTCCTCTTCACCGGCACATCTTTATTTTCGCGAATCCATCATCCGTTCGTCGTTTCCCTAACCTTCCTCCTCTTTTCCGGTGACAAGCACCATGGCCGGCCATCTTCATTGTCTTTTCCGGCCAACTCGCAACCGTACGTCGCTACCCGGAGGGGCCTCATCCGCAGGAACCTTCCGCGCGACCCTGGAGCCTCGCGCCGCCCTGCTCACGCTCGGCCCCTGTCCTCGAACGGGAGCAGTCGGTGCTGCTCGGCCATGGCAGGCCATCGCCGCCTCCGCGCGTCGTGCAGGCTAGCCACTAGGCGTCCTGCCCTGCGCCGCTGCGACCTAGGCGCCGCGCCACGCACCTGGCCGGCCAAGCCTCGGCCATGTCCTCCATCCGGCGCAAGAGCAGCAGCCGGCCGTCTCCACGGCCATGACGTTCGTACATGCCAAACAAAGAAGATGACGATATTTACAAAACTGCCACTCATCTTTTAATGCGCGCCGTTTATTCGTTTTAAGTCCGATTCGAGTCGTTCCGATTGCATTAGGTTCGTGTAATCGAGCTCTACGCGATAGTACCAAAGTTTTTATAGCACATGTTTTTTTCTATATATCACTAAATATTATATTGATTAATATGTTTGTACCAGTTTTATAATTAAAAGCAACCTAGGGTTATAATTTTGCTCTTGATGTGTTGCGACCATGTCAACATGAACTACATGTTAGGAATGATGTTTAATCTGTTACATGTTTATGAAATTAATCCTATTAATTTGACTAATGATTACGCAAGTTTGTCTCTAAATGGAAATAACATAGGATAATCTCGATCTTTTTATAATTACTTAAATATGTATTTGTTAATTTGTCTAGTTTAAACATGATAAATATAAAGTTGTAATACATGCAATTTTATTAATATTTATACAATGCCTTTTTAATTAAAAGTAATTTAGGTTTTATATCTGGTCTTTTATAAACAAATGTTAACTCGATCGATAGCAATTTGAATATTCTTTACTAGTCATAACTTGGTTAGTACCGAAATTAATGTATCTTTATTAATTATAATTCGTTTCTATAAATCTAAAACTAGTCTAGATGCTCACTTGTTTACTTTCTTTTTATAAAAGAAATGTGTTTGCTTATATGTTTATGAATAATATATGGCTAGATTTAACTTGTTATATTAATAATATAGGTTTATCGCGTAGGTCCTTTGTAATTAAGCATGAAGGATGTATCTAATAGCAACTTGAATATGTTTTAAATTATGATTTGCTTAGCTCAAGCATGATATATATCATAAACTCGTCTTAGTGTTCACTAGGTACATTGTTTAGCAAGTTAAAGTTTAACTAGCATGATGTCAAATTTGTATGAATAAATGTGATCTGCTTCAACATGTATCGTGTACCAATTGAATAGATGTTCTCACCTGTTCTTTTATTTTGATAAGTTAAAGTTTGCTTTGATTGAATGATATATGCATGTTAATATTTAAAATATGATTAGTTTAATTGGACTCTTCTAAAATAAAAAGATATGATAATGACTAATCTGAATTGTAGTTCTCATTATTTTATTTAACTAAAATATCCTTTAACTGATTGTTTTCTTTTATAGTATAGAACTCCCGATAGTCGTTTCTTTTTAACGATAGTTTTGTTATTGGCGTGACCCTAGTAGTTAGCTTTCTTTTAGTACGTTGTTTTCTTTTGTGTGGTGTATTGTTCTTAGTTGTTCCTATTTGTTTGCTTGTATGCCTGTTAGTGTGCTGGGTTGTTATGATCTACGAGTAGAAGAAAAGGCTATCCGTGAGCGCCGAAGATCCGAAGATGAAGACCAGAAGCTGAGTGCCAGAAGTTGCAAATGAAAGATTAAGTTGAGTTTTTCAGAGCAAGTTGCTTTGGGCATAAAGCAAGTTCTAAGGCAAGTATAGCATGGGATTATCCTTGTTGTCCTATTCACAATAAGCAAATAATATCATTATGCATATGTTTCCTTGTTAAGGATGACTTAGTGTTGATCTTATTCCTTGATACCTATTATATTGCATGGATTAGTATTGCTAGTGCTTAACATGAACTATGATCATGTAATTTGACTAATGGAATATGCAATAAACAATAAAAGATGATTTTTATTACTGTTAAAGGGTACTAGAGCATGGGGTTACTTTGGTGCTCTCGTTACTCTCCATAAGGACTTATCTGTAAGCGAAAATCCGGGACTTACAGTACAACTATGAGGGCTAAAATGGCTCTGGCTTTAGTCATATAGAAGGACCTTTTCTAGCTTGTTAGAGGTATTCCTTTATGGCGTAAGAATGGCTTGACGAATCGGGTATAGTGCGGCCTCTGTCCTCATGTGTATAGGCTGCGTGTTATTGTGCCATTTGGAAGGGGGGCTCTACATCTGTTTGCCGAGTGAAATCTAATGGCCCTAACTTGTTAGACGAACCTTTGAAAGACTTCATAGTGAACCCTGCCGACCTTCCTTGGTAGTGGGTCAAGAGGCTGATCACCTCGGGCGAAAGGGTAAATCACGACTCACAGTGAAAGTGTACAACCTCTGCAGAGTGTAAAACTGTTATAACAGCCGTGCTCACGGTCACGAGTGGCCTTGGACCCTTATGGAATAGTGGATCATTAATAATGGATATGTTTTTGCTATTCGTTAATCATTTCACATGGATCATATGTTTACTGTTACATTGAGACACTTTGATATTATTGATATACTGAAATAATGCTAATTAAAAGTTACATGCTGATAAA
The DNA here is from genome assembly GCA_038087645.1 of Saccharum hybrid cultivar R570. NCBI lineage: Eukaryota > Viridiplantae > Streptophyta > Magnoliopsida > Poales > Poaceae > Saccharum > Saccharum hybrid cultivar. Next base: position 1,136,166 of record JAQSUU010000664.1, on the reverse strand, counting down.
CCTATGTTATGCCTTTGAGCCTCATGAACCCCATGTTATATTTGTTGAGTTCGACATGGACTCACTCTTGATATTTCCACCACACTCCAGTGTGTTGAAAGGTGCTGCTTAGAAGAAGGATGAAAGTGTAGTGGAGTTTTCAGAAGTCTTTTCAGAAGTGTTTGGCATATGGAACCCCCAGTCAGCCGTCCCTGTGATGTTGGAGCCTGAAGAAAAGATTAGTGACCGTTCCGCGACACTCTGATAGTTGTAAGTGTTAATATAGTATGTTTTCCGCTTTATATAAACATTGTTTTGATACTTTTTCATTCTGACATATGTGTGGACTTCCTGGGCACACATATGATTAGCCTGGTTTTGTTCTTTAGAAAACCGGGTGTGACAGAGTGGTATCAGAGCGGTGTTGACTGTAGGACGTATGCCAAGTAGCTCTGGACATATTCTAAAACTCATTTTACTATAAAACTATTTTGTCATCCCTTGACTCATTGATTTTGACTATTTTCTCTTCCTTGTCTTGTTGTATCCCTTCCTTGGTAGCTTCCTTTGAGCTATTATTTCTTACTCTCTTAGTTTTTGATTTGTGTTGTTTTTACCAAAAGGTTTCTGATCTTATCTTGTTCTAAAGTTCGATGGCTTTTCATCATCTATAATGTACCATTTAGGATGACCACCATTGTTGAAAAAGCACATGTAGTACCGATGATGTGATGTGTGCTTGTTGTGCTTGATGTGTTGCTTGTGTGTTATCCTTGTTCTCATGTTTCAAAGGTGGCTCGAAAGGTATAAGTCTTGAGGAGTAGCTCGATCCATGTTAAGTGGGGTAGTGTCATCTTCTATCCTACTTATCTTTCAATCGATCCTAAATCTTGCCATTTTTCTCTAACATTGTCCTTGCCTACCATTGGTTGTCATGTTGCCTTCAGTGACATCGTCAGGTGGAACAAGATCTTTGTTAAGTGGGGTAGCGTCCGCCACCATCATCAATCTCAAGTCACGAGACAAGAAGATCCAGAGACCAATCGCTATCATAATATCATCTTTTGCTAGTCCTTGCCTCTTAACCAGTCTCACCTTCTTGCCATCAATATTTACTTTTTCTTATCAACATTTGATAACTTTTGACCCTTGTCCATACGTCTTATAAATCCTAATTCAAGGACCTACAAAGACTTGAAGATCAACTTATCCTTCTCGCTGGTCTCCCTAAATGGTAAAATGGAAGACTAGTCTTTACCTTTCTTCAACTAATGCTAGTCTGTCACTTTTTCGTGATGTCTCATAAATTTTGAATCGAGGAGTTGTGAGTACCATAAGATCTATCTTTATCTTTTGCTAATCTCCACCCTTGTTTTTACACCTTATAAAGTGAAGACTCGATGATCAACCTTGATATATCTTTTCAATCTTCTTTGATCTTCCTTTTCGCCTATGTTGACATTCAATCCTTTGACCCTCGGTCATTAGCTCGAATCAATCTTAACGATCAATCCAATGTTCTCTTGTCAACCATTGATAATCCTTGACGCTTATATCAGAACTTGTCAAAAGTTTCAAAACAATCTTATTGGTCTGCTTTATCTTTCTCCCTAGTCTCTCCGAATCTCGGGACGAGATTCCTGTTAAGTGGGGTAGAATTGTCACACCCCAAAATTTTCTAATTTTGGGTTGTGCTTGGAAAACACTAAATAAAATAAATGATTTCAATATTTGAATAAATTTATTAGATAAGTTAAGTTGTTGCTAATTTAAATATAGAAAATTGTGGTTTTAAACTTTCTCATATTAATTTGATAATGTGGTGTTTGTGTGATGCTTGTCTTTGGTGTTGGTGAGTGCTATTATTTTCAAAATACCATAGGACGACGTTTACTTCTCATCGGAAAACTTTTTGGTATTTTCTGGATTTAAAATTTCAATTTCCGTGAGCTTAATCTTTTTCCTTGATCTCTTCATCAATCTTTTCATGAGCCCAAACCTATTTAGTTGAGTTCCTTATCTCTCCAAGAGTCTTCAGGATTTTTCCCATGATTTTTCTGAGCTCCGGGCTATTTTTCGTGGCTTAAAAAGAAATTCTGGATATTCTGTAATTATTTTAATCCCGAAATCAATTAATTCTAAAAATAATAAAATATCTCATGTTTCCAAAAGTTTCCAAACCCTACAACTATATATATGCCGGCGTAGCCCTCGACGCCCTAGTCTCAGAAGTACAACCCTTATCGCGAGCCGCCGCTCGTATCTCCCTCCACCCCTCGCCGAAGTTCTTCATCTACAGCTTGCGTTCCGGCGAACTTCCGGCGATGGTTCGGCAAGCTTTTCCGGCCACCTCGGACATCTCCGGCGAATTCCTCTTCCACTCCGAGGTTCGTCTCGTCGTCCTCTTCACCGGCACATCTTTATTTTCGCGAATCCATCATCCGTTCGTCGTTTCCCTAACCTTCCTCCTCTTTTCCGGTGACAAGCACCATGGCCGGCCATCTTCATTGTCTTTTCCGGCCAACTCGCAACCGTACGTCGCTACCCGGAGGGGCCTCATCCGCAGGAACCTTCCGCGCGACCCTGGAGCCTCGCGCCGCCCTGCTCACGCTCGGCCCCTGTCCTCGAACGGGAGCAGTCGGTGCTGCTCGGCCATGGCAGGCCATCGCCGCCTCCGCGCGTCGTGCAGGCTAGCCACTAGGCGTCCTGCCCTGCGCCGCTGCGACCTAGGCGCCGCGCCACGCACCTGGCCGGCCAAGCCTCGGCCATGTCCTCCATCCGGCGCAAGAGCAGCAGCCGGCCGTCTCCACGGCCATGACGTTCGTACATGCCAAACAAAGAAGATGACGATATTTACAAAACTGCCACTCATCTTTTAATGCGCGCCGTTTATTCGTTTTAAGTCCGATTCGAGTCGTTCCGATTGCATTAGGTTCGTGTAATCGAGCTCTACACGATAGTACCAAAGTTTTTATAGCACATGTTTTTTTCTATATATCACTAAATATTATATTGATTAATATGTTTGTACCAGTTTTATAATTAAAAGCAACCTAGGGTTATAATTTTGCTCTTGATGTGTTGCGACCATGTCAACATGAACTACATGTTAGGAATGATGTTTAATCTGTTACATGTTTATGAAATTAATCCTATTAATTTGACTAATGATTACGCAAGTTTGTCTCTAAATGGAAATAACATAGGATAATCTCGATCTTTTTATAATTACTTAAATATGTATTTGTTAATTTGTCTAGTTTAAACATGATAAATATAAAGTTGTAATACATGCAATTTTATTAATATTTATACAATGCCTTTTTAATTAAAAGTAATTTAGGTTTTATATCTGGTCTTTTATAAACAAATGTTAACTCGATCGATAGCAATTTGAATATTCTTTACTAGTCATAACTTGGTTAGTACCGAAATTAATGTATCTTTATTAATTATAATTTGTTTCTATAAATCTAAAACTAGTCTAGATGCTCACTTGTTTACTTTCTTTTCATAAAAGAAATGTGTTTGCTTATATGTTTATGAATTATATATGGCTAGATTTAACTTGTTATATTAATAATATAGGTTTATCGCGTAGGTCCTTTGTAATTAAGCATGAAGGATGTATCTAATAGCAACTTGAATATGTTTTAAATTATGATTTGCTTAGCTCAAGCATGATATATATCATAAACTCGTCTTAGTGTTCACTGGGTACATTGTTTAGCAAGTTAAAGTTTAACTAGCATGATGTCAAATTTGTATGAATAAATGTGATCTGCTTCAACATGTATCGTGTACCAATTGAATAGATGTTCTCACCTGTTCTTTTATTTTGATAAGTTAAAGTTTGCTTTGATTGAATGATATATGCATGTTAATATTTAAAATATGATTAGTTTAATTCGACTCTTCTAAAATAAAAAGATATGATAATGACTAATCTGAATTGTAGTTCTCATTATTTTATTTAACTAAAATATCCTTTAACTGATTGTTTTCTTTTATAGTATAGAACTCCCGATAGTCGTTTCTTTTTAACGATAGTTTTGTTATTGGCGTGACCCTAGTAGTTAGCTCTCTTTTAGTACGTTGTTTTCTTTTGTGTGGTGTATTGTTCTTAGTTGTTCCTATTTGTTTGCTTGTATGCCTGTTAGTGTGCTGGGTTGTTATGATCTACGAGTAGAAGAAAAGGCTATTTGTGAGCGCCGAAGATCCGAAGATGAAGACCAGAAGCTGAGTGCCAGAAGTTGCAAATGAAAGATTAAGTTGAGTTTTTCAGAGCAAGTTGCTTTGGGCATAAAGCAAGTTCTAAGGCAAGTATAGCATGGGATTATCCTTGTTGTCCTATTCACAATAAGCAAATAATATCATTATGCATATGTTTCCTTGTTAAGGATGACTTAGTGTTGATCTTATTCCTTGATACCTATTATATTGCATGGATTAGTATTGCTAGTGCTTAACATGAACTATGATCATGTAATTTGACTAATGGAATATGCAATAAACAATAAAAGATGATTTTTATTACTGTTAAAGGGTACTAGAGCATGGGGTTACTTTGGTGCTCTCGTTACTCTCCATAAGGACTTATCTGTAAGCGAAAATCCGGGACTTACAGTACAACTGTGAGGGCTAAAATGGCTCTGGCTTTAGTCATATAGAAGGACCTTTTCTAGCTTGTTAGAGGTATTCCTTTATGGCGTAAGAATGGCTTGACGAATCGGGTATAGTGCGGCCTCTGTCCTCATGTGTATAGGCTGCGTGTTATTGTGCCATTTGGAAGGGGGGCTCTACATCTGTTTGCCGAGTGAAATCTAATGGCCCTAACTTGTTAGACGAACCTTTGAAAGACTTCATAGTGAACCCTGCCGACCTTCCTTGGTAGTGGGTCAAGAGGCTGATCACCTCGGGTGAAAGGGTAAATCACGACTCACAGTGAAAGTGTACAACCTCTGCAGAGTGTAAAACTGTTATAACAGCCGTGCTCACGGTCACGAGTGGCCTTGGACCCTTATGGAATAGTGGATCATTAATAATGGATATGTTTTTGCTATTCGTTAATCATTTCACATGGATCATATGTTTACTGTTACATTGAGACACTTTGATATTATTGATATACTGAAATAATGCTAATTAAAAGTTACATGCTGATAAACCTATGTTATGCCTTTGAGCCTCATGAACCCCATGTTATATTTGTTGAGTTCGACATGGACTCACTCTTGATATTTCCACCACACTCCAGTGTGTTGAAAGGTGCTGCTTAGAAGAAGGATGAAAGTGTAGTGGAGTTTTCAGAAGTCTTTTCAGAAGTGTTTGGCATATGGAACCCCCAGTCAGCCGTCCCTGTGATGTTGGAGCCTGAAGAAAAGATTAGTGACCGTTCCGCGACACTCTGATAGTTGTAAGTGTTAATATAGTATGTTTTCCGCTTTATATAAACATTGTTTTGATACTTTTTCATTCTGACATATGTGTGGACTTCCTGGGCACACATATGATTAGCCTGGTTTTGTTCTTTAGAAAACCGGGTGTGACATCGCTTGAAGTCCCGGTGAACTCACCAATTAGAAGTTCACAGCACGCAGGTCATCATAATTAGGCAGACAGAAAAAGTCAGACTGCGAAATTAGCAGACATGGAGCTTGGATAAGCTGCTGGTTAACACGATCCATCGTAGCAGGACTACGTTGCACCGGAAGCCGATGTCAGTGGTCCACCCACTCTACACTATCTTCTTGCTCTGTGTACACTTTCTCTTTTTCTTTCTGGATCTATTTTTAGAGTTTCTTATTGCTGTGAGAACCATACTTTTTAAATTAAACTAGTTCGTTTGATTGGTTTATTAATTAATTCAATGTTCCAGCTTTGAGTATTGCTAGCCAAGGCATAAAATAAAATATTAAGATTTCTTACTTATTAACATTCTTGTCATGCATGTGTAATATATTAATTTTTATTTGTTTTCCATAAAGGAAACTTTTATTACTTTCTCAAGAGCAATACATCGAGTTGATATACAGCTTTGAAAAAACTACTTCCTTCTCTTGCTTTTCAACAAGCACACTGCCTCAAAATAGTATTTGTATTTGTATTTGTAATGTGCTATCTTAATTAAAGAAGTCATTTGCATGCCTAGTAGCCTAGTGTCTTATTCACTAGGAGCCCATCAATAGTGATACTATTTGCCTATGTAAGCCCTTGTTTAGTTCCCAAAAACTTTCCCAAAAAGTGCTACAGTAACCATCCTATCAAATCTTTGGACGTATGCATGGAGCATTAAATATAGGTAAAAAAATAACTAATTATACAGTTTGTCTGTAAATGTCGAGACGAATCTTTTGAGCCTAGTTAGTCCATGGTTGGACAAATTTTAGCAAATAACAACAAAAGTGTTACAAGACTTTTCCAAAAAAAATTTGCAATCTAAACACGCCCTAAGATCCTAACTGCACTGGTGTCCATAAGACCGTAACCTTATCCCTTTGTCTTTGTCTGTCATCCCGTCATGTCTTCTCTCTACTAGACTCCTATTCTATTTTTTATCAAATAAAAAAAATTATTTAGGTTAACATTTTTCTTAGAAATTTTGCATAAAAAGTATATATCCCTATAGGACTTGCCTATTAAGAGTATTATTTACTGCTCCTTTATGCATACATTTAACATTAAAAGCTAATTAATCAGCCAAACAAAGTAGACATGTGTACACTACAACATAAACATTTAGAGGAAATTAAAATAGATTTCTCAGGAAAATTGGTGACCGCACTTCAGCCCACGAAATTTCCTGGGACATCAAGGATATATAAAGAAAACATACTGGCGCTGGGGTGCGCTGCTACCCTGCTACTCTCCGGCCGGCGGCCGCTGAGCGCCACTTCAATCAACTCTTGCATCTGAGAGGGGAGGACTTGTGAATTGCGAACATTTCTTTGACTTTGGAGCCCGGGGCGTCAAGTTTGATCCATTCATGGGACTCTGCGCTGCGACATACACTACCGGATTGCGGCGCTTTGCCGTGTGCCCAGATCGTTGCCATGGGCGAACCCTAGGGCACACGACAAAGAGCGTGTTTGCCGTGGGTCAAACAGCTGCCACACGGTAAACGTTTGACGCTCGGCAACCAACAACTTTGCCGTGTGTGCCCCAGAGGACACACGGCAAACCTCAGCTTTGCCGTGAGCTGCCCTCGGCAAAAAGCACGCCGACGGCAAAAGAGGCAATGGCCGTTACCCAGCCAGCCCATCGTTAGTGTTTGCCGTGTGCCCCATACGCAGCTCACAGCAAAGACTGAATTTGCCATGTGCCCCATACGCAGCTTACGGCAAAAGCTATCTTTGCCGTGTGTCTGGGTTTTGGCACACGGCAAAATGATTTTTTTTTTCATTTGCTGTCCTTTAAATTTTTTCTACTCTCTAAAAACAACATTTGGTACTCTATGTTGAAGTTTTATAATTTTGTTTTGTATATGTTTGCTATATTTAAGTAATTAATTGCATTTCTATGAATTATTTTGAATGAGGTCAAATTTGAACCGCAAGTGATTCAAATACTTAGAAAAAAAACTTGAAAAATTATTGTCATATTAATCAACCATGTTAGTGGATATACCTTTGAAATGAAAAGGAATTTCGAACATCTTGGTTAGAATACCCGAGCACGAACGTGTGGATAAAGGATTTTAAAAATATAAAAAATGATAATGAAGTCGAAAAATCATGAGATCTGTACAGATGTCATGATATCATACGCAGAGGCTGTGGTAAAAATTTGAAAAGGTTTCGCACAAGTTGTTATGTACAATGCTTACACAACTGGAGCCGGCTGCTTTGCCGAGGGCCTCAGGCTCTCGGCAAAGCGCCCTCGGCAAAAATCCGATCGGCAAAGGCTTCTTTGCCGAGAGCCGTTTATCGGGCACTCGGCAAAGCCTTTGCCGAGAGCCCGACGCTCGGCAAAGCGCGAAATAAAAAAATGCGAAAAAAACCTGGATTTTTTTTTTCAATCGAGGGAGGCGCCCACTGGCCAGCGCCCGCCCGTCTCCGTCGAAGTCGCAAGTCGCGGCATTTTTCGCGGCTACGCGGTCGGCGGGATTCGAACTCGTGACCTCTCATTCACGCGATACCTCCTCTGCCACCTGCACTACACACTCACATGCGTCTATATGCCGTTTCAGTTACTCAAATATTATACTAAACCAAGTGAAAATTGATTGTTTGAGGCCCTAAACGAATTCAAATCAAAAAGTTGTCAACCACAAAGTTTCATAACTTTTCGAGCACTACATTTTTCATATAGAAAGTTTTTCCATCCGAGGTCTTTTGAAAAATTCAAATTTTAAAATTTTGAATTTCAAACGTAGTTTTGCATGACAAGATGAATTCAAATGAAAAAGTGGTCAACTACAATGTTTCATAACTTTTTGAGATATACAAATTTCATTTAGGAAGTTTTTCCATCCGAGGTCTTTTGAAAAATTCGAATTTTAAAATTTTAAAATGTTGAATTTCAAACGTAGTTTTCCATGACAAGATGAATTCAAATTAAAAAGTGGTCAACTACAATGTTTCATAACCTTTCGAGATCTACAAACTTCATTTAGGAAGTTTTTCCATCCGAAATTGTGGTGCTAACATTATTCACAAATCTTATATATCTCTCTTGTAGTTTCATGGAACTACATGAGAGACATATAGATTTTGTGAACAACGTAATTATTACTTTGTCGAATAAAGAAATGACCAATATAAAGTTTGTAGATCATGAAAAGTTATGAAACTTTGTAGTTGAAAACTTTTTTATTTGAATTCGTTTAGGGCACCAAAATGTGGTTTGAAAAATTGCTTTGCCGAGTGTTTTACTTTGGCACTCGGCAAAGAAGCCTTTGCCGAGTGTTTTTTTTTGGCTCTCGGCAAAGAAACTTCTTTGCCGAGAGCCGTTTATCGGACACTCGGCAAAGCCTTCTTTGCCGAGTGTTTTTTTGGCTCTCGGCAAAGAAACTTCTTGCCGAGAGCCGTTTATCGGACGCTCGGCAAAGCCTTCTTTGCCGAGTGTAGAGGCTTTGCCGAGTGTTTTTTATTTGGCTCTCGGCAAAGCCTTCTTTGCCGAGAGCCCGAAAAAAAAACGCTCGGCAAAGCCTCCGGCACTCGGCAAAGAAGTGAATTCCGGTAGTGTTAGAAACCAAAGAATCTCCGGAGATGATTCGGAGAGTTGGGTAGGAAGCTGTATGATTTGGAGTCGATTCTACTTTCGTGTTTGAATTTGACTTCAAACCATTTTGTACAAGCAATACACCATATAGATAGTGTCGTGTCAAATTTTGGAATTTTTTCGGATCCGTTTGCTATTTTTAATTTATTTGCAGCAATTTATAAATTTTTAATTGTGAAAATTTGAATTTGAGAAATAACCACATGAAATAATGGTGTAATATTTTTAGAAACAGCGGATATGCATTGTTGAGTGCATTTCACAAAGAATTATTAATGTTTAACCTGTTGAATTAATGAAACACGGTGCGAAATGAAAGAGAGTAAAAGTGATTTGGACAGGTGGTGCACCATTATTTCATGTGTTTGCCGTGTGCCCTGTATGTAAGCACTCGGCAAACGTTCTCAGTAAAAAAAATTAAAAAGCAAAAGAACAAACGTTTTCAGTACAAATAATAAAAAAGCAAAAAAAATGCCGAGTGCTCCACAGGCAGCACACAGCAAACTCACTCTTTGCGGTGTGCCCTATTTGGTGGCACTCGGCACATGTTTTAAAAAAATAAAGAAGCAAAAAAGAAACAGCATTTTAAAAAAATTGCCGAGTGCACCATTGGCGGCACACGGCAAACTCAACACTTTGTCGTGTGCCGGGCACACGGCAAAGTGTGAAATCCCACACTTAGCGCCCGGCCGCCCCGCGCGTCACACACACAACACACACCCGCACACGCGCACCGCCGCTGCGCAGCCGCCCACCGCCCGCCCTCACCCGCGCCTCACGCTGCACGCCGCCACGGCCAGCATCGCGCGCCGCACTGCGCCCCACCCCGCCTTCTCCCCACATCGCGCGCCGACGCGGCCGTCCACCCCGCCCGGAGCCCCACCCCGCCGGTGCCCCACCCCGGCGGCGCACCACCCCAGCGGCGCACCACCCCGCTAAGGCCGGCGCACCACCCCGCTAAGGCTGCCCCTCCCCGGCGGCGCACCACCCCGCCGAGGCCGCACCCCCCGGGGCCCCTCCCCGCCCCTCCTTGCCGGCGCCCCACCCCGCTGGGGCCCCTCCCCACCGGCGCCCCCACCTAGCCGGTATATCAATACTTGGAGATTTTTTTGTGACGACAGTGCTTGGAGATTAATACCAGCTACTTTAAACTAAGTATATCAATATTTGTTGGTTAAAAAAAGTATATCAATATTTGTTTGATATAGCACACAATTTATTTGCTTCATACTCTGTTAAACTAAGTACTACCATATATCAATACTTGGAGATTATACCAGCTACTTTAATTTAGTTTTCCTTCTTGATACTCTTATATTAGTTTGGCTCTCTCTAGGCATGCATGATGGTTCAGTGCATCTTTAATTTAGTTTTCCTTCTTGATACTCTTATATTAGTTTGGCTCTCTCCAGGCATATATCGACAACTTACTTATGCATGCTTATTAGGCCGTCTAAGTTTTGCACATTAAGAGAAGAGGGAAACTATATTAATCTCATGCATGTCCAACCATGCACATTGATGTGATGATCCGACTCGTGGTTAGGCACATACAGATAGTACATAGCTTGTTGGAGGGCCGACTACTAATAGGTCACAATCAATCCAAATATCACACTGTGTCATATATATGAACACATATTACCATATATGTGTCTCATCTCTGCGTATATGTTAGTTTACATATGATACAAGCGCTGCCGTATGAAATTTGGTGACATGTGGTTGTCGGCCATCATGTCGTTCGTTTTCTTGCAGGTTTTGAAAACCTCACCGTGCAGGGGAGGTGCTGCCGAAATTTTCATTTGACACTATTATTTATCTATTTTTTGCAGTAGAAGGAAAGAGCAGAGGCGACCTCGATCGTCTTCCTCGGCGCTGCGGGTCTGCCTGCACCGCGTCGCCTCGCCACTGCAGCGACCCGCCACTGCTCCACTAGCCTGACTCCACCGCCACCCAAGGTATAGCTGCTCATGCCATTGGTTGGTATATGACGTAACCTACTTAGGCGTCTCCCGTTCGAAAGAGATATGGTTCGAAATATGCAGATCTTTGCATATGTATAACCGTATGTTTTTCGAATTGTCCACTTTTTTTTGGATAGTCCGAGGGTGCGTAGATGGGGTTAGTTTCCATGTCTACTCCGATCCGAGACAGAGTTTCGGCATCACCTCCCTGTTGTTCTCCGGATACACAACCTCCTCGCCGGGACGTGTATTTGGAGAACAACGGGGAGGTGCTGTCGAAATTCTGTCTCAGATCAGAGTAGACATGGAAACTAACCCCATCTACGTATCCTCAGGTGGGATTAGGACCTATCCTCACCTATTAGAGAGTAGGAACATCATGTAGATGCATTTCATCATTCTTATATTAGTCCCTAATCCCTGATATGTTAGAGGATGGATGACCGTGAGTGGATGTACACGGGCCGAAGAAGTAAGAAAGACTTCTCCCTAGAATGGATTGAGAAGACTGAAGCTTTCTTAAAACAAGCATTTGACACAGCTAAAGGAGCACGTACCACTTGGTGTCCCTGCGGCCAATGTGCAAACACGCGGAAGCGTACAAAGGAGGTCATGGAAACTCATCTTTGCAAGTATGGGTTTACGGAGGAGTATACCCGGTGGGTGTACCATGGTGAAGCCGATCGTACGAGAGAGGAGGTTGTGAGACCACGTGCCGAGGATTATGATGCCGATGGTGGGGTAGGAGACATGTTAGATGACTGTGGTGAAGCACACTTTGGCGAAGGATGTATGGAGGAGGAGCCTAAGGAAATCGCAAAGGCGTATTACGACATGTTGTCCTCGGCTCATAGACCCCTCCACGGCTATACAAAGGTTTCACAACTGGATGCCATCGGTCGCGTGATGGCCTTAAAGTCCCAGTATAGCATGAGTTGAGAACACTTCGATGTTCGTTAACAATTATTGACACCCTGCTTCTGGTGGGTCACATTCTGCCAAAGAACATGTATGAGTCACAGAAACTTCTTCGTGCACTTAAGATGCCATATGAGAAGATACATGCATGTCCCAAGGGCTGCATCTTATTTAGGAAACAATATGAGAATGCAAAGTACTATCCAAATTGTGGGTCGTCTAGGTTCATCGAGGTAGACTCTAGTGATGGGAACAAGAGGCAACTTGACATCCCTGTGAAAATCCTATGGTACCTTCCGTTCGTACCGAGGATTCAACGGCTATACATGACCGAGGAAACCACGAAACAGATGACTTGGCACAAAAATGGACGTCGATACAATCCTGACAAGCTGGTACATCCATCTGATGGTGAAGCATGGACCTACTTTGATGGAATTCATCGTGATAAAGCTAAAGAGGCTCGCAATGTACATGTTGCACTAGCAACAGATGGGTTCAATCCTTACGGAATGTTGGCTGCCCCGTACACTTGTTGGCCCGTGTTCGTTATCCCCCTCAATCTCCCCCCCCCCCCGGCGTCATCTTCCAACGATAGATGAAGTTCTTGTCTTTGGTAATTCCTTATCACCCGGGAAAACATATGGGTGTGTTCATGGAGCCTTTGATTGATGATTTGATCAAAGCTTGGGAGGAAGGGGTATGGACGTACGACCGTGCTACAAAGACAAACTTCAAAATGCTCGTTTGGTACCTGTACTCCCTGCATGACTTCATTGCGTATGGGATATTCAGCGCCTAGTGTCTTCACGGGAAGTTTGGATGTCCGATATGCAAGGACCGTGTGAGGTTCATCTGGTTGAAGAAGGGTGGAAAGTATTCGTCGTTCGACAAACATCGTCAATTCCTCCCTCTTGACCATCCGTTCAGACGAGACATCAAGAACTTTACGAAAGGTGTCATAGTGACAGATCCTCCACCACAGATGATGACTGATGTCGAGGTTCATGCTCAGATAGATGCTCTCGTTGTCAATGAAAGGGACGGTCGTTTCGAGGGATATGGTGAGCAGCATATGTGGACTCATAAGTCGGGCTTGACGAGGCTCCCCTATTATGATGACCTTCTTCTGCCACATAACATTGATGTAATGCACACTAAAAAGAATGTTGCCGAGGCACTTTGGGGAACCATCATGGAAATTCCTAATAAGTCAAAGGACAATGTTAAGGCTAGAGTGGATCTGGCAACGTTATGTGATAGACCAAATCAAGAAATGCGGCCTCCTGTTGGCCGCAAGAAATGGACAAGGCCTAAGGCCGATTTTGTCTTGACCAGGGATCAAAGGAGGGAAGTGCTTGAATGAATCCAGACGTTAATGTTCCCTGATGGGTATGCAGCGAATCTGAGGAGGGGAGTGAACTTAACTACTCTGCGAGTGTCAGGGATGAAGAGTCATGACTACCACATATGGAGGGAATTTATTTATTAACCTTAGTGGAGAATGTGAAGATCTGCAAGACAGAACGAGGTGATATAAGCCACCACAAGAAGCAAAATGCAGCTTAGCATGTAAAGCAATCTACCTGTACACATAACACTTTCCAGTTTGCAGCTTCTCAGGGAGAACAACACTGCACTATTCTGTTAAATAAAACATAAGCTTTGGATGATATATATGGGACCGATGGGTGATGGACAAGTAAGAAAGAGATAGCAGCAAACCATCCATGTCCATATTAATTAAAATTTGAAAAAATTCAATGTACGGATTTGAACTTGGGGATGACAGGATAGACTCATAAGCTTGCCGCTGCATTGACTAACAGTTTATATGGTTTTGGTTTTTATACTATGCCATGCTATTGAATATTGACACAGTATATGTACAGTTGGTGAGTTGGACCTGGGCATGAAACAACCAGTGTCCTGTCTTGAGCACTGAAGTGGGTGTACTACCGTGATAAGCTATTCAGCTAACACAGGACATTAAGGCAGTAGCAAATTCCAACTGAGAAGGTAGGGCAGATAACTCAAATTACGTGTGCGTAGTTTTATTTTCAACTTGAGCACTAGCTGACTCAGATAAACAAAACATAAGATACAAAGAAAAAAGTTTACCTGTCAACTAGAATATCTTCTTTAATAAGCCTCCCAGGTGTGTATTTAGAGTAGACAAGAAATCTCCTGATACACTCATATAAAGTTACTGAAGCAAGAATAAGCTATCTGAAAAGTTAGTGAAGCAAGAATAAGCTATCTGAACTGATGACTGTGGCCCTGCGCCACATCCCAGCAGTATCAATGAGTTTATACATCTACATCATATTTTGAGGTAGTTTGTTTATTAAAAAAACAGCACCAGATCAAGAATACCTGAAAAATTTGTTTACGATAGACATGACATTCAATTAAAAACCCATGTATACATTTTAGGAAACAAAATGGCAAGAACAACATATCTAACTTAAATAAAATCCCATAGAATGCATGCTTACCTCAAGGCATAGATGACGGATTGACTGAACCACCGCAACAAATAAAGAAATCAGAGGATTCATCTCCACCTACGTTCTTGCAACTACAACTGCACACCAAAGAAAGGATTATAGATGAAGAACATCTCATATCAAACATTACAACGGGGGGCAAAGTAGTAGCCTGTGGTAAGAAAAAAAACAAAGATCATTTAGCGAAAAAAACAAAGGATTCGCTGCCACAGATTCCTATTTCTAGCAAAGGGGCAGCTTTAAAATTAATAAAGATATGTGCTACAGCTAGAGCTATTACTGACTAAATTGATCTAGCCCGGCTGCAAATTGTCAGGTGATATTTTAAATTGGAGTAATGGTGGTACTGCAATTCTGGACGCATCTATATCTAATGTGATATTGCAATCACACCTGAACAGTTATGTGAACACACATGCTAGCAGCTTCAGTTCAAACAAGGATTAAACTAATAATTAAACAATCAGGCATGAAACACACAATGATTTATTAAGGGTAGCAGCTACCTTTGAATGGGGAAAAATGGAATAGCCAATGATTTCTCAACGATTGTAAAGAAGATTCAGCTAGCCGCATTTGCTAACCTGAATATGCTAGCAACATACTGGTATGTACTCTGTTCCAAACAAAGATGCAAACAAACAGTGCCCTGTTTCCAAAGGCAAACAGAGCATCAAATAGAATACGGAGTATATAATTTGGCACCCAAAAAACCAATCTGGCTCAGGCCTAAATATAATAGAGTGAACACAATAAGGATTGCAATTACACACAGGCTTACATCTGAGAACAAAAATCCTGTCACTGCTGCTTGCTATCTTCTCAGGTGCTTCCTTTTCTGCACGAAGAACCTGAACAACACAGAAAGCACTTGACTTAGCTTCCTGCATGGACACAACCTTCTAGTTTCAGCAATTAGCAGTAGCAAGTGAGTCTATGTTAGCCTGAATAACATGCTAAGAAAATGGAACCCATAGTTGCAGAGAGAATCCTCAGAACGAAACATAATGTACATAACTAAAAAGAGGGCAGAAGCCAAATATGCTGAGAGAAGAAGAAAAAATGTCTAAAAGAACTAACCCTTGTCGGCTAGGATGTCAATTGTGCCTCAATCTGTAGTCAAATCAGCAGAAAAGAGGGGATAACTGAAACTGCACTCACCCAGAAGCATATAACAGTCAAAGAGCAAAATTATAGGCAACAGCTGCAAAATTAAGCTACAGCCTACTCAGCTTACCATGTGGTACTATAGTGTTTTCAGCAATTGTACTCTAAAACATGTGGCCTACCTCACACTCACAGAGCTACAAGCTGCAAACTGAGATGGAGAACACAGACAACAAAGAGTAAATGCAACACAAACAAAAGCATAGTCGATAGAAAACCATCCTTGGCATTTATCTTCAGAGCGAGATTTGCCGGTATCTGTGTTCATCTTAAAAACTTGCTTTGCACAGCAGCATTGCGAAACTAATCCAAGGTCAATTTCACAGATACACTTCAAATCACCTGAGACCAACACAGAGCATTAACACCAATCATGAGCACGGCGGCAGGAATAAATATAAGAGCCACATAGGGTTTTAAGTTCATGTACCATAAAGAGAACCGTTGTTATCAGGAAGTATTCCAATAAGCAAATCAAGTTCACGACCACCATATGTTGTTACTTCCATAAACTAGTAGATGAGTGGATACTTATCATTTACGAAATTGTTTTAAGAGATACTTGCCATTCCTGAGGCTTGGCACATGCAAGTTCATGACAGAATCCAACAGCAACGCTCTCTTGCACGTTTCGAGCAAAATTGACACAGATCCAGCTCCTCACTCTACCACCATTTACCATTTTCTAGATAAGCAATAAAAAAGAATTGCACTAGATTGGTTCAACAAATGCACAGTTCAAGGCAATCATGTTACTTTAAGTCGACAAATACATTATACAACAGTACAACACCAAATGAACTGTAGGGCGGGGGTCATCCTAAAAGGATTATATTATATACCAAATATATGCTTAAAACATTATTATGCTGTGACTCTATGTATTAAAAACTCCCCCGTCCAATTTTTGTTTCAATTCCTCATTTAGCAGTATTTCTCCAGAAATTATGAGTGCACAAGCCTCATCAAGCTTAAATGATTTGAAAGTTCAATCATGTCAGTCAAGGTCATAAAACCATCCAGTTCAAACAAAATAATACAACACTGGCCAATAGTAGTCTTAGACTTCTTGGTTGAGAATCGTAAACTCATGCACCAACGGACAAACAATGATTTCAACCGGGATTATGTGCTCTAATTAATAAATAACAAGCTGCAGATCAGGGAGAAACCGATTAGCATCATCGATCATTTCTAGCACAATCAATACACACAGAACTATGAAAAAGTTCCACACTCAAGTGGCAGTCGAACAAAAGGTCTCTTCTATCCAAAACTTCCACACTCAGGGACACTCATTTCCATCCGGTTAAATGTTTCTTTTGTTCTGTCGTCACTTCCATCATCTCTCTACAGCCTAACTCCTACAAAAACAACTGTACAAAATGCAGACAAGGGACGGGTGGGAAAAGCATTACATATTCTTGTATGATGCATCTAATCACACCACCATCCAACTAGCACATAGCAGTCAGTTGCAAAACAACAGTCAGCTTGCATTGACATTTCATCGAACACCTAGACTACACACAGTGGCAGCACATAGCAGTAAGCAAAGAGCACCAAGCAGAGGATTTTCCAGTGGTCGAACCAATCCCCTGGCTCGAACTCCAGATGTAGGTGCGAGTGGCCCATGGACAAGCAGTGTGTAGCAGTAGCAGCATACTAGCATGGGGATTGGGGGTGATAGGGAGGACAACCTCACCTGGATTCTCCATGTATGCCATAGCAAGACGGCACCAACGAGGTAGATGTACTCAAGGTCGCCGAGGATGACGTGGATTCAGTCTCACTACCACGAGTGGCCGTGGATCTGGCCTCCCTTGCACAAGCGGTCGTGGATTTGGAGCACAAGCAGGGGCCCCTGATGGCCGCTCAACGCCACGACTTTGGCCGAGGGTTAAGGACGGCGACTTGGCGGGGTGGTGGCGACGGATTAGCCTTGGTGCTACCTGCGGGAACCCGGGAACCCCAAACCCTAACAAATCGACACAGAGCTGCAGGCGATAAGGTGGACGAGCGGCATTGGCATCGGTGAAGTGCACCAGCAGCGACTAGGGCAGATAGCGAAGGTGAAGGGTGGGAGCGCGCCGCGCGAGTGTGGGATCTGGTGGTGCCATGGTGGAGGGGGTTAGTCTGAGGGAGATGCGGAGAGAGGCGGGCAAGACGAGAGGAGCGCTAAGGACGTCGGAGACGACGCGGAACCGAGGGGATTGGGTGGAACTTGAGTCCGGACTTAACCCATCTTCATATTTTTTTTGGGTCTGATGGCTCGAGGTACCGACGCTTTTATTAGGTGTGACGTGTTCAACTAAGAAGAGTCTCTAACATGTCCTTATAGTAGTGACGCGTCCAAATAAAACGCGTCACTTCCCTTACAAGTGACACGTTTTTGTTGAAAGAGTTACTACTATAGGCCATATATGAGTGACATGTCTTGTTAAAACGCGTCACACCTATTATCAGTGACGCGTTTTGATGGGACGGGTCACTGATACCTTCTCATTAGTGACGCGTCTTGTTCCTGGGGCATGGGCAACAACTTAGCAGCGACGCGTGTTGTTTACCCGCGTCACTAGTATACTTATTAGTGACGCGTTTTTTTTTCTGAGTCACTATTGAGGTGTCTCCTTTGTGCTGTTTTGGCATAGTGTTGGTCTATGTGGCGGCTAGGATGGTTGGCTCAGTCATGGGAGCCGAGGGGTTCACTATCCTTTCTTGCAGGTCTAGTTTACTCTGTCGATTTGACTAGGTTGAATATATAAATTCTGAATTCACAAAGTTCTCACCTTCATTTAAATAGTTTGTACTTTTGGCATATATACAAACTCAAAACATCAACATTCCCATATGTACTGATCTGAACCTGTTAATTTGGGGTGTAATTCCAGATTAATTACCGGGGAACTTAACTAACACCAACTTATGTAACACATGCACATAGAACACAACGGCCAATATCTGGCGCGTTTGACATTATCTAGCACGGCCGGCCGGCCAATATGTGATATTTTGTTTGTTGCTTTAGCCGCTTTCTCTAGCTCCATCGCTGTTTTGCAATTGCATTGCATTGCATTGGGAAAGCAGCATGCCAGCAAGTAGCAAGTGGTGATGATTTGCATTGCATTGGGGCAGCAGCAGCATTCATGCCAGCAAAAGTCTCACGTGATCTCCAATAATCATTCTTTGCATGCTTCCGAGGTTACAAATTTCATCGCGTCGGTCATGCCGTAGTATTTGCACTACTGGAAACTGTACTTTGCCGAGTGTCCACGTCTTTGCCGAGTGCAAAATATCGTGGCACTCGGCAAAATATTATTTTGCCGAGTGTAAGACTTGGCAAAACTTTGCACTCGGCAAATAAGGCTTTGCCGAGTGCCAGGCACTCGGCAAAGTCAAGCACTCGGCAAAACTAGACTTTGCCGAGTGCTAGACACTCGGCAAAGCCAGGTGCTCGGCAAAATTTTGCCGCCCGGCACGGCGTCCACCCACCGTGATTTATTTTTTAAAAAAATAACAAAATTTTGCCGAGTGCCCTGGCCCTGTCACTCGGCAAAATTTATTTTTCTTAAAAAAACAAAATTTTGTCGAGTGCCCTGACCCTGGCACTCGACAAAATTTCTCTTTTTTTAAAACAATTTTTTTGCCGAGTGTCCTGGCCCTGGCACTCGGCAATTTTTTTTAAAAAAACAAAATTTTGCTGAGTGCCCTCTCCTTGGCACTCGGCAAATTTAAAAAAAACAAAATTTGAACTGCAGGTGCATATAATAATATAATTTGGTGATGCAAAAAATGATACTCATGATGTTTAGCGTATGTTGAGGCCGTATCCACGAGCTCACATGAAATCTCGAGCATCTCATTGACGCAACATGCCGAGATGGTTGCGGGAAAAGTGAATTTAAATTATAAAAAATCCAAACGAATTCCAAAAATCACGAAACTTGTCGAGGTGTCGTGTTATCGCATGTGGAGACGGTGGTAAAAAATTGAGAAAGTTTCGAGTAAGTTGCGACGTCGGATGGCAAAAACCCAAACATCTCCACATGCCACCTCAAGTGATCACATGTGGACATGTCTGAGTTTTTGCCATCCGACGTTGCAACTTGCTCGGAACTATTACCCTATAGCTGGCTACAAAATAACTTATTCTGTAGCCACTTTGAGTTACGATAATTACTATATTAATTTACGAGATTATAGTAACTCCTTATTAAGTGGTCTGTTATAACGTTACAGTAAATATCCTCATGTGTTATAGTAACTCAACTATCGTAAATATGTATTGACATTATTGTAAATTAGTATACAAAATTATTATAAATGGAGATGGCTACAGAATAACTTATATATATATATATATATATATATATATATATATATATATATATATATATATATATATATATATATATATATATATATATATATATATAATACTCTATAGCTAGCTACAAAATAAGTTATTTTGTAGCCACCTCTATTTACGATAATTTTATATACTAATTTATGACAATGTCAGTATATATTTACGATAGTTGAATTACTATAATACATGGGGATATTTATCATAATGTTATAGTAAATTACATAGTAAGGAGTTATTATAATCTCGTAAATCAGCATATATATATATATATATATATATATATATATATATATAGACACACACGTGCAGTCGCTACGACTCAAATGCCCATCGCCGGCAGGGACCATAATCCCCGCTAACTGCTCGTCGGACCCAACGAACACACCGGACGCGCTGGACTACATTGTGCTCGTCAACTACGCCACGCCGGACCAGCAGTTCCCGGTGTTCCTCCACACCAGCAGCATCGGCGCGTCCCTGCTTCGGTGCAAGCCGTGGGACTCAGGTTCCGACGACTGTGATCCGGCTTTCGACACGTCGCGGTCCTCGAAGTTCGCCCATATCCTTTGCGGCTCGTCGGACTGTCCTACCAACGACTTCTCCGGCGGCTCCTTCTGCCCACTCGACGGCGTGTACTCGGTCATCAACGGCACGTTTGCGGAGGACGTGCTCACACTGGCGCCGTCCATGGCCGTCCACAACTTCAGATTCTTCTGCAAGGACGTGGACGAAGCTTTTGATGACCTGGTGGAGGCCGGGATCCTCGACCTCAGCATGGACCGCAACTCACTGCCGTCGCAGCTGTTGTCGTCGGGGATAGCCCTGCCTCCACCTTATCCTACTGCCTGTCGTGGTCCCCGAGCTCCCTGGGCTTCCTCTCCCTCGGCATCGACGCCACCATAAGTGACGGCAATGTCACCGCGCACGCCCCGCTGGTGAGCAACGGCGACCTTGAGCTGGCGAGCATGCACTTATCGGTCTTGTTGGGATGAGCTTCGGTGACGAGGACCTCCCGATCCCGGCCGGGACCTTCGGCAACAATGGCACCAACCTGGACGTGGGAACCACCTTCACCCAACTGACGCCAGACGCGTACACGCTGCTGCGCGACTCCTTCCACAAGCAGATGTGTAACACCCTAAAATTTTGGGATATTAAAAAGTAGGTAAATATGATTTTTTATACAATTTTATGAGCATACAAATTTAGAGTAATAATAATTTTTATTAACTTAAAATTAAATATAAGGGTAGAAAGATATTTGTGCACTCATGCTGTTGCATTTGAATTTTTGGTTGGAGTGGTTTGATTCAAATTCAAAACAGGATTCAAAATCATTTGAAAATGCTTTGAAATATTTGAAAAGGAAAAAGAAAAAGGGATTTCATTCTCTTCCCGGTTTTCGGCCTGTGAAGCCCAACGGCCCATCTCTCGCCCGCGTTGCTCCTCCCGCGCGCGGCCCGTTCTTCCGCTGCCCGTGGCCCGCTTGCCTCCCACGCGCGCGTGCCGCTTCCTCGCTTCGGCGCTTGGGCCGAGCCCAGCTGATGGCCCAGCAAGCTCGCGCGAGCGCGCTGCCGCGTTTTCCTCTCTCGCGTTGTTGACACCATGACCCCATCTGTCAGGGCACCTTCTTCCTTCTCACGTCGCGAGCCGATTTCTTTCCATCGATGTCACCGATCGGAATCCGTCTCCCATATCCCTTCTTTCCTTTCTTGGAACCGCGTTCGGGCTATAAAAACGAGTTCGTGCATCTCTCTGCTCCATCCTAACTCGCAGCGAAGCACCGAAGTCGTCCCGAGGAGGCTCCGCTCGGATCACCGACGGGACCGTCTGCCATCTCGAGCACTGCATCGTCTTCGGGTCAGCTCCGCCTTCGTGTTCTACCTTGGTGAGTTCGTCTTGATCTATACTTCATCCTGGTGTTCTTGTTTCACGAGGTGATGCTGTAAATCGCGAGTTTGCATTCTCCGGCGATGGCGCCGCCGCGGACATCGCCGTCGGGGCTGTTTTCCGGCCGGAGCGCCGCTCAGCTCTCCCCGGATCAATCTGAACCGTCCATTTTGAATCTAACGGCCCAGACTTGAAGATACCGTTTCGCCTGTATATTTTGCTAAAGAGACCCTGTGTTTTTCTATTATGTAACCCGCAGTCCAAGGCGTATTCCAGTATCGCGTATTATCGTTTTGAAAGCGTAGTTTGATCTCAGTTAAGTCAAAAATACGTTTTCAGCTATTTACAGTTATGCCACTGAGTTTGTTTTAGCCATAATTTATCCGTTTTAACTCCGATTTGACCCATTCAAATTGCGTTAGGTTCGTATTTGCGAGCTCTACATGTTAGTAGAACTGTACAATAGGTTTGTGATATTTTATTTTTGAGTTTGAATTAAAGTAATTACTTTTCTATTGAAAATCTTTGTAAATTCATAACTTCGTCGTTTTAGCTCCGTTTTTCGTGATCTTCGCGTCTGTGTGATCCTAGCGAGTTGTAGATTCGTTTTGAAAACTTTTTATCTTATTTTATTACTGTTGGTGTACTGTTCTAATTATAGTCTTGTTTGTTTATGCATGATTGTTCTGGATGAATGTTGTTGCTATTGTTGATCGAGTATAGACGGTGAGCAATTCGTTGGGGACCAAGAGTTTTTCTACGAGCAAGATCATCAGGACCAGTTTGAGAAGGCAAGTATAGCATGGGATTATCCTTGTTGTCCTATTCACATTAAGCAAATAATATCATTATGCATATATTCCTTGTTAAGGATGACTTAGTGTTGATCTTATTCCTTGATACCTATTATATTGCATGGATTAGTATTGCTAGTGCTTAACATGAACTATGATCATGTAATTTGACTAATGGAATATGCAATAAACACTAAAAGATGACTTTTATTACTGTTAAAGGGTACTAGAGCATGGGGTTACTTTGGTGCTCTCGTTACTCTCCATAAGGACTTATCTGTAAGCAAACATCCGGGATTTACAATACAACTGTGAGGGTTAAAATGGCTCTGGCTTTAGTCATATAGAAGGACCTTTTTCTAGCTTGTTAGTGGTATTCCTTTATGGCGTAAGAATGGCTTGACGAATCGGATATAGTGCGGCCTCTGTTCTCATGTGTATAGGCTGTGTGTTATTGTGTCATTTGGAAGGGGGGCTCTACATCTGTTTGCCGAGTGAAATCTAATGGCGCTAACTTGTTAGACGAACCTTCAAAAGACTTCATAGTGTTCCCCTGCCTGCTCACCTTGGAAGTGTTTTGGGAGTAATTAACCCGGACATATGGGCAACACGACTCACAATGAAAGTGTACAACCTCTGCAGAGTGTAAAACTGTTATAACAGCCGTGCTCACGGTCACGAGTGGCCTTGGACCCTTATGGAATAGTGGATCATTAATAATGAATATATTTTTGCTATTCGTTAATCATTTCACATGGATCATATGTTTATTGTTACATTGAGACACTTTGATATTATTGATATACTGAAATAATGCTAATTAAAAGCTACATGCTGATAAATCAAGGTTATGCCTTTGAGCCTCATGAACCCCATGTTACATTTGTTGAGTACGAGATGTACTTACGCTTGTTTATCTTTCTTACTTGGATAAAAATCCCGGATGGGTAACAGATGGTGCAAGTAGTGACTACTTCTACTTCCCTGAAGATTACTAGACTTGCAGTCAACCAATCAATGTGCCTGTGCATGGAGCTACCACGAGAGTTTTATATTTTACTTCCGCTACATTTATGTAAAGACTATGTATTATTAATCGTAATATAATAACATTTGTGATGATACATCCTTTATAATTTGTTAACTTATGTGTGATTGATCTCTGTGCACACATAAGAATATGCACTCCATTTGGTCGGTAAATGTGTGTGACAAGATGTCGCAGTACAACAACCTCTCGTCGCCGGGGTTCGATGGCTTCGACACGTGCTTGAACTTCACCGGGCTGGATGAGGTCATCATACTGCTCGTCCAGCTCAACTTCAGCAATGGCGACAGCTTGGTAATCGAGGTGCACCAGATGACGTACTATGACGACCCCGTCGCCACTCCGTTCACCATGGCCTGCCTAGCCTTCTCCTCCTTGGACGCCGGCGATGCCTTCTCCGCCGTGATTGGGACGTATACACTGGCGTCCACGGAAGTGGTGTACGACGTGGCCGGAGGAAAGGTTGGCTTCATCCCATGGAGCTGCCAATATATATAACAACATATTATACCACGGAGTCCATGATATATTTGTTATATTTATACACCTTTGAATTTGTTTTCAACTTAATTATCTATTTTCTCATTTCCACTTTGGTTCAATAATGTTTACTTTAATAATCTTGCAAAATAATAAACGTTAATGTTTCCTTGTGATTGTGACAATGACTCGTCTACGTATGCCCTAACATTTCGTGCTTGGATATCATCTGTATGCGACGACTGCTAGTGTATGACACTGACTAGAATTAACTATGACTTGCTCTTGCCTTGAGATTTCAGTCTCTGAGACTGAATTGCATGCTCTTCTCTTGGCTACCTTATGCTAATGAGAAACATTTAGCCTAGGCTTCGTTAAATCTGACTGCTCTTTCTTTCAAACAAAATGTGACTGCTCTTTTATGTTGACTGCTTTCATTACATTGCTGGGCTGGACCTGTCTAATTCTAGCCTAGGCTGCAGTTTCTTGCACCGATCTTGGCTACTCGAAGGATGCCTTCATTAATCTTTCCAAGGTCCAGTGGAGTGTCCCATGAGAGAAAGTATAGTAAAGGGCTGCAGCTAAGCTTTATGCTGAGGTAGAGGAGAGAGAAAAGGAAAGAGAAGAGAAGCGAGATGTAAGTTTATAGTCAGCTTATGCATAAGAAACTTTATAAGAGCAAAATGTAGATCATATGTATACTAAAACTACTGTATGAATAGGCTGATAGATGAGCTGTAAATATTCTGACAGTGCTCGCTGACTATTCCCGCTGCACTTGCTACTTGCGGCGGTGCCTCGCCTTGGGACGTTCACTTCACGCCGTCACCGCACATGTCTGCCTCACATGCTGTAACTCGATCCTCTTGTCAATCATCTCCTCACAGCACGTCATCGTTGTGCTACACGCTTGTCGGCTCGTCGCTGCTTGCCTTATGCCGCGACTGCCGCCGCCACAACAGCTAGGGACGATAGGAGTGGCCCATTGAGGATACAGAGAGGTCAGAGTCAGAGCTGAGTGGGATATGGGATTGAGTCTGATATGGTTGTATCCTTGGGCTAAGGTGGACAGATAAGTGCGAAGGGACGCCAGAGGCCTGCAGGCTTGGTTTAGTGATAAGCTATGCACATGAGGTATGCGAGGGAGCGCCGATAACTTCAGTTTATATGGTTGCTCGGTTTTGCCCGACATAGAAACTGTCTCGGCCACCAAACACGTATCTTCCCAGAAACAGAAATCGAAACTCTTGTGTATGAATTTTTCTAGACAAGTGTGTGTCGCACGTGCATGCTCACTAGTTAATAAAAGTTCTTCAAGAATGACTTAAATTTAACTATATTTGAATAAATTTTTTGAATAAGACGAGCGGTTAAACTTGGGGTTAAAAAGTCAAACGAACTATAATTTGGAACGGAGGGAGTACCTCATAACACAAACATTCCCCATATATTCTGTAATTTGGCGTGTTATTCAAGATTAAACAACCGGAATCTTAACAGCACCAAATTATATGTAACCAATGCACATAGAACTCAACGGCCAACATACATCGATCTGGCGCATTTGACATTGTCCTGCACGTACGGGCGGTCCGCCAATATATAATATATGATATTTTGTTTGTTGTATTGGCCGCTTTCTCTAGCTCGATTCTTGCATTGGGGAAGCCGCGGCATGCCAGCATGTCCGTGATTTCCAATAATAATCCTTTGCATATGCTTGCTGAGATCACAAATTTTGTCGCGTCGGTCGCGACGTTTTTGTGAGGTGTGCGAGGACGAAAATAGAGCATATATATATATATATATATATATATATATATATATATATATATATATATATATATATATATATATATATATATATATATATATACACCCCTGTTATACGTGCACACTAGCTACTTGATCATCTACACGTAGTACAGCACAATGAGTCCCTCCTCCGTAGCTTCTCTGTTCTTCTGCTGCCTGCTTGTGCTTCTGCTCAACATGATGGCCGGCTAATATGTGACATTTTGTTTGTTGCATTATCTCTAGCTCCATCGCTGCTTTGCGGTTTGCATTGCATTGCATCGGGGAAGCAGCTAGCATGCCAGCAAGCAGCAAGTCTCTGATTCCAATATAAGGATAATCCTTTGCATATGCTTCCAAATTCCGTCGCGTCGGCCGCGACGTATTTGTGAGGTGTGCGAGGATATATATATACGTGCACTAGCTACTACTTATGTACTACGTAGCTAAGACAGCGCACGACGTACAGCGCAATGGCTCCCTCCTCCGTTGCCTCTCTTTTCTTCTGCTGCTGCCTGCTGCTGCTTCCTGCTCAACATGATGGCGCCTCCTCCTATGCAAGCTACAAGCTAGGGTCCAGACAAGTTTTCTTCAAGACACCCGGCAAGTCATCTGGCAGCTCACAGCATGCCTCCACGGTGCCTACTGCAACCACCTGCTCGTCCATCACAACTGGTACACAGATAGAGCAACTCTAAGAGTTTCTTTATGTCAATTCTTATCTATATATAGAAATAGACATTTTAATTAGATCTCCATATATTATCCTTGTCTATTCCAGACTTCTTGCTAGCCAAAGATTTAGACATAAAGATTCAGAAAATGATTTTTAAAAAGGATTATTAAAGAAGCTTTTATATATTGTACAAAAAATGCAAATTGATGTTCAACGTTTACAGGCCTAGGCAACAACAAGCTACCCATAGTGCACCGGCAGAGCCCATGCTCGCCGTTGCACGGGCTGCCATCCCTAACTACGGCAGATGTCGTGCGTCGTGACACCTCCCTCATCAGGCGCCGTTTCACCTCACAGCCGGATGTGGTGGCTGCGCCGGCCCCGTCACCAGCGGTCACCATAATCCCCACCAACGGCTCGTCGAACCCGGCGACGCCACCGGGCACGCTGGACTATAGCGTGCTCGTCAGCTACGGCACGCCGGAGCAGCAGTTCCCGGTGTTCCTCGACAACAGCTTTGGCACGTCGATGCTTCGGTGCAAGCCCTGCGCCTCAGGTTCTGGCGACTGTGATCCGGCGTTCGACACGTCACGGTCCTCGACGTTCGCCCATGTCCTATGCGGCTCGCCGGACTGTCCGACCAACTGCTCCGACGGCTCCGTCTGCCCGTTCGACGATCTATACATGACCGCCAAGGGCACGTTTGCGGAGGACGTGCTCACGCTGGCTCCGTCCATGGCCGTCCACAACTTCAGATTCGTCTGCGTGGACGTGGATGAACCTTCTCATGGCCTGCCGGAGGCCGGAATCCTCGACCTCAGCCGCGACCGCAACTCGCTGCCGTCGCGGCTGTCGTTGTCGTGGCAGGCCCCCGCCGCCACCTTCTCCTACTGCCTCCCGCAGTCCCCGAGCTCCCAAGGCTTCCTCGCCCTCGGCGGTGACGCCACCGTTGGAAACGACGACTACAACCTCAGCTCGCACGCCCCGCTGGTGAGCAGCGCCTACCCTGAGCTGTCGAGCATGTACTTCATCGACGTCGTCGGGATGAGACTCGGTGGCGAGGACCTCCCGATCCCAGCGGGCACCTTTGGCGGCAACGCTAGCACCACCCTGGACATGGGGACCACATTCACCATGCTGGCACCTGACGCGTACGCCCTGCTGCGCGACGCCTTCCGGAAGGAGATGTCACAGTACAACCGCTCGGTGCCAGGGTTTGCCGGCTTCGACACGTGCTTCAACTTCACCGGGCTGCATGAGCTCATCGTACCGGCCGTCAATTTCAAGTTCAGCAATGGAGAGAGCCTGGGGATCGGGGACCAGATGCTGTACTACGACGATCCCGCCGCCGGTCCATTCGGCATGACCTGCCTCGCTTTCTCCAGCTTGGACGCCGTCGGTGATGTCTTCTCCGCCGTGATTGGGACGTATACGCTAACGTCCACGGAAGTGGTCTACGACGTGGCCGGAGCAAAGGTTGGCTTCATCCCATATAGCTGCTAATATAACAACATATATATTACGTGCCACACGGAGTCCGGCCGTAATATGTTGTTATATTTATGCACCTTTGAATTTGCTTTGAACTTAGTTATTTATTTTCTTATTTCCACTTTGGTGCAATACCGTGTTTGCTTTAATCTATTACTGCTTCCAAATTAATAAAGGTGAATGTTTCCTTGTGACAATGGCTCATGTATGTACGTGCTAACACTTCATGCTTGAACTGTTGACACGCAGTCCCGGCAGGGAATTGGGTTGCATTATCAAGTTACTATCCCGCGAACGATCAGCCGATTCCAATCGGGCGATCGATCGGACAGCATCTGCCAAATGCCATTTTAGGAAACAAAAAATTCCACCCCTTTTCTCTTTTTGGCACGCAGACACTTTGATTGGTGCGCAGACGCGCCGGTCTCCAAGGAAAGATTATCATTTGGCTGCTGTGATGTCACGTGACATGACTAAAAGAAGGAAACACCTATTTGGAATTGCTATAATTTTTGAATGGTGTGTTCATTTTCAATTATGTTTGTACCAGTGTGCTCTACATGACGAGACGAACAAAAACTAGACTCCACTTGCATATGTTTCAAAGAATTTTGTTCTAGTCATAAGTTATGTGTACTAACTTATAACATACAATTTATACATAAAAGTTATGAAACACAACTTATGTACAAAAAGTTATTAAACATAAAAGACCCAATTAACTTATAAACTTATGCCAAAAACTTGAAAACATAAAAGTTATTAAACACAAAAGAATGAATTAACTTATAACTTATACCAAAATTTGAAAACACAAAAGTTATGAAAACACAACTTATGTACAAAAGTTATGAAACACAACATATGTTCATTGTTATTCTACAATTTTTGTACGTAAGTTATTCTATACAACTTGCCAACACTGTCCAACAAGTTCTAATAAAAACTTGTGCTAATAAGTTTTGCTCTGTAAAATGTTATATTATAAAAGTTGTGATGTATAAGCTATGATAATAAGCTATGCATAAAGTTATGGGTATAACTTAGTAACTTTCAAAAAAAAAAGAAAAGTTATATGTATAACTCAGACATATAACTTGATGAATGACTTAGATGTAAATTTGGACGCATAAGTGTTATATGAAAGAACCTAGATCTACAAATTAATGTCATAGTTATTAGCAAAAAATACGAAACCATGTACGAAATAAGTTGTATAAAAAATAAAAAGAAAAAAGTAGAAAGTTAAAAAATCGAAAGTTGGATGCACCTGTGGTTAACTTGCCGGCGCGCGTCCGACTCCAATACCTGGGAAGCCTCCACTCTGAGTAATTAAATCAAGCAAGGGAGACCCACAATGTAAGTGTACATCCGAATGGCTAGGAAGCCTCTGAACAGTTGGACACACCTGTCGGATTGTTCGCGACAGAGAACGGATGAACGCTCGTGGAAATAGAATTTGAGTTGTTTTCTAACTATCTTAAGTTAATAAAATGATATATCTGTTAAAATAATATCACCATGCTTGCAATCACATATGATCTCTTTAAGAGACCCGAACCCATTAGAAGCCTGTAGTAGTTCTTTTGTTTGCCTATGTGGCCATGTGGCACATGAGGAGTTGGTGGTGGTCGGTTTAGTATCACCTTTAAAGTCTAGGAGGGTGAGGAACAACTTATAATCCTTTTTGTTTCCAAACATAATACCCTAAGCGATGATGAAAGTGTAAGAGGGGTGCTATGCTAATGCAGGCCACCTGGTCTTTGTTCCAAACGTAGCACCCTATGCGAGGACGAAAGTATAAGAGATGTACTACCCTAATGCAGGCCACCTGGTCGGTTCAAGAATCAAGTATTCCTCTGCGTCCATGTAATAGTCTCACCCTACACTGCTTGTACAACCTGATCCATTCCGTGCTGTGTGTATGGGATAGTGTTTGGTTCTAGGAATCAAGCCATTGTAGATGAGATGGTCCAAGTTTAATTCTTAAATTTTGTGGAATGATTATAATCTTCATATGTTTCCAGGAATCCAGCCATTGTAGATGTGATGGTGCATCAAGTTTAATTCTTAACTTATGTGGATTGATTATAATCTTCATATTAGTACTAATTATTATTAGCTTGCAAGGAATACGGTGATCATACATCAATCCATTCTATTCCATCAAATCAAATCAAACAAAAACGAGAAGATAATACAACAACCTATTCGTGAAACTAAAACACCTATAGTTGAGTCCATGGATGGAGAAAGAGTTTGACTTTGAGGTAGATGGGAGAACAATAGTTGAGTTCGTAGATGGAGAAAGAGTTTGACTCTTTAAAGTGAGCACTAAGACACTAGAGAAGATGTTGGAGGGTGGAAAGTATATAGAGGGACTTGTTGGAGTTGTTCCAAATTCACTGCAAGATATAGGCCGGGCTTCTGACGGAGCGAAGCGGAGGCCCGTAGATGCCGAAGGCTGGGCCGGAGCATAGCCGAAGGTACGGTACATATATACCCTTGCTAGGGTTTCTTGGAGACTTGATTCTCTTGTAAGCCGCCATAGGCGTGTAACCCAAAACTCTTAAGATAGTGAGATTGTTGCTGTCTGGTGCCCGTAGTTTTTTCCCTTCACATTGGAGGGGTTTTCCACGTTAAATCGTGTGTCTCCGCTGTGATTGATTTTGTTTTACTTCATATTCCATACGTCATTCATAACAATTGGTATCGGAGCTGTGGTTGTTGTAGGGTTCATGACGACGTCGATGAAGTTCGATCTTCCGCTGCTGAACTACAACATGCGGTTCTCGCTATGGAAAGTCAAGATGTGGGGAATTCTGGCGCAGACTCATGACTACAATGAGGCGCTGGATAAATTCGGCAAGAGTAAAGCCGATTGGACTCCTGAGGAGATCCGCAAGGATCAGAAGGCTCTCGCCCTAATTCAGTTAAATCTTCATAATGATATTTTGCAGGAGTGTCTGAAAGAGAAAACTGTTGCAAAACTATGGCTGAAACTAGAATCGATCTGTATGTCCAAGGATCTAACCAGTAAGATGCAGATGCAGATGAAGTTGTTCACTCTGAAGATGAAGGAGGAGGATTCGGTGATGACCCACATCGCTGAATTCAAGAAGATCGTGGCCGACCTAGTGTCGATGGAGGTGAAGTATGACGATGAGGACTTAGGTCTTCTACTGTTATGTTCTTTGCCAAATTCGTATGCAAATTTTCGTGACACCATACTTTTGAGCCGTGATGAACTAACCGTAAAGGAAGTTTATGAGGCTCTCCAGTCTAAGGAGAAGATGAAAGTTATGGTGCAGCATGACGGAACGTTGTCCTCAAAGGGCGAAGCTTTGCATATGAGAGGCAGAACTGATAACAGATCCTCAAATGATAGCAATGATGGTAGAAAGAACTACGAGAGGAGAGGTCGTTTAAAGTCCAAGGCACATGGTAATAAAAAGTTCTGTGTTTATTGCAAGCTGACAAATCATAATGTTGAGGATTGCAGAAAAGTACAGAATAAGGAGAAGAGAAAAAACAAGTCGGCTGGTAAGGTCTCTGTTGCTGCTGCTGCTGCGTCTGATGATGATTCTGGAGATTGTCTGGTAGTGCTTGCTGGTTGTGTTGCTGGTCATGATGAATGGATTCTAGATTACTCATGTTCGTTTCATATTTGCACTAACAGAAATTGGTTTAGTTCATATAAGTCTATGCAGAAAGGGGATGTTGTGCGGATGGGAGATGATAACCCATGTGACGTCGTGGGGATTGGATCAGTTCAAATCAAGACTGATGATGGCATGACACGCACGCTGAAAAACGTCAGGTATATACCAGGGATGTCTAGGAATCTTATCTCATTGAGCACGCTTGATGCAGAAGGTTACAAATATTCCAGTTCAGATGGCATTCTGAAGGTATCAAAAGGTTCTCTTGTCTGTTTGAAAGGTGATCTTAATTCTGCAAAGTTATATGTCCTTAGAGGGTGTACTTTACATGGTTCTGATTCTGCTGCTGCTGCTGTTACTAATGATGAACCTAGTAAAACTAACTTTTGGCACATGCGTTTGGGACATATGAGTCACCATGGTATGGCAGATTTGATGAACAGAAACCTGCTAAAAGGCTGCACTTCGAGTAAGATCAAGTTTTGTGAGCATTGCATTTTCGGCAAGCATAAGAGGGTACAGTTCAACACTTCTATTCACAACACCAAAGGTACTCTTGATTATGTTCATGCTGATTTATGGGGTCCTTCTAAGAAGCCCTCACTTGGTGGTGCTCGTTACATGCTTACAATTATTGATGATTACTCTAGAAGGGTTTGGCCTTATTTTCTAAAACAGAAAGATGATACTTTTGCTGCTTTTAAGAACTGGAAAGTAATAATAGAAAGACAAACTAAAAGGAAGGTAAAATTGCTTCGTATTGATAATGGTGGAGAATTTTATTCGCATGCCTTTAATGATTATTACAGACAAGAAGGTATTGTTAGGCATCACACCATACCCCATAGTCCACAACAGAATGGTGTGGCTGAACAGATGAACAAAACCATTATCTCCAGGGGCCGTTGCATGCTATCTCATGCAAGGATAAGCAAGCGTTTTTGGGCTGAAGCTGCTAATACTGTCTGTTACTTGATAAACAGGTCACCTTCTATTCCACTAAATAAGAAAACTCCTATTGAGGTATGGTCTGGTACGCCTGCTGATTATTTACAGTTAAAAGTTTTTGGATGCACTGCTTATGCTCATGTTGACAATGGAAAATTAGAGCCTAGAGCTGTTAAGTGTCTTTTCCTTGGTTATGGTTCGGGAATCAAAGGCTATAAATTGTGGAATCCTGAAACAGGGAAGACTTTTATGAGCAGGAGTGTTATATTCAATGAATCTGTGATGTTTACTAACAGTTTGCCCTCAGAACGTGTTCCAGAAAAAAAGTTGCAGCGTATGTGCATGCAGGTAGAGCATGTTGATGATGATATAGGTGTGCAGGTGGAGCCTGTAGATGAGCAGGATGACCATAATAATGATGTTGCTGATAATGATGCTCATGATGATGTTCAGCAAACTCCTCCTATTTTGCAGCTAGATGAGGAATTACCTATTGTTCAACGCAAGTCAAAAAGGACAGTTGTACCTCCTAAACGTCTTATCGAAGAATGTAATTTGTCTTACTATGCTTTGAGTTATGCTGAACAGGTGGAGAATGTTCATGAGCCAACAACCTATAAAGAAGTTGTTCATTGTGCTGATAGTGAGAATTAGATTTTTGCTATGCATGAGGAGATGCAGTCTCTTGAGAAGAACAGTACATGGAAGGTTGTTCCTTTGTCTAAGAAAAAGAAGACCATAAACTGTAAGTGGATCTTCAAGAGAAAGGAGGGTTTATCTCCAAGCGAGCCTCCAAAGTATAAGGCAAGGTTAGTTGTAAAATGCTACAGTCAAATTCCGGGTGTTGACTATAATGATGTATTCTCTCCAGTGGTAAAACACAGTTCAATTCGTACTTTCTTGAGTATTGTTGCTTCACATGATCTTGAGCTTGAGCAGTTAGATGTGAAGACTGCGTTTTTACATGGAGAGCTAGAGGAGGACATATACATGGACCAACCGGAAGGGTTTATAGTGCCTGGCAAGGAAAAATATGTGTGTAAGTTGAAGCGCTCCTTGTATGGTTTGAAACAGTCCCCTCGTCAGTAGAACAAGAGGTTTGATTCATTTATGTTGTCACACAGTTTCAAAAGATCTAGATATGATAGCTGTGTTTACATCAAGCATGTTAATGGATCACTTATATATTTGCTATTATATGTTGATGATATGCTGATTGCTGCCAAGAGCAAGAATGAAATCACTAAGTTAAAAAAGTTGTTAAGTAGTGAGTTTGATATTAAAGATCTTGGTAGTGCTAAGAAAATTCTTGGTATGGAAATTAGTAGAGACAGAAAATCTGGTTTGCTATTTCTTAGTCAACAAAATTATATAAAGAAAGTTCTTCAGCGTTTCAACATGCAAAATGCTAAGGCTGTTAGTACCCCTATTGCACCTCACTTTAAGTTGTCAGCTGCTCAGTATCCTAGTACAGATGCAGAGATTGAGTACATGTAGGGTTCCTTATTCTAGTGTTGTTGGGTCTTTGATGTATGCCATGGTTTGCTCTCGTCCAGATTTGTCATATGCTATGAGTCTTGTTAGTAGATATATGTCTAATGCTGGCAAAGAACATTGGAGGGCAGTTCAGTGGATTTTCAGGTACCTCAGAGGCACAGCAGATTCATGTTTAAAGTTTGGAAGAACTGATAAGGGTCTCATTGGTTATGTGGATTCTGATTATGCTGCTGATCTGGACAGGCGAAGATCAATTACTGGTTATGTGTTTACTGTTGGCAGTTGTGCTGTGAGTTGGAAGGCTACGTTACAGTCTGTTGTTGCTTTGTCTACTACTGAAGCAGAATATATGGCTATTTGTGAAGCGTGCAAAGAATTAATATGGTTGAAAGGTTTGTACGCTGAACTCAGTGGAATTGAATCTTGCATAAGTTTGCACTGTGACAGTCAAAGTGTAATTTACCTCACTAAAGATCAGATGTTCCATGAGAGAACTAAGCACATAGATATCAAGTATCATTTTGTGCGTGATGTGATTGAAGAAGGTAAGCTGAAGGTATGCAAGATTAGTACTCATGATAATCCTGCTGATATGATGACAAAGTCTGTTCCTGTTGCTAAGTTTGAGTTATGCTCAAGCTTAGTTGGTTTAATTGAATAGTCCAAGAGACTATTGTTGGCACCAGTGGTTTTCTATCTTTGTTGTTCAGGATGATGGGTTGATTTATGATACAAGATGAATTTGTCTCAAGGTGGAGTTTGTTGGAGTTTGTTCCAAATTCACTGCAAGATATAGGTCAGGCTTCTGACGGAGCGAAGCGGAGGCCCGTAGATGCCGAAAGCTGACATATATACCATTGCTAGGGTTTCTTGGAGACTTGATTCTCTTGTAAGCCGCCATAGGCGTGTAACCCAAAACTCTTGAGATAGTGAGATTGTTGCTGGCTGGTGTCCGTGGTTTTTCCCCTTCGCATTGGAGGAGTTTTCCACGTTAAATCGTATGTCTCCGCTGTGATTGATTTCGTTTTACTTCATATTCCATACATCGTTCATAACAGTGAAAACATATATACAGAAGCCGTGTGAGCATCCACCTCAAGATTGTAGTGTCTGTTAATGGGGATTATCAGGGCTCAGGCAAGCACCTGGTTGTGTAAATAGGAAGTCAAAGTAAAAATAGAAAACCATGATCTAGGGCGAGTTTTCTAATGCATCCACCTCTAGAAATATAGTTTCACATGAAGCTGCTTTGTGTAGGTTTCTGGATATCCAGATTAACAAAAACCACCATCTTTTCAGGAGAGCAGTGAGCCTGCCTCTATTAATACAATTCGTCCATCTGTGAAAACATGTTCTCTGGTAGTTAATATTTTAATTTGCACTATAGTTACCTATACTCAAATCCAATTACGTAAGTTCAAAAGAACTATACTGAAGAAACATAGATCTCCTAAAAATATGATTGCTACGAAAATATATACGACAGGATGAAATCAGCATGCGACTGCAGAGTAAAGAGTTAGTACAGAGTGGGTGGAGGATATGCAAGCAACAGGGTCCTGCTACAGCTTTGAAGTTCCTTCTAGCTTTATTTGGCTGCTTAGTGTCCCTTTTATGTTTCTTACAGTGCAGCGTAAGTGGTTTAATTATACCGACACCTATTGTTACTTCTAGGTTTATTTGGCTTCTAAAGTTGCAGCAGCCGGTGAAGTCAACAGTAGCAGCTAGGACAGACAGACAGAGGGACAACTGTGGCCACCAGTTTGGAAGACGGCTAGGGTGGAAACCGTTAGAGGAGGATGAGAACACGGTTTTATGCTCCTCGGTGGGCATGGGTACGATGGCATTCAGGTCACTTGCATGGTTAGGTGGTTGGGATACGTTTTTCGCAGTGGTTGGGACGGTAACCAGAGCTGGTATGGCAAGGTGGCTTCCATGGATCAAGGCCTAGCTACATTGGTGATGAGAAACAGGGAAAGAATATTCTCTTGTAAGCCGCTATAGGCGTATAACCCAAAAACTCTTGAGATAGTGAGATTGTTGCTGGCTGGTGCCCGTGGTTTTTCCCCTTCACATTGGAGGGGTTTTCCACGTTAAATCGTGTGTCTCCGCTGTGATTGATTTTGTTTTACTTCATATTCCATACGTCGTTCATAACAGGACTATCTGTACCTTATATCTAATAATAAAACCGTAAAATTTCTGTGGTCTTTTTTTTCTGCAGGTACTTTCTTCTGTCATCCGGTCTGTGTTCTGCCCATGGGTACTTTTTTTTCTGTCCTTCTAGAAAAGAGAAAATTGGCCAAACATCTAAATCGAATAAAAAAGAGCTCTAAATAGAATAAAAAACAGCTTGGTTTTTCTCAGGCCCTACCATAAAACTGCATAAATAGCGTTCCTCAAATCCAACTAGATTTCCCCCGGTCCCTTGATCTAACAAGATTTCCTCCGGTCCCTAGATCTGTACCAAGGATTTTCCAAATCTGTAAGCAAGGACCAAATCGAGACTGAATCAAAACGACCGCTTCGATCCAAATCCAAACCCAACGCAGGCTATATGTAGAAAGACAACTTATAAAATCAAAATAAATAAATTTGTCGCTCCCAGCATACAGAGCAATCACCAAAAACCATCCATAATTGAATCTGTCGAATAAAACATATGAGAGAATCAAATCGAGGAATCATGGAAAGAAATCGAAGAGGACGGGATCGCCCACGTTGCCAGCCAGGTCTTCCCGAGCGCCCCGACACGGCTAGGTGGGCCCACGCCGCCGGGCCAGATCTTCCGTGTGCGCTGGCAATGATCTCCTGCGCCACCCGCGCGACCTGGCCAGGCCTGGTCCGCCCACCAAAGGAGGAGAGGAGCAGGGATGGTGACTAGGAACTAAACACAGCCTAATATATTGGGAGACGCCTGCTAGGCTCAAGGCCCAGGCCCATAAATGTGACAGCTATCCATGGGCTTTCTACTAGATTGACAAGCTTCTCCCTACAGTGTGATTGCGGCCCTCGTGAAACAATTGGCATCAGTCAGAATTTGTTGCCCGCGTGAACCATTGCAAAAGAATTTGACCAACTATATATAACATATATTTGTTTTCTATTGTTTATTTTGGGAATTTATTGCAAGATTTGACAACATTTGTTTAGTTGTTTATTTTGGCATTATTCATTGATACTGAGGCATCTATTAATGACCTTGTTAATCTGGAGATCTGTTGGTTTAGTTTTTCAGATGTGCACAGATTAGGCATGGCTTTGATGGCCGGATGTGGAAAGGGATTTCCTCTTAGATTCTTAACAGCAATCCATTATGAAACTTGCTTGTAGTTTCGCAACTGATTCGTTCTCATTAACGAATATATGAATGAGGAGCAATGAGCACTTTCAAATTTCACCTAAGGTTTTAAAATTTCATACTGGTTACTAATGTTGCCTCTCAAAACACAAGTTGGTTCAAGAAAGATATTATTCTGCATTGGTCCTACTATACAACCGCTGCTCTCTCTCAGAACGTCAGAAATTCAGAATAATCAACAGTTATTTGGCGCGAACCCAACACGCTGGCCATCGATGTCGTACACGATGCGGAACCCCTGCTGCTGGAGGTTGCCGATGATGGAAACGCTACGGTCACCAGTGCCGGCGAACGCGAAGCAGACGGTGCCCCTGGAGTCCACTGGGATGAGGTAGTTCTTGGGCGGGAGCCTCATCACCACACCGCCGGCGAAGTGCATCGACACAGCAGGCACCTTCAATCGCCCGCCGCCCACGGAGTAGCATGTATCGAAGAAGCGGGAGGGGCCGCCGGTGGAGACCCGGCCGAGATCTGTTGCCGCAGCGCGGAAGGCGTCGCGGAAGGCTGTGTACGCGGGGCGGGCGAGCCGCGTCACGGTGGTGCCGGAGTCCAGAATGACGCCGCCACGGCCCGTGTGTGGGTCCAGCTGGAGGTCGTGCTCGGAGACGCCCGGCACGCGCACGCCGCCCACACT
The DNA here is from genome assembly GCA_038087645.1 of Saccharum hybrid cultivar R570. Lineage (NCBI taxonomy): Eukaryota > Viridiplantae > Streptophyta > Magnoliopsida > Poales > Poaceae > Saccharum > Saccharum hybrid cultivar. The sequence continues at coordinate 1,097,759 of JAQSUU010000664.1, read as the reverse complement.
GACGCCGACGAGCCGCACGTAGTAGAACGTGTCCATGTTCAGGTTGCGGACCGTGGGGGTGAACGACGCCGGTGGGTAGGTGTCCGCGGCGCCGGCGCCGAAGGTGAGGATGGAGGAGCGAGAGCCTGGGTTGGAGAAGAAGTCGACGAGGCAGTAGGAGAAGCTCCGGTTGTAGCCAAGGCCGGCGATCTGGTTCGGGAACGACGTGAGGCCACGGCCAAGGCCCAGGATCCCAGCCGCCGGCGCCCCGAACAGGCCCCGGTTGTTGTGGCCGCACCCGATCGACAGGTGCGGTAGCCTGAGGGCGCCCGCGAAGGCACGAAAGGTCAGCGTCTCCGAGATGAGGTCGCCCGATGTCGTGGAGCCGTCCCCGTAGCCCACCGTGTAGACGCACGTCCTGCGCTGCGGGTCACCGCCGCCGCTGCCGGACTGGCCCAGCGCCTGGCACGCCGGCGCGTTGTACCCGATGTCCTGGCGCGATGTCGAGCGCCGTGGGTCGAACACGGGCCCTGACTGAGCGTAGCACCGTCGGCACGGCTTGCACTGCAGCCACGTCAAGTCGCTGCCCGTGTCCGGCGCCAGCAGCGCCTCGACGCCCGGCGTGCCCACCGCGATCTTGGCGATGTACTCCCCGCTCGTCGGCGCCCCGGATACCACCGGCGCCACAAACCTGTCGCCGCCGGAGAGTCTTCTGACGACCCGCGTGGCGTTGCCTCCCGCCGCGGCCGCCACCTTCGAGATGATCCATGCTGCCCTCCGCTTTCCTCGCTGTAGGCGGCGCTCGAGGAGCTCAGCTGCGGTGGCGTTCACCACGAACGAGTCGCGATGGGCCAGGCGGATGTGTAGAGCCGCCGATAAGATCGCGACGTCGTCCTCCACGTCGGCGCCGTGGACGTCGGCAGCCGGGGCGGTGTAGGTGTGGGGCCAAAGAGGGGTTACCACATAATTGTGGTACTCGAACTCCACGGGCATGGCGAGCCCGACGACGACCGCGTCGGAGAACATGGCGAGCAGCAGGAGAAGTCCAGCGAGAGACGACGACGCCATGGCCATTAGCAAGAGAGCAGGAGTCACTTGCTTGATCAGAATGTAGAAGTGATCTGGAGTGAGTGATTCCATGGCTGCAAGGGGCTGGTGGTTATATGGCTGCAGGGAGATTAATTAATGAGGCCGCGTCTCCAACAAGAGTGACGCCATGGTTGGCATGCATCAAGGGGCTGTATAGCTAGAAGCAGATGCAGGCGGCTGTAGCTAGAACTGGAGATTACAGATAGACTACAGATACACTGGGCAGGATGTGATTAATTAATGCGCTAGGTAGTCACAAAAAAAAAATGCGCTAGGCCTGTTCTGAGTCGGGCTTTCTCTACCGGTAAGGATGGATATGGATGTGAAAGTGCATAGCCTAGTGGTTACAAGAAGTGAATATTTTAGGATTTAACGAATTGCGCTTGTCGACAGTCGACACCTGTGGTGGTGGTGTTAATGCTTATGGAGATAGGGTTTGTGTGCGTGTATTCATAGGGGTGAGTGTGCGCGTGTTGTGAGTGTCTACGATAAACTATGTAATCGCCAAAAAAAAAGGATGGATACGGATTTTTAGATATCTGAAACCTCCGATATTCGTATTCATTTTAGCGTAAATATGGATATCTATATTCTATTTGATTTTGAAGATTATTCTCTGTCCGATTCCACGTTCGTATCCAACAAAATCGTGAAATATTCGATATTATCTTTATCCGCGAAGTACAAATTATTTGAAAACATCTAAATCTTATAATTATGACTAATTAACTATGTAAATGATAATAATTTTAATATAAGTATATAACAGATGATATGTACCATTATTTAACGGTTATCTATGGCTAACGAAATTTTAATATTATTAATGATATATAAATCTAAAGTTTAATTAATTTTAATATGGCTAATAGTGTTAATTAGTATTATATTTTATTTATATACTGCTAGATTTATTTTTATTTATTTGAAATAATTAGTATATATTATCTACTATTTCCTTATATTTATATATTTAATTATTGAAATATTGCCTAAAATATTTTATTTTTTGGTAGTTATCTTTATCCACAATGTTATATAGCTACAAATTAAATTCTGTCATCCATAATGATTTTAATATACATAAAACTATCGGTAAGCATATAGATACATGCTATCTTCAAAATCAAGTGGATAACTGAATTTTAATTTGAGATATCCGTTTTGCATTATTAGTATCAATAATATCCATATTCGTATTCGAATTCGAATTAAAATATGGTAAATAGTAGTATCTGAATCCGTATCTGTCCGAATCCGACCTGAATTCATCCCTATCTACTGGTGCTTCCAATTTGTAGTTTGTAAGATGTTTCAGTTCCTGGTGTGACTCCGAAAACCGTTTCAGTAGAGTTGCAAGAGAAAATATATCAATTACCCAACGAGGAGCAATTTTTTCTGTAGATATGAAGAGCTAGAGCCGTTTTTGTATATGAAGTAGAAGCTACTTTTGAGACTTCTGCTATGGATCCGGCTCAAGTGGTGCCACAGGTTCGACCCACAGGTTCAGCGAACCGGCCCAAAGAAACAACCTTAATGGGCTCCACATCCGACCCACGAAAATGGTTGGATTTGTGGATCGGAATCCCTCGAACCTTAGGGTCGAGTGGTTCGATCCCTCCTGTCTGCCGTGCATGTGGCGGTAGCGACCGCGGCCGCTCTCGCCGCCGGTTCCGTCGTGCCTTCTTCACGTTCTCCTCCGCCAGCACCAGCACATCCCCCAGCTGCTGCTGCTCCTGCTCTCCAGGTAGGCAAGGGCCTACAGAGGCTGTCAGGGCGAGCGCCTTCCATCCGTCGGCTCTTGGTCTTGCTGCGAGGTGTCGTGGTTGACAGGGGCCGGCGCTCTTGCCGGTGGTGAAGCAAGTACAAACCCTCGGCGTTCAATTCGGAGCTCCTTCTCGGCATCCTCCATCTCGATTTAAAGGTCCAGGTCCGTATGCTTCCTGCCCTCGCCGTGGCAGGTCTGCCAAGAAAGGAACCAAACTTCTGAATATGTTTGTGATTTAGTTTTCTTTTTTTTCTTTCGAAGATAATGATGCTCCTGCTCCATATGTCTATGTTTCTATCTATCTGTTCTCCTACTAATTCAAAATGGATTTGAGATTGTGAGTGTATATGCATAAGCTAGTATTTTGCGAGGGATGCGCACTCTGAACACTTCTGCGGATTGATCTCTTGGTGCTACTGCTGGTGTCATACTTGTTAGTAATCAAATCAAATAGTTAGGAATTTGATATTTCCACCATGCTTTGTTTTGTCATACTTGCTATCGAGCCTCAGAATTTGTTTGCATTGGTAGGATAGTCAGGGATTTATGACATGTTTGTTGAGATTGGCTATGTTCATCATTTCTATTGCTTGTTCTGTGAGAGTTTGATTTTGGACACACTGTACGAATAAATTATAAATTGTGAACTGTATGACATTGTTCTCTTTTGGCTTGAATGTTCGGTCAGGTGTGTGGTGCTAAATATCCGTGCAAGTTGGTGCTCTGCTAGGACAATGTCAACTTTAGTACACTATTTTAACAAGTAGATATTTGGTACATTGATGAACTTGCTTACCCTGAAAGGGAAAAAATGGTAGATGTGGACATGAACGCCACCACCAAGTCGGGTTACTGACTATCTACATTACATATATCTAGTATGTAATGCTTGTCAGAAACAGTCTTCTTGCACAGAATAAAAGCTATGTATAGTGGTTGTGGTGAGTGGTGACATCCTGACAACTCTTGCTTTCCTTGTGCCATTACTGGGTTTGGTGAGCCAGATATGGTTTTTTCTCACTGAACCAAGCCAATAATTTACATGCCCAGATATGGGTTTTTTGGAGACAATTATTTTACATGTCAATTTGGTGGACGATTAGCTTCAATCTGCATTTTCTTGGAACTGAACTTGTTGGAGCAGTATCTGATCGATTTGGTCAATGTGCTATGCCTATACAGTGTTAAGGGAATATGGAGCCACATATCAGTGAAGAAACAAGACTGAACCGGAGCATGATTGAAGCAGGTGAAGGGTCCCCTACCTTCAAGGATGAGATTCTACCCCCCGACGTCCTGCAACCCGCTGCTGCTTTAACACCAGTGTTGCAGTCCCTCAGGTGAGAAGTTTGGTTGGCAAAGTCTTACTGCATTACAGTCCTGTTATTACTATTCTTAGTGATCAATTTGTTTTCCAGCAGTGGGTCAAAGAGGAAGAGAACTCCCACCCACGGAGGGACGACCTGCACGAAGAAGGCCGCCATGGACACAGACACAAGACGACCTGCACGGTCTGCAGTAGCAACCAAGAAGAAGGCCACTGTGGATATGGGCACTAGAAGACCTACGCCATCTGCTACTCTCCTTCCTCCTCCTCCCAAGGTACCATCCCCCACTTTCTCCTGTTTCTCAGACCCTGCTTGCATGCTATAAATTCTGAAGGGCCCGCTAAGCCAATTAGTGGCACATTAGATTCCTCATTCTTCAGCTACAAATTCTAAAGCGGAGCAGGAGCGATGCCCTACCTCTGGGCGTGAGACTCTACCACCTGACAGCCAACACCCTGATGTCACTTCAACACCCACGTTCTCGCAGTTCATATCAAGGTGATAACTTATTACTATTAATTTATATCCAGTATATACCATGCTTGTAGCCTATTATGCTTGTATCATGCTTGTAGGTAGAATATATGTTAGAATATATCCCAGTAGCCATTTTTATTATTTGAGCACTGATGTCACTCTATTGTCATTTGCCTTGCATGTCTTTCCAGATATATAAAGTATAAATGCATAGTAGTGGACATGCTTCCGACTGACTGAATCTTTTGCACTGTAACGATTTACAGAATTCTGCAATTTATGACGTTATCATGACCTTTTAAACATGCTACAAATTATATTATTTTGTTTACCATGCTACTGGGAGATGGTCTGTAATCTGTAGTAGTCTGCTAGTGTCTGCTAATTAAATTCTTCAGCTTGCAGTCTATAGGATTTGCTCTTTGTTCAAAAAGACATGCCTTTTGACATATTGTATGTTATATGTTGGTTTTGTTTTGATTCACATTTTAAACATGCACTAGAGGAGAGGGTAGTGCATTACAGTTCATTCAAATTGGTCAATTTACTTGATTCTAATATACCAGCCCTCTTTAACATGTTAGTGGGTCTTATTTTTAGTGATTAATTTATTTTCCAGTAGTGGATCAAAGAGAAAGAGAACTCCCTACCCAACTACCATGCCCCAAGTTGAAAGAGCAGAACAAATGATTGATAGTGAGCAGGTTGAGGAGGGTGTCGGCGATCGCCATGGCAATGTGGATCTTAGTGCTGGTTTGGATGATGGTTGGTCAGAATAGTGGTATGGAGGTGAAGATTCAGATGAATTTGATAGAGGTTACACTGTTGAGGGGCGAATCGAGCCACATATGATTGATGGCTTCCTACATGGTGAAGAAAGTAGACAATTCAGATCAAAGGTTTGGGATGAATTCACCAAAATCCGTGTGGGTGATGTGGTTACCAAAGGGCAGTGTGTGCACTGCAACTTAGAAATTAGTGCAAAGCGTGGAGCGGGAACAAGTGCTATGTTGACACACTTGAAGCGGTGTAAAGCAAGGTCAAGTGTAACACAAGTTATGAATCAACTGTCATGTCTCCAGAGGGAATCTCTTTGAAGGATTGAAGATTTAATCAAGATGTCTCTAGGAAAGAGCTGGCTCGAATGATATCTCTTCATGGATTCCCTCTGTCCATTGTAGATTATGATGGTTTTAGAAGGTTTGTGTCCAGCTTAAACCCTGTATTCAAGATTGTCTCAAGGAGGACAATCACTGATGATTGCTCAAAGAAAAATCTAGAGGAAAGACAAGTTTTGCTAGATGTTTTCAAGAATGTCAAGGGCAGAGTTTCATTGACAATGGATATGTGGACATCCAACCAGATCTTGGGATACATGTGCATCACATGCCACTTCACCGATGATGACTGGAAGATGCACAAGCGGATTTTGATGTTCTCTTTCTTGAAGACCCCACACACGGGTGTTGCAATGTTCAATGTTGTTCTTAAGTTTCTGCAGGAATGGAACATTGAAGATAAGTTGTTTGCAATCACTTTGGATAATGCAAGCAACAACAATGCGATGATGAAGCTCTTGAAGGCTAATTTGTTCGAGAAGAAAATGTTTGTGGGAAAAGGAAAGCTGCTTCATCAGCGATGTGCAGCACATGTGCTCAACTTGATATGCAAAGCAGGATTTGAAATTATCAATCCAACTGTGCACAAGGTCAGAGAAACTGTGAAGTATATTCAAGGGTCTACTTCACGGAAACAGAAATTTCAAGAGATCATTCAACAGCTCTATCCAACAGCAGATCATTCACCAAAGCTCCCAAAGGTTGATACATGCACTCGTTGGAATTCAACGTACCTTATGTTGAAGACTTGTTTTGAGTTGAAGAGAGCTTTTGAGTCATTAATACAACAAGATCAAGAAATATACCTTTGCACCGACATCTGAAGAGTGGGAAAAAGTAAGAAAAGTATGTGGATTGTTGAAGGTCTTCTTTGATGCAACTGTAGTTGTCTCAGGATCATTCTATCCAACGACAAATTTGCATTTTCATGAGATTTGGGAAGTCAAGTTGGTTTTGGAGAACCAAGTTCCTGAGGCAGATGGAGACCTTACCCAAACAATTCAGTACATGCAAAGGAAGTTTAAGAGGTACTAGAAGTTAACATGGCTGCAAATTATATTTCCAGTCATCTTTGATCCTCGGTTTAAAATAGGATTTGTTGACTTCCGTTTGAAACAAGTGTTTGGCAGTGAGGCTGAGTCAAAAATTGATATAGTAAAGAAGACCTTAGTGGAGCTATTCAAAGATTACTCAGATGGTCAAGAAATAGCATAGGCTCCTTGCGTTAGTGTACAGGCAAATGCAAGTGGAAGATATGCTGATTGGGACAGCCACGTGAATCTAAATAGCCAACCTACCAACGAGGTACCTATAGAGCTTGAAGCATACCTTTCAATGCAAGCCATACCTCAAAGTGATGACTTCGATATTCTTGGTTGGTGGAAGAATAACAGTCTGGAGTATCCAACTCTTTCCCGTATGGCTCGAGATGTGTTGGTGGCGCCTGCCTCATCAGTTCCATCCGAATTTGCTTTCAGCCTTGCAAGAAGACTCATCTCAGACTTTCGAAGCCATTTGACTGCCAAGACTGTGGAAGAATTAATGTGCTTACAAGACTGGTTCTGTACTTCTGGTTCTACCAAATTCAATATGGAGTCGACTGATCGTTGTCTTATTAATGAAAGCAATCAACAGGAGTGAACAAGAAAGAGAAAGAGGTGAGATTCAATAACTGAAACCATATGTATCTCTGTTATGTCCTAAGTAGCACTGCAGCATAGTATAGTAGCACTGAAATATTCACTATTTGCTCTTAATGCCGTTGTTATTGGATCTGTTTACTAGTCTTTTAACACTGCATATATTCAGTGTTGCTCTTAATGCCATATACTCATCAAATCGGAGAGACAAACTCACTGAAATATAGTACTGCATATAATACTAGTCTTTTTACTAGTCTTTTAGCACTGAAATATTCATTGCATATATTATTGAATTTTGCTTTCTTTGTAGGTTGTAACTGAATGCTGAGGAAAAGGGTTCCTGGCTAAAGCTTGGGAGTTTGAGTATGCATCTAATGTTTTGGTTCATATGGTGGCCAATAGGTTTTCTGCAACTGGGGTTTGTGCAGCTTGCTCCTTGCTTCAACAAGGCTTCTCTTGTTTGCTAGCCAATGAGATTCTATTTGAGATAAACATTTATTCAGATCTATAACACATACTGCAATGAGGAATTTGAGGATGAATTGAGCATATGACATGGATCTGTAGCTCGTGTGTCGCTACTCTTAAAAATGGTTGTCTATACCTCGTTATACTGTTGTTGTTTCTAATAACGCCTGTTAACCATCTAGTCAAGAGCCCCCATGAGTTGTCACTGACCCATTTGGTGTGGATGAACCTTGCAGCAAACATGCTACTTTGAGCATTGTTTGACATTATATGAACGATGATTATTGAACGTGATACTTGGCACATTATGTTGCATCATCCAATTGTTTGAAATTTCAAAGGTTTTTCATTAGGTTTTAATCTATTCTAGCCAATCGTCAATTGCTTGGTCTGTACAGGGATGAGTGAACGAGTCACCGCGCTTTTGGACAGAGCTGTACACAGCGGCAGTGCACGGACAGATGATAGGGTAGTCACTGCGCTTTTGGAAGCTTTGTTTCATTGGTGGAGCAATGTTTTTTACTCAGCTCCATCGGATCAGACTTCCCTGTATGCGTGGAGCAGTCCTTTTTATTCACTAGGCATGTAGCTAATACATAGTTCCATGTATTATTGGCTATATTTATAGGAAAGCGATTTTTTCCTATCTATCAGTTAGTAACTAATAATGCTATTTATCAGTATAAACTAACAATAAGATGTTTTGGCTTTGCTATGTACTCCCTCCGTCTCAGAATATCCGTCGCCGTTGGTGTGCGTGCCACAAATTTGATTCGATTCGTAGAAAATATGTACAAGATTTATATCTCTAAATAAATTTATTTAAAAAATTAGATTCAAAGATCTTTCTAATGATACTAATTATGTACCATAAATATTAATATTTTTTAATATATATTTTGTCAAACTTGTTTCTTGAGAAGCGTAAACAACAGATATTTAGGGACGGATGGAGTACTTAGATATACAATGTATCTAGATACATAATAAAAGCAATGTTGATAGAAAAGCCAAAACTTATGTAAATGATACGTAGTAAAAGCAATATATCGTGTTGCGTGGCATGCAACTTCAGAGAGAGTTTAGGCCTTGTTTAGATCTGAAATTTTTTAGGGAAAAATTTCTGTAGCACTTTCGTTGTTATTTGACAAAATTTGTCCAACCATGGACTAACTAGGCTCAAAAGATTTATCTCGACATTTACAGATAAACTATACAATTAATTATTTTTTTATCTACATTTAATGCTCCATGCATGCGTTTAAAGATTCGATGTGACGGGTACGGTGCAATTTTTTTGGGTGTTTTTGGAACTAAATGGGGCCTTAGACAAAGAAACGTAATGCACTATGGGTACATATATAGAACAAGGACAAGCAATAGGGTGACCAAGAGATTTGAACTCAAGCAGTACGACTCTCTAATTATAATTATTATGCATTATAAATATTATTATTTTTTATATGTTTAGTCAAATTTGAGATGAATCGACTTATGTAAATCACGAACGTGACTCATTGAAAAATGAAAATAATAGGGTAAATCTATCTGTTGCTCGAGCGTTTTTCCTCCGCAGGTGGAGTGCTGCTTCGCTGCAGGAGTGCTGCCAGTGCATGATGCTTTTGCGCAAGGGCAGGTGCAGAGAGACTAGCTGGCCGGTAGCGTCAAATCACCTAGCTCCTACCCCATGTACATGTATATTCGTTCCTTTAGCAAGAGCATGTATAAATTCATTAAACCACATTTTACTACTTGAGTTTAGGTGTAAGTTCTATATTCAACTAGTGTAAATTGATTATTTGTAAATAAGAATTATCATAATTACTTGAATATTTATCTGATTGTTTTTTGGCTTTTTTTATTTTCTATATGTTTTATTTAGTTTTCCTTTGAAAATTTTTAATTTGGCTTCTGTAAAAATAATCTGGTTAATTTTCTTATTTTGTTTGTTTAATAATTTTGGATTATTTGGATAATATTTTTTTTCTTCAAGTGTTGAATGGGTTAAAATTACCTGATTTTTTGTTTCCGCTGCCAATCAAGTGTTCCTGCGTTCGTTCGGGTGTTGCATGCACCTAGAAACACGCGAGCGGTAACTAGACAGCTCCAATATCAACCTTTTAAGACGAGCCGACAAAGGTGCCAATCAGTACACAATTATGCGACCCATGGACCCCTGCTCTCGCATGCCACGGTCGTTAACGAAATCAGCAGCTATTTGGGGCGAACCCAACATGCTGGCCGTCGACGTCGTACACGACGCGGAACACCTGCAGCTGGATGTTGCCGAAGATGGAGACACCACGGCCGCCGCTGCCGGCGAACGCGAAGCACATGGTGCCCATGGAGTCTACGGGGATGAGGTAGTTCAGGGGCGGGAGGTTCACCTCCACGCCGCCGGCGAAGTGCATCGACACAGCAGGCACCTTCTTCACGCGTCCGCGCACGCTGCTATAGCACGTATCGAAGAAGCCGAAGGGGCCGCCGGGGGAGGGCCAGCCAAGGTCCGTCACCGCCGCCGCGCGGAAGGCGTCGCGGAACAAGGTGTATGCGGGGCGGGCGACGCGGGTCACGGCGGTGCCGGAGTCCACGATGACGCCGCCGTGGCCCGTGGACGGGTCAAGGCGAAGGTCAGATTCGGTGACGCCCGGCACACGCACGCCGCCCACGCTGATGCCGACGAGTCGCACGTAGTAGAACGTATACATGCGCATGTTGGTCAACATAGGCGTGAACGACGCCGGCGGGGTGGTGGTGGTCGAGCCAGAGCCGAAGAAGGTTAGGGTCGAGCAGTGGCGGCCTAGTCCGGCCAGGCAGTAGGAGAAGCTCCGGCCGTAGCGGCCGGCGATCTGGCTAGGGAAGGACAAGCTCCCTCTGCCGAGGCCCAGTATCCCCTCCGCCGGCGCTGGGAACAGACCCTGGTTGTCGGAGCCGCACCCGATCGCCACGTCCGGTAGGCGGACGCCCGGCGCGAAGGTCAACGTCTCGACGCCGAAATCGCCCGCCGTCGATGAGCCGTCGCCGTACTCGACCTTGTACTGGCACTCGTTGAGGAACTGGTTGCAGCCGCTGGAGCTCCCCAGCGCGCGGCTGGCCGGCGCGTAGCAGCCGACGTCACTCACCTAGCTTGAGTTCAGTCGGTTGTATACGAGGCGCGACTGGTGGTCCGGAAGCACGGCATGCACTGTAGCCACGTGACGTCGCTGCCCATGTCCGGCGCCAGGAGCGCCTCGAAGCTTGAGTCGTTTTCGTAAGGCATGCCCACCGTGACCTTGGCTATGTACTCCCCGCTCGTCGGCGCCCCAGTCACCACGGTACCGTTCTTCGGGTCCGCCGGTGTGGCCGCCTTGGTGATGATCCACGCTGCCCTTCGCTCATCCCGCTGCAAGCGGCGCGCGAGGAGGTCAGCTGCGCTGGCGCTCGCCGCGAACGAGTCGCGGTGGATCCAGGGGCGGAGCCAGGATTTAGATATAGGGGGGCCGGGTCATCGAATGTCCACAGAAAACTATCAAATTTTGATGTCAGTTTAAAAATTATCATTTTGATTTACTATCAAATCTAGTGATTTGTAAGAACTAATGAGAGGTACTAATAAAAATTGTGCATGATTAGGGGGGGCCAAGCCCCTGCCCGCCCCCCGTTGTCTCCGCCCCTGGGTGGACCAGGCGGACCTGCAAAGGCGACGACGATGACACGGTGGCATCTTCCAACGCGTCGGCGGCAGCCGCCAGGGGCAGTGTAGGTGTGGGGCGAGAGAGGGGATGCTACAAAACTATGGTACTCGTACTCCACGGGATTGGCGACCCCGACGACGACGATCGCGTCGCCGGAGCACGCGGCCAGCAGCAGCAGTAGTCCAGCGAGAGACGACCACGCCATGGCTTCGATCAGAACAAGTGGTGAGTGACCTGCTGGAGTGATGCCATGGCTGCAGGGCCTTGGTGTTTAATTATATGTGAATATGTGATGTGAGAAGGGAGCGAGAGATTGATGAGACTGCATCTGCTGTGTTGGTGGCAAGTACATGGCAACACATTAGCGGTCTCATACTCCGTCTCATGCAATGTCACATTAGATTTTTGTTTACGTGGAGGAAAGAAAGAGGTGAGAGAGAAAGAGGTCGTTGTTTTGCGAAACAACCATCTCATGAGCTAAGATTTAGGACTATGAAACAACTATTTCACTATTGGATGAGTTGTTGTTGCCATGCAACTCACAAGTTTTCTTTTATTCCATGCATAAATTTAGGAATTCTGAGTTACTAACGAGACAACTTAAAAAACAACCATTATATATGTTGTCTATTAAGTTGTCTTAGAATTATGTGGCACAATATGAGACCACTTATAAGACGACGCCATTGTACTTGCCTTTTGCAGTCCGATCCAACGAGATACGCCCAGCATGGTAGCATGCAGCTAGGCATTGGCAACGCGGATAGGACGCCAGCGGCTACAGCTACAACAGGAAGCAAGAGCAGTCAAACTTGCTTAGCTTTAACATCTAACAACAATAATTGTGTTCATTAGCTTTAACATCCAACAACAATAAAATTGCAGTCAAACTTGACATATTTTTTAAAAAAACTTTGTCCAAAGTTGATAAGTTTGATATAGGAGTAACCTATATCTATATCTATATCTATATCTATACCTATACCTATATCTATACCTATATCTATATCTATATCTATATCTATATCTATATCTATATCTATATCTATATCTATATCTATATTTATTTTTATGCAATATTAAATAAATATGTAAAATTGCTCTCTATCTATTTTTTTCGGTGTGGCTAGAGCCCAGATGTCCGCGGCTACTAGCCTGCTACGCCTGCTTGACTGCGCCCTGCTGGTCGCTCTACTCCTCGCCCGCTGCTCGCTATGCTGCTCTGCTCGCTCGCGCCCTGCTGCTCGCCCGCCTGCGTCGCTTCGTGGGGACCGCCTGCACCCCCCTACCCACGCCTCATGAAACGCTTGCAACATGGAGGACATGCTGCAACATACATCGATCTAAAACCGATGAAACATTTAGAAGATACGCTTGCAACATATATGTAGCCACTGCAGCGACATTTGTAACATTCAGATAAAAATACTTGAAACATACGTTTGAAACAGCTGAAACATTTGAAACATCTACTTGCAACATGCTTCTAAAAAATAGCTGAAATATTTGGAATACAAACTTACAAATATACGTGTATGGCCATTGCAACATCGGCATTGCTAGCGCCCGGACGTCCAGACAGATGCCCGCAGCTATTGGCCTGCTGTGTCGGCTTGTCTGTGCTCTGCTGCTCGCCTGCTCGCCTCCACCCGGCGGCGACCCCATGCCGCTCTGTGGGGACCGCCTGCACCTGGGAGACCGCCTGCGCTCGCTTCCCATGCCTCATGAAATGCTTGCAATATGGAAGACTTTCTACTACATACATCTAAAACAGATTAAAGAATTGAAACATGCGTTTGCAGCATGCTTCTGATAACAGCAAAAACATTTTGAACATAAACTTGCAACAAATGTGTACAGCTATTGCAACATGTGCAACATTCCGACCCACTTTTACAACATTCAGATAAAACAAATACAATGTAACCTTGCTGCTTCGATGAATGAAACCCGATCGTTGTGGAGCTCAATGTTAGTGTGAATGCCAGCGGCAGGGCATGGAGCTGGCCTGTGCCCTAGCGGAGTGGCGAGCACCACACGACCTTGAGCGACCACCTACTCGGTGCCCTGGGTGAGCACCTACATGCACTACTAGAATCAGGCATTCGGCAAAGACTTTGCCGAGTGCCACACTCGGCAAAGAGCACACGGTAAAAAAACTATCGGCAAAGCGGCCTTTGCTGAGTGTCTTTTATCGGGCACTCGGCAAAGACTTTACCGAGTGCCTAACAGTCGACAAAGGCCGAACCGAAAATATCTAAACAAAATAGGGAAAAAAATTAAATTTTTTTAATTAGGGGAGGGACCCACCGACCAGTCATATGTCAACTGCTCTTAAGTGACCAGCTAAAGCAATTTTTTAAAACTTCGCGCCGAGCAAGAATCGAACCTGCGACCTCTCACACACGCGCGAGCTCCTCTACCACTACACTTCTCTTTCATTTGTATCTATATTCCATTTCGGCTCCCCAAATATTATACTAAATCAAGTATAAATTAATTGTTCGAGGCCCTAAACTAATTCAAATCAAAAAGTTATCAACTACAAAGTTTCATATCTTTTCGAGATCTATAATTTTCATTTAGGAAGTTTCTCCATCCGAGGTCGTTTGAAAAATTCAAATTTTAAAATTTTAAATTTCAAATATAGTTTTGCATAACAAGATGATTTGAAATTAAAAATTTGTCAACTACAAAGTTTCATCACTTTTTGAGATCTACAAAGTTTATTTTGGTTGTTTTTCCATCCGAGGTCTTTTAAAAAATTTAAATTTAAAATTTTTGAAATTCGGATGCAGTTTTGCATGACAACATGATTTCAAATTAAAATATTATCAACTACAATGTTTCATAACTTTTCGAGATCTACAATTTTTATTTAGGAAGTTTTTCCATCTAAGGTCTTGGTTCTAACATTATTCACAAATCTTAAATATCTCTCTTGTAGTTTTATGAAACTATATGAGAGACGTGTAGATTTTGTGAACAATGTTACTATCGCTTTATCGAATGAAGAAATGACCAAAATAAACTTTATAGATCTTGAGAAGTTATAAAACTTTGTAGTTGAAAACTTTTTGATTTGAATTCGTTTAGGGCTTTAAAATATGCTTTGAAAAACTGCTTTATCGAGTGAAAAAATAAGGGAATTGCTATATCCCAGTTGCCTGGGATTTTTTGTAAAAACCCAGGCGACGTCCTCCACCCTTGGATCTGCATCCAAGGGTGAGATCTGTTGTCTGTGCATTTTACTGTCTGTACAAACAGGTCTACGAATCAACCCACTTAACCACCACAAACGGATAACGGGCCCGCAGAAACTAACGGATCCAAGCTCCGAAACACGCTAACACTTGCAGACCGTTAATTCAATGGATAAGGGCTTTTATAGTGGGCTTTCACACAACAACTGTTACATGGGCTGAATAAAAAAAAAGAAGCAGTGAATCTATCCTACAGATGTTGTTGTCCTCTTCTGTATCCTTGTATCTGTTCTTTATATAAAGGCATCTGTAGGATCTGTAAGATGAAGAAAATTCATATCATAAATATAAAAATTGCATGTTTGCAATACTGCAAGTATTACTTGTTATTAATGGAATTTACTGAATATGTATATGTAAGTGCACCTTTTGGCAAACTTGAGCGTGAAAGCAGGCTGCATGCAGTTGGCAATGCCCGGTTTCAGGTTATAGCACAAGCTATGGAATCATGGAGACAACAGCATGTGATGGATAGCAGCAACTGACCTTCAGAGAGCAGCATTAGTAGAACCATTAGTAGACATCACAAGCTATCGGGTATGGCGGTATGTCCTTTCACACATCTAGGTTTCAACATTTGACTAGCCTTCTTCAGTGAAAAATGGACACTCGTTGCCTACTCTCTTCATTCGTTCAGTCTGAGAAAATGATGAAATGATATTCAGAAAACACCCAAAGAAACTAGCAACTTGTTCCCATTAGTAGAACCAATAGACACACACAAGCAAAACTAGTTTGAGCATGACTCAACCAAAAGGACAAATGACAGAGAACAAGGACAATGACAAATAGGATGTGTGATCACAGATTACAAGTACAAAGACAATGGACAATTTTTTTTCTATGGAAGGACAAAAGACAAATTTTTTTGCCTAAAACGGCACAAGCACAAAGACAAAGGATAATTTTTTTTTCTATGGAAGGACAAAAGATAAAATTTTCTCCCAAGAATTACACAATTTCAAAACTGCGATGGGATATAGCATCACAACCACAAAGACAAATTAGATACTTATACATAGTCTTACCCCAACGAGCAACTGCAGCCACTTCGGCCCCTTCAAATGCCTCTAGACAAAAGGAATCCATGTTCCAAAGACAAATGAATTTTTATTACAAGTACCAGAAATTGCACATTGCACCTAAAGAAATTGCAACTAACGCAATCTGTAATTTTAGCATAAAATGTGTGCAATAATGCGCCTATTAGTCAGCACTTGGTGTCACACATCTCAAATGGTGCTCTGTGTAACTTACTACAACAACTCAAACTAGCCCTGTTCGACAGATACAGAGGAACAACTATTACAAAGTAAGGGTACAACTTAAATTTTTTCAAATATAAGCACAATCAAAGACTACAAGTGACAATTTTTTTCTATGCAAGGACAGTATACAGATTTTTTCCCCAATGCAAGCACAATCACATATCAAAATCCCAGAATTCAAGATGTGTTGGCACAAAATACAAGAGACAATTTTTTCTATGAAAGGACAAGGACAAAATAAAAGGTGTGTGCTTGCACAAATCACAAGGACAAAATGAAAGGATAAGGACAGAACACAATTTCTTTCAATGGAAACACAATCACAGAGCTCAAGAAACAAATGTTACAAACCTGGACAAGGAGATATGTCGAGAGACCTGGCCACACTATTTGCCTTTAATCCTGGAATAGAATAGTTATGAACTTGTCAGTAAATTGTGGGAACAAAAGAGGTGGTCATACAAGGAAGAACTTACACCTTACATGAAAGGCATACTCATTGCTAGAGCTGAACTCCTAGAGCTCCCTAGCTCATGTCCATCAAAGGACAATTTCTTTCTATGGAAGGACAAGGATACAAACTAGGTGAGGGTAAGCACAATCACAAATAACAAACAAATCACAAGAAACATATAACAAGGCGACTCATATTGTCATCATATGATCAATTCAACAACTATCAATGAGTTAAAAAGCAAGTGCTACACAGACTAAATTTAAAAAAATGCAAAACTCACCTGTTGCCATGGTACTGAGGACAAAGGATCTCAATAAGATGCTGGTTGGACTTTAACTGACCGCATACCCTCATGGTGCTTCTAGTATCCATGCACAAAAGTCATACTTCAACATCTTGGTCTGTAAGAACAAAATCAAATTCATAATAATATAACACAAGACCCAATTGAACTATCTATAAACAAGAAGACAAGAGGAACATGCACAACCCTCAAACTTCTCCTTGTCTTCCCTATAAAAGGTTAGTAGTACACAACAAAAAACACTTATAGACAAAACCATAAAACTAGAATAAAACTCCGCCTATGTTGACTGGAAGACTTTCTTAAGTCGTCTCAGAACAAAGGTTTCAGAACATACTCCACAAACGGCTTTTTGAACATGCTTCAAAGTTTTCAGCATTTCACTAGTATCAATATTATCATCTTCAGGATTTGGATCCTAAAAAAGGCAACAAGATATATCATATATCAAATTATTATAATACACAAGTGCACACACAAAAACAAAGTCAAAATGAACTTAGTACCTCGCCATCATTGAAAGGATCAGAGGTTTCCTCTTCTGAGTCGTTAGGAAGATCATCCTCACTCTCACCATTTGTAGACTCACCATCAGAAAGAAACTCATCATCATCCATGGCTACATAACAAAAAATGGTTAATGATCTCATTGCTAGCTGCAGTAAAAAAACCAATCAAATTGAAATTTAGCAAAGCTCTCTACAGATGAGGGGTCAGGGCCTAGCATGTCAAGTGCATAAGAAGCTAAAATTACTAGTATAAGGACTTCTATATAAAGAAGGAAATTACTAGAACAGGAGCATGATTTTGACCAGAACACCTAGATGCTTGACATGCTGCTTGTGGACAGTATTGCTCACCCTATACAATTTTCATATATTGTGCAAATGAAATTCAGTCCTGAAATGCGGAATGCATAGCACTCTCATGGTTTGTTATTAATATGCAGATAGTACAATAGTATAGTACAACACATAATTCAGTTATCAAAATTACATAACAAAGGCACACAAAATCAAGTGCCACATGTGTATCACCTATGTCAAGAGGGTCCACAACGACTGACTGAAATACCAGGACCCATCAAACTCCAAAACATGCATTAAGTTGTGGGAGCTTAAATAAATTTCTAAAATAAATCATGCATGTGAGCTCATGCAGACTCAAACACAAATCAATTCAGTCCTATTTAACGTATCTGACAGAACCAAATAAACAAAAACTACTAAATGGCAGTCCTATTTAAGCATGTGAATCAGCGAGCACATCTGCACATGCATGGAGGATCGAAATCATATCATAGCATTAGCAATAGCATATATAGCATACATTGTATCTGAATCTGAAATCATATCATAGCATTAGCAATAGCAATAGCATATATTCAACAGAGAACCGTACTCTGATGGAAGCTCAGTACCATACAAAAAAAATTAAAACTAATCAAGTTATCAAACAACTCACTATAAATCAGAACTAGTATCTAAATCTGAAATGAACAAAAAAGAATGGAACACACAGTTAAAAGACTGGATATTACACATGTTAACCACCATAATTGCAGTAATTTAAGTGTGCAATTTACTACTTATATGATGATAATCTATATTGCAGAGCATTTTGTTAAGGATAAAACCAATAATAGATCAGTAAGCAGCACATTCAGGTAGAGAATAGCCCTTTTCGATTTTTCAATATGTTGTGGTATAGTCCTCTCTTCAACTATAGATCAAATAAACCATTGAACAACCATACCAAGCAAAAAAAAGCAAGCACCATTGCTAATCATAAAAACCATTGCACACAAAGAACAATAACAAATCGCCCTAATGCTCAGGCTGCTACACCATGGCGCACAGCACGGGCCGTAGCTAGCTCGCTCAACCCAACACAACAAACATAAACACCACCAATCTCTAACCCTATGACCTCCTGACGCTAGAAGATTTTACCAATCAAGCAAATCGACACCACATCATGTACCAGCATATGCAAATCGACACCATATTGCAATGCTCCTCTGGATCTGCTGGATCCCCTGTACTTCACCTGGATCCAATCTTCTACCAGCAATGCAAGCCTCTTCAAAATTGTCAGGCTCCTTCAGGGCGACTATAAAAAATAAAAATCAAACAAATCCTAGCTCCCCCTCAATCCCAGCCGCAAATCGAACTAGACCCAGCATGGAGGCAAGCTGCAGCTGCCCTGGTGCCTGTCCTGCTACCCCTCGAGCAGGGGGACTTCTGAAAACCCACAACAAAATCAAACAAGCACAAAATCAAGGGGCTAAATAAGCGCAAATCACCCCTCATCCACCTCGCCTGACGTCATCCCCACCCCACCTTGCTTCCGCGGCTGCCGCTGAAGCGACGACACAAGCAGACTCATCCTCGGTGAGACAATGCCCGTCCAGGTGAGGTGAAAGCAAGCAGACTCATCCTCCATGAAATCGAACCACAAATACATCAAAGATGCAATCAAATCGTAGATCTACTGAACCAAAAACACAGATGACCCAAAAAAATAGAGCTCGAATCAGGGAAAGAGAGCGCAGTGTAAGAAGGTACCTACGGACATCAAGCTATGGCAGAGCAGCGAGCCTCCGAATCGCCGAGGAGGGGATGCCGACGAGCCTCGACGCTATGGCGGAGCAGCGAGCCTCCGAAGCACCGAGGAGGGGACGCCGACGAGCCTCGACGGGGAGAACCACGGAGAGGGGCAGAACAATCGCCACCGCGACGAGCTCCAGAAAGCACGATACCTTTTTGTGCGCGGGGATCGAGGAATACGAACAGTCTTCGAATTGGGTTCTCGATCCGTTGGGTAGTAGCGGACGTGGCCTCCAGTGCCCGGACCCGATAAGAAAGATCGTACCCAAAGCGCACAGATCGCAAACTCCATCCAACTGAGGAGGCATCGCCTGAAACAGAGACAAAATTCAGGCGACTGCACTATAGGAAAAGTGAAAAAATAAACACTCAAAGACCTTTGCCGAATGAAGCAGCTTCTTTGCCAAGTGTTTTTTTGGCACTCGACAAAGAAAGCCTTTGCCGAGTGTTTTTTTTGCACTCGGACCCAAGTGTTTTTTTTGCACTCGGCAAAGCATCTTCTTTGCCAAGTGTTTTTTATTTGGCACTCGGCAAAGAATTTCTATACCGAGTGCCTGAAAAAAACAATCGGCAAAGAACCGGATTCCGGTAGTGACGAGGCCACAGCAGCCCAACTGGTGAGCACCTGCTGCCATGGCTTGGGTGAACACCTGCTCGGCGAGCACCCCTGGTGATCACCCGCTGGCAAACCACCCCTCGCGAGCCCCTGCTGGGTGAGCACCCCTGGATAGAGAGTTTCTTAATTAGAAGGGGCGCCAGCGATACGGTAGCGAGTGGGAAGCCACATATGTCTGTATGAACTTTCTCACGAGAGCATTATCGTAATTTTTTTTTTCCATCTCTCCCTGGCTAGATGGGTAGTGAAGAGTTTGTTCCGTACCACTTTATTATTTCCTAAACTATACTCACGCCATATATAGCTTGTATGTGACTTGGACTTCCGCGCCCACATGAGTTACAACAACTTACTTCTAGTGACAATGAATACGAAATGATTACTATATATGTATATTGAATTACCTTGCAACGCACGAGCGTGTATACTAATAATAAACTTTTGCAATCACCAGCATTCGTCTGCGTCCATTTATATTTTTCCGTCTCCATTTTCCTTCCGCGCTCAGTGTTCGTCTCTGGCTCGGGGACTCGTCGTGTTCGGTACGTCGGGTCAAGTGTCGCCCGTAACGTGACTTTTCCATCCGTGCCACCCTTCCGTGACTTTTTGGTTTCCCAGAGAAGTATCTCCATTTGCTTTTTCTCTTATAGACAAAACCGCAAAAGAAATAAATAATAAAACAATTTTTATGTCATTAGAACCTTGACCCTTAGCTAATAGTACACAAATATTTCTTACCGCTAAGTTTTTGTTGCAGTTTTAATTAGAAATAAAACCCAATTATAATTATTAGAAAGTGATCACAGCTGATGGTTCAACTACTCTTGTGGCCTAGAACGGGTTCTCCCCGTGCTGGGCCCATGCTCGCTGCTAATTAGTTAAAACTCACCCCATATTTTTATAGTTTTAACAACCACTACTACAAAAACGATTTATAGCAACGTCTCCTTTTTTATGGCGGCTTTATATTGAATCACCTCTACAAATGGTTGTCAAATGAGCCGTCCTTTCAAATGAATTTGTAGGGACGGTTGGTATTATCAGCCGCCCCTATAAATATACGCCGAGTATTAAAAATTAAGCACTAAAATTTGAATTTTTTTAAACGATCACGGATGGAGATATGATAAAAATAAAAGTTATAGATCTTGAAAAGTTATGGAACTTTACTGTTTGCAACTTCTGCATTTGAAATCATTTACTGCTTCAAAATGTTGTTTGAAATTCAATTTTAAAATTGTTGAATAACTCTTATTTCTCTTTTTAATCTCTGGCTAAAACTTGTAATTAGTATTTCTCCCTCATACTAACTTCAAATTTGATGATTTTTTTCCTAAAATTTCTAAAATCACGCTCTTTCAATTTATTGTGTTCTTAAAACATTTTTTTTATCCATCTTTTCACGTGACTGTGTTTTATCTATTTAAATTTTGAATTTCAAAAAATAGCAACTTCAAACGTTATTTTGAAACATTAAATGATTTCAGCTGAAAAAGTTAAGAACATAAAAGTTGTAGAACTCATCAAGATCTACAACTTTTATAATGGTTATTTCTTCATCTGAAAAAGTGGTAAGAACATTGTTCACAGAATTTACATATCTCTCATAGTTTACGAGAGTGATGTGTAAAATTTGTGAACAATGTTACTACCACTGTATCGGATAACCAAATGACCAAATGGCCAAAATAAAAGTTGTGGATCTCAGAAAGTTATAGATATTTGTAGTTGACAACTTTTTAAGTTGAATTCATCTTGTCATGGAAAACTACGTTTGAATTTCTTGAATTTGAAATTCAAATTTTGCAAACGACCTCGGATGGAGAAACAACCAAAATGAAAGTTGTAGATCCCAAAAAGTTATACAACTTTGTAGTTAACAACTTTTTGATTTGAAATCATCTTGTCAAGGAAAGCTATGTTTGAATTTCTAAAAATTTGAAATTTTGATTTTTTAAACGACCTCGGACGGAGAAATTACAAAAATGAAAGTTATAGATCTTAAAAAGTTATGAAACTTTATAGATGAAAATTTTTCATTTAAAGTCGTTTAGAGTTTTAAATACTCACTTTAGTATCGGATACAGATAACATAACCAGGGGCGAAACTACAGGGTGGTCCCTGTGGGCCGCGGACCACCCTACGCTCGGCCCAACCAAGGCTCGTAGGTAGAGTCAGGACTCGCTCAGTACCTCGCAACCTTCCGCATTCCGCCATGGCACCGTTTGTTCGTCTACTGCCCAACGAATCTTTTCTGTCTCTCGCGTGCGTGCGGTGAAATCGTGGGGTCGGTTGACGACTTGACGGCCGCGATGCAACTGTTGCCGGCACCCGGCGGCGAGCATAGCCATCTGATCGAGCATCGGGCTTCGACATCGGCAAACGCAAAGCAGCAGCCTAGCAGGCAGCAGGTACTCTGAATCCTAGCGACTCCAAGACTAAACTGCTTAGCCAAAGCTTTAGCCCGCTGGCTGCTGCCCTACCATCTATACCTATTCTCCTTTAGTCACAAGAACATACTCACGTTTCTTCTTTTCCTTTCAGTTTCTTCAATTTCAATATATGGTCAGTGATCTGCCATCTGTAGCACAAGCCATAGGGTATGCAAAACTGATTTTTTTTTCTGCAAGTGCAACACTGAATTATTTTATTTCAATATACGATTTTTTTCTAGTATTGGATTATTGGTTTGATATATTCAAACATTATATAATTATCTTGCAGAATTTTTGAAACATGAAGAGGAGTGGTGATATTGAAACATATTGTTCTTCAACTATTATGGGTATGTAATATTTCAATTCTATGTTAAAAAGATATATACTTATCTATTTTATGAACTATGTATGTCCCTTCTACAATTAATTGCGTTTATGATTCATATATTTGTGTATGGACATGTTAAATTTACAGCGGTTAAAAAAAATTTACACAATGGACCACCATAACTATAAATCCTGGCTACGCCACTGAACATAACACGCATAAGAATATCATATATAGACACATGCATAAGAATATCATATATAGACACAGGATCGAGTCCCGCTGCCGCACTTTTCACAGGTTGGCGGGCGTGTGTGGCTAGTCGGGTGGGGTGGGTACCCCCATATTAAAAAATTGCTATTTTTAAGCCTAATAAATTTGAGAATTTCAAAAAATAATTTATAGGTGCGGTTCACATTTCAGCCGCCCCTAAAAATATCTGACCGCCCCTACAAATCTATTTATATGGATGGTTGTTGAGCCGCCCCTATAAATAACTGATTTGTAGAAACAGATGGGTAGGGGCGAATGCCCCAACCGCCCTTACAGACCATCCTCAACCGCCCCTAAAAAGCCCATGTGCTGTAGTGAGCTCAACTCATACCACCCCACAAACAAATTAAAACCACGGATTTGTTATAAGAATCCATGGGTTTCCATAAAATGTATATATAAGTTTGCATTCAACATATGGATTCAGATTAAAAGTTGGACCTCTAGTATGAAACCTCACGTTCATATTATAAGATTTTATCCAAATGTACTATAATTTGTTGCAGATGATTTAAGACAAGCAGCTACTTTTCAAGGCAGTTAGCACTATCAGATCAATACGTGGGTCCCACATCAAAAGGCAGACCCTACAAATAATTTGCTTAATAGGATTCGAAATATCATCAAGCTAATCTGTGTCAGTTAGCATTATAAGATATGCATGTGGGCTCCACATTAGAAGGGTCCTAGAAATAAAAGCTCGCGTTCACACCATAAAAAATTGAATGAATTTTTTGGATAAGATTCAAAATGTCATAAAATTACTCTGTACTAATTAGCGTGTAAGATAAACATGTGGGCCCTACCTCATGTTAACATCAACCCATTCGAACCAGAGGTCCATGATTTAACCAAAATTCAGATCATCCATCTAAACTTATAGTAGCTACATGCAGCTGTAATTTTTAGGGATATAGTGTCTATTGTTTAGGTGCTTAAAGTTTTTTTTTTGAGACAAAGGTGCTTAAAGCTTCGAAACAAAGCCTAAGCACGTTGGCCTGTCTGGATTAGGTCCATTTGTTGTCCTTGCCGATATTCAATTAGATTATATAAACATTCCTTCCCCTCTCATGACTTGTAGTTTGGAGCAATGGTTATGTAAAATTGACATTTAGCTCAATTGCATGTGTGTATGCTTCCTCTGTTTGCAGAATACTTGATAAAAGGAATACTACAAAGTAATACTGAAGTAGCTAGGAGAACTATCAAATATTTCTCATGTGAGGGCTCCTGGCTTAATGTGTACTAAGATGTGGCACTTTCTACGTCTCACTAACCATGACGTTCTATATTTTGTAGTAACTTGATTTTCTTCTCTTTGCGGGCATTTTCTTATCTGCGGAAGGAGCTAGCAGAATTTTCCACTCTATACCAATGGAAGGCCCACTCATGCCATGGTCCCTTTCTACTTGAGTTTACATTTTAGTTAGCGCATCATATTTTCAACTCTTTTGATTGTTGTTATTAGTGATTGCACATTTGCAGAAGTTGAATATTTTTGTGTTTTTTTATGGATGAGTTGTTGCTGAAAACATAGAAGACATGGATATAAGGGTGTTGTATGTGAAACTTATTTTTCGTTATTGCATATTAATTTTGCTTGCCTTTGGAAACGAGGGGAGATATTAGTTTGGTTGCATGTTGTAGTTGGTAGAGAAGAATGCTAGCTTATGTTCATGTTTTTCTGTGCTCATCTTGTTGATTCTAAAAATTTTGGATTCGATCCCGTTGCAATGCAAAGGCCATCAATTCTTGGATCAAGATTCATAAAACAACGTATGATAGTGTTAAAAAAACTAAGAAAACTAACATTGTGCGCTTCCTTTCCTTTTCTGTTTTTCCTTCTGATTTTTCCTTTCTCGTAAACTTAACCTTAGTTTTTAGTAGTATGTGAGAAGCTCATGGCGTCAAAAGTCTAGGTAGAGGTCTGTGATCCCTGTCCTCGTGCTGAAATTTGAATTGTCTCATGGCATTATTTTTACCCCAAATGTCCATGCCTACGACAAAGAGGCGTGCAATCTTTGTCCACGGGCTTAAATTTGTCCTTGAGGAAGGCACAGCCAGACAGGCAGCCCTCCCCTCTGGCTCCTGCGCGTTGCGAACACAAGGTTGACAAGTACCCTTGTGTGCTCGTTTTGTGATGAGTGATTGTCAATGTGATCCATGAAGTAGGTTGAGTGGTGACTAACCCTACCATGGCGAAAGCTATGTGTGCGACATGTCTATTGGCTTGTGTTGTGCAGGTGTGGAGCTCGGAGGCGGTGGTCGACGACGAGGAGAATGTCAAGTAGAGACGTGCCGTGCCGACGGACCGGGAGCGATGAAGGGCGGACATGAGGGTTGGACCGAGGGAACAGAAGGCTGGGTGACCAGCCACGGTGGCTGACATCTGGGACATCGACAAGCACAAGTGTACATAGGAGTGACGGTGTTGACCGAGTCAAGACGGCGGACGTGCGGGTCGAGCGAGGCTCAGGAGGACTTGGCGTGCCGGCTGGTCAAGGACGGCGGCGACACGCGTCGAGGCGGGGGACGCGTATGGAGTACGCTACTCGCGAGTGAGTTTGGTGGTTTGGGCCTCAAAACCATCAGTGGCGGGTTTACGGGTTTGGGCCTCAAAACCCGGGCGGAGGTTACGAGAAGGAACGGACGGCACGTGGCGGCATCAGGGAGGTCGCGTCGATGCGAAGCTACCGATGAGAAGGCGCGGTGGTCGTCGGATCAAGATGAAGACTGGGTTGGACCTTTACGCCCTTGGGCTAAATGGTTTGGCTCATTTGTATCTAGGGTCAAATCGGGGATTGTGTAGCCCTGTTAAATAGGATGAGGGAGCCCACATCTCCCTCACCTCTCTCCCACTCTTTCATTCCCTCCTTCCACTTAGGGTTTCTTTTTCAGTTTTGAGGGAGGTCCACAACTGAAACTAGGATGTTGTGTATTATGTGACTTTGCTGCTGGAAGAGAGGCCTTAACCTCTCGGTGTTCTCAGGAGGCGGAAACTAGCAGTGTGTTCTTGTTTTGCTTTTTTGTGAGTTACTGTTCACTAGTTGTTCCTCTTCTTGATTTGTGCTCGATTTGAGTTTTTCTGTGATATTTGTTTGGTCCGGTTGATGCTTTGACGAGTGATGAACAATCCTACCAAGTGATTGAATTAATTCCACTTGTGCATGAAGATCCAAGCCGATCTTCATTTTGGAGGAAAAACTCGTTCTTGCTTAAATTTCTTCTATTTACGGAGTTCCAGTTGGAATTGGGCAATGATCTTCTGGGAGTAGCTCGACAACTCCGTTGTGATCCTCTGTGCGAAATTTGCGAACGATTCATGGAGTTTTGATAGGGTTTTCAATCGATTTTGTGGGTGTCGGCTTTCTTGTTCTCCAGTCCTGGAGCGCTCTGTTCCTATTCTTTGTTCTTCGTACAAGGAGCTCGCACGTGAGGCCGACCAGCTCACTAGCGCCGTGCGCTTCCTGAGGCAGGACTCCAGCAGGCGCTCGTCAGTAAGCCCAGGCAGCCGTGCGCCTCTGCCCAGGACCGGCTTTGCATCTCCCAGGAGACAGGCAACACCGTGCAGTGCTCGTCGTGAGTCAAGGTAATTTCTGCTTGATTTAGATCGATAAAAAGCCTGCCTGTTCCATCCATGAAATACTGAAGAAATGATTATCTAATCCTTTGCTAATCATTCGAGTAGTATTTTACTTTTTTGGCTTGGTAAGTATTCACGGTTTGCAAAGTTAGCTGCTCTCTGTAGCTTGTAATTTTCTGTCAGGTTCAGTTGGTGAGTAGACTGAAAGTGCAGAAGAGCTGCTCGTGATTACCATGAGCTTTTGAATTCTATTTGGTCGATAGTTGGTTATTAGCTTTCCTTGGTGGTGTCTAGGTCTCACCGACTCTGCTTGTTTTGTCAACTGATCGATTTAGGTGCATAACTATGGTTATTTCTTCAGTATGGATTCAGTGAGTTTTTGCAGGTGACAATACCTTGCCGTGTAGCACTGCTGTGTTTCTGCTGAAATTTTTCAGGTTGTGTTTCTTGGCTATTACAGGCTTGGTTTTTCAGCTCACTGTTTTATCACTCGTTTGCACGTTTGAGCTTCGTTTTGAGTTCCGCTTTTTGCGTTGTTTTCCATCGATTTAAAGGACCTATCTAGGTACTCTCGTCACCTGTTGGCTTGGGTATTTTAGATTCGGGAATTTTTGTCGTGTGATGCTCTTGGTGGTGAAACTGAGACAGCGGCCAAATATTTTGAAAGAAATTTGAGTCTCCCATTCACCCCCTCTGGTTGCCGTTTTCGGTCCATCACGCGTCCATGCATATCGGTAGAGCACACATCTTGGGTACGCTGGTGATTGGCGGTGACGCTGCACGCCTTTAATTTGCATGCTTTATGTCCACACAAATCATGCTCCACTCCGGCGGTGTCAGTCTCTGAAAGACCGCCTGCCGACATTGGCTGCTGCGCACAGATAGCATGTGACTATTTATGTTTGTGGCATATATGCAAGATCATTGCGGACTACAGTACGTGGGGGAATTATATAGCGTATATATATAGATTCTATTGCCGACCATGGCGTATCTACCGACTCAGTGGCTTGCCTCAAACGGCGTAGTAACGGCCTCCCGGCAGGCAAGGCATTTCGTGGGATCTCGCTTGCTGTTGGTTCTTGCTGTTGCTGCTACGGAGAAGTAAGTAATATAAGATGCCATAAACGAACGACGTTTTTTTTTATTCTTTCTTCAGGAATCCGATCACGTTGATGGCGCACCGTGATTACGTGTGTTTGGTTCGTGGAGTCAGCCAATACTTTATGACATGATCCATCATGAGTTCATCCTATAATTTTTTATGAAATCAACATATTTCTCATGCATATACTAATTATTAGTTTGTTAGGAATGATGTGGCGACAGATCAAGTCATTTCATTTTATAAACCAAATAAAAAAAATGAGGAGTGAGAAGAAGACGATGGATCATCTCATTCGCCAAACCAAACACACCCTATATCGACGATTGATCCGAACAGGGATTATTATCTCAGAGAAGATGCATTCCCCCAGTACGCGAAGGTATCAGGATGAGGGAAAAAAATATCGGCCGGTAGAATCCGAAATTTCTGAGATATCCCGTTTACCGGTTG
Organism: Saccharum hybrid cultivar R570; assembly: GCA_038087645.1. NCBI lineage: Eukaryota > Viridiplantae > Streptophyta > Magnoliopsida > Poales > Poaceae > Saccharum > Saccharum hybrid cultivar. The sequence continues at coordinate 1,069,517 of JAQSUU010000664.1, read as the reverse complement.
GGTCCGAAATTTTTCCTCTATCGTCCGAAATTTTCATATTTTAAAAATTTTATCATCCAAATAGATGTCAAAGCCCACCCAATACTCTAACCTTAATCCATGTTTAATTTTCTCTCCCTTTCTCTTCTAAGTTCAAGTTGACACCACTACAACACACTCAGACGCTCCAGCCATGTCACTGTCCTCCTCATTGAATAAGCAATTAATAATATGTTTTATTTAGTTTTTTATGTTAAATTGTTTAGAAATGATCTATGTGCTTTCCTCAACAAAATGAGTCATTGTTTGTCTAAATTTCTTCCAAAATTTTATTTCTATCGCCGATAAATTTTCAATATATCCGATATTCCCGTTTATCAGTGACCACCGAGATTTTTAAAATACCGGCAGAGAAAACCTTGATCAGGATCACGTACGTCGGTACGCCTACTAGCTAGCTAGCGCCCTAGATCATCGTGAATTCTTCGTGACACGTTCGAGGATTTGCTGGCCGCAACAGACAGACGCACGCCTGCAGCTCCATCAGAGCTTCTTATATATAGTCGGTCGTTCAGAGAAAGCAACACGTAACTGACGCTCCAAATGAAATCTCGATTTACCACTCTTGTCGTCGTCCATTCGTCTAAAAGCTAGCGCATGCATGCCTGGTAAATAAAGGCAAGGCAAGCGACGTACAAGCAACAGGCATTTTGGTCTGATGAAGCTGACACTGGCACACAGCAGAGATGAGAGAACCTCGATCGATCTCAGCAGAGATGAAAAAATAGATTGCCATCTATAAAAGAAAACGATGTTGTCTTCTCCCGCTCATCTCGCTAAATTTGTGGTGCCATTCACAAGTTGGCCTACCTGTTTTCCCAGTGATGCAGATTACCTCAAGAAGAATCACTGAAACCGAACCCTTGGCCTATTTAAACCTCAGTTAGCTAGAGACCTGCAGGCATCCTCCTTCCATAGTTTCATTCTTCATCCTCGCTTCAGCTGACCACCGTTGCCATCCAACTAAGAACAAAGCAGACACATGCACATAGAAAACAAGAGAAAGATGAGGCTTCGCGGCGAATCAGGCCCGCCGGGATGCGTTCGTGAGGGTCCAGGGCACCCGCTTCGTGCACAACGGCAAGCCGTTCTTCGTCAACGGGTTCAACGCCTACTGGCTCATTAACGTCGATGGCGCCGACCAAGCGCAGAGGGGACGTGGGCGTTCAACGATGGCAACGGCAGCAGTAGTGCACTGCAGTACTCTCGCGGCCGCTACAACGAGAAAACATTCCAGGGTAATTAAGGTGGCATGGACAGTGGTTTGCGCACCAAAACAGTTTTTCAAGGAGCTATATAAACTGAGAAGGCGATTCTTATGGGCTGGAGATGGGCAACTAACTGGTGGTAAGTGTAAGGTGGCATGGACAGTGGTTTGCACACCAACAGAAAATGGTGGCCTAGGGATCAAGGACCTGGAAGCTTTCAGCAGAGCTCTCCGTTTACGGTGGCTCTGGTTTGAATGGGATGAGAGAGAACGTCCGTGGAAAAATCTAGACATCCCAGTTGACTGCCAAGACCGTCATCTCTTCAACTCCGACGCAGGCAGAGCCTCCTTCTGGAACTCGAGCTGGCTTGACGGGACAGCACCAGCCACCCTGTTTCCGGAACTTTACAGGCACAGCAAGGCCTTGTTCACTTCCCCTCCCAACCCAAAATATTTCCTCTTTCACCTATCACATCAAATCTTTTGACGCATGCATGGAGCATTAAATGTAGGTAAAAAAGATAACTAATTGCATAGTTTGTCTGTAAATGTCGGGACGAATCTTTTGAGCCTAGTTAGTCCATAATTGGACAAATTTTGCCAAATAACAACGAAAGATGCTACAGTAACTTTTCAGCTACTTTTCGCGAAGTGAACACACCCCAAGCGGAAAAATCGTACGGTGGCAGACGCCTTGGGAAACCAAAAATGGGTTGCAGACATTGATCACAATATGAGCCAGCAACTTATCGCCCAGTTCCTGGAGCTCTGGGAGAAGCTGGAACACATCACACTAACTCCGACGCAGGAGGATAGTATAATATGGCTCCACTCGACAAGCGGCCAGTACACTGCGAGCTCCGCTTATAAGTTGCAGTTCCAAAGCCTCGCCAAATGTACCACTGCCGAAATCACTTGGAAGACACGGGCACCACCAAAGTGTAAGTTTTTCGTCTGGCTACTGCTCAAAGATAGGGTGGACGGCGGCAAGGCTCCTGATCAGACAATGGCCGAATGAATATTTCTGCCAACTATGTGTCCGCAATCTGGAAACCGCCATACACTTATTTGTTGAATGCCCGGTCGCGAAAACGGTATGGGACAGGGTGGCGCAGTGGGGACGCCTACCTAGCCTGCTACCAGGGAACTGGGGAGACACTGAGACAATCAAAGAGTGGATTATGGATGTGGTAGATGGGCTGCAGCCATCGCAGAAGGAAGGGGGCAAATCCTTGATCATGCTCACTATCTGCGAGGTGTGGCGGGAAAGAAATCAAAGGGTTTTCGATAAGAGATGCAAAAACATCCAGCAGATCATGGGGAGCATCTTTGAAGAGGCAAGAGCATGGGCAAACGCTGGAAACAGAGGCCTTCAGGAGATCATCACGGGGCAGGGTAACAACCAGGAATCAGTTTCCAGTCAAAGTCACACAGTTGTAACCAATCCTGATGTAAATTAGCTCTACATGAATTCTTAGGGGTGCCTCGGACCTCGCTCATCGAGCTCCAAGCAAAAATGGGGGGGGGGGGGGGGGGGGGGGGGGGGGGGGGGGTGCTGGCGCAGCTTGTGCCAATAGCACTATGTATTTGTGTAATGTATTTTCTCTCCGATCTTATCAATGGAAGCCGGTAACGGGTCTTTCGAAAAAAAACGACGGCAACGGCAGCAGTAGTGCACTGCAGTACTCTCCCGGCCGCTACCGCTACAACGAGAAAACATTCCAGGTCACTTCGTGTTTCCCTTGTGCTAACGGCGACCAAGTTTCTTGAGATATTGATGCACATGCATTGCCATCTCTCTCTCATTCAGGGGTTGGATTTCGTGCTATCTGAGGCTAGGAAGCATGGGATTAAGATGATTCTGAGCCTTGTCAACTATTTTGGTGACTATGGAGGGAGGAAGCAGTACGTGGATTGGGCGAAGGGACCAATTTATCTGACGATGGATTCTTCACTAACCCTGTTGTCAAGGGCTTCTACAAGAACCATATCAAGGTGAGAAAGAGAGAGAGGGAGAGTGCTGTAAACCATAGTAATTTTGTTTCATTAAAAACCATAGCTCATTTCTACTCGACCTCGCTAGTCAGTCGGAGAACCTGTCATAAAAAAAGTGTGCAATTGTAGATTTGAACCAAGTCAATGTTTCTCTACTCTTAACTAATGTTATAGAAATAATATCAAGATTTATGTCTCTAGAAATGCATACTTTAGCGCTCTTTATATTACCTACTAGCACTGTATACTACTAGTAATCACTTGTCTCAATCTTTACGGCTAGTTCGAGCACGCTTCTGACAAATCTGCTCATATGATTTTTAATGAATCAATCAATGCAAAAGGCCGTTCTGACGAGGGTGAAGGTGAACACGATCACCGGCGTGGCATACAAGGACGACCCAACGATCATGGCGTGGGAGCTGATGAACGAGCCCCGTTGCCAGTCCGACGCGTCCGGCCACACCATGCAGTCGTGGATCACGGAGATGGCAGCGCACGTGAAGTCCATCGATGGCAACCACTTGTTGGAGGCCGGCCTGGAGGGCTTCTACGGCTTGTCTCCACCGCCATCGCGCAGCTCCGTGAACCCGCTGGGGTACGACCAGATGGGCACCGACTTCATCGCCAACAACCAGGTGCCCGGGATCGACTTCGCCACCGTGCACTCGTACCCGGACAAGTGGCTGCGCGGCTTGGACGCCCAGTGGCAGCTGCAGTTCCTGGGCACCTGGTTCGACGCCCACATCGCCGACGCGCAGACGGTGCTGCGGAAGCCGCTGCTGGTGGCCGAGTTCGGCAAGTCACGCCATGACACGGGCTACACCATCGACCAGCGCGACGCGGTCTTCGCCACGGTGTACGCCAAGGTCTACAACTCGGCGCACGCCGGCGGCGCCGCGGCGGGCGCGCTCTTCTGGCAGCTCATGACGGAAGGGACGGACTCCTACAGGGACGGCTATGAGGTCGTCCTCCGGGAGGCGCCGTCCACCACCAGACTCATCACGACGCAGAGCCGGAGGATGCAGCGGCTTGCCAGGGCGTTCGTGCGCGTGCGCAAGGTCGAGCACCAGCAGGGGAAGACGGGCAAGGGCGCCAATGGCGGAAACTGAATGTGACTAGTAGTGATAGTGATTCGAAAACAGTAGAAAACAATACTGATTTGAAGTCAGTACAGTACACGGATAATAAGAAATGTAAAGAAGGAAAGTCAACGTACCGCTAAAATTGCAAGACAAGTTCCAATGTAATGGTCATGCTCAAGTTTTTCAAGAGATAATTTCTTGTATTTTTTCACCTCTTCCATCACCACCTTTAGGATATGGCCAGCCCAATCGAATTCTTTAACCTTTGATACATCACGTAGGCTATGGAAGATACTTCAAGGTCACCGCAAAATTGTTGTGCTCGTACAATAAACAGACCCCAAAGCTAGAAGCATGATAGCCTTCATGAATGAATCCCTATCCTTAGATTGTCTCCAAGAAGGAACCTATATGGGAACCCAAATCCAAAATGGGTCAAGAGACCCAAAATCAGCCTTCAACAGAGTACCTATACGGGAGACCTATTTTGGGTTGCCTGAGAGACACAGCCCAAATGTGGGCATCCTCTCTCCTGAAAACCTATTTGCAGAAAGGATTATCTTTTGGGTCTTGCTGTTGGAGAAGATGCCAAATAGGTATTGAACCCTTTACCTGTAGCGCTACCTAAAGGACGAATGAGTCTTGTATTTTGGGTGTTGTTGTTGGAGATAGCCTTACTCGACTTGAGCACCTCTATGCACTTTTTCATCTTAGCCCTATCACCGTCCCAATACCGAACACAGATTTTCTGGAACTCCTCAACCCTCTCAACATCAACAGATATGTTCAAAGGTGTGGTGCCATTTTCAAGGGCTAATATCTTGTAAACCAAAGGGCAATCAAATACAATCACCTTTCCATCAACTCTGAACTTGCACAACAAAGGATCGATGTGTTGCATTATCCACTTGACTAGCTTTATTGGAATAGAGTTTTGAGGCATAGACAGCAGAGAACCATGATCAGACTCAACAATCCATTTCTTTAATCATCATCAGATCTTTACGAACAAGCTGAAGGATCTTTTGAACAGAACATCTTTTTTTAAATTGCTCGGTTGCACCTTTCTCATTACCTAGAAACAAACAAATTACTAGATGAAGCCCATGATCTAACAAAACCCCATGAAGAAATAACGTAGGGTCTTGCAATGTAAGAAATCATATTCTTATTTAAACTACAAATGAATGCAAATCGCATAGACAGAAGGGAACTCAGACATCAGAAACCATAGTATAATGGAAGCCTAACCTGCAACTGCACATGAATCACATTCAAATTGGCACAAGCATAATGGAAGCCTAACCTGCAACTACACATGAATCATTTTCAAACTGGCATGCATCAGAAACCCAAGCATAATGGTAGCATAATATACATAGTTAGCATCACATCTGCGACTACAAAGCACTCATATCTGCAACTACATAGCAGTCATACATTGCAGCTTGGGGACCTTCATCTGTGGAGATTGCTTCACAGCAATTTTGCTCTGTCCCCTGCTAGAATATGGTTTGCTTCCGTTGTTGTTGGAGACCTTTCCTCACTGCCACATGAGCGTGCCTCCTCCCAGCAATAGCATGCTCTCCACCCTCATCGTCGCCACTGTTGGGCTGAGTCACCCTTGTTAGGTGAGAGTTGAGACATCCCTGCCCGATCTCGTACACATCGCTGGATGCCGTCGCCAAGGGAGGAAGTGGACCATGCGCGGTGGAGAGGGAGAGAGGCAGAGTTTGATTGGTCACCGCTCCTGGTGCGAGGTACTATCGAAGAGGGATAGAAGCGGCCGGGCTGGCACGACGGAACTGAAGCCTTGTGATGGTCGATGTACTGCAGTGGAGAGGGAGGAAGGCGGGTGGCGGCGCTCGGGTCAGGTGCAGTGGAGAGGGAGGATGGCAGCAAGCGGGCAGAAAACAAGGAGTGCTGTAGCTCCCCACTGATCATCTAAGCAAACACGCATGGCTACTCTGGTCCAAACTTGCAATGTGCAGATCAGCTTAGCAAAAATATAGGTACCTTTAGCCTCTCCTTATAAGCTGAAAGGATCAGATTGCAATCAAGTACTCATATGGAGGAGTAATGATCTACAAAATCAACTAAAAATTAGGATTGGAAGGCAACAACCTCCTCCACACCGCCACTTGCCACTCAGTGCCCGGCTGCCCCGCCCACGGCAAGCCATGAGTGTCAGCCGCCTGCCCACCTCCCGCCCACCCGGATCTGTAGCGGCGCGCACTACGCAGCCTTGCAAGCTGGCCGCATTGAGCCGCCCAGACCTGGCCGCCAACAGGCCAACGCGTGCTATCCCCGCTCTCACCACGCTTGGGTTTGGCTAGGCCAGCTGGCCACCTCTTGTAGACCTCAAGGGTGAGAGGCGGGGTTGGGGCGTTGACGGGGGCGAGCAGATGAGCGAGTGCGGTGCCGCTAGATGCATTCGTCGAAGTGGGAGCTGGCGGGGGAGACGGGAAGCCGTAGTGGGCCGGACAGTTGGGCTCGTCCACGCGAGGGAATGGGCTGTCCAAGAGCAAAAGCTAGCGAATGCGACAGTTGGGCCAACGAAGGTGCTAGACGAAAAAATGCCCACACGAAAAAAGAGACAGAAATTTTGTCTCTTTATTACTCTCTCCATTCCAAATTATAACTCGCTTTGACTTTTTTGGTACATCTATTTTGCTATGCATCTAAATATAATAATATGTTTAGATACATAACAAAATGAATAAACAAAAAAAAAATCAAAGCGACTTATAATTTAGAATGGAGGGAGTATTAGGTAATATAATATGTATTATGTATAAATATAGATATAGATACATGAGTCAGGTGCAATCAACAATTCCACATATGCAACCCATGCTCTTACTCAGAAGTCAGAATTATAATCAGCAGCTATTGGCCGCGAAACCAACGCGGTCACCGATGTCATACACGATGCGGAACCCCTGCTGCTGGATGTTGCCGATGATGGAAACGCTACGGTCAACGGTGCTGGCGAACGCGAAGCAGACGGTGCCCATGGAGTCCACGGGGATGAGGTAGTTCTCGGGCGGGAGCTTCACCTCCACACCGCGGGCAAAGTGCATTGATATGGTGGGCACCTTCACGCCCCGGCCACCCATGGTGTAGCACGTGTCGAAGAAGCCGGAGGGGCCGCCAATGAAGACCTGGCCGAGGTCCACTGCCGCTGCACGGAAGGCATCACGGAGTGCTGTGTATGCGGGGCGGGCAAGCCGCGTCACGGCGGTGCCAGAGTCCACAATGACGTCGCCACGTCCGGTGTACGGGTCTAGCTGGAGGTCGCGCTCGGTGACGCCCGGCATGCGCACGCCGCCAACGATGACGCCGGTGAGCCGCACGTAGTAGAACGTGGGCATGTTCACGTTGAGGACCGTGGGGGTGAAGGATGCTGGTGGGGAGGTGTCCACGGCGCCGGCACCGAAGGTGAGGGTGGAGGAGAGGGAGTCGACTGGGCAGTAGGAGAAGGTCCTGTTGTTGTCGATCTGGTTCGGGAACGACCCGAGGCCGCGGCCGAGTCCCAGAATCCCCGCCGCCGGCGCCCCGAACAGGCCCCGGTTGTCATGGCTGCACCCGATGACGATATTCGGCAGCCGGACGCCGCCCGCGAAGGTCAGCGTCTCCTCGACAAGGTCACCCTCCGTTGTGGAGCCGTCCTCGTAGCGCACGGTGTAGATGCACGTCCCGCGCTTCGCGTCGCCGCCCCCGGACCGTCCCAGCGCTTGGCACGCTGGCGCGTCGTAGCTCACGCCGCCGCGCTATGACGTCGAGCGGCGCGGGTCGAAAACGGGCCCGGACTGCGGGTAGCTGTAGCACCGCCGGCATGGCTGACACTGCAGCCACGTGAGGTCACTGGCCGTGTCCAGTGCCAGCAGTGCCTCGACGCCCGGCGTGCCCACCGCGAGCTTGGCGATGTACTCCCCGCTCGTCGGCGCCACGAACCCGCGTCCGCTGGAGAGCCCAACGACCCGCGTACCGTTGGCAGCAGCTTTCGAGATGATCCACGCTGCAGGCGGCGCGCGAGGAGCTGGGCTGGGGTGGTGTTCACTGCGAACGAGTCGCGGTGGAGCAGGCGAATGCGCAGAGCGGACGATGACACAGCGACGTCCTCCTGTGCCTGAGCGCCGTCGTCGGCAGCCGCCGGGGCGCTATATGCGTGCGGAGACAGAGGAGTTACCGCATAACTGTGGTACTCGTACTGATCCACAGGCGTGGCGAGCCCGACGACGGCGGCCTGGGAGCATGCGGCGAGCAGCAGGAAAAGTCCAGCGATACACGACGACGCCAAGGTCATCAGTAGAAGTGAGCTGGAGTGATGCCATGGCTCGAGGGGGTTGGTGGTTATATATAAGGGAGCCAGGAGGGCACGCAACGCAAGAGGTTGGTGACGGAGTACTGATACGATACTAGAGATTAGAGATAGACTATGAATTCGAATTTATTAATGCGATAGGACCAGTCGGGCTTGTGTTTTATATCTACTGGTGCTTCCAATTTGTAATAACTTACTAATTTGTAGGATGTTTTAGGACCTGGTCATGGTGTCACGCCGGCAACAGTCTCAGCAGAGTTGCCGGAGAGAAACCATACAAAACACCCCAGCTATTTTTCAGCAGAGTCAGGACCATTTTTACGTGTGGAGTAGATGCTACTTTTGAGCTTTCTGCTCGGGCTCCATCTCCGGCTCCAGGGAGGAGCTATTGGATTCACTACCGGACAGAGGAGCTTTGCCGAGGGTCTACCTCTTTATCGAGAGTCAAATATCGGACGTTCGGTAAAGAATCATTTGCCAAGAGCCAGCGCTCGACAAAGATTGGCTCTCGGCAAAACCAGCTTCGCCGAGAGCTCGACTTTCGGTACAAACAGAACCTCGGCAAAGCCTCAGCCTCGCAAACGGCCCACTTATGCCGTCATCTTTACCGAGAGCCAGCTGTTAGGCTCTCGGCAAAATATTTTTCTTTGCCGAGAGCCTCAGCGAAGGCTCTCGGCAAAAAAAATTTCGAGTTTTTGCTCCCAATTTTTTTGTGCAGCCTTGCTACAGTACTAGAAGCCAAGATTTGAAATTTGGTGTATTTTCCATCCCTCTTGCTATATTTCGTGTATTTTTTTTCATTTTCTTGATTTTTTCCATGATTTTACGTCAAGGTCTCCCGTCTATTTTCATGATTTTCCGACTTCGTTCGCATTTTATATAATTTTAAATCAAATCTTACACAACTTGGTCGCCATGTCTCGTGCACGAGATTGTCGAGTTTCCGCATCTGTCCCTAGATACGGTGTTGAAATACCCTCGGAAGCATGAATATCATTTTTTGAATCGCCGAGATTCATTATTTCATGCACCTGTAGTTCAAATGTGCGTCTTGAGGAAAAAATAAAGAAAATACACGAAATATAGCAAGATAAATGGAAAATACACCAAATTTCAAACATGGCCTCCTAGTACTATATTAAGGCTGCACGAAAAAATTAGGAGTAAAAATCCAAAAAAAAATATATATTTTGCCGAGAGCCTCATAAAGCTCTCGACAAAGAGCCTCTTTGCCGAGAGCCTGTGCTGGGGCTCTCCGCAAATAAAATAAAAAAAACTCTTTGTCGGGAGCCGCCTGATCTAGCTCTCGGCAAAGGGGTTCATACATCAAAAGGGACATCCGCGCCCCTCACCCCTCACACGCACCCACGCGCTCACATCTCGCAGGACCGGACGCCACCACCGCCGACCGCCGCCCCCGCACGGCCACCACCGCCGACCGGACGCGCAACCGCCACCGCCGCCCCCGCACGGCCGCGCAACCGCCCCCTCCCCCGCGCCGCCCCCGCATGGCCGTGCCCCCGCCCCCGCCCCCGCGCCGCCGTCGGCCGCCGCCTCCGTCCACGGAGGGGAAGCTAGGGAGGGCCGACGGGAGGAGCGACCCGGCGTGTTCAGGTACTTCCTCTCCCTCCCTCCCTCCCTCCCTCCCTCATGCCGCGTGTCCCAGCACGGCCCAACCAGATCCTCTCGCAATTGGGCATCCGGATCTCTGACACCCACCGGCCCCATTTCCGGAAGCGCACGCCCTTGTAGCGCCGCTCTGCCGGCAGCCGCGGCGATCCCTCGCCGTCGCTGCGGCTTGCTCCGGCCCCATCGTTCATGGCTCGTGATGTAGGTATGGTAGTAGCTTAGTTTGCTTGTGATCGAGTGGAATAAGCTTGGACCAGGCGACAGAGAGATTTATAGTACATATGATGGAAATGGAACGCGGGGTAGATGACTTAACCATCCGTGTGGCCGATGGAAATGGGACGCGACTTTGACGAGCACGTTGTGAAAATGGGAGTGCTCTCAGCTGATGCAATTAATAATTGATAGCATGCTGCTTTTTCATTGTTCAGTATTTGTCCTAGCTGATTAGTTAGGAGTGTAGCCGCGACGATATTTCAGATCTAATCATCTAATTAAGGCAGATCTCTAGCCAGATGGAGTAGTATATATCTCTATATACCCAATGCCGCTCCTACAGGACTGTATTTATTTAAATTTGCACACATCTAATGACAAGTGCATGTTGATGGTCTGTGAATTGCGAGCATACCATGCATGTGAGCACCCTGAACTCGATCTAATACATAGAGGGCACATGTTGGGCACATGTCGACATTGGAGGCTTTGCGTAGCAGCTATGAGGCCTGGAGGGTTTGATGGTGTTGGCCTCAAAACTGCAGGTGGTGTGGTTTCTCCAAATTTCTCCTTTTGTTGACTTTCATGGTCATTTTGGGAGTTTTTCTCGCTGCTGGTTTGGTTGAGATTTTGGCACATTTTCAGAAGTATTGGCTCCTTTCCCTCCATTATTTCAATGAAATTTGAAAAGGCCCATGCGAAGTCCTCTGTTTTTTCATATGTCAATAAAACCCCTCCAAATATTATTGATTGGAAGTGATTGTTAACTACAATGAATAATCCAAATGGTAGGTTGTATAAGTTTGTGCGGTATGTAGTGTCGAATGTTACCACGTCAACGAAGTGATTTTAATCAGCTCTATTCTTCCCTGTGCACCACAACATTGACTTCATTCTACCCTCACTGTCTGTCTGGACCTTAATTGCCATTTCAGAATCTTTTTCCTTCATCTCATTTAGCAGTTTCATGATCTTGCCAATGTCATCCTTTATGTTCTCTTGAGCCAGTCTTGCACATAGTGTCCGCACCACTTCTTTCCTGATAGGCATTCTTGCTGTGTCACTATAGCTAGCAGTACAGGCGTAGGTACAGCGGGTACTTACTACGTACGACCACTATAGCTAGCTAGGCCTTGCGCTCAATGTGCATCGATCGGTCGCCTACAGACTACTCACCTTCATTTCCCTCTCATCGCACCGCCACACACCTACAGTGGCAAGATCTAAGCATCTTGCAACTTGCAACTGCTTTTTAAACAAAATCTAAGCATTTGTTGAAATGTTAAATAGACATGGTGTAGTAATATGGTAGAAGATAAATCATATCTTTTCATTTTTTCTATAAACAGAAATTTCAAAATCATGAAAATAAATTGGCCAAACAGAGAGCAAGTACTGGGAGAGTCACAAACATTTTTGGACCCAAAGCACAGCAGGGCATAGTGTGCATCGAAGTGTGTATAGATATCACAATTCACAATGCTCCATTCTCAGTCCTCACTCATAAGTCATAACACTTACTACCATCATAGTCAGATGATCCAGCACTAATGTTATAGCACAATAACACTATTGGTTCAACAGAACGAAGTAAATGCTGTACATATTCCAGTTTAATTGCCAAAAGCTACAGAAGCTATTCAGATATATTATAGATGTGTATAAAAGGGTAAATGAATTTAACATAGATTATGGGTTAGGGAGGAGAATTATTAGTACCTGTGACCAAACCATGGCACCAGCTAAGAATGCAAGGGTGTGTATTATCTCATTCTCAGCATTCAGCCCAACATTGCTAACTAACTCTCCAGATTTCTGCAGAAAGATCTGATCTAGTCACAAACCAAAACACTTGCATAGGGAGATTGATGGAAGCAAGGGATTTGTTTACCTTCCAAAACCAGGGAAGAACTCTATAGTACAGTATTGTGGTATCCATTAAAATAGTCACAGCCTCATGAACAAAATGGAAGTAGCTGTAAGATAAAGCAAAAAAGCTTCAACATCAATAATCTAGATAGACAAGCCAGCTAATGGATTTGGGCATCAGAAATTATTTTAAAATGAAGGTTGCACAAAGGGACAACAGTGTTGTATAAACCTTGGGTGTGTTCAGTTGGTGAAAAGTGGGTGAAAAGTTACTGTAGCATTTTCGTTGTTATTTGACAAAATTTATCCAACCATGGACTAACTAGACTCAAAAGATTTGTCTCGACATTTACAAACAAACTATGCAATTAATTATCTTTTTTACCTATATTTAATGCTCCATGCATGCATCCAAAGATTCGATGTAATGGGTGGAATAGGAAATATTTTGGGTTAGCATGTGAAGTGAACACACCCCTTGTCCCAATAGTAGCATCACAACCATCTCATTTCTCTGACTCTCTCTACACTAGTACTATGTCTTTTATTCGATAGAAATATTTTTTAAATTAGGTTGCAATATTTTCTTAGCAACTTTGCAAAGAAAATGGTATACATCCACAAACGGATGTATTTTTTGATACAGCTTTCCTAAAATCTTTTATTACACCATTTGTTTGCATGTACTTTATTTAAAAAAGTTATTAATCAACTAAAAAAGTGGAAGCATGTACATAATTACTCAAATTTTTAGAGGTGGTCCAAATCAATTTCTAGGGGTCGAATTTACAATTGGGTTTAGCAATTGTATTTGTCTATTCCGTTTTTGCACAGAGAATATACATTCTATTGATGCAATCCACAAGTTCTTGACCTCATTGTTGGGCCCCTAATTTAGGGTCCTCTGTGCATCGTGTATCAGTCCCTAGATCAGTAGCTGATACGCACAATTCGAACTGATATAAAAAAACCACACTTTTATTGCTAATGGGAAAAACATATTACATGGTTCGGGTTACGTAGCTTGGGCCATTGGCCTTATATTGTACATCGAAGTTCTAAGACAGCGGTCCTATGTCGTCATGGCTCCATTGCTATAGGCAACTTGGAGTGCAGACGTAACCTTAGACTTGTTTCTTAAGCGTACTCCTATATCCCAACGTCATAGTCCTAGCGTGGCTCATTAATGTAGTCATACGGCTTCATCTTCGAGAGTTCTCCTATTGTCTATCCTTGTGTAGCTCCAAAAGTTCCATCCCGGTATATGCTCCTATACCTTTCACTCCTGAAAACATAGAATGGAGGTGGTTGAGTACATAAAGTACTCAGTAAGCCCTAAACTTTGGGTGGAGGAAAGGTGGAAGGAGAAGGCTATATGTGGAAGGGGTTAAGGTGGTTAAGGTAAAGTGATGGAGTAAAGTGATTATAATTATAGGATAGGCCCTGGTAGCGTATTATCATTCCCACCAGTTCCTAGGGTTAATTATAATATACCAAACAAGTGAAATACGTCTTGCCAGAATATCACCATTTTAGAAGTCTAATCATAATATCTCATCCCAACATCTGCCCATTCCAAGGACGTGGCTATTCGAATAGATTTAATAAAACTCTATAGAGGTGTACAAATTTCCAAACATGATAGGTGTAGTCAACACCAGGGGCAGTGGTGTGACAGGCCTAATGAGACCCTGTACCCGAAAGTACGTGACCTTAGATGTCTATATAATTCTACCACGGCTTCTCAGAGGTTGGAAAACACACTAATATCAGGAGGATTCCTAATCATCCCAACATACAGTGCCGATGATACCTAATCATCAAAATAAATAACATGGCTCGAACACGGCCAAAATAATCATGGGCTCAAACGCCTAGGTGCACCTCCTGTGTATGCTGCCTGGGTGCATGTAGCATTTTTCTGTGTGTGCGCACTTTAAGGATGGGGTTGTGTGTGTGGCAAGTGGGATCCGCCTGTCGGTGCCATATCACTGACGCAGTGGGGACGGCATCACGGCACTGGGCCCATGAGCAGCGCGAGAGAGAGGGACTGATGGGGGATGACCACAACAACAAAAGAACGTTTCCGAGGCGGGCGGAAAGAATTTTCCGAGGCGGGCATCAAAAATGCCTCGGAGCAAAGGTCTTGGTAAATGTGACCTTTTCCAAGGTGGTTTGTTGCTCACCTCGGTTAATAGAATAAAAAACATAAATAAAAGAAAAAACCTATGGATAAGCCCGTCGAGCCCACCCACGGGCCCGCCGAGCCCATGCATGCACCGCTGCCGCCGCAGCTGCTCACCAGTGCCTGCATCATTGCCGGACCGCGCGTAGAACCGGAATCCGGCCGCCCACAGCCAGATCTAGCCTCCCACCGGATCCAGGCTCTTTGTCGCTGGAGGAGGGGACCGGGCTCCACGCGCTGCCGCCACGGGAGGACAGGGAGGGCACGCCTTTCTGTAGCCGCCGCCAAGTTCGCTCCCACACCCGCACTGCCAGATCCGAGGCGAGGGAGCGCCACTACCGAGTTTGGTCCTACACTCGTGCCGCTGGATCCAATAGGAGGGAGCGCCGCCGCCGAGTTCGCTCCCGCACCCACACCGCAAGATTCAAGGGGAGGGAGCGCCGCCGCCGAGTTCGCTCCCGCACCCACACCCACACTCGTGCCGCTGGATCCGATAGGAGGGAGCGCCGTCGCCGAGTTCGCTCCCGCACCCACATCGCAAGATTCAAGGGGAGGGAGCGCCGCCGCCGAGTTCGCTCCCACACCCACGCCATGCGAGGGGAGGGAGCACCGCCGCACTGCGCGAGAGGGGGGCTGTCCGCGCGCCCGCGCCTGCTCACGCATGAGGCCGCGCCGCCACCACCACCGCCTTGGGCACCAGCGACCGCCTCTGCCCCATGAGCACGCCACCGAAGACAGGGGGACAGGGAGTGAGAGAGAGAGGGCTGCGGCTATGGAGTGGAGTGAGAGGGGCGCTGGGAGAGGAGAAGATGTGTTAGATCTGAGGGAGAGGGAGTGGAGGCGCCGGGCTACGAGTGGGCTGGGAGAGAGTGACGGCTGGTGAGGGAGGGAGCTCAGGGAGGAAGACCTAGGGTTTCTGTTTATATAGCGTGATGACTTACCGGGCCGAGTGGGCTTCCTAGTGGGCTAGGCCATATTAACCTAGACGGGCCATATAAGAGGCCTGCCTCTAAAAATGGGGGTATATTTGGAGGCAGGCCTCTTATAATGCCAACCTCGGTTAATAGATTTTAGGATGTGGTTATTTTTTTAACTGCCTCTTTAAATCAATTTTGCGAGGTGGTTGATTGTGACCGCCTCGGTTGAAATTTCCGCCTGTTTCCGAGCCCCATTTCTAAATGCTGTGGAAAAGATTTTCTATAGCAGTGGGCAGTGTAACAGCGGCGTTGGGCTTGACGGAGAGAACAGAGCAGCGGCCTCGGCTCGCCGGAGTTGGCTCTGCCGGCGACGTCCGTGCCCAGAAACTCCCGCAACGTGGCATCCGACGTTCCAGAGGCCCACACGCGTCCGTTAGAGGGGTTGTTGGGTACGACAGATGCTTGTGGCGGTGGTGGCGGCTTGCCAAGCGGGTGCGGCGGCGTGGTGATGTGCTTACATTTGTGCGTGGTGGTTGGGTGTGCAGGGGTGTGGGTGGCGTGGTCGCAGCATGCATATGAGATGAGTGTGCTGAGGGTGTTTCCATGCTCAGCCATTGCCGATAATGGCCATTGGCAATGGCAGCTTGGCGGTGGGCACCTCATGGTGACAGGGCAACATAGAGAGGGGGAGGAAGCTAGGAACGGCGGCGAGTATGGAGGAAAGGTCGAGGGGCTTACCTGCTCCTTCAATTGGACAGAGACGCAGCAGAGGGGAAGATTGGAGCTCGGCTCCCTTGGCGATGGTGGCGCACTTGATTTGGGGAAAAGTGGAGGGAAGCTTGGGAGAGGAATGGAAGAGGGGAGATGAGGGAGAGATGGCATGTTCCAGACCAAGGCGGAGCTAGTGGCGATGAAGGTTGAAGGAGGCACTCACAGGCTGGGCTTATTTATAGGCCGACAATGGCTGTGGCCGTGGCGAGATATTTTCCGCCGTGCGCCTCGAATTCCCTCACCTTGTGCACATGCTCAAGACTAAGGCGGTTCGCCACAGTACGTCCTTATCCATGCGCACTAGAGGGAGCTCAAAGCTCGGCCATGGCGGTATGGGTAGGGAGAGGTCATGCCGCCGCGTGTCTAGGGTGTAACAGTGAGAGGAAGAGAGGAAGAGAGGAAAGGCAGTGGGGCCGAGAAGCTTCGGGAGAGCGCCTCGTGCTTATCCACTCGGAGCCAGGTGAGGCGGGGGTGGCGGCATGGCCGAGGCGGCCGCAACGACGTGGTATTCACGTCGATGGCAGGAGGTAGGAGACAGTGTTGACATGCGGGGCCCATGCTCTAGTGCGGGGAGAGGGGGAGCACGGGTTGGGCTGAGCCACGGCGTCCACGCGAGTGAGAGGGAGGCCACAGTGTGCAGCCAGGCCAGCCCATCGTGGGGAAGAGGAGGAAGGGGAGAAGGAGTGGGCTGCTGGGGTCCAAGAAGGGAAGATGGAGCCCATGGCTAATTTCCTTTGTGAATTCCCTTTTTAATTTCCAGAAAATAAACTATGACATATTTGAATGGACTTTCAAATTGAATCTCAAAGATACTTGACGGGTGGATGGTTGGGGTAATTCAAGGGGAGGTCAAGGATGGGTTAGCAAGGGAATTTAAGAGGGAAAAGCCAAGGAGATTTATTTGGTGCTAAATAAATTTTAGAGCAAAGCAAACATGCAATCACACATTCAAACATTCATTTCATCACACCAAATATTCTACCCTAAATGCATATGGTGAATTTTGATGCAAGGGTTTTGGAAAAAAACATTTTCTTTTAAAATGGTTTTGCAGAAAATAAATGGTCATTATTTTAATTTGTTGTAAGTTTTAAAAAGTTCAAATTTTTAGTGGTTTTAATATGATGCAAAACACAGGGTGTTACACTCATCTATCTTGTAACTATAAGTGGTGCACAATACATAGTCCATCTGATGGATCCTTTCTCTATCAAATTTGACACACCTGGTATCTTACTAACATTTCGAGAAGTATTGGTTATGAGAAGTATCCTGCAATGTATGGGAGGAAAAATGAGAGGTAGGACTGTGCCAACCTGAGGTATAACATGTACGAATAGGTGCAGCATCATTGCCTTGCTAGCTAGTAGCTACTAAAGTGAAGGAAAGGCATGGTTGAATGTTAGTGAAGCTCTGTATCAAGATTGGTTGGAAGTAGTAGAATTAGTTTCAACTATTACATTGAATGAGGAAGAAGATGAGATGGTGTGGCTTTTTACTTCTTCTGGAGTTTGCTCTTCCCAATCCCTTTAATAGATTATTAATTTCAGGGGTATCAAAACTGTCCATGTTCTTGCTCTTTGGCACATCAAGATCCCACCTAGGGTTCACTTCTTTTTGTGGCAGTTAACAAATAACAAGGGGTTAACTAGAGATACTTTAGCCAAGAGAAGGAAGAGGTTGAAGATCCTAACTGTTTATTTTGTTTAGAACCTGAATCTATAGAACACCTTTTCTTTGACTTCTTGTTGCTAACCAGTGCTGGAAGATAATCTCTGACATTGTTGGTACCACTGTAAGGGTTAACCTAGCTGTTATAGGTCAATTTTGGCTTAGTGAAAAGAGACAAGGTCTCCTGAATATTGTTACTTCTTCTGTTTTTTGGAGTATCTGGAAACTCAAGAATGAGTCTTATTTTCAGAATGTTGGATGGAGAAGTATGGATATACTACTCTTCAGGATAGCTGGGCTCTTGCAAAACCAACTGAAGCTCTATGTGAGGAGGATCAAAGATGCTACCAAGATGACCTTCTGCTTACCAGGCTTACCAGGAGTAGGTACCTGAAGATCCCGAGAAATGATGTGATCCTTAAGGAGGTGGTTACTCCTGATGCTATAATGATGATTTCAATGTCAGCTGCCGCGTGGCCTGGCGTGCCCCTATCCAAAGATCCAGTGGGAAGTTTAAAGTTCTTAGCAGTTTCTATTGTTTCTCTGGAGTGGCCTAGGTGGCCTCGCTTGTGTTTTCGTCTCCAAAACTCTGTTGTCTTTAGTTTATGCTACTTTGGCAATCCTCCACTGGCTGGTGTGAGGTCTTTTTTGATATAAACCTGTGCTGTATTTGACTCTTGGTCTTTTGATTAAAGTCGGAAGGCCAGGGAGTTTTTGCCCTCGAACTCTAAAAAAAGGAAAGGCATGATGAGATATTTTTCATTGTGCAAGTGGGGCAGAAGCTGGACTGTCCTCTATCCTGTTCTTGAATCTTGCTCCAGTTATATATATACCACTCCGACCACCAAAGCACACCACCGAGCTGGGGTCTATTCTGAAATCTACATGGTCCTCAGCCATCACGTGACTAATGTATAACGTACACACCATATATTTCTGTCACGTGGATGTGGTCAGTCAGTTGTCCTATTTCCATGCAAATCTTATGGTTTTGCACCATGAATTAATTTCCCTATGCTGGTGCTGTACCAGCAGCGCGCCATCAACATGTCAGGATTTGGTCATTCTACTGGAATGAATGTGGAGCATGATACAGTAAAGTATTCATAGCAGATTTTAGATGCAATGCAAAGAAACATTTCTGACAAAATACACTTTTCTTACTGCAGTTAATTCTCAAATTTTACATTCAACATAATTCCTGAAAAAGTAAAACATTCCAACACATGGCTACCACAGAAACTCAACTCATCATTTGGCCTGTTATCACACAAAAAATTGCATTTGTGTCACTGGTTTTTATAGCGAGCAAAATGCCTGACCGAATGCGTCATCACTTGCTCACAGGTCGATACACATTTTTCTGTTCATGTCATTGCTACCGGAAATGCCTAATTTGCCCAGTGCAAAAAGGTTTGCCGAGTGTAATATGTCGGCCACTCGGCAAAGAGCTGATTTGCCAAGTGCTGCACTCGGCAGAGAACGACACTAGACAAAGGCAGCCTTTGCCGAGTGTCAAACACTCGGCAAAATTGGGCACTAGGCAAACTGGAGGTTTGCCTAGTGTCTGACACTCGGCAAACTTTCCCACTCGGCAAACCTCCATTTTGCCTAGTGCCGGACACTCGGCAAAAGTTTGACACTTGACAAACACCGATAGCAGCTAATGGGCATGAACCACCGTTTGAGTTTGCCGAGTGTCACACGGCCGACACTCAGCAAACATATGCTTTGCCTAGTGTCAATGGTTTGACACTCGGCCAAAACACCATTTGCCGAGTGTCAGATCTTGGCACTAGGCAAACTTTTTTTTTTATTTTGACCTCCCAAATTTTTCTGTAGTTCTCCTATAGTACCTTCAACTACATGTTCAAATTTGGCACATTTCTTAGAGTTTTTGCTATATTCCTTTAATTTATTTCATTTAATTGATTTTTTTTGGATAAAGCAAATTTGAACTGCAGGTAGATTGAATAATGGAATTTAATGTATGGAAAAATGATATTCATGTTATTGAGTGTAAAGTGAGGTCGTATCCAGGAACAGACTAGAAATTCTGTACATCTTGTTCACGAAACATGAGCACGAATTTGTGGGCGAGTTGGTTTTAAATTCTATAAAAAGCAAATGAAGTCTAAAAATCATGAAACTTGAGAAGATGTCGTGATATTGTATGTGGAGGTTACAATAAAAAATTGAGAAGATTTAGCGCAAGTTGTCATGGCATTGCTTACAAACCAAGACATCTTCACATAACATATAGATATCATACGTGGAGATGTCTTGGTTTGTAAGCAACGCCGTAACAAACTTGCGCGAAACCATATCAAATTTTTATCACAAACTTCACATACGATATCACGACATCTTGTCAAGTTTCATGATTTTCGGACTTGGTTTGCTTTTTATAGAATTTAAAACAAACTCGCTCATAAGTTCGTGGTCATGTTTCGTGAACAAGATGTACGAAATTTCTGGTCTGTTCCTGGATACGGCCTCACTTTAGACTCAATAACATGAATATCATTTTTCCATACATTAAATTCCATTATTCGATCCACCGGCAGTTCAAATTTGTTTTATCCAAAAAAATTCAATTGAATAAAATAAATTAAAGAAATATTGCAAAAAATTCGAGAAATATGCCAAATTTGAACAGGTAGTTCAAGGTAGTATAGGAGGACTACACAAAATTTTGGGAGATCAAAATAAAAAAATAGTTTGCCTAGTGCCAAAGTTTGACACTCTGCAAATGGTGTTTTTGCCGAGTGTTGACACTAGGCAAAGCATATGTTTGCCGAGTGTCGGCCCCGTGACACTCGGCAAACTCAAACGACAGTTCATGCCGTCAGCTGCCGTCTCGCAAGATTGTTTGGCGCGCAATATTTTCAGCTGCCGCGCAAGATTTTCAGTTGGCTCGCATAATAGCCGCGCATACCACAGTCCTAACCCCATAAAAAACAAATAAAAATAAATCCCCAACCCTATCCCCACGAGTCCACCCAGCATACCGAAGCGGTCTCCAAAACTCCGTCCCTGCTCTCGGTCTCCTCCATTTCCCTCCGGCCGCCACATATTCCGCATCCCCCGTGAGGCCATTCACCACGGAGCTAGTTTGTTTATCCCTCTCCAAGATCCATGGGGTTGCAGTACCAGCCACCACTTCCTCCATCTGGATCTGGAGGCGCCGCCTCTAGCACCCTCTACTGAGCTGAAGCGGAGGCCCCCAGCGGCGGCCGCCGTTGACGCGAAGGCGGCCAAGGTAGTGGAGGACAGCACAACGCCTCTGTGACAACCATCTGCATCCAAGGTTTTCATTATCGGAAATTAAAATTTATCGGACGTCATGGATAAAGAGGATAAGCAAGATATATCGGAAATATCGGACCAAATTAAAAAAAAAATTATTTTTTTTTCAAAAAAATTGTAGAATTTGACTTGAAACTATTCCTAAGATATTAAACATCACTTGTTCACAAATCAAAACAAGAATATACCATTATAAGTGTCGGACCGTCGCGTGGCTGATTTTGGATTATCTGTATAGAAATAGGAAAGAAGGGAAAATTTTGGCTGATATTAAATTTTATTGGACCCCGGGGATAGAAAGAATGAGCATGAACGCGCGCACGGCAAATCCTAAGATCGCGTTTGAAAGCTTTAGCGCGCACGGCCAAAACGAGGGCACGCACGGCCAAACCCGCTGAACGCATGGCCAAATTCGACGCAACCATGTGATGGAACAGCGCCATACAAAATGGCTTGGCAATAAAAAAAGGAGCAACCAACAAGATTCGAACCGGCGACCGCCAGCCTCGGGCCGCAGAGGTCACACCATTTGGGCTATGTCACACGGTTGTCAAGGAAACAACCGCAGCACTATTTAATAGGGGCAAAGCAGGAAAACTAACCTCAACTTAATCATTCCTTTACCGTAATCCTGTCCTAAACGACAGCTAATTCGAGTACGGAGGGAGTATTTACCAAAGGAGGATTAGTGTTTTATAGATGCACTAGTTCAGATAGTTTTTACTAGATGGAGAATCACTCAAATAGCACTCAGTTTAGTCAAAACAGTTACAGAGTAAGCAATGCTACAGAATGAGTAGGTTACCCTTTTAAACTGTTGAAATTTTAAAATCCAACTCATATTTACATAGTACTATCTGTTTTTCAGCTACCCACTAGTTCATCAAACGGTGATAAGGACACCTATGGTGACGACATGGACAGCGAGGACATATGGACGACGAGGACTTGTCTTTTGAACAACTTATGGTTAGCTATCTTTTGCCTTTTGAACATGTATGGTTGAGCTGAGACAACTTATTAGTACAACATTAGATGGTCTTTAGCTAAAACTAGGATGTGGCATGTACCAAGGCTGTACATGAATAACTTAGGAAGCATGTGCCGGTGGTAGGATGGTGGTACAATGATTTTGTGAAAATTCTAATCTATATGCTATAAATGTGTCTTATGCTATTTGGTACATTTATGATTCTTGAAATCAGCTAGGAATCAATGAGAATGGTGTCTTATGCAGATTTGCCGAGTGTCAGAGCCATGACACTAGGCAAACTGGGCTGGTTTGCCAAGTGCCGTGGGCCTGGCACTCGGCAAACTGCGCTGGTTTGCCTAGTGCCATGGGCAAGGACACTCGGCAAAGTGGCTAAGTTTGCCGAGTGCTGGGACTACAGCACTAGGCAAACCTGCCATTAACGGCCCGACGGCCGTCATGGCAAGTTTACTTTGCCAAGTGGCAGGCCGGCACTAGGCAAAGTCTTTGCCGAGTGCCCGACAAATGACACTCGGCAAAGCGCCATTTGCCGTCGTTTTTTTTGCCGAGTGTGATTTGCCGAGGCACTAGGCAAAGCTGCTGTTTCCGGTAGTGTTAAAACAGTTTTTGGTTTCATTGATCAGAGGCATTTTAGCCAAATTATTTTTAGTATATGCTGACAGATGACTTCAGTCATTGAAAAATTGCAGTGCAGAGAAAACAGTAGCTCTGGCTCGTGCTATATATATTGCCGGACCAGTGCAACTAATTAACATATCTGACTTATGACGTTTACTCACTTTCAATACTTCGTATCCTCTGATCCCTCAAAATATATAACATGCATAGTGCACTTCGTATGCTCTATGCCTGTATTCGATCCTTCAGTCATTGAATAGAGAAGACTGCAGGCATGAGAATCGGGGGTAGCACCAAGGCAACACGTGAGTCCACGCGGGAATAGAAATGGGTGGCACAGGGAATAGAAATTCTACAGCCATGCACAGAGCTCTAGCGTACTAGTATCGGTGTCTCAGATGCAGGCTACATCTCAGATGCAGGGTTGATGCCATTGGCCATAGAAGCTTTCAAAGGGGTGCCATCTAGTGAGCAGGTGCTAAGCTAAACTGAAATTAGTAAAAATACTAGAGTTTTGGACCAGTTATTATATGGTTCACTGAAGACAAACTACGTACTAGTATCGTTTGTTTTTTCATAAAGGAAGAATTTTAACGTACTAGTATCGTTTGTTTTTTTCATAGTATCGGTCTCTCGGTACTCTGCACCGGCGTGCCTCTGCTCGTGGTCAGATGAGTGTTCATTAGCCATGCGGCATAACCATTGCTGCTTGTGACCTTATATTATCCCTCCTCGCTGCCTGGCTCCATCATCTCTTCTTCCTTTCGACATCCACTCTAGTATACCTTTTCACAATTAGAAATATTCCTTAACTAGGATATTTGCATATTTTATTACCAAGTTTGCATTAGAAAATTATACACCCACAATAGGATCATAGTTTTTGACGTGACTTGCCACAAATATTTTATTTAATATACTGCATCTGTATACATACATTTTGTTTTGAAAATAAGTAATTAATTATAGCGAGACAAAAGAAGATGCATGTACCATGCACGATTCCTGCTGATTGAGTGAGCAAAATAATTTTTCATTTGTTATAAATTGAATTTGTCTGCTTTTGTTTTTGGAAAAAGAGTACACGTTCTTAATTAATGCCCCCATGTATTAACATTAGTACCAAATGGTTCCAATCAGTTACATCATAGAATGGCTAGTCTCGCTTGCAGATGATAGCATGAAGGACACCAGCTGTTAAAGGGTTCCGAGTCTAGGCATGACGGATTCTGAATGGAGACCACTTGCTCGTGAGCTCTGTCAGGCCTTGAGGTAGCATAGGCCATTTGATGAGTACGAGCTCACCATCTACAAGAACAGGAAGCTTGATCATCTTATCAGCCTGCTACTCACCGACTTGCTGATACATCCCATCCCTAGCCAAGACTTCTGTCTACACCATTGCAAGTTACAAGGCATGCAACCTTGTGCTGTGTCCAGGGTTTATTTGGTTGGAATTATAGTAGCATGCACGTACAGGACAAAGGAAGAGGCAGGAGATCAGGAGATGAACTTGAGAGGAAGAAGAATGCTGTTTGGATTGGGTTCAATGCTAGTCATTGCTCATTCTCCATTTATATGCCTCTACGCCTCTTTTTCCTTTCTTGGCAGGCTGTACCGAAGGCGTCGTATATAACGCTCTCGCCCCTACCATTCCGTACTCTCAAACTTCTGTGGGAATTTAATTATATTTCAGGTTTTCTTAGAGCATCAGATCGTCTAAAGAGATACTCCCTCCGTCCAAGAAAACATACAATTCTAGCACAGTATCATGGTTTAGTATCTCATGTTCAATTAATTATAGATAAAAAATATCAATATTTATGATATCAAATAAATCAAATTAGATTCATTATGAAATGTATTTTTTTAATAAATTAATTTGAAGTCATAAATGTGAATAGCATTCACTAGAAATTTGGTCAAACGTAAATTATTTTTGCCGACACGCAACACGTAGTTGCATGTTTTCTTGGACGGAGGGAGTAAATGGTAGTCAATGAATGTAACAAAGACACTTTAATGCCCAACTTCATTACATGGTTTTCACATGCAAGTCATATAATTCAATTGTTGCCTTGTGTTGTGGAACGATTTAGTCACTGAGTCACAGTAAGGGGCAACGTCACATTGGAGGCCGCGTCGAGTGACAGCACCAGCAGCAACAGTAGAAGGAACGGAAGGGCCGAGAAGGAGGCCGCGGCGGCAGCCATGGCTAGAGAGAAGCATGTACGGACCACAGCAGTGGCCCACCGCCTCCTCCTGTATGACATTGACCCATGTCGAGGTCCTATGTTGCTAGAGCGGGGGAGCACCTTGGCTGGGGTGGGTGAGGAGTAGGCGAGCAGGGGCGTGCGACTGTGCGGGGGACGAGCAGGGCGTGCGGCCATGTGGGGAGAAAGTTGTGCGGGGCCGGGGTGGAGCAAGAGTGGGTTCGCAGTTAGGCCAGATTGGAATGGGCCAGACCAAAGAGATGGGCAAAAATTTTAGCTCCTTATAATTTTAATTTTGAAATTATTTATTTTTCAATACCATCCAAGGCAGAGTACCATATAACGGAGCACCCTTGCTTATTCACCACTCCTTGTTAGCACTCTCCGCATTCCAATCCAAACAATTAATATTAGTCGCACTCTAGCTATCTTGTCTGTCTCCCTGTGCCAATATACTGATCAATTTGCCTCCTGCCAGCTAACCTTGGTCCTTTTATGTGAATGGCTCTGGACCAAGGGAAGAGGGCTCCCATGGTATTACGGTGCGCATTCAGTCATTGACTGTTTCACTGTTCACATCGTGCATACAGCATACGTGAGCACATGACATCTCGCATCATGGCTTGAACACAGTGCGCCAAGAGCCGGGCGCCAGATTAATGTACTACTGTATTTATTAGATCTGTTTTCTGTAGACACAGGTAGCCAACCACATTGGTTAACACCAAAATTACTGCACGTCACATGTACGCGAGATTTGTTTCCGTGGGATCCTGAAACGGTGGTGTCCAACAGCTAAAACAGTAATTTGATTTTTTTTTAGTCTTTTAGAATATTATTGCATTCTGGAATGGAGGGATTGCCTTCTAACTTCATGTACACATGAAGCTTCTTTAATCATATATATTTTCGTACTGTCCCCACCTATTTAGTTCCTCCAGGTACTTTCACACTAATACCTCCTACTTTTACACTGTCCAATCTCATCTAGTGGATGACTCATGTTTTTTCCAACCATTGTAAAATTTCTTTTTTATTAGAACTACATTTTTTTAATTAACGTATTTCCTTTGATTGATTCTTGCAATCAATATACTGCATCTCTATGGATACATTTCGTTCTGAAAAAATATAATCAGCCGGACAATAGTAGATGCGCGTAGCATGCCTGATTACTTCCCACCAAGTGAGCACAGTAGTTTGTCATTGAATGCCCACATATTTAGTTCATCGTCCTGCACATCATGCATGTGGTGAGCACACTGCCGTCAGCAAGCAGCGTGGCTTAACTGGAGGCTATCATGATGTGCTTCGACTTAATTTGCAATCCATTTTTACACGGTCAGTCGGCAGCAGCTCATACCATGAAAGCCCATCATCCTCTCCTTTAATTTCATTTGCCACTGACCACAGACCCTTGCTGAAACCGATATAAGTAACCATTCTGAGACTTAGGAGCTTATATAAAAGAGAGTGCCCTCATGATCCTCTTCCAGTTGGTGCAGAGCTTGCTCTCTTTGTATGCTCTATCTCCAATCGATGCCATGAGCTGCATGCTGATGACTTCACTGGCCGTCTGTCTTGTGGCCACCATGCTTGATCGTCTATGTGAATGGGTGGCACCGAGGAAAGTCAGCTAGCATGCTGTCCATGTTCACTCACTGTTTCCATACTCGAGCCATGCAGGTGAACTGGGATAAGCAGCGTAGTCCAGACGCAATGCGCAAGCAGTAGCTGTGCGCCCTGGATAATTGGCTAGGGATTAACAAGATCCTGTAGCAGCTCAGCCTGTACATATTCCACCCTCTGTGTTCCATTTCCTCAGTCCTAATATAGATAACATTTTAGTGCTATGATTCAGCTGTGATGTAGGAGCTATGTTCTTGCTCTGTGAATGTACCCTTTCTCGCAATTTTATCCAGGGCCTTGTTCACTTCCCCATCCCAACCCAAAATATTTCCTCTTCCACCCATCACATCAAATCTTTCGACGCATGCATAGAACATTAAATGTAGGTAAAAAAGATAACTAATTGCATAGTTTGTCTGTAAATGTCGGGACGAATCTTTTGAGCCTAGTTAGTCCATGATTGGACAAATTTTGCCAAATAACAACGAAAATGCTACAGTAACTTTTCACCTACTTTTCGCTAAGTGAACACACCCCAGGTCTTTTTTTAGAGTTCTTGGTTTTTAGAGTTCTTAGCTGTGATCTAGCAATTATTAAGATTGTTTCGTACTTTCATGCATTTGTATTGTTATAATTTATATTTGTAATGTTCTATTTTAATTGCCCAAGTTAGAGTATATGCATGCCTAATAATTGCCTGTACTACTACTGTAATATCCAGCATATTGGCAGCCCACAACAGTGATATCGTTAGCCCAAGTAGCATAACAACCATTTCATCTCTCTCTACACTAATAGTATGTCTTTTATTTGATAGATTTTTTTTTAAATTAGGTTGCAATATTTTCTTAGCAACTTTGCAAAGAAAATGGTATAGTACATCCACAAGCCGATGTTATTTTTTGATATGGCTTTCCTAAATCTTTTATTACACCATTTGTTTGCATGTAGTTTATTTAAAAAAGTTATTAATCGACTAAAAAAGTTGAAGCATGTGCATAATTACTAAAATTTTTAGAGGTGGTTCAAATCAATTTCTAGGAGTCGAATTTGCAATCGGGTTTAGCAATTGTATTTGTCTGTTCCGTTTTTGCACAGAGAATGTACATTCGATCTCTTGATTGAACCCACATGTTCTTGACCTCATCTATCTGGTAACTATAAAGGTGGTGGTGCACAATACATAGTCCATCTGATGGTCCCCTACTCTATCCCAAATCTAACACGCCTGGTATCCTACTAACATTTCGAGAAGCATTGGTTATGAGAAATATCCTGCAATGTATAGGAGGAAAAGTGAGACGTAGGACTGTGCCAACCTGAGGTAACACAAATAGGTTCCAGCATCATTACCTATGCTAGCTACTAAAGTGAAGGAAAGTGGGGCAGAAGGTGGAGTGTCCTCTATCCTATTCTCTTGAATCTTGCACCAGTTATACATACCACTCCGACCACCAAAGCACAGCACCGGGCTGCATCTGGGGTCTGTTCTGAAATCTATATGGTTCTCAGCCATCACGTGACCATACGTACATATATACATATATATAAAACGGCACTCATCCCTAGGCACTAACTGACTCTTTGAGATCTTTCTCCATCTCCAAGCATCCACTGGAAGGCTTCGTTGGTTGCCATGATCTTGGTCGTCTCATCTGAATAGGTGGCACCGAGAAATGGCACCATGCATGGTCCCCGACTGCATTCATGTGGTCAATATTGAGGGCATGCATGAGTTCAGTGCAGGTGGCATCAAGTTGATGAGAGTTTTGAGAGACTGGGGCGTACTGCTGGATGAGTATCAGTACACTTGCCAAAAGAACAACGTGATCTCTCGCTACCCAGGACGTGGTGCTCAATAAAATAGTCCATCTCACACTTGCCCATTAGGGATTGGGCACACTTTGCTATACTGAATAACTTGCCGGAAATATTGTTGAACGTCCATCATTATACAGGTGGAAAATGACTGTATTATGTAGGACAATGACATTACATGAAGAAGAATAACGTAGTTTTGGGATACACCACCTGCTACCCCCCCTCGATTAATAGGGATGGCCAAATTAAATGGTTAATGTGAATGTAGATGGAGCTTTTCTGAAGCAAATTTGTGAAGCAGGTGTCACATGATCTCCATCTTGTTGAGGCTCGATGTACGATGACGGAAGTGAAGTAGGTAGTGTAAAATCTTCATCTCCATTCTCTGTAGGCTTGATGTCACTTATGTCCATGTTTTTCATGACTTTTTTCTCAAAGGCACTTCATACCTACATTCAGTACTAGAGATTTGACTATCTGTGATGAAAGCTGCAATGACCAATGTTCAGAATTTGACATAATAGTTGTCGTTCTATGCCTATTCAATATATGTAAAAGATCTTAAAACATATATAGCAATAAATATTTCTTTAATTTAATATATCCAAGGCTGCGTGCGTGCAGCGTCCGGTGGCGGGCCGTGAACTTCCAGTGTGCAGATGCTTCCAGCGGTTGGCACGTGGGGCTGTGTGTTGGCAGTGTCCGTCGGCGGGCCATGGACGGTCGGCTTCCGGGCGTCCTGTGCAGACGTCTTCCGGCCACGGCTTCTTGTTCTCACCGATTATTCACATACCATGGAAAAGGAAGGGCTGCACAGCTCGGAAAATGAAGTGGCACCCGTCGGCTTCTGAATCCGTAACTTGGGGATTCAGAAATTTTACTTTTCTTTTCCTACGTTAAGTATTTAATTATTTGATTTTTTAAAAAAAATCAAGGGCTCAGATTTGTTTGAGGTATTAGCTCTTAGTAAGTATACTAGGAGTACAGTAGCACTTACGTATAGCGTACACACCATATATTTCTGTCACGTCGATGTGGTCAGTCAGTTGTCCTATTTCCATGCAAATCTTATGGTTTTGCACCATGAATTAATTCCACTGTGCTGGAGCTGTACCAGCAGCCATCAACATGTTAGGATTTGGTCATTCTACTGGAATTAATGCGGAGCATGATACAGTAAAGTATTCATAAGAAGATTTATTTCAGATGCAATGCAAAGAAGCATTTCTGACAAATACACTTTTAATACTGCAGTTAATTTTCAAATTTTACATTCAGCATAATTCCTAAAATAGTAAAACATTCCAACACATGGCTACTACAACAACTCAATTCATCATTTGGCCACTAACCACAGAAAAATTGGATCAGTATTACTGGTTTTTATAGGGAGCAAAATGCCTGATCGAATGCGTGATCGTGTGCTCACGGGTCACTACACATTTTTCTGTTCATCTCATTAGAACTACGACCAGTTAATACCCTAGTAGTCTACATGGGGTGGAAAGATAGATGGAGTTAGAGACACGCGGAGGCAGCTCAGATTTATATATAGACCTTGCAGGATCCATGCTGTCATAGACATTGTCCTTAGCAACCACGTCACCAACCCAAAAGCCTCCAGAGCCTGAGGAGCATAAGTTGGATTGCCCTAATCCGGCTCTCTTAGTTTTCAATCTCAGCATTGCAAACCAGCTAGCCACCACATCTCTCTCTGACTTCTCTGTCTCCCAGCTAATACTGATGACTTCGCTGCCTGCCAGGACCTTCTTGGTCGCATGTGAATGGGTGGCACCAAGGAAAGAGAACTCACAACACATCCTAGTGCTAGTGCCAGCCCCTAAGCTGTGCTAGAGCTAGAAATGATCACATCACAGGCAATGTACACAGCAAAAAATAGTAAGTTTCTTAGTGCCACCCATTCACATGTGAACCCCTCAATTGACATCTCAGGCTCGTGCTCAATTAACATTTGCACATCCCAGCGAGCAATGGGCTCACATGTTCACCATGAGAGGCTGCAGTGCTGGCACAGAAATAACGAATGTAGCCGCAGTCAGAAATCAATGCAAAGGGAAGAAGGTAATTCCGCTACAAACGGCATGAGGCCTATGCGTGATGTTTGTCTCAACAAGAGACGAAAACCCAATGGGGGCTCTATCTTCAAGATGGCACACTGTCCAAGGACAAAGAAAAATTACCGTCCTCAATATTAGCGACAAATATCTTAATTCATCTTTCTACTCCTTAACTTGACTGAAATACATTAATATTATTATATAATAAATATATGCTAATCATGTCCTAACAATATAATTACTGGGTAAGCACTCTAATGGGCTATGCCTGCCTTTTGTTCTGTTAGTCTACTTGATTCATGCAATTTAGTGTCCAAGCTTCACAATTCAATTTTCTTCCCATAAATCCATAAAATAAATAATGTAGTCACATATGTTGATTGGGACATTGAGCATTGTTAATTATTCTGGGTTAAACAAAATATTGTGATTTCTAACGTATATTCATGCCATGCAGCTGTAATACGATGCTTTCTGTGTAGCTGCATATGCATACACATTCACAATTTGCCTAATAAACTAGCTTTATTCATTCACTGTGTTTCTATGCATAAATTTATTTTGGAAAGTAATCAACCAAACAAAATAGATGCGTGCAGCATGCATCAGTTTTCATCATGTGAACAAGCCAACTTGCAACAAACTTTATTTCGTTTCTAGAAGTTTCATTTTTTTCAATACATCAGTTTTGGCGTACTCAACAATGCATGTGCATGGAGGGCTATTTTGCCCGAGCTGATGCTGCATATATATGCAGCAACTAAACACCGTAAGCATAGGCCAGATAAGGCATCACCAAGGAGACAGAGAGAGACAGAGGGGGTGGATAGTTGAAGATACAAAAAAAATTATAAGACGGGTAGTGGGCTGGATTAGGTGAAAGAAATAAAGGGCATGTTTGGATGTGTCACTGTGTTGTCTAGCCTAGCCTGGCTCGGCAAAGCCAATCTTGCCAGTGAAGGCGAGATGGATTGGCTTTCTTGAACGAGCAAGGAGAAACCTTAAAAGCATAAGAAACGAAGTACGTGGTAAAGAAACCAAACACTATGGCCTCTGCTCAGCCAGGCAAGTAATAAGGACCGGCAAGGAATCCAAACTTGGCAAGAGTTGTGGGTCCTTGTTGCTTGTCTTCTCAAAATTTTTAACAGTGGTGGTGCCTGACTGTCACACCCAAAATTTCCTATTTTGGGTTGTGCATGAAAAACACTAAATAAAATAAATGATTTCAATATTTGAATAAATTTATTAGATAAGTTAAGTTGCTGCTAAATTAAATATAGATAATTGTGGTTTTAAACTTTTTCATATTAATCTGATAATGTGGTGTTTATGTGATGCTTGTCTTTGGTGTTGGTGAGTGCTATTATTTTCAAAATACCATAGGACGACGTTTACTTCTCACCGGAATTTTTTTTGGCATTTTCTGGATTTAAAATTTCAATTTCCGTGAGCTTAATCTTTTTCCTTGATCTCTTCATCAATCTTTTCATGAGCTCAAACTCATTTAGTTGAGTTCCTTATCTCTCCAAGAGTCTCCAGGATTTTTCCCGTGATTTTTCTGAGCTCCGGGCTATTTTTCACGGCCAAAAAGGTAATTCTAGATTTTCTGGAATTATTTTATTCGCGGAATTAAAATAATCCCGAAATTAAGAAAATCCGAAAAGTTTCCAAACCCTACGACTATATATATGCCGGCGTAGCCCTCGACGCCCTGGTTTCAGAAGTACAACCCTTATCGCGAGCCGCCGCTCGTAGCTCCCTCCACCTCTCGCCGAAGTTCTGCATCTACAGCATGTGTTCCGGCGAACTTCCGACGAAGGTTCGGCGAACTTTTCCGGCCACCTCGGACATCTCCAGCGAATTCCGCTTCCACTCCGAGCAGGCCGGTGTTTTCGTCGTGTGTCGCGGCCATCCCGGACCCGCGTCGTCCCTGCCTGCGTAGCGCCCTTGCCGCGTCGACTTGCTTGCTGGAGTTTTGTCTGCCATGCTCCGGTGAATCATCGTGATTGTGGATCAAAGAGGCAGAAGATGATACATCTGGCCATGTGAAGACTAGCAAGCAACAGAGCAAGGGAGCAGAAGGTACTGCTATAATTCAACCTGTTGTTGACGACGTGGAACAGCAAACAGCTGCTATTGCTATGATCGATGGATTGGAATTGGAAAGGTGTGTGGTGCAGGACACCGTGTTGGTTTCCGCTTCCCAAAAATTCCGATCAAATCTATTTGCAAAATAAAGTTGGGTTGTCCTATGCACATACGGCATCAATCCAGTTAACCGTATTCGGTTCAGAGTATTACGAGGAAAGCAGGGAACGGACATGGCTTGTACGGATCAAAGTAGTCAGGCCACGTACTTGAATCTTGATGATGCTAGGCAGCACCGGCTCTCGTAACCTATCAATTTTTGTTTTCCTTTCCAATCCACTCCGTATTCATCACGCCATGCCCATCCATAAATAGCAATCTCCTTCACGACAGTTGCCTTTGCCATATAACCATTATTATCTATTGTCTATATATATACATATATATAGCAAAGCTAGGCCAACGCTGGTAGCACAGAAAAAAAAAACCGTATTAATTTTGTATGCCACACGGACATACGCCAAGGACAACAGGAGGTTAAGATCGCCATCGTTCCGCCGCAGTCTACGTGCACATCGTCTGATCTCTTCGCCGTTCACGAATCGTTGCCGAACTTGCTTCAAGGAAACCATCACCGTCGTCGCGAAGTCAAGTGTCGCCACCACTACGACCTTCGTCAGATCGTCGCCCGTCTCGTGTTGTCCAAGAAGCCGCCGTCGATCTTTGGAAATTTCTGGTCATCTTCTCTGGTAAGATGCATCTCGAACCTCCATGTCCATTGGTTCAGCCATGCACGAACCTTCTCTATCTCTATCTTGTTTGTATGGCATATGTGACCCCAAGCTCCTGTATGTGCAGCTGCTGTAGTTTCACAGATCTCGCATCACGTCTCGATCTGTTCTGTCCACACTCCACAAGGCTGTCCGTGTTTTCGACTCCAACTCGCTCAGCCTTTTACACTTGGATGCTGCTGCCGCCGCCGGGTTTTCAGTTTTGCGGCGCCTCCCAAGGTCGCCGTCATTTTCTCCAATTCCGACTCCGCTCTCCATCAATGTCTTCTATGTCTGACGCTGCCGGCGGCCACAAGCCATGACTCGCTTACCTGCAAACCGAGCTATCTCGTGTAGCATGCAATCGTGCACCATGATTAACTGAAGGTCAGCGGCCAAATTAGCCCCTCGTCCCATTATTCTATTGATTAAATCTTATGCTGATGTCATGTGTATGTCAGTCATGCATCATAAAATCATCGTTCCCTATTTATTGCTCAATCAATAAATTGCATCTTTCATATACGTCGTCGTAGACCTGCTCACTGCCATTGAGTCCATGTAGTTATATATGCTCATCACTGTCATTATCTTATTTTCATCATATCTGAATCGATGCATGTCTTCTGGACATCAAGCAGCAGTCGGCCATGGATGAACGAAGCCACGCCAGGCATGCTATGCACATGTTTTGCCACCAAGTTTCCCGTGTTCCGTCGTTACGGTGACGACGTGCATGTTTTCGCTGGCCGCCGATGCGTTTTTATGGCCGTGGAAGCTGAAGCCACCATCGGAGCATCTCCACGATGCTGCATGATCAGTACTTTGCAAAGCCGTTGTTGCCGTGGGAGGTGTGACCTGTGTGCTGCCCACTTTCTCCAAGATCAGTCGATGCCAATTTCGTCGCCATCGAGCGTTGTTAATTTCTGCCATCGACAATCGCCGGTGAGCTTTTCCGTCTGATCCTCTTGCTCTCAGCTGTCCGCTCTCACGTTCGCGTATATCCATATTGTCTCCGTTCCAAGTCGTTCTCATAGCGTTAGCTTCGTAGCGACGTGCTAGGCAAGATAGTGCAAACGTTCTTCATATCAAATATTTATGACTTTATTAAGTTAAATATTAATTTGATCAATATACATGCAACTAGTTTCTAATTAAAAGCAAAATAGGTGTTAAACTCTGATATTTTATACATATAAATATTTATATGATTTAATTGCTATCATTAATGTGATTTTAAATTATAGTTTTTCTAGCTGAACCCACGTCATATACCGTTACAGTTTAATTTGATTAAAGGATACATACAATCTTGATTAGGCCATATCTTCCACGTTTTAACTCCGATTTGATCCGTTCCAGTTGCGTTAGTTTCGTAATTTCATGCACTACATGTTAGAACAATTGTTCAGTAGGTTTTCAACTTTTAAATTTCGAGCTTATATTTACTCTATTATTTTTCTATAGGAAATCTTCAGAAATTCATATCTTTCACGTTTTAGATCCGAATTTCGTGATCTTTACGTCTGTGTGATCGTAGTAACGTGTAGTAGAATTTTACAAACTTTTTATACTGTTTTGCTACTGTTGGTATGCTGTTTTAATTATGTCTCTTTGTTTGCTTCGTGTATGATTGCTCGGATGATTGTGTGTTGATGCTTGATGATCGAGTATAGACGGTGAGCAATTTCTTGACGATCAGGAGTATTGTTTTGAGCCAGACCAGCAGTATCATCAGGAAAGCTTTGATCAAGGCAAGTATAACATGGGACCATCCTTGTTGTCCTATTCACAGAAAATATTATTCATATGCATGTGTCCTCCTTGACAACCATAGAGATTATAACTTAGTTATTGATATCTTGTTTCCTTGTCACCTATGGGTTGTGCATTTGGGTAGCTATTGCTAGTGCTTAATTATGAACAATGATCTTGTAATTTGACTAATGGATTAAGCAACCAACCATTTAAAGATGATTTTATTACTGTTGAGAAGGGGGCTAGAGCAAGGGGTTATATTGTTGCTCTGGTTTCTCTCCATAAGGACTTATCTGTACATGATCATCCGGGACATACAGTACAACTGTGAGGGCTATATGGCTCTGGCTTTAGTTGCTTGAAGGACCTTTTCTAGCTTGTTAGTGGTTACCTTAAATGGCGTAAGAATGGCTTGCCACTTTGGGTGTAGTGCGAGCCCCTGGCCTAGTGTGTATAGGCTGCGGTTGTTGTGCCACAGGGAAGGGGG
The DNA here is from genome assembly GCA_038087645.1 of Saccharum hybrid cultivar R570. Taxonomy (NCBI): domain Eukaryota; kingdom Viridiplantae; phylum Streptophyta; class Magnoliopsida; order Poales; family Poaceae; genus Saccharum; species Saccharum hybrid cultivar. The sequence continues at coordinate 1,033,844 of JAQSUU010000664.1, read as the reverse complement.
GTTCTATATCTGCCTGCCGAGTGAATCTAATGGCCCTAACTTGTTAGACGAACCTTTAAGTGGCTTTATATGATTTCTGGTGTTTTGGGGAGTCGCGAACCCATGCATTTGGAAGTTATGACTCACAGTGAAAGTGTACACCTCTGCGCAGAGTTAAAAACTGGTATACTAGCCGTGCTCACGGATACGAGCGGCCTTGGAACATCTACAGAATAGTTGATCACCATTGTTGTATCATGCTTAATTATTGTTGATTATTATTATGCTCATGTTAATGATATTCATTATCCTTATTACAATTGATCATTGATTCATTAATGGGATTTGGATTACCTTGTTGCTACTAAATTGCTAATTATATGATGATTAAAAGCTAAACGCAGTCAAACAGTGTCTAGCCTTTTTGAGCCTCATGAACCCTGTGTTATACTTGTTGAGTTCGACATGGACTCACTCTTGCTATTTCCCCAACACTCCAGTGTGTAGTAAGATGCTACTCGGAAGAAGGACAAAGGTGTAGTGGAGTTTCCAGAAGACTAGTAGAAGTGCTAGGCATATGTTACCCCCAGTCAGCCGTCCCTGAGAAGAATGGAGCCTGAAGTTTAGTCACCGTTCCGCGATACTCTGATGTAAGTGTTAATATAGTTATATATACGTTATATAATAACATTGTTTCTGATACTTTTTCATTCTGGCATATGTGTGGACTTCCTGGACACACATATGATTAGCCTGGTTTTGTTCTTTAGAAAACCGGGTGTGACACTGACAATTTTGACCCACATCTACAATCAGTCTCACCATTATTTTATTCCAGTGACTGCAGCTCATCTCTACTGTTAGCTAGTAGGGGTGCACTCTGGAGAACCTCATGCATGGCCGTATTCAGCGATAACAGCTTACAAAGCACAGTTCATTGGGACCGCTTCCCCAATGAGAACTGGGCTAAGGTCTAGGAAATTAATGTAGAGCATAAATTCCAGTTCTTAATCAGGCTGCTACTCCGATGAAAGTTGCCGAAGCTGACCCAATCACCAAACCAGGGACCAAGCGAAACCCAATTTGCAAACTGTACTTATACCATATGGTGGCAGCTCGAGACTTGGAGCAACGAAGGAGGGCTGGCAATAAGTAGGGCGAACATCTGAGATTGGTGGATGCAAATACACAAACAACAAGGTCAGGGGAGCCACATGCAAACAGTCAATTCTTATAGCTAATACTACATATAATTTGTGGAAAGAACGGTTAAAACAAGTCTTTGATAATAAAGCACGCCCTATGGAAGGTGAAGGTCTACTAGAGGTGATCAAAATTGGCCTGCAGTTGCTCAAGCCGCCTTGGGAGGAATTATAGTATCAGTTGAATACAACAGTTACAAAACGTTCCCCTTGTTTACGTTCTTTTGTTTCCTCTTCCTCTGCATTATTCCTCCTTTTTGGTTTATTTTACCATGTAACTATTCAAACTTTTGTAACTCCTAAATGAGAAGGCAGAGAACCTACCAAATTATGCTAAAAAAATTCTTGCCCTCTATTTTTTCCACCAAGGAAGCTGTCACCACTGCAGACGCCCTCTTTGCCAGCCAAGCACTCGACAAAGGCTTTGCCGAGCGCCGCACTCGACAAAGGTCTCTCGGCAAAGATTTTATCGGCAAAAAATTCTTTGCCAAGTGCCAAAAATCGACACTCGGGAAAGTCTTTGCCGAGTGCCAAGCCAGCACTCGGCAAAAAAATAATTGACGTCAACATTTGACGCCGGCTTTGCCGAGTGCCAAGGGACTAACACTCGGCAAAATTTGAATTTTTGCCGAGAGCCAGGGCTTAGCACTCGGCAAAGAAACCATTTTAAAAAAAATCTTTTTTAAAATAGTCTTTGCCGAGTGGTACCACCTGGCACTCGGCAAAATTAACCTCTTTGCCGAGTGTCAGGCTGTGGCACTCGGCAAAACTGGGGAAGTGGCTGTTTTTGCAGCATTTTTTCCAGCTTTGCCGAGTGCCACACCCCTGGCACTCGGAAAAGCCTTCTTTGCCCAGTGTTGCCACCTGGCAAAGCTGGGAAGTTTGCTATTTTTTTTGTTTGTTGCTTTCCTTCGACGCAAACACGTAAAACTCATATATAATACATGAGACAGCACATAGGCATTTAGCATCACACAAAACGCATACATAATCCATCACATACATCCATAATACATCACAAGCACATCCAACATCCATCACAAGCACATCCTCCTGCATAATCCATCACACGCACATCTAATGTGCAAATCCATGACAACATCTAAGAAGTCTTCATCCAACACAAGTCCTAGATCAATAAAAGTCAATGAAACATGAAGGGGCACCACCTACTGCCACTTATCCCAATGGGAGCATGAAGGGGCACCTCCGTGCGGTGGTGGACCTGTCCAGCCGGGGTGTGTGTGCTGAGGCAAAGAAGTCGGGTTTGAACCCGACGACTGTTGCTGCACAAAGGAGAATTGAATTCATTAGTATCTACACAAGCTAAAGGACTTGATCAACCATATATATATACTCACCGGAGTGCCTAGAGCCAGAGGAGTAGGAGGCACAACTGGAGCGAGCAGCGATTGGGGCACCACCACACCCGGGAGAGTGGTGCCGAGGCTCGACATGAATGAGAACATGTCCTGCATCCTCTGCGCCTCGGCCACCCTCAAGGGCCTCAGGACCTCCCACTCGGCCCTCTTGGCCTCCCTCTGGGCCCTCTCCCTCTCCCTCTCGACCTTCTCGACCTCCCTCTCGGCCTCTATCCTCTCCACAGTGGCCTGCAATATTCAATCACCAACGTTTAAACAATGCAAAGGCAAGGTACATGTGTAAAAGTAATGAACGGCGAATGAAATAGAACTAACCTGGAGTGCCACCATCTGCTGCAGTGTGCTCGCCTGCCAAGGTCGAATGGGGACGGAGGAGCTTGTGCTCTGTGCTCGGATCTGGGCGAGGTTGGGCACAGAGGTCGAGTCGACCATGTTGGAGGCCATCCAAAACCGGTTGTGTTGCTTCCCTCCTCCGAGCCTCATCACGAGGTTGGTATCAAGGGGCTGGGTGGCAGGGTTGAAGTCCTCCCCATGCCGCTTGCGGGCCGCCGAGACGTAGTCGGTGAGCTTGCTGTGGACGCTCGTGTTGTTGTACGCTTTGGGCCCGTCCTCCGGGTTGTAGACGGTGTCCGGGGCTGTCGCCTTGCCCTTGTGTGCCATGGCGTACGCCATGAACTCGTTGCATTCCTGGCCATCATGTGACTGGGACCACGAGGAAAATACAAAGACAATTAGAAGTAATAAGTATTGAGTGTTAGAACAAATAAATAAATAAGTGCATAGCGTGTACCCAGGCCTGGGCGTATGAACTAAGGGGCCGATTGGCTTGGTGGTGCACCGGCCCACCCATCTGCAAGCGGCACTCCCGACGGAGGACGTGCCTCTCCCTCCACTCATCGAAGACCCACTTGTCCACGATGGCCGCCCAACAATCTCTGTGGGTGGTGCACCAAGAAGGACACATCTGCATGCCATCAAGTATTAGAAATGTTAGAATATAAAATGAAGGCTGCCTATTCTTCATGGAATGAGTCAGTAACAGTGTTTTTATAACTTACTGTGAGGTATTGCTCTCTAGTGAGTGTCATGGTCCTGGCCTCGCTCTTCCCTAGGAACCGACCAAGGACGTCGCACGAGTGGTTGATGTGGCACTGCAGCCTCGCCTCGTAGTACAGGTTCATGACTCGGCCCCTGCATGCCCTGTCCTGCACCTTCGTCACCCAGGCGGGGTCATGCCCCTCCTCCAACGTGAAGAAGTCCTGCATACAGACATCATGTGTCCTTTCATTATTTCAAGAATGTCTAATGAATTCATAGTATTGAGCAATGTAGTGTGATGTAGACTCACCTAGAACTCACACCTGATCCACTCGGACAAGCATGGATCTGCATGATGTCTGTGTGATCACATCCTGACGCATCCATTCGGACAAGCATGGATCTGCTCATACGGCATCTTAAGTGCACGACGAAGTTTCTGTGACTCGTACAAGTTCTTTGGCAGGATGTGATCCTCCGGAAGCAGGGATCCAAAAACTGCAAACATACCATCGAAGTTGTCCCGACTCATGCTAAACTACGACTTCAACCCCATGATTTTCGGGATTCGTTTGAATTTTATAGAATTAAATAACCACTCGCACGCAAGTTCATGATGTTGCCCCGTGAGCACGTTGATCGAAATTTGGAGACAGTTCCTAGATTTAGCATAAAGTGACACTAACAAACAAGAATAACATTTTTGAAATGGATCAAAACTATTATTCGATGCACCTGCAGTTCAAACCTATATTTTCTGGAAATTTGCAAGAAAACGAAATAAAGTGAAGAAATATAGCAAACAACAATTAAATTGTGCCAAATTTGAACATGTTGTTCATGGTACAAATACAAATCTAAGAAAAAAGTTGGTGGCAAAAAACAAAAAAAATTATTTTGCCGAGTGCTAAGGTTTGGCACTCAACAAAGTGAATATTTTGTCGAGTGCTAACCCTAGGCACTCGGTAAAAGCCAATATTTTGCCGAGTGCCAAACAGAAGGCACTCGGCAAAGAGGACGGCGTTGGGTACCGTTAACCCCGGGCGCCTCTTTACCGGGTGCCCAACTTTGCCGAGTGTCTGGCACTGGGCAAAGTTTGGCTTTGCCGAGTGCCTTATTTTGCCGAGTGCCAGACACTTGGCAAATCCCTATTTGCCGAGTGCCAAGTTTCGCCGAGTGCGGCACTCGGCAAAGGTGGCCTTTGCCGAGTGCCCGATATTTGGCACTCAGCAAAGATTTGAGCACTGGGCAAAGTCCCGGTTTCCTGTATTGTGTGTCTTTGCAATAAATGTACCTCGCCCATACTGAAATTAATCGTCAGGCTCCCGACCAAACCACGACCTGAGCGCTGAGACTATAAAATGCACTGACCTCATCCTCCTCTCCTAGTAACATTCTTCACATTTTAAGCCGGTGGTCATTGCATGTGTCGTCTCTGCTTATCTTGCTTCTACGTTGATATCCCAGTCACATTGCATTGCATCATTGTGGTACAATATGGTGCCCCAAGCTCTTGGTGTCTAATGTTTGCATGCGAATGAGTGCCAAAGGGAAAAGATAGATTACCAGATATCCCGATGCATCCATCATTTCGATGTTAACATCATGGACATTGCCAAGGACTAGCAGCGTAACATTAATTAACACCACCCACAAGTAGTAGAGGTGCCCTCCGGATAGGCTACCAAGTAACAGGACCCACCAGACTCTATAGCGCCTGGTCAGCATTATATTCAATGTTTGGTCTATGAGTATTTTTATTTTATATCAGACTAATATTCAGCGTAGCCCTGATGTCTTCATAATATCACCTTGATCGCTTCTCTATTTATATTGGCCCTATCTCTCATGACTAGCACTCTGTCTTCTCTCGAGGAATATTTTATAACTAGGATTGAGTATTTTCTCTTTCAACGTAGCAGCACTAGGTTTTCTAGGTACAAACAAAGCTTTGGTGATGTACCTTTGAAGTGGAAAACATAAGCAATCCTAATGTCAGAAAATGCAAAGAAAATGATTGAGAAATCAACAAAGCAACCCTACAAAATCTATTCACAAAATAAAACTTACTTTATTACCAAATAGTAAATATTGTTTTCAGAGCGTGCTGATGGCATTAACCAATTCTGAACAAGTATAAGGGTGATACAATTGATTTTAAATATAAACTGATTGTGTTATATGATCTTTCGCAGTTGGTTGTGTTACGGACCAGTTGTTAACATCTCTTGTGGCATCACAACCAGCTCTTAGTATAAATCCATTATGAGGACTGGTAGCATCACAACCCATCCGCGGCTAACTGATAGACATTTGGTCTGGCGCATACAGCCATTAAACCAGTATAGAGGGGGCGGTTGAGGGTAGTAATGTACTATTTATACCTGTTTTCCTTGGGGTCTTGCCTCATTTAAATCTGTCCAGAATCTCTCGCGTCTTACCTCTTAAATCTGCACACAATTAAGAACACTTGTTTTTTTAGGTGGGGTGGCTTCAGCCTTTTCTATAAATAACACTGATCCATATTACAGTTCTTTGCATCCACTAGCTAGTAATTCTAGTTGGTTCACAAATTTTAGCGACCAAAAGCAACAGAGAGAGAGAGAGAGAGAACTGTTGTTGCATAATATATTGCAATTGTGCTACACCACTAGCTGATCAGTTGTTAAACGAGTCTTGCTCGTCCAGAGAGTAGCGGAAGTACATATTGAGAATGGGTGGCATCTATGGAAGTCCTCTAATAATGTCTCTTTAAGTACGTAGTTTGTCTATGGAGTACACATGGAACTGAGATTGCAGTGGCTTAGGTGGAATTGGTTATGGCGCAAGGTTGAGCTGTGTAGTACTGAGCGTCGTCCAAGATATGTGCAGCATGATGAACCTCCTGACCATATGCCATCGGTGGTCTATCTCCATACACATAGCAGCACCATGAGTTCTGCTCAGGCCCATTACCGCGCATGTACATGTGCAAATAGTGCCAAGCACAGGCCCCCAAATGTGTAGGGCCTTCCAAGATCAGTCTACATATTAATCAGCATTAGTGGTAATAGCAGTCTATAAAATGTGGTAGAAGACTATTACTAGTTATTAGTATTATGTATTATTATAGTCTATATACTGACAATTTCCCATGAAAAACTTCTGCCTTGATGGAACTCACAAGAGCATGCATATGCCAAAACTGCACAAAGGAGATACTATATTCCGTGACTTGAAATTGAAACGCGTCACTGTATCTGATTAGAGACGCGTGAAGTCAAAACACGTCACTGGTGTATCAGCTCCAACGAAGCATATCCCTAGGCTGTACATATCAGTGACTCATTTCGACAAAATGGGTCACTCGTGTACAGAAGGTAGCAGCGACAGAGCCATCCATAGGCGTGTCTCTCACAAGGTTCCGTGGACCCAAAAATAAAATGAACTCCAGTTATCCCACGACCTTAGGTCCGCTAGGTCTCATGTCCGCGCCACCCCTCCCCCATCCACATCCTCATTCTGCGCCGCCCTTCCTCCTCTCCCCCACCTCCTCTCATGTTCGAACTCAAGCCTAGATATGGCCACGGACGGGGCAGATATGAGAGAATGCCTGCTTCTCTCATCAGATCACCTGCTCCTCCGTGCCTGTCAACCCCCGCCTAGCCACCACCTCCCCCGTTCACCTCGCACTCTCGCCACTATGCGGCACGTGGGTCGGTCAGCTCGGGCTCATCTGTGCCGTGGGGTGGTCCGGGACCCGACCACACTTTGTCGGCGCCAAGGCACAGATCAAGGCTGTCGTGCCAGCCGTCGAGCTGTTCCAGCGAAGAATGGCCACCCAAGGTGCGTGCGTGCATGGGATCTGCCGTTGGGGATCGCCACGATGCTCGCGCTCCTCCTTGCCGGCGGCGCCTCCTCCGCGAGCCAGGGGCACCGGTTCCTTCCACCCCTGGCTGGCCTCCTCGCATTTGTTGTCGTAATCGCCTATCTCCTTGGCTTGGTCTACCTCAGCCTCATCTGGTGAGGGAGTTTTCCTGCTATTAGTCGTTTTTTCTTTTCTTCTCTCAGAACACGTTTGGCTTCCGTGCATCAACAGACGACACATTTTGTCATGGTTTAGTTTGATTTTCTCAGCCATAAATGGAAGCGAAAGGCTCCACTGTATTCCCCTTGTTCTAGTTAGTCCATTGCGACTACAGAAGTATGAATTCTCCCTAAAAAAGTATGAATTTTGAAAAAAATTCAGGTTGGTATATATGACTGTTTCATGAAATTTGGGTAGGTGTGCTATCCACAACTGTATAGGAAATTTTGTTGTTCAATCAGTGAGAATTTGGGTTGAGATACAGGTGTGCTGTCCACACGTCACTGAATTTAGATAACGGCACTAAAGAGATACTGAATTCAGAGATGATGTATTCAGTTATCTGGGATGCTGCTTAACGGCACCCCGGGCTATAACTTTTTTGAGCGAAAAATACAGCATGGGAGGCCCCCACTGTAAACTTTTTATTTAAACTAAAAAGAGCAACAACAACTCTATACAAGAGAAAAAAAAGGGCAGACTCAGTGCCAGAGGCTCTCACACGAGTGGGGTCTAGGGAAGGAAATAACCGAAGCAAAGTCTTATCCCCGCAGAAATTCTGCAGAGAGACGGCTTCGAACCCAGGACCTGGTGACTCGGCGAGCTAGCACTCACCAACTGCACCAGGCCTGCCCTTCAACTATATACAAGAGAAAACAAAAAAAGGAAGCAAGCCCGAGGTGGGCAGTAAGCTAAACTAGAGCAGCTGTACAAGAAAGGAAGATAGAGCGCTTAGCAGAACTAAATCTATGGGCCTGTAGTCTAACTTCTTCATAGAAGGAGCTTTTCCAAGAATCAAAGGACGACCGGCCTCTGTCAAATATAAAGTTGTTTCTCTGCTTCCAAATCTGCTAGGTGGCAATGATGAAGGTCACCATAAAAAAAGGGGTTGTTATGTTGGACTTTGGCTTGCTGCATCATCTGGAAAAAATCCATTGTTGCCAGCAGGCTTGGCTAAAGGGGCAGCTGAAGAACAAATGAAATGCAGTTTCTTCAATGTTGTTGCTGCATAGAACACAATTGTAGTTGTTTCTCTGAAGCTTGTGCTTTTTCCTTCTCATAATGTTTCCCTGGGCTATAACTTGAACCAGCTGACTGTATTAGTTTAGATGTAATTTAGATCTCACGTGCTCTCCTAAATGTCAATGCTCAGATGTTTACAGATGACATGTAATTTTCTTGTCTTAATCATACTTTAGTGTTCTGCAGGGATAGAAGCAACAATAATCTTGAAGGCAGTGGCATTTCTTATAATCTTCCTCCTAATCTCCAGAGGTTGTGAGTCATGTTTGATGTGTACCTCATCATTCCTATTAATGCTTTTAAAAAATGGTTATGCAGAAATCTTGTAGGAAATAGCTTCACTGGGACAGCACCTTACTATTTCTAAAAAAATCATTACGTAAGTTACTGATCTAAAGATAAGCACAAACAGGTGATCAGGCAGCAGCTTCAAGTGTGCATATCTCCAAGCAGATGAAGTCAGATAAATGGTTTCTAGACTGCAGTTTTTTGTATGATAACATTCAAATACTTTGCAACATCAAGTGAGCAAGTGTGGTACCTGACCATGCATTTCTTTGATCCTGTTCAGAGAATTTGGAATTTTGTCAATTCTGGCTCTGTTATTTTAAGCTTCTAGCATATTTTATATTCTATACACTATGGGAATCCAGTGCTTTGCCGAGTGCCTGTGGCACTCGGCAAAGACCTTTTTGCACTCGGCAAAGGCTTTGCCGAGTGCCACACTCGGCAAAGAACACACGGTAAAATTTACATCGGCAAAAGCTCTTTGCCGAGTGTTTTTTATCGGGCACTCGGCAAAGACTTTGCCGAGTGCTGAAAAAACACTCGGCAAAGACTGAGCACTCAGTAAAGTCGCGAATCGAAAAAAATCCAAAAAAACAGGAAAAAAAATTTTAATCGGAGGAGGGCACCACCGGCTAGCGCCCACCGGTCTCTTCAAACACGTATTTTTCGCGGTATTTTTTCGGCAAGGCACGGCTAATGCGGCCGACGGGATTCGAACCCGCAACCTCTCCCTCATGCGTAACCCTCCCTACCACTGCACCACACTGTCACTCGTGTCTATATCTCATTCTCGTTCTATACATATTATACTAAATCGAGTGTAAATTGCTTATTCGAGGCTCTAAACGAATTCAAATCAAAAAGTTGTCTACTACAAAGTTTCATAACTTTTTGAGATCTACAACTTTTATTTAGATTGTTTCTCCATCCGAGGTCGTTTACAAAAATTTGAATTTAAATTTGAGAAATTCAAACGTACTTTTCGTTGACAAGATGATTTTAAATCAAAAAGTTTTCTACTACATAGTTTCATAACTTTTCGAGATCTACAACTTTTATTTTGATTGTTTCTCCATCCGAGGTCGTTTACAAAAATTTGAATTTTAAATTTGAGAAATTCAAACGTACTTTTCGTTGACAAGATGATTTTAAATCAAAAAGTTTTCTACTACATAGTTTCATAACTTTTCGAGATCTACAACTTTCGTTTTGGCCGTTTCTCCATCCGAGGTCGTTTAAAAAATTCAAATTTTAATTTTTTTGAAATTCAAACGTACTCTTCACTAGCAAAATTAATTCAGATTAAAAAGTGTTCAACTATAAAGTTGTATAACTTCTCAAGATCTACAACTTTTATTTTTGTCATTTCTTCATTCGACAAAGCGATACTAACATAGTTTACAAAACTTAGAGATCTCTCTTCTAGTTTTCCTAAGACTATATACAAGAGATGTAGATTTTATAAAGAACGTTAATATCACTTTGTCAAATGAAGAAATTATTAATACAAAAGTTATAGATCTTGAGAAGTTATACAACTTTGTAGTTGAACACTTTTTAATTTGAAGTCATTTAGGGCCTCAAAATATGCTTTTAAGATCTTATTTGCCGAGTGTAATGAAAAAACACTCGGCAAAGACCCTGTTTGCCGAGTGTCAAAAAAAACACTCGGCAAAGAGGGTCTTTGCCGAGTGTCAAAAAAAAACACTCGGCAAAGGCCCTCTTTGCCGAGTGTCAAAAAACCACTCGGCAAAGAGAGTCTTTGCCGAGTGTAAAAAAAAACACTCGGCAAAGGCCCTCTTTGCCGAGTGTCAAAAAAAAACACTCGGCAAAGACCCTCTTTGCCGAGTGTTTTTTTTCGCCGAGTGTTTTTGTTTTGGCACTCGGCAAAGAGGGTCTTTGCCGAGTGCCCGAAAAATTACACTCGGCAAAGCAAAAAACACTCGGCAAAGATCTATTTTCCGGTAGTGATTGCTAATGCCTGCATCAGAGAGGAATAGAAAGAATATGTTGATTTACAGCTAACTGGCAATCCTGCTATTGCTCTCATTATATCTAACTCTAGATGTTCTCTCTGCAGACTAGAAATGACAAAAGTATGGTGGACTGAGTTTATCCTCTGAAGATGTTGGGTCACTTGCAGTTACAGGTAAATTTTCTCACTGTTAATGCTATTAACATGCTACGCATGGTTGTAAATAAACGGGTTTTCAGAAAATAGTGGCCATGACCATCTTCAGTCAGTGTATCTTATGGGGTTAAATGTCAGCTTACATCATAAATGCGTAGGGGCCAACTAGTAAAACAATAGTAATATACTTCAGCTCTACCAAAAGAATTCTAGTAAAAAGAACCCAGTAGTAAGACTTATTTTGTTCAACATTTTCAGTACAGATTATTCAACTACTTTTTTTGTACAGATTATTCGGCTACTTTTTAGTGCAAATCGTAGAGAACAAATTCAGTTTCACATGATGCTGAAACATAGTCACTAAGTCTCTAATATACTTATCATATCTGGTTATCTGTTATGAAACATGTAAAACTGTAGAAACTCTTGCTGAATAAAAGGCTGCAATGACTTGTATAGATTTCTCTGAACTCAGACCTTGTTAGGATAATACAAAAACTCAAAAAGTTTGGATCTCTACTTGTATGATAACATTCTAATATATATTTTACAACGTTCTCAGTTTATTTTGCTATAAGTTTGTGGTATCTAGATACCAACCATGTTTGTGAACTAATAATTTTGGGAGCCTTAACCCTTTTACACATTTTGCATTTGTGTACGAATAAGAAGGATTTTGTTATCAGCATTATAGTGACGGAGGCTGAGGTGGGCAGCAGCAGAACTCCATTCATTTTGCAAGGTATGTTGCTTTGCTGCAAACAACTATACTTTTGAAATGCAGATTGTTATTTCTTTATGTAGTTATATATGTTAACTACTTTTGTGAAGGCTTTCAGTTATCGATCGAATTCATAATGCGGTGTGCATCTTTCCTTCAGTTAAACTGAAGTGATTTACAGTGCAGGTTGCCTTGTCTCTTTAGTTAGAACTTACAAGTACTAATTCACACTGATGATGCGTTAAAGCAGAGTACTAATACCCGTAGTGGAATTTTCTATAACAGATTTTCTGCAGTGGCATATCATGTTTTCGTATTGTAGTCTAATTATTATTTCTATTGCAACTTGGTGCTAGTTAATGATTAATACACTTACTGTTAGGGAAATTATGTTGCTAGAAAGAAATTCTATATTGCTATAGGCCATAAATGTAACACCCCTAGTGTTACTTCACACATTTGCATTGCATTGCATAGCATAAGCATGTGCATTGACATTCATTCATAATCTCGAAGCAAGCTACATGAAACATACTCATGCAACAGGTGAAACATGCACTTAAAACTAATGCAACATTGATATGAACATGATGTTTCATACATGTTGTTCTATGTTCTTTGTGCCATAGCTAGGTTTGTATGTTACCTTGATGCAAATGTGTGCCTCTTGTCATGACAACACTTTATTCATGCTTAGAATACTTAACCTAAACTAAGTTGTAGTGAATTTTTTTTTGCCAATTCTTCTTGCAAGTGTAGTTAATTAAGTGTGAACTTGTTTTAAGTTCTAGTTTTTCCTTAACTGCATGAATGGCTTAGAGGTTTAATCTGTGTGTGCAACTTTAATAAAAGTTGTAGATCTTTGCATGAGGAACAAAAGTTGTTTTATGTCCCAACTCTAGTTTTGAGCAGAACTTGTTCAAATTTGGGGCACAAGGCAGCAGCCTGGTTAGTTTCAGCACTTAGATTTTTCTAAGTCTAAACTTGGCGTGTTCAGTTTCAATGTTGCCATGTTCGGCATCCGGTATCTCCCAATCCTTATCGATTCAGCTCGAGTGCCTTATAGAAAAGTTGGATTTCACATGTAGGGCTACAACATTATCAACTACGACTTTCACTAGTTCTCAACGGATTAGAAGTAATATCACTGTGAAGATTGCTGGTCAGTCAAACTTTTGAGGTGGAATTGGGCAGGCCTATCTGATCGATATGAAATTTTGAACCTGCTCGGGCGTGGTCGTGGCCGACCGGGTTCCGCCTTCGTCCCCACGCGCATGCGATGTGTCTCGCTTCATCTGCCTGAGGCCAAAGCTGCTCCCCACTCCATCCTTTCCTGAGCCTCTTTCTTCCTCTCGTCCGAAGGAGAGAGCCACCGCTTTGCCGCTGCCTGCTCACTGCCTAAATCCTCCGCAGCAAGCACCCTTGCTCGATTCCTCATAGCCACAGCAGCGCCATGAGTTCCTCCACCTCGCCGACCTAGTTGCACCGCTCGTCGTCCAAGGGTAAGGACTAAGGACCCTCGGGCCAATGCCGTCGCCGTGCCATGAACGCCGAGCTAGAGCTCGTGCATGGCCGCCGTACCTAGCGTCCCTCTCTGCTCTCTATCTCTCTCGTCTATGGTCACCTAGGGTGGCTGCTGCCGCTCACGTGACTGTCCTACGGCCAACGCCGTGGCCGGCGAGGCCGCTACATGCTCGTCTCGCCCGTCTCTGCTCGATCTAGGGAGAAGAAGGGCATATGTTGAAGAGTGAAACTCTTTGTTGTGTTCACTTTGCAAAAGTGCTAGAGACAAAGGATTTGCAAATATGGGCTTAGTTAATTTAGAGAAAGTTTTGTGTTCACTTTGCAAGATTGTTTTTCTTTCGCTTTTTTGGAATATTGCAATTAATCGGTTGGAAAGTTTAAAAATGTATAGTAAAATGTAGAAAAACCGTAAAATAGCAAATAAGGACTTTTTGAAATCCTTGCAACTAGATCTATGCAATGGAGCGAAAATATGTTAGGTGTTAATAGAAAGTGTTTGCTGTTTTTATTCATCTATGGAAAATAGGGATAAATTCATTACTAAAGTTGCTGTGCTCCAAATGCTCTGGAATTTTGGTGGTATGCTGTTGATGTCATGTATGGCCTGTGATAAAAATTTCAGGGTTAATGCTTGCTGTATGCTTTAGTTATCAATTAAACTTGCTAACCCATGTTTATTGCAATTGCACTTTGTACCCTTTGTAGAGACTTCTGTGCTTGTTCTTTTGGCATGAACATTTTACAGTAAACTATTGGAATCATGTTTAAGCTGCTGTAAAAATTGTAGAATTTTCTGAGCACTTTTGATGGGTGTTCATAATTCCACCTAATTATCTAAATACATTAAGAAAGGCATGTAAATAATTTATTTAGATTTGGCCACCATGTTTTCTAATGTTTATTTGATACATATTAACTGTTGGTAACTTTAATTTTTCCCAGAATACAATTTCAAATATAAGTTGTATATTAATTTCTTGGATTTATTGATTCTGGAGCAGTTTTGGAAACTAGATAATTAAGTGAGGTTAATGATGTTTGCTAAGAATCTTTATATTAACAAAGTTTTAGATAACTTGATTATCTAGCTGCTGTTAAAATTTCGTGGTAATTGGCCTTGTGGTTTGAGAGTTATAGTTTTTGGAAGTCTGAGTTTGGATATGCATGCTCTCGGGATTTCCAGAGTAGCCTTAGAAGTTGGCTCTATTTGAGCTAGCTACTAGTCGATTCAGCTAAAATATCAATAAGAAAGTTGTAACTAATTTGTTAAGATTTCCAGAAAGTCTTGGTTCATGTCTTTTGAAGTGACTGCTGTTTTGCATGGCTGTGAATGCTTGTTTTCCAGTGAGCCTAGTTGATGCTTGTGTTGTATGATGGTCTGTTTAGGCTAATTAGAATGCAGTGCTAGCTGCAGGTATTAGGCCCCTTAGAAGTGATGAACTTTTGTATCTTAGATTGTTAAAAAGGGGTAAGTGTATGTCTACTTTACTAAAGAGGAGATCTGCACCTACTCAGTCAATGGAAGTAATATAATTAGGACTTAATGAATGTTGAATCATCATGGCTATCATAAGCATCTCATCATGAATTTATGATATTGTTCATACCCTGTGCATCCCTAGCATTTATTCATTTGACGCTGCTGGAATTCGAGGTCAAGGAGGGGGAAGTGCAACCAGAAGTGCAGCTGGAGGAGCCGAAAGAAGAAGGAACCGTAGCTAAGCTCCCGGAGTGCCCCGAGCACTAGCCCATTACTTTCCTCAAAGGCAAGCCTCGGAGCATTATAAGCCTCCTACTTTATAAAAGCACTTGAGTATAATTATGTTATATACGTATTGTTGCATTAAGTGATAGGAGTTGGATGCAACCGTTGCTGCATATATATTCTTGTTCCTTGTCCACCATGATACAGTTATATCCCTGTTAGGTTTAGGATCGAAAGTATTGCTTAGCCATGCTTAGACCGGTAGAAGTCGGGTGATTTCCTATCACCTGCGAGCTATAGGTGGATACTTGAGCATGGTTGGCTATATTTGCTAACGTGGTATCTAACCATGTGTTGATGGAAACTTGTAGACTGGGCGGGATGTGTTGTGTTGTCCTGTCTATGTCACTCTTAAGGATTGTTCACTTTGTGGGCCGACGGTCGAGATTGAACGCATGCCTTACACTTAGCTGACCGGATAAGTTGCTTCCGACCATGAAGCCTTGTAGCTATTCGAGCCGGGAGTCAGTTGTAATGTCGTGCATACTGGAGGAAGGGCGTTGTGCGGGGGCACAGTATGACCAAGGGCAGGCAATGGCCTGATGCATCCTAGCAACTGGTTGGTCCTTGAGTATGCGGTTTAGATCAGACCCGAGCTTCTCGAATAGCATCAACGGTGACCTAAAACTCACTTGGCCGGTGAGTGTGGTTTGTGTGAGGAATATTACACCAGCTGGTTAGGAATCGATTCGAATCGCCATCTCTCCTGGATAGTGAGAAACTGGACTGCACGCGTCACACTGTAGTAATGTTACTATGAAACTTGATGATGGTTATGAGGATGAAAGGCAAATATGATATGGTTATTAATGATTGTTTAATCTTATACAAGTGATTGCTCTAGTATAGGTGCTAATCTAAACATGCTTGATTGAATAGGTTAACTTGATGCTAAAGATTTAATATGCAAGTTCTATGCTTAAGATTTTATGCAAAATATTGATCACTAAGTTCCACCGATAAAGCCTTGCATAATCCTTGAGAGTCATTATTTCTGGTTTATGACGGGTAAGTCTAGCTGATTATATACTCGTACTTAGGGTTTATTCCCTCTTGTTGCAGATGGCCAGATGTTTATGTGCTATTGCAAGAACTGCTTCTATCCTGTTGTGGATGAAGAGTAGGACCATTGGCATTGTCGCTCCTTAGTTCTTTTCTATGATGCTTTCAGTTGGTTATGATCCTGGACTGGCACCGTACTTGAATTCAATGGGTGTGTGATGTTTCAAATTATTTGCTTTCGCTATCGTATTTCTGAACTGGTATTGTAATAACTTTATGTTGAGCTTCGATGTATTCGAACTATGTGCGAACTTTATATAACATGTGATATGTGTATGCTGAACCATGTATGATCTTGGTTGCATGTTGTTGTTGGTTCAAAATCCTTCATGGTTTTGACGGACTACCAGGATTATTTGGGCTCAAGTATAACGGTTTGATCACTCTGGTGATTGATTTTATACTTGATCTCGTATAATTTGGCCGGTTCTATTACAATGAAAACATTAGAACAAGTAACAAGTAGCTTAATCTAGTTTGGACACCTCTTTGATCATTTTAGAATCCAGTTTAGCCATAAGGAACAAGTAACAAGAAATTTTATATTAAAATGCCTATGTGTTTGTGATCATTTTAACTTAATGTATCATTTTTTTCTAATGCAGGTTGTCATCAAGTACCATAGGGAAAAATGGTAAGTTTAATAGTGCCTTGGGAGAATTGCATGTCTTGTGCTTTGTTTGGCTAAAGCAGGTTGCCTCATGGAATTAGTTGGGTCATTTCTTATGTACTGTTATACTCAATGTATTTAATCTCAAGAACAATCCTTATACTGTATTATTTGCTTATGTACTGTCAGGAGTCTTCTAGGTAACAACTCCTTGAGTAGATGTTTTGTAGCATAAGTTGTATCTAAAGTTTGTAAAGAGTTGATCAGTTGTATCTAAAGTTTGTAATAAAGAATTTGATTGCTGAAACAGATGAAAATGGCTGATATATATAGGGCCCTAGCAGGGGTTTTTCTGAATTGTTATCAGTGACACGTCTTGGCTATATGCCAACATCAGTGACGCGTCTTGGCTATACATGTCGCCTGTAACTCACATCAGTGACGCATTTTTGGCTACATGTGTCGCTGGTAACTTACATAAGCGACGTGTTTCGGCTACACGCGTCACTGATAACTCAAATCAAACGCGTCACTGATCTCTTCACATCAGAGACGCGATGCAATTGACACGTTTTTTTCCGCATCACTGATGACCCTCTGGATGCGTCGCGTAGTACTTCTCTTCCTCTTAATTTTTTTCTCAATGTCTTGTAATTTATTTCTTGCCTAATGTAAGTCATCAATATTTTTGTTTTGCTACATACAAATTCATGAACTGTCTTTTCATAGGACTGACAACTCTGATCCCTGTGGCTGATTTTCTTGCATCGATTAATCCTGATTTTTTCCTAAAACTCTTGATATGGACTATGAATCTCACCCCAGCCTAAAATATTTGTCTCCTCTCTGTTTGCTTATGGTTAACTCTCCTCCATGTCATTTTGATTCCGTTCACCTAGCTAGGTCCACCTTGAATTGGTCGATTGGGATCTATTTGCATTAGACATGTTTAATAATTCAAATAGACATGTTTAATTATTTGCATAACTGCTGGCTGTGTCAGTTCCTCACAGATCGATCTGCTGTACTTTTTATAGCTGCTGCTGATCGATATCAGTAAAAAACCACGACATATACTTGATTCTCAAGGCACTGGAGTTGCTTGAGCGATGCATTGTAGTTGCTCGAGGCACCACAAGCAGCAGAAGAAGCTATCGTGGTGACAAGCATCTGGCAACACTGGTGCGCAGGGCGCTGGGGTGCCCGAGTTGGATGGGCTCAGCTCGTTTCCAGTGGGAGCCAGGAGGGGACGATGTGGTCGGGAACAGGTGACACACCAGACACTTGCCTAGAATTGGATCATGAGGCCTAAATTGGGGACCTATTATGGCACATGTGAAGTGCTGACACCTCCCAGGCCTACACATTAAACAATCACACATAGCGCCTAATGATTAGCTACAGACTCAGGCTAAAGCCCGCTGCAATTTGTGTGACACTATATATTCACTTCCACGTAACATTGGATTTTCTCTTCAGTGTGGTATTTATATATAGCTTTTAGTCACTTTCAGCATAAATTATTCAGGATATCCCTGGCATTTCCCAATTTGCTGTTTTGATATTTCAAAATTATGTATTGACATTCTTGTACATTATCTCAGCTTGCTGAAAAAATCGGATAGTTTTCATGACCCTTTGCCTTTGAAGTCCGTACCAAATACATATTGTTCTGTCTCAAATGCAAATTGAACAAACCATTACACAGGCCCAAACTTATTTGGAGAGTCATATCGAGAGATCCATGGGCTAGGGAGGACCTTGGCTAACAATCATGAGCACCTAACATTAATACATAGAAAACATAGCAAATTTTCAATTTTCCACCATATGTGCCCTGCTCGAACAATTTACCAAAAAAAGTACAGGCAAAATTTAAAATTGCTCATATTGCTGAAATGCATTTTTGCATGAACGTATGTCATTTCCTCTATGGAATATTTGTGCTTGCAACACGCTGTGTATACTTCACATATAATTTTCAAAAAAAAATTGTCTCCTCTTGAATTTTTTTTACAAAGCTCAAGCAAATCAGTAGTAGTTATATATGAATAGAGGTTAATTTATTTTTGAAATGTATGTCGTTACCTAATCAAGTTGTTTGAATTTGTTGTTCCCTTTTTACCTAAACTCCTGGCAGGTCTGGCCTAGCTCACATGCACAATTCTCCTTGATTCACTTCTTCACCAATCAGGCCCATTCACCCCCAACTACCAACCTGAAGACCCAAACAACAAATGCCTCAGATGCCTCAAGAGCATATAAAACAGCTCAGGAGCATATAAAACAGAGTGTGTGCCCTTATGCCCCTCTCCCAGTACTTCCCAGCCATATTACTAATGCCTTTGCCATCTGACTCAAGCTTGGTCATTACATAAGAATGGGCGGCACCCAGGAAAGATAGCTCGCCAGATATTTGAGTTGACTCACTGTTTTGATTTTGGCTGGATGCAAATGAGATCTGTCAGGCAGGGATGAGATCTTCTATAGTAGGATACTGCACCAGGGATCTTTCACTGTTCTGAGAACTGCGTTGCTTGGACTGCACCAGGGGTGCACTTTAGAACTTTAGATAGGGTTGTAACAGGATCTCTCATAGTAGGATACTGTTGTACCCAATCGGAATGTAGATCGTTCACCCTAAGGAGGTGGATGAAGCTGAGAACAGAGAAAATTCCAACAAGCAAGAAAATGGAAAATCTAAAAATCAGAATTTGAAGGGAAGGGAGCAATTTCAACGAGCAACAGCCTCGCTATTACTACTACACATTTTAGTTGGCCATTTATCATACAGAGAGTTGATATTCTCTCTCCCTACAGCACGAAAAAAGAGTGTGCCCTCATTGTTCTCTTGCTCTTGGCCATTATTCCAAGCAGCGACCACTTCTAAAAAGGAAAATTAGATTTCTGTAGCTTATGTAAACTTAATAAAACTGAAATTTTGGTTCCACCATTTTTCCATGAAACAGAAGGAAAGTTGATATATTTTTTTTCTTCGAATACGCAAAGAGATCCGTATATTATTGCATTATAGAGAGAAAATATCAGCCCCTTACAAATATCACCACCTCACTCCGGGCCGGGCCGGGCCGTGAGGGGTTGTTTCATTACATTGAACAACTTAAACTATAAAGACTAAGTTTGGGGTGAAACCTGACCACACAAACTCCAACCAAGCTAAGATAATCTGAGCCCACCACTGTGACCTAGACCCAGCATGCGTAGGCCATGCGCTCCCACCATACACCAAAGTTGATGCTCATATCTGAATTCAGCGAGCAGCCTGGTGATGCAGGGTTGAGTCCCTTCAAAAACGCAGGCGTTTCGGTGCTTCCAAAGGATTCAGGAGTCTAGAATGATGATTGTGTTCAGTCCCTTCTTCTCCATCGGAATTCTCTTGGTTGCTTTGCGCCACCAATCTACTAAAGATATTTATGCCTATTAAAAAAAGTAACTTTGTACCCTAGGTTGTGAATGTGAATGTTAGTAATTTCACAGTAGTAAATTTTAAATTTTATAGTATGTGGTTATGTATCAACATCGGTTGCAATTAAGGATCATTAGGAGTTGTACAGTACTGCATATATTTTCATCACATGGATGTGGTTAGTTACTTGTCCTATTTGCACGCAATTCTTAGTATTCACAATGGTTTTGTTGGTCCATGGAAATAATTTCGTTCCCTGTTCTGGTGCTGTACCTGCAGCCATCAACATGTCAGGTTGTGGTCGTTCTATTGGAATGGTTGTGGAGCGTGAAAGAGAAGAATTTGTAAGCAGAACAAAGATGCAAAGCAAAGAAGTATTTTTGACAAAATGAATTTATTACTCTAGTTAATTATCCAATTTTACATTGATATATTTCAAAAAAATATGAAACATTCCAACACATTGCTACCACAAGAACTGAACTCATCATTTGGCCATAACCATATAGCAAAAAAGATCATACGCGGAAAATTACGTGAGTGTTTCTAGTATCTGTAGCTAGCAGAATGCCCAACTAATGGCTTGTTACATGGTAATGGGTTACTACACATTTTCTGCTAATCTCATTATAACTGTGACTAGGATCAGCTAATTCACTAGTAATAGTCGATGCATGTTCATAGCATGGCTTGGCAATTGTCCTCCTCCTCATGTCCATGGATGGGACTGGACTGGATGGGTCAGAGAGGCGGAGGTAGAAGCTGCTGCATCCAGAGGCAACTAGAGGTGAAGGGTGGGCAACACCAGATAAGCAACCCATGAGCTAGTAGTCCAGGAGAGACAGAGGGAGCGGACGTAGGAGACGGTGGATATGTGATGAGATAAAGAATAATAAGATGGGTGGTGACATGATTATATTGGGCGAAAAAATAAAGTTGTGGGCACTTGTTGCCTGCCTATTTTGAGCCGTCTCTACAAATAGTCTCGACATTATAATCTTGTGACCGCTGCACATCTCTCCCTTTATCTTCCGTTGACCAACCAGGCAAATTGCATTGCATAGTACAGTACAATGGTGTACCAGGATCAGGCATTGGTGTTTCAAGCATACATGTGAATGGGTGGCACCGGGAGAAAAGAGCTTAACAGATATTCCAGTGCATTAATGCATGGTCTTGCAGCGTAGCCTAAACACCTAAAGGAATTAGCTAGAACAGGTGCACCCTGGAGAACCACTAGGGCATTACTCGACAAGAACAGCTTAGAAAGCACAGTTCATTGGGACCTTCCCCAATCAGAACAGAGCAAAGGTCTAGAAAATGAGTGTAGAACATAAATGTCTTTTCTTCATCTAGCTCTCCAATCGAAGTTGCTGACAGCCAACCCAACCATAAAACAGGGGACCCAGCGAACCCAATTTGCAATTGTGCTTTTACCGGCAAGAAATGCTTCTGCATATGGTGGCAAACTGTACTTATGCCAAGAGAAGGAGGGCTGGCAATGAGGGTGAACATCAGAGATTGGTGGACGCAAATACACAAACTGCAAGGCCAGGGGAGATTCTTATAACTTATACTACTTTTTTTTTTGAACCAGGGAGCCTTTTCTCCTCATTCCCATAAACAGTGTCACGGAAATACCGCGGTCGTCGGGTTCGAACCCGGGGTGGCCGGCAGGGCCTCTGGCTCCTTGCACTAGCCACCGCAAGCTGCCGCTGGCTTGCAATAACTTATACTACTTGGAATTTGCGGAAATAGAGATGCAAACAAGTATTTCATAATAAAGCACGCCCCTACCGAAGATCCACTAAGGTGATCAAAATTGAACAACAATTGCTTACGCTGTCTGGGCACGTATTGGAGTATTAGTTCAATACAACAGTTTCAAAACTGTCCCCTTGCTTACCTTCTTTTGTTTCCTCTTACTTTGTATTCCTCTTTTTCGTTTATTTTACCATGTAATTATTCGAACTTTGCTTCCTTCTGACTGAAAGGCAGAGAACCTGTCAAATTATGCTAAAACAATCCCTTAGCTTGCACTATATTTTCCACCTGACCGATGGTGAAATTAATTGCCTGGCTCCCGATCGAGCCATGGCCTAAGCGCTGAGGGTACAAAATTGAGTGCCCTTGTCCTTCTCTCCACATTTTAATCCAGTGACTGCTGCACATCTCTCCCTTTAACTGCTTGTCTGTTGATCTCCCAGCCACATTGCATTCCATTGGCACAATACAATGCGGTGTCCCAAGCTCTTGGTGTCTCATGTTTGGATGGGAATGGGTGGCACCAGGAATAAAGAGGTTGCCAGAGACTAGTCATGGACGTTAGCACGGTCTTGCAGGGTAGCTTCAATAACACCTTGTGCAAGTAGTAGACGTGCACCCTGGATAAGCTACCAGGTAAAGGGACCAGCCAGACTGTATTAGGGCAGTTGAGCTTGTATATGTATTGTCTTTTCTCCAAGTATTAGTAATATTTAAGGTGTAAAATAAAGTATTGTAATGTCATACTAATATTGTTGCCATGCATATATGTAATGTGCTATCATAATCACAGGAGTCATGCATGCCTTGTAGCCTTGCATTGGTAATACCTAGACCATTATAGCTGCCCACTCTATACCTCGATGTCTTTATAATATCACTGTGATCTCTTCTCTCTTTATACTGGCCATCTCTCTCATGACTAGCACTCAGCTTTTTCTCAAGAGAAATAACCAGGATGCAGTATTTTCTCAGTCAATATAGCAAATAAAGCTTTGGTATGTACCTTTGAAGTGAAACAAGTAGCAATCCTAAATTCAGAAATGCAAAGCAAACAAATGTGACATCAATAAAGGAACCCTAGAAATCTTATTTAGAAAATAGAAACTTTAAGTTGTTGCTCTTGGAATTCTGTTTGTTTTCTGTTAGCTAATTTCTGCCTATTCAAAGCACTTATTTCATATTACAAGAATATCTCACTACACAGATCCGTAACAAGATCTTTCCAGTATTACAGGCGTGTGATAATCTTGCAGCCACAACATGTTGATTTCTCCTCTGTTTTATGCAGCAGCAAGTTGACTACTGCTGCCTGCTGGAGTGCTGGTGATGTCTAGAGCAATGAATGTCAGGATGGTCATTAGAAAGAAATTGTAGTAGTTATGTAATAAGAGATGCGCAAGCCAGGGAGGACACTCATCCACTGAAGCCTGCTCGGGATCAGATGAATAGGGAGCCCTGGTATGGATGGGTATCGACCGTGGGATGCCAACTTACTGCCCGAGGTCAGCGTGGTTGCAGAAGAAGAGGGAAAGGGAGCATCGGCAGTGAGGGTGATGGATGGCCACCACCACCACCACCCAGACTACAGAGATTTGGTCGCCACTTAATCTAGTGGGAGAGCTCTGCATTTTTTTGCATTATCGGTCATGGATTTGTTTGCATTGGGCCAAACTAAATAACCGCTCAGGTACAGAAGTACAGTTATACCCTTTGAAATGAATTTACAACTAGTTCCTGGCCCACTAAATTTAGGTTCCAGCCCACAACTTAAGTTCTTCTTAATAGGTTCTTCCTATGTTTTAACCATTAGATCTCACCAAATGAATGGCTGTCATTTAATATACTGAGCTACAACTGGGACCTTTGATACGGAATAGCTCAACTCACTGATATCATGTTTATCTACTCTACATGATATGTCTTTGTGTGTATATGTTGAATAGGTAAGGTGGAGCTTGGAGGGGTGAATAGAACAAAGACAGTGTCATGCTTACGTAAGCAAGAGAAACAGGCCGCATCCAACCCATAAACATATAAGAAAATGATATAAGTTGGGTACTTCCCAAAGTTAATGCACACAATGAGCAGGATGAAACTAAATGACAAGCTGATAGAGCAGTTCAACTAGGTGCTACCACAGGGGATAAACCAGCGCTACTGTGATGTGTCGGCAGCAATGATGATTTAGCAATACCAGTAACTGGTCTCATGCTAACAGAATTTCCCCACACAATTCATGTGGTAGTACTTCTAAGCATGATAATTTCTAGACTACCAACGATTAGAGTCATGGCAGTGGACATTGCAAAGTCGATAGCTCCTCAGAGTTTCTAGAGATTGGTGGCGCTGATGACTTTCAGTTCTTTCATTTGGAGCACCACTTTGGTTTCTTGATGCTTCCCAACCCTCATAAAACCTAATCATAGATGCCCGGCCTGTGAATGAATATTTGATGACCATCCTAGTACAGTAGGTGTGAGCTACAACTAGGACTTCTGGTGCAGATCAAATGGCTGAACTCACTGAGATATATATATATATCATGTTTATCATGATATGTCTTACCATGTGTTGATTACATAAGGTGGAGCTTGGAGGGGTGGAATGGAACATCATGCTTATATAAACAAGAGAAACAAGCAGCCGGCATGAAACCCATAAATAGCACAACTTATAAGAAAGATGATGCTGTAATTAAGTTGGGCACTGGCCAAAGTAAATGCTTCAGAGCGATGACCTGAAACTTCATTAATATGCAAGACAGATCACCTGAGTGCCTGTCCATGAATAGGAACATATTCAATTGATTTGAAGCTGCAGTCAGAAAACAATTATTCCTATACGTAGAAAATTAGGCATTTGTAAAGGCAGTCTGAAACTGCCCTTATTAGAAACCAATTTGTCGTATGGGCCACAAGGTTGACTGCCCCTATAAATCAATTAGGAGAACACAATTTAATGTAACGCAACCCATGCATGTGCTATCAGCTTGTCCTGTCAAGATTTATCTTGATCAAATACACTTTGACCTACTTTATTATATATCCATCAGCACACAAAACACTATCTGCTCCAGTTTGTAGATTGTTTCAGAGTTTTTTCGAAGTCAACCATGTTTAAATTCGAGAGAACTATTTTTGTTTAATTTATGGGAGCACAAATATGTGCCCTCTTTTTTATTTAGTAGCTACAACTAATAAATCGATTTCCATTGAAGGGCTCTCTAGATACCCGTCTTGCGCAAGTCTTGGCCATTGGGCCCCTAGATGATTTTTAGTGGCTGTAGATCAAAAGGTCAACCTCTTAAAATAAAATCTAGTGTCTCCTATAATATATTTTTTTTACTAGTGAAGACCACGAACTGGCTGTCAATGTAGTTTTGGACCATCAATAGATCAACCCTCCTCTCCCTCCTTGTTGACAGACACTCTATCATCCTCCTCTCTCTCTCTCTCTCTCCTTGTTTTGATTAATGTTCCTTTATTTAATTTTGTCCCCAAACTGCTGGCACGCTTGGGCCATTTAGTGTTCAGGAAAATACTAGTTAATTCCTGTTTCCACACATGGTGGTACATGGAGTTTCATACTGGCGACTAGTAAATTTGTGATAACATGTTCAGTTTGGATGGCTTAGCACCCAGGGACTCAGGATATATACTAGTACGGACAAAGTTCAATGAGTACCAACTCCAAGTTGAATGCCTATTTTCATATGTATAGATGGCCGGCATCCAATTAGTTAGTGATGATCAAACTCCTTACCTCATCTCTACAAGTTCAATGACTTCAAACTCAAAGTTTTACAGAACTATCATATTCGTGTTAAATATAATCATAAAAACATGAAAAATTAAAGCAGCGGGTCATGGGCCGTGCTAGTCAATGCTTTGTAGTGAGCACCAGACCCTGGTTACTACTCCAAAGCATGCCATCGACATGCTCCTTAACATTGTTAGTCACCATGATCCCCACAAAGCAATCACTCGCTCCTCTCCTTGTTTCCATTAATTAATGTTCCTTTAATTATTTTTGTACCCAACCTGCTAGCATTCTTGGCCCTGCTCTAGGCATGGTCCTGACTGGTGAGCCATCTCGTGACCATATATACTACCCAACAAGCCCTCAGCGATCTCATGACCATATATACTACCCACAGTATCTCCCTCGCTCATCCATCACTCCCCCAGTTTCGACTCTAGCCATTTCGATCAAACCCTTTATCCAGAGCCCTCTTTGTGTCCTCTCTCCATCTCTCCTAAATGACTTCACCACCTGCTGCAGCCTTAGTGATCTCATATGAATGGGTGGCACCGAGAAAAGAGAGTTTGCTTTTTTCTTGCTCTGAACTCTCCAATTAGAAGTTCGCAGAACGTAGGTGAACACAATCAGATACATTTGAATAGAACATACCGTTTGCCAAAATAGTAGAGGGGCAGCTATGAGTTAACAACATCCATCTTAGCAAAATCTGTTATACCAACTGTGGGGATCGGACTGGTACACAGAACATTAGTACGGGTAGTTCTAAACCGATTTTCAGGGTTTTTACCATCCTCCAGTGTGAAAGGCAAGTAAAAATCGTGAACTTCATAGGCATCTTCTAGAGAATTGCCACTATGCATTTTTATTGGCAATTTTCTTAAGGCTACTGCCAGTAGAAATTATGTATTTTTATTTCTGGCAAACTTAAGAAAACAACCAATAAAAATGAATTTACATTGGTGATTCATCGCTTGGACCCACAGTTTCATTTCTAGTGGCGCTTATACATTATGAACCGCCAATAAAAATAATAGCAAACATCAGCGAAAATCAATTGTGTATTAGTGTCCCCCACAGTTTTTGCCTAAAAAAAAATCTGTTGTAGCAGTCAAGAATGTCAATGGTCCACCCTCTCTATACTATGCATCTTTTTGGTATGTGTCCATGCCCAAGGAAATGGGTTACAACCGCCAAGCAAATGTGTCAAAAATGTTTTAAAATCTCAGGGGAAACCTGTGGCTAATGCATTACATTTGTATGCACTCTACTGAATTTTGTAGTGCATATTTGAGACACCTACACAAATTCAAATAAAAAGTTTGAACTAGAAAGTTTTAGATCTCTCGAGTACTACAACTTTGATTTATGTCATTTCTCATCCGTGGTCAATTGAAAATTCATAAAAAAATATTTATTTTAAAATAATGATTTTCCTTGGTGGTTTACAATAGCAATCAAGAAAATGGTTGTCTACCTTAGCAGTTTATTACTACAACACTGAAGGAAAATTGTGCATTTCCCTGAGCCTGAGTGGAACCACGAAGGATACAAATTATGTTGGCGGTTTACTACAACCCCAAGGAATTGATTATTACGACTTGGTAGCTGGATTTTGGCACTCAAGAAAATTCTGGACCCCATGGAATTTTTATTTTCTAGTAGTGTGTCGTGCGCCAGGGTGAGAGAGCGCCACCGTGGTTATAGGATCGCTATGGATGTGTGAGGAGCATGCAGCTTGGGTCTTCGGTCAGCAACTTCGCCAGAAAGGGCTCAATGTGGATGGGGAAGGAGTGTGCCATGTGGGGGAGCACTGCTGCCTGTAGGGGGTGCATGGCAGGGTGAGATCGCTGCCGCTGGCAAGGGCCGTCACCTGGAAGGGGGAGCGCACTGACGCGACACCCATGATCTTGGAAGAGTTGGAGTGACAACCAGATAGACAGGGTGAGAGTGATGGATTGAGGGACAAGCAGTTCTGTGGATTGACGCGTCAAGGGACAAGTTCTGTGTAATATGATAAAGGAATGTTAGAACAAATTGAAAAAAGAAGTAACAACGACACTCTATCTGACAAGTTGGTTACTTCGAAAAAAAAGAGTTTATGAATTGGGATAGTCTGATTGAGTATCATCGTGAATAATTGAGGTTTCTCTAATGCCTATCGTCCCGACTATAGAGACAAAGAGTTACAAGTACTGTGCAATATAACGATGATAAACAGCACAGGGAACTGTAATCTTCAGGTCTACTACTCACAAATGAAACAGGAGCTACAGAAGACCTGATGGTGAGTTGAATTGACGAGAATGATTTTTCTGTTATCGTTCTGCAGTAATTTCATGGATCGTTCTATATATAAGTATACTATAGCAGTACGTGCTATATACTGAAAGAGTTATACAGATCAGGAATATAATCTATCAATGCAACCTTGCGGGAAATAGTACAAATCAATCATCAATTGCATAATCAGCAG
This sequence comes from Saccharum hybrid cultivar R570, assembly GCA_038087645.1. NCBI lineage: Eukaryota > Viridiplantae > Streptophyta > Magnoliopsida > Poales > Poaceae > Saccharum > Saccharum hybrid cultivar. Next base: position 1,005,624 of record JAQSUU010000664.1, on the reverse strand, counting down.
GGGCATTCTGATTGACGAGCTGCTCTTTCCTAGCTTGAGTGAGCCAATCACGTAAAGTTCACCTTGCTGCTAGTGCCGTGTGGTGAACAGAATATTCCTCAAAACTTGCTTATGCTACAGAACATGCAGTTGGCCCACAATTTGTTCTACCATTGCCTCGTGGTACCCTGTCCAAGAGATCCTGGTACCTCCTATCCCTATGCCTAGCTAACAATTGTATCCGGAGCAGTGCGTGTTCCATGGCATGCAACCTGGTTTCTGTTACAGAGCCTGTTCGTCTCGAGCTGGTGCGACAGCAAATGAAGAACTAGCTCGAGTTTCTTCAACAGATAGGAGGGAAGGGACTGAATTCGACAAGGAATAACCACTGGGTCTTTGGCATCTGTTCCATATAGCAGGTCGCTGCTTGTTCGCTTTTTATAAGCCTGTACGTGGTCCTTCTCAAATAGCCGCAGCGGCTCCATTTGTCCCATGTGGCAGGCTGGGCCCAAGGCGTCATACATGACCAATAATGACGGTTAGTGAGAAGCTGCCACTACAACAAATTAGGCCTTCTATGACTATTTTCATATGACAAAGCACTTTCTAGTCATAGAAACGATGCGTTTATGACAATTTTTCTCTGGATGACAAGCGTTTGTGACGAAGTTGTTTTTTAGTCATAAACAACCGTCACCTTGCCTTTCCCAATCTTTATGACAATAGCTCATGACGAAATTGATGGAATGTGATGGTCATAAATTAAAAATCATTTTTCCCAATCTTTGTGACAATAGCTCATGACGAAATTGATGGAATGTTATGGTCATAAATGAAAATTCATTTTTTTAATAAAAAACACCTTGCCACAGCCACATGGATGCAGCCACGCCTAGGTGGACTAATGGGACCCACGTGTAAGGTAAATATTAACTTTAAAACAGCTAAAAATTATCACTGCGTGCACGATGTACACATGCATGCAGATAGTAAATGGCATTGAGTAGGAGTGTCGTCACCAATGATTCAAAACACACATGCATGTGAGCAGCTGGGGTATACGGAGTAGTAATATACTATGGCTGTGTTCACTTGGCATGCGAACCCAAAATATTTCCTCTTCCACCCATTACATCGAATCTTTGAACACATGCATGGAGCATTAAATGTAGGTAAAAAAAATAACTAATTGCATAGTTTGTCTGTAAAGTTCGAGACGAATCTTTTGAGTCTAATTAATCTATGGTTGGACAAATTTTACCAAATAACAACGAAAAGTGCTACAGTAACTTTTCACCCAATTTTTCTCAACTAAACACACCCTATACCTTCATTTCAAATTAAGTGCTGCGTAACTAACTGCAGGACAACACATCAACCATCAACTAACATTTGTTGCTGGCTGGCTGCTCGGCTGCTGCAGCCACAGCCGCAAACCATGGCTGCCGAACACCTCCAATGTTTTTTGCAATCACAATATATGTTTTTTAACTAAAAGTTCTGATTGCTAGGTATGAGACTTAGATAATTGGTGTGTTCATTTCTTATTAGTGTTAATTTCTGACACCATGTTCTTTGCAGGCTGTTGGACTCATTTTGGTGATCTGCGACTGTGTGACTGGAGTCTGACACCATGTTTTTTTTTTTTTGCTTTTGGCGTGACTGGAGTGTGGCTGTTCCTGTTGGTGATCTGGTGATGACAAAAACTTGTGCTAGTTGTTGTTGCCGTGACTTGAAATGTGACTGGAGGTTGGCTGCTGCTGTTGTTGAACAAGTGATGACTGGAACTTGGCATGCTGCTGTTGACGTATGGTGGAACATATAGAATTTTGGTGGACCTATTTTGTTGTGATTCATGTGTATGGCTGGTGAATGGTTAGAACTATTGTATGAACCATTGTATGGCTGTTGATCTATTGAAGTGTTGTATAGCTGTTGCTCTGTTGAACTGTTCTATGGCTGTATGAACCGTTAATTTTGGAGGAAATGATCAGTTTAGTTGTCTAATTATTATTGTTATTAAAATGTATGTGGTTTATTATTTATGATGATTCTTTATATGGGCTGCTTGGGCCGTAAATAACAGATGCAAACTGGGCTGGAATACTACTGGGCCTATGTGGAGGCTGTCAATAATTGGGCCAAAAAATGGCTGGCCAGCCCATAGGCCTGCCTTAGTTCAATTAGAATTGAAAAAAAACTAGCCCATGGGCCAATCGGGCCAAATTCATTTTTATGACAAATATTTTCGTCATACTAGCTGTGCCGCATTATATGCCACGTCATGTGCCACGTCAGCATATGGACACTTGTCATCATCCCATCTAATATATTATGACCAATATAGTGACAAATACCGTAGTCATAACCTGGTGACAAACGTGCAATGGGCTGTTAGTCACAGAAGGGGTTTTATGACCACCTTCTATGACCACTGCCATATAGTCATAGAAGGGATACAATGACAAGACAAAGGCTGTAATTATCACAATCAGTTAGTCATAGAAGGCCTAACCTCTTGAGGGTTTCTGAAATATAGATGCATGCTCTGGATGTGGCTCGCTTCTACCAAGTTTTCCTTCCAAATTCTAAATCACCATGCTTTTTGTGAAGAATATATTTGTTAGTTTTCTTCAATTTGTATGAGAAAAAAAAATAAATCTTCCACATGTGCTCCGTCACAAATGGTGGCAGACTGCACATGTCATACATGGCGATTGGGCGTCAGGTATCATAGATGACCAATAGTAATTGCTAGGGATATATAGTCTGCGTGGGGCTTTTGGATATATATTTAAAGACGACCGGATGGTCTTAGTGGCTCCCTTCTACCAGACTTACTTGCGATTGTTCATTGCCATGTTGTGTGAGGTAGGATAGAGAAGAAAAGAGCGTATGTGTTGTGGATGAAAAGGATCTGAAGACGTGTCCATACCCATGGCCATGCAACATGGATGCCCATATATAAGCGGCATTGGTCAACTTCCTATAGTTTTGATACCCATTTGACCTGCTAGGTGTTAGCATAAACCACGTCATGTATGTGCATGGCGTGTGTGTCATGGTCTAGTGCATGTGTTCTATTTTTAGTTGCTCAGGTTAGTGGAGGTTGTGGCCGAGTTGTCTGGGCATTTGGCGTCGGAGGCGGTGTGCAGCACGAGCTGGTTCGTGGCTAGATGAGACCGAGTCCCATGGGCGAATGGACGGCTCCAAATGCGTGGAGAGCGCGTCGCCAGGAGGACAGGCATTCTTGCGTCATTGAAGCTGTGCATCGCTGCCGTAGTGCTGTGGGCTCTAAATAGCTCATGTGAACCTCATGTAACGGTGAGCCGAGAGAAGCATAGAGAGTGCCGGTGTTGTGTCGCCGCTGCAGCGTTCGTCGCCCCGGCAGGCGTGGGTCGTCCGACGAGTCTCCTCTCGTGTTCCAAGTGTGTTCTGAGTTGTGTTATCATTGATAACAGCCAAGATATAGACGTTCGTCGCCGCGGCGTTCGTTGCCGAAATTTCCTTGTCTATTGTTTATGTTCTCGTGATCGTCCGTCGATCCTCGGTTCCAACAATTGGTATCTAGAGCCCAGGTTATGGAGAGGAGAGCGAGCTGAAGATGTCAACGTTGAAGGTCAGAGACTCGAGCTCCAACAGCCCCGGCGATGGCGCACCACGTACGGTCGTGGCGGAGCATGTCATCGGCGGCATGGCAGAAATCCCAAAGTCTCGTCGTGGGATTTGTTCATGCTGGTGGCGGCTGGCACAAGGTGGCGATCAACAGCAGTGGTGCGATGAAGCTCCAGGCCGTGTGTTGGTCTGTGGAGGTGCAGGGCATGTAGTTGGCTTGGTGAGGCGGAGCCGGAGTATCGGCGTGTGTCGCCGGCCGGAGAAACGGCGTGTGTCGCCGAGAAGAAGGCTGTGGCATTCGCGCGGAGATGGGGCATGCAGAGTTTGCCGCATCAGGTCGGAAGGCCGTGGTGGCGGCCGTGGCGATGATGATGATGGCAGTTGCAGAAACTCTGGCAACACCAAGTCAAGATTAGGGGGAAGCATTGTTTGACGCCGCCATCGATGAACCGATGCTCCTGTGTGGCGGGACGCACGGTGATGTCGTGGTTTAGGGGGAGATTGTTAGCATAAACCACGTCATGTATGTGCTTGGCGTGTGTGTCATGGTCTAGTACATGTGTGTGCATGCGTTCTATTTTTAGTTGCTCAGGTTAGTGGAGGTTGTGGCCGAGTTGTCCGGGCATTTGGCGTCGGAGGCGGTATGCAGCACGAGCTAGTTTGTGGCCAGATGAGACCAAGTCCCATGGGCGAATGGATGGCTCCAAATGCGTGGAGAGCGCGTCACCAGGAGGACGGGCATTCTTGTATCGTTGAAGCTGTGCATGGGTGCCGTAGTGCTATGGGCTATAAATAGCTCATGTGAACCTCATGTAACAGTGAGCCGAGAGAAGCAGAGAGAGTGCCGGTGTTGTGTCGCCGCAGCGTTCGTCGCCCCGACAGGCGTGGGTCGCCCGGCGAGTCTCCTCTCATGTTATATGTGTGTCCCGAGTTGTGTTATCATTGATAATAGCCAAGATATAGGCATTCGTCGCCGAAATTTCCTTGTCTATTGTTTATGTTCTCGTGATCGTCCATCGATCCTCGGTTCCAACACTGGGTTGTGATTGTGGCCTGCATGAAACAAATGGCATTTGCTAGGACTTGTTAGTTTTTACCCTCTCGTGAACCGAATGATGTAAAAATTGACAAACCAAGTTGCAACAATTTGCCACACGCCTAAACTTAGGCAGGATTGACAATTGCAACTTTGGCTGTTGTTTGGTTAGCACCATTTAACGATGACGTTCTTCTGGAATATTAGATCCCATGTATCAATGACTAAACAAGGCATGTCAAGAGTGTGGCAAGATTCTTTTAAACACTTTTAGTTATCTTGTTTTGTGCTAGCCTTGTCTCTGAATTTCAACAGGGTTATCTATCTCTTTTGGGAAAGGAACTAACACCTGATAGTGTCATAAACATGATTGTGCAAGCAGCATGAAAACTCTTCTGCTGGAAACCGCAATGCTAGAGTTGGCCTGACTTGAAGCAAAATCACAAATTGATCCTCCAATCTGTTGGTATGCTAGCAAGATCGAGCAATGACATTTGAAGTTGTATAAGAGGTCCTGGTACTTCCCATACCTACCTCAAACTTCAATCTGCACCCATGCTGGCCAGTGGAGTTATGGTGCAGTAGCAATTGAAGAACTGCATATGTACAGATAAAGAGAAGCAAGGAATTGAATCATTTCTGGAGAAAGAGAAAAACAGGGTACATAGCCAGCAGGATAAACTTCAGGTGGAAAAACTAGCAAAAACTATTTGGTTTCTGTTCCACTACAGGTAGCTGCACTCTTTTGGAATTATAGGCTTGATGCCTTCTCACTGGCAGTGGGCCCTACTTCTCATACATGTCTAGCAACATCCAAAATCATACATGACAAATAATTGAATGAGAGATATGTTGTCCCAGATTCTGGGCATGAATTAATTGTTCTAAAAATTTGATGACCTAAACAAGATTATAGTGCCATTAAAATGACACAAGATCAGTCAAGACAAGAATGAAAAAACCAATTAAAGACTATATTACTGCCTTACCACTAATTTGATTTGATAACACTTCTGATTGCAAAAGAAATGTGGTCATAAAAGTTTCTTGTCTACAACTAGAATAGAGGAAAACACTATTACAAAAATGTTTTTACAACTAGATAGATCATAACCCACTCGAAACTGGCTCCAATTCCAGGTATAAGCATGCAGTTCATGGTTGGTTGTTTTAGGAACCAGACTAAAACCTTGTCTCTCCTAAAGCCCTATTGATCTCCATTGTCCCTCTTCACAAAGTTTCTGATGTTACCGAGCATTGAACCGGCTGGACAGGGGGGCAAAAGCAAGTGAAACCACCTGAACTGGCTCCTGCAATGAGTCACTAAGTTTTCCAGAACATCCTGATACTTCCCATGCCTAGCTAAGATTTCGACCTCCACCAATGCATGTTGCATGGCATGCAACCTAATTCTGTCCCCGAGATTATGTTGTGGGAATTATAGTAGCAGCCCAAGAACTAGAGGAAGTACGTTTCTAGTGGAGCAATAGGACAAAGCAAAGGGGATGGAGAGGAGATCTAGATGCACTTGAGTGGGGATGACGAATGCCTCTGTGGTTTATGTTGGATGCTAGTTGCTGCTCATTCACCTTTGATATGCCTGCAGTCCTTAGGTGCCAACAGCTAGTCCCACTATCCAATTTTCATACGTAACAGGATGGGCACAAGGCATCATACGTGACTCTCAACAACCCATGCACATTCAGCTTCCCCGATAACCTTGGCACTGACCTGAAACCATTTGAAATGCAATTAAATCAAATAAAAGCAAGCACCTTATAAATGCTAGCGAGGAGCCTTGTGTTCATTAATCTCACATGAGATTAATAAACATATAGGGTGGCAATAAACTATTATTTTGATTCTGTATCTCTCTCACAGCTTGGCAGGATGACACATGTGGAGAATCAAACCAACTGTTTTACGAGCAAGAACAGCAAAGGATGATACTCTAATATATGACATTGAAGCTTGCGATTTGTTTATAGGAAACTAGCAGAGCATGACTACTAATCTAGAATATAGAGGAATATAATAATAATAGATTTGTTTTGTGTCGATTATGTGTCATCTTAATCGGCCGCAACCCTTCAGTATATATAGTGTGACTCGACTTATTCATGGTCGGTTACATGGATATGTAAATTGTAACATTTACATCATGGGCTTGTGCACCGATGTCGGCTTGGATGAATTCTGCCTTCTCATTCGCAAGGCCCATTTGCTTATATGAACCTGGCCAAGTTGACGTAGAACTCACTACCGATGGTATGTGGCTATATCGACCTTTACCGACTCTATGTTGTCGCTATTATGGGGCTGTGGTGTAGTGTCGAGGACGTACATAGATCTTCTGGTAACTTTTTTATTTCCATACTAGCTCAGTGCGTTGATGTCCTAACTGAATGCAATTGGTTGCATCATACTTGGCCACAAACCACATCAGCAAAAGCTAATGCATAAACAATCCGGCCATTGACATTCTCCATCCGAATTAAATAGACAAAAATGATTAATTGTTTCTTAGTCACCTGATCGTCCTCTAACCACTAAATTTGATTGTAAAGACAAATTAAATTCAAATTTAACTAATCTGGCTAAATAGCGCTAAGGACAGTATCAAGCTTAAATCTTAAAATAGTCCAAATTTGGCTGTCAAAAAAGCCAAGTCACAAATCCATTTTCTGATCCGTGGGTATGGTAGTTCCTGCAATGACATTGGAAGTTGTCTAAGAGGTCCTGGTACTTCTCATACCTAGCTAAAACTTGAATCTGCACCAATGATTGCCCGGTGAGAGTTATTGTAGCAATTGAAGAACTACATATGTACAGATAGAGAGAACCAAGAAATGAATTATTGGTTTGAGAAATAAAAAAAAACTGGGTACATAGCCTCTAGAGGGGATAAACTTGAGTTTTTTTTGATAAAACGTATCTGTATTGCTAGTCAAGGAAGAACAAACGGGCATACGAATACAGACACGTGCACGTAGGATACAGAGGCAACTGTGCCACCCAAAGCTCAAGAAGAACCCTAAACAAGAAGAGAAGTACATGAAGGCTCCAGGATCCTTCTAGAACCCACTGTGGTCGACCACCTCGCTGCCGGCTGCCACCGCCGAAGGAGCCGAGCACCACCTTGAGCTGGAAAGGTCCCTTCGCACAATGGCTTTGAATGGAGTCGCAGTAGACACCCGTCACGGAATGAAGCCGTCGGCGATGACCCATCGACCGGGGCGGCGCCCCAACCTTTCCAGCCCCCAGATCTGAACACAACGCTGGCGAACGCCGCCCCAGGTGCAAATGGAGCTAGATCCGGCTGGCCAACAACCGCAAGACCCACAGAAAGCTCCGCATCCAGACAAAAGAGGGGCAACAACGACATCACATGGCAAAGACGATGAACCGCTGGCCCCGGACTCCTGTACAAAAGTCCCCAACCTCGTCGGAGACGCTGGAGTAAACCGCCACCGGGACGAAGGAAAGGTGGGACAAGATTATTGCCCAGCAGCGTCGATTCCTCCGTCGCATCGACGCCGCCCGTACAACAACGCCGCAGAGGAAGCCCCTCCCGGCGAACCCTAGCTCCACCATCGACCGATAGGAAGCAAACCCTAGACCTAAGAAGACAACTACCTAGTCTATACACAGCCGCACGGCGATTCACCAGCAGATCCCCCTCTCCGATGCCACTTTGGCCATCGAGGAGGAGAAGTGCCGGCAAAATCGCCGCCGGAGACGCGCATCGCCTCTTTTCCGCCCTGAGCAACTGTAGCAAGGGGAAAAGAGAGACAGAAGAGGAGTGGATAAACTTGAGTTGAAAAAACTAGCACGGGCTGTTTTGTTTCTGTTCCGGTACAGGTCCCTGCACTCTTTTATAATTATATGCCTGGACGCGTTCATAGTGGTGGTGGGCCAACTTGTCCTACATGGCTGACAACATCAAAAACATCATAGATGACAAATAATTACATGAGAGATAGGTTGTCCAAGATTCCCTACATCTGTGCTAAAAATTTGACGACGTAATAACTTTCTAGTGCCATTAAAATGATACATGGTCAGTGTAGACAAGAATTGAAAAAAAATAATAATGACCATACTAAAGCCTTACCACTAATTTGGTCACTTCCAATTTCAATAAAAAATGGTGCTCATAAAAGGTGCTATATATGACTAGAATCGAAGAAAACACTATTATTAGGAAAGTGGCTTCTGCAACTAGTAGGTCATACTCCACTTTAGAAGAGGCTCTAGTTCCAGGTGTATGTATGCGGTTTTCACCTTTGTTGGTATTAATAGGTGGTGATAATGAAGGTTATGACCGCTAGTTTGCAACTCGCACTGATATTTCCATATCACCACCACTACTACTACAGACAATATAAGAGATAGTCAAAATTACTTTCCAGAGGTGGGAACACTGTCCTCTTTGACATCACTGTTAATCCCGTATAGCAAAGACGGGTTGTTGCCCGCCTCAAAAAATTAGAAAAGAATGGCCTTGCTGACGAGCCCACTTCTGAGCCCGTCGCCAAGCCCACTCCTGAGCCCATTGGCAAGCCCATCACCCGGGTGTCTTGGAAACACGGCCCACCAGATCCTAGCAAGATTAGCCCACGCCAAGTAGCACTCCTCCCGCCCTTGTCCACTCACAAGATCCACTCCATGCTGTGCCCGGAGCGGGAGAGGCAGACCTTGGGGGCGGTGCTCCGCACTGGCCGGAGCAAGACCATGCAACGGAGGGATGGCCTCCAGAGACCGGATCTCGGTGCAGGGCGGGGGAGAGACGCTCCGCCTGTGGGATCCTGGTGTGGGGCGTGGGAGCGGCGCTCTACTTGTGGGAAACTGGCGCAGCGCGGGCTAGCAGCGCTCCGCGTGCCCACTGGGGGAGTGGTGCTTGGCATTGTGGAAGAGAAGGGGCGGGTGGGAGAATGGGAGGCAGCAGGTGAAAGAGGAGAATGGGCAGATGGGAGACTGATCGAGCCAAAACCCTAGCTGTATTATATACCTAGATGCGATTCTGGGCTTTGAGGTGATCCTTGTGCTTCGAATACGTTATAGAGGGGGGACTTTTAAAGTGTCCTTTGCAAATGACTCCCATTTTTAGTTGTAGACACCTTATGAGGCCCGCCTCTCTTAATCGATATTTGGAGGCAAACTATTTTAGGAGACAAGTAGATTTGTTGCCCGCCTCTCAAAATAAAATGGGCGTATCTCCTAAAATCATTTCTGTGCTAGTGCGCCAGCTTCATTAACCACCTAGTAGTTAAACTCATTCGGAAAAACAACAAAAAAAATAGGCGCCATCGCTATCTGTTCGGTAAGCCTGCATGCAAGGTCGCTATCTCATGGACGTCCGCCAGGCTTATATTACTGATGACCACCTCAGCCACATGTTACCCTTATATTACTGAGCATGTTGAATCAATCAAGCCCCTATCATGGCTACTGTAGTTATCCACGAGCTTCTGGTACTTCCCATGCCTAGCTTTGACTTCGAGCTGCATGGTATGCAACCCAGCTCTAATTGTTGTGGGAATAAAACAGATTGTTTGGACACGGAGAAATGAGTTTTTGTGGTACGCTGAACAGCAGGGCAGGCAATATGGTGGATGGAGAAGGGATGGACTCAAGAAGGAAGAACTCAGGCCTGCTGCTTGTTTGGTTTATATTGGTTGCAGCAAGTCGCTGCACATTCACGTTTACATGCCTGTACTAGAATTTCTCATTATTTGATACACCTAACCAAAATGGGCGCCGGATCCACAAAATTTTAGAAGTAACGCACTGTTGCCCTTCCATTAGTAGCACAGAAGTTAGCAAAGGTTTATTGATAGGACGACTTTAATCTTCGTACCGAGGAATGACGTTATATTACTTTCCTATATAAAAGCCATACAAACATGAAATCTGGAAGCCATATGGCAAGCTGCCGTAGCTTCCAGTGCTTGGCCGTGGAAGCTGATGACTAAGCTTTGCACACGATAACGACGGAATTACAGCATGGTGGTGGTCAAAATCATTTAATATGCAGATAATAACTTTGAGAGTTCATTCGAGCACTGAATGTCGTCCTACTGAAAAAAAAATATTTTGGAAATCACAGACTAAAACCTGCTATATTGACTCTTGCATAGAAGTAAATTTTATTTTGCATGGAAATCACAGAATAAATCATTTTCCAAAGCATGGAAATTAAGAGATTTGATTCATCAAATGTGAAGGTAGGTTTACCGAGTAAAAGACAGTGCATTTTGTTATATTTCTTCATTTCGAGGCTTATTTTTAATTTTTATAAAATATCTGTATGAAAACGTATTAAGAAAATAAAAAAGAGAAGTCTAATGTTCTGCATCTTAAATGGTGGCAATGGCACATTTGACTTGTTGTACATCGCAGGCTGGGCCCAGCAGGTTTCATTTATTTAGCTATATACAGTTGTGTCTTAGTATTGAGTGTACAGTAGCATGAAACAGCAGTCAAGTAACCACTCAAGGCATTCGTGCTATCATATATAAGCAGTTGTCTCCTACCCCATGCCATGCTAATCCTTGGATCATCTCAGCTAAATGTTACCATGTTATTACGACGGAGCATGTAATCGGCATCTGAACCAAATTAAGCTCTTGTCATACACTTCGTTCCAGCAAACATGGTCCTAGCTAGTAAGTGATAGCGAGATAATTCATTGATTGATTGATCAAGAATGCGAACATACATAAATAGGCAACCTCTCCACTGCTATATCGTACCGGTTTATAGAAACATGATCCAGGTAAGCAGGGGAGGTTGCGGTCATACGTGAACTCGCCTAAAGTAGTAGCATGCACATGCACAGCTACTGCGCTAATTAAGGAGCGCTAAACAGGGATCACAAAGGATCAGTAAACAGGGATCACATTAGTCTAACATCCTCCCGCAGTCTGAGCGTGGTTAGCCACAGGGAAGAGGTTGGGAAGAGGTGGGTACATGCAACACCCGAACTGCGTCGGCCGCAACTCATTCACGGACAAAGTGAAGATCGATCTCGATGTGTTTGGTACGCTGGTGTTGTACTGGATTTGTCGATAGATAGGTTACACTGACATTGTCACAATTAACGATAGTGGCACACTGGAGGGGAACATGCGAACGCCCGTAGACGGCCCAGGCAGCACCACGTGGGGCGGCCCAGGGAGTTGTTGTGGCCCAGTGTAGAGAGCCTCCGGGCGAGGTGCTTGGAAGGCACCAAGCGGCCTGGTGGAAGGCTGCTGGCGACCGTCAGGTGGGCCACCCCAGAACACCTGAAACGTGCCATAGGCCAGCTGCCAGCCGGGTGGAGCAGTTCCGGGCCGTGCAGGAGAAGATGCCCACGGCGCGGCTGGTGCAGGAGCCTAGGGTGCAACCTGTGTGGACGAGCCGCCACCGCGCCTACTGTTCTTCTTGCCGTTGTTGTTGGAGACGGGGTTGTATGGCGACGTCGATGGTGCAGGGGGCGGAAGGCCGAGGCAGTGAGGGCCTACACTGGGGCGCCATGCTTCGCCTGCATGGTGATCTCGGCGAGTCGAAGGTCGGAGCGCACTTCGAGGAACGTCAAGAACGGCCGTTGCCATTGGATCAGCGCCGCCATGTAGGCGAAGCGGTCGTTGAGGCCACAAAGACAGTTGAGGACGAGCGTGCGGTCACGAACGGGCTCACCAAGATCGGCGAGTTGATCGGCCATGGTCTTGACTCTTGAGACGACGGCAATAGTCATCAATAGACAAATCGCCTTGGAGAAATGTGCAAAACTCGGCGTCGAGGAGCAGTGCACGGGTCTCCTTGTTCCCAATGAACTGTTGGTCCAGTCCTAGCCAGACGATGCAGGCTGTGGGAGGGCCTTCCTCGCGGTTCGTCACCACCTCGAGGAGCTCGGGGGTGATGGTGCTATACAGCCATGAGAGGATAGTACAATCCATGCGCGTCCACGAGACGTCAGCGGAGCGGTCATCGTCGGAGAGCACATGGTCGGCGAGCAAATACCGCTCAAGCGTGTTGAGGAAGAGGCCACGCCACCGGTTGTAGTGGGACGAGGTGAGGTCGAGGACGACTGGGACGAGAGGCTTAATGTTGGTGATGGCCGCCGCCTGGGCATGGAGAGCAGTGGTGGCTGCTGCGACCTCATTGGCGAGCACCAGGGTGCGGCATCGGCGTCGCGGCATTCGGCGGCCAAGCACTCGGCCTGCTGGCGCTCAGCCGCGAGATGCGCGGCCTCTAGGTGCGCAGCCTCTTGGCACTCCTCCGGGGTGAACGCAGCGACACGGTGCTCTAGCGCAAGGCGCACGGCGTCGTCGGCCATGGGTGGCGGCCCAGCAGGATGCTTAGCGGAAGCGGAAGCGGAGGGTTGGATCGAAGCTCCTTGATACCATGATAGCGAGATAATTCATTGATTGATTGATCAAGAATGCGAACATACATAAATAGACAACCTCTCCACTGCTATATCGTACTGGCTTATAGAAACATGGCCCTCGTTTAGATTGGGAAAAAATTTCAACCCGATAAATAGTACCACTTTCGTCTTATTTGACAAATATTGTCCAATCGTGGACCAACTAGGCTCAAAAGATTCATCTCGTGATTTACAACTAAACTGTGTAATTAGTTTTTTTTTACCTACATTTAATACTCCATGCAAGCAGTTAAAAATTGATGTGATGGAGAGAGAGTGAAAAAACTTGGAATTTTGATGTCATCTAAACAAGGGGATGATCCTGGTAAGTAGGGGAGGTTGCGGTCATACGTGAACTCGCTTAAAGTAGTAGCATGCACATGCACAGCTACTGCGCTAATTAAGGAGCGCTAAACAGGGATCACAAAGGATCAGTAAATAGGGATCACATTAGTCTAACAGTAAGCAACCTGGTTCTTTTTGCCGTGGAAATAACTGTAATAGCAATTTTAAAACTAATATAAGATTGTTTGGACAGGGAGAAGCAAGTCATGGTGGAGGCAACCCACGGTTGCCTGTGGTTTCTTTGGTTTATAGTCGTCGCAGGAAGTCGCTGCACGTTCCACTTTTATACGCCTGTTCTGGTATTTCTTATTATTTGATACACCTCAAAGTCATTTAAAGATTGAGGGTGACTTAAATCTTAGTATTGAGAAAAAGATGGTTTTTTTACAACAGCAACCTTTAAAATATATCATTAAAGCATAGTACACGAGTGTGGGAAGAGAATTCTTAGATTGCAGAGCACAAACAAGTAAAAACTGCTGCTAAACTGCTTCTGAAGACATAGGTGACGCTTCCGTCGGGGGCGTAGGGCCTGTTGGGGCCAAAGGGCCCACGAGTAGTGGCCACGATAGAAAACATAAGGGTCCTCGCTCTCGCACTCCGATAGCACAGTCAGCACTCCCCTCGACTATCTGATCGGCCTGTGTCTTGAGCCGTAGATTTGTTAGAGGCTTCACCATACTTAAGAGAATGGATCCATAGCTATCAATGTCAAATCTGAGGACCAGCAACAACGGACGTTGGCGGTCAACCCAAACATTAATAGTTGCTTTACCACTTCTATATCTGCAGAAAAACAAAAAAGCAGGGCAAAGAGAACTATGAACTTGCTCTGTATGCATCATCCACCAGCCGCACTGAGTAGTAGCATTTGTTGAACTGGGCGTTGGTGGTCCCCACGAAGGAGTGACTGATACGCAGCCACGATGACCACAGCTCCACCACACACGTCTCCCCAGGATCAGTCTTGCATGCACGGCACGTTGCGGAAGAGGGACCCACCGCGCAGATGGAGGGCCCCACAGCACAGGAACCGGGACGCTCGGCGACGGGGAGCTCCGACAAGAAGCTCCGGTGGCCTCATCGAAGCATGCAGCGGCCGCGACGAGGGCGCTGCATCGGTGCCGCGCCGTGCGGACGATGGAGAACGCCGGCGAGTCGGCGTCGCGCAGGAGCCGGCGGAAGCGGGCGTTCCGGTTCAATGCAGCCTCATGGCCGTCGAAGGGCGCAGGCGGGTCTGTTACTTTCCTATATAAAAGTGGCTGTGGAATAGAAACACGAAATCTGCCTGATTCATTTAAAAAAAAAAGAAACACGAAATCTGGAAGTCATGTTGCTGGCTGCCGCCGCTCGCTGGTATCCACCCTCCTATGCTTAGCTGTGGCAGCTGCCAACTACGCTTTGCAGCCGAGAACGACGAAATGGTGTCCTCCTGATGGTCAAAATCATATAAGCAGATAATGACTTTGAGTTTTCGTTGTAGTATTTTTATAACACTGGCTGCAAATGATTTTTGAGAAATTGAAAATCATGCTAATTTTTTTTTATCAGGAGAGGCACACGCACTAGCCAGCGACACCCAGTCGAACTCACATCCTTAGGCCTTGTGTAATACAACCTTACCACTGCACCCCAATGTCACTTGTGACCTATCACTAGGAACAATCCCCAGTATTTACTCCACCAAATATTGAAAAAGAGATTTGAAGCCCTAAACCAATCCAGATAAAAAAAGTTTGAACATAGAGATCTAAAAAATATAAATTTTAGAAACATTAATCTTAAAACATAATTCTATTTCCTAAATGATTTCAATTGAAATAGTAATCAAGTACAAAGCAGTAGATCTTTTTTAATACTACAACTTTTGTTCAGATCATGTATCCATCCGCGATCATTTGAAATATTAAAAAAAATTATAATTTCAAATTATTTGTAGTGGCACTAGTCTGAGAAAACCATCTGACGAGATTCTAACATAGGCGTATGTTCACTCCCAAGATAAGAGGTTCCCGGCCGAAGGACCCTCAGGCGATCCCTCCAGGATCGTCCAGGGGCTCAGGGGCTACACCCCTCAATTGCGCTCGCACGCACCTTCCGGCTATGGACTGAGCGGAGCCCGAGCAAGCCGAGAGACCGAGCCCAATCCTTGGCCTCGGCCTCCTATGCTAGCCAAGACCTGGGCTGGAAGTAGGCGCCCCGAGCGCCTAAGGCTCTGGGGGCTCTCTAGCTAGCGCAGCACAGCGGGCACAGCGCTGTCAGCCACTCCTCCAGTAGGGTCACGCATGGGGCGTGACACAAAGGGACAAAACCCCTCCGCTAGCTTCAGGGGCTCGAGGGCTTCAGGCCCGCTCGTCTGCCCCACAAGGCGGACGCCTTTGTCACCAATGAAGTCTCTAGAAGGTGCACCTAGTGGAGGTCGGTCCAAGCCGACAAAACCTGACAGTCAGAGTGCCAGAAAAGAGCAGTCGGACGATGCCTAGGGCTTCTCCAGCTCCATAACAATGCCAAGGTCAATCCGCAATGCTGCAAGGCCCTCATAGACTCCGGCGCATTATATAGACCAAAGACTAGACTCCCCCAAACTGCCATACACCCTACCTACCTCGATATATAAGGGGAAGTCAGATCCTACAGAGGGGAGGACGAACAGAGAACAAAACAGATCATTTGAGTCGTCACCACCAAACAACTGGAGCTCTGGACCGAGAGCAGTGCCATCCCGAAAGGAGTCCCAAGGGCTCCTCCACCCTTTCCATCGTCTTCCTCCTCTCCAACGAGGAGGAGATCTCACCGCCGACGAGCCTAGGATCAGCACCGAGCGATCCCCTGCCAAATCTCTCTCTTACACTCTGTTGTAGCCCCGCGATTTGGGTGATCTAGAATACAGAGATCCTCAAACCGCTGAACATAGGGACCCGATAGCTCGAACCAAGATAAACCTTTGTGTCCCCCATGTGATCTTGGAGTTCTTCGTGTTCTTGAGTCCACTCAGGCCACCGGAGACCTCGCACTCAGTGACACCCGACAAACAACAATGCTTGTAGTGGTTCTGACCCCACGACACCGTCAATATAAATGCATTCTTACTGGTATTTCTTCTAGCGATAACATTAAGAAAATATCCAATAAAAATGAATTTACACTAGCGGTTCACAACCTGGGCCATAGTTTCATTTCTACTGGTGCCTATATATTATGAACCGCCAATAAAAAAAGCAAGCATCAGCAAAAATTGATTTGTACTAGTGAGACTTGCCTCTATCCAGTTGCTCCCTTCTTCCTGTACCAATTTGTTGCCAGGGCTTGTCGCCCACGCGCACACGGCTCACTAGATCTGCTGTCCCGAACCATTTTACCTTGCTGATGTTATGGAGCATGTAATGGGCAGTTGGATAGAGGGGCAAAAACCCAGAAAACAATGTGAGCAATCTTGTACCCTGACTTCGTGCTATTTTCCGACAGCTCCTGATACCTCCCATGCCTAAGACATCGATCTGCACCAATACGTGTTGAATGACATGCAACCTATGCCAGTTCTATCGAACGGTTTGTGTAGTGTGAACTTGGAATTATAAGTAGCAACAACCGAAGAACTAGAGAACAAGCCTGTTTGGCTTATGTTGGATGATAGTTGTTGCTCATTGCTCTTTTATATTCGTGTACTCGTCAAATGGTGCTGTCCCCCCACTTGTTATTCATGATAGGCACGGTTAGTCCACAATGTGAGCGTCATACATAGCATTACCATCCCCTGCAAGTACAGGTTCCTCTCACTTTCTTGTGTGGCATGCTTGCTGAAATGCTGATTTGTTTTTCGTTGCTTGTTTTCCATTTCACAGTTATAGGATTTTTGCACTCTGCTTTCCCTTAAAAACTAGGTTGATTTCTTCTTTTCTTTCTCAAGAATTACAGGAAAGATGTTGCCATCCTTTGGAACAAAAAGTATGGACATTTGTTATGTGGATTCTTATAGCGCTGCATCGTCTGAAGAGACTTTGTGGATGAAAAATTTAAGACCTCCAATACACAACATGACATCACTTTTTTTTTTGAGGTAACAGGAGGGGTTGCCCCCTATTAGACTTCTATTGAAATTTTAAATAAGATTACAGAGTGCCAAGATGACATCACGATTTTATATGCTAGTTGTAGATAGCATTTAATTGTTGCGTTGTCGGTAACCAAGTTAGCCACTTTGTCCTATGGTGCCTCTCAGTGTCCTTTGAGGTCACGTGTCATTCTATATATTGTGTCACTTGGCGTACGGTAGTCCGCTACTCAACACTGAACCCTAAGATTCGGCTCACCATACTTTGGCACACGTACAACAACAACAACAACAACATAGCCTTTTGTCCCAAGCAAGTTGGGGTAGGCTAGAGATGAAACCCAAAAGAGACGAGAAACAGGGAGACACATAAAGGGACATAAAGGGCACAAGACAAAAGATGTCACGGTTCAGGCACGTTGATTGCTAATCTCCAAGCGCTCCTGTCCATAGCTAAATCCTTGGGGATATTCCACTCCTTAAGATCTCTCTTAACGGACTCGTCCCAAGTTAGTTTAGGTCGACCTCTACCGCTCTTTGGCACACGTAGCTGTAAGAAAACGTATTAATACAGTAGCATACCTGACTTGTCATACTTAGCTGGCGGGACCCAGTTGGGTTCATTTGTTTAACCATAGTTGGTTTAGTTATTGACGACTATCCAGTAGCATGATACAACAGTCAGATTATTCAGTGGGTGGTGCCATCCAATCTAGTCTGTCGTAGAAACATTAAGATTTAAGAAGTGATGGCACATTTTGCACAGATGGCCGGGTACTGAATCTTCCTTGTGGGGAACAGATGGTATTTATCAGCACTAGTATATTATCCGTGCTAACGCCATGATAACGTCTGGAAAAAATAAGTCATGAAACTAAAATATAAATCAACTGATGAAAGAAACACACACTCAATTGATAGAAAGCATCAACTGAGAAAAGTAATGTTTACCTGTTCTATCTAAGTCGACCATGTGAGTAGTTCAATAGATAGATACATGACCTGGTCTATCACTGTTAGCTTGTCACCTTATCTATACTTATCTATACTGGATCTCAGATAGTATAAACCAACCCTACCAAATAGGCCCTTAGTTCAAGAGCATTAAAAAAACCATGTGAATTCATGCCATATTACTGTACCCCCATGTAATCAGCCTATATAAATGTGCAACAAATAACTTGTGGCATGACAATTAAGCAAAAAATTCTGACGTTTCAGACAAATGTTGTCTGAAATGTCAGCTTTTGCCGACCAGGGGCTACTACCAGACATAACTTATTCAAGAATCCATCCATCCGGGGAACTTATTGCAAGATGCATTCATCATTCATATGTCAAACAATATATGTGGGAAGAGAACCTCTCGGGAGGGGAAGGAAAAAATGCACAGTTTCATATTGTACATCAACTACCTATATAGAGTTCCACAAAAAAACTACCTATATAGAGGAAAAGAGTACAAAATGGCATATGGGCTGCTAGGCAATTCTACAACCTCATCTGAAAAATACAGGAAAAAATTTAGGTCAACGAAAACCAGCTGAAGATAATATTATTAAACAAAGCAACTGGCCATCTGCAAGTTCCGCCCACCTACGTTTGTTTCTGGCTAGACGATTTCTTGGCAGAACCAAAGAGCAGAAGAATGGTGCAGGCATCGCCCACCATACTGTCGATGCTGTCCTCCCATTTCTCATATGCTTTGAAGCCTGAGAACCAGAGCAGTACCTGTCGTTCACAAGATTTTCTCACACCATCAGTGATGTGTTCGTGCTGCTTATATTGCAGGGTCTAAGTGAAGGATGACAGTTTTTCATTACCTATTTTAAATGCAGGCTCAGTTATAAAGCATGTAAAAAAAATTCTAATCTAATGGAAGTATCAGGTATCTCATGACCAAGAGGGTGCCGATTCTGTACAGCAGTGGCTTCCCGGGCCATTGCTTCCACACACTTGGCAGCAAGGACGGCTGCCTCCTCATCTGCAAAACAATAGAAGCAGACCAAAATTTGTTACACTCAAGAATTCACAGAAAACTACTCACGCAACGGTGACTGACCACCAAACCCATCTCCATACCTCGGCCGACTCCCTCCAGTGCCGGAGTAGGAGGTGCAGCTCGCCCACGTCCATGCTCGGCACCACAGCCACCGCGATCCATAGCTGTCCTAGCAGTATTACCTCTTCCACGATTTGTATAATATTCAAACCAGGCAATCTACGTTGTCATGAACACACCAATTTAATATGAAATAGGAGACTGAAAAGTTCCACTAATTTTATTTCGACAGCAAATGAGACACCTATTTTCATTATTCAGAGATTTCACACAGATGTGATACACATATATATAGCTAACATACTGAGCAACACCCTGCAGTAAGAAGACAAAATAAGAACACTGTAGAACCATGTATGAACTAAATAACTGAAATCTTAAAGCAACTGTGCGTTGATGATGAACCTGCACTTTTGAAGCTTTTCAAAAACTAAACTAAATCATGAAACTAACAGTGATACATATGTTGTAAATTGTTGTTGCCCCCTCAGCCATTTCTTTCATAAGAATTTTCTTGCCTGCACGATGAACAATCATAGCATTTCTTTGATGATAAGAGAAAAAATAAAAATGGCAGTTGAATCTCATTTTTAGCACTTTTTTTTTAAAAAAAATGCTGCAAGTGAAGCTCTGCAGTTTATTTTCAAACAATAAGGTCAATTTCCAAGCTTCCAGTTTAAATATCCACGACGACTTCCCACCAGAGCACAATGGTCGCGGACACAAATAATTTATCCCTTGGAGAAAGTTTGTGAATTTTGCAACACACATGATTATTCTACACTGATTAGCGAGGATACAACTGACAGACTGATGTCTGACAAATTTTGCTGTTATGACAAAAGGTCACTGGAAAAGAAATCTACATGGCCAAAAAAATTCGAGACGAACCTGAACACAAACATTGCATTTGCTACACAAACATATATTGCTTGCTCCTCCTAAAAAAATAAGAAAAACAAATCATTGTTACTAACCCTTAACGACAAAATTAGTTTTGAGCTGATCATTCTATCCTATTTTTTTTTCTTTTGTTTGAACCATTAAATTTGTACAAATCTCTTATTTTCCCACTTTTTAAGAGCTACTCATAAGTGCCAGAGCTCTATTTAATGAATCAGATTGCGCAACTCACTTTGTTGCAAAAGATTGAAAAATACAGATGCATCTTACCTGTGTAAGAAATGAAATTCTCATCTTAAAGAAATGAAGAATCGCAATCTTTGGTTACCCCCGGCGGGATCCTATCAGCGTTCTGCCAGGATGTGCATCGAAACAATCAAATTGAATCAGCAATGAACCAAGCAAAAAAAAATGATTTACCTATATCAAAGCGGATTGTCTGGCCGGCGAGGGGAGCCTGTGCTTATTATTCATCGAGCAGCATGCAGGCACGGATCCAGATCGTCGTCACCGCCGAGCACGACGACGGCGGAGCGCGACGCATCACTCCTCCTCGCTGAGGCCCAGCAGCAGCCAGCAGCGCATCCACCGAGCAGGACTACGAGGACGATGGCAACGGCGGAGGCCAGCCAAGTGGCGCACGAGGAAGGCGGTTGGAGTGGAGCAGGTAGAGATGGGCGTGGCGGCGGCTGGGTCTGCGGAGATGTCGGCAGTCGGTACATCCATCCGCACCTCTATGGATTCGTCCTCTAGACGGAACTTCCTTCACTTCGACACCCCACAGGAAATAGAAATCGCAGACCAGATGAGCACACGAACCTACACTGATTAACCAGGAGTGAAGCTATCTTTTTTTATCAACATTTCATAGTTATATATTTAATATTCCATATCATAAATGATTCAAAATGATAAAAATTTCAACTACAAAGTTTTAGATCTTATCGAGCTATACAATTTTGATATAGGTGTGTTCGTTCCAACATACGTGCGCCACAGCAACACAGCAGATTAAGGTTCGTACTGGCAGCTAGTTTGCAGTGCGTTGCATATGGCTACTATGAGTCTATGACCATAAGGGGCGTCATGGCTGGCAGGCTGGCAGGTTTAGCTTGCCTCTGCAGTCGAGCACCTCAACGACAACCTTGGCATCTGTCCTCCGGTGGCAACACAGCAGCCTGGACTCATGACGATCCAGAATTTTGAGGAATTTAGATATCTGTGGGCAGCATTTTTATTGCGCCATCTCAGTCAAATTGTTTTTCCATCACGAAGTCAAGTTCGAATTTTGCTCCGCATTCTAACTCAACTTGGTAGCATCATTTTTTACCAGATTTTTATAAAATTCTTATAAAAATAAAGAAGCAAGTTAAGCTTTTCTTTAACTGCCTGCGTGCATGCTTGGTCATGAGCCCTTTGAATGAAGAGGCAAAAAGATAATGAAGGAAGCAACTAAACTGCTTTATCTGCATCGTATTATGCTAGAACATGTTTATCAAAAACGTTGCCCAGATTGAAACATTCATTCAGTTGATCATACTGTACAGTCACTACTACATAACTGGTAATCACTGCCACCACTTTCAATGCCGGTTTGCTGAAAACCAGCAGTGATACTCATCACCGCCGGTTCGTATTACGAACTGTTGGTGAAATGATTTTCGCTGCCGGTTCATGTTACGAACCGTTGGTAAAAATTCAGATGATTATCACCGCCGGCTTATAACACCAACCGGCGATGATAACATATCATGACAGCCGGTTTGTGTTACAAACCGGTAGTGATGGTCGACCCATTTTTATAGCCAGTTTGTGGTACCAACCGGCGGTGAAAATCATTTCACTAACTGTTCATAGTACGATGAGCTTTGTAGTGATGGTTTATGTTGTAGCACAATAAAATTCATAGCTTTCTCAAACAAAGTCGGATGAAAACAAATTTTATATCAAAGTTGTAGATCTCGATGAGCTTTGTAGTTGATGTATTTTCTATTTGAAATTGTTTATAGTCACAGAATTTTGTTTGAAGCTCTTATATTTTAAAATTCAATTTTTTCAAATTATACAATTGACTTATGGGCGAAGTGGTTAGAGCAGCTACGCGTGAGGGCGCAGGTCTTAGGTTCGAAACCCAGCGTGCGCGGATTTTCATGTGAAAAATCGCGTGACTTGTGACTTGTGATGCGCAATCGTGCGGCTGGCTGGTGGGGCCTTCCCAGGATTAAATCAAAATTTTTTGCTATTTTTGACCTGATTTTGGAATTTCTGAAAATTCCCATCACCACCTGCTGGTAACACGAACCGGTGGTGATAACTTTTCATCATCGCTGGTTAGGAAACCGGCGGTAATGACAATGGGCATCACCACCGACTTTCACTGCAGAGAGCCAAAACCATCGGTGAAGGGGGTTCTGGAGCTGACGGTGAATACCTGTTCTGTAGTAATGAGTGTATATACATCCAGTCATATTGAGGGGCAATATGATCTTTTTACCTTCCGTTTAACACCGTTAGACCTCCAAACTAACAGCAATGTCATTTTGTGCGCCAAAGATACAAGTAGTGTCTGGTAGGGAATACTTCATCTTTATAGTATCACATAGAGAATTTTTCTTTGTATAAAATGGAGTGCCCTCCCCCCGGCCTCTCACCAGTTTCCTCCCTACTATTACTAGATAGTCATTCTAAACTGGTGGCCACGCACACAGCTCTCTCCCTCTGTCTTCTCTATCTCTGATAACATTGGCTAACCGCTCATGACTTCTCCGGCCATCTGCCTTTACCACCATAGTCGTCTTGTGAATGCGAGGCACCGAGGAAAGACAGCTAGCATGGTATCCATGTTCATTCACTGCTTCGATGTTCGCAGCATGAAGGTGAACAAGGAAAAGCAGCGTACCTCAAACACTTTGCACAAACAGACAGATCTGGGGCACCTTGGATACTATTCTAGACATTAATAACATCATGTACCAGCTGGGAGTGCAGATTATCCACCCTCTTTGATCTATACTATCTTCTGCCTCTGTGAATGTCCCCTGCTCGCATTCTTAGTTGGATCGTTTTTCATAGTGCTTATCTTTGTGAGACCTCCACTTTTCACGTATTAATCTACTTACCTAGTTATTTGATTAATATATAAGAGTAGTCCAATGTTTCGGCTTTGCGTATTCTTAATCAAGCTGTAAAATAAGATATTAACATTATTTCTTACTGACTCACTTTTTGTCGTGCGCTATCTTATTAATTACCAAAATCAGATGCATGCCTAATAATCGCCCGTACTATGACTGTAATAGCCACGGTATTGTCAGCACATCAGAAGCGGTATTGTTGGCACATGTAATAAAATCTATCTCTCTCTAGATATGTTTTTTAAATTGGGTTACAATATTTTCTCAAAAACTTTGGAAATAAAAAGGTATACTTCCACAAGAGGATCTTTTTTTTTTATGCTGCTTGCCTAAAACAATTTATTCACTAAATTTGTGCACATGTATTTTATTACAAATATTAATCAATCAACCAAACAAAGTAGAAGCATGCATATAATTACTGAATTTTTTAGAGATGGTCCAATCAATTTCTAGGGGTCGAATCTTTTTTTGAAACAAAGGGGTCGAATCTGCAATTGCCTTTACACAAGCGTCTCTAGAAATAAGATATTTTAATAGGTGGGTACAAAAATGCTTCTAAATTTTTCTTAATGAGGTTGACATTATGGACAGTCCTCAGGAATATATTTTCAAAACGTTATAAAAAATTGTCCAAGAGGTCTGTGTTGTATTGGAGTACATCAACAGGTCAAAAATAGATGTCACGTGCATTCATTCTCAAGTGTTCAAAGCTGTGATCTGAATGAAGCCAAGTGTGATTCTTCATAACTTTTCCAGGACATGCATGCTTCTAGTTGGAATCGGAGAACCTTGCCTCTAAAACTTTTAGCGGGAAATTTTTCTACGGAGGGTAGTCCACAGTAATAACCATTCATAGAAATATTTGTAATACTAACCACCCATGGGAAAAGGGCACCATTTTCAAAGGCTGTCTACAATGTAGAATGCCCTGGAAATGCCCATTTCCAGTAGCAGTTGGTAACGGGGTCCAATTATTTGGTTTTCATTGGTTGCTGAAAATCAAAATAAACTCTGAAAAATCAGGGCACTACCTTGTCCATTGGTGGTCCAAAGGCCAACTGCCACTTGGGTAGTCCAGAGGTGATTCATTAGTTGGCTCCCTCTATTGGATTTCTAGGGGTAGCTAGAAATCACAGACTTCTCTGAAAAAACACATAGGGCACCAAGTGAACAAGTTGTTACCAACTGTATTTGTTGGTTTTGTTTCCTTTTCCAAAATAGTACATGTTCTTAAAGCAAACCCACATTCTATTTGCATCTAACAACAGATGAGGGCCACAGGCCGTTGACGGATGAAATCATTTCATTGCTTAAAAGAACAAGATGAGTCATAGTTGCTACTCTTGACGGTGTTACGCAATAACATAGCAGATCCGTCATTCATCTACTCCACATACTCCATATTGGATTTGATACATTTCCTTCAAAAATTTCCAGAAGTATTGTTGACAAACTCCTTGGATGTTGACACGGTTTCCATAGTTTGCGGATCTTAAAATTTAAAATTTAAAAATTTCAAACAACCTTGGATGTTGACACGGTTTATACCAAAGTTGTAGTTCTCAATACAATCTACAAATTTGTAGTTGAAAAATCTTTGATATGAATTTGTTTAAAGTCTCCAATATGTGTTTTCAATTCATATACTATGTAATGTAAAATTTAGAATTTTTAAAATTCCCTAAATGTTTACATGGTTAATACAAAGTTGTAGTGGCCGATCTAATGTAGATGTTTTTGGTTGATAAGTTTTTTATTTGAAGTTGTTTAGTGTCTCGAATATCAGATGGGCGAGTCTGAGGAAGCAAAGTCGCATTTGCCCGGGGCTCAGGGGATTGGCCAACTTGCAGGGATTCCTGACCAAACGGAAGGCATGGCCAAGGCACAGCACCCATGGCCGTCCCGACCTTGGCTTAGGTCGAACATTAATCCCGTGCCAAGCCAGAGGCCACATCCGGAATATGTCAGGCATCCAGAGCATCCGGAATATGTCAGGCATCCAGAGCCTGACAGGCGCAAAGCTAGCACCGCAACACCGCGAGGAAGGAACTTGGCGTGCCAAAGAAGTCAGGAGAAGGCTCACCCAGAGAAGACACCACTGCGGCAAGAGCACCTGGCGGTCATCACCAGGCTGCTGCAGAGGCATTAGGGAGTGGTTGCGGTTTTGTCGGCCGCCTTAGCTACAAGACAAAGAAGGACAGTGGCACCAAGACGAAGGAACCCGAAGTCCACGGAGAGAAACCCTAGGATGAACCATCCGCTTTGTACTCCCATCACCTTCCCAATATATAGGGAAGGCATGGGCTCCTATAGAAGGGATTGATTAATCAGAAACCAATTCGTACCATAGACAACCGATCGGGAGGCCGGACAACGAGGTGGCCAACCAAATCCGAGAAAGTGCAAGATCAGCCTAGCGCTACCTCCTACATCTGTCTCTATTTTCTTCATTGTAAGAACTCTTAATTGAGTATTCCTAACATGAAGAACACAAAACTGCTAGACATAGGGCTCAGACGCCTAAAATAGGATAAATCGTTTGTCTCTAAGTGTTTTGAGTGCTTAAGCCATCAGAGGCACATGCATCGAACCCCACTGCACAAATTTGATTCTTGCCTTAGTTACGAACCCACAACATAGGCCATGTTGGTGACCCTTTGCATTGCCTGTAGCTGCAGGCCCATGCAGCTTAGCTGGAGTGCTAGCAAAGGAGCATATATAAAACCGACTACCCTTGTCCTCGCTCCCCTCCTAGTAACAGTACTCTCCACAATTTATCCAGTGACCACAGCTCATCATTCTCAGTCCGCCTATCCCCAAACCACATTACATTGGGGTGCATTGCATGGCGTCTCATGCATGCATGTGATGAATGGGTGGCACCAAGGAAAATGACCTTGCTGGAAATTCTGGTGCATTCGTCATTTGGATGTGAACATAATGGACATTAGCATGGTCTTGCAGCCTAGACTAAACACCTTGCACAAGTATTATTGATGCACTTTGGATAAGAGTAAGAGTGTAAATCGGAGTGCCATCAGTCTTTTTATCCACACGGAACGTTCCATGAAGCCAAATGCTACTAAAGATAGCTTGTCAATAGAGCAACAGTATTGCTGCAACACTAGGTTTTCTAGGTACAAACAAAGAAAAGCATTGGTGATGTACCTTTAAAGTTTGAAGTGGAACAAATAAGCGCTATTAAAGTCTAAAAGTGCAAAGCAATTGACCGTAGAATCAACAAAGCAGCCCTACATATTTATATTCAGCAAACTAAAACATAATTTATTGCTAAATATTGAATGTGTTTTTAGAGCCTGCTGAAGTCGCTAAACAGTTGTGAACTGGTACAGAGGTGATACAGTCGGATTTAAATGTAAACCGGGTTGTGTTACATGGTCTTGCACAGTTGTCTGTGTTACAACCGGTAGTGATGGTCTCTTATGGCACCACAACCAGTCTGTAGAATAAACCCATTATGACGACTGGTAGTATCACAACCCGTTTGTGGCATCTAGTATGGACATTTGGTCTGGCAAGCACAGCCATCAAACCAGTGTAGATGGGGCGGAATCATCATTTCTGATGTAATATTAATGTTTACTTATATTTTTTTCCTTGTAGTCTTGTCTCGTTAAAAACTAACCAGAAGCTCTCATGTTCTTGTACAATAGTACTCGGCCTGTTTGGTACACCTTATAAGTTGGTTTTGGCCAAAGTCAGCTAATACTAAAAGTCGAACGACACCTTTTTTTGCAGCTGTCCACACTAAAAGCTATCAGCACACCCTAGGATGCACAAACAACCCTCGTTTTATTGGGGGGCCCTCATCCTTTTCCATATAATAGCTAGCACTCATACTGTAATAGCAGAACTCATCCATATATACTAGTTGCCAGACAAATTTTGTCCACCAAAAGCACGAGATAGAGAGGGCTTTTATTGAAGTAATATATAGCTACACATATGGGTAGTTTATGAGTTGCTAAATGAGTTCTTGAACGTCCAAAGAGACGTGCAAATACACTTTGAGAATGGGTGGCATCTATGGAAGTGCTCTACCATTATCCCCTAGTGCATGTGGTGTATCCTTGGAGCATCGTCTTGAAACTGGTAACATACAAATGCATCTGAGATTGCTGCAGCTCAGATGGGAATGCATATGGTGCACGGATCAGTGAAAGACCTGGTGCCTACTTCTATGTAGCACAGTGTGTGCGTCTCTTACGCATAGCAGGACTATGAGCTCCACAAACTGGCATGCAAAATGACCATGGCCAAACCACACTTGGCCCTTGTAACAACTATATTGCACCTAGGTGGGAGCAAGGAAGGATCAATAACCATTGTCATGCATATCAGTGCCATGTAAAATAATAGTCATTATTTATATGTATGGTGGGCCCTACTTAATTAATCAGTTGGGTTCAAACTAATCTAGTGCTTTTTCTAAAAACCTAATATAGTGCTACTTTATTTTTATCCACTCTATATTGTGCACGGGCAGGTGTCGCTTAAAAATCTGGACATATAGACATTGCAGGATCCTTGCTGAAATCGCCATGGTCTTCCACATCATGAACCCAAAAGACTCTGGAACCTAAGGAGCATAAAACGCAGTGCCCTCATCCGCCTCCTCCCAGTTATCACTCTCGGTATTCGAAACCATCTAGCCACCTCATCTCCCACCATTTTCTTCGTCATCGCATAGCCATAACTGATGACTTCACCACATCTCGTGACCTTGGTCATCAGATTAAATGTGAATGGGTGGCACCGAGGAATGAGAACTCGCCAGATGTCCAGATTGATTCACCACATCCTAGTTCACATCACGCAAATGAGCACAGTTAGGCAGTGTGGCCTGTGACCTTAACTAGCATCTTGCACAAGCATCAGCAGGGAAGTCTCGATAAGCTACCAAGTAACTACTGCACACCCGCCCTCGCATGCCGCACGCAACTGTTGTGCCTGCACGCCCACCCCCACATGCTG
Source organism: Saccharum hybrid cultivar R570 (assembly GCA_038087645.1). NCBI lineage: Eukaryota > Viridiplantae > Streptophyta > Magnoliopsida > Poales > Poaceae > Saccharum > Saccharum hybrid cultivar. The sequence goes on along the minus strand of JAQSUU010000664.1, from coordinate 977,088 downwards.
GTGCACGTATACATGCAGCTGCGCGCCCCATGCTTGCTGATGCGCAAGCAAGTGGAGACCACCCACGCCCAATTCGCTTGCCGCGAACGTGGGGGCCATTGCGCCCGCGCGCGGGGACCACCTCTGCATGCGCCCGCTGCCTATGCTCGCTAATGTTACAACATTAAGCACTTATGCAACGTACGTCTAAAACAGTTAAAACATTTACAACATCCACTTGCAACATATGTGTATAACAACAGCAATATATGCAACATTCATATAAAACATTTGCAACATACGTCTGAAATAGATGAAATATTTTGAGTAGATGCTTGCAACAATGTACATAGCCACTGAAACATATACAACATCCATATAAAACACTTGCAACATATGTCTAAAATAATTGAAACATACACTTGTAACATACGTGCATAGCCATTGCAACATATACAACATCCAGATGAAACACATGCAACATCTAGATGAAACATACATCTGAAACGCATGAAACATACGAAGCTTGATGCCATGGAGTGACGGAAAAATTTGGGCTAGCGCTTAGCTACCATGCAGATGTGGGCCCACGCTTGTCTCACAAATAGGCAAACACCCTAGCCAGCCCTACAATTGGCTAAGCGCCTAAGCTGGTCAGCCAAAGCAGCAACGCGACAAGCAGAATGCGGCAGGGCACAGCTTGGCCTAGGCACAAACAACACAAAGAGAGAAAAGAGCAGCACGGCAAGCAGTAGCAAGCCTAGGCACTAGGCAGCAGAGGGTAGGCGCGGCAGGGAGGTCTGCGGCCCTAGGCTCGTGCAGCTAGGGGCCTGGCTAGCTGGTCCAACCAGCAGTGGACGCAGTAGGCAGCCAATACAAGTGGTCGCACGTGCTCCCATGCACTGCCCCACAGAAAGGATGGGTGCAGACCCAGCCTAACTGTAACTACGCACCCCTCTTTTTTTTTCTTTGGCATAACGCGCACGGGGGTATGCCTAACTGTAACTACGCGCCCCTCTTTTTTTTCTTGGGCATAACGCGCGGGGGTAGATCCATCTGGATGGACGGACGCCCTCGACCAAGCATTATGGTTCAAGCATGCAATTTACTGTCCAAGCTTCTATGCTCAATTTACTTTCCATAAATCCTTAAAATAAATAAATCAATCATTATATGTTGTTTGTTGAGACTTTGATATTTTTCATTATTCCAGGTCAAACAAAATATTATGAATTTTAATGTACATTCATGTCATGCACCTGTAATATGCTGCTTCATGGCCAATAACCCCTGTGAATTGTTAGAATTAGTATACGACAGACTTAATAACAATAATTTCACCATAGAGAAAGCAGTAACTCTGGATTCTCAAAGGCCACCATTTCGCGTGGATCTCTGGTGGGTAGAGGCGGCCGATATCTGGAGGTGTGGAGGCGGCTTCGAGGCAGCAGAGGCCGCAGCTTCTACCGCATTTGACCTCCATATTCTGTCAGTTAATATTTTCTATTTTTAATCGATTTACAGCAATGCTGGTCTGCCTCTCAGAATATTGTGATGACTCATAAAATTAGTTGCATAGGTGGTGGTATTTCTTTGCCTCTGTAAATGTCTGATGTACACAAACTCTGTGGCAAAGGCAGACACACTGCACGGCTCTGATAATGCTGTCTGCCCGACTCATAAAATCTGTTATGTCGTAGTGTCTATAGATGTTGGCTAGGCTATTTTAGGCTAAATATGAAGTTGGAAGTCAAAGGAAACTATACCACTAGTACATGCTGGAACTTTGTTCCCTTATCTAATAAAAGCATTATGATATATATAACAGGCCTGAATAGACATGTGGTGGAGCAGGGATGTCAAATTGTTGATCGAACCCAGCGCCTTAACAATCATGCATTTGTCATGGTCAGCCAACCTTGGCGTTTACATTCATGAGCCACTTCTCAACGAGCGACCAAGATATTTTGCCGTCAACTCAATTTAATTTGTTTGTTTTTTCTTTCAGCTAAAAGCACATGTTCTAATGGAACGCATGTTCTTGACAATTGCAGTGTCGACAAATCAATAGCTCTATGGGCTCGTGCTATATATTATTACCTAGTGCCCACCCAGTTCTGGCAACCAACATATATCTGATTTCTGGCGTTGCATCCACTGAAAGCTGGTCACTACTCACTAGAGTTTTGCTGCCTCTCTTTTTTTTCCCATTTCCTCTCTCCCATTCTTTAATAATGAGAAAACTGCACGGTGAGAATGGGGAAGGATGCAGGGAACACTAGATCAACTGTGCTTGTGAACAGAAATGGGTGGCACCGAGAAAAGAATCACTATGCCAAAACATGACAAAGGAGACACCTTAATCAGTGACTCAGAATTGAAATGCGTCACTGATGTGAGATCAGTGACGCGGGTAAATAGAACGCATCACTAGCTAGGTGTCACCCACTGTAAGGTCCAAAAGGCTAGAGGGGGGTGAATAGCCTATTTAAAACTTGTACAAGAATTACTTAACCACAAGTTAGTACGAAAGGTGGCGAAGCAAAAGCACTAGCTCTAACTAATTAAGCAAGCCACCTACACAAGTCTAGTACAAGGCTATTCACTAAACACAACAACAACTACAAGCTAGAAACAAGAAGTAATACGAGAGAAGAGCTTCGAGTGATTATACCGTCGTGTAGAGATGAGAAGTATCAATCAATCAATCACACAAGAGAAATCCTCGGGAAGAGAATGACACATGAATTTATCCCGAGGTTCACTTGCTTCCCGGCAAGCTACTCCCCGTTGTGGCGATACACCCACTTGTCGGTTCGCGAGCTAATCGACTATCAAGAGTCGAGCCCTCGACGGGCGCCACACAACCGCACACAAGATGAGGATCCTCCAAGCCACGAGCTCCACTAGAGTATCCAATTTGCGAACTCCCACGGGGAAGGATCAAGAACCCCTTACAACACTTGGTGAGGGCTCCAACAATCTCTAATTGCGAGCTCAATCACCTCCGCTGCTCTAAGCCGTCTGCCGTGTCGGGAAACACGGAAGAGTAACAAGAAATCCGCAGCAACTCGAAGATCAAGTGCCTCTAGAATGTAACTCTCAAGCAATGCACTTTAAACAGCCGAAGTCGCGCTGACCGGACGCGCTGGTCAAACTGACCGGACGCGCCGGTTGCGCAACGGCTAATTTTCGAAGCACCGACCGGACACACTGGTGGCGCAGACCGGACGCGCTGGGTGCGACCGGACGCGCTGGTCCCGCAACTGACTGGACGCGCTGGTCAAGCCTGAGTAGCGCACAACAAAACAACGACCGGACGCGCTGTTGAACTGACCGGGCGCCACAGTGCCAGCGTTCGGTTGGAGTCCAGTAAGCTCCCTGAACGACCGGACGCGTCCGGTCGACAGTGACCGGACGCGCTGCGCGTCCGATCATCAAACTAAAACACGCGCAGATGCTGAACGCTGACCGGACGCGTCCGGTCATACAGAGACCGCGTCCGGTCCAGCGTCCGGTCACCTCTGTGACCTCCATTCGCCTCCGTTAATTTTCCGACTTCCGGCACAGTAGAAAATAGGCATTTCACTTCCCCAAAAAGCGCCGAATCCCGCCTCGCAAGCTCGGCGGGAGGGAGAGAGGAACCCAAACCCCTCTCTACCGCTTAAACTCCACCGCCTTCGCAAATGTGCTAACACCACCAAGTGTACACCACCATGTGCATGTGTGTTAGTATTTCACAAACATTTTCCAAGGCGTTATGTTAGCTCTCTGCTAGATCCTAATGCATATGCTCAAGACATTGATCTAGTGGCACTTGATTCCCGAGCTAACCGTGATTGCCCCTCTTGATAGTCGGCTATGTATCCTAAACCCGGTCAATCACTTCTCTACTCATCTTAGACCGGTAAAAGAAAAACCCTATGGTTATACCTTTGCCTTACGCTCTTAGTTCCTTCTCTTCCACTTGATCATCATGTCTCTCATTTTATGTGCATCTCCACCATGATCATCATTTCATGTCCATGCGCCATCTCTTTGTGATCTTGTGGCCACCACTCCTTGCCACATACACCTTCATCACATGTGTTGCTTATGCCTAACTCAAAACACTTAACACATGGCATTAGCAACTTGGTGTCATTAATTACCAAAACCAAACTTGGGCTTTCAATCTCCCCCTTTTTGGTAATTGATGACAACCATCACAAAGATATGAAATGAAATTAATTTTCAATTTCGATAGTATTAGCTCCCCCTACATATGTGCTTTCATGAGTTTGGTTCAATTGTGCACATATGTATGGATTTGAATTTTGGGAGAGTTACTACTATCAAATTGATGCTAAGGTATATAGAATGGACCTTTGAAGCGTGATACCAATCGGAGTTGCCTTTATATACTATCCTTAGCATCGATGTAGCTAGACACCACTTGTAATACATCACTTGTAAAGATCACTAATACTAAAGTACCCCGTGAGATCAACATTATAAACAAAAGGTGTCTAGATACCGCTTGTAAAGCTACTCTAAACAAATCATCATTCAAGTTCTATTTCTAGCAATCACCATTTAATCATGAATATCGAAATTAAATTTGCAATGCAACACATCATCATGTTAGTGCACATACAAATGCAACAAATAATTCATGAGCTTGCTCCCCCTACTTGTGTGCTTAATTTTAATTGATCCCTTGATTTCTCTCCCCGTTATTATATCTTTCTCCCTCTTTGCAACTTAACCTTTTATCTTGTGACTTTTCTATCTTTGTGACTTTTCTCTCCCCCTTTGTCAATAATCACCAAAAAGGCGCCAATTTTAGTGAGAGATAAGTCAATCAATATGAGGGAGTCCAAATTATGGTTCAATCTAGATCACTTGCCTAGAATATGTAATTCGGTTTGACCTAAGGACAAGCTTCTTCACACCTCATAAAGTATAAGGGTTATCTTGACCATGTTGAATTACACATCATGAGCTCATTTTCTAGATCCAACACTAGGTTTGCAAGCCCACAAACATGTCATATGCTACCACTAGATCAATCAAACATAGAAGCAATAGTGGTACCATATATACATCAAAATCATTTGATTTTCATGAATGAGCCTATTTGTCATGCAAATATGTCTATATGTTCTAAACATGCCCTTAGCAAAGTATGAATGATATTCAAAACAACTTTACCTTGCTATGTCGGAGGAGAGGCATGTCATATAAAAATGTGGGGGTGCACTCATTTCAAGTTGGAGAAGTCAAGTATGTTCAATTCATTCTTCAACTTGTAAAATCTCTTTTCATCAAGTGGCTTTGTAAAGATGTCGGCTAGTTGATCTTTAGTGCCAATGCTTTCAATGCTAATATCACCCTTTTGTTGATGGTCTCTTATGAAGTGATGCCTTATGTCAATGTGCTTGGTTCTTGAATGTTGAACAGGATTTTGAGTCATCTTGATTGCACTTTCATTGTCACAAAACAATGGCACATTCTTGAATTTTATTCCAAAGTCATTCAAGGTGGCTTTTATCCAAAGCAATTGTGCACAACAACTACCGGCACTAATGTATTCGGCCTCGGCGGTAGATAGTGCAACACTATTTTGTTTCTTTGATGACCATAAAACAAGAGACCTTCCAAGCAATTGACAAGTGCCACTTGTGCTCATTCTATCAATCTTGCAACCACCATAGTCAGAATCCGAATATCCAATCAACTCAAAATTAGATCCCTTGGGATACCATAGTCCAACATCATGAGTGCCCTTAAGATATCTCAATATTCTCTTGGTTGCTTTCAAGTAACTTTCTCTAGGTGAAGCTTGATATCTTGCACACTTGCACACACTAAACATCACATCCGGCCTAGAAGCGGTGACATAGAGCAAACTTCCAATCATAGACCGGTATAGCTTTTGATCTACCATGTTTCCACTAGCATCAATACCCAATTGATCATTAGTGCCCATTGGTGTACTCATTTACTTAGCATCTTGCAATCCAAACTTCTTGATCATGTCCTTGATGTACTTGTCTTGACTTACAAAAGTGTCATTCTTCATTTGCTTGATTTGAAGTCCAAGGAAGTAACTAAGCTCTCCATTCATAGACATCTCAAACTCATTAGCCATTATATTTCCAAACTCTTTATAAAAGTCTTGGTTAGTTGATCCAAAGATAATGTCATCCACATAGATTTGCAACACAAACAAGTCAATGCCTATATTCTTGGTGAAGAGAGTGGTGTCAACCTTTCCCATCTTGAACCCTTTAGAGAGAAGAAAGTCCCTCAATCTCTCATACCATGCTCTAGGTGCTTGCTTTAAACCATACAATGCCTTCTTTAGCTTGAACACATGGTCGGGCTTCTTGTCATCTTCAAAACCAGGAGGTTGCTCAACATAAACTTCTTCATTGATGTAGCCATTAAGAAATGCACTCTTGACATCCATTTGATAGAGCTTAATGTTGCGTGCACAAGCATATGCTAATAACGTCGCAAAAAAAGCATATGCTAATAAGATTCTAATTGCCTCCAATCTTGCAACCGGTGCATATGTCTCTCCAAAGTCAAGACCCTCAACTTGAGTGTATCCTTGTGCTACTAATCTTGCTTTGTTCCTCACAACCATGCCATCTTGATCTTGCTTGTTTCTAAAGACCCACTTAGTACCAATCACATTGTAGTTCTTTGGCCTCTCAACAAGTTTCCAAAGTTGATTTCTAGCAAAGTTGTTTAGTTCTTCATGCATGGCATTTACCCAATCAGAATCCTTCAATGCATCTTCTATCTTCTTTGGTTCTTCTAATGAGACAAATGAGTAATGTTCACAAAAGGATGCTAGCCTTGATTTAGTTTGAACACCACTTTGAATTCCACTAATGATTTGGTCCAATGGATGTTCTCTTGCAATACTAGTAGGTTGGAGTATTGGGAGTTGATTGCTTCCACTTGTTTGACCTTGAACTTGAGCTTCATCATGAGTACCACTAGAGCTTGCTTGATTTGTATCAATTTGCACATCTTGATTAATCATATGTATGTCACTATCATTATCAACTTGCATCAACCTTATATCACCAATGTCCATGTTTCTCATTGCATTTGTCAATTCATCTCCTCTCACATCATCAAGGTTTTGAGCTTCATTTTGAGACCCTTGGGTTTCATCAAACTCAACATCATGAACTTCTTCCAAGATGCCATTTGTGAGATCCCAAACTCTATATGCTTTGCTTATGGTAGAATAACCAAGTAAGAACCCTTCATCACATTTCTTTTCAAACTTGCTCAATCTAGTGCCTTTCTTGAGAATATAACATTTGCAACCAAACACTCTAAAGTATACAATGTTGGGCTTTCTTCCATTTAATAGCTCATATGGTGTCTTCCCAAGCTTTCCATGGCAATAGAGACGGTTACTATAATAGCAAGCCGTGTTGATGGCTTCACTCTAAAATGAATGACTAACATTGTATTCACTAAGCATTGATCTAGCCATATCAACCAAGGTTCTATTTTTCCTTTCAACTACACCATTGGATTGAGGAGTGTATGTTGGTGAGAATTGATGTCCAATACCAAGATCATCACTCAAATTTTTAATTCTTGTGTTCTTGAACTCACTACCATTGTCACTTCTAATCTTCTTGATGGTAGTCTCAAACTCATTTTGCACCCTCTTGACAAAAGACTTGAATAGATCATAAACATCACTCTTGTCATAGAGAAAGAACACCCAAGTATATCTAGTGTAGTCATCAACAATCACAAAACCATACTTGTTGCCACCAATGCTAGTGTATGTTGTTGGCCCAAACAAGTCCATGTGTAATAGCTCAAATGCCTTTGATGTGCTCATTTCACTTTTACTAGGATGTGAATTTCCAACTTGTTTGTCGGCTTGACAAGCACTACAAGTTTATCCTTCTCAAAGGTGACATCCTTCAATCCTCTAACTAAGTCATGCTTCAAAAGTTTGTTCAATTGTTTCATTCCAACATGACCAAGTCTTCTATGCCACAACCATCCCATACTAGATTTATTAAGCAAGCATGATGTCAATTGTGTCTCACTATCATTGAAGTCAACCAAGTATAAGCTACCATGTCTAAATCCTTTGAATATCAAATTTGATCCATCAACACTTATGACTTCAACATCATCACTACCAAATATGCACTTGAAGCCAAGATCACAAAGTTGTGCCACCGATAAAAGATTGAAATCTAAGCTCTCAACTAGCAACACATTAGATATGCTCATGTCATTTGAGATAGCAATTTTACCAAGCCCCTTGACCTTGCCTTTCTTGTTGTTGCCGAAAGTGATAGCATCAAAACCACCATTTTGACTTATATCAATTAATTTGAACATACAAGAATCCCTGGTCATATGTTGAGTGCACCCACTATCAAGCACCTAATGCCTTCCTCCGGCTTTGTAATTGACCTACAAGACAAGATCAATTCTTTTTAGGTACCCAAACTTGTTTGGGTCCTCCAAGGTTAGTGACCAAGTTCTTTGGTACCCAAATGACTTTCTTCTTTGAGCCCATCCATGGTGCACCAATGAACTTAGCATGAACACCATTTGTATCCTTGGTAAGCATATAGAAAGAATCAAACTTAATTGAGGATACATTAGCATTGGATTTCTTGTTCATGCATTGTTGCTCTATGTGACCAACTTGCTTGCAACTTTTGCAATAGCTACCATTGTTCTTCACAAAACAAGTCTTGTGAGGAGCAAAAACAGCCTTGCCTTTCTTGGGGTTATAGCCCAATCCCTCTTTGTAGAGAGAAGCTCTTTGGCTACCCAAGCACATAAGGAAGCGGTCCTCACCACCATAAGCCTTAGCTAAGGCGTGATTGAGCTCTTTTACCTCCTTCTTGAGATTTTTATTCTCAACTATTAGTGTGGAATCACAAATGAAACCGTCACTACTAGATGAGGATGATGTAGATGTGCTACATGAAGGGTTAGTGGAATCACAAATGAAGCCATCTACCGTGTCGGGAAACACGAAAGAGTAACAAGAAATCCGCAGCAACTCGAAGATCAAGTGCCTCTAGAATGCAACTCTCAAGCAATGCACTTGAATCTCACTCAATCTCACTCAAGATGTGCAACTATGCAAAGAGATGAGTGGAGGGGTTGTTCTCTAGCTCAAAGTGTGTCTCTAGTTCTCAAAATATGCAAGAGATCCCCTTAAACTCCGGCCAACTTCTATTTATAGCGAAGGGGTACGCAGCTAGCCGTTAGGAACTTTAAACAGCCGAGGTCGCGCAGACCGGACGCGCTGGTCCTGCAACTGACCGGACGCGCTGGTCAAGCCTGAGTAGCGCACAACGAAACAGCGACCGGACGTGCTATTGAACTAATCGGACGCCATAGTGCCAGCGTCTGGTTGGAGTCCAGTAAGCTCCCTGAACGACCGGATGCGTCCGATCGACAGTGACCGGACGCGCTGCGCGTCCGATCATCAAACTAAAACACGCGTAGACGCTGAACGCTGACCGGACGCGTCCGGTCATACAGAGACCATGTTCGGTCCAGCGTCCGGTCACCTCTGTGACCTCCATTCGCCTCCGTTACTTTTCCGACTTCCAGCGCAGTAGAAAATAGGCATTTCACTTCCCCAAAAAGCGTCGAATGTGCTAACACCACCAAGTATACACCACCATGTACATGTGTGTTAGCATTTCACAAACATTTTCTAAGGCGTTATGTTAGCTCTCTGCTAGATCCTAATGCATATGCTCAAGACATTGATCTAGTGGCACTTGATTCCTGAGCTAACCGTGATTGCCCCTCTTGATAGTTGGCTATGTATCCTAAACCCGGTCAATCACTTCTCTACTCATCTTAGACCGGTAAAAGAAAAACCCTATGGTTATACCTTTGCCTTGCGTTCTTAGTTCCTTCTCTTCCACTTGATCATCATGTCGCTCATTTTATATGCATCTCCACCATGATCATCATTTCATGTCAATGCACCATCTCTTTGTGATCTTGTGGCCACCACTCCTTGCCACATACACCTTCATCACATGTGTTGCTTATGCCTAACTCAAAACACTTAACACATGGCATTAGCAACTTGGCATCATTAATTACCAAAACCAAACTTGGGCTTTCACCCACTGCCACAAAAGAAAAATGCGTCACTGATGATAACTTATCAGTGACTCTTCTCAGCTAGACCCCTTATCATTGACTCATTTTGAGGAAGCGAGTCGCTGCTATAGGAGGACGGACCCGAAAAAATTACCAAACCCAGTAATGGGTCCGCTCGTCCGCTCCAGACCTCCGCGGCCCGACCCGTCCTCCCCCCGCACCAGGAGCCGCCTCCCTCGTCTCTCTCTACTCTGTCTCCTCTCCCCCAACCCTTCGTTTTGATCTAGCATGGAAGGGCGAATCTACCCTGGCGTCGACCGGATCTGTAGGCCAGCGTTCCAATCCGGCCACCGCCCCTCCCTTCCCACTCTCTCCCCTCCACCGCCATCGCCACCTCCTCTCTTCCTCCTCTGTTGCCACCGCACCTCTCCCTCCCCACAACCGCGACGGCACCACAGAGGCTAGATCTGTGGAGGAGGCAGGTTATCCGGAGAGCGGATGCTGGGCACGGCCCCCTCCTCCATCGGCATGTCCTCGCCTCTAACGCCTCCCCCTCCTCTTCTTTTGTCTCATCTAGATCTAGAAAGGGCAAGCGGGTGGTGGAGGACCTGGAGCTGGAGGACGCCCCGAGGTGGCCGTCATCAATGAACCTCCGCCCCTGGCTGCCGCCGGCGTGGAGGAAATCGCGGCACAACTCGTCGGCAACCTTAGTGGCGAGGCAAGGTGTGGCCGACCGTTCACCCCGTCACCGCACTTGGCCATGTGCCAACGCCGCAGGCTAGAAGGAAGTGTCGTCGTGTCCTGTGGTGGAACCAATGGCATCAGGAGCGGCGCCGCTGTGTCTTGGCCATGCCATATACCCACAGCTCTAGTGGCAGGTGAGTGCCCCTTTCTTGGCTCGTTGTTTTCTTCCTGCGTGTATTTCCTAGTAGTGAGATTCCTCATGGTGAAGGATTTCTTAGTTTATTTTATTAGGATCTGTGTCCGTCATGTGAATCTCCAAACACATTTTGAGTTCAAGAATATCCAGCCTGAGGAACTATTCAAATGGGGATTCAATGTTCCCTCTGTTACTAATACTTTGTAACGTCATGAGATCACTTCACAAGTATGTGTCAATTTTGTCCTAAAACTAGGATGGTGTTAGTTTTGCTTTGTGTCTCTACTGAAACTAGTTACTGCGAACATACTCATAGAGTAAGCACTACATGGTTTTGATAGAGAATGTTGATTGAAAAGTATACCTTCCTCGCAATGTGATTCTTCTGCTGATGATATGTTGGAGCAAGCAGGGCGCCAGATGTCTAAGTAATAAACACAGGTAGCTGATTTTCACATTAGGATTCAATTTGTGCGGAATTTGCTGCATCTTCAGGCCTTCCACTAACCATTTTGTGCATATGCTTTGCTCAATAGAATTGCAGTTCTTTGCTTTAATTAATTATTTATACTTTAGCTTTCTTTGCTTTTTGCAGACTGTACTAGTAAGTGCACCAGTCTCAGCAGGTACCTAGCTATGTAAAATCCTCTCTAATTTGTTCCCGTACATATGCACGCACCACCAGCTTATACATATATGTAATGTGACATAAAAATCTTCTCTGATTTCTTTCTAGTAAGTTTTTGCTCAGCCTACCAGATGTAACCATTAATTTCTTACTAGTAAGTTTTTTGCAAACTGTATTTACCTCAATGTTTGATTAGATATATATGAACTTATTAGCTGTAACTTTTGTTTCTTTAATATTTACATGCTCTTGCTCTTTGTGATCATCCATTCATGATACATTGCTATTCATGTAAGCTAATTAGTCAAATATATAGTTAGTCAATTGATCCATATTTAGCATATCAAACAGCATAACACACAGCTAATTAGTTGCATACTATTGTTAGGCTGTATATACCAATGGTCATGTTATTTGTCTGGCTTGTGAACAGATGCGTCATGATTGGCACGAATGATCATACCCTGGGTGTTGAGGCATGTAAGGGGCTCTATCAGAGCATCTAGTCAATACAGAACGGCAATGGCAGACGCAATGTGGCAAGCCGCAAAGAAGGAAAAAAGAGTGTCCAGATACTGCTCAATGCGAAAATAGAGGTATTTTTTCAGTTGTAAGTTGCATATCGTAGCCAACTGGAAGCATATTTCTATCTTTCATGGTACCATGAGGTTCTCAAACTATTGTAGTAGCTTCAATGGTCAAACTGGAGTTGTCTTAATTTAGATTATCTGTCCCAGTTGAACACCAAATAATTAGAAATGTCTAGGTACTGAGAAGAATTGTTGTGCAGTTCTGCATAAAGTTTCGTAGCCAATGGACCAACTATGTCATTTATAAATATGGTGAAGAAGAAAAGAACATACTGAACTCTGGTCACTGGTACAGCTGAAATTTTGCTCAATATGATGCTAGATAAAGAAAAAAAAAACTACCCTACCGATGAAGTTAAGCATTCAGAACTTGTATGAGACAGGTGTAGACATTATTTCCTACTAGTCTGTGTTGGCTCCTTACTACTATTCTGTGTGTAACTGCGTGAGACATAATTTTCTAGATACGTCACATTTGTCTACAGACCACATGGATCCTTACTACTAGTCTGTGAGTATATAAGTGGTGCTTCATGTTGAGTGAGGATATGAATCAGTACGTAGTCTGTGAGTATAAGTATTATGAGCTAATTCTTGGTGAACTTTGTTTTTTCACAGATATGCACACATTGGACCATGCAGATTTGCACTGGACCTACATAATTGGGTGAGCATCTCTTTTTATTTAGCAGTGTACTCTAGTTAAGTCAGAGATCTGATTGCATCTGAGAGTTGTTACTTGAGAGAACAGATTTTAATTTTATTTTGTACTTACAGATGGTTATGGTACTTATATGATACATTTTCTTACCAATCACCAATGGTCTGATTAAGTTAAGCATTCAGAACTGTATGAGACAGGCATAGAAATAATTTCCTAGATGCATGGACCATCACAGTTATCTACAGACCACACTGCTTCCTCCATTTTGCTGTGGTATAAGATTGTCATAGGTGCTGTATGCATCAGTCTGTATATGGGGACATGAACACTCTTGAAGGGATATGGCTGTCAGGAGATCATTAAGTGGATTATCAATCTAATATATGATAGTTGCATTTTATCCTCATGGTGGTTATATGTGGTTATATGATAGTATATTTGCCACTGGAGATCATCCACTATGTATGCTATGCCCCTCTAGACATAACAACTACCTGATGTTTTGTAGAAATTGAGCAGAATGACATTTCTTACATTTATGTCTTTAATTAACTATCTGCTGTTTTGTTGTAGCCTGGGAGCAGTTGGCCTAAATTGAGCTGAGAGGAAAGGAAGTAGCTTGGAGGTATATATATTGCCATTTATTCTATAAAGCAACCGTCACTTCATGGTTCTGGTGGATACTCTATTTAATCACTTACAATTTAACACTAATGTATTTTGATCTTGAAAACTATGTGTGAAGTGTGAACTATCTATGAACTGTGAAGTGTGACTATCTGTGTACTACCATGAAATGTACCATATTGTGAAACATGGGATTCAGAAATGTACAACGTGAATCTAGATTCCTTTTTTTTTTGTTTCTGTCAATTGTTATCGGAGACGCGTTTTGGCTATACGCGTCAATATGAATGGTCATCGGTGACGTGTTTCCTCAGTACGCGTTGCTACCATCTCACATCAGTGATGCGTTTTCTCAGTACGCGTCGCTGCCATCTCACAACAGTGATGCGTTTCCTCAGTACACGTCACTGCTATCTTCACATTAGTGACGCATTTTTATGCGTCACTAATCTCTTCACATCACAGACACAATGTAAGTGACGCGTTTTCTCCGTATCACTAATGACCCTCTGGACGCGTCACTAATTAGCATCTCTGGCATAGTTAATGCTAGCGTGATAGGGATGGTAGATAAATTAGACAGACACCAGAATATCAAGATTGAGGCCGGAAGTTGCAAGCTGACATTTTGATGGTGCATCAGGTTTGGAAAATGCTACAGGTGAGCTTGATGTATGGTGTATCGGATGCAACATAGTGAAAACCTAAACTTTCCGGTAGAGTGTATGCTGGGTTTCATGTAAATAGATGTCAAAAGTTTTATTTCTATAAAAAAAGTATTTCATCTGCCCCTGCCTGATAAATGCAATTGGTTACACTATCGAATAAAAAATCAGTATGTTCTCTCTAGTCATTGTTTTTGTGACTTTTCTATAATCTCTTGTAGACCTAGAATTTATTGCTCTTCCTTCGGTTGAGAACATCATAGCTGCCCAGCCAATGCCAGTATAACCTAACGTGCACCACCCATTGGTCATTTCATCCCATTATCGAAATGATCAGCACATCACTGTTGACATGTGACAGCTATTCAGGTGATCAAGTCAGTTTTACCTCATTGAATATCTGCATGCCAAGAGTTCTCGTGTCCTAGTACCCACATTGCATATACACTATATACTGCTATCAGCAGTCCCCAAACAGGGCCAGTCCCGAGACTGGAGCATAAAATGGAGACCTGGCCCCAGTCCCCTCCCAGATTACAGAATATCGGCATTCAAAATTCAACCAGCAACCACAGGCCTCCAAACCTTCTCCATCTCCCAACCACCACTGATGACACGAACACGGCTTCCGTGACCTTATATTACTCTGTCATGTGAATGGGTGGCACCGTGAAACCAGAGCTTGCATGGGAGTGGTGTTGGTCCACCATATTGAAGCCATCAAGCATGTCTTCGAGCAATGACACGAAGGGTGGCCTGCACATCAGGATACTGTTCTGTCACCAATGCTGCCGCGTCATCCGAAAAGATGATGGGAGACGAACATTTTGGACAAGCTACCAAGGAGGCAGATCCTAGTTGTTCAATAGGCTAAAGAGTTCATTGGATCCGTCAGTACAAAATACCATCCAATTAAGATATTAGCCACGATGAATTTCTTTTCACATTGTACGTCCATCCTAGTACAAACACTTTGAGCTAGGAAATTTGCAGACCTATCTTGTACGGATTGCTGACATGTTCTATTTGTCAATGAGATTAATGATGGAAAAGCCACAAACTAAACAACAATCATTAGAGGACAAATGAAGATTGGTAACCTATGGGTTGATTCGATCATTACAGCTGCATTTTATTTAGAGCAAGATTTTTTTAATTTAATCAAGAACTTGTGATCGGAAAACTCCCAACATCTCCCATGCCTACCATAGGTCGATCGTCAACCGGAGTAGTGCCATGGCCAAACAACTCTTCCCTCAAGTAACGTTCATTTTTTTACGTCAAAGTGCACTTTTGTGGGAAAATCATGAAGATTTGGCTCATATAAAAGTGCAAAGGGTGTCTTTGTTTCTTCCCCTTTTGTTAGATTTTCATGTGACATATACAGTGGCTCCCACTTGGTCATTTAATTTAACCTGACATAAACATGTTATTGTACCAAAATCCCTGGACACCACTCCAGGTATATTGTGCCGCAAAGATCTGATTCTCCAAAAATTTGTAGGATTGGAATACATTACTTCCACGTATTGCTATTGTTGTCCAGATTTAAGAGATAGCAATGATTATTGTTAGAACATGAATCTGAATGGGCAGTTGTAAGTGAACTCTAATTTAACTTGCCAGTTTATTCACAATGATGTTCCAAACAACAATAAACGACTGTCCAGATTAAGAGATACCAATGATTGTTGGTATGTTTTGATTGACAGAAAATAGCTCATCTGCACAGTTGTTCTGAGCTGGTGATTTCCATGGGACCATGGAGTTCTAACACACACAATTACAGCTGCATGAGAAGATGCAGGTTTGCCTATATACATGTTACGCGGAGCTTACTTTTTCTTTTTGTTTTGTTTCCATGTCGCTCAATTTATTTGTTGCTTTTTATAGAGGCACAACTAAATTCGTCGGTTTAAAACTGAATGATTCTCATTTAATATTCATATCCTCTCCTGCATTAATGTTTTCAAATCTCTTTATGAAAGGTTTTATATCTTTCGATCGGTATTCAAAACAAATATGCATGACACTATATATCTGTTTCAACAAATCCTATTAGTGCTATCTCAATGGGAGCATAAAACAGAGTGCCTAGCTCGATGGTCCCCAAACCCTCACCAAGCTCCTGAGCCACAACATTTCCTTCCATAGTTTGAGGGGAACAGTGGCGGAGCCAGCTTTTACTCATGACTAGGGCCTCTAAGAAGCTAAGAATATTATACGGTATACATGATGAGATGAAAAAATACATACTGTCTAGTGATGTGGTGCATTCGCATCTTCCATCGCCTCTTCAAGATCTACATATAAATAAGATCAAAATATAAATGAAAAGGTCATAAAAAAGATTAATTGTTAAACATACATTTATAATCTGAATGTAGCATACCATTATAACGAACTATATTAGGTAACTTCTTCAAACGAGACTTCCATTCTTGAAAACATTGTAAGATATCATCATCAGGTATGCTTGCAAATACATCTCGCTCAATATAACAAACCATCCAATGATTGAACCATTCATCACCCATCTTATTATTTGACAAGTCAGTCTTAATAATTTTCATAGCTGAGAAGGCCCTTTCCACTGTGGCAGTTGCAACCTGTAAAATCAAGGCCAACTCAATAAGACGATAAACTAGTGGAAATGTTGTGTGCCTATCAGTTTCGACCATCTTCATAGCAAGAACACCAAGATCGTAACAATTAGAGAAAGAAGGATCAGCTCTCACATCATCAATGAAATAATCAAGTTGTGCCTGAAGTTTGCGACACTCATATTCGGAGAAGTCAAGATCATATATCTCAGCAAGTTGAACCAATTTTTCACGGTCATAATTGGCAAAGGAATTCTTTGGATCTAGACAGGCAATGCATCTTAATAACTGAGTAGACCTTTCAGCAAAACGATTGTTGAATTCCACAATAACTTTGTCATGCACTACATTAGATATTTCATTTTTGAAGTGATGGTAGTAGGTTACCTCATGTCCTCCACGAACCCCTTTCACGGCTCCAAATAGTTACTGTATCTTCATTGTGGAGATTCTATAAATCAGTAAATCCAATGCGAATCAATCAATCTCAATCCACATTGAAATATTGAAACCAAAAATAAAATCAGTACAGAAACTAATTAGGCATACCAGGGGGCAGCCAAGCTCGAGGGCAGTGGGCAGGGGCGGCCGGCGGTCGGCGCGGCGCCCTGCTGCGGTGCTGCCTGCGTGCCACGCCGGGATGGTGTAAGGGTCCTCCTGGGAGAGGGGGCGGCGGCTATGGAGCAGGAGGGCTGCAGCTAGGGTTCGGGTGGCGTGAGGAAGAGGGCGGCACAGGGAGAGGGGCGGCAGGCGTAGAGAGGGAGAGAGGAGAGTTAGGGAAGAGCAATCGCTCTTCTATTGCTTGATTAGATTGATTACATCCTCCTTGTATTTATAGTCCCTAGTGGACTTGTATCCCAAGCAACTATATGAGAGATCCTTATAGATTGGATTCTCCCTTCCATAACTAACCAAACTCTAATATGGTAACTCTCCAAACTCTATTACGATAACTCATTGCGGAAGATGATGGCGTTGAGGGCGACGGCGCCCCTCCCTGGCTCGTGCGCGGCCCCTCTAGGGCATGCTGGGGCTGTCCGGCGACCCTCCTCGGGCCCTGCTCGACCCGTTAGCTCTAGGCTGGGGGTCGCATCAGACGTATGGCAGATCCATTAGCCATAGAAGCTTTCAAAGGGGTGCTATCTAGTGAGCAGGTGCTAAGCTAAACTGAAATTAGTAAAAATACTAAGTTTTGGACCAGTTATTATATGATTCACTGAAGACAAACTACACGTACAAGTACAAGTGTCGTTTGTTTTTTTATGAAGGAAGGATTTTATTAACATACTAGTATCGGTGTCTCAGCACCCTGCACCGGCCTGCCTCTGCTCCTGGTCAGATGAGTGTTCATTGGCCTACTAGGAGTGAAATTTGTGCAATCATCAGAAACTTTTGTATTGCAGCTAAATGTTGAAATGAATCAACACGTGAAAATGTGCTACTTTAGGCTGCACGGTGGTGCTTTTGTGTTTTTGAAGGCAAGTGGTGCTTTTGTGTTGGCACTAGTTCTGTTCAATCAGGGTGTGCACTGGTTTTGGGTGTTTTTTAAACTGAGCCCGCTGGTGGCGGCTGGTTTGTGCCGGTTGGTCTGGTTCATACTTCATAATTTCTATGGTCCACGAAGGGGGCGGCAGAACAGGTTAGGCTGGTATGGTTCTACAGTTTGAATGGTTTGAACCCGGCTTGCTTCTTCAAGCTGCTGTTGCCTGCTGCACGGAATGGTGCCTATCGAATTCTCCAATATATAGCTAAGTGGCTGGCCATTCAGTTCATAACCACCAGTAGCTGATATGAACCAACCTGAAGTAAACAATAAATTAATAACACTGAATTTCAGTTGAACTGAACTCCCTACTAGACAATATTCCATGTAACAAACTAACAAAGGTGTGACTGCTGATGCGGCTGCGAGTGACTAACAGTGGGTTTGATTAGTACCATACCATAGCACGCAGCAGAACAAGGAACTCAGCGCAGAGCAACCAAGGATCCAGGGTTGATTGTTTGAAAAACGAACAAAGGAATCCATCCGAGCAATTTCTTACTAGCACGTACGAGAAGGAATCGGAGCAAGACCAAGCCTGGACGGATCAATGCTGCAGAACAAGGAGTGCGGAGCCTCTCGTGGACGATCCGACTGCAGGAGATCATGGAGAGGGGGATCGCATGGCGTTTGCGCTCAGGAGCTCAGCAGAGGTGAGAGACGATGCCTTCCTGGACACGCAGTGCTGGATGAGGGCATGAGGTGCGGAATCTCGACTGCTGCTGCCGGGATCTCTCGGACGGGTTGAAATGGGTTTGGAGCGGTTCTAAGCTAGGGTGACCCAACCCATTCCCATGGCAATATGGCATGGAGTTTCAATCGAGAAAAAGGCAATCGTTTAGCTGGTTTGCACCAAACCAGTGAATACGCAGACTCCGCTCATTCCGCTTTTTGAACACTGACTCATGTAAATTCCTCAAGAATATGCTTACACCCATTGCGGATGCGGCATGGTCGAAAATATTTTGTGCTGTGCCGTTTCACACTTTGGGCTGTGTCATGACCCTTCCTCAAATGGCGTGGCACATGTCCCAGCTCTAGTTAGGACAGCTCCAGTGTGCAATCGAACCAAAGTCTGTGACTACAGCAACATGGCAGACGGTTCGGCAGTCACAGTGCTAAATCATTTTGCTGGGCTCCACGAAAGAAAAGAAATGAGAAAAAATGTCCCCTCTCTCTTTGCACTGCTACCGACACACTTTCTCTAATCTCATGCAGCATTTCCTCTCCGTCTGCAGCGTATATTACTTTTTAATTCGTCTTGAGTCCGAACCGTCTGCAACAACCACTTTTGCGTCTGACACACATGGTACGACCGCTCCAGTGTGCTCTGTTCGATTTATACCAGCCACGGTTCGCTTTTGCTGAACACTGGAGCTTAGGAAGGGCCACACGGCTCAGAAAAGGAAGTGGCTCCCTCTGGCTTCTGTATCCGTATTTTGGGGATTCAGCAATTTTTTGTTTTCCAAGATTAATTAATTAATTCAACAATTTAAAAAAATCAAGGGCCAAAATTTGTTTGAGGTATTATCTCTTAGTAGGTGAAGGGAGTATCGTAGCACTTATGTATAATGTCCACGCCATTTATTTGTGTCAGGTGGATGTGGTCAGTTAATTGTCCTATATATTTCCATGCAAATCTTAATGTTCACAATGGTTTTGCTCTATGAATTAATTTCCCTGTGCTGGTGCGGTACCAACAGCCATCAACATGTCAGGTTTTGGTCATTCTACTGGAATTAATGAATGTGGAGCATGAATAGTTCATAAGCAGTTTTCAGATGCAACGCAAAGAAGTATTTCTGACAAAATACACTTATTACTCAGTTAATTGTCCCATTTTACATTTGACATAATTCCTGAAAAAGTAAAACATTCCAACACATGGCTACTACTGCAACTCAACTCATCATCTGGCCTCTAACCACACGAAAAATTGCATTAGTGTTACTGGTTTTTATAGGGAACAAAATGCCTGATCGAATGCGTCATTACTTGCTCACGGGTTACAACACATTTTTCTGTTCATCTCATTAGAACTGTGCGACCAGCTAATACCCTAGTAGTCGATGCATGCTCATTGCCTTGGCGATACTCCATGTAGTCTCCATGGAGTGGACAGATAGATGGAGTCAGATATGCGGTGGCAGCGCTTACTGGTATTGAAACACTGGTGAAGGGGTGTAACACTCTAAAATTCGCTTCTTTGGAAATAGAGCTAAAATGATTTAATTATGAATTTTTGTGCAGAAGAAAACATAGGAAAATATAATTTTTCATTAAATTAAAATTCATCATAAGTTAGCAAGATTGTTGTGCATACATGCTGGTGCATATGATTTGTTGTAATGAGTGGCTTTGACTTAAAAACTCAAATGGATTCAAAAAGATTTGAAAATGGTTTTGAATTGAAAAGAAAAAGAAAATAAAAAAACCACTTCCCTCACCATTTTTTGGCCCAAAGGCCCTCGGCCTCTCTCTCTCCTTCTCCCCTCTCTTCTGGCCTGGAAGCCCAGCAGTGGCCTGCTCCACCTCTCCACTCCAGCCCAGCGAGGATGAGGCCCAGGACTCCGGTGCAAGACCAGAAGCTCGCGCAGACGCCACCCTCCCTTCCTCTCTGGCTGACAGTTGGGTCTCGTCCCTGTGTCGCTGACGTGCCGGGCCCATGCGTCGGTGGCGTCTTCCGCCTTGAGTCAGCATCGAGCTGGGCTCCGCCTGGGCGAAAATCCGCGCTGGCGAAGCCCCGATTCCCCTGAGATTTTGCGTAGCCTCAGGGAAATCTTAATGTTCACTATGGTTTTGCTCTATGAATTAATTTCCCTGTGCTGGTGCGGTACCAACAGCCATCAACATGTCAGGTTTTGGTCATTCTACTGGAATGAAATAGGGAGCATGAAAGAATAAATACTTCATAAGTAGTTTTCAGATGCAACGCAAAGAAGTATTTCTGACAAAATACACTTATTACTGCAGTTAATTTTCAGATTTTACATTCGACATAGTTCCTAAAAAAGTAAAACATTCCAACACATGGCTACTACAGCAACTCAACTCATCATTGGGCCTCTAACCACACGAAAAATTGCATTAGTGTTACTGGTTTTTATAGGGAGCACAATGCCTGATCGAATGCGTCATCACTTGCTCACAGGTTACTACACCTTTTTCAGTTCATCTCATTAGAACTGCGACCAGCTAATACCCTATTAATCGATGCATGCTCATTGCCTTGGTACGGTGATACTCCATGTAGTCTCCATGGAGTGGACAGATAGATGAAGTCAGATACACGGAGGCAGCGCTTATTGGTATTGAAACACTGGTGAAGGGGGAAACACCAGAGTGTCGCTTCGGGTTCCTAGTTCAATCACTAGGACTAAATATGTGCAGAGACAAAGACCGAGGTAGATTTCAAGTCCCGACGCCTCCCATTCCTTCGTCGCAAAAAAAAAAAGACGCCTCCCATTCCTAATACACAACATAATTAAGCGCCCGTTCAGCTCTCCAGGCCTACAGCCCATTTGCCGCCATCTGATATTATTCTTGCGTGAAGCCCAACGCAACTACTCCCTCCGTATAGGATTTATAAGTCGTTTAGAACATGATTGTGCTTACCAAGGAGTGATTAATTAGGGGTATTTTTCCAACGCAACTACTCCCTCCGTATGAATGTGCTTGTTTTTTTCCCTATAGCTAGAACATGCCGTGACTAATTATAACTATGAATGTGCTTGTTTGTTTCCTATAAATAGAACATGTCGTGGCTAAGCATAATATGAATGTGCTTGTTTTTTTCCTATGAATAGAACATGCAGTGGCTATTAATAGAACATGCCATGGCAACTAATGTTTGTTTTCTTTTAACAGAACATGCTGTGGAGGCTCCCGTTGAAGAACAAGTTGAAGAACCCCACCGAAGGAAAGAAATGTCTGAAGAGCTCCGAAAACAAGTTTATCAAGCCTTGTTGGCTAGAAGCAACAATGGGAAACTAGGCAAGAAAGATTGCATTTGTTGCTGCTCAATTTGGCCTTCATATTTGGTCAGTTCAGCAATTATGGAAGCGAGGTAAAATACAACTTGCAAACTCAGTTCCAGTTGTGGTTTCTAGTCTAAAGAAGGGTAAATTGGCCGTAAGACAATCCCTATTGATTTGGAAGCATTATGAAACATTCCTCTAAAGGAAAGAATGGCTCTAGAGGATGTGTGCATGAAACTAAACATGAGCAAATGGAAGATTCAAAAGTATTTTAAAAAAGGTTTGCTTAGGTGCCACTCTAGTAGCATCAAACCATATCTCACTGAAGCTAACAAGAGGTCTAGGTTAAAGTGGTGTGTTGACATGATTAAGAGGGATTTGCTTGATGATCCAAGGTTTAAGGATTTGGTTGACTTTGTGTTCATTGATGAAAAATGACTCTACCTATCTCAAAAATCTGAAAAATATTATTTGCTTCGCGAAGAAGATGATCCCCATCAGACTTGTAAGAACAAGAATTACATCCCTAGGCTCATGTTCTTGTGTGTTTGTGCTCAGCCAAGGTTTAGGGATGAGAATTGTATTTTTGATGGTAGGATTGGTTGTTTTGCACTTGTTACTTATGAACCGGCTATGAGAGGTAATGAGAGAACCGGTCGTATCTGTGGAGACTTGGTTATGAAGCCCATAACTTCGATCACTAGAGACGTGATTAGAGATTTTATGATCAACCAAGTGTTGCCCTGCCATTCGAGCTAAATGGCCAAGAGAAGATGTGGGCAAACCAATCTTCATTCAATAGGATAATGCACATTCCCACTTAAAACTAGATGATCCACTTTTTTGTGAGGCTGCTAATCAAGAAGGATTCGATATTCGCCTAATTTGTCAACCACCTAACTCTCCGGATTTCAACATTCTTGATTTGGGTTTTTTTTTTGAGCTATTCAAGCAATTCAATACAAGAAGAATGAAAAAACAATAGAAGCTCTAGTTCCAGCAGTGCAAGAGGTAATTTGATCAAATTGTTCACACATGTTTCAATGTTTTCTTCAACAACAAATTTGCTCATTCATTCATTTATTGCACAATTGTTTTGTAGGCATTCTTGGAGTACTCGGCACACAAAGCAAACCGAATGTTTGTAACACTACAAAGTGTTTTGATGGAAGCTATGAAGGTGTAAGGATGCAACAAGTTCAAGATTCCTCACATGAAAAAAGAAACATTAGAAAGAGAAGATCGGCTGCCATCTTCTATCCCTTGTGATCCATCTTTGCTAGATGAAGCCGAGGCTACTCTTGCTGCATGAAACAATTAGATTGATGCTAGTTAGCTTAATTAGTAGAGACATCCTTATAACAGTTAATTAGAACTAAATCTAGTTATCTTACCGATGCTTTGGCGTCATCCTTTGCCGGCAGCAGATCCTTGTAATGCTGGATGAAAAGTTCGCAGTCGAACTCATCGAGGCCGTGAAGCATGCCGGCAGCGAGAGCATGGCCAGAACCGCGAGTGCGCACGATTCCATGCTTGGTGGTCCTCATGGATGAGATGACAGCGAGCGCATAGAAAAGAGCTTGCCGGCAAGGAATCCGGCACCATCTCCGAGTCCAGCGCGAGCTCCTGCAACCCCGGCGTGATGGAGTCTGGCACCATCTGCGATTCCGGCACCACCTCCATCTTTGAGTCCGGCGCGACGACCTCCTCCGGCTCCTGCGACTCTGGCATGACGACCTCCTGCGACTCACACGCGACGAGCTCCTGTGACTCTGGCGCGATCACCTCCGACTCCTCCGCGGCGAACTCCTCCAAGTGCGGCACGACATCCTCCACGGCGAACAACAGACGCGACGACGGACTCTACGGTGAGCAGCACCAGTGTCGCCGGACTCCACGGCGAGCAGCACCTGCGCCCTCGGACTCCATGGCAAGGAAGCGAAGGCAAGCCCTAAACCCTAAGCCACCGGACTCCACGGTGAGCGTTCGGCTCGAGAGGAACGAGTGGCTAGCGTTCTACGGAGAGGAAGGAAGGCGAGCGTGCTGCGGAGAGGAAGGAAGGCGGAGCGTGATTACTGCCTTGACGCGGCGCTATTATCGCGTGGCTGTTTCGGAGCCTGAGCACGGCGCTATTAACGTGGCGCAGGAGCCGGAGCGCGTGCATGCAGGGGCAGTGGCGTCCAAAACTTTGCATGAGTGGTAGAACGACTTCCTTTCCTCAACTCTGATTATGCGCTAGAACGACTTCTAAAACCTATATGGAAGGAGTATTTATCAATCTCACAGCTCTTGGGATGGATCAGACTTGCAGGTGGAATGGTAATGGCTTCAGGGAGGTCCAGGATTCACCTACGAGCTATATTTATACCCATATATATGTGTCTATCGAACTGGAACTAAAGATATGCTAGATATAGTTTAGGAATCCATATATATGAACTAAAAGCACACGGAGGCTTGCGGAGTGGACAGATAGATGGAGTCAGACACGCGGAGGCAGCTCAATCCTGAAAGCCTGGACATATATATTCTAGTCCTTGCTGGATTCATGCTGAAATAGAATTTGTCCTTAGCAACCACGTCGCCATCCCAAAAGCCTCTAGAGCCTGAGGAGCATAAATTGGAGTGCCCACATCCGGCTCTCTTAGTTTCCAGCTAATACTGATGACTTCGCTGCCTGCCAGGACCTTCTTCGTCACATGTGAATGGGTGGCACCAAGGAAAGAGAACTCACAATAAATCTTGTAGATGCACCGTACCATTTTTATGTTGTTCACAGGACTTGACAAACTTGGATAATGTGGTGCTTATTTAGCTTCATCCAGCTGTAATTATGCCCATTAGCGTAGCCAGTGTGTTATAGGTAACGTTATGTTAAGGGCAATGTAATGTTATAGGTGAATCATGAAACTACCATGGTATATTTTGTCGTGCCAACAGATCAGAGACACATACCTGATCAGGGGCTCAAAGGTATTGCTGTTCCTTACCAAAAATTCTAATATGTACTGGAGTGCCATGTCTCTTTTACTTTTGCTTTGGTAGGAAAATGGATATAGATTATTTTACTAGAATTAACCACATTTGATACTGGTAAGTCATAGTGCCACGGCCCTCCCAAACCATCTGTCACCAGCTCTGCAACGTCACCACAAATTGGTCTCTCATTTGGGGTCACTTATTTACCATGGCATTCCAGAGTAGCAAGAACAATGTTCCCTGTCTTATATCTGGTCACCCACTAATCTGATACTTCACAATCAATAAACATTTGAATTTTGTGGCTGCTGGGATTCGAGCCCAGTTCTCTACATGGTTCAATAAACATTACATGTGAGGACACGTATTTTGCAGCTGGAGAAGCTAAAACTGGAAGTGAGCCTCAAATATTCAGTCTATATATAATTTTTTTTAGAAAGGACGGCAAAAGTGCCGCGATTTCTATTAGACGAAGAAAGAAAAAAGGGAAGTGCCAGCCCAGTTTTTTTAATGGAAACTGGACCAGAAAAATCATACAACTGAGGAGAGTACCCCACTCATCCTGCACAACTTTGATACAACCGTCACCACTCACACCACTACTTGCAACTTGGTTGAATCGACCCAACTAACAACTACCCAACTTACAACATGGCCGAAGAAATGAAGCAACTAAGACACCTCAACTAGAATGGACAACATGGAGAACCGAGCACCATCACCCTTGGGGTAGCGCCATAACAGACGGCAAGAGGTCTACAGCGGAAACTGGATCGCCTAGCAAAGCCTTCAAGAAGGAAACGATGCTAAGAGCGTCGATATGCTAGCCCGTCGAGGGAAGGTTTTCACCTGTAAAATCAAGCATGGTAGGAGGAGATGTAGAAAAGACGCCTCCAAGGAGGGCACGATGTCCGCAAACGTCGTCGTCTAAGCTTTCGCCCCGATCTCGTGCCACCTCCACACTGCCGCCGTTGAAGACCCACAGAGAGGCAGCCTGACCCGAGGAAACCAGCCCGAGCAAGGGGGAAGGCGGGTGGCGGGGAGAAGAGAGCCGGCATCAGAAGAAGCCCCAGTTGCCTAGCCCACCACCATCCCAACGCCTGCCGAGTAGCCCCAGCATCAATCCCCGCCTCGCAGAGCCTCTAGCAGCCCCCGCTACGAACTTCTGCTGTTAGCACGCCGGATCCAGCAGAGGAGCACCTGCATCGACCAAGGAAGTCATGGCTGACTGCCACCGCCGCATCTGGTCCCAGCCCCACCAGACAAAGGCGCCGCTAACCAGACCGACGCCAGTGAAGGCTGGTGAACTCGATCCACCCCAGACCCACTTCGTCGGGCCACTGCCACCGAAGGCCACCATGCAAATCTATGCCCGAGGGATCTGGATCCGGCCACCGGAGGAACAAAACTGTCGCCCTCGATGTCACACCCCAAAATTTCTAATTTTGGGTTGTGCTTGGAAAACACTAAATAAAATAAATGATTTCAATATCTGAATAAATTTATTAGATAAGTTAAGTTGCTGCTAATTTAAATATAAAAAAAATTGTGGTTTTAAACTTTCTCATATTAATTTGATAATGTGGTGTTTGTGTGATGCTTGTCTTTGGTGTTGGTGAGTGCTATTATTTTTCAAAATACCATAGGACGACGTTTACTTCTCATGGGAAAACTTTTTGGTATTTTCTGGATTTAAAATTTCAATTTCCGTGAGCTTAATCTTTTTCCTTGATATCTTCATCAATCTTTTCATGAGCTCCAAATACTTTATTTGGGTTCCTCATGTTCCATAATGTCTCTCGAAAATTCCCTCGAATTTTCGGAGCTTTCGGAGTATTTTTCGCGGCTTAAATAATAATTCTGGACTTTTCTAGAATTATTTTATCCACGAAATTAATTAATTCCGAAAATAATAAAATATCTCAGATTTCCTCATGCCCAAAGGCCCATGTCTTTATTTACTAATGGGCTTTTATAATTAATTAGGCCTATTAGTAAAGGTGGATGGTGCAACGTCAATTAGCACCATATCGCTAGTTGACATGGAGGTGGAGAGTTTTCCTCCCTATATATACGTACCTATCCCTTGGGTAAAAGCACACCAAAACTACCGTAGAGGAGCCCCTAGTTTGGGAAATCTCTCGTGTAGTAAATTAGAATTTTCTCCCTTCTTATCGCGAGCCGCCGCTCGTAGCTCCCTCCACCCCTCGCCGAAGTTCTGCATCTACAGCTTGCGTTCCGGCGAACTTCCGACGAAGGTTCGGCGAGCTTTTTCGGCCACCTCGGACATCTCCGGCGAATTCCGCTTCCACTCCGAGGTTCGTCTCATCGTTCTCTACACCGGCACGCTTTTTATTTCGCGAATCCATAACCGTTTCATCGTTTCCCATCTCATCTTCTTTTTATCTCCGGTGAACTTCATCATGACTAGTCCTTTGTTCTCTGTTTCAGGCCATGTCCGGCCACGGCCGAGCCCTCCTCGTCTTGACCCTGGAGCCGCCGCCCTGTTCACCTGCGTCTCGTGTCCCATCCCCGCGCTATGCCGCTCGGGCTGCCCTGCAGCCGTACGTGTTGCATGGACGTGCGTCGCCAGCACCTCCACGGGCTGGCCCGTGCCCACCGCCTTGCCTGGTTCCACGCGTGGGCCTGCGCCGCGCCCTTGCTGGTCAGCCAGCCAAGCCGCCCTGGCCCGGATGAGCCCCTTCCCTCCTCCACACTTGAGCAGCAGCAACAGTCAACCATGGCTGCGTACGTGAACAAGATGGTAAGGTAGAAGATGACATATTTACAAGTTTGCCATTGATCGTATTATCTCCGCCGTTTTGTCGTTTTAAGTCCGATTTGAGTCGTTCCAGTCGCGTTAGATTCGTGTCGTCGAGCTCTACGCGATAGTACCAAAGTTTTTATGTCACGTGTTTTTCTATATATCGCTAAATATTATATTGATTAATATGTTCTACCAGCTTTATAATTAAAAGCAATTTAGACTATATACCCACGGTTTCATAAATAAATATTAATTTAATTCATGTTAACATGTGTGTTTATGATTATAATTTAGTTAGTATCGATGTTTATCATGTCACCCAATTATTAATTTATTGATTAAAATATAATTTAATTAATAATTAATTCGTGGTTTTATAATTAAAAGCAACCTAGGGTTATAATTTTGCTCTTGATGTGTTGCGACCATGTCAACATGAACTACATGTTAGGAATGATGTTTAACCTGTTATATGTTAATGAAATTAATCCTATTAATTTGACTAATGATTACGCAAGTTTGTCTCTAAATGGAAGCAACGTAGGATAATCTCGATCTTTTTATAATTACTTAAATATGTATTTGTTAATTTGTCTAGTTTAGACATGATTCATATAAAGTCGTAATACATGCAATTTTATTAATATTTATACAATGCCTTTTTAATTAAAAGTAATTTAGGTTTTATATCTGGTCTTTTATAAACAAATGTTAACTTGATCGATAGCAATTTGAATATTCTTTACTAGTTATAACTTGGTTAGTACCGAAATTAATGTCTCTTTATTAATAATAATTTGTTTCTATAATTCTAAAACTAGTCTAGATGCTCACTTGTTTACTTTCTTTTCATAAAAGAAATGTGTTTGTTTATATGTTTATGAATAATATATGGCTAGATTTAACTTGGTATATTAATAATATAGGTTTATCGCGTAGGTCCTTTGTAATTAAGCATGAAGGATGTATCTAATAGCAACTTGAATATGTTTTAAATTATGATTTGCTTAGCTCAAGCATGATATATATCATAAACTCGTCTTAGTGTTCACTGGGTACATTGTTTAGCAAGTTAAAGTTTAACTAGCATGATGTCAAATTTGTATGAATAAATGTGATTTGCTTCAACACGTATCGTGTACCAATTGAATAGATGTTCTCACCTGTTCTTTTATTTTGATAAGTTAAAGTTTGATTTGATTGAATGATATATGCATGTTAATATTTAACATATGATTAGTTTAATTCGACTCTTCTAAAATAAAAAGATATGATAATGACTAATTTGAATTGTAGTTCTCGTGAATTTATTTAACTAAAATATCCTTTAGTTGATTGTTTTCTTTTATAGTATAAAACTCCTAATAGCCGCTACATCACTTCTTATGTTCATTGTTAAATATTAATTCGATTAATGGGTACGTAACTAATTTTCAATCTAGAAACAACATGGAGGTACATTTCGATTTTGTATATGTAAATAAATGTTAAAATAATTAGCTACTAACATAAACATATTTTTAATTTGTAAATTGCTTAGTCTAGCACTTTGACGTGCGTTAGGATGCTCTCACAAAATTATTTCTTTTGCAAATATAAAAACATAACTTGCTTAATAAAATATTATGTGGGAATATTTATAAAATATATAAACTTTGGTTAGTTTCAACTCAGTGTTGAGTCCGAATATGATTTTTTTTTAATCTGAACTAATTATTTTTTTTTCATGATCTTGTTAGCTAAAATAAATCAAGCATGTAGTGGTTTCTTTTTATAATATAAATATTTCGATAGTCTTTTTCTTTTTAACGATAGTTCTGTTATCGACGTTTCTTGTGTTCTCGTGACCGTAGCCGGTAGCTCTCTTTTAGTACGTTGTTTTCTCTTGTGTGGTGTATTGTTCTTAGTTGTTCCTATTTGTTTGCTTGTATGCCTGTTAGTGTGCTGGGTTGTTATGATCTACGAGTAGAAGAAAAGGCTATCTGTGAGCACCGAAGATCCGAAGATGATAACCAGAAGCAAAGTAGGAGAAGGTTTGAGCAATCATAAAAGGCAAGTATAGCATGGGATTATCCTTGTTATCCTATTCACAATAAGCAAATAATATCATTATGCATATGTTTCCTTGTTAAGGATGACTTAGTGTTGATCTTATTCCTTGATACCTATTATATTGCATTGATTAGTATTGCTAGTGCTCAACTTGAACTATGATCATGTAATTTGACTAATGGAATATGCAATAAACATTAAAAGATGATTTTATTACTGTTTAAGGGTACTAGAGCATGGGGATTACTTTGGTGCTCTTGTTACTCTCCATAAGGACTCATCTATAAGCGAAAATCCGGGACTTACAGTACAACTGTGAGGGCTATAATGGCTCTGGCTTTAGTCAAGTATGAGGACCTTTTCTAGCTTGTTAGAGGTATTCCTTTATGGCGTAAGAATGGCTTGACGAATCGGATATAGTGCGGCCTCTGTCCTCATGTGTATAGGCTGCGTGTTATTGTGCCATCAGGAAGGGGGGCTCTACATCTGTTTGCCGAGTGAAATCTAATGGCCCTAACTTGTTAGACGAACCTTTGAAAGACTTCATAGTGAACCCTGCCGACCTTCCTTGGTAGTGGGTCAAGAGGCTGATCACCTCGGGCGAAAGGGTAAATCACGACTCACAGTGAAAGTGTACAACCTCTGCAGAGTGTAAAACTGTTATAACAGCCGTGCTCACGGTCACGAGTGGCCTTGGACCCTTATGGAATAGTGGATCACTAATAATGAATATGTTTTTGCTATTCGTTAATCATTTCACATGGATCATATGTTTATTGATTATATTGAGACACTTTGATATCATTGATATACTGAATTAATGCTAATTAAAAGCTACATGCTGATAAACCTATGATATGCCTTTGAGCCTCATGAACCCCATGTTATATTTGTTGAGTTCGACATGGACTCACTCTTGCTATTTCCATCACACTTCAGTGTGTAGTGAGGTGTTGCTTAGAAAAAGGATGAAAGTGTAGTGGAATTTCCAGAAGTCTTTTCAGAAGTGCTTGGCATATGGAACCCCCAGTCAGCCGTCCCTGTGATGTTGGAGCCTGAAGAAAAGATTAGTGACCGTTCCGCGACACTCTGATAGTTGTAAGTGTTAATATAGTATATTTTCCGCTTTATATAAACATTGTTTTGATACTTTTTCATTCTGACATATGTGTGGACTTCCTGGGCACACATATGATTAGCCTGGTTTTGTTCTTTAGAAAACCGGGTGTGACAGAGTGGTATCAGAGCGGTGTTGACTGTAGGACATATGCCAAATAGCTCTAGACGTATTCTAAAACTTATTTTACTATGAAACTATTTTGTGATCCATTGACTCATTGATTTTGACTATTTCCTATTTCTTGTCCTGTTGTATCCCTTCCTTGATAGCTTCCTTTGAGCTATTATTTCTTACTCTCTTGGTTTTTGATTTGTGTTGTTTTTACCAAAAGGTTTCTGATCTTATCTTGTTCAAAAGTTCGATGACCTTTCATCATCTCCAATGTGCCATTAGGATGACCACCATTGTTGAAGAAGCACGTGTAGTATCGACGATGTGATGTGTGCTTGTTTTGCTTGATGTGTTGCTTGTGTGTTGTCCTTGTTCTCGTGTTTTGAAAGTGTCTAGGAAGGTATAAGTCTTGAGGAGTAGCTCGATCCATGTTAAGAGGGGTAGTGTCATCTTCTATCCTACTTATCTTCCAATCGATCATAATTCTTGTTGTTTTTTTCCTATACCGGCTATGTCTACCCTTGGTTGTCATGATATCTTCTTTATCTCATCTTAAGGGAGGATCAACACATGAATGACTCATCAATAGTAGTAAACCTTGGAGAAAGTGTTGCCTTTAACGACATTGCCAGGTGGAACAAGATCTTTGTTAAGTGGGATAGGATCTGCTATCAACAACAGCAAGTCCTGAATATCTCAAGCGACGAGGTACGAAGAACTGAAGATCAAACTTTATCTTTCTTGTCATCTTTTGGCTATCGTATTATCATCTTTTACTAGTCCTTGCCTCTTAACGAGTCTCACCTTCTTGCCATCAATCTTTACTTTTCTTATCAACATTTGACAAATTTTGACCCTTGTCCTTACATCTTATAAATCCTGATTCAAGGACCTACAAAGACTTGAAGATCAATTTATCCTTCTCACTGGTCTCCCTGAATGGTAAAACGGAAGACTAGTCTTTATCTTTCTTCAACCAATGCTAGTCTGTCACTTTTTCGTGATATCTCATAAATCTTGAATCCAGGAGTTTTGAGTACCTTAAGATGTATCTTTATCTCTTACGTTATCTCTTGCTAATCTCCACCCTTGTTTTTACACCTTATAAAGTGAAGACTCGATGATCAACCTTGATCTATGTTTTCAATCTTCTTTGATCTTCCTTTTCGCCTATATTGACATTCAATCCTTTGACATTCGGTCATTAGTTCGAATCAATCTTAACGATCAATCCAATGTTCTTTTGTCAACCATTGATAATCCTTGACGCTTATATCCGAACTTGTCAAAAAGTCTCGAAACAACCTTATTGGTCTGTTTTATCTTTCTCCCTAGTCTCTTTGAATCTCGAGACGAGATTCCTGTTAAGTGGGGTAGAATTGTCACACCCCAAAATTTCTAATTTTGGGTTGTGCTTGGAAAACACTAAATAAAATAAATGATTTCAATATCTGAATAAATTTATTAGATAAGTTAAGTTGCTGCTAATTTAAATATAAAAAAAATTGTGGTTTTAAACTTTCTCATATTAATTTGATAATGTGGTGTTTGTGTGATGCTTGTCTTTGGTGTTGGTGAGTGCTATTATTTTTCAAAATACCATAGGACGACGTTTACTTCTCATGGGAAAACTTTTTGGTATTTTCTGGATTTAAAATTTCAATTTCCGTGAGCTTAATCTTTTTCCTTGATATCTTCATCAATCTTTTCATGAGCTCCAAATACTTTATTTGGGTTCCTCATGTTCCATAATGTCTCTCGAAAATTCCCTCGAATTTTCGGAGCTTTCGGAGTATTTTTCGCGGCTTAAATAATAATTCTGGACTTTTCTAGAATTATTTTATCCACGAAATTAATTAATTCTGAAAATAATAAAATATCTCAGATTTCCTCATGCCCAAAGGCCCATGTCTTTATTTACTAATGGGCTTTTATAATTAATTAGGCCTATTAGTAAAGGTGGATGGTGCAACGTCAATTAGCACCATATCGCTAGTTGACATGGAGGTGGAGAGTTTTCCTCCCTATATATACGTACCTATCCCTTGGGTAAAAGCACACCAAAACTACCGTAGAGGAGCCCCTAGTTTGGGAAATCTCTCGTGTAGTAAATTAGAATTTTCTCCCTTCTTATCGCGAGCCGCCGCTCGTAGCTCCCTCCACCCCTCGCCGAAGTTCTGCATCTACAGCTTGCGTTCCGGCGAACTTCCGACGAAGGTTCGGCGAGCTTTTTCGGCCACCTCGGACATCTCCGGCGAATTCCGCTTCCACTCCGAGGTTCGTCTCATCGTTCTCTACACCGGCACGCTTTTTATTTCGCGAATCCATAACCGTTTCATCGTTTCCCATCTCATCTTCTTTTTATCTCCGGTGAACTTCATCATGACTAGTCCTTTGTTCTCTGTTTCAGGCCATGTCCGGCCACGGCCGAGCCCTCCTCGTCTTGACCCTGGAGCCGCCGCCCTGTTCACCTGCGTCTCGTGTCCCATCCCCGCGCTGTGCCGCTCGGGCTGCCCTGCAGCCGTACGTGTTGCATGGACGTGCGTCGCCAGCACCTCCACGGGCTGGCCCGTGCCCACCGCCTTGCCTGGTTCCACGCGTGGGCCTGCGCCGCGCCCTTGCTGGTCAGCCAGCCAAGCCGCCCTGGCCCGGATGAGCCCCTTCCCTCCTCCACACTTGAGCAGCAGCAACAGTCAACCATGGCTGCGTACGTGAACAAGATGGTAAGGTAGAAGATGACATATTTACAAGTTTGCCATTGATCGTATTATCTCCGCCGTTTTGTCGTTTTAAGTCCGATTTGAGTCGTTCCAGTCGCGTTAGATTCGTGTCGTCGAGCTCTACGCGATAGTACCAAAGTTTTTATGTCACGTGTTTTTCTATATATCGCTAAATATTATATTGATTAATATGTTCTACCAGCTTTATAATTAAAAGCAATTTAGACTATATACCCACGGTTTCATAAATAAATATTAATTTAATTCATGTTAACATGTGTGTTTATGATTATAATTTAGTTAGTATCGATGTTTATCATGTCACCCAATTATTAATTTATTGATTAAAATATAATTTAATTAATAATTAATTCGTGGTTTTATAATTAAAAGCAACCTAGGGTTATAATTTTGCTCTTGATGTGTTGCGACCATGTCAACATGAACTACATGTTAGGAATGATGTTTAACCTGTTATATGTTAATGAAATTAATCCTATTAATTTGACTAATGATTACGCAAGTTTGTCTCTAAATGGAAGCAACGTAGGATAATCTCGATCTTTTTATAATTACTTAAATATGTATTTGTTAATTTGTCTAGTTTAGACATGATTCATATAAAGTCGTAATACATGCAATTTTATTAATATTTATACAATGCCTTTTTAATTAAAAGTAATTTAGGTTTTATATCTGGTCTTTTATAAACAAATGTTAACTTGATCGATAGCAATTTGAATATTCTTTACTAGTTATAACTTGGTTAGTACCGAAATTAATGTCTCTTTATTAATAATAATTTGTTTCTATAATTCTAAAACTAGTCTAGATGCTCACTTGTTTACTTTCTTTTCATAAAAGAAATGTGTTTGTTTATATGTTTATGAATAATATATGGCTAGATTTAACTTGGTATATTAATAATATAGGTTTATCGCGTAGGTCCTTTGTAATTAAGCATGAAGGATGTATCTAATAGCAACTTGAATATGTTTTAAATTATGATTTGCTTAGCTCAAGCATGATATATATCATAAACTCGTCTTAGTGTTCACTGGGTACATTGTTTAGCAAGTTAAAGTTCAACTAGCATGATGTCAAATTTGTATGAATAAATGTGATTTGCTTCAACACGTATCGTGTACCAATTGAATAGATGTTCTCACCTGTTCTTTTATTTTGATAAGTTAAAGTTTGATTTGATTGAATGATATATGCATGTTAATATTTAACATATGATTAGTTTAATTCGACTCTTCTAAAATAAAAAGATATGATAATGACTAATTTGAATTGTAGTTCTCGTGAATTTATTTAACTAAAATATCCTTTAGTTGATTGTTTTCTTTTATAGTATAAAACTCCTAATAGCCGCTACATCACTTCTTATGTTCATTGTTAAATATTAATTCGATTAATGGGTACGTAACTAATTTTCAATCTAGAAACAACATGGAGGTACATTTCGATTTTGTATATGTAAATAAATGTTAAAATAATTAGCTACTAACATAAACATATTTTTAATTTGTAAATTGCTTAGTCTAGCACTTTGACGTGCGTTAGGATGCTCTCACAAAATTATTTCTTTTGCAAATATAAAAACATAACTTGCTTAATAAAATATTATGTGGGAATATTTATAAAATATATAAACTTTGGTTAGTTTCAACTCAGTGTTGAGTCCGAATATGATTTTTTTTTAATCTGAACTAATTATTTTTTTTCATGATCTTGTTAGCTAAAATAAATCAAGCATGTAGTGGTTTCTTTTTATAATATAAATATTTCGATAGTCTTTTTCTTTTTAACGATAGTTCTGTTATCGACGTTTCTTGTGTTCTCGTGACCGTAGCCGGTAGCTCTCTTTTAGTACGTTGTTTTCTCTTGTGTGGTGTATTGTTCTTAGTTGTTCCTATTTGTTTGCTTGTATGCCTGTTAGTGTGCTGGGTTGTTATGATCTACGAGTAGAAGAAAAGGCTATCTGTGAGCACCGAAGATCCGAAGATGATAACCAGAAGCAAAGTAGGAGAAGGTTTGAGCAATCATAAAAGGCAAGTATAGCATGGGATTATCCTTGTTATCCTATTCACAATAAGCAAATAATATCATTATGCATATGTTTCCTTGTTAAGGATGACTTAGTGTTGATCTTATTCCTTGATACCTATTATATTGCATTGATTAGTATTGCTAGTGCTCAACTTGAACTATGATCATGTAATTTGACTAATGGAATATGCAATAAACATTAAAAGATGATTTTATTACTGTTTAAGGGTACTAGAGCATGGGGATTACTTTGGTGCTCTTGTTACTCTCCATAAGGACTCATCTATAAGCGAAAATCCGGGACTTACAGTACAACTGTGAGGGCTATAATGGCTCTGGCTTTAGTCAAGTATGAGGACCTTTTCTAGCTTGTTAGAGGTATTCCTTTATGGCGTAAGAATGGCTTGACGAATCGGATATAGTGCGGCCTCTGTCCTCATGTGTATAGGCTGCGTGTTATTGTGCCATCAGGAAGGGGGGCTCTACATCTGTTTGCCGAGTGAAATCTAATGGCCCTAACTTGTTAGACGAACCTTTGAAAGACTTCATAGTGAACCCTGCCGACCTTCCTTGGTAGTGGGTCAAGAGGCTGATCACCTCGGGCGAAAGGGTAAATCACGACTCACAGTGAAAGTGTACAACCTCTGCAGAGTGTAAAACTGTTATAACAGCCGTGCTCACGGTCACGAGTGGCCTTGGACCCTTATGGAATAGTGGATCACTAATAATGAATATGTTTTTGCTATTCGTTAATCATTTCACATGGATCATATGTTTATTGATTATATTGAGACACTTTGATATCATTGATATACTGAATTAATGCTAATTAAAAGCTACATGCTGATAAACCTATGATATGCCTTTGAGCCTCATGAACCCCATGTTATATTTGTTGAGTTCGACATGGACTCACTCTTGCTATTTCCATCACACTTCAGTGTGTAGTGAGGTGTTGCTTAGAAAAAGGATGAAAGTGTAGTGGAATTTCCAGAAGTCTTTTCAGAAGTGCTTGGCATATGGAACCCCCAGTCAGCCGTCCCTGTGATGTTGGAGCCTGAAGAAAAGATTAGTGACCGTTCCGCGACACTCTGATAGTTGTAAGTGTTAATATAGTATGTTTTCCGCTTTATATAAACATTGTTTTGATACTTTTTCATTCTGACATATGTGTGGACTTCCTGAGCACACATATGATTAGCCTGGTTTTGTTCTTTAGAAAACCGGGTGTGACACTCGAGCCTCACTAAAGTCGCGCCCGAAGACTAAAGGCAAGCAACGCCCTGCGTGGCCACATCCATCGAGGCCCTGCACGTGTGCTTAGATGATGGATCCAGGCAGAGGGAGTCCGAATCCTCCCTCCTCGACGGCGCATGCGCCACCAGCTGGCACTCCCGTGCAGATCGATGCTGGAAACACTCGCGGAGCTCCATGGGAGAGAGGGAGGGAGGAAGAAGAACCCTGCCGCCGCCGTCCTTAACGTCCGCCGGACCACTGGCGATGAGCTCCGGCGGTGGCAAGGCCAAGGAGGTGCGAGGGAGGAGCCCCGGCGGTGGTGGGAGAAGGTGCCGCCCAAGTCGCCTCGGAAGGGAGAGCGACACAGGGGCCGAGTGCGTGGGTTTCCTGAGCTGATTCCTCTGTTATTGTGAGGAGATCAGTCTATATATAAATGCAATGAAAACTGCACAGGCCTTGCATCAATATTACCATATCAATGGGAATGTGGAGAATAGCTCTTGGCTTTGATCTACCCTAGAAATCAATTCATTGTGGTTGTTGTGCCAGCCCCTGGTCTGTGCTAGTGCTAGAAATGACCAGATCACAGGCAATGTACGCAGCAAAAAATAGTAAGTTTCTTAGTGCCACTGCCACCCGTTCACATGTGAACCCGTCAATTGACATGTCAGGCTCGAGATCCAAACATGGCAGTGAAGGTGAGAGATGCATTGGCTCTCTTAAACGAGCAAGGAGAAACCTTAAAGCGTGAGAACGAAGTAGGTGGTAAAGAAACCAAACACTATGGCCTTTGCTCAGCCAGGCAAAGCAATTAAGGATCGGCAAGGAATCCAAACTCGGCAAGAGTTGTGGGCCATTGTTGCTTGTCTTCTCAAAATTTTGAACTGTGGTGGTGCCTGACTATTTCCAGCCATCTCTACAAATAGTCTCCACAATTTAATACAGTGACCACTGCTAATCTCAACTGTTATCTTCTTTATCGATCTCCCAAATCTCCTATAGCCACATTGATATGTATTGGTACTGTACAATGGTCTGCCAGGGTCATGTATTGGTGTCTCATGCATGCATGTTAATGAGTGCCACTGAGAAAAAAAGAGCTTGCTAGATATTCCATTGCATTTTTCGTTTCGATGTGAAATGGACGTTCCGTCTTGCAGCATAGCCAAAACCCCTCGTGCAAGTAGCTAGTAGAGGTGCACTCTGGAGAACTATCATGGCATTATTCAGCGAGAACAGCTTACAAAGCACAGTTCATTGGGACCTTCCTCGATGAGAACTTTTTTTTTTGCGAGGATTCCTCGATGAGAACTTGGCAAAGGTATAGAAAACTAATGTAGTGCATAAATGCCAGTTCTTAATCTGGCTGCTACTCCGATGAAAGTTGCCGACAGCTGACCCAATCATCAAACCAGGGACCAAGCGAAAGCCAGTTTGCAATGGTGGCTTTACCGGCAAGCACACGGTGGCAAACTGTACTTAGACCATAGGGTGGCGCTCGAGACTTGGAGCAATGAACGAGGGCTGGCAATTTGTGGAAAGAATGGTGCAAACAAGTCTTTGATAATAAAGCACACTGGGCCTGTCGAAGATCTACTAGAGGTGATCAAAATTTACCTGCAGATGCTCAAGCCACCCTGGAGGAATTATAGTATCAGTTCAATACAACAGATACAAAACATTCCCCTTGTTTTCCTCTTCCTTTGCATTATTCCTCCTTTTTGGTCTATTTTACCTTGTAACCATTCAAACTTGGGTTCCTCCTAAATGAGAAGGCAGAGAACATACCAGATTATGCTAAAAAAACTCTTGCCCTCTATTTTTTTTTTCCACCGAAGAAGCTGCGTCTCTACTAGAGGTGATCAAAATTTGCCTGCAGATGCGCAAGCCGCCTTTGGAGGAATTATAGTATCACACTACCGGACAGAGGAGCTTTGCCGAGAGTCAAATATCGGGCGCTTGGCAAAGGATCCTTTGCCGAGAAGCCAAGATTTGAAATTTGGTGTATTTTCCATCCCTCTTGCTATATTTTGTGTATTTTTTTCATTTTCTTGATTTTTTCCACAAGGCGCACATTTGAACTGCAGGTGCATGAAATAATGAATCTCAGCGATTCAATAAATGATATTCATTCTTCCGAGGGTATTTCGACGCCATATCCAGGGACAGACGCGAAAACTCCACCATCTCGTGAACGCGACATGGCGACCAAGTTGCGTGAGATTTGATTTAAAAATATATAAAATACGAACGGAGTCAAAAAATCATGAAATGTACGGAAGGCCTTGACATCGCATATAGAGGCTATAAAATTTTTTTGGAAATGTTTAAAGCAAGTTGTGCCGCAAGATGGTTGAAACCCTGAGATCTCCGCATGTGATATCTCATTATCACATGTGGAGATCTTAGGGTTTCCACCATGTTGTGCCACAACTTGCTCCAAACATTTCCAATTTTTTTCCATAGACTCTACGTATCCTATCAAGGCCTCCCGTCTATTTTCATGATTTTTCGACTCCTACGACTGTCCCCGTTTAACATGTTGACGCGCACATACTTTCACTCATATAAACCCAGTAGTCCGCCGAGTGTCACGAAGGACCTCGGTAAATCAACTTCACAACCAAGATCGCATGATTAAGCAAATACAAACCACATACATGAAGTTGCAGCGGAAATAGTATTACAAAGAGTTCCCAAATAGTAATACAAGTTTGGGTTGTATGAAGCAAGCACAATGCAAAGGATGGATTGCAAGCAAAGGTAGTCACAAGGTTTAGAGTCAACAAGGGGTGGTCCAAGGTAAAGATAGGGCTCAAGAATTTCAAGATCATGTGTAACCTAGCCACAAAGGAGATAAATAGCTTGGCTCCTGATTTTGCCAACTTTTCACACGGATAGTTTAGGGAAAGCTACACATGTTTCTCGATACCTCGCAATCCTAAAAAGATTGCACATTCTCCATACTTCGGCTTACACTATATTGCAATACTTGGTACGTACCTCCTAGCTATGTATATATATATACACACACACACACACAAACAATGTGCATTGGTCAGCATTGTACCACCACTACATCAAATTATATGTGCCAGGGATACAAATAACAATGTCATCATACATAATACATTTTTGCAGCTAGCAGATGGACACACATTTAATGCATTTACACTTTGTGTTGTATTCTTAACAACGGTTTTGAATATGAAATTATTTTGCACGAGAATAATGCACAAAGGAAATCACTCCGTTGGGTTGTGGACAAACAAACACTCAATCAACTTAGGAACCATTTCTTAATCATAAATGGAAGTATTCATCACTTGTCTGGTATGAGAAGCTTCATTTTTTTTATTCCTTGCGTGAATAGTGTTCGCCATGAGACGAAAATAGTTTCAGCAATTCATTGGTTTAGTTTACTCTTGTAAAGATTGTGCAAGAACAATGTTTGGATAAGTTAAATCCGAATAAGAAATAGGCCGACTGACCGAGCCATGATGGCAGACATGCAACCGTCTGATTTTAGATTATTTTAAAATTAGCTTTTTAGAATAGCACACAAGCCTGATGCATCTAACAGATTAACAAATTTGTCCATCAGCACACCTCAACATAGATACAGGTAGCACACATTCTGACAAAGGTGCTCGTCCGTGTCTAGTTCATTTTTTTCTTTGCGTTGATGTGCACACATGCATGATTCTGAGTAGCAGTGGCTGTGCATTGTTGTAGGAGTTGTGCAGCACTCGATGTATGCCTCTGTTCATGCCCACGGTGACCGCATGGTTTTGTCACGCAGTGTGGGCAGATTAGCTGCCTAGTTAGTCTTGTATTTCCTACAAATATAAGAAGTTAATACAACCAGAAAAGCTGCCATTTTTAGCAGCACCAAAAACCTCTGAGTTCTTGAATTTCTTGAGTGTGCAATCCAAAGTTGGCTTGCTGTGACAAATTGTCGGCATTCCCCCAACAATCAGATGGGCATGCACAAAATGAACTGGAGGAAACCAAGTGACAAGCTGATAGAGCAGTTCAACTAGGAGCTACCACAGGGGACAAACCCGGGCTGCTGTGATGAATAGGCAGCAGCTGTGATTTAACAAGACTAGAAATCAACCGTCGTCTAACAGATTGTCTCCACACAATCCACGCGGTGGGTTTCCTAAGCACCATAATTCCTAGACTACAAGCGATTATGGTGATCCTTGGTAGTGGACACCCAAGTCGCAAGAACCTTGCCCAGCGCCTTGGCAGTGGACGTTCCAAGGCCAACAACAGCTAAGAGGATCTTGAGATTGATGATTTCTTGATACATCCCGGTCCTAATACAAACTAGCCATTGATGAATATTTGATCACTATCCTGGTATAGGAGTCAGCTACAACTGAGACTTTTGACACACAGAATGGGATGAAAACTCACTGATATTATGTTTATCAATGTACATGTCTTTGTATGTGTTGGGTAGGGAAAGTGGAGCGTAGAGGGGTGAGATGGAACTGACAATGTCATGCTTATATAAACTGGAGAAACAAGCTGTTCAACCCATAATAATACAACATATAAGAAAAAGGATGGGGTCATTAGGTTGGGCACTAGCCAAAGTTAAGGCTTCAGATGACCTGAAACTTCATCAATATGCATGACTGAGGTCACCTTGGTGAACTAATGCAGTTACTATATATAATGATGAGTTACTATATATAATGATGAGTGCCTGTCAAAAAAAATAATTTCTAGGTGTGGAAGTCGCACCATAGAAAATTAGGAACTGCCCTTAGAACGAAGTTGATTTGTAGGAGCAGGCCACACGGTCGACCACCCCCTAGAAATCAATTCCAAAACGCCACAATATAAAGTAATGCAATCTATTCATGTGCTATTTTGTGCTGTTACAGATGCATTGCAGTACCCAACGACAGAATTAAAGGAGATCGCTCCACTGAACTAAGGAAAAAAAACTACAAGATGACTCTCTCAGTCAACTTGATCAATCATTTCTCGGTCCATATAATCAAGGTGTCAGACAGGGAAAAGCCACAAACTAAAAAACAATCTGTAGGGAACAACTGAAAATCTAATAACCTGCTGGATTAGATCATTGGAGCTAACTGGATTAGATCTAGTAACTAATTAATCAAGATATTGCAGTAGGTAAGCTTTCAACATATCTCCAATGGCTACCAATACCATAGGTCGGAACCATATGAGTGGCATGACCAAAAGTCAAGAACTCAAAACTCATATGTTTCTGTCAGTCCATTTTTTTTAAAAAAAAGGTGAAGATGATGACGGGATTTGGCTCCGCCTCCTCCTCTCACGTCTTGACAGGTGTCCCGGTGCCGCTAACTGCACTGGTGCACGTGTGGTGCTAAAGAGATTTGGAGTCTGAAGTTCCTAGCCAGGAGTTAGAGCTAAAGAACTTTTTTGTGGTTTTCCGGTTGTGAAACATGCATGGGATGTGAGTGAAGGACAGTCATGCCATAGAGCCAGCGGCTGCCAAGCTGAAAAGGTTTTACCATGAATTAGGACTATGGTTCAACAAGGAAAATTTTCTCAAGAATCTAGAGTACGTTTATATCAATCGGGCTGTTCGGCTGATGGTTTTTGCGGCTGATAAGCCGGCTGATGCTATTTTGTTGTGAGAGAAAAACATTATACTATGACTGATAAGCCGGGCTGATAAGTTCAAGCGAATAGGGCGAATGAATATTTTCATGTACAGCTAGACATTTTGTACTCATTGGTCAATTAGTTAGTTATTATGAGAGAATTCAAGAACGTTCTTGTATTACTTGTATAGATAGATATGAACGTTCTTATGTTTTGAATTGGTGTAAAAGCTAAAAGATAATGTGAGAAATTGTGCTGACGTGAAGTCAGCCCAAATCATCAATGGCAGTGCACCGCATCAAGCACAAACAATTAAAAAATGATAAGGCAAACAGTACAATAAAAATGTTGGGGCTGGGTGGCCGAATGAATAATCTGCATGCAGTGTAGCTCATATAACAGTTCCTGCCGTTCAGCGGCTACCTGTGCCACAAGATACCATCCTGAGAAGCATAAAACAGAGTGCCGGCATCTTCCTATACACTTAGTTCCCATTCTAGGCATTTCAAAATGGCGACTAATAAACAGTTCCTGATGTGTCATTCTCCATCTCACAGCTGCCACTGATGGTCTAGTGCATTCACTTTCACAAACTTCATGGCATGCATGTGGTCGCTGTCCCTGGCTGTGTGGCGTGAAGATGAGAATGTTCTGAAAGTCGTTGCTGCTTGGGTTTGATCAGTTCACTTATCTGATGACAGATGGGATCTTCCTGCTACTCCATAGTTGATCCCGATTCCATTTAAGCGGGCGTTCATTCGATTCAGAACCGACGAACGATCAGACAACAGCTCCCCTCCCCACCCGCTTTTCCATGGCTGACGTCACTGCTGACACAAACTAAAAAAACCAAGCCATTTATTTTAAAATGCTACAACTTCTGAATGGTATATCTATTTTTAATTCTGTCTACACCATTGTGTTCTACGCGATGAGGCAAATAAAACTAGACCGCACTTGCATATGTTTTGAAGGAAAAAATTTTAATAATAACTTGTGTGTATTAACTTATAACATATGACATATACAAAAAAAAATTGTTGTTCGGCTAGCTGATTTTCACTTGATCACTTTGAGCATTTGCTTATTTACAAAAAGTTATTAAACACAAAAGAATGAATTAACTTATAACTGTGACAACTTGCTAACACAAAATCTACTAACACGCAAAGAAACAAATTAACCTATAACTTATACCAAAACTTAGAAACACAAAAAGTTATGAGACACAACTTATATACAGAAGTTATCAAACACAACTTCTATACAAAAGTTATCAAACAAAATTTGTGTACATAAGTTATTCGATACAACTTGTGTACATAAGTTATTCAATACAACTGGTGTGCATAAGTTGTAAGTTATAAGTTAACATAAATAATTTGCTACTAGAAAAAT
Organism: Saccharum hybrid cultivar R570; assembly: GCA_038087645.1. Taxonomy (NCBI): domain Eukaryota; kingdom Viridiplantae; phylum Streptophyta; class Magnoliopsida; order Poales; family Poaceae; genus Saccharum; species Saccharum hybrid cultivar. Next base: position 932,756 of record JAQSUU010000664.1, on the reverse strand, counting down.
ATTCCTCAAAACATATATAAGTGGGGTCTAGTTTTGTTCACATCATCGGTAGAACACACCGGTGCAGACAGAATTAAAAATGGATACTCAGTTCAGAAATTATAGCATTTTGAAATAAATTTTTTATATTTTGTAAGGTGACATCTGCAGCAGCAGGGAAAGGAAAATCACTACGCGTCTGCTGAAGCGCTCGAAAGGAGAGAGATGCACGCGCCCGTCCACCAGAAAAGTGAATGAGATTATCTATAAAAGGAAGCAGGCGGGAATGATTGTTTCCTAAAAAAGAAAATCTGAGCTGTCGGATAATCATTCGCTCGATTCATTCTCAATGAGCGTTCGCCAATTAGTTTGACCCGTAGTTGATGTACAATGACATTGTCCACCAGTCGTATGCCCCTTTTCCATCTTGGATCTGGACTATACATTTTTGTAACATCCCAAAATTTTTCATTATTTTAAAATAGCTAAATATGATTTACTTATGTATTTCTGAGTGTGCATTCAAATATAGGAGATAATAAATTTTTGTGAAATTAAAATTTATCATAAGGTTAGTTACATGATGATGCACTCATGCTGATGCATTTTATTTTTTGTGATGACTGCTTTTTATTCCAATGCTAAAAGGTTTAAAAATCATTTGAAATTAGATTTGAAAAATCAATTTAGGAAATAAAAAGGAATTCCTATTCATCCCTCACTTTCGGCCCGATGGCCGATTTTCTTTGGCCCGCCCGCATTTTTCCCCTCTTCCTCCTTTCTTCCTTGTTGGGCCGGCCCGTCAGCGCTGGCTAACCACGCTGCCGCTCTCTCCCGTTTCTTCCACCGCGGCTGACCGCCCGGGCCCGCTTGTCGGCACCTCCTCCAACCTCCCGCTGGACTTGGACGCGCGCAGCCGGGGTGAAACCGCCGCTGCCCCACGTTCGCTCCTCCCATCGTAGGAGCGTCTCCCTGCGCCTGGCCCTTTTAAATGGAAGCCGCACCTGACGCCGCTCCCTCTGCTGCCCTCTTTGCTCTAATCCCGCTCGCGAGCGTCGCAACCGAAGTCCCGTAGCAAACGTCGCTGGAGTGCCGTCCATCTCCTCCGCATCGCCATCGACACCGAGCCGCCCTCGTCTTCGTTTTGCCGCTCGGTGAGCTTCACCCCGCTCCTCTCTTTCTCCCCATCCATCTCCTGTGTCGGGTGGTGTCCTATAGGGCCGTTTTACGCGAGCTCCGGCAAGCTCCTCCGCGGCCGGCCATGGCGGGTGCCCCTCGGGTCTTTCTCCGGCTGCGCTAAAGACCTAAGCGTGATCGCCTCGTTCCCCTCTAACTTCCCATGCCTTTATCTTCTTCATCTGTGGCCTCTAGGGCCTTAGCCAAGTGCACCGGCGAGCTTCTCTCCGCGCCATCCATGGCAAGCCCATGCGAGGCCTTCCCCGCCTGTGTAGATGCGCTCTATCGAGGTCGCCTCTCTCTCCTCTTTCTTCCTATGCCCGCGGAGTTGAAAATAGTGCACTATAGCGCTCGATTGAGCAGCACCGGCGAGCTCTTGTCGCCATCCATGGCAAGCACCTCTCCCTTCCTACCTCCTTTCATTTAATCGCGACCGTCCAAATCTAATCCAAAGGCCACGAACAATCCATACCCCTTCGCGGGTTCTTTTTCTAAAAGAGCCACTCGGTTTCTGGCATATCTAACCCGTCGTCCTTGGTGTATTCCCGGAATACGCATTCCCATTTTGAAGACGTAGCTTCTTCGGTTTAAATGAAAAATACGTTTTCAGATTAATTACAGATTTGCCACTGCAGTAAAACGCTTATAAAATCGTCGTTTTAGCTCCGATTTAACCTGTTCAACTTGCGTTTGTTTCGTAATTTCATGATCTACGCAATAGTGCTACTGTTAGACCTGTTAGGAGCTTTTGAATTTCTTGATTAAGTCTAGTTTAATAGCTAGCTTTTGGAACCATAAATAGCTCGTAACTTGTGCGTTGTAGCTCCGTTTTGCGTGCAATTCGTGTCGTTGTGATTGTAGCAAGACGTAGATGATTTTGGTAAACATTTTATATAGTTTAAATTATTGTTGGTGTACTGTTATAATCATAGTCATGTTTTGCTTGTATGTCTGCTCTGGAATGCGTGTTGTACTTCGTGTCGTTCGAGTTCAGACGGTGAGGAGTACTTTGGGAATCCGGACACGTACGAGGAGCAGCAGGACCAGCAGCAGTTCGTGAACCAAGACAAGTATAGCATGGGCCTACCTTGATGTCCTATTTAATATATAATATATTCATTATGCATGTGTCTAATATTGCTCAACTATAAGTACATCCTAGTCTTTGATGACTTTTACCTTGATTCCTATGAGTTTTATTGCACTTGGGTAGAATGCTAGTGCTCTAACTAAACATGATCTACACTATGATTAATGGAACCAACGGATAAATATGATGGTAATAGTGGAATTATAGGGTGAGGGTGCAAATAATGTTGATCATGTTGCCCTAAACCCTCCGTAAGGACTTATCTGTAGGACAAAAGCTGGGACATACAGTGCAACCGTGAGAGTTATATGGCTCTGACTTTAGCTCAGTAATAGGATCTTTTCTAGCTTGTTAGAGGTTACCCGAAAGGGCGCAAGAGGGGCTTGCCATGTTAGGTATAGAACTGCCTTTGTTCTGATGTGTATAGCCTGTGGGAATTGTGCCATCGAAAGGGGTTCTCTATATCTGCCTGCCGAGGAAACCTCGCGGCCCTAACTTGTTAGAAGAGGCCTATGGAAGGCTTCATAGTGTACCCTGCCTGCTCACCTTGGGAGTGTTAGGGGGTCGACGGGCCCCGGGCATATGGGCAACATGACTCACGGGTAAAGATGCACAACCTCTGCAGAGTGTTAAAACTGTTATAGCAGTCATGCTCACGGTCACGAGCGGCCCGGAAAACTCACAGAATAAATGGTTACTTGACATGTGGATGACTTATGACGATGATGATGAGATTATATTGATGATCAATTACTCTCCTTAATTCTAGTAGGTGATCATGTGGGTTAAACGGGAGCTTAAGCATAACTTAATAATAATTAATAATAAATTGTTGACCTATTAAAAGTGCTAACTGCAGTCAACCGTGTCTATCCTTTTTGAGCCTCATGAATCCTCATACTATACTTGCGGAGTACGAGTATACTCACACTTGTTATTATTTCGTTTTTGGATAAAAATCCCGGATGGGTAACAGATGACAATTTCTATGAGGATTTCCCTAAAGATTACTAGGTTTGGGTCAACTAGTCGGCCTTCCTTGTAGAGCAGATACTTCGTTTGAGAGTTGTTATTTACTTTTCCGCTTGTTATGTTAAGAACTACGTGATGTAATATCGTGATGTATGTACATAGTGATGATACTTCTGTTAATTTGTCGGCTTATGTGTGCGACTATTCCTGAGGCGCACATAAGATATATGCACTCTATATTATCCTTTAATTGGAGTGTGACAATTTTCAAAGGTCCAGCTCTACCGGAGTCCACTTCATCTTGAATCCAAAGTGGGCTTCCATTGACATGGGATTGACACCATATCATGGTTGTTCATCTTAAAGGTTTACCGAAACGCTATATAAGGTAGATAACTATTGGTCATTTGTCTATTGTTTTCTATAGCTTCAACACTTTGGAAATTGGCCCAAAATTCTTATGTCCAGCTACTCCTGATTGCAAGCATCTGCTGTAAATTGATACCAACACCCTACTATTATGTGAAGAAGTGAAGAACAATCGGTTTGTTCTCCCATATGTACCAACCCATGCTGGGATTATCTTCTTGTGCGGATAGTAAGAACACCAGAGAGGTCCCCAAAAGCTAGACAAACTTTTGCCTCATACACACCAATTATTCTAGTCTTTTCTGGGATTCCTTGTCATTTTTATACTGTTCTAGGAACAACACAAAACACAATAAGAAACAAATGCAATTCGAAATTTCTTGTGGTCACATGTTGGGAATCGAAACGGGTTCTTTAAATCTTTGTGTATGTTTCCTTCTCATTTTCATACCAATTCAAAAACAACTGAAAACACAATAAGCTACAAATGCACATTCAAAATTCTAGCCGGCTTTCAAATTTCAGTGGAAATGTGCGGGAGCAAGAAAAGAATGCTAGCATGGTACTAATGTGCGGGAGCAAAATTGTAACTGCCCTTACAAGTTGAATTTTAGGAGCAGGCCACAAGCCCACAAGGTCGACCACCCCTACAAGTCACAATTCCAAATTCCAAAAACACCACAATATATAATGTAAAATATGGTACTACAAAAATGATTTAGGAGATAGCCTCTTTGATTAAGGGAAGAGGGTATATTTTGCAGCCGCCTCCATATATAAATGGCTAGAGGCCTCTAGAAAAATGCCTGCCTCCTAAAATTATTTGCAGAGGCGGGCGTCTTAAGGTGACCGCCTCTAAAAACTATTGATTAACAACATTTTAAGGTGTGTCTGAAAATTGATTTTCAAATGTGGCCATTTTTAGGTGTGTGTCTCAATGAATAATTGTCCAAAAATAATTCATAACTTTTTCATATGACTCGGATGAACATAAACATTATATATATATATATATATATATATATATATATATATATATATATATATATATATATATATATATATATATATATATATATATATATATATATATCAAGGCGATCTCCAGCTTCGTAGTTGAAAAGTTATGAGTTTGAAACAGTTTAGAGTCACAAAATATTATTTTAAGTTCACAAATTTTGAAATTCGAAATTTAAAATTTTCAAACAACCTCAAATGTTGGCATAGTCTATACTAAAATTGTAGTTCTCAATATAATCTACAACTTTGTAGTTGAATTTTTTTATTTAAAATAATTTAGAGTCTTCAATATGTGTGTTTAAGTTTATGGATTTAGAAATTCTAAATTTAAAATTTCTAAACGACCTTGAATGGTCATATGGTTAATACCAAAGTTATAGTAGCCAACCTGCTACATGTATGCTGTTGTTAAGTTTTTGATTGAAAGATTTTTGTGTGTCAAATTTGAATTAAATTCACGTATTTTGAGATTCCATTTTTGTAGTGTTTGACAAGATTTAAAACTTTATAGTTGATACTTTTTTCATTTGAGTTCATTTAATGCCAAAATATTCAATATAAGGTTACAGGGTATTTATATCTACACACAAGTGATTGTGTGTTATAGTGGTAGCGAGGTGTTAGTGTTGAGTGGTAGGTCATGGTTTTGAGCCTTGAGTAACACCAATCTATTCATGTGCTATTTTGTGCTGGTGTGGGCACACTACAGTAGTAGCGAGGTGTTAGTGTTAGCAGCATTAAAGGAAATCGCTCCACTGAATTAAGGAAGAAAGCTACAAGATGATGACTCTCAGTCGACTTGATCAATCATTTCTGAGTCATAGTGGAATTGTTAATCGATTGCTTAGTATGAACAGGAAGATTCCTCAACCCTAGCCTGAACGATACTTCCCATAAAGACAAATAATATTGTCTCAGCAGTCCACTCAGGTTTAGTCAAATCTTGGAAAGGTTGCACAGGACTTGTCAATCCACTGAGATCCAAAGAAAGAAACAGGCCAATTAGAATGTTGTATCAAGAGGCGGTGTTGTCTCTGAAAATGGGATGTCTGCCTCTGAAAAATCGCTGCTGTTTTTTAAGGCTGCCTCACTTTTGACCCACCTCTGTTAATCAGACATTGTCTCCCAAATTCGATGCTGTAGTAGTGGTGGCATCCAAACTACGGGGAAAAGGTTGCTCACAAAAAAAAAAACACTACAGGGAAAAGGAAATACTTGCTGTTCTTAACAAGAACCGGTTCTGAAGCTTGAGCTTCACAATCAGTTTGTGAAAGAAACTGTATAGGTAATGCTTATTTTTCTCAAGGTTTTTTTAACCAGGAGAGATACCCTTAAATATTACGACCACATGTTTACAACTGAAAAAGCAAACAATTTTTCTTGCAAATTCATGAATTTTGCTGCTGACTTAATTAAAGTGGTTTAAATATTCATATTCGGTCCAAACTATAAACAAAGTAATCCATCTATATGCTCCTAACGTCCCTCTAGCTCCCGATTCAAGATTTTTTAGAGCTACAAATAATAACCAGCTGCAAAAAAAAACACAAATATCTCTGCCAAACAGGGCTTATCTTAACAACAGGAGTGGTTCACCGTACAAAACAGATCATCTTGTCTGATTGGATACATGGAAGTGCAGTGCTATATATGTGCACACAAGCAGTAGTTAGTTCAGTCAAGAGAAAGGTCAGTTTGTGGACACTAAATGTTTTCACCGTTTTCAAACGAAACAGTGACTCAGACTTTTCTGTCTGCCAAATTTCCATACATGACTTGGAGTGCCAAGTGTGGTAGGCAAAACAAGTGGTTATCGTCTTGTTACAAATCCACAGATATCGACTCTACATCACACTTTCCTAAACTTGGACATGTTCAACATTATTTTTCATTACCATGCATGCATGTTTTTTTTCGCAAGGCATGCATGCATTTGAGGGTCACATGCATGCATCTGTTATCAAGGATATGCATGCGTAGTGTAGGTGTGTCACTTTCCTCGCAGTGACTAAATCTTATGGGCCACAGTTTGTGTCGTATGAATGGACTGAGATTCTTCATCTTGAACCGTACAACTAGTAAAGGAGGGACTGATGACTTTATTACCTAATCAGAAGCTTCTCAAAGTTTTGTTGTTCAAAATGTAAGTTATTGCACTTTATATTTGAGACAAATCCGCACATACTTTTTCCACAGACGTAAAGGTCAAATTTATCTGTCAACAAAACTTCGTGATTAAGCCTTACTCAATAGACAAATTATCTATCTATATGGTCCATATTAGCTTTTTTACACCCTGCTTCTCTTCCTAAAACAATTTTCCTGTTTGTAGTTACAACAACCACGGTTTAAAATTGTGACTACCGGCCCAAGAGAGAAAATAGATAGACCAGTGAACCCAAAAAAATTACAAATGTCTTTCAAAATATCTGATAGTTACCATTCACGTACAAAATTCAATTTGCAAACCAGCAAAAAGATCTAGTTTGACGAGTTCTTTAATTTCCTTGTGGGACTTTGTAGCTGAGCGATCTTTTTTCCTCCTATAGCAATGAAATTTAAATGGCAGTCGCTATCCTGAGTTCCAAGAAAAAAATCTAGTAATTCTGGTTGGCATCGGTAAATAAAGTCCAGGCGGAAACAAAGACATGTTATTATAAGCACACACTCCTGTACAAAAAAAAAGGAGTAGATAATTCACTGCTGCAAAAAAAATGCAGATCAGCAAACAAATCAATCACACTCCTACCAAGTCAAAGGGAACGACGTCTGCCTTGACTTGGCACAACATAGTGTTGATATGCTCAACCATAAACAAGAAAAATCTGACCACCATCTGAAATATATAGTAAGATTCCTAGCTCAAAAGATCAGAACGACTACTCTACCAATAAAGAAGAGCATCACTAAAATGGGTGCCAAGTCAAATATTGATCAGTCATTAAAGTTTGAAAAAAGTAGATTAATTAGGTTAAATAATTGCAGGTCTGTGCAGAAAATAAAATGAGAAAGTTCAACTTATAAGGCCAAAATTCTCTGACTTGACTTGGACAAAAGTTTCTGACAGCTTCATCCTTGACTATCTATAATTCAGGTCTGATGACCACTCATGTACTGTAAGGACCATGCAAGCGGCTTCCATTTGGCACCATTTGGCCATCCAAACATATTAATACAGCGATTAACCAAGTCCGTACAACAGCTTCCATTTTGCCCCATCACCATGTAAGCAGCAATCAAGCCCTAGAAACTTCAAACTCATAGCAAGCAAGAAAGAAGCTCCAATAAATAAACCAAGCGATGGAGGAGGAGAAGAAGCCATATCAAAGGATCACTAAGAAGGATAGCGGCGGCGGAGCAGATGACGGAAATGAAGACGATGATTTGGTGTTCCCGGGCTTCCGGTTCCATCCAACTGATCAAGAGCTGGTGGGGTTCTACCTGAAGAGGAAAGTGGAGAAGAAGCGTTTCAGTATTGACATCATCAAGGAGATCGATATCTACAAGCATGACCCCTGGGATCTTCCAAGTATGTTTCAGCTCCTGTCATGTCCATGTATGATCTATGTATATATATTCGTGAACTAACTGTGTGAGGCATTCATGCGTGCAGATGAAGCTCGGCATGTGGTGCAGGGCTCAGGAGACAAGGACTGCTACTTCTTCTGCCTGCGTGGCCGGAAGTACCGGAACAGCATCCGGCCCAACCGCGCCACTGGCTCTGGCTTCTGGAAGGCCACCGGCATCGACAAGCCCATACATGATGGTGCCGGCGAGTGCGTCGGTCTCAAGAAGTCCCTCGTCTACTACCGTGGCAGCGCCGGCAGGGGCACAAAGACTGACTGGATGATGCACGAGTTCCGACTCCCCTCTACAGATTTGGTTGAGCTCCATGATGCTGTCAGTGCTAAACTGCTGGTGCTGATAACATAGATGAATTTTCAACACAAGTAAATTGAAACAAAGTTACTAATAATTCTTTCTTCATTTCTAATAATCACAGGAAATCTGGACGATATGCCGAATCTTCAAGAGGAGCACGTCCTACAACCGGAGGTGCCAGCAGCAGCAGAAGCAGGAACACAGCAGCAAGCAAAGTCACCACCAGCAGCAGCAGTTGCAGTACTACTATGACTACTACCGCTACCACCAGCACCATCAGCACCATTACTTGCACTCATCCGAGGCAGCTTATGCTGCAAATGGGCACCATCAGCCATTCCTGCTGCGTGGTTTTCATGGCTCGTCGTCGTCATCGGCCGAGATGATGACAAGGACTGCGTCATCAGCATTCATGGGAGCTCCATTGCCGCCGTCGACATCGACATCAACTCTAGGGTGGAGTGATGTGACGTGCTTACAGGACAGTGGCAGTACCTGGGACGAGCTAGGGAGGATCATGGAGATCTGACTATGGATGCAACGCCTAGTCGCCTACATGTAAATATGGATCAATAGCTTGCATGGTTGTGGCATTAGTATATACAATATTACCTGACGTTACTTAACTACTGACGGTCAGTTGTACAATATACTAGTGGTTTTACAGTTAATTTCTGGTACGTTTTATGAACGCGAGTTCGTATGGACATATATATAGCTGCTCTGCTTCCTGGATTATGTAGTTAAGAACTTTCTCCATTGTTAGGACAAATCACTGGATTTAGTTGCTCGCTTAATTCAATTGGCATATATCCAGCATCACATCAATGCATAACTGACGACAGAATTCTTTGACTCCGTAGCTAGGTAAGTACTGAAAGCAGTAGCAGTGAAGGTTGTGGATGCTAGCTAGGAAAGTGCATGATAATTTTGTATCAGAAGACGAGCTTTATTTGTTTCATGCCAAAGCTAATTTGTTTTGTTTCTTTACTGATGGTGGTGTAAGAATTGTGTGTACGTTAATGTCTTGTTCCTGTAGAATCTTTGTGTCAGACACTCAAACATCAATACGTCTGTAAATCAGTATGGGAAAAATGGTAAAAGGATTGGTTTGTTCCATATGTTTGATGTGAAAACGTACATGTGCACATCCATGGTTCAAGGCAAATTGGTGTATATATTGTAAACCCTTTTAGTCCAAATAAGAAATGTCCATCAGTGCATTTTTTTTTGGGTTTAGTCTCTACATTATAAACATCCCCTTTTTGGGGGGTTTATCCACTAGCATTACCTTTCTTTAGCACAACTACATATTTGAGTAGCAAATTTGTATTCGTATTATAGTTTTGAAGAGATAGTAACAAAAATTCTGATACAGTGAGTGTTCACCCTCACGTATGTCCTTATTATCAAGGAAGAATGTTGCTCTTCATTGTATTTTTTAATTATGTGATTTTTTATCTCTAATTTTAAATCCATTAATTGTGAATAATACGGTTTAATTTTTGAGAAACAACCTCTATAACCAGTTGGTGGCACAAATCGGTTGTGAAATTGAGGGGAAGTGTTCTCTGGTGGTGATTGTTCATAATGAATCTACTAATAGTATCGATCTACGTATATAGGATCATACATACTAATAATTAGAGGCCAAAACGTTTGGCTAAGGATAAACTTAAATGGACTTATACTTTGGTAAGAAGACTTACTAATAATTCTTTATCCTTCGCAACATTGGATCATGCAACCATGGTACACGACAATAACTCCCATGCGTTATGGCACACCTTCCATCTCACTCATAAACATGGAGATCTATATCCTTACACCTACACCAACATGCAAGAAACTTATTCATTAACCCTGGTGTATAAATAGCTACTCCTTACTTTCAAGTCTATATATGGCCACGTAGTTTGTCTTCCACAGTTGGCTTTGCAACAACAGTAATAAAAATTTAGGAGTTTATCCAACCAATGGTGGCCATCCTTGAACTCCATCTTGTTGCCCAAATCACAGCACATCTACAATGTGTGTGTGTGCGCGCGCTACAATACAAGAGGCAACCCTTGATACACAATAGCAGCAATACAAATGAGGCAAAGTACCTAGTCTGCACATACCTTGTGGCAATAGTATAGGCAAGAGGCACCGGGAACTTAGTTATTACAAAGTTTGTGATTCCATGTTCGGAATGCCACATTAGTTGTCTGGTTTCAGAGACCGCCACCTAGGATTTTTGTGCTATATGTTCTTGGCAAGCACCCATCTCTACTGGTATCCTAAATGTGCCGATGGCCAGGCTATTATACGAATGATTGCACAGGCATTGTTGTTCTATACCAACTCTTGTGTGTCTAGTGCCAAAATGCTACTAGCATGCAAAATTAGAATAGAATAGTGATTAAATTATTAATTTCTTCAAGACGGAAGACACAAGGTAATGTAGGATGAAACAATGTGCAATTCTCTATCTTTCCTATGATCTTTACACAAAAACAACTTATAGGGTATGAAGATGCAATGAATGGTCTTGTATGTGTACTCTATTGGAAGATGAAAAATTTTCTTATACTCCCTCCATCCCAAATTAACTGTCCTTTTCGGTTTTCGTGCTACAAATTTGACTCGATTTGTAGAAAACGCATGCAATATTTCTATTTCCAAATAAATTTGTTAAAAAACTAGATTCAAAGATCTTTCCGATGATACTAGTTATGTAACATAAGTATTAATATTTTTTAATATATATTTAGTCAAAGTTATTTATCGCGAAGCGAAAACGGCAGGTATTTTGGGACGGAGGGAGTATATTATAAAGCTCTATGGGTAAGATCTAAAAGTTCATATTATTTATTCAATCAAGAAAGTCATTGCCAAGTGAATATGCCTCATTCCTACATTAATGCTTAAGTGGAGCATATAGGTGACCCAAATAATTCTATAAATGTACTTATTATAATGTTATGATTGGCTGGTTACAATTCTAGGAACTTAGTATACTACAATAGCATCAATTAATACTGTGATTTTTCTAAATATCAATAAGGTTTATTCATACTTTATGTGTAATTTTTCCTGCCCTCTCCCTTCCATGCATTAAATCTTGTTAAATACTATTGCTACTGCTGGAGAAATGGTCATTACGACTGGCTTATAACCCCCTTTGGAACCAGATTCTATTTGCATAGTAACCATGCTGAGGTGTTACCAAGGAATGTCATGCTCGTTTTTTAATTGGGGTTAAAGTAATCATTACTCCCTATTCTTGCTAAGAATCGGATATGAAACTATGAACTTCACAACTGGTTGATGTTATGAACTGGGAATAAATCACTTTCCAATGCAGGTTGGTAGCCACTATAGCTACAAAAGGTACTAGTGGCCGTCCAAAATGACTAATTCAAGTGATAAATTTAGTTCAGCTCATTGAACAGGAGAAGGTTGGTGGAGACCCATAGGATCATAACCAGTTTGCAGAAAAAACAATTGTAGAATAACATGCTCTCATCAAACAACAAACAAACCTTTGCATACTTGTTTTACTTTACATCACGTTGACATACTTCAGCATATATATAATTAAACAGGTATTACATTGCAGAACCTAATAATTAAGTCCATACACTACACTTGACCAAGTGCGGTTATATATTTTGCATATTGTACATCTCCAATTTAAGATCCTAGCACAATATCCATATAAAACATACGTTGAATGAATTAGTATGCTCAACTTTACTTCACCAGAACAAGGACACTGTCTACCATAGATTATGAAAATGGTGGACAAATTCTATTAGTCCATGGATGATACCCTGCCCCTTTCGCTATGATCTAGCTCCCTACAATAAATGAGGAGTACCCTTGCTGTTCCAAGGCTTGAGTTAAAATTTATTGGTGGAAAGCTATCAGTCGTTATCAATGTGTTACTCACTAATCCAACCTAGAAAAAGGCATCAACATTAATTATGAAAACCATCGGCACATACATTTATATGTGTACCAAAACAACCATATGACATATACCATACCAAAGTCATTGATTTGTGCAATCCACTAACCAATTGATGTTACATCTTGTTCTTGCTCTTGAAGCACTTTTATCCAAAATTATGTGAGGTAATGCACAAAGTACACATAAGTTGCTAGTGCCTACATAGTTAGTTTACAAATTCCCACACAATTTTTCAAGTTAGCATGTAAGGTGCTTCTCGACCGTACTAGATAGTAAAATATGTTTTTGTACGACTTTCTTCCCATAGCATGCATGTTTAAAAGAGGCATTAATGTCAAAGAGATCTTCTCGAGTTGGAATTGGCATAGTCACTAATTAGCCAAAGCCCAAATCTTAATTCATGTTTCCTCATTTGCTCTTCTATTTTAGTGGGTTGGAATTAACATAGTCAGGAATTAGCCATATGAAATAGCGATAGTACTGAGTATTCTCTATATCTCAACATGATAAGTTAAACTTTCAATCAGCCAAGCCAAATGCTACTCAACACAGAAACACTACGTTTTCTACAGAGAAGTGTAACTTGGGACTATCCTATCAAGTGGAACAAGTGACCAATCCTAGTGTCTAAAATTGTAGAGCAAATTATTACAAAATCGACAAAACAACCATTTATTTCCAATGTATTTAGAAAACTAGGATCTTAATTATCCCAAAATATTTAATACACTTTCCACAAATGGTTGGAGTCACCAATTGGTTTCTGATTGTGGATGAAGGTTACAAAACAGATTTTGAATATGTAGCAGTTATGTTATGTGGACCTTCATAGCATATTTGTATTACAAACCGGTTGGGATGTCATCCAAGGTATCACAAATGGGTATTTTAGCATGAACCAGTTATGATTAGTAGCATCACAACCCTGGTCTAGTGTTATGGCCATTGAACTAGTATTGACACTACTACCATCACTAAGATGCAGCCACAACCAATTAAGAACAGGTGGTTTTGTAAAGGTCGTTTCTCTGGTAGTTTCAAATGCGTAGCTACATCTCACATACTTATAGTTTTGCATATGCAATGTTTATGTGTCTTCTCCTTCCCCCCATGCTCTTTGTTTAGAAAAATATATTTGTCTTTTGGCATCAATATTTGGACGTCTACTGCTCATCCCATGTAGCATGAGATGGTGATAGTGAGATGCTCCATGTATATGAATTAATAATCATATATATAAAAGCTCGTTCAAATGTGAGGACCACAGAGGCACGGATGGTAATGGTTAAAAATTTTCATGAAAATAGGGCTGGTCTGAAAAATCAACAAGCTAAACTATGAGTAGGAATACTAATAAAACCACCCATATGAAGCTAATCAACAACACATGTGGGCCAGCATGAACACACATAAAAAATTTAGGCATCATTAGACTATACCAAACTGAGATAGAGATGGACATGAATACCTTATCGTTGTGCCTTTACAATTTTATTTATTTTTTTAATTTAAAATAGGACAAGCCAAAGGTATATTTGGCTTCAAAACTCTAATAAAAAGAGAGAAAATACTAGTCCATTTTCTGATTGTAACCTCCATATTAATCGTCCAATTTACCCGCATTTGATCTAGATAAATCAAAACTAGATATAATAGTTTAATTGCACTGACTTTAAGCTGCTGCCGTTTCATGGTCTAAAATTTCTCTATACCATATATACTGCCTCCATAAAAAATGAATATCTCTTTTCGGAGTGGTCAATAAATTCTAAATTTAATTAGATTTGCAGGGAATAACATCAATATTTATATCTCTAAATAAATTTAGTATAAAAATATATTTCATATTTAATATAATGATACTTGTTCAACATCATAAATATTAGTATATTTTTATATAATTGGTTATTAAATTTGAAAATTAATTAACTTCTCAAAAAAGAGATATGTAATTTTTTAGGACGAAGTGAAGAGCCAATTGAAATATATAATCTCCTATCTTAAAAAGCTGAAAAAATATTCTCAAGGAAAATGAGACGAGGAAGGAGGATGTACCGATCCAAAGAAATGAGCTAGGGGTGTGTTTAGACAGTGGTAAAGTACGTGTAAAGTTCCTGTAACACTTTTCGTTGTTATTTGGTAAAATTTATCTAATCATGGACTAACTAGGCTCAAAAGATTCGTCTCGACATTTACAGACAAATTGTGCAATTAGTTATTTTTTTACCTACATTTAATGTTCCATATATGTGTCCAAAGATTTAACGTGACGAGAAATTTTGTAAAATTTTTGGAATTTTGAAAGAACTAAACACTGCCTAGATACGGTGCAGGCCGTAAAATAAGTTTTCATTCAGAACCGTAAGCCAGAACCCATCAACATCGACAGCAACATCAACGGTGATTAGCTTAACCGCGTACTATGTCACTGTGGGCCCACCAACCCACCCAGGTGGTGGACCAACCAATCATCACTGTCCCTGTCCTCCCCCATCGTCGGGGGATAGCTCGCCGCCGCCGGTCCACACGCCCACCGTCTGCTCGGTCTCGCGCGTCATGACTGCCGCCGCTGCTGCAGCTGCCGCTCGGTGCGTCCCGCACCGGGCGTCCCCTCCGGAGACCGCGAAGGCGCCCGCCTCCATCCCCACCTCCTCGGCCGCCTCTGCATCTGCTCCCCTCCCCGCCGCCGTCGCCGCGGGACCCGGCCGCCGGCTCCCGGCGCCGCCGCTCCGGTGCTCCTCCTCGTCGCCGGAGAACTCCGCCTCGCCGGATCTTGGCTTGCTTCTCGAGGTGGAAGGGTGAGGGCCCTTAAAAATCCTGTCTTTCTAGCGCTTAGTTCGTCGATTTCCACTAAGGTAGAGCTGTTTCTTCTACTGCCCATCTAGCCACGGGGATTAGAAATTTTCAAATTAGAACTGCTGTATGCAAACAAATGTTGAAAGGGGATGGAATTGATGAGCTTAAAACGTTTGCTCAGAGATAATTGGTGCAGACAAGTGGCACAGTCAAGCGATGTGGTAGTATCTGATTATTTCTTTGCGAACTCTTGCTCCATTGATTATTTGTAATAGCTGCACCATGCTTTCGTTGTTGAACAAATACTACTAAGTTTTTCTGAACTATTGGGGAGTAGAGATTAGTGACATGTTTTCTTTCTCTCAGACTCCTCTGCTTTGCTGATCCCAGAACAATCTCTGTTTCTGATCGAGTATTTCTTGTTTCTGTCCCTCCAGAGTTCTTGCGGATGTCTACCGTTTCGGCAATCGCCAGGCATTCAATGTAGGTGCGAAACACAAAAATATACTTCTATTCTTCACCCCTTACCAATTTCTATTGCACTGTTTTTACTCCAATATGGATACCATGCCGAGGTTGAAATGTAAAATAGTAAATTTAGTACATAAACAATGGAGGGTTCTAGCCTAGCCTCTAGCCGGGTACAAGTCTACCTGCACAAGTATGAATGGTTCTTGCCTGTTGATTCTAATACATTTTAACTTTTGTTTTCACCAGCATTTCGAAGCCTCGGGCTAGATTGTGCAAATTGGACAGAACCAATATATGCTGATTTGGTGAGGTGCATATTGAATTCTTTATTCTTGTCAAACTTGACCATCACATGTCCTGCCACTCCTTCAACATTGAGTTAACAATTGGCATTATGGATGGAAACATGGGCCCTTGCTGTTTTGTTCCCTTTTGTTTAACCTCTAATAGTATGAACTGTACTGGATGGGTGTGTTTCCTTTTCTCTTTATGTTGGTTATTTTCCTAAAGCTGCATTTTTTTTCTAGGAAAGCTCGTGGTGATGAGGAAAGGATGCTGGCATTATTTTTTGACAGGGTATGCTCTGTTTCTTCCCCTAGTGCCATCTTTGGTCTAGGAAGAATTAGCAAATCTGGTTACATGACATTGCAAGTCAGCTCTATCATGTAACAAACTACTTGTTGACATAGCTTTGTGGATACTATTAATTGCCTCTGCTGGTAGATTTCCTTTTTGGAGCTTAACCCCTTCTGACTCAACACAGATTGGCTGGCCTACATCTTTGCCAACTAGTGAGAAAGGGTCATTTATAAAAAGTGTTCTCCGTGAGAAGGTAAGCTCATATTCATCAAATATAAGTTGGCTTCTACATAATATATCTGGCCTTGGCACAAGTTCGCTTGAGCTGTTACCAGGCTGGTAGTCTGGTACTGTTTTTTGTCCTTTTCATGATCACCAGACTCTGGATTTCACCAAACTTTTATATGTGCCAATTGTATTCAGCTAAGGTTCTCATTTTTCATGTTGTGCACATTGTCCATGCATGATTCCTTTGGATGTAACCTGAAAGCTGGATTACTTTACTTAATTCCTATTGTATGCACTAGTCTCTCTCCTTGCTTTTATCCACTAGTAGTTGGTACTAATTTCTAATTTTGACTATGATTTCAATCAACTTGATTAATCAAGAGCATGAAGTTACAATTGACATCCAAATGGACTAGCGGTTCCCTTTCACCTGTTTCCATTATAAATTATCTTTATTTTTATTTTTCTTGATGCAAAAACTGTGGGGGAGATCCCCATAAATATCTTTATATTGACTTCTTGGAGCACCGTTCTTGTTCTAGTTGAAAGCTTTGGAAGAGTTCTCAGCTTCTGATAGCTTACCACTACGTCCTGGAGTTGAAACGTAAGACTTCAAGCTCCTGTTATCAATTTATGTCAAACAAATCTCTCTATATAGATGATCCAGGAGAGTTTTTGCTATTACGTATAGGATGCTCTCGGGATAATCTGAAAGTACCTGTAATATGCAGTATAAAGTTCTTTGTTCCCATGCATAAAAAATTTGCAAGAATTACAGAACCGTTTTACTAATTGTGCATGTGTGGCTGTGTGGGGTCTTTGTTGTCTCGATAAAGGGACAGAAGTCACAGCATATCGATAAAAGTTTTTGTGTGTTCTGATACAAATTCTGCATGATTGCATCAATCCAAGATCATTATAAGCCAATTATGTTTTGACCTTATGTATTCATGTGTACAGCTTTTGTCTCTGTTCTGTACTCTTTGCTTGCCATAAAGATATCAGTGACTCTGTCCTGAACTTTAAATGGCCACGTGTCTGAGTCTGTGAATGAAATCATTAAAGGTTCATTGATGATGCACTTAGTGAGGGTGTCCCTTTGGCCATATTGGCTGCATATGGGAGAAATGGAGAAAAGATTTCAAGGTACGGTTTATGTTAAATGTAACTACTGTCAGCTCTTGTAATTTGTTTCAAACTAATGTGCCAATGTTATTCTATCAACATACTACTATTGTTCCTACGGATAGTGGCATAAAAAATACTGTGTTCTCATTTCTTTTCTATTTGACTCTAGATCTATAGTTATGAAGTTAGGCCCCGAAAAGATGTCAAAAATAAAGATTGTTGGAAAAGTTGAGATTGAAGAAAGTTTCTATGGGCAACTTGTTCTTGGTAAAGGAGTCACATCAGGTTTGGATGAGCAACTTGTCAGGGAAGCCCAAAAGGCTGGTGAGTATTACTGATTGAAAAAAAATTGCAGCCTCTTCTATATATTTTTTTGCTTTCAGTTCAATGATCATTTGTTGTTATTCCAAATGTTCTGTTCCCACAGCTTCTGCAGAGAAGCAGAGGATTGCAGAAGAGGTTGCATCAATCCTAAAACTCAGTGTTGACATCACAGCATCCGAAAGGTTGTTCCTAACACTGATTGTGCATAATTTCCATATGTCCTTAGAAGAATATTGTCTAATTTTGACCTTGCCACCGTTATCAGCTCTAATAAGGTAATAGCAGCTCTCCGAGCTGGTTCTGAATATGTTGGGTGTGACGTGCAAAATTGTGTTCTTGTTGCGGGCAGCCAATCTGGTGTCCTTGCAGCTGAATGCATTGGCATGCCATGCATAGTTGTTCGAAGCAGGTAAGCTGCCTTTGTCTGCCATGTAACTTTCTTATCTCAACCATGATTCAGATGCTTGTTGTTTATAAAATTCATGTCTTCCAGCTTTACTGCAAGAGCAGAATTTCACTCTGCAAAGGCCATTATGGATGGATTCGGGGACACAGACTTAACAATTTCAAAACTACTGAGAAAAAGGTGGTTGTAATTATGTGTCTCTTGTGAAAACGAAAGGCTGGATTAGAGATTGTTATGAATTTGTAATTGATTGAGTGCTAACCGGAGCAAAGCTTTGTGTAAACATGAGATGTTGCTGATGAAAGCTACCGAGTAGTAAAATAAATAAATAAATTCAGGTGGCGCCATAGTGTACTTCTGGTTATTAGTAGCCTGCCTCCATCAAGTGTTATGCATGTTTCTCTCAGCGTGTAATGTATTCCAATATAAGCAGAATTATTCCAATATAAGCATAATTCTCTCAGCGTGCAAGGTTTATTTTTGCCTAGCAGAGGCATTGTGCTATCACTACTACAATTTGGATTTTGTGCGGAAGGATTTCCATAGATGGTAAAAAACTATATACAGAGGCGCCAAGGCCATGATCTCTTTTAATTGCTATTTTAAGAGGTGGGATGAGTGTCCGCCTACGTAAAAATGGAAAAGAAATCAGCCCCACCAGTAGGATCCACCCTGTACGCACTAAGGATGGAAACGGTCAGAAAACCTGTCAACTGTTTTCTACTACATTTGAATACGAAAACGAAAGTGAAAGTGGTAAAGCCGAACACGAAAATGAACACGAACTTATGGAATATAACGAACTAATTCGAGCGGAATTATGTCGAACACGGTCGGTAGATGAAAAATCAATATGGAATAGACCCGCAATATCAAGTGCATAACAATTAACTAGTGAATAATAATTAACAAGTCTTACAACTTTCTTAAAAAGTATCTTTAAACACCATGTAAGGAAGATATGATTTTTCTAAGGCAACAAGCGCATATACGTGATTAATATACCGCTAAAATTTTGTTTAATTTTTTTTGAGGATCTAAAAGACCTCAAATAAAAAAAACTAAAATTAGAAAGTTGTAGATCTCGTCAAAAGCTACAATTTTCATATAAAAATCATCTTTATCCGAGATCGTATGAAAAAATACAATTTTTCTAAAGTTAGACTTCTTCTTTTTTCGCGACCGGATGTGTACCCGTTTTTCATTAAGAGGAAGAGAGTTTCAAACATACACAACCGACCACGAGGACAAAGACCAAGGCGAGCAGCCTCAAGCAACGTCGGCGAAGGAGACCTAACTGGCTACTGGATCTGGTGTCAAACGATTACATGGTAGATGAATTTTGTGACCATAAGTGAAGGAGTGCAGCCAGCAGCGTGAAACCCTTCCCTGATCACTTTACTGACGACGTCCTGCACCGATGACGGTGCCTTTCCGAAGACTCTACAGTTTCTCTCCTTCCAAACCGTCTAGGCGATCAAGAGCAGTTTCGTCTCTACAAGACACAGCGCGGAGACGTGTTCTTGGAGTAAGAACTCGCGGACGACTGCTCTACGCGCTCGCAGGTTGAGCCCACGCACGCGCTAGATGAAAATGGATTGATTTAACAAGACATCTGTTGGCACGACGGAGGACGGTAGATGCTTAGGCGGCGCTAACGGCACCGAGTGCCCGCTGCTTCCTGTCTGGGAACAGCACTTGCATGGCTTCGCGCTTTGATGGCGTCCGAGGTAGCTTGAACGCAGTTTGGAACTCGTCGAAGGACGCCTTGTCCAGGAGCTCTGTCTCGACCTCAAAGCCCAGCTTCTTCATCATCACCTTCCTGGCTTGTGCTTCATCTCTTTGTTCCCTAAACTTGCTCTTGGCAGCCAGGTGTGCACTTCGCTTCGGGATCCAGTCCTCATCCTCGGCGACGCGTGCAGCCTTGGTGGGGCGCAGGCGGGGTGTGGATGGTAGTATTGGCTGCATGAGTGGCTTCTTGTAGGAGGCAATGAAGTCCTCGACCGATGTTGGTTCCAGAGCGTGGCCACAGTCCATCACGCCAAGGTCACGGATGATCAGCGTCTGAAGCGGCAGACAGATCCTGGCCTCAAGGTCTTCCTGGACGGAGGCGACGTTAACCGGAGTAGCCCCATCATCGGTCGGTGCATTGGCCCTATTGCCGTCATCATCAGAAGAAGGGCCACTGAGCGAACCCTGGAACTCCAACTCCATGACATCAAAGCCCACATTGGTCTGAGCTTGTAGGGCTAGGCCGTTGTGGTCCTCAGGGCCCAGCATCGCGCACCCTAAACCACAGACGCCTACGCTGGCATCAAAGGACTCCCCTATGAAACGCCACGGCCCATCAGGACACTACTACCAAAAATCTTTTGCGTGACACTTGGAAATTATTTACCGTGGTGGGCAACACTAAAACCGCCACGGTTAATGCTTCAATTAACCGTGGCGGGCATTTTTCATTAACCGAGGCGGTTAAAAATGCCCGTCTCAGTTAATCATTTACGGAGGCGGTTAAGTATAAGGCGTCCGCCTCCAAAAATCAAGCCCAGCCCACTACCAGCCAGTAGCCCACTACCAGCCTCACCTATATAATAAAACCTAACCCTAACCCACCCTCTCCCTCACTCCACTCTTCATCCCGCACAAGGCGCCTCCACTTCATGTCCCTCTCCCCACAGCGCCGGCGACGGCCCACTCCTCTCCCCCTCCTCCACTTCATCTCCCTCTCACCACACCGAGCACCGCGACGGCCCTCCTCACCACCGCGAGGGCCATGGCGTGGAGAGGTTCAAGGCGACACACGGGATGGCCACGCGCGGGGGGACTGCCATGGCAGGGGGAGGACAGCCCTCCTCCCCGGCGGCGCAGATCCGGCAGGGAGGACAACTCCGGCCGCGGATTTGGCCCGCCGGCGGCGGATCTGGCTGTGCCCCGGCCTCCTCCCCTCCCTCCTCCATGGCGGCGCAGATTCGGTGGGGAGGACGCCTCCGGTGGTGGATCTGGTCTCCCAGCGGCGGATTCGCCTGCGCCCCAGCCTCCTCCCCTCCACCGTCCATGGCAGCGCAGATCCGACGGGGAGGACGCCTCCGGCGGCGATCCGGCTGTGCCCCGGCCTCCTCCCCTCCCTCCTCCACGGCGGCATGGATCCGGCACGGAGGACAACTCCGGCCGCGGATTCGGCTCACCGGCGGTGGATCCGGCTGTGCCCCGGCCTCCTCCCCTCCCTCCTCCATGGCGGCGTAGATCCGGCGGGGAGGACGGCTCCGGTGGTGGATCTGGCCTCCCGGCGGCGGATCCGCCTGCGCCCCGGCCTCCTCCCCTCCCTCCTCCACGGCGGCGCAGATCCGGCGGGGAGGATGCCTCCGGCCACGGATCCGGCCCGCCGGCGGTGCCCTGGCCTCCTCTCCTCCCTCCTCCACGGCGGGGAGGACGGCCCAATATAGTATTTCATGAGAGAACAAAAACAAATTATTTCATGAGAGTATAAACCACCATGAAAATTAGCCAACGTGAGCATCTCAATCCAAATTCCAAATGCGCACATATGATCCAAATGTCAATCCAGAACACAAATACAATAAATTCCAATACATGGATGTAGTAGTGGGAGCAGCCAAGAGAACGGGGCAAGTCAGGAGAGCGAAGGCCCACCAACTCCACGGACACAGCCTTCAGCATATCCCGTTCCGTGGCCAGCAATGCCTCAAGCTGCATCGGATGCAATTTGAATCCAGGGTCTATGAACCAATTGTCAACAAAAAATTCTTTTTCAGTGACGTACAACTAGCTTAAATAGATAGATCAATGAAAACATGTACCAAATACTGTTGTACGCATTATGTAGCATGTGCAGTCAGTACATGAGAGGTTTGCAGAGAAATGTGCATGTGGCGAGTGGAGCCCCATGGTTTACCATATATAGACTACCCCTTCACATCTAATCCCTATATTATATATCCTTGTTATTAAACAGACAATCCTTATCCACATCCAGTATTCCTAGCATGCACATTTTCTCCTCAGATTCCCATCCACCATTCATGGGGCTGTTCGATCTTTGTAGTTGTCCACCTGGCTAGACCCGTGTGCAGTGGCGGTCGTGCATGTAGTGTCCCTGTCTACGCATGGGAAGCATCTGGTATTGGGTGTGCTCCGTGCTGGTGCAATATCATAACCATAGTCGATGGAGTGCCTCGCATGCTCTCAGTGGCAGTGCAAGCACATTGATCACAGCTGGTTTTGTGCGCAGCTGGCAGTGCCCGGATTCAGCTATGTAGGACTTTCAGTACCTGGATGTTGATGCACAATAGAGGCACATGAGAGCACAGTTCTCCTGTTCTGGCTGCAATCATATAGTCATTGTTCTGCTCTGCTTTCTAGATGTTCTGATGTTCTAGATGTTGATGCACCGTAGAGTCATTGTTCTGCTATGTTTTATGGATGTTCATATAGTCAACCTGGATGTTGATTAATCATTACAGTCATAGTTTTCTAAATTTCTACAGTCATGAACTTAGTTTTCTGATCCTGGCCAACTCTGTTCATTGTTCTCTGGATGTTCATTGCGTACAGTCAAGTACAGCTCTGATTTATCCCCTGTTTTTCCTTCCTCTCCAGTCGAACACTGCTTTTGAATCAATAGTTTTTATCCACTAGATCCTGGCCAGGAGTGATTAATAACCAGGGTTCAATAAGAAACCAGGATCTAGTCGATCCTGGCCAGGATTGAAAGTTGGTCCGGCACCAATCCCGTGCTGCTGAACGAGGCCGGAGGATGACCGTCTTTGAAAATGGTGAAGTCTCAGTTTGATAATTTCTACATACACCAAACTCTTTACGTTGGCCTCAAAACAAAGAGTTGTATGAAACTTAAACAATAGGCAATTAGTAATATAATATATCATGAGAGTTATGAGACTATAAGTACCTGCATATACACACACAATGAAACAATCAATATAACTTCATAACCTACCACCAGTGTTGGATCATAAATTTGCATGTGCGTTTGGGCTTCATGGTCTCCTGTATCAATTCCCCTTCATATTTGCTTCATATATGTCCTTGTTGGACAGATGAAATCCTCATCCACATCCACTGTATTCCTATCATATTTTCTCCACGGATTCTCATAAACAATTCCTAGCTTGTTTGCTCTGGATCTCACTTTAGTTGTGCATGTATTGTCCTTTCTAAGTATGGGAAGCATTAGGAATCGGATGTGCTGTGTCCGTTCTAATCTCGTTGCTATTCTCAATGTTTTGTCACTCATCCAGTCTCCATGGTGACAGCACATTTTGCACACATGGTATTCCATGGAGTTAGCAATTGATTCCTCTAGCTTCCTCAAATCTATTGTCAACAGCATCATTGCGACCTAAGGCCAAGGCAAGGCTAAGGACACGGTGGAGGCTACACGAGTTGACATGGTGGCCAAGGCTGTGCAATGGATAGGCTGCTCCTTTCAAACTGTTTTCTTCCAAAATGTTATGTGCCAGATTCCCTATCGTGTGGACCTCATTGGGTCAAGATCAATGCAGCTAAATTCCCTCTGGAATCCCTGATGGAGCACGAAAAGGAGCAGAGAGATGCAGTCAGCACGAATCAAGAAACAGGTTTGGATGGCCTATAGATAGGATTGGCGTGCACATACCATTGTGGTTTGGGATTTCCCTTTGGATCATGGCTGGAACCTCAGCAGACGGGATGAGACAAAACTGCAGGACACGCAGATGGGCACACTCTGGCCAGGCACGAGACAAAACTGCATCATGACACTATAAGGGCTGAGGCATCAGTGTATTCTCAACCACGGCCATGCTGATTCAGGTACAACCAAAGCAAAGAAGACAAAAGGCATTTCCGATGCAAATATGAAACACAGATGTGGCATATAGCTAGATCCAATTGTAAGTCTAATCTGCACGATTTGCAATATAAGAAGAAGAATGCTAACATTTCAGCAAGACGTTCGTTACTCAAACTCCCTTTATTATTGACATATATTTCAGATAGAATGATCACATCTCTATTGACATGTCAAATTCTGGTGATACATTGGCTCTGTAATCTGATCTTATCAAGAAACACACAACATTATTCAGTTTTTGAGCCGTAGTGGACCATGTTAATAGCCTTTGTGCGAATATTGCTATGAAACAATATTTTTTGACTATGGAGATTTTTATTAAATGTTAAAGAACATTACATCAAGACTATACAAGGTTGTGGGAAGGCTCTTTTTAGCAAGGCTATTTATATCTAGTCAATGGAGAAATTGAATGGACCCGTTTCACCCTCCCGAGCCTTCGCCTCCTCCCCGCGATGACGGCAGCGCTGCCCGCCCCCCATCGTCGGACCTCCGCCCAGAAGCCATCCCCCACCTTCCCATCAGAGACCCGAGCTCCCCTCGACCTGATCTATCCATCCATGAGGTCGGTGGGGGCGTTCCGGCGCTCCTCGGCGAGCTCACCTCCCCGGAGCGTGCTCCCAGAACCTGCGTCACCTCCTCGGACGTGGAGGCAGCGCTCACGATGAAGACCCAGCTGCTGCGGGATGTTGTCGCCTCCTCCTCGTTGCAGGCGTTGTCGCTGTAGCCAGCGCCAGCACTGGCTACCGCAGTCTCCCCCGCCGCCATCGTGCCTGATGCATGCGCGGTTGCGCTTCGCGGGGAGGACACCCGGCCGCCGCCTCCGGCCGCAGATACGCCTGCCTCTGCTCCGAGGATGCCGGCCCGGGCGCCCCATCCAGTCCTGCCCCACCTCCAGTCGATGGAGGTCATCGTTGAGGACATCACAAATGAGGATGACAAGGATGAGGTCCCGACAGGGCGTTATGCTGGCAGAGCCAAGGCTCTACGATGGATGGAGGACTCCGGCGACAACGATTTCGATGGCGCGTCCTTTGCTGCCGGGTCGCCGTACCTGGATGCCGCTCGTCGGGCCGCTGTGGTGGAGGCCTCGGCTGTGGACAGGGACAGCTCTGCCTTCGCCAAGGGGAGGCGGTGCCATCGTAGTCAGGCCAGGCCCGCCAACGGTTCTGCAGTGGCACCCCCACCCATCGTCGCCAAGTTGCCTGTGCACCAACGGCTTGGCCCTTTGCCGGCCGAGCGTGTTCCCGTGCACCAACGCCTTGGGCAGAGGCATTGGGAGTCGGCCCCGGGTGGCCGCCACCGTCGTTGTCATGTGCGTGGCCCTGGGTCCACAACGTACACCAAGCGATCTCCAGCGCCGCCGCGCGCCCACCCTTCGGATGCGCCTCCTCAACGCCATGCCCCGTGGGCGGCCGCGCTTGTCGACGCCGACGGCTTCACACTTGTTCAGAGCCGTCGGCGCAGGCACCATCGTGCCCCGCCTCAACCTCGTCGCCACCGACTGGTGCCTCCCTCGCTCGTCGGCCTTTGCTTCAATTGTCTGGCGGGGGGCCACGTCGCTGCACGATGCGCCTTCCCTTCCCGCTGCCTTCTCTACCTTAGCACGAAGCACCGGGCGAGGAACTGCAAGAACGACTGCCCGTTCCGCTGCCTTTCCTTGGACCACCCAAGGAATGGCCTCGGCGTCATGCGGCTAGAGACAACCTTGGCCCGCGTCGATGCTGTCGTGGCCGCGCTGGCGATGATGTCAACAACGGCACCAACGGGCAGGTAGCCAACGGCACTCTGGTGCCGCTGCTTCAGCCTACTTTGCAAGCACTGTCGGTCAATGTCAGAGGGATTCTCTGTCCGGCCCGGCTGGATATGGGACCTTCGACGTTTGGCAGGCCATCGGCGGAGCTCAACATCGCTGTGACCCCTAGCTTCGCTGACAACGTCGTTACTTTCTCTGTCGCACGGTGCTCCCCCGAATCGGTTCGGCTCGCGGTGGCGCTGTGCGAGGATGCTGGACCTCCCGTTTGGGTCGACCCAATGCTCGATGAGCTCGCTGCCTCCCTGGTCCCAAGTCACTCAGCGGGTGTTCCGGTGACATGTCCGTCTACTTCGACAGCTGCCGCTCTGGAGGTCGAGGCACGTTCGCCGCCTTGGATGGTTCAGCTCAGCTTCGCTGATGCTGAGGCGCCGGGGATGGATGGTGCGGATCGGTCTCCTACCTCTTCGCCGACGCGGGACCAGCAACCGAACGTTGACGTCGCTTCTCCTTCGGCCATCACTAGGGAGTCTAACGCTGTGGTACGTGCCACTGATGACATCGACGCTGGGACGCAGGCGGCTCCCCAGTCGCGCTCGTGGCCGAGGATGTGGCCCAGGTCGCCACCCCGAGCACGCAGCCTGCTGTGTCCTTGGAGAGCTTCATCTCATCCACGAAGCTGCCACCGGAGGAACCGCTCGCATCTTCCCCGATCCGGCGTGTATCGCGTGTTGACGACTCTGTGTTCGTCCCAAGCCGCAGTGTCAGGTTAGCTGCCAAGGCCATCCACCGCGACCCTATCCCGGAAAAGCAGGCGAAGCGTGTCCTTC
Source organism: Saccharum hybrid cultivar R570 (assembly GCA_038087645.1). Classification (NCBI taxonomy): domain Eukaryota; kingdom Viridiplantae; phylum Streptophyta; class Magnoliopsida; order Poales; family Poaceae; genus Saccharum; species Saccharum hybrid cultivar. The sequence goes on along the minus strand of JAQSUU010000664.1, from coordinate 905,923 downwards.
TCAGCAAGTGGACACGCGAGCCGGCTCGCGTGTCGCAGACAGCGGACCCGACTGTTGCGGCGAAGTTTCACGAAACGTTTGCCGAGCCGCTTTCCGCCTCCAAGTGGGGCGCCTTGAGCGAGTTGTACCCGATGGCGGGAAGACGCTGGAGGAGAGTGCTACACGTGCCAGACTGATCGCAGCGGGCAGCTCTGAAGTCGCACAATTAGTTCCTTAGTTTAAGCAAACCAGTGTGTGTTCCACCGTCCTGCGGTGCTTTCTGTTTGTGTTCTTCCTCATCACTAATGGCATCTCGCTATGATGTGATGTAAGGCGTGTATGGTTCCAAACTTCTTCTTAATGAAATACGTGCTATGCACGTTCTAGAAAAAAAAAATCTAGTCAAAAGAATGTGTGTGTGCGCCATTTTTATTAAGCATATGTGCTTCGTGTTAGGTAGAGATTGCGAGTATTTTTTCAAGACTTTAATCAACTTGGTGTAATGTTCTTAAGAAAACTAATAAAGCTGAATTATTTAAGAAGAAAAAGATATAATTCCAAGCAAATATATGTAGTAGGTGTATGAGATCTTAGCAGATAAATGCCACGAGGGTGGGCCCATGGTCTCCCATCTCAACATGCCTTCATATCTACTCAATATATATATATGTGCTTAGCTTGTCGATGGGTCCAGCTCGCCAAGCCACGCATTCACTCACATTGCAGCACTCTCTTTTGGTGACATCATCAATGGGGCTGCTATATATCTTTGGTCGAGGTCGTGTGGTGTCCTGCACAGACACAGTGTGCCAAGGGCTCGTACGTGTGGCTCGGCAGCAGCGGCAGAACTATCAATCTGAACTTTGGTCTCCACTCATGCACCAGATAGTGTTCTTTCTAACGATGAGAAGCATCTGGAACTTAGTTTCCTGAATGCAGAACTATCGCCAACTGATTGACGATGGGAATGGTGATGATGCTCGTAACTCATACATAGAAACTGTTGAGTTAGGAATTATTTCCAAAATAAATTTAAAGGGTAGAATAGTACTTTTGCAGCCCCTTTCTCCCTACTCGAGCTCTGTACCTCTCCAGCGCGGTTACCGGCCCGACAAAGTTAGGTCGCCGCCTATGCAGCCACGCTCACCCGCGCCTAGTCGCCCTCGTCCACACTGCCCTGCCAATGACGCATGCCTTGCTCGCGCCCACCCCGAAGATGAGCCAGGATTGGAGGGACGAGCAACCTGCCGCCATGGATGCGTGTCGTGCTCAACCTTGACCTCGCCGCGGCGCATTGGCCCTCGTACGGCGCACCAGCCTCGAACCCCCCGAGTAATCAGCGATCGATCAGCTAGACAGCTGACATTGTACAACTAATGGTCATCAGTTTATGCCTGCGGCGTAGCTGCAGCTGAAAAAGTGGAGAAGAACAACCCAGTGCAAGCAGGCCGCGGGCGGCAGCACATGGGCTCAAGGCTTCAGCTTGTGCTTCGAATACCCAAGAAAAACGATCAGACCAATTAGTTAATTATATCTTGATTAAAAGTACTAAAGTACCACTAATTACAATTAGCAATTATTTTTTATAATCAACCGCTGCAATTTTTTTCGAGAGGAACCAACAGTTCCTCCCAAGCACAGTAACAAACCTCAATATTTTAATGAAAAAAGTTTGTTAAAGTTCATTTAATTTGCAGGCCGGTTATCTACTTATTAGTAATCAATTGAAAAATAAACTTGGCCTGTGCTTCGGCTAGAAGGAGGCTACACAAGGTTAGGAGTACGTTTTCAATTGACTGTAATATATCAACGATGTGATGTTATACAAAACAATAAAAACCTCGTTATCAAGAAATAACATATATTTTATTGTTGCACATTAATTATATCTGATGCAATGGGTGTACAAGAGGTTAGAAGATAAATTTCAATGTGAGTGGGTCCCAGGTTCTCCCTATCTCAACTGCCTCTTGACATCCCTAACGAGCCAGTTTTCTCCTGGTATCTTTCTCTCTCTTTCTCACACACAGTACCACTCCTATTTTGCCACACAAGGCCGCCACCCCACTCACTCGCTTATGACGTCACAACCGGGGTGTGTGCAGTGACGGAGCTAGGATTTTGACATAGGGTATGCCGCACCAAAATTCTCATATCCAATTTGGCAAAGACCTATTTAGCAATTCGATATACAGCAGCAAAATTTGCCTCATAATTTATAATTTTTTCTATCTGATCAGCCTAGGGTATGCCGCACCATACCCGTGCCACCCGCCGGCTCCGTCCATGGGTGTGTGGGTGACCTGCAGAAACGCAGTGTTGCAAGGGACCTAAGGATGGGAGGCATCTGGAAGTGGGTTTGCTGTTGGCAACGTTGTCTCCGTGTTCATTGCTAATGGTCCCAGGTTGCTGTGGCTTCGTAGTTGGTACCGTGTGAGGGCATGCAGTGTGCACCCAGCAGCACACATTGGCGTGGTTCTCTATACATCTTTAATTATAATTGTTTTAACATGCATGCAAAGTAAGACAGAAGGATTTATAATTTTATTAGAATTATCTCAGTTTCGGTTAGCACTCTAGCTCTTCTGGCTTAATTTTTGTTTTTTTGGCAGCGTTTTTTCTACATAAATACTGATACAGACGAAAAAATCGACATTTCCAAACAAATTGAAACACATTTAGTTCTGAAGTTTTGGACATATTTAACTTAATTTTATCAGTATTTGAATGTGTCTCAAGCACATCAAACCAAAAGTTCTGTATTAGAAAATTTAACACATCCTATGAATAACACATCCAAACTTTCTACATTTCTAGATTCCAAATTACAACGCTACTAGAAACTAAAATATTCCTGTCTGTATGGTATGAGCTGACAGAAAATTTATAATTCTCCTCACTACCGGAGAATCAAACTTTGCCGAGTGCTAAGTGATTTGCCGAGCGTTTTTTCTTTGGACACTCGGCAAAGAAACTTTTTGCGGCACTTGGCAAAGAGCTTCTTTGCTGAGTGCCAAAAATAACACTCGGCAAAGGTCTTTGCCGAGTGTTTTTATGGCACTCGGCAAAGGTCTTTGCTGAGTGTTTTTTTGCACTTGGCAAATATAAATTTCAAAGCACATTTTGAAGGGGTAAATTAATTCTAATGAAAAGTTTTCAACTACAAAGTTGTATAACTCATCAAGATGAACATTTTTTGTTTTGGTCATTTATTCATATGACAAAGTGAAAGTAAATTTGTTCATAAATCTTACGTAGCTCTCTTGTAGTTTATGAAACTACCAGAGAGGTATATAAGATTTGTGAACAATGTTAGAACCACCATGTCGGATGCGCAAATGATCAAATAACCAAAATAAACTTTGTAGATCTTGAAAAGTTATGAAACTTTGTAGTTGAAAACTTTTTGATTTGAAATCATATTGTCATGCAAAACTGCATCTGAATTTCAAAAATTTAAAATTCGAATTTTTCGAAAGACCTCAGATGAGAAAACAACAAAAATAAAATTTGTAGATCTTGAAAAGTTATGAAACTTTGTAGTTGAAAACTTTTTAATTTGAAATCATCTTGTCATGCAAAACTGCATCTAAATTTCAAAAATTTAAAATTTGAATTTTTCAAAAGATCTCGGATGGAAAAACAACCAAAATAAACTTTGTAGATCTCGAAAAGTTGTGAAACTTTGTATTTGACAACTTTTTCATTTGAAATCATCTTGCCATACAAAACTATATTTGAATTTCTAAAATTTGAAATTCAAATTTTGTAAACAACCTCGGATGGAGAAACTTCCTATATAAAAATTGTAGATATCGAAAAGTTACAAAACTTTGTAGTTGACAACTTTTTGATTTGAATTCGTTTAGGGCCCCAAACAATTAATTTACACTCGGATGAGTAGAGTATATGGGGAATCAAAACGGAATCTAAACATAAGTGACAGTGTGGTGCATTGGTAGAGGTGGTTACGCGCGAGTGAGAGATCGCAGGTTCGAATCCCGCTGGCCACGTACCGCGTGAATTTTACGTGAAAAATGCCACGACATACGGGCACTAACCGGTGAGGGCCTCCTAGGTAAAAATTTTTTTTTGCTATTTTTTCAGGATTTTTTCGTTTTGAACTTTGCCGAGTGTCAGGCACTCGACAAAGACTTTGTCAAGTGCTCGATAAAAAACACTCGGCAAAACAGCCTTTGCTGACCCTTTTTTTTTGCCGTGTGGGCTTTGCCGAGCGGCGAAGCGCCTGTTTCCAGTAGTGCCTGTTGGTTATCATAATACACACATAAAAATACAAAAACCGAAAGAAAAAAATACAATTATTCTATGTGTTGCTCTATTTTTTCTGTTGGTCGCTCGTAGCACCGACGGAGAAATCTTATTTGAGGTGCGCCTGGAATGAAAACCGGTGGCCAACCTGGGCTTGGGCCGCGGTGGCCTTTCTGCCAGGCCCAAAAGATGGCATGTTTAGCCCAAATGCATATATAACACAGCGTCTAACCCTAGCTGCGCTACACCTCACTCGCCGCTTGATTCATCCAGCCGGCGCCGCTGCTCCTGACACTCCTCTAGTGGGGGTGGGCAGATCCGACATCGCGGCATCCTGTTTTGGGCCGTGTTTAGATCCTCAATTTGGGGCACAAAATCTGCACAGTGGGCATTAAATGCGTACTGTAGCAATTCGTTTGTATTTAGTAAAAATTGTTCAAACTTTGACTAATTAGACTCAAAATGTTCGTCTCGCAGAGTACAATAAAACCGTACAATTAGTTTTTAATTTCATCTACATTTAGTACTCCATGCATATGCTGGCATTTTGATGTGATGGGAATCTTCTTTTTGCACAGTGGAATTTAGGGATGAAATTTGGGATCTAAACAGGCCGTTGGTGTTATTTCGGTGAGCGAGATTTGGATCCAGGCAGCGGACAGCCAGGTCCGGAAGGTGGTGGCGGCGGCGCATGGTCGGGATCTGGATGAGGCCACGGCGGTGAGCTTGCCATCCATGACCATGAGCTCGCCGTGTCAGACAACCACCGTGAGGCCATGACAGTGTGTGTCCGGCCGGGCGTTGGCGGTCGCGGCGCTGTAGATCCGGTCCACTACATGGTAGATCAGGCCAGTGCTGGTGCAGACCCCTTGGCCAAAATCGCGAGGTACCCAATCATGTGTGTTCTCGCTGCAGCATCATTTTTCAGTTCATGTATTCATGTACCAGATCCTATCTGGTTATTGCGTGGTTTGTTTTCCTGCAGATCCTTAATCTTGTGCCAACACATGTATGTGGGGAGGATGAGAGACGAACGCAAGCATTTGCACATGGTGGGCATCAATCCAACGACAAGGTGTTCACTACTACAGAAATCATTTTTAGCGACGCCGTCCTTTTCTATCAGAGGCAGTTCAACTAGCACACTGCCTCTAACCGCACCGGTGAGCACTGTAGCTCCGTGACCGCCTCTAAATGTTGCTAGTTGGCAGTCAAGGACAAGGTGCCGCAAAAAATAATTTTCTTGTTTTTAGTGCGTTGCTTTCAGAAATTAGGTTATGTAGAAATTAGATGAATAGATAGATACATCAAACTCTATGGTTAGTGGGTTAAAATGTATAGAATGCCAGGAATTTTGCAAGACCATTATCATGCAGTTTAATATATTTTGATGCTAAGAATATATGCTCATGACTTGTGTTTCTATTTGTTTCTGTTGTAGCACTTTTGTAGGAGCAGCGGTACTTCAGCAGGAGAGCAAGTTTATTGACGGTAAGTTCAGGTGAAGTTTCTGCTCTTTCAATTTTAGTTTACCAGCATCAGTTCAGTGGATGGCTTATTGGTGTGTTACTGGATGTCTTAAGCAGTGAAGTCTGGAATACTAAAAGTCAAACTAAAAGTAAGGTGTGCGAGATCTATCGAGTGTGTTACTGGATGGCTTTTTGTTTTCAATGCTTTAGGTACACACTTGCAAACCCGTGGTAATACAATTAAGAATGCTACTGACTTGCTCCTAAGTGGATTATTACAGGACTTAGTATAATAGTTCCTGGATTTTGATTCTTACTAAAGTGAATATACCATTGTAACATTGAAGAGAGGCGTCTCAGCTGGGAGCAATTCCTTATTAGTGGCAGCATAGATATGATTGATGCTCCAGCGCACACCCTGCCAAGCTCCAGGTTAGACTTGAGTTGATCACTACAAACAACAACAACAACATAGCCTTTTGTCCCAAGTAAGTTGGGGTAGGCTAGAGATGAAACCTAAAAGAGACGAGAAACAGGGAGACACATAAAGGGACATAAAGGGCACGAGACAAAAAGAGGTCACGGTTCAGGTACGTTGATTGCCAATCTCCAAGCGCTCCTGTCCATAGCTAAATCCTTGGAGATATTCCACTCCTTAAGATCTCTCTTAACGGACTCGTCCCAAGTTAGTTTAGGTCGACCTCTACCGCTCTTTACATTATCGGCCCGCTTTAGAACTCCACTACGCACCGGCGCCTCAGGAGGCCTTCGTTGGACATGTCCAAACCATCTCAACCGATATTGAATCAATTTCTCCTCAATTGGTGCCACCCCAACCCTATCCCGAATATCGTCGTTCCGGACTCTATCCCTCCTTGTGTGCCCACAACACCAACGCAACATACATATCTTTGCTACACTCAATTGCTAGACATGTCGCCTTTTTGTAGGCCAACACTCAGCACCGTTAACATCGTCGGACGAATCGCCGTCCTATAGAACTTACCTTTCAGCTTCTGAGGCACCCTTTTGTCACAGAGAACGCCAGAAGCTTGACGCCATTTCAACCAGCCGGCTGAAATTCTATGCCTAACATCTTCATCAATGTCTCCATCCTTTTGTAGCATCGACCCTAAATACCGAAAAGTATCCTTCTTGGCCACCACTTGCCCATCGAGGCTAATGTCTCCCTCCTCGTGCCTAGTCACGCTGAAATCGCACCTCATGTACTCGGTCTTAGTCCTACTAAGTCTGAACCCTTTCGACTTTAACGTGTACATCCATAGTTCTAACTTCCTATTAACCCCCGCTCTACTGTCGTCAACTAGCACCACATCATTAGCAAAGAGCATACACCAAGGGATATCATATTGTATGTCCCTTGTGACCTCATCCATCACCAAAGCAAATAAATAAGGGCTCAAAGCTGACCCCTGATGTAGTCCTATTTTAATTGGAAAGTCAATGGTGTCGCCATCAGATGTTCAGAAAAACGTCACCACATCCCTGTACATATCCTTGATGAGGGTAACGTACTTAGTTGGGACTTTGTGCTTTTCCAAGGCCCAACACATGATATTTCTCGGTACTTTGTCATATGCCTTCTCGAGGTCAATAAAGACCATGTGCAAGTCCTTCTGCTCCCTATATCTCTTCATCAATTGTCGTAATAAGAAAATTGCCTCCATAGTCGACCTACCAGGCATGAACCCAAACTGATTTTGGGTCACATGTGTCACTCTCTTTAGGCGATGCTCGATAACTCTCTCCCAGAGCTTTATCATATGGCTCATCAACTTAATCCCACGGTAGTTAGTACAACTTTTAACATCTCCCTTGTTCTTGAAGATAGGTACTAATATACTTCTCCTCCATTCTTCAGGCATCTTGTTAGACCGAAAAATAAGGTTAAAAAGCTTAGTTAACCATACTATCGCTCTGGCGCCTAGATATCTCCACACCTCAATGGGGATACTATCAGGGCCCATTGTTTTACCTCCCTTCATCCTCTTCAAAGCCTCTCCGATCTCTGCCTCCTGAATTCTCCTCACAAAGCGTCTGTTGGTATCGTCAAATGAGTCGTCCACCTCAAGGCCAGGACCCTCATTCTCCCCATTAAACAGCTTATCGAAGTACCCTCTCCATCTGTCCTTGATCTCCTCATCCTTCACCAGAAGTCGATATGTCCCATCCTTGATGCATTTTATTTGGTTGACGTCCCTTGTCTTCCTCTCGCGGATTCTAGCCATCCTATAAATGTCCTTCTCCCCTTCCTTCGTGCCTAGCCGCTGATAAAGGACATCATACGCCTGACCTTTTGCTACACTCACAGCTCGCTTTGCAACCCTCTTCGCTATTTTATAGCCATCGATGTTGGCTACACTCTTGTTATGGTGGAGACGCTTGAAACACTCCTTCTCCCTAATAGCCCTTTACACCTCGTCATTCCACCACCATGTGTCTTTCACTTCCTGTTTGCCTCCCCTACTCACGCCAAACACTTCCGAAACCACCTTCCGGACACATGTTGCCATCTTTAGCCACATGTCGTTGTCATCTTCTCCTTCTTCCCAAGGCCCCTCGTCTAGCATCCTCTCCTGAAACGTTTGCGCTGCTTTCCCTCTAAGCTTCCACTACTTCGTTCTCGCAATCTTGGCCCGTTTGTTCCGGTGGACACGTACCCGAAAGCGAAAGTCCACCACCACAAGCTTATGTTGAGGGACAACACACTCCCCAGGTAACACCTTACAATCAAAGCAAGCACGTCTATCCTTTCTCCTTGTAAGGATAAAGTCGATCTGGCTCGAGTGTTGTCCACTACGAAAGGTTACTAGATGAGATTTCCTCTTCCTAAAGAGGGGACCCCTCTTGATTCCTACTACCATACCCGAACCCCCCGTGCACCCGCTCGAAACCTACATTAGTCGCACCAACATGGCCGTTGAGGTCTCCTATAAAGAGTTTCTCGCTGATAGGCACGGTACTAACCATGCTATCAAGATCTTCCAAAAACTGCCTCTTGGTGCCCTCGCTAAGACCTACCTGAGGGGCATAGGCACTGATCACATTCAAAGCCGAATCTCCAACTACCAGCTTGACCAAGATAATCCGGTCGCCTTGCCTCCTAACATCAACTTGAGTTGATCACTGCTGAATTATTTTATATGTAATGGGATATATTGTTAGAAAGTGCATATTTCGAAGTTGCTTGTTTGGCATCTGGTGTAGGTCTAGTCTAAGTGTGAAACTGTAACTGCACAGATTTTCCTATCCTTATTTTTTGCTTTTTGGTGCTCCAGTGTGTGCATAGTGCCATAGTTCGTAGGAAAAAAGAATAATATGGGGATGCCAATGATTTTGTGAATAGATACTCACCTGCTATTATTAATTATTCCAGTATGGTTCCAGTATTTATGATTAGATGGTCATTTTGCTGTCCGACAATTTTCATTTCCATAAGGGAAGCAGATCAGCAGGACCTAGCAATTATTTTTTCCCAGACCGAAGGGCTTCCAACATGGAAATTTAGTGGGCAGCTTGTGATCTCATTTTTTGATATACATAGAGAGAATGTTCTTTATACTTCTACAGGTTTTGTTCAACAAGGATGAAACCTTGCTGATGCAAGTTTTCTTTATACTTCTGCAGGTTTTGTTCAAATAAGGATGAACCTTGCAAAGACAGGCTGTGCAATACAGGCGAACTCAGGGGCGTGAAGATTCAATATTTTTTTATAGATTAGAGTAGATTATTACCGTTTTGAGGCAAAGTTGGTTTGTGCCAATTTACTTATGATATTTCTAACTATTGGTGCCATTTTTGAACTTGATAATTTATCAACATGGAATGATTGTTCTATACTTGTCAATTGAAGAATCTAGCCATGTGTGCCTTGTGCAACATGATCTCTTCATTGAATTTTCATGCAATATAAATGGTTCAAGTTAAAGTTGAGATTATTCTGTGGATTTTGAAATAAATGAATTGGTACAAATGGAAGGTCTTTTCTCTGTCGGTTTATTTACATTTTTCTGTCGGTCATATGGGCTTCCAGATCTAGTGGCTCAGAATTTTCCAGACGGTGGCTCAGAATTTTTCTGTTGACACAAGTACTGGCAGAGAAAATGGTGTACCGTCAGAGAAATTGGTCAACCGATAGAAAAATTCTATTTATCTGGCGCTCTATTTCTGTCGGTGTTTTTCTGTTGGCATACCGATAGAAAAATTGATTTCCTAATTTAATTTCCCTATCGGTTTATCACCAACGGGAAAATTTGAGTTTTTTCCATTAGTGGACATATCGAAATGTATGTACCCCTGGAGTTTTTTCCACTCGCATGATAAAATAGCAATTAATATCTGTGTACTACAGTTTGCAGGTTGGTAAAAGTGTGGTTCACTCGGTGTGTAAAGTAGATTTGAGTTGCTTGGACTTTGGGGTGTGACAAATGGTATAAGAGGCCACCTTCTCGGACGTACTCATGCGCCGGTTAGAGGCATATAAATTGACCATGTGGCACTTGTAGGCAAAAGATTTAGTGCACCTTTACTCATGCATGTGCCGGAAAATCAATAAACACATGCCCTTGAGCGATCACCCTAGAGTTGCTGCACTTAGAGGTTTCTCACTTGGGCTCATACCACTAAACTTACCAACTTTGCCATAGACATGTTCACCCTTCCCACCTAGAGCAAAGCCTACTCCTGATGTTCTAGTCCCCCGCCTGAACTGGCTCATTATCATGCTCAACTGCGGCTCACTACAAGACACCCAATTTAAGGTGGACCGAAGGTATGTGTTGTCTTCCTTGGATCTCATCTTGTCATGCCTGCAAGACACAAGCTCCAACACTAAGCTCTTATAACGTGAACACTCAACAACTGTGCTATCTGAACTGGCCTTCTTGTCACACCCAAAATTTCCTATTTTGGATTGTGCATGAAAAATACTAAATAAAATAAATGATTTCAATATCTGAATAAATTTATTAGATAAGTTAAGTAGCTTCTAATTTAAATATAGAAAATTATGGTTTTAAACTTTTTCATATTAATTTGATAATGTGATGTTTGTTTGATGCTTGTCTTTGGTGTTGGTGAGTGCTATTATTTTCAAAATATCATAGGACGACGTTTACTTCTCACCGGAATTTTTTTTGGCATTTTCTGGATTTAAAATTTCAATTTCCGTGAGCTTAATCTTTTTCCTTGATCTCTTCATCAATCTTTTCATGAGCTCAAACACATTTAGTTGAGTTCCTTATCTCTCCAAGAGTCTCCAGGATTTTTCCCGTGATTTTTCTGAGTTCCGGACTATTTTTCACGGCCAAAAAGGTAATTTTAGATTTTCTGGAATTATTTTATTCATGGAATTAAAATAATCCCGAAATTAAGAAAATCCGAAAAGTTTCCAAACCCTACGACTATATATATGCCGGCGTAGCTCTCGACGCCCTGATTTCAGAAGTACAACTCTTATCGCGAGCCGTCGCTCGTATCTCCCTCTATCTCTCGCCGTATCTTAGATATACATATATATGTATACGTGCATGCATGTTGAGCAGCTGTACATGTAAGGAAAGAAATCCTGTTTCTGTACGTACAACTTGCAGAGTAGTTATGTGACTCAAATAGTAATTCTAGATTTTCTAGAATTATTTCTAGTCATGAAATTCATTAATTCCGAAAATAATAAAATCTAATCCTATTCCAACTTGGCTTTAACCTAGAGTATATAAATACATGCCCACGTTTCTCTCTTTGATCTTGTGATCTGAAATCCTTTTTCCTAAGCCGCGTACCGTGCAACCCCGCCGCCGTCCGCCGCCAAATCAGCCTCCGCCAACTTGCCGCAGCGGTTTCTTCAACCTCGTGTTCGAGCAGGACTCTGCCATGGAGTCCGACGCAGCTCCAACTCCCCTCCCCACTGCCTTGACCCAAACGCTTAGCCGGCCATAAATAGTAGCGTGGCCGCAAGCCGGCGCGCAAGAAGGCTGGTCCGGTGGAGTCCACCTCGCCGGATTCCGCGTCCAGTCCCAGCACGGATGCGTCGGACAGTCCGCGAGATCAGGCGGAGGAGGATAACAACGCGCCGCCTGTCATCGATGCGGGGGCAGCAGTGCCTGAACCGCCGCCGCCTCCTCCTCCTTCTGCTCAACCTCAACCTTCTGAGCCACCTCGGAAGCCCAGCGCCACCACGCCGGCTAATCCTCCTGCGGACATAACGTACAGCAGGCCCAAGGTGGGAGCTGTGTACGGCCGTGTGAAGCTCAAGTTCAAGTCGTCCAAGACGGTGGATTCGCCGCTGCGCTCGCAGCAGCAAGATTCTTCAGAAGCTCAAGGGCCGCCTGCTGATGCTGGGAAATCGGAGAGTGCTGCTGTCCCTGAAGTAATCAAAGGAGCTGACTTAAAGAAGGCTCAGATCGTGACAGATGGGCAGGGGTTGGAGTCGAGTGACGGGGATAAGGAGAAGGTGCCAAGGAAAGTAGGAGGCATTAAGATCAAGTTGGCGGGTCCGCCTTCTGTAGAAAACAGCACACCGGATCGGAAAGCCGACTCGGCAGATGAGCCTGCTCCGAGCAAGCAGGAATCTTTTTCAGAAAAAAAAATGGAGGATGGGGTGGAGCTGAGGAGCTCACAGGAGTCAGAAGAAAAGCAGTCTACTCCAGAACACCAGCGCAATGAGAAAGAGCTGGCTGCTGCACTTGAAGCTATTAAGAAAGTTATGAAGATGGGTTCGCGGTGATCTCCTCTTCCGATTGGGGTCGGATGCGTGGTGAACCATGGTCGGATGAGGTGGGTCCGAAGCTTTCCGGCGAGTCCATGGCGGCGTCCATGGTGGCCACCGGCCGGAGGTACTGTAGCCGGCCGATTCTCCTCTTTCTTTTGTTTTGGAACAATGTGAGCCCTCCGTTCATGTATCAACGATCAGGATTAGAACATACCTTTTCACATGGCAAATTTTCTAAAGAGACCTTTAGCTTTTTAATAATCAACCCGCCATCCATAGCGTACTACTGAAAAGGCGTTTTCGTGTTTTGAAAGCGTATTTTCTTCCGGTTTATTCAAAAATACGTTTTTAGGAAATTACAGTTTTGCCACTAGAATTGTTTTGGTCATAAAATCTTCGTTTTAACTCCGATTTGACCCGTTCAAGTTGCGTTAGGTTCGTATTTGCGAGATCTACATGTTAGTATAGTTGTACAGTAGGTTGGGAAAGTTTAATTTTCGAGTTTATATTAAAATAATTATTTATCTATAGGAAATCTTAGAAAATTCATAACTTATACGTTTTAACTCCGAATTTGGTGATTTTTGCGTCTGTGTGATCGTAGAAACGTGTAGAAGAGTTTTATAAACTTTTATTACTGTTTTGTTATTGTTGGTGTACTGTTCTAATTGTATCTCTTTGTTTGTTTCGTGTATGTTTGATTGGATGTATGTGTGTTGTTGATTGATGATCGAGTATAGACGGTGAGCAGTATCTGGACGATCAAGAGTATTATTTTGAGCCAGACCAGCAGTATCATCAGGAAAGCTTTGATTAAGGCAAGTATAACATGGGACCATCCTTGTTGTCCTATTCACTGAAATTATCATACATATGCATGTGTCTTCCTTGACAACCTTAGAGATTATAACTTAGTGATTGAAACCTTGATTCCTTGTCAACCTTGGGATGCATTTGGGTAGCTATTGCTAGTGCTTAATTATGAACAATGATCTTGTAATTTGATTAATGGATTAAGCAATCAACCATTAAGATAATTTTATTACTGTTGAAAAGGGGGCTAGAGCAAGGGGTTATATTGTTGCTCTAGTTTCTCTCCATAAGGACTTATCTGTACATGACCATCCGGGACATACAGTACAGCTGTGAGGGCTATATGGCTCTGGCTCTAGTTGTTCAAGAGACCTTTTCTAGCTTGTTAGTGGTTACCTTAAATGGCGTAAGAATGGCTTGCCACTTTGGGTGTAGTGCGAGCCCCTGGCCTAGTGTGTATAGGCTGCGGTTGTTGTGCCACAGGGAAGGGGGGTTCTACATCTGCCTGCCGAGTGAATCTAATGGCCCTAACTTGTTAGACGAACTTTTGAGTGGCTTTATATGGTCTCTGATGTTTTGGGCCTTGCAAACCCATGCATTTGGAAATCATGACTCACAGTGAAAGTGTACACCTCTGCGCAGAGTAAAAAAAACTGGTATACTAGCCGTGCTCACGGATACGAGCGGCCTTGGAACATCTACAGAATAGTTGATCACCATTGTTGTATCATGCTTAATTATTGTTGATTATTATTATGCTCATGTTAATGCTATTCATTATCCTAATTACAATTGATCATTGATTCATTAATGGGAATTGGAATACCTTGATGCTACTCAATTGCTAATTATATGATGATTAAAAGCTAAACGCAGTCAAACAGTGTCTAGCCTTTTTGAGCCTCATGAACCCTATGTTATACTTGTTGAGTTCGACATGGACTCACTCTTGCTATTTCCCCAACACTCCAGTGTGTAGTAAGATGCTACTCGGAAGAAGACAAAGGTGTAGTGGAGTTTCCAGAAGACTAGTAGAAGTGCTAGGCATATGTTACCCCCAGTCAGCCGTCCCTGAGAAGAATGGAGCCCGAAGTTTAGTCACCGTTCCGCGATACTCTGATGTAAGTGTTAATATAGCTATGTATACGTTATATAATAACATTGTTTCTGATATTTTTTTTTTCATTCTGGCATATGTGTGGACTTCCTGGGCACACATATGATTAGCCTGGTTTTGTTCTTTAGAAAACCGGGTGTGACAGAGTGGTATCAGAGCGGTGTTGACTGTAGGACGTATGCTAAGTAGCACTGGACGTATTCTAAAACTTATTTTGCTGTAAAACTATTTTGTCATCCCCTGACTCATTGATTTTGACTATTTCCTCTTCCTTGTCTTGTTGTATCCCATCCTTGGTAGCTTCCTTTGAGCTAATATTTCTTACTCCCTTGGAATTTGTTTTACGTTGCTTTTACTAAAAGTTTTCTGATCTTACCTGGTTCAAAGATTTGATGGCCTTTCATCATCCATACTTTTCCCATAGGATGACCACCATTGTTGAAGAAGCACGTGTAGTACCGATGATGTGATGTGTGCTTGTTGTGCTTGATGTGTTGCTTGTGTGTTGTTCTTGTTCTCGTGTTTTAAAAGTGGCCCGGAAGGTATAAGTCTTGAGGAGTAGCTTGATCTATGCTAAGTGGGGTAGGTTTTACGTAATACTCCGCATGCTGATTTCTATAGCAGTCTGCAATGTTTCTGTTATATCTCAAGATATGGACATGAGAAATTTATGAAATTTTACTGGGAATAACTAGACTTCTGTATCTTTCCAAACCCATTGGATTTACCTTTTTATCTATTTTGAGCTATGAGATATACCTGTTCTAAGTTGAGGTTACTGCATAGTCTGGAATTCTGAAATAGTTTCGGTTAAGTTCAGTTTTTGACTAACTTATTGACAGAATCTGGAAAAGTGTTGTAAATAAAAGTCGTAGATAATTTCGTAGGCTTTCCAACCATGTAAAGATCACTTCATTTGGATCTTTGTAGCTCGAGTTATGCCAGATTTACTGAACTGCTAAAATTGGAATTTGCCCAGAAATTTTCTGCATTACTTCCTTATCTTGTATAAGTGAATATATCATTGGATATCTTTGAATCTCATTGATTTGCCTGGGAATCTTACATTAGAGATGATTATGGTTATCTAGTATAAAAGGGATGTGAGTTACTTTGGTGTCCCCTAGTTTCTTTTTCTTAAGGGGGTAGCAAAGTTGTGAGTGTTGCAAGATGAATGTTTCGTATGTCCTAGAGCTTCACTTGGAAGAAGTGGTTATCTCTATGATTGGAAGTCTATAGTTAGTTTCATGAAAACTTAGATGACATCACCTCCATATCAAGTATGTTTAGTAAGTTTTAAGTGAAGGACTTATCATTAGCAGCAAGCCTTAAAGAAAGTGTTGCATTCAATGACATTGTCTGGTGGAACAAAATATTTGTTAAGTGGGGTAGTGTCCATTACCATCATCAATCTCAAGCGACGAGGTACCAAGAACTGAAGATCAAACCTTATCTTTCTTGTCATCTTTTGGCTATCCTCGATCCATGTCTTATATCTCATCAACTTAAATCAAAGAAGCGTGAAGACTTGAAGATTAGTGTCATCTATCTCTCTAGTCTCTGAATCTCGTTTCTGCCTTATCCTGTTTTTTTTAACAGTCTGTCTTTCTTAGTTTATACCTATATTTTTGGATGCCCAAAAATCATGGATAAATTCTGGACAATAGTAGACTTCAATATTTTTCTCTGACCGTAAGAACCACCCTGATAGCTATTATGGTTTGGGATTTATGAAAATCACAAGGCGACGTATCTATGCTGTCAGCAATCTGGAATAGTTTCTGTTGTGCACAGTTTTCGACCACGTTAACTGTAGAATTTGGAGAAGTGTTCTATAAGGAAGTTGTAGTAAATTTGATAAGCTTTCCAACGGTATAAGCTACAACATCATTGGATTCGTAGAACTTGAGTTATAACTGTGTTTCTGCACTGCCATTTTTCTGCTCGCGAGGAAGTACAAGTTACTTGATCTTGGATATGCTCATGAGTCTCTTTGACATGATAGAAGGACACGATAGTAGTTATCACTCAGAAACAAATGCAAGCTATTCTTTGGTGAACTCCAGTTGATCTCTTCTTAAGAGGGGTTGCCGAACTAAAGGCGATACAAGATGGAGGTTTTATATGTTCTGTTTCGTCACCTGGAAACATCAGCTATCTACATGGTTGCAAAGTCATTATCGAGCACAAGTACCTTTTCTCAGGGTTGGTAAACTGTTGAAACCATCTACAAGGATCGTAAGTGCCTAAAGGATACCTTTACAAAGTTGGTTATGAGTTTGTGGCATTATCATTGGATAGGAGTTGATGAAGGAAAAGTGAAGACTTACAAATCAACTTTATCTTTCTCCTTAGTCTCTCCAAATCTCGGGACGAGATTTCTGTTAAGTGGGGTAGAATTGTCACACCCAAAATTTCCTATTTTGGATTGTGCATGAAAAATACTAAATAAAATAAATGATTTCAATATCTGAATAAATTTATTAGATAAGTTAAGTAGCTTCTAATTTAAATATAGAAAATTATGGTTTTAAACTTTTTCATATTAATTTGATAATGTGATGTTTGTTTGATGCTTGTCTTTGGTGTTGGTGAGTGCTATTATTTTCAAAATATCATAGGACGACGTTTACTTCTCACCGGAAATTTTTTTGGCATTTTCTGGATTTAAAATTTCAATTTCCGTGAGCTTAATCTTTTTCCTTGATCTCTTCATCAATCTTTTCATGAGCTCAAACACATTTAGTTGAGTTCCTTATCTCTCCAAGAGTCTCCAGGATTTTTCCCGTGATTTTTCTGAGCTCCGGACTATTTTTCACGGCCAAAAAGGTAATTTTAGATTTTCTGGAATTATTTTATTCATGGAATTAAAATAATCCCGAAATTAAGAAAATCCGAAAAGTTTCCAAACCCTACGACTATATATATGCCGGCGTAGCTCTCGACGCCCTGATTTCAGAAGTACAACTCTTATCGCGAGTCATCGCTCGTATCTCCCTCTATCTCTCGCCGTATCATAGATATACATATATATGTATACGTGCATGCATGTTGAGCAGCTGTACATGTAAGGAAAGAAATCCTGTTTCTGTACGTACAACTTGCAGAGTAGTTATGTGACTCAAATAGTAATTCTAGATTTTCTAGAATTATTTCTAGTCATGAAATTCATTAATTCCGAAAATAATAAAATCTAATCCTATTCCAACTTGGCTTTAACCTAGAGTATATAAATACATGCCCACGTTTCTCTCTTTGATCTTGTGATCTGAAATCCTTTTTCCTAAGCCGCGTACCGTGCAACCCCGCCGCCGTCCACCGCCAAATCAGCCTCCGCCAACTTGCCGCAGCGGTTTCTTCAACCTCGTGTTCGAGCAGGACTCTGCCATGGAGTCCGACGCAGCTCCAACTCCCCTCCCCACTGCCTTGACCCAAACGCTTAGCCGGCCATAAATAGTAGCGTGGCCGCAAGCCGGCGCGCAAGAAGGCTGGTCCGGTGGAGTCCACCTCGCCGGATTCCGCGTCCAGTCCCAGCACGGAGGCGTCGGACAGTCCGCGAGATCAGGCGGAGGAGGATAACAACACGCCGCCTGTCATCGATGCGGGGGCAGCAGTGCCTGAACCGCCGCCGCCTCCTCCTCCTTCTGCTCAACCTCAACCTTCTGAGCCACCTCGGAAGCCCAGCGCCACCACGCCGGCTAATCCTCCTGCGGACATAACGTACAGCAGGCCCAAGGTGGGAGCTGTGTACGGCCGTGTGAAGCTCAAGTTCAAGTCGTGCAAGACGGTGGACTCGCCGCTACGCTCGCAGCAGCAAGATTCTTCAGAAGCTCAAGGGCCGCCTGCTGATGCTGGGAAATCGGAGAGTGCTGCTGTCCCTGAAGTAATCAAAGGAGCTGACTTAAAGAAGGCTCAGATCGTGACAGATGGGCAGGGGTTGGAGTCGAGTGACGGGGATAAGGAGAAGGTGCCAAGGAAAGTAGGAGGCATTAAGATCAAGTTGGCGGGTCCGCCTTCTGTAGAAAACAGCACACCGGATCGGAAAGCCGACTCGGCAGATGAGCCTGCTCCGAGCAAGCAGGAATCTTTTTCAGAAAAAAAATGGAGGATGGGGTGGAGCTGAGGAGCTCACAGGAGTCAGAAGAAAAGCAGTCTACTCCAGAACACCAGCGCAATGAGAAAGAGCTGGCTGCTGCACTTGAAACTATTAAGAAAGTTATGAAGATGGGTTCGCGGTGATCTCCTCTTCCGATTGGGATCGGATGCGTGGTGAACCATGGTCGGATGAGGTGGGTCCGAAGCTTTCCGGCGAGTCCATGGCGGCGTCCATGGTGGCCACCGGCCGGAGGTACTGTAGCCGGCCGATTCTCCTCTTTCTTTTGTTTTGGAACAATGTGAGCCCTCCGTTCATGTATCAACGATCAGAATTAGAACATACCTTTTCACATGGCAAATTTTCTAAAGAGACCTTTAGCTTTTTAATAATCAACCCGCCATCCATAGCGTACTACTGAAAAGGCGTTTTCGTGTTTTGAAAGCGTATTTTCTTCCGGTTTATTCAAAAATACGTTTTTAGGAAATTACAGTTTTGCCACTAGAATTGTTTTGGTCATAAAATCTTCGTTTTAACTCCGATTTGACCCGTTCAAGTTGCGTTAGGTTCGTATTTGCGAGATCTACATGTTAGTATAGTTGTACAGTAGGTTGGGAAAGCTTAATTTTCGAGTTTATATTAAAATAATTATTTATCTATAGGAAATCTTAGAAAATTCATAACTTATACGTTTTAACTCCGAATTTGGTGATTTTTGCGTCTGTGTGATCGTAGAAACGTGTAGAAGAGTTTTATAAACTTTTATTACTGTTTTATTATTGTTGGTGTACTGTTCTAATTGTATCTCTTTGTTTGTTTCGTGTATGTTTGATTGGATGTATGTGTGTTGTTGATTGATGATCGAGTATAGACGGTGAGCAGTATCTGGACGATCAAGAGTATTATTTTGAGCCAGACCAGCAGTATCATCAGGAAAGCTTTGATTAAGGCAAGTATAACATGGGACCATCCTTGTTGTCCTATTCACTGAAATTATCATACATATGCATGTGTCTTCCTTGACAACCTTAGAGATTATAACTTAGTGATTGAAACCTTGATTCCTTGTCAACCTTGAGATGCATTTGGGTAGCTATTGCTAGTGCTTAATTATGAACAATGATCTTGTAATTTGATTAATGGATTAAGCAATCAACCATTAAGATAATTTTATTACTGTTGAAAAGGGGCTAGAGCAAGGGGTTATATTGTTGCTCTGGTTTCTCTCCATAAGGACTTATCTGTACATGACCATCCGGGACATACAGTACAACTGTGAGGGCTATATGGCTCTGGCTCTAGTTGTTCAAGAGACCTTTTCTAGCTTGTTAGTGGTTACCTTAAATGGCGTAAGAATGGCTTGCCACTTTGGGTGTAGTGCGAGCCCCTGGCCTAGTGTGTATAGGCTGCGGTTGTTGTGCCACAGGGAAGGGGGGTTCTACATCTGCCTGCCGAGTGAATCTAATGGCCCTAACTTGTTAGACGAACTTTTGAGTGGCTTTATATGGTCTCTGATGTTTGGGCCTTGCAAACCCATGCATTTGGAAATCATGACTCACAGTGAAAGTGTACACCTCTGCGCAGAGTAAAAAAAACTGGTATACTAGCCGTGCTCACGGATACGAGCGGCCTTGGAACATCTACAGAATAGTTGATCACCATTGTTGTATCATGCTTAATTATTGTTGATTATTATTATGCTCATGTTAATGCTATTCATTATCCTTATTACAATTGATCATTGATTCATTAATGGGAATTGGAATACCTTGATGCTACTCAATTGCTAATTATATGATGATTAAAAGCTAAACGCAGTCAAACAGTGTCTAGCCTTTTTGAGCCTCATGAACCCTATGTTATACTTGTTGAGTTCGACATGGACTCACTCTTGCTATTTCCCCAACACTCCAGTGTGTAGTAAGATGCTACTCGGAAGAAGACAAAGGTGTAGTGGAGTTTCCAGAAGACTAGTAGAAGTGCTAGGCATATGTTACCCCCAGTCAGCCGTCCCTGAGAAGAATGGAGCCCGAAGTTTAGTCACCGTTCCGTGATACTCTGATGTAAGTGTTAATATAGCTATGTATACGTTATATAATAACATTGTTTCTGATATTTTTTTTTCATTCTGGCATATGTGTGGACTTCCTGGGCACACATATGATTAGCCTGGTTTTGTTCTTTAGAAAACCGGGTGTGACACTTCTCAAGAGCAAGGAACTTGGCATTCTTCTCTGCCAGCTTAGATTGCAAGCCTGAACAAGACTTGCATGCACCCAACAAGCTAGACCTAACCTTCGTCTCATCGTTCTCATCTAATAAGGCAGCATACTTAGATTGCAACTCAGAAAAGTTAGTCATATGAACAACACATTCATCGCACTCAACCTCGTCAGACACATGAACGACAAGTTTCTTAGCTTCCTCAAGCTCTTTCTCCACAACTTCTAGCTTGTCCTTAAACTCTTTCCTCTCACGAGCAGCACATTTAAGCAGCTTATCTTGACTCATCAAAGTATCGGTCATGATATCAAGCTCGACAATAAGAGCGTCGATAGAAGGTTTTACCTCGGTAGCGTCTTCGTCACCGAGAAGCACATCCTTGTTGGGCTTCACCCCTTCATCCACGGCCATGGTGTAGTAGCCTCCGTGGATAGACATGGCGACGAAGCAAAGCCTGGTCAACTTGTCCTTGCGCCTCTTCTCGGACTCATCACCACTCGAGGGAGAGGAAGAAGACCGGTCGTCGTCGGTGTCATTGTCGAGGTCACTGAGGGAGGTGAGGAAGGTGCGCTCTTGGGCCTTGGCCTTCTTGAAGTACATCTTCAGTGCCTACTTGTTGAATCCACCCTTCGACTTGTTCTTGGAGGTGTACTCGTGCTTGTCCCTGCGCTTGCTAGAGTCGTACTTGTCAAAGGAGTGATTGTTCTTCTTGGGGCAGTGGGCGACGAAGTGGTCGGGATCTCCACAACCATAACATCCTTCCTTCGGACCACCACCACGCTGGTAATTCAAGCGATTGTTGTGAAACCGCGAGAACCAGCTGATGATCAACGCCAGCTCGTGATCCCCAAGACTCTCTATCTGCTCCTCTATGACAGACACCAAAAAAGACAAGGCAACAGACACATGTGAAGAGTTAGCCAAAGAACTTTAGCTATTACCTGAGACCAAAGCCATAGTCAGTGCAGAGGGATTCTTGAGCTTGGCTTGGGTCTGATAGTCCATTTCGGTGGACTTGAGCTTACTGAAAAGCTCATTCATGGTGAGGGTCTCATACCCCGAAGACTCAATGATGGTAGTCACCTTCACATCCCATACCTTCCGATCTAGGGCATATAGAAGCTTGAGTGCCCTCTCGTGATCGTCATAAGGTAACTGTGCCTTGTTTGCTCGTATGTTGTTGACGATGGTCTAAAAGCAAGGAAACATGGCATCGATGGACTCACCATCAAGCTGGGTGAAGTTCTCGTACTCCCTCTTGTACGTCTCGTAGAGTCTGGTTTTGACCTGTGCAGTCCCCTCGTGATAGCTCTGAAGCCTCACCCAGATCTCCCGAGCAGTAGTACAATCGGAGACTCTTTCAAACTCCTGAAGAGAAAGACTCAAGAAAAGAACTGCACGAGCTCTGCTATTAGTGTTGTGCTGATCTTTTTGATGTTGCATGACATGAGCACGGGGTTCAAGCACAACATAAGTAGCATCATTGTAAATTTCCCAAACAAGCCAATCAATCCCCTAGAGATGCGTGGACATGCAGATCTTCCAATAGGGGTAGTTTGTTCCATCGAAGAACGGTGATTTGCCAGAGCCACGCTCCATGTCGCCTTCATGGATCACAGACCGATTAAGGTGGAATGATCCTTAACCTGGCTCTGATACCAATTGAAGGACCGAAAATGGCGACCAGAGGGGGGGGGGTTGAATGGGAGCCTCAAATTTCTTTCAAAAACTTTGGTCCTCGGCTCGATCTACAATCCCAAAAGCATACTCACACAAGAAGCAAGTAATATACGTGCTAACCGGTAGCAAGATATCCCACGCAAAGTGTTAGGCACACCGGAACACCTTCGAGAGACGCTGGAAACAAACCCTCAAAGGAACAAACAAGAAATGCCTTCTCTGCGTAGTACCGGGCTGTCCGGGCTCGGGTGGCAGACTGTCTGCAAGACAGCTCTCGGACTGTCTGGTGGCACGCGCCTGAAGGACAATAGTGACTATCCAAGTCATAGAAGACAACAACGGACTGTCTGGCTTATGGGGACGGATTGTCCGCAGTTCAAGTCTCAGGAAACGAACATAATCGAACTAGTTCTGGACACAGTTCGATGGACACTGGAGGACTATCCGCGACCTGCGCCGGACTGTCCGCAGGCTAAACTCCAGAAAACACAACGTGAGAAAAGCGTTCTAGACTCGATTGGACAGGGGCCGCGGACTGTCCGCACTGGAACGCCGGACTGTCAGTCGGTCAAAACTCAAAACCATAGTGAGAAAACTTGGTTCTAGACTGGACGAACCCCGATCGGTGGACTGTCCGCAGGTAAGACGGTGGACTGTCCGCGAATCACGAACCAGAACAGAATAGCAGTTCAAAAAAACGCCTCTCACTTTGATGCAAGGATTTGCAGCGAAATCTTCAACAACTGCCACGAAACTTGGTGAGCATGATCACAAAGCAGTAGGGGAGGTACCTCTAAGAGGTCATCACCCAATTTGAAGCCAATCAACAGGAAATCGAAGGGGCACGAAAAACACCAGTTCTTGAGGCCTAGACCAAGAAATCACCCGATCTGCGAGCTCTTGAGGAATTAATTGATTTCCTTCGGTGAAAAGGCTCCACTCACGTCATAGCTCAAATCAACGCAAAAAGAACAGATCAAAAAGGTCTAGAAACGACGAATCGAAGGAAGAACTAGAGGGGGAAGAGAGGAGCTCATGAAGAACACATTAAGAACACACAAATTGCTTCATCCGCCGAGCACCAGAGGACACCAGAGGATTCGGGACCTCCTTCCCTCAAAGATTCATGGTTCTTACACTAATCGGTGGATTAGTGGACCTTTCTCTCACAAGCATCTAGAGGAGGGGAAACCCTAGAAAGGATGAAAGAAAAATGCAAATGGAGGAGGTGAGGGAGATGGAGGCTCCCTCATCCTATTTAACAGGGCTATTAGACATTTCTAGTTTTGCCCCTGAATACAAATGAGCCAAACCATTTAGCCCAAGGGCGTAAAGGTCTAACCCTGTGTCATCTTCATCCGACGGCCACCGCGCCTCCTCACTAGTAGCTTCACCTCAACGCGAACTCCCCGATGCCGCCACGTGCCGTCTGTTCCTCCTCGGAACCTCCGCCCAGGTTTTAAGGCACAAACTCGTAAACCTGCCACCGATGGTTTTGAGGCCCAAACCACCAAACCGCTCGTGAGTAGCATACTCCATACGCGTCCGCCGCCGATGGTTTTGAGGATGAAACCACCAAACCCCAGATGTCGACGCGTGTCCGACCTCCTGCCAAGCATGACGCCTTCACCTTCCTCCTTGACTCGGCCCACTGGCCTCCGCCAAGTGCCACGACGCCATCGTCTCCATCTTGACTTGGCCGACGCCGTCTTCATCACCATGTACACTTGCACTCGTCGATGTCCCAAGTGTCAGCCACCGCGGCTAGTCACCCGGCCTGTTGGTCCCTCGGTACAAGCCTCACGTCCGCCCTTCACCACTCCCGGTCCGTCGGCTCAGCACGTCCTCCTTGACCTTCACCTCGCCATTGACTACCGCCTCCGTGCTCTACACCTGCACACCACGAGCCAAGAGACATGCACACATAGCTTTCGCCATGGTAGGGTTAGTTACCACTCAACCTACTTCATAGATCACATTGACAATCACTCATCACAAAAACGAACACACAAGGGTACTTGTCAACCTTATGTTCACAGATCTACTTTAGAAAGAGCAAGATTAAAATAAAATTAATCAATTCAAGTTTCATGAAAAGATAAACAATTGAAGTAGATATACTTGCCCATTTGTTTTCCTCTACCTCCCGATAATAAGTTGTCAGCTGGTGGTCCACTTTCACTGGTACAATTCTCAATTTCATCAGTTATTGCTACTAAAAAATATGATATTTTGGCTACCGCTACAGCTACATGGGCTCAAATCATATGAGACATAAGCATTACTACCTCTATCGAAAAAATATGGGATTTTGGCTATCCGCTGCAATTAATTGTCAAAGTGCATAGCCAGAACCCATATATTTCAGAACCGAGAGGTTATAGAAGTTTGTGGATAAATTTGACTTATAACTGATCAAAACTGCTTCAATCATCGAGCTCAGAAGGTTGCTTGCTTTTCATAGAGCTTCATTTGCTCAGCAAAAAGTTATAGATTGTCTCGACCAGATCTACCTCTAAAGTTATCATGTGTATTCACCATTCAGCAGCGTCTAGACGGCCTTCAATCTCACCTAACCGAAGCTCATGGCCAAGCATAGACATGATCTGCAAAATTAGGGTTGATTTTAGTTTACCCTTATTTACTTGCAGTGGTTTTAATTAATTACTTTGCATTAACGTATTTAAGGTTTTTACCTCGTTTGCCAATAATGTCCGCTATGCTACACAGCTCCATCTCTTCCTTGGCAATATGCTCTATGGTTTATAATCTCTAGCTAGTCATTCAAGAACAAACATCTCTCCTCTTCAGCTTACCTGAACAATCTAACATATAGGTTTATTCAGTCCCTCTGAGCATATACCAACAATGTATAAGATGTCTCTTGGAACCATGCAATGGTTTATCCACCTTCTATATGTGGTTACCAAAGGTTTGTGTGTACTAGCGTGTTGGATGAAATGTATGGGATTGTAGCTATGCACTGAAGCAAGTATTTGCTAAAGAAACAAATAGCTGACGTATGCATGAAAAAATCAACATACTCTCATTTCTGGAAGGGTCTGATGAAAGTTAAAGATGTTGTCTTGAGTTTTAGCACTTTCAAGGTGTCTGATGGGTCTCAAACACATTTTTGGTTAGACACATGGATAGGTAATAAACCTCTGAAAGATAAATTCCCCTCGTTGTTTAACATAGTGAGGAGGAAACAAGACTCTGTGGCAAATGTCCTATCAACGGTTCCTCTCAATATTTCCTTTAGGAGAAATTTAGGGGACAGGAATTTGAGAGACTGGCACAGAATAGTAGCCTCCTTACATGATTTGAACTTACACGGGAAAGGGATACTTTTGTTTGGTCACTAAATGCTATAGGCACTTTTACGGTAAAGTCGTTGTATGCTGCGCTAATTAACAACGGGGTAAGAGTGTCACAAGATATTTGGCAAGTAAAAATTCCATCAAGAATTAAGATTTTCTTGTGGTATCTAAAGAGAGGTGTGATTTTGACGAAGGACAACTTGTCTAGGCGTAACTGGAATGGTGATAAAAGTTGTGCATTTTGCCATTATCTAGAGACTATCCAACATCTCTTCTTTGATTGTTACTATGCTAAATTCTTATGGCGCGCGATTCACCTTATGTTTGGGATCTCTGCCCCTTTGAGTAAGGAAGATCTTTTCGTTACATGGTCAAAAATGAGCAGTAAGCCTCAAAATGCTTTGTTATTAACTGCAGCATCAGCCTTATGCTGGACGATCTGGTTAACAAGGAACGAGGTGGTGTATGATAAATGTAGAGCAATTTTTTTTGCAGGTACTATTCAGGGGAATTTATTGGCTGTGACAATGGGTGAAGCTGCAGCGGCGTGAGGTGTTACGGGATCAACTTCTACGTGCAGGGCAGCATTTGGAGACATCCGCCCTTCAGTTCTTTAATTCCAATGGGTGGCTTTCAAATAATTTTCTTGGCTAGCGTGTGTCAGGAACTTTTGCCTTACTTTTTCCTTTTTGACCAGATTCTGGCGGTTAAACATTTTATTCTGTGGTGTGGTCTTTGACCATGAGACTGTATTAATTGACCTGATTCTACCTTTTGGTAGATGAAGCCAGATATGTACTATCCATTATCTAAAAATAAAAGTAGTACATAGTACATAATATGAGAGCAAGCATTGAAAGGTGGATTCAGACAACCAAAATAGGCTAGACGCAAGTGAACACTTATGTCTGAAACAGCAACTTTAAGTTACTGAAAATTGACGACTAGCATCTGTCTACATGTACACATTTCACTTTTTACTACCGTTAAGCAAAATTCATAAGCGGGGTTTGAATCACTACCACAAAACTAATTTTAGTAGATAAGGGCTTTTATTTTCAGAGGGACACTTTTCTTGGACAGTCCATATAAATGAGTTTATGAGACAAGTGATTTTAGAAGACGCACAAAGGATACTACTGCTTCTAAAAATTGTTTCTTAGAGGCAGCTGGGCACATATGAAGGCTACCTGTTTAAATTCCTAATTTATAGAAGAGGCCTTCCCTTCATCTTCTGTCTTTCCTCTGAGAAGATCCCAGTGCGGTGCACCTTCCCTCCTAGCTTGAGGGGTACAGTCGTACTATTTGAGATCGAGGAGCACCTATGTTGTTGATGTGGTGCTATAGGATCTGTGTTGCCTACTATTTTCCTTTCACTATGCTGCTGCAAATGTGATTTTGAAGCGTTTATGTGTTGGTGATGTGCCACAGGCCGAGAAAACCATAACAATGAGCTCATCGAGGGCGACAACAATACAACATGGCACTGGCAGAGTTTTAGGATTCCATCACGGTGAGGTGCTAGATATGGTGGTGGAGATGAGATCAGGGGATACAATTCATATTGCTCTGGGCACTTAAGCACACCACCGCCTGCACCTGCGTGGAAAGGGCACACAGCAGGGGAAGATGCCGAGGACGAGCCAGCAACCAGCAGCATGTGGGATCTGGAGCCATTTTTTTAGAGTTCATTTATAGAGATGGGAAACATAAGTACTCGTATCTGTAATTATATTTGCAGAGGTGGATAAGTCGACTGCTTTTGAAAACTAATTAACACAGACTGTCAACCAGAGGTGGATATGGTGTGTGCCGCTGCCGCCTCTGAAGACTAGTATTGACCGTCTCCTAAAAGTGATCCTGTAGTAATTAATGTTCAGTTTCTTGCTCAACATCTATAGTTCACTGAGAGTTCTGTTGTTTTTTTGAGGGAAATGACAGGAGGGACAAAATGTCGCCACCTGATATATTAACCACAAATACCAGAAGACTGGCGGTGGAAGGCAATAGCCTCGGCACTGAGTGCCTAAAGAGTTAGAATTATAACCAGAAAGGGGAGGGGGAGAAGATTACATTGGAAACATCTCACACCACTTTTGAGCTTCAGGCTTAAACTTCCTTGGGAGGCGGCAGCCCCAGTCTCTCGCTGTTTGGTGGCATGTTTCCAGCAGCCGCACAAGGCTGGGCTGTACGCCCCTGAAAACAACATCATTCCTGTGTGTCCATAATTCCCAACAGCAGAGGAGTAAGAAGGTTGACTTGATCGGCTTCTCCATGTTTCCTGGGATATTCGAAGACCATAGCTCATGGGCAGGCGCTATATCAACCGACGACCCCACAACCATGTTCCTGTCATGAAATTTTGGGGCCCAAGATTAGACCATATTTTCTCCATCTCTATATATGATCATCAACCGAAGCAATATCTATAGAAACATTTTTCTTCCTATGTACAAATGTCCTCTTCACATGTGCTCTGTATATACCTTTCCAGGCACATGAACTCGCCATTCAATATCCAGTCTCCCTTGCCTGTTTCTCTTCCATCATATTTCTAATGCCGCTACTCCACAAACACAGCTCACATTGTGTCAACCCTTGTAGGGATCCAAAGGCCTGCACCAGGTTGCTGTTGTGCCATGGGGGCATGACAGGTTTGGAACTCATTCTTCTGGTAAGCACCAAAGTCTCTAGAGAATATATATATGTAACGTAGCTAACAGGTTGTCATTCCAAGTTACAAAGCATGCCAACATACGCAGGCCCAACTCAACCTCTCTAGGAATGAAAGCAGAAACGTTTACATGCCAGACTTTCAAACTCTGATGTGCATGAGGTCATGGTGGCCACGAATGGGTACACGAGGCTGGCGTGGTCTTCATTCAAAGCCTCCCAGTCTGCACGTTCTACTTGCATGTTGATGCCAAGCTCCATGTGCTTTGGGCATACACTGCAGGGCAGCATACCTTCTGAGTGGACTGATGTGAAGAAAGCCATGAAGGGACCCTGATGCTCAACGAGTCATATCCATCATGGCTCCCTCTCTACAACCACCGTACAGCTTCCTCAACAAAAGGGGTTCTGGCACTCACTTAACCATGGCTTTCCTCATGTTTCAGCAAACCAGGTCCTCATGTTTCCCCACGGACAAAGAACATATTAAAACTTTCTACGTTTCAAGATTTCAAGTTGCTAAATATCAAAGTCTTTATGCTCCTGTTGTTCAAGAACTTTCAAAATTATTTGTTCTAAACAATGTTATTGATCATATCTAGCTTTCGGCTCACATAATAAAACCCTTTGCTATGATACTCTAGGTACTAACTAGGAGGTAAGGGTTCCAACTAATCGCTGCCCTTGTTTTTCCTATATTACATAAAGCAAATGAGTGATTAAAGTATTTATTTACAACCAATCGTGGACAATTTATGGAATAAAAAGAAACCGCTTGGCCCCACCGTGCCTCACAGCTATGATGTGAACGTTCCTAGATAGCCTCCTTCCTATAATTATGTTTATCCCCTGAGCGTGTCATTCTTATCTGTTCAGCGGCATGGAAGTCTGAAGAAAACAATAGATCGCTGTCACTCGTATGATTGGTTCGTTACAAGTGTAAGTTTGGATCCACACATTGGGATAGTCATGTAAATGTTGGTTATACTGCTTTGGGATCATCACGTTGAAATAAAGGTTGTTAACATCAAACATACAGGTTGTGATCATCACTTACGAAAATTACATGCCTCATGATGTTAGGTTAGTCGCAGTTCACATTTTCACATATGTGGAGGGACAAGAACTTCAGAATTACACTGCGCTATTAGGAGGGCAACATGGGGTCCAGGCAGGTCGTGGTACTGTTGATCCATGCGTGCAGGGGAAGTGGTGTGGAGGAGGGAAGGCTTGCAGTGGCACCGGGCTGTGTGGCAGTGCAGGGTATAGTGGAGGGAGGAGGAGACGGTTGCCCTTGTGGTTTTGCACTCTGAGGTCGATGAAAAAGTCACAAATAAACTATTGCTTACTATGATGAATGTCCATTCCTCCCACGATGTACTCCAGCTATGTCAGCCATCGACTCATGATGTACTAGTTTTGACCCCACAGCAAACGTTCAACCTAACTAAGTAAGCCAGTCATGTACGACAAACATGAAGGATGTCCATAGAGAGGAGAGGCTCCATCAATACACTCTTGCACCCACATGACCTACGGAGACAAGCATAGACACAATAGACACCAATAGAGAACATGGTTTCTAAAAAGAGACAAAGCACCACACAATCGGTCTCTCCAAGTCCTACTGGAAACCAGAATTACCCTATTGGTTCGAAACTGATAGGGACATAGGAAATACCGAAAGAAAAATTAGAAAATTAATTTCCCTGTCGGTCTACCGATAGAACAGAAGCGACAGAAAATCAAGTTTCTCCATCGGTGCATGAATTCTCTTATCGGTATAGCAATTTCCGTGATGGTACGGCGTCGACAGGAAAATTAGATCACATTGATCAGGTTCAGATTTCCAGCCCTGTCATAGTAACCCAACAGGGAAATTTGTGGCCACTGTAAAAGAAACACATAAGCCAACAAGAAAAATAGCATCCATAAAACAATTTCAATTTTAGTTTAAATTATTTATACAGTAGCGTTATTAATATAACACAGTATAGGTCACAAGTACATAAATGAGACCATCAATTAGAGATATCATGTATATGGTAATTAATTGGCACAAACCATCAACATTATACATAGAATTTGTACACATATTCTCTAAATATTTGCCATCAATACGAGAGACTCACTGTTATCTTTTACTAGCCTAGCAAACAATCTAGTGGCTTAATTTCCTAAGCGATATGTATATAAAAATTTAGCCTATCTTCCGGTATGGTACTCATCTTTGAAGACTTGAATCGACGGGGTTCTTCATCCTCATCGAGGATAACCTACAGCGGAACATTACGCCATTAGAGATCTTACAAATGTTCCACTTCTCAAGCACAAGTAAATGCTCAGGTGAAAATGATTTCTAGAAAAACAACTAAGTAACGCCTCAGTTCTGCTGCTACTCTTATTCCAGTTTTCAATATGATGCATACTAATTCCAGGACAAAATATAGTAGTCAGACACTCAGTAGAAAGTTTAGTGGCTGCACTATGCAATATGAAATGAAAATTTAAGGGCTGCACTATGTATGCTGCAATCTGATATATACACCAACTCAGCAGAGGGTAAGGAGACAAAGATCCCCTAACCTTTGTGGGAAAAATAAACTAGACGATATCTCCTAATCATAGCAAATATACAGCAAGTCCAATGCAAAGGCAATGCAATCATAGCAAATAGGAGATACAGGAAGTCTAATGACAAAGGTAATGCATATTGCATTTTTCAAAAAGAAAGGATTACACAGAAGAAAACAAAACCAACATAGGCTAGTGAGGTATTGTACCACATGGTGCCATGAATTAGAAGCATACTCCTGCATTTGAATTAATTCTTCAGCAAATTAATTACTGCATCTGCTAGCTAAAATCAACTATGAACAACAGGCATGTCAGCCCAAAAAAAGGGGAATCAGAAAAAGCAGTAAAAAGGATTCATAATGGTTGCACAGCATCAGTCACTTGAAATTAACTGTGTGCACTATGTGCCTAAAGTAAGGAAGCAATAAGCAGTCGGTCTCCTACATTTTCTGGCAAAAACAGAGATAACACCCGTATCAAAGAATGTCGCGGTTGAATAAATAAACAAAAACCAAAACAGAGCGAGATCTGCTGTCACACCCCAAAATTTTCAATTTTGGGTTGTGCATAGGAAATACTAAATAAAATAAATGTTTTAATATTTGGATAAAATTTTCTAAGTTTAGTTTATTATAGCATCAATTAGTTATAAAAAATAATAAGAATCTTTAAATTTTTCTAAACTAATTTGACGGACTATTGTTTGATGTGATGTTTACTTGTTAACTCTTGTGTGTTAAGAGCGAACAAAGTCTTTAAAAATGCGTTTAGTGGATCGATCTTTCTTCTCCAGCACGTCTTTATCTTTTTCTGCAATCAATATTCCTGGTTTCTCATCCTAAGTTCTCATTGGGAGTTTCCTAAAATCTTTTCTTTATCACGCAAATTATTCCTATCAGTTCCTTATGTGTCAATCAATCTCAGTGAACTCTTCGGGAATTGTTCTGGCTTTTTCTGGAGCTAATTCACGCTTTTCTGCGAGCGTTATCTAATTTTTAGATGCTCCAAAATATTTTTTCATGAGGTCCAAATACTTTATTTTGGTTCCTTATGTTTCATAATGTCTCTGAGAATTTTCTCCAAATTTTCGAAGCTTTCAGAGTATTTTTCGTGGCTTAAATAATAATTCTGGACTTTTCTAGAATTATTTTATCCATGAAATTAATTAATTCCGAAAATAATAAAATATCTCAGATTTTCTCATGCCCAAAGGCCCATGTCTTTATTTACTAATGGGCTTTAATAATTAATTAGGCCTATTAGTAAAGGTGGAGGGTGCAACATCAATTAGTACCGTATCGCTAGTTGACGTGGGGTAGGGAGTTTTCCTCCCTATATATACGTACCTATCCCTTGGGCAAAGCACAACAAAACTACCGTAAAGGAGCCCCTAGTTTGGGAAATCTCTCGTGCAGTAAAATAGAATTTTCTCTCTTCTTGTCACCGTCGGCCAACTCCAACGACTTCTCCGGCGAGCTCTTTCCGACCACCTGCAGCGTCTCCGGCGAAAACCACCACCACGAGGTTTTTCTCATCATCCTCTACATCGTGGTATTTTCCTTTTCGCAAATCCATCATCGTATGACTAATTCCCTTGCTTTTCTCTTTTCTGACGTGGTTTTCCGGCAAGGTTCTCTATGAACGGCGCAAGCTTCTTTCTCGGGCCTACCCTGCGTGACACTGCTGTGCGCTGCCCGCATGCGCGTGCATGGCAGCTCAGTCGGAAGCCGCCCTGCCAACCTAGCAGCCGAGCCAGCCCCACCTCGCCTTGCCTGTTCGGTAGAAGGTTCCTAGGGCCGGAGCTCCAATTGGCCAGGGTCGTGTTCGTTCCGTACCTACAACACAGGACGAAGGTGCACGTTCAGCAGATAAGCTCATCTATTTGTTCTATTCATTCTATCATTCCAAAAATCCGTACCATCTTAATCGTGTGTTGTTTAGTCGTTCTAACTCCGTTTTAATCCATTCAAATTACATTAGATTTTTGATTTAATCTACGTACTAGTACCGACGTCTTCATATGCTATACTTATAAACTTTATAATTTAATAAAAATATTAAATTGATTAATGTTTATGCAAACACATTTTTAAATAAAAGCAAAATAGGACAATATCGATCTTTTGTAATTAACTGTTAACTTTAATTTCATATTAAATGAGTTTCATCCCGGTGTGTGTTACGTGTTAGCAATGATATTTAACATGTCTCATATCTTGGAAATTTATAAGTTAAATATTAATTTGATTAAGGATTATTCAATAACTTTTAATTAAAAGCAATTTAAGTTCTAATTCTGTTTTGCACCATTTAAGTTGCGTTTGGTTCGTGCTGACGCGATCTATATGTTAGTGTCAATGTCTTTCATGTCATATGTTTTACTATACATAGTTAAATATTAAATTTATTAATATACGTGCAACCAGTTTTATAAGTAAAAGCAACGTAAGTAAACATGGAGGTTTTGTGGCCGTTTTCCTTTAGATAAACAAATATGAAAATACAAAGGAAATACACATGTACATGCACCACCAAGCTCTATAAGTGCAGAACTCTGCAGGTTGCAAGTAAATGACAGTACACATATGAATCGATGGTCAGCCCAGCCCTTGTCCTATTATTTTATTGGCCAAGAATACTAACAACGTCATGCCTGCGTCATTTAGATGCAATCCAGCTAGCGATAAATCACGTCACATGCTTAGTTTTATAAATAAAATACTAATTTGATCAAGTGTTCCTGCTACCAGTTTTCTAAATGTAAAGCAAACATAGGTTCTACGCTGGAGTCATTCGTAAGCAAATATAATTATTAATATGGTCAGTTGTTAATGAAAAATATATATATGTTTTAAATTTGCTTAGCCCAAACGTGCATCACCCATAGTTATCAATCGCTCTCCACCATTTCTTCGTTTTAATTCTGTTTCGAGTCATTCCAGTTGCATTAGATTCGCGTCTCGCGCTCTATGCAATAGTGATAACCTTTATCATGTCACTTGATTATAAATTTATTAATTATAAATAGTGATTAGATTAATATATTTATTTAATAGCTTCTCAATTAAAAGCAATCTAATTTTAACTCAGTTCTTGTTGCGTTACGACCGTGCCGACCATAAACTACAAGTTAGGGATGATGTTTACCATGTCACATGTACTTTTCCATGTATAGTCAAATATTAAATTGTTTAATATGCATGTAACCAGTTTTTCAAATTAAAACCAACATAGGTGATGTACTTAAAGATTTTTCTATACAAATATTAATATGATTAATTGCTACATAAATGCATTCTTAATTTCTTATTACTTAGTTTAAACAAGTTGTATATATTAGACACTAATAAGTATGCACGTGTCCCTTTTCATATTGCGAACTTTAAGTTGAACTTGCTTAATCGCTACGACAATATTTATAAAACAAGATTGGTCTTAACTCAGCTTAAAATTAGAATATAATTTAAGTAATATGAGTTAATAACTATCACGTGGTTTTTATTCAATTAAGAAAATTAAGCGTGTAATTGTTTCTTTTATAATATAAACTCTCGGTAGTCGTTTCTTTTCCTTCGTAGTTCCGTTATTGGCGTTTCTTATGTTCTCATGACCGTAGCCGGTAGCTCTCTTTTAGTACATTGTTTTCTTTTGTGTGGTGTATTGTTCTTAGTTGTTCCTATTTGTTTGCTTGTATGCCTGTTAGTGTGCTGGGTTGTTATGATCTACAAGTAGAAGAAAAGGCTATCCGTGAGCGCCAAAGATCCGAAGATGAAGACCAGAAGCTGAGTGCCAAAAGTTGCAAATGAAATATTAAGTTGAGGTTTTTCAGAGCAAGTTGTTTTGAGCATAAAACAAGTTCTAAGGCAAGTATAGCATGGGATTATCCTTGTTGTCCTATTCACATTAAGCAAATAATATCATTATGCATATGTTTCCTTGTTAAGGATGATTTAGTGTTGATCTTATTCCTTGATACCTATTATATTGCATGGATTAGTATGTCTAGTGCTTAATATGAACTATGATCATGTAATTTGACTAATGGAATATGCAATAAACAATAAAAGATGATTTTTATTACTGTTAAAGGGTACTAGAGCATGAGGTTACTTTGGTGCTCTCGTTACTCTCCATAAGGACTTATCTATAAGCGAAAATCCGGGACTTACAGTACAACTGTGAGGGCTAAAATGGCTCTGGCTTTAGTCATATAGAAGGACCTTTTCTAGCTTGTTAGAGGTTACCCTTGTGGCGCAAATGGGGTAGAGCAGACTGTGGATCCCTGCGTGGTGTATCACACAGACTGACTTTCGAAACCTAGCGGCCCTAACTTGTTAGACGAACCTTCGAAAGACTTCATAGTGAACCCTGCCGACCTTCCTTGGTAGTGGGTCAAGAGGCTGATCACCTCGGGCGAAAGGGTAAATCACGACTCACAGTGAAAGTGTACAACCTCTACAGAGTGTAAAACTGTTATAACAGCCGTGCTCATGGTCACGAGTGGCCTTGGACCCTTATGGAATAGTTGATCATCAATAATGGATATATTTTTGCTATTCGTTAATCATTTCACATGGATCATATGTTTATTGTTACATTGAGACACTTTGATATTATTGATATATTGAAATAATGCTAATTAAAAGCTACATGCTGATAAACCTATGTTATGCCTTTGAGCCTCATGAGCCCCATGTTATATTTGTTGAGTTCGACATGGACTCACTCTTGCTATTTCCACCACACTCCAGTGTGTTGTAAGGTGCTGCTTAGAAGAAGGATGAAAGTGCAGTGGAGTTTTCGGAAGTCTTTTTCAGAAGTGTTTGGCATATGGAGCCCCCAGTCAGCCGTCCCTGTGATGTTGGAGCCTGAAGAAAAGATTAGTGACCGTTCCGCGACACTCTGATAGTTGTAAGTGTTAATATAGTATGTTTCCCGCTTTATATAAACATTGTTTTGATACTTTTTCATTCTGACATATGTGTGGACTTCCAGCAATAGCATCCCTTCAGCTGCCATTTCATTGAAGAATTGCAGTTAAATCTAAGACAAAACTGGCAATTTTAGAATTGGTATTCCAGGAAACAGAGAAAGCAATAGCATCCCTTCAGCTCGTCGCCTCGTCCACAAAGCAATCTAAATTGTCATCCGTGCCATATGCGCACATGAGTCTGCTCGTGATCGAATTTAATGCTGATTGAGAACAACGCACTCCAATAATCCTTATGTCCTCAGGAGGCAAACTCCAGGTGGTTTTTAGTATTCAGATAAAACATTTCCAGTGTATTGTATTGCAATTTGCAAAGCATATATTTGTAGCAAGCATTGAAAACTGTATTGGTGTCTTAATTCTTTTTCTCCCTTAATAAGCTTTGCTTGCAAAACCGGAAAGCAAGCTGCCAGTTAAGCACTACCATAAACCCTGTTAGGAGCAAGCCAGTGGTTGAGGCCTCCAAAAAAGTACTATGATGTAAACAACAATGCAATCTTTCTCATTTTTTTAACACAAGTTGACTAGGTATGTTTAAGTACCAGAGCTCTATGGTTTTGTTTATGAAAAAAAGGAAGTCTAGTAGACACCATATAAAAACTATAAACAAAAAATAATATAAACAAATATTTAATATATCAGGGGAAACAAAACATAGGATGCAGTACCTCTGTTAGCATTGGTTCCCATTTCATTGAAGAATTGCAGTTAAATCTAAGACAAAACTGGCAATTTTAGAATTGGTATTCCAGGAAACAGAGAAAGCAATAGCATCCCTTCAGCTCGTCGCCTCGTCCACAAAGCAATCTAAATTGTCATCCGTGCCATATGCGCACATGAGTCTGCTCGTGATCGAATTTAATGCTGATTGAGAACAACGCACTCCAATAATCCTTATGTCCTCAGGAGGCAAACTCCAGGTGGTTTTTAGTCTTCAGATAAAACATTTCCAGTGTATTGTATTGCAATTTGCAAAGCATATATTTGTAGCAAGCATTGAAAACTGTATTGGTGTCTTAATTCTTTTTCTCCCTTAATAAGCTTTGCTTGCAAAACCGGAAAGCAAGCTGCCAGTTAAGCACTACCATAAACCCTGTTAGGAGCAAGCTAGTGGTTGAGGCCTCCAAAAAAGTACTATGATGTAAACAACAATGCAATCTTTCTCATTTTTTTAACACAAGTTGACTAGGTATGTTTAAGTACCAGAGCTCTATGGTTTTGTTTATGAAAAAAAGGAAGTCTAGTAGACACCATATAAAAACTATAAACAAAAAATAATATAAACAAATATTTAATATATCAGGGGAAACAAAACATAGGATGCATAACACAACTGTCTGCCTTCATATATGAGTTTTCCCTTTCAAAGACACAAGACTGTAGAAAATTATTGTAAACTATTCTATTAGACCTCACAGCTAATACTGCATGTAGTACCTCTGTTCCCAATGGTAAAATGGTAAAATTATTGTAAAC
Organism: Saccharum hybrid cultivar R570; assembly: GCA_038087645.1. Taxonomy (NCBI): domain Eukaryota; kingdom Viridiplantae; phylum Streptophyta; class Magnoliopsida; order Poales; family Poaceae; genus Saccharum; species Saccharum hybrid cultivar. Next base: position 868,514 of record JAQSUU010000664.1, on the reverse strand, counting down.
TATTCTATTAGACCTCACAGCTTATTTGTTATTAGTTGTTTCCCATTTACTAAACTGAAGGAAGGGTATACCTTTGCCGGTGAGCGGACGGTGACGGCTGTGGGGACGACGCGAGGTCCGCGGCGAGCTCCTCCTCCCTCCTCCACCGGATCTTGGACGGCCGGGGCGAGCTCCTCCTCCCCCTCTTCTTCCACCTCCTATTGTCCTTCTCCTCCACCTACTCCCCCTCTCGGCCTCCTCTCCAACCGGTCGGACGGGCGGGGGACGGCCAGGGGCGGGGCGCGCGCTCGGGCGGGGGCGGGGGAGCGGACGTGCGGGGGCGTGGCCGGGTGGGGGAGCGGACGTGCGGGGGCGCGGTGGCGCCGGCGCGGGGGCAGGGGCGGGGGCGCGGCCGGGCCAGGGTGGGGCGCGCGCTCGGGCGGGGCGGGGGAGCGGACGTGCGGAGGCGTGGCCGGGCGGGGGAGCGGATGTGCGGGGGCGCGGTGGCGCCGGCGCGGGGGCAGGGGCGGGGGCGCGGCCGGGCGGCGGCGGGTCGGGTGAGGGGCAGAGGGGCGCGTGTGTGAGGGGTGAGAGGGGCGGGTTTTTTCTTAAATGTACGAACCCCTTTGCCGAGAGCTAGATCAGACGGCTCTCGGCAAAGAGTTTTTCTTTTTTTTATTTTCTTTGCCGAGAGCCCCAGCCCTGGCTCTCGGCAAAGAGGTTCTTTTTTTATTTCATTTGCCGGCGTTCTTTGCCGAGAGCTAGGTCAGGCGGCTCTCGGCAAAGAGTTTTTATTTTTTGATTTTCTTTGCGAGAGCCCCCAGGCCCAGGCTCTCAGCAAAGAGGATCTTTGCCGAGAGCTTTAGGAGGCTCTCGGCAAAATATATATATATATATTTTATTTTTGCTCCTAATTTTTTTCCTGCAGCCTTGATATAGTACTAGGTGGCCATATTTGAAATTTGGTGTATTTTCCATGCATCTTGCTATATTTCGCACATTTTCTTTATTTTCTTTATTTTTCCCGCAAGACGCATATTTGAACTGCAGGTGCATGAAATAATGAATCTTAGCGATTTAAAAAATGATATTCATGCTTCCGAGGCTATTTAGACGCCGTATCTCGGGACAAACGCGGAAACTCGACCATCTCGTGCACGCGACATGGCGACCAAGTTGCGTGAGATTTGATTTAAAAATATATAAAATGTGAATGGAGTCGGAAAATCATGAAAATAGACGGGAGGCCTTGACATCGTATGTAGAAGCTATAAAAAAAATTTAAACATGTTTGAAGCAAATTGTGACACAAGATGGTTGAAACCCTGAGATCTCCGCATGCGATATCTTGTTATCACATGTGGAGATCTAAGGGTTTCAACCATCTTACGGCACAACTTGCTTCAAACATTTTCAAAATTTTTTTATAGCTTCTACATGCGATGTCAAGGTCTGCCGTCCATTTTCATGATTTTCCGACTCCATTCACATTTTATATATTTTTAAATCAAATCTCACGCAACTTGGTCGCCATGTCGCGTGCACGAGATGGTCGAGTTTCCGCATCTGTCCCTAGATACGGCGTCGAAATACCCTCAGAAGAATGAATATAATTTTTTGAATCGCTGAGATTCATTATTTCATGCACCTGCAGTACAAATGTGCGTCTTGCGGAAAAAATCAAGAAAATGAAAAAAATACATAAAATATAGCAAGAGGGATGGAAAATACACCAAATTTCAAATCTGGGCTTCTAGTACTGTAGCAAGGCTGCACAAAAAATTTGGGACCAAAAATCCAAAAAAAAAAAATTTGCCGAGAGCCTTGGCTGAGGCTCTCGGCAAAGAAAATATTTTGCCGAGAGTCTAACAGCAGGCTCTCGGCAAAGATGACGGCGTAAGGGTGACGTTTGTGGGGTTGGGGCTTTGCCGAGATTTTTTTGTTTACCGAGAGTCGAGCTCTCGGCAAATTTTGGCTTTGCCGAGAGCCAATCTTTGCCGAGAGTCGAGCTCTCGGCAAAGCTTGTATTTGGCGAGAGCCAATGTTTGCCGAGCGCAGGCTCTCGGCAAAGGATTCTTTGCCGAGAGCCCGATATTTGGCACTCGGCAAAGCATATAACACTCGGCAAAGATACTGTTTCCGGTAGTGATAGGAGACATCTGGAAATGGATGTGATCCAGGAAGTTACCGCATAGTGTCCGGTGCAGCCGCTGAATAGCCATGATCTGACAGTCACGATCAGTTGACGAGTGGGCAATGCAACATGGTTGTGATATTCAACCAGTGGAATAAAACGGCTGGCACACTGCGGTCAGTATGCGTTCATGTTCTACGACAGTATGTACCATGTCTGACTGAGTGACTGGACAGATGCATACAAAGGAGATGAAGGTATCCTGTTACACGATGATGTGTAGCCTGTTTCTGGCACTCGATTGACCATGGGCCCTCAGTTCGTTGACATGGTTCCACAGCATAGGCAGAGCTACTTACGTGTCATGTATGTTGGGCCTTGCACCACCGTCAGATTGGAACAATGTTAGAACTATAGCATATGTTATATATTTCTAATATCATGAAGATTACATCCAAGACAACCTGTCATTTGGGGCTTTTTTCTAGATAGACTACCCTCTATATGCAACTGTTCTACAGTAGGCAGTAGCGCATCATGTTCGGCTTCCCTGCCACAAGGAAGCCAGAGCTGAAGAGCTGGGCGATGCACGGACGGAGGGAGTAGAGCACGTGCGACCGTGGTGGATGTCAGTGCAGCCAGCTTCAGTATGGTTGTGTGTTGTGACAATTAATGAAGTTAAAGACAGGGCTCTGTCTATCCCATGAGTGATGCTTGTGATCGGATTCGTACAGAAGGACCAGCTTATCCTGGCATGCAAAACATTGTAGTAAAGTACACAATTAATTTCTTTGTGGCCCATTGCTTTAAAGTGTCTTGAAGCCAAAACTTATTCTTAATTATGGCTAGTTAAACATATTTTCATCAGAACGTGGTTGTGTTTGTAATAATCACAAACTGATGCTCTTTCTACTTTCAAATTGTTGTTATGCTACATGTCCTTTCTCTACGTGTTACCTGACAGTGTACTTGTTGCATGACATACCTCTATCTAACTAGATGGATGCGAAAAAGAAGGCGCCCCAGTGCACGATGATGTGTAGCCAACATGGCTCCACTGGAACATCCACCGCTTTCGACACTCACCTCACCATGAAATCTTTGTGCCCCTGCAGTTCAAAAACTTTTGAAATCTATTGTGTGGAGCTTTGTTCATATCTATCTTTGGACTCGCACAGTAAAATCTACACACAAGCAGCCCATACCTCTATCTATGTACATCTATGTACAAGCACCCCATACCTCTATCTCTCAAGTCTCACCAGACATATCAAAACCATTAATTATTTTTACTTCACAAGCTCACAGTGTGTTTTTCATCATCTGACATATATAATAATTAAAATTAACGGCACAGCAAAAGATTGAGTGGCTGAACTGGTGAATGCACAGTGCTTTTGAGAGAACTTCCAATCACTCTCCTACCAGCAAGGTGAATGCACATATTCACCATTAATTGAATTTACTCTTCCTACTCCACTACTTTGACTGAAGTATGTTAGGCCAGAAACACACATCATCGACTCATCCAGATTAACTGTCATCAGGACGGGTGGACATGCTTTTCAACTATTAGTTCATTTCCTAGGAAGCCAACTTTCCAGCTTTGCAAAAGCCAGCTTTTGTTTCAGCTTCTGGCTTTTGGCTGGCAGAAGTTAGATAAAAGCTCAAACAAACAGGCGACTTCCTCCCCTATGATAGCACAAGTTCTAGATGGACAGTTGTCATTGCCAACGCCTTGCTCTGCCATTCTCCATGTTCCTTGATTGCATTGTCTCACCAAATGCCAGGTTGGCAAGACCTTGATACCCTCTCTTAAATATCCTTGTTCACAGCCTTTTCTCTGCCCTCCCTCATTTGAGGCTGCTTCCTCCCCTCAATGGGCATTAGCGTGCATCGACCAGATCCCAGATTGCTTCAAAGACAATATATTCATGACTATCGTCTGTCAGACTTGACTCGAAGCTTAACAGTCGCTTTTGGAATATAATGGAGGTCGCTGGAGTACAGTCACCTAGTTGTGGTGTTTTGTTGGTGAACATCTTAGTGGTGGTGTTTGTTTTGTTTGTGTTGTGTACTTTTCTAGCCTTCTTCTTTGTACCTCTAGGTTAATGACCCAACTATGTAACTGGCGCCTAGCGCCCTCCTTTCCCCGCTTCGCTGTCAACAACAACAACAATAACAACAACATAGTCTTTTGTCCCAAGCAAGTTGGGGTAGGCTAGAGATGAAACCCAAAAGAGACGAGAAACAGAGAGACACATAAAGGGACATAAAGGGCACAACACAGAAAGAGGTCACGGTTCAGGCACATTGATTGCCAGTCTCCAAGCGCTCCTGTAAATAGCTAAATCCTTGGAGATATTCCACTCCTTAAGATCTCTCTTAACGGACTCATCCCAAGTTAGTTTAGGTCGACCTCTACCGCTATTTACATTATCGGCCCGCTTTAGAACCCTAGTATGCACCGGCACCTCAGGAGGCCTCCGTTGGACATGTCCAAACCATCTCAACCGATGTTGAATCAACTTCTCCTCAATTGGTGCCACTCCAACCCTATCCCGAATATCGTCGTTCCGGACTCTATCCCTCCTTGTGTGCCCATAATACCAATGCAACATACGCATCTCTGCTACACTCAATTGCTGGACATGTCGTCTTTTTGTAGGCCAACACTCAGCACCGTATAACATCGCCAGATGAATCACCGTCCTATAGAACTTACCTTTCAGCTTCTAAGGCACCCTTTTGTCACAGAGGACGCTAGAAGCTTGACGCCATTTCAACCAGCCGGCTGAAATTCTATGCCTAACATCTTCATCAATGTCACCATCCTTTTGTAGCATCGATCCTAAATACTGAAAAGTATCCTTCTTGGTCACCACTTGCCCATCGAGGCTAACATCTCTCTCCTCATGCCTAGTCGCGCTGAAATCGCACCTCATGTACTCGATCTTCGTCCTGCTAAGTCTTAACCCTTTTGACTCTAACGTGTGCCTCCATAGTTCTAACTTCCTATTAACCCCTGCCCTACTATCGTCAACTAGCACCACATCATCAGCAAAGAGCATACACCAAGGGATATCACCTTGTATGTCCCTTGTGACCTCATCCATCACCAAAGCAAATAAATAAGGGCTCAAAGCTGACCCCTGATGAAGTCCTATTTTAATTGGAAATTCACTGGTGTCGCCATCACATGTTCGGACAAACGTCACCACATCCCTGTACATATCCTTGACGAGGGTAACATACTTAGTTGAGACTTTGTGCTTTTCCAAGGCCCACCACATGACATTTCTCGGTACTGTGTCATATGCCTTCTCGAGGTCAATAAAGACCATGTGCAAGTCCTTCTTCTGCTCCCTATATCTCTCCATCAATTGTCGTAATAAGAAAATCGCCTCCATGGTCGACCTACCAGGCATGAACCCAAACTGATTTTGGGTCACGCGTGTCACTCTCCTTAGGCGATTCTCGATAACCCTCTCCCAGAGCTTCATCGTATGGCTCATCAACTTAATCCCACGGTAGTTAATGCAACTTTGAACATCTCCCTTGTTCTTGAAGATAGGTACTAATATATTTCTCCTTCATTCTTCAGGCATCTTGTTAGACCTCCTTTATTCTTCAGGCATCTTGTTAGACCAAAAAATAAGGTTAAAAAGCTTAGTTAACCATACTATCGCTCTGGCACCTAGGCATCTCCACACCTCAATGGGGATACCATCAGGGCCCTGCAATAAGAATTGATGGTTCAAATCTTGGCACAACAACATATTTGAATGAAAACTGCATTCATACTTGACATACCTTAAAGTTTTGGGCACTACATGAAGATACACCAGTAGGAAGACATCATTGCTCCAAGATTGCTGAGAAAACTGGCACATAGGTGTCCCCACCAATCCGCTTGCCTACAAAGATGAGAAAATGTTCATATCAAGGGAAATTATAGGCTCCATGGATACTGTATTTTCCAAACAGCCACTTACTGCTTACATATTTTTTCTTGTAAAAGACCTCGAGGAATGTTATCTTTTCTTCATAGGTATCCTTAACCCAAAACAGCTCCAGAGCTCTTTTTTCATCCAGTACAGGTGAATGCTTATATAAGTCAAGGTTAGAGCACCCATGAGCATTCAAATACTTCAGTGCAACTATTTTAGAGTATGTGGGTTTCTCTTGCATTGCACCCACTGAAAATGAACTTGTGAATTGCGGACCAAGCTTAGCTGAAACTGAACTTGAGAATTGCGGAGTAAGCTTAGCATATAGAGAGTTTCCTAGGATGTACCCTAGGATCCAAAGTTTCAGTTCAAGTTAACAAACAAAATGAACAGTGAACGATCAGTTGTGGGGCAAAGAACAAGCAGGAGTGGGGCAAATACCTCTTTATCAGCTTTCCCAAACAAATATGTAGATTCTTTAATTTTGTACTTAACCTTAGCACCATACAAAGGAACATATATACGAGTGTGTCCGTAACATTCATTGATTCTATTTGCAACGGCATCATAGAAGTCATCAGTCCAACCATCAAACACAGGAGCCATATCAATAACTAAGTTCACCAGATACCGTTCTTCCCATTCCATCCATTTATGTATGTGTTTTCTTTTTCCCATATTCTATATATCAAAACCAAAGTCAATATTAGAGGAAATGCATATGGTCAATGGCCAAAATGTTAAGTTGAAAAAAGGAACAAACCTCGTGGTTCTTCCTCGAGGGGAGACTGGAAGAACAAGATGTGCATGAGCTCAGCTGAATCTGTTGGTTCAGCTGCAACCATAAAGAAAGTGGCTTACATGCATACAATCGGTGATATTTACATGCTGAAGTTTGAATTTTCTAAGGTAGTATACATGGTTCTACAAAACTATTTATAAACATAGAAGAATTTATGTAAAATCAATAAATATATACAATAGGCTTGTTATCAAATTTGGACAAACATTTATCTCAGATCTGTGCAGAGATCGGTATAGGGAATTAGTATCGATTATTTGCCACTTAATCAGATAACATTAGTGTAATTCAAATGACATACCACCAAGGTTGACCAAGTGCGTAGCAATCAACAAGTTCTACAACTTTCATATTAAAAGTATTTCCATTTGATACAATATAAGAAAGACATGATTTTTCTAAGGCAACAAGCGTGGTTACGTGATTACTATAGTGCTGAAACTTTGTTTAACTTTTTGAATATTTTCACAGCCTCAAATGAAAAAAAACTAATAACAAAACAGTTGTATATCTCGTCGAGGGCAACAATTTTCATATAAATATTATCTTCATCCGATTGAATCTACCAAAAGTCAAACAACGATATATATGATAGAAACAAGACACCAAACATCATAGAGGTATATTTGACCGAAACTAGGGCTTCATTCCACGCTTCTTCCTTGGCACAGGTGAGAATGTTAGGGCGCGTCTCACATCCTTTTGATAGGATACCTCACCCGGCCGCTGAGATGCTGCGTTTAGAGGTCGAACTCAAGACGGATGCGGCACTCTGCGCTGCAGTACCGGATGAGCCTGCGCCAGCTGTTATCCCGGAAGCGCCTGCATTCCACCCATGTGCAGACGTGGGGATCCTCGACGAGCAACTCCGGTGGGTCATCGCGGTGAGAAAACCGTAACCGGTGTGCAATGATGTGGAGGTCATCCTTGATGAAGATGCGCAGCCACGCCAGGCCACGGTTCTCCCACTAGCCGCCAGGGAGCGACAGGCTGCCGCTCATTCCTTGGAGGAGCGCCAGCGCTTCGGGGTCCGCGGGGTTGGAATGGTACTGCAGCATCGCCACGAAGTAAGCCACGCTGGACTCCCCAGCAACATCGTCTTGTTGACGTGCGCCAGCCCAATGACGGAATCCCACGGCCGTGTCATCAATCTCTCCATGCCCTCGTAGCATACGACCCCCAGATGACCGGCGAGCTACGAGGGAATGGAGAGTTTGATGACGTGGCCGTGGGATTTCGCCGTCGGGCTAGCGCACGTCAACCAGGCCACTGTCACTGGGGACTCCAGCGCCGCTTACTTCATGGCGATGCTGCGGTACCGTTCCAACCCTATTGACCCGGAAGTGCTGGCGCTCCTCCAAGGAATCAGTGGCAGTCCCTCGCTCCCTAGCGGCTGGTGGGAGAACCGTGGCCTGGTTCTGGCTTCCTCACTGCAACGACCCACCGGAGCTGCTCATCGAGGATCCCCATGTCTGCACATGGGAGGAATGCAGGCGCTTCCGGGATAATAGCTGGCGCAGGCTCATCCAGTACTGCAGCGCAGAGTGCCGCATCCGTCATGACTTCTGTAACACCCAAATTTTAGAGTTAATAAATTTTAAATAATTTAGATAACAATTAATGAGAAATTAAAAATTTAAAAATTATTTGGTGTTGCATTCATGCTGTTGCATTTATTTTATTTTGTGGTGTGGATATATTTGTTTTATTTGATTGGTTTAGGAAAATTTGATTTGAAAATGTGTTTGGAAAATTAGAAAAGAAAAGAAACAAAAGAAAAAAAAAGAAAACTACTCACCTCCTTACCTTCTCGGCCCGAAGGCCGCGCCTGCCCGCGTGGGCCGCCCAGCGCCGCAGCGGCCCAGCAGCCGAGTCCAGCAGCCGAGCCCGACCGCGCGCGCCTTCTCTCTTTGCTTCGCTGACAGGTGGGGCCCGGTGGTCAGTCGTCTTCTTCCTTTCGTACTCGAGCCGGACTTCGAACCAGAGGCGAACGCAACATCCGTCTTGTGATTTCCGGGATCTCCTACCCGTATACGGCATCTTGGGGCTACAAATAGGAAGAGGAGACTCTCTATTTTCCGTTTTCCATCTAAAACTCTAGTCCAACCACGTGAAACCGAGTGCTAGGGATTGGGGGGAGTTGGAGGATTCGGTTGCTTGTAGGTGGAGCTCGCGGGTGGATTTGAGGCCGTGTTCTTCGCGTTGGTGAGTCCGCACTCGTCTCCTCTATCTTCTTGTGCTTTCCTTTTGGTTGGAGAGGCTTTGAAGTGAGTTTTTGAAGCTCACCGTTGGTCAACAATGGTGCCGCCGTCCCTCTCCTTGCCGCGCTCTCTCCTCGGTTGGTCATAGCTCACCAAAACCGTCTAGGATAGATCGGGTTCATCTCCTCTTTCGATTTGAGTTGATGGCGGGTCAAGTAGTGGTCGGAAAAGGGGGAGACGGAGTTCTCCGGCGGGCTCATGGCGTCGGCCATGGCGGCCACCGGCCGGACATGGAGGGGATGGCCGGATTTTCCACTGTGTACTTGATGATGAACACGAACCGTTGGATTCGAGATGAAGGGCTGAGATTAGAAGATACCCCTTCGCGGGTAAAATTTGTAAAGAGCCCCTAGACTTTTTCAGATTAGAACCCGCAGTCCTTAGCGCAATATCCTAAATCTGTTTTCGTGTTTTGAAAGCGTATTTTCTCCCGGATAAGTCAAAAATACGTTTTCAGGTATTTACAGTTTTGCCACTAGAATTGTTTTGGTCATAAAATCTTCGTTTTAACTCCGATTTGATCCGTTCAAGTTGCGTTAGGTTCGTATTTGCGAGCTCTACATGTTAGTGTAGTTGTACAGTTAGTTTTGATAATTTATTTTTCGAGGTTATAATTAAGTATTTATTTATCTATAGGAAATCTTAGAAAATTCATAACTTTCACGTTTTAACTCCGAATTTGGTGATCTTTGCGTCTGTGTGATCGTAGAAACGTGTAGAAGAGTTTTATAAACTTTTATTACTGTTTTGCTACTGTTGGTGTACTGTTCTAATTATATCTCTTTGTTTGCTTCGTGTATGTTTGATTGGATGCATGTGTGTTGTTGATTGATGATCGAATATAGAAGGTGAGCAGTATCTGGACGATTCGGAGTATTACTTTGAGCCAAGTCAGCAGTATCACTTGGAGAGCTTTGATCAAGGCAAGTATAACACAGGACTATCCTTATTACCTATATATCAAATCGTCATACATATGCATGTGCTTACCTTGACAACTTTAGAGATTATAACTTAGTGATTGTTATCTTGATTCCTTGTCAACCTTGGGAATGCATATGGGTAGCTACTGCTAGTGCTTAAACTAAGAACAATGATCTTGTAATTTGATTAATGGATTAAGCAATCAACTATTAAGATGATTTTATTATTGTTAAACGGGAGCTAGAGCATGTGTATTATTTTGATGCTCTGGTTTCTCTCCATAAGGACTTATCTGTAAGTGATAACCGGGATATACAGTACAGCTGTGAGGGCTATATGGCTCTGGCTTTAGTTGTTCAAGAGACCTTTTCTAGCTTGTTAGAGGTTACCTTAAATGGCGTAAGAATGGCTTGCCATGTTGGGTGTAGTGCGAGCCCCTGGCCTAGTGTGTATAGGCTGCGGTTGTTGTGCCACAGGGAAGGGGGGTTCTACATCTGCCTGCCGAGTGAAATCTAATGGCCCTAACTTGTTAGACGAACTTTTGAGTGGCTTTATATGGTTCTCGGGTGTTTGGACTTGATCTCCCCACTCATTTGGAAATCATGACTTACAGTGAAAGTGTACACCTCTGCGCAGAGTTAAAAACTGGTATACTAGCCGTGCTCACGGATACGAGCGGCCTTGGGGATTCTTATGGAATAGTTGATCATGACTGTTATATCATGCTTAATTATTGTTGTTTATTATTATGCTCATGTTAATGCTATTCATTAACCTTATTACAATTGATCATTGGTTCTTTAATGGGAAGTGGTTTATCTTGATGCTACTCAATTGCTAATATATGATTAAAAAGCTAAATGCAGTTAAACAGTGTCTAGCCTTTTTGAGCCTCATGAACCCCGTGTTATATTTGTGGAGTTCGACATGAACTCACTCTTGCTATTTCCACCATAACAGATGAAGATAATGAGGAAGATTATCGGAATGAGTACTAGTCTTGATGTCAACCAGTCAACCGTGTCCCTATGTGGAGTTTCCGCTGAAGATTTATTATTAGTTATTATTATCTATCGTTCAAGACTATGTCTTAAATACTTATTCGTTATGTAATAAGCATTGTGATGATACTTTGTAATTTGTCAACTTATGTGTGCGACTGGTTCCTGGGGCGCACATGAGTCTTTTATACATCCTATTTTTGTCCTTAAAAATGGGTGTGACAGATTGGTATCAGAGCCGTGTTGACTGTAGGATGCAAGCCTAGTTAGAATGGTCGTTAATAGCCTTTATATTTCATTTAATTCATGCTTCCTCTTTTCACCTTGTTAATTACTAAAGTTTTATGCTTCCTCTACTTTATTCCATTGCGAAAATACATTGATTCTATCTAATCTATGTCTAAATTTTATAGATGCCTCCTCATCCCCGTTTGTCAGCTGCACAGTACGTTGCCCGTTTCAAACCTCAGGAGCTGTATGAAGATGGTGATCAAGAGCTATCTGATGCTGAATCAAGAATTGGTGATACACCAATGGAGGATGTAGTTATGGGGTGGACTACGAAGTTTCATATTATGGTTCCTAAAGCTGATGCTTTCTTTCATGACATGTTGACAAGAACCTTGGACAACTACTACTACGACTGGGAAGCTACGTTGGAGTATCGTAGTGCAGAGTTTAGTCATCCCTGGATGGATTCCTATTGGGAAACAGAGTTATGGGTTAAGAAAAGGGATCCTACCACTAAGGAGCCTAAGGTGGAGTCAAAGTTCATTACCAGAGTTAGCCGGGCAACTGTGGAGATAAGCATGGAGGATGTCGCTTTTAATGCATTTGTTTACTACCATGGTCTACGCTCGGACAAGACGTTAAAGGGTGCACTTCGGCATTTTCCTTGTTTCATACATGACAAGGGTATTTGGACCGTGCCGCCTGCAGATGATTCCTCCTTGACTTTACAAGCTACGGTGGGATTAGCTCGAGAATTGGCTCTCCATGAGGTGGATTTGAAGGATGAGTTGCTGAAGGAAAAAGAACTTAAGGAGCAAGCTTATAAGGAGATTGACCAATTAAGGGCGGAGTTAGGTCGTCCCAAGATTTATGAGAAGCTTAATTAGGCAATAGGAAAAATCCCTATGTAATAGGAACGATAGTAGTTGCGAGTTAACTTTAAGTTTGGATTGTTTTAAGAGTCGGTTTGTGGTGTGAACAATTGTGTGATTGATGGATTGTTATTATGATAATGTGTGATTTGGATCTTTGTAATGTGTGCTGGAGTTTTGTAGACATGCCTACAAGTTCCATGGTTAAGAATATTAAGTTTGATCAAAATATATTAGTTGAATATGAGGTTAATTTAGTTTTGTTCTTTGCTGATTTTTGGATCAGTCTGGGATGTTTTAGAAATAACTTAAAATCCGTTCATGAGAAATTTAAGAAACTTTACTGGGAATAATTAGACTTCTATATCTTTCCAACCCCATAAGAATCACTTTAATATCTATTATGAGCTAAGAGATATACCTGTTCCAAGTTGGAGTAACTGCACAGTCTGGAATTCGGAAACAGTTTCGGTTAAGTTCAGTTTTTGGCCAATTTATTGACAGAATCAGAAAAAGTGTTGTGAATAAAAGTTGTAGATAATTTTGTAAGCTTTCCAACCATGTAAAGATCATCTGAATTGGACGTCTGTAGCTCGAGATATGACAGTTTTACTGAGTTGCTGAAATTGGAGATCGCCCAGAAAAATCAGATTTTGTTTATCTATTGAATACATCATCTCGGATCGTACTGAATTTCAATTTCTGTGTTTTTGGAAACAGATGTCAGGCAGAGGTCGTGGCAGAGGTCGTGGAGGTGCTAACCTACCCATTACTATGGAGGAACTCATGCAAACTCAGAACCAGATGATGCAGATGTTTATGCAGCACATGCAGAACAATCCTGCTGCAGGAGGACCACCGCCTGTGCAAGTGAGGGATAAGCGTGGGGAATTTTTAAAGGAACGCCCTCCAGTGTTTTCTCATGCTGCTGATCCTTTAGAGGCAGATGATTGGGTGAGGGCAGTGGAGAAACAGCTGAATATAGCCCAATGCAATGATATGGAGAAGGTGTTATATGCATCTGGTCAGTTACAGGGGACAGCTCAGACTTGGTGGGAGTCGTATCAAGCTGCACGCCCTGGCAATGCTCCTCCTATCACTTGGAATGAGTTTGTTAGAGATTTTCGAGCTCGTCATATTCCTGAAGGTATAATTGAGCTGAAGCAGGAAGAATTCAGAAACCTTAGGATGGGACAAATGAGCGTTAGTGAATATCATGATAGATTTACCCAGTTGGCTCGCTATGCTCCTAATGAAGTGAGGGAAGATGCAGACAGACAGCGTCTTTTCTTGAAGGGAATTTATTATGATCTTCGCTTGCAGTTGAAGGGGAACAACTATGCTAGTTTTCAAGAGCTGGTAAATAAAGCTATTGTGCTTGATAATGAGCGCAGAGAGATGGACAGGAAGAGGAAAATGAAGGTACAAGGCTCAGGAAGCAACAACCGTCAGCGCACTAATTCTCAGCATGGTTTCCATCAGAAGTTTCAAGGACCGGTTAGTCAATGGAATCGCAATCCGAATCAGAGGTGGTCCCAGAATTGGCAAGGTAATCAGTCACAACAGCGTTCATCATATCCACAACGTCAACAGTATCAGCAGACTGGGCAACAGACTCCTCGCACTGGAAATTCCAATGTTACCCCCATGAAGAATAGTGCTCCCAGCACTCCTACTAGATGCTTTGTCTGTGGTAAAGAGGGGCATATGTCTTACCATTGTCCTGAGAAGCAGAATCAGCATACTCTTCAGAGCCAGAAGAGCAACCAGAAGCAATCTGGTACTGGAAGGGTGAATCACGTGTCTTCTGATACAGCTTATGATGCCCCAGAAGTTATGATTGGTACGTTCAATGTACATTCCACTCCCGCAACTATTCTTTTTGACTCTGGAGCATCTCATACATTCATATCCAACATTTTTGTTAAAATGCATAGTATACCCATGCTAGCTATGAAAGAATCTCTCTTAGTAAATTCACCTGGAGGTACCATGCAAACCAGTAATCGTTGTCTTCCAATTAGTATGGTATTAAGAGGGGTAGAGTTTAAGATAACTCCTATAGTGTTGAGGACATCTGGTATTGATGTGATATTGGGTATGGACTGGATGAAGCAAAATCAGGTAGAGATTCAGTGTCAGCAGAAAGTGGTAGTTGTGAATGCACCTAATGGAGATAAAATCAATGTGGATGTAGCAGTGCAGAAGCAACCAACCGCTGTGATGAATCAGCTTGAAAATACTATTAAGGAGAATTCAGTGATTGAGGAATTTCCGGATGTCTTCCCTGATGAATTGCCAGGTATGCCACCTGACCGAGACATTGAATTTCTTATTGAATTACTTCCTGGAACTGCACCTATAGCCAAACGACCATATAGGATGGGAGTAGATGAATTAGAAGAACTTAAGAAACAAATTAAAGAATTACAAGATAAAGGTTTTATTAGACCTAGTTCATCACCTTGGGGAGCACCAGTTATTTTTGTTGATAAGAAAGATGGTGGTCAGAGGATGTGTGTTGATTATAGATCATTAAATGAGGTAACTATCAAGAATAAGTATCCTTTGCCCAGGATTGATGACTTGTTTGATGAGTTGAGAGGTGCATGTGTGTTCTCTAAGATTGATTTACGTTCTGGTTATCATCAGTTGAAGATTCGTGTTTCTGATATTCTAAAGACAGCTTTTACTACAAGGTATGGATTGTATGAGTATACTGTTATGTCATTTGGATTGACCAATGCACCTGCATACTTTATGTACATGATGAATAAGGTGTTCATGGAATATTTGGATAAGTTTGTGGTAGTGTTTATTGATGATATACTGGTATTTTCCAAGACAGAGGTAGAGCATGCTGAACATTTGAGGTTGGTATTGCAGAAACTTAGAGAGCATAAATTGTATGCGAAGCGAAGTAAATGTGAGTTTTGGTTGAAGGAAGTTTCTTTCCTTGGTCATATTGTTTCTAATGGAGGGATATCAGTGGATCCAGGTAAAGTAAAGGATGTATTAAATTGGAAACCACCTATTGATGTTAGCGAGATTCGTAGTTTCTTGGGATTAGCTGGATATTACAGACGATTCATTGAAGGGTTTTCTAAACTTGCTAAACCTATGACATCTCTGTTAGAGAAGAATGCCAAGTTTGTGTGGTCAGATAAATGTCAAGCTAGTTTTGAGGAATTGAAGAAGAGGTTGACTACAGCGCCTGTTTTGGTTTTGCCAGATTTGAGTAAGAAGTTTTCTATTTATTGTGATGCTTCTCGTCAAGGTTTGGGATGTGTTCTTATGCAAGAAGGCAGAGTTGTGGCTTATGCATCTAGGCAGTTGAGAAAGCATGAGTTGAATTATCCTACACATGATTTGGAATTAGCAGCTGTAGTTTATGCTTTAAAGATTTGGAGACATTATTTGATTGGACATAAGAGTGATATATACACTGATCATAAGAGTTTGAAGTATATTTTCACTCAGTCAGATTTGAATTTGAGGCAACGCAGATGGTTAGAGTTGATTAAGGATTATGATATTGAGATACACTATCATCCTGGTAAGGCTAATGTAGTAGCTGATGCTCTTAGTAGGAAAAGTTATGCCAATGAGATACGGACGTTGTCTATGACTAGTGAGTTATGTGCTGAATTTGAATATTTGAATTTGGGAATTGTTACTAATACAATGGAATTAGTGATAGAGCCTACCTTAGAGCAAGAAATTTACAAGGAGCAGTTGAAGGATGAGAAACTAAAAGAAGATAGCGGAAGATATAGTGATTGGTAAGTCACCAGGCTTTCGAATGGATGATTATGGAATTTTGTGGTTTGGAAAGAGGCTGTGTGTACCTGAGGATCAAACTGTTAGACAGGCAATTCTTCGCGAAGCTCATGAGTCAGCTTATTCTATTCATCCTGGTAGTACTAAGATGTATTTGGATCTGAAACAGAAATATTGGTGGGTTGGATTAAAGCGAGATGTGGCTGAGTATGTGGCATTGTGTGACACTTGTCAGAGAGTGAAAGCAGAGCATCAGAGACCTGCTGGATTGTTACAACCAATGAAGATTCCTGAATGGAAGTGGGAGGAAGTTGGTATGGATTTTATAGTAGGGTTACCTCGTACTCAGAAAGGTTATGACTCTATTTGGGTGATAGTAGATCGGTTAACTAAAGTTGCTCATTTTATACCAGTTAAGACTACTTAACATGGACCAAAATTGGTAGAGTTGTATATGGAGAGAATAGTCTGTTTGCATGGAGTACCAAAGAAGATTGTATCTGATCGAGGATCGCAGTTTACGTCGCATTTTTGGAAAGCTGTGCATGAATCATTGGGAACAAAATTGAATTTTAGTACAGCATATCATCCACAGACAGATGGACAGACTGAAAGGACCAACCAGGTATTAGAGGATATGTTGAGAGCTTGTGCATTGCAATATGGAACTAGTTGGGATAAGAGTTTGCCTTATGCAGAATTTTCTTACAATAATAGTTATCAACAGAGTCTTAAGATGGCACCGTTTGAAGCTTTGTATGGACGTAAGTGTAGAACTCCATTGTTTTGGGATCAGACAGGTGAATCTCAGGTGTTTGGTACAGATGTTCTTAGAAACGCAGAAGATCAAGTGCGAGTGATTCGTGAGAATTTGAGAGTAGCACAGTCTCGTCAGAAGAGTTATGCTGACAATAGAAGAAGAGATTTAGTTTTTGAGGTAGGTGATTATGTTTATTTGAAGGTGTCACCTATGAAAAGTGTGAAGAGGTTTAACATGAAAGGTAAACTAGCACCAAGGTATGTTGGACCATTTAAAGTTATTACTAGACGTGGGGAAGTTGCTTATCAATTAGAGTTGCCTGAGAATTTATCTGGAGTACATGATGTGTTCCATGTTTCACAACTTAAGAAGTGTTTGCGTGTGCCTGAGGAGCAGATACCTTTAGAAGAGTTGACTGTTAAGGAAGATCTTACATATGAAGAGTTTTCGATCAAGATTTTAGAAACTGCTGAGAGAGTTACTCGAAGTCGGATTATTAAGATGTGCAAGGTGCATTGGAATCGATATTCAGAGGCAGAGGCAACTTGGGAAAGAGAGGATGAATTGAGAAAATCATATCCGCAGTTATTTGAGTAAGCAGTTCAATCTCGAGGACGAGATTCTTTTAAGGGGTAGAATTTGTAACACCCAAATTTTAGAGTTAATAAATTTTAAATAATTTAGATAACAATTAATGAGAAATTAAAAATTTAAAAATTATTTGGTGTTGCATTCATGCTGTTGCATTTATTTTATTTTGTGGTGTGGATATATTTATTTTATTTGATTGGTTTAGGAAAATTTGATTTGAAAATGTGTTTGGAAAATTAGAAAAGAAAAGAAACAAAAGAAAAAAAAAAGAAAACTACTCACCTCCTTACCTTCTCGGCCCGAAGGCCGCGCCTGCCCGCGTGGGCCGCCCAGCGCCGCAGCGGCCCAGCAGCCGAGTCCAGCAGCCGAGCCCGACCGCGCGCGCCTTCTCTCTTTGCTTCGCTGACAGGTGGGGCCCGGTGGTCAGTCGTCTTCTTCCTTTCGTACTCGAGCCGGACTTCGAACCGGAGGCGAACGCAACATCCGTCTTGTGATTTCCGGGATCTCCTACCCGTATACGGCATCTTGGGGCTACAAATAGGAAGAGGAGACTCTCTATTTTCCGTTTTCCATCTAAAACTCTAGTCCAACCACGTGAAACCGAGTGCTAGGGATTGGGGGGAGTTGGAGGATTCGGTTGCTTGTAGGTGGAGCTCCGGGTGGATTTGAGGCCGTGTTCTTCGCGTTGGTGAGTCCGCACTCGTCTCCTCTATCTTCTTGTGCTTTCCTTTTGGTTGGAGAGGCTTTGAAGTGAGTTTTTGAAGCTCACCGTTGGTCAACAATGGTGCCGCCGTCCCTCTCCTTGCCGCGCTCTCTCCTCGGTTGGTCATAGCTCACCAAAACCGTCTAGGATAGATCGGGTTCATCTCCTCTTTCGATTTGAGTTGATGGCGGGTCAAGTAGTGGTCGGAAAAGGGGGAGACGGAGTTCTCCGGCGGGCTCATGGCGTCGGCCATGGCGGCCACCGGCCGGACATGGAGGGGATGGCCGGATTTTCCACTGTGCACTTGATGATGAACACGAACCGTTGGATTCGAGATGAAGGGCTGAGATTAGAAGATACCCCTTCGCGGGTAAAATTTGTAAAGAGCCCCTAGACTTTTTCAGATTAGAACCCGCAGTCCTTAGCGCAATATCCTAAATCTGTTTTCGTGTTTTGAAAGCGTATTTTCTCCCGGATAAGTCAAAAATACGTTTTCAGGTATTTACAGTTTTGCCACTAGAATTGTTTTGGTCATAAAATCTTCGTTTTAACTCCGATTTGATCTGTTCAAGTTGCGTTAGGTTCGTATTTGCGAGCTCTACATGTTAGTGTAGTTGTACAGTTAGTTTTGATAATTTATTTTTTGAGGTTATAATTAAGTATTTATTTATCTATAGGAAATCTTAGAAAATTCATAACTTTCACGTTTTAACTCCGAATTTGGTGATCTTTGCGTCTGTGTGATCGTAGAAACGTGTAGAAGAGTTTTATAAACTTTTATTACTGTTTTGCTACTGTTGGTGTACTGTTCTAATTATATCTCTTTGTTTGCTTCGTGTATGTTTGATTGGATGCATGTGTGTTGTTGATTGATGATCGAATATAGAAGGTGAGCAGTATCTGGACGATTCAGAGTATTACTTTGAGCCAAGTCAGCAGTATCACTTGGAGAGCTTTGATCAAGGCAAGTATAACACAGGACTATCCTTGTTACCTATATATCAAATCGTCATACATATGCATGTGCTTACCTTGACAACTTTAGAGATTATAACTTAGTGATTGTTATCTTGATTCCTTGTCAACCTTGGGAATGCATATGGGTAGCTACTGCTAGTGCTTAAACTAAGAACAATGATCTTGTAATTTGATTAATGGATTAAGCAATCAACTATTAAGATGATTTTATTATTGTTAAACGGGAGCTAGAGCATGTGTATTATTTTGATGCTCTGGTTTCTCTCCATAAGGACTTATCTGTAAGTGATAACCGGGATATACAGTACAGCTGTGAGGGCTATATGGCTCTGGCTTTAGTTGTTCAAGAGACCTTTTCTAGCTTGTTAGAGGTTACCTTAAATGGCGTAAGAATGGCTTGCCATGTTGGGTGTAGTGCGAGCCCCTGGCCTAGTGTGTATAGGCTGCGGTTGTTGTGCCACAGGGAAGGGGGGTTCTACATCTGCCTGCCGAGTGAAATCTAATGGCCCTAACTTGTTAGACGAACTTTTGAGTGGCTTTATATGGTTCTCGGGTGTTTGGACTTGATCTCCCCACTCATTTGGAAATCATGACTTACAGTGAAAGTGTACACCTCTGCGCAGAGTTAAAAACTGGTATACTAGCCGTGCTCACGGATACGAGCGGCCTTGGGGATTCTTATGGAATAGTTGATCATGACTGTTATATCATGCTTAATTATTGTTGTTTATTATTATGCTCATGTTAATGCTATTCATTAACCTTATTACAATTGATCATTGGTTCTTTAATGGGAAGTGGTTTATCTTGATGCTACTCAATTGCTAATATATGATTAAAAAGCTAAATGCAGTTAAACAGTGTCTAGCCTTTTTGAGCCTCATGAACCCCGTGTTATATTTGTGGAGTTCGACATGAACTCACTCTTGCTATTTCCACCATAACAGATGAAGATAATGAGGAAGATTATCGGAATGAGTACTAGTCTTGATGTCAACCAGTCAACCGTGTCCCTGTGTGGAGTTTTCGCTGAAGATTTATTATTAGTTATTATTATCTATCGTTCAAGACTATGTCTTAAATACTTATTCGTTATGTAATAAGCATTGTAATGATACTTTGTAATTTGTCAACTTATGTGTGCGACTGGTTCCTGGGGCGCACATGAGTCTTTTATATATCCTATTTTTGTCCTTAAAAATGGGTGTGACAACTTCGACCTCTGAACGCGGCAACTCAGCGGCCGGGTGAGGTATGCTATCAAAAGGATGTGAGACGCGCCCCGACATTCTCGCCTATGCCAAGGAAGAAGCGTGGAATGAAGCCCTAGTTTCGGTCGAATATACCTCTATGATGTTTGGTGTTTTGTTTCTATCATATATATTGTTGTTTGACTTTTGGTAGATTCAATCGGATGAAGATAATTTTTATATGAAAATTGTAGCCCTCGACGAGATCTACAAAATTCTTGTTATTAGTTTTTTCATTTGAGGCTGTGAAAATGTTCAAAAAGTTGAACAAAGTTCCAGCACTATATTAATCGCGTAACGGCACTTGTTGCCTTAGAAAAATCATATCTTTCTTATATTATATCAAATGGAAATACTTTTAATATGAAAGTTGTAGAACTTATTAATTGCTACGCACTTGGTCAACCATTGTGCTATGTCATTTGAATTACACTAATGTTATCAGATTAAGTGGCAAATAATCGATAATAATTCCCTATACCGATCTCTGCACAGATCTAAGATAAATGTTTGTCCAAATTTGATAACAGGCCTATTGTATATATTTATTGATTTTACATAGCTTTTTCTATGTTTACATATAGTTTTGCAGAACCATGTATACTACCTTAGAAAATTCAAACTTCAGCATGTAAATATCACCAATTGTATGCATTTAAGCCCCTTTCTTTGTGGCTGCAACTGAAGCAACAGATTCATCTGAGCCCATCCTCATCCTGTTCTTCCAGTCTCCCCTCCAAGAAGAACCACGACGTTTTTTCCTTTTTTTCAACTTAACATTTTGGTCATTTACCGTATGCATTGCCTCTAATATTGACTCTAGTTTTGATATATAGAATATGGGAAAAAGAAAACACATACATAAATGGACGGAATGAGAAGAACGGTATCTGGTGAACTTAGTTAATGGTATGGCTCCTGTGTTTGATGGTTGGACTGATGACTTCTATGATGCTGTTGCAAATAGAATCAATGAACGTTATGGACACACTCGCAAATATGTTCCTTTGGATGGTGCCAAGGTTAAGTACAAAATTAAAGAATCTAGAAAGTTGTTTGGGAAAGCTGATAAAGATGTATTTGCCCCACTCCTGCTCGTTCTTTTCCCCACAACTGCTTGTTCACTGTTCATTTTGTTTGTTAACTTGAAGTGAAACTTTGCATCCCAGGGTACATCCCAGGAAACTATCTATGCTAAGCTTACTCCGCAATTCTCGAGTTCAGTTTCAGCTAAGCTTGGTCCGCAATTCACAAGTTCATTTTTAGTGGGTGCAATGGAAGAGGAACCCACATACTCTAAAACAGCTGCACTGAAGTATTTGAATGCTCATGGGTGCTCTAACCTTGACTTATATAAGTATTCACCTGTACTAGATGAAAAAAGAGCTCTAGAGCTGTTTTGGGTTAAGGATACCTATGAAGAAAACAGAACATTCCTCGAGGTCATTTACAAGACAAAATATGTAAGCAGTAAAGGGCTGTTTGGAACATACAGTATTCATGGAGCCTATAATTTCCCTTTATATGAACATTTTCTCATCTTTGTAGGCAAGCGGATTGGTGGGGACACCTTTGTGCCAGTTTTCTTAGCAATCTTGGAGCAATGATGTCTTCTTGCTGGTGCATCTTCATGCAGTGCCCAAAACTTTAAGGTATGTCAAGTATGAATGGAGTTTTCATTCAAATATGCTGCTGTGCCTAGATTTGAACCATCAATTCTTATTGTAGAATATGGACTATGGAGGAGTGGAGGACTGGAAGGTGGAACTGGAGTCTGAAATGTTCTTTTAATCTTTTGAGTCTGAAATGTTCTTTTAATCTTTTGTGTGTCGTGTGATGTGTTGGCATGCAGCAGCAGCAGGCCTTGAAGGCTTGAAGCCTTGAACTTTTAAATTTATGCTCTTGTTCTCGTGTCGTTGTGAACTGTCAATAATGTGTCGTGGTGTACTGGTGTGCCGTGTGCACTTGCGTCTGAATGTTGCATTGCATTTGCGCAAGACTAAGTAGTAAGCATCAGTTATGTCATTTGTGAACTGTCAATGTGTCGTTTGTGATGACCAGCGAGCTGCGGTTGAAAACTTGAACTTATCAGTTATCAATTATTATCTATTTCGCACGTGAGCTTCTTCCCCTGTGATCTAGTGCCGCCATCTAAACTAATGATTCTGGTGCAATTAACTAATGATTATAAGATGGCCAAACTGTTTGAAGAGGACAAGCTGGCTGCGTTACATCTATTATATATCTACAAATTTGCGGATTCTTGTTGGACTCGTCGAATCTTAAAATGAAAAGAGCAGAGTTTCGTGTTTTTTCATTGAATTCCTATTTTTTTTACACAGATTCGTGCAAAGAAACAAGAATGCTATGCGAACGTGCCAGCCCAACATATTTGCAAATAGCCCCGCCCAACAAGAGAAAGAATGCAAGCACCCAGTGCTTCTTTTGCCCGGCGTGCGTCATTTGCCCTGATTGCTTCTTTTGCCCAGCGTGCGTCTTTTGCCCTGACTAGGGTTTCTTTTTGATGAATGGGTACGTCTTTCTTCGACCGAGATTTCTTTTTGAAAACTCCACCAAATCCTCGCCCCTTCCCTCCGGTGATCACCTCGCTCCGCCTCCACAGTCCGGCGACCCTTCGGCTACGCGTCGACGAAGCCGCGCCATCGCTTCTGCATTCGCCACCTTCAGCTGCACGTCCTTCCCCGCCACTCCCTGCATGTCGTTGCTAGATGAGAAAATGGTTTCTCCCCTGCTATGACCTGACAAAGTGAAGGGCAAGCAGCCAGCCGAAGTCACTTTAGTAATTAACTTTTTAACTTTTCCTCTAGCAAAATTACTATTTTTGATGGTTTCAGAACTCACGTGGCAATCCGTGATATCTCCTTTTTCTCACTGTTTGGATATTCACATATGCGATACTAGTGATGAATGGTTATTTTAGTTTCATATATAACTAACAGAGCTGTAAATTTGGCTTATACTAGAAAACATGGGCGTGGAGTAGCCGCGGCATGTTGGATCTTCCCTGTGGTGATTTTGTAGGGATTAAAGAGCTTTATTTGTTGATAGAAAATGAAAATGTAAGAGTAGTAGTATTTGTATTGGCTCACGTATATTTTATTTAGTACTTGACATTCTCTGTTCCTGCAAGAGTTCAATCATTATGATCAAAATAATTTACTTGAACCCAATATGCAGAAGGTACCATGGAGTCGCAGGCTGAGGGCAAGAAGGAAGGGGAAGGAATGATGGGTTCATAGAATGTGGGAGAGGAACGAAACAAGGAAAAGAACAATCTAACTGTACGTCGCTCACCAGGTTCACTCTTTAAAATAGGTAGCCTTTTGCCAGCTGAAGCAAAGGATAGGGTCAAACAAATTGGGTTTAAGCATATGCTGAGTCTGTTACCAATTAGGCTACCAGTCAAAAAGATTATTGAGTGGCTTATGGACAGAGCTGAGGTTACTGAGGACGGTATGATTGTACTGCACATAATGGAGGGAGCGCAGCTAACCCTGAAACCCGAAGATGTCTATCTGATTCTTGGAGTTGGCATGCCGCGTGGTAAAAGTAAGGAGCTTCCAGAAGGGAATGATCAAAGTTCAAATGTACACGAACAATTGTACAATCTTTTGAAATATGCTTCTGACAAGTGGGATACAAAGAAAAATAAAAAAGATAAGGGGGATGCTCAGGATGTGCGAAGTCAGGACAAGGATGCTGGGGATGTGCCAGGACAAGGATGGGCTGTGCCAAGTCAGAACATGGATGCTGGGGCTGTGCCAGGTCAGGAAAAGGATGCTGAGGATGTGCCAGGTCAGCCGACCAAGAAACGAAAAAAGAATAACAAAAGAGATTATTTCACCACAGGGTGTATTCGAACTTTGCTTACACATCGAAACAACGAAAAAATCAAAGAAGCACTTGACGATGAAATGGCTGCCAGATTATTTTGCATTGAGGTTTTGGACAATTTACTGGTTTCATCAGCCAGTACTACTGTGCCCAGCACAGTTATAGATGCTGTTATAGATCTTGATAAGTTGAAGGATGTGGACTGGTGCACAGTTGTATATGAAAAACTAAAGACAAGTATTAATAATTGGAAGGAAGCTTCCAAGAGTGCTCCTAAGACTAGGACTGCCACGGGTTGTGTTTATTTGCTCCTAGTATCTTAGTTTCTCTTCTCGTTTTAATTCCCTCTATATTTGTATGATAAAGATAATAGAGGGCGCAGAACTCCAGTATGAGATGGATCATGATGGAGATCAGCTTCAACATGATCAGTTTCCTCTGCGTGCTGGTGAAGACAGGTAAAGAAGAGGTGGTCTCTATGGTTTTCTAACTCTATGAATAGTTTTATTAACCTCTCTTGAACTCTTCAGGGATGTTCTTCATCTCTACCAAGAGCATGTTGTAGAAGGAACTAGAGACACAATAAAACTGAATATATTGGGCCATGAAGTGCTAGAATCAGTTTATGTAGAATGCTTCAAGCCACGTGGATATATGCACTCATCCATAATGTACTTACAATGTGAATTGTGGAATCAAGAGTGGAAGGACAAAGTTATTTTTATCTCGAAAGGCAGTTGTAAATACTTTTATTGTTTTGTTTTTTCCTTATCCATGATTTACATCTCTTCAATTTTCTTCTAGTATGAATTGTTAGACCCGAAGCTTGGAACAAGTACGTTAGCTATGGAGCTTGGACCGCAGAATCCAAAGCAAGCTAATTTGGTATGTTACTGATTTTCTTCTATTTTCTTTTTGTTACATAGTTCTTTTATATTGCTGAGTTTTACAATGGGATATTTCCCCCCACAGATATTTATCCTTATCATTCATTTGAAACATTGGTTCTTGATCGTGGTCTCAAGCATCAAGAGCACCATTTATATTCTTGATTCATTGCCTAGCGAGTCCCAGAGTGTCAGTGATTTCTAGTATTATATCGACACTGAAGAAGCAGTTGCAACAATCAACTGCTGGATCTGATTACAGGGCCGAAGTACTATGGGTTCAGCCACAAGAAAACACGTATTCTTCAGCTTTACCAAAATATTCTTTGCTCCTTCTGCTGTTGCTGCTTCCTCACTTCCTCACTTTTTGTGGTTGATTTTTTTCAGCTATGATTGCAGTTTCCATGTGTTACTGTATAGCAAAGGATTAGATGACACAGAGCAGATATGTGGAATTAACAAGGTAATTCAACAATTATAACAGTTATATTCCTACTTGCAAATCCCATAGAATTAATTATGAATTAAAATTGCAGGATATGGTGAAAAAATGTCGCATAGAAACTTCCATAGACCTTCTCTGCCACTGTCTTAACAAAAGAGATACGGTCATAACTGAATATAATGATGGTGATGTTGAGTGCTTGGAAAATAGTTTCTCATATAACAACATTGTTTTCAAAACTGCTCTTCACGAGGAAAGGGAAGAGGATGCGTTGTTCGGAATGAGTGGCAACCCTTTGTCTGTATCTGCATTCATGGAGGAAATCGTAGGCAATAAGGAAGCTTAGGATATAAAGACTCCGGGTGATGATCACAAGCAGGAAGACACCCAAACTCGAGGCATGGAGCCTGCAGGAAGCTCATCAGTGAATGTTCTGGATGACTATAAGAAGGCTGCCTGTGGAGAAAATGCCGAGGCTGGAGGCAACAAGTCGAAGGATGATGGTAAAGAAGAGCGGACTAGCCAAAAGGCAGATATATGTTTTAATAGGAGGAAGAGGCAGAGCAGAAGCCGAAGCCAGTTTCCTCAGAAATGGTACCATCAGCTTGCGCTAGGCAACGACCACTTCCTAACTTGTCTAGGATGCATACTAAAAAACACGTGTGGCTTAAGGATGAAATACTTGAAGAGGTTTATAAGCTTGTCAATGAATGGTATGTTTCTGGAAACATGACACATCAGTATGTTTCTGGAAACTTGCTATACTGATGTGTCATGTTTTCAATTCAAAAAGTAAGGTACAGGTTATATTGAGATTTGGAGAGATCTTAATGACTGGTTCTCAATTAGAACAGTCCCTCTAGGGAGGTGAGGGTGCTAGGGATCTTATGATATTATTAATTCAATGCCTGAAGAAAGATTCGATTGGTGGTGCTAAATCAAAAAATAAAGATTCGACTGGTAGCACCAGAACCTTTGTCCCACCACTAGACAAGGTAAAAGGACATTGCTTTGCCAGCAAATTTAAGAACTATAGCAAAATATCTTGTACTTATTGTTTTCCCCTAAGTGCAGGACGACCATGATTTGGAGAAAAAGATTGAGCATGCACTCCCTATTCGGTCAAATCGCCAAACCAAGTCCACCAGGTTATCTCAAAGAATTGTAAGTTGTGCATCAATACATGTTTGCTTCTTTTGGAACCGTTAATTCCCCGAAACCAAGATGTGTTACATACATCTTTGTTTTTACAGATATACTGCCCTGTCTTCTTCTCTGGTGAATGGATTGTCGTATGTTTCGTGCGTACAGATGTGAACCAGATCCATGTTTTTTGCCACATTGATTCCTTCTGCAGTATTAGAAGTTTCTGTTTGTCTTTGCGAGACAAACTAAACGAAGCCTTCAAAAAATCCGGATACAAAGAAATACAATTTCTTGAAATCTCATTGGCACATACTCCTTCCTCTATAAAGCCCAATGCCACTGTCTTTGCATCCATGTTTTTTCTTGAAAAATTCAAAAGTTCTGAACAAAAAAATTTCAAGAAGTTCACCTAGGATGATGATGAGGTCTGTTGAAAGAACTTCCCTTTTAGCCTGCTATGGAGTTCTAAAAATACTGTATAACATCATTTCTCTCTGTTTTTTTTCAATTTGCAGTGGAATGATGCATTCATTACAGCTTACAAGTTAGGGCTTTTGCCGTACTTTATGAAGCACGTGGAAAACGCTGGCCGTGCCTGGTGAAATTGTTCAATTGATCAAAAAGGGATAACCTGGAGGAATCAATCTTAGGCTCATCTTTGACCAGATGAATTAGCTATCTTGCTATGTGAACTGTGGTCTTCTATGCTAACAACGTGTGCAACTATGTAACTGGTATTTGTGTTAAATCCTGCCTTGAACCTGTGAGCTTATGTGACTTGTGATGGCTTATATATGTAGATAGAAGAAAAGAAACATCTGGATCAAAACTGCATGTTACTAGGGTGCTCCTTTTGCTCTACGTGCTGCTTTTGCAAGGTGTTCTCCTTTTGACAGGTGCGCTGAAGTCAATAGGATGTTTCTGAGGAGTTGGTGGGATCACACGCAGACCGATACTTTTATTGAGATCAATGCTGCGCAGACACTGACATGTGAGAGGAACTCCATTGGTGTGGAGCACCTCGGTCAAAAGCAGCACCTGCCCATCTAATGGAGCACCTCGGTCAAAATACAGCATTTGTTGTTCCTTTAGATAGCCACATGCTCCATTTCACTGAGGTGCTCCATTTCACCGGCACATGCTCCATTTCACTGAGCTGCTCCATTAGAGAGCTAGATGCTCCATTTTGCTGATGTGCTCCATTTCACCGGCACATGCTCCATTTTGCTGTTGTGCTCCATTTGAGCAGCACATGCTCTATTTTGTTGATGTGCTCCATTTCACCGGCACATACTCCATTTCACTGAGCTGCTCCATTTGACTGATGTGCTCCATTAGAGAGCCACATGCTCCATTTCACTAAGATGCTCCATTTGAGCAGCACATGCTCCATTTTGCTGATGTGCACCATCGCCGTGTTCTTCCGAGAAGTCGGCGCCACCGACCGCGGGCGCTGATCTCCTACGGCGGTGGAGGTGCTGCCACAGAGGAGCCAGTCAGCCACCAGCTCGGATTGGGACACCAGCTCAGCTAGGGGAAATATCCATGGTAAGTTCGACATGAACTCAGTTTCGACCCAAAATTCTCCACCTTTTTCCCATAATGTGTTCCATACGGGTTCTCTCCTTTGCCTTTTTTCCCTCATATAATAGGCCACGAATCTTGTTAAAAAAATTAATCTTTGTTCATAGCGAAGTCTTCGCATCTTGAACCCGATCTTGCCAAGTTTTAATCTTGGTCTCGTCAAATTGGAATTGACAACAGGGAATCTCTCGAAAGGCGATGCCAACGACAAGCAACCGTCCATGGGGAAAAGGTTTTCAGAGAAGAATAGGTAATTTTGTTCTGTGCCTTTCATCTTTTATTGTGGATCTTAGCTAGGTTTTCAAATTGTAATATGTCAGAACCAAGTTATATATATGCAGTTTGTATTGTATTTGTTGGAGTAAATATTCTTGTTATTACTAAACTATAAGGCTTGCAAGTTGAAAATTTTAGTATGCAACTCTATCTGGATATGACTCTTTGTGCATATGACTGAAAATTTTAGTACGCAACTCTACACGAATACTAATTAGCCCAATTAACCAGCAACCATGGATGAATTTTAGCATGTTTATCAAACAAAAAGAAGAATAAACATACGGATGAGTGAATTGCAGCTTGCGATTCTGAATTTATTTACCAGAGAACTTGCATACTTGATCAGTAGCATTGCACTTCTAGCGCTTGTAATGGATATAAATTTGTAATTGATTGTCATCTTGCTCGATTTTGTCCAGGATTTTATTTGATGAAATCCATGGTTTATGTTTCTTATGTATGCAAGAAATATATTATGTTGGTCTCTTAATGTCTTATTGGAAGGTAATTTTTTTGTGCTCCGTGCATATTTGACTCGACCCATATTTACATCTTTCTGATTTCTACACAGTGAGTGAACTGGACCAGTGGACTGAATTGAATGGGCTGTCCATGGTTTATGTTTCTTATGTATGCAAGAAATATATTATGTTTGTCTCTTAATGTCTGATTGGAGCCTCACCCAGTCACATAGAAGCTGCTTTAAGGGACGTTCACATGAAGGATCCGAATTTGCAGCTACTTATTGTGATTCTTCCGGATGTTACTTACTTATTGGTCAATACGGTATGCACATCCTTGAAAAATATGTGCTTCGGTTGTTATATGGAAATTGAAGTTTATTATTCCATGCTTTATCAGGTTTGAGGGCAAAATACAGTGCTTGAGCAAGCCTTTGTGCATAATGGAATATGTCTTAATGCACTAGCAATCATTTTTGGTGCCGATGTTATCCATCCTACAGCAGGAGAAGATTCCTCGGCTTTCATTGCAGCTGTTAGTT
The DNA here is from genome assembly GCA_038087645.1 of Saccharum hybrid cultivar R570. Classification (NCBI taxonomy): domain Eukaryota; kingdom Viridiplantae; phylum Streptophyta; class Magnoliopsida; order Poales; family Poaceae; genus Saccharum; species Saccharum hybrid cultivar. The sequence continues at coordinate 839,099 of JAQSUU010000664.1, read as the reverse complement.
TCTTGTTGTCTGCTAACAATAACAATTGTATCATTAAAATGTTGTATGAATTTAAAAGTAAATTTCACTCAACATTTGAAGATTAACTCCCAATGCATGGAAATGTCATGACACACAGTAATGGAATAGATGGTGCAACATTTTGCAGGTGGTTGCATCCATGGAATGGCCACAAGTCATGACATATAATGATATAAAGCTCTGGCCTCGGCACAAACACATAGGGAGGAGATGATACATAATCTCTTTTGGACTGGTACAGATCCAGAGAAGGGCACTCCTGTAAATTGTACAACGATAAGGTAATTTGTATCGTTTGTGTTCATAAGTAGGTGGCATTGTTGTACATGTATAACTTAGGAGTACAATGTATGGTAGTATAATTATAGATGCACTTGTACTCTATGAGGGCCAAAACTCAGAGCTATTTTAATTTGCTGGTTATGGATGAAATGTGGATATGCTAGGTGGTTGTATTTTATTCAATACAGGCTTAATAGGATTACCACCAACATTAACTTATATTATGGATGCCATGGATTTCATGTACCATTCTCATGGTTGTTTCCTGTGAACGTTTCATAATTTTTTCTCCCGTTGCAACGCACGGGCGTATCACTGCATTGCATTGAGGAGTCAGTTACCTTCTTTCTTCTTTTTGATAGGTGCTTAACTTTGCAAGATTTTACATCTGCACATATGAAGTTGCGGACAAAATCAAACTCAGTTATAAGGAAAAAACAATTCATGGTCAGACTGGAAAGAAATGATTATGTATTGACAAAAGACAATAACAAGGAGTTGAAATTAACTACACAAAAAATGCTTATCAGAGCGAGTGGGTGAAACTATACAATTGACGTGGTTACAACTATGTCAAGTATTTTCTTTTGTTATGTAAGATATGGATAATTAGTGCATATAACATATCAACTTTAGGATTATATATTACAAACTGTGTCCCTGTGTTTACAAACTTTACATTTGAAGCTTCCATACAGCTAGCCAAGTAATCATGGTATAATTTTTCCTTCACTGCTTGAACTGATAAAGATGGAAGCTGGCAACAGGTTTAATGTTCTATTCTTTATCTGGCTATGAATTTTCGGTGAAATACATAGGGGCGCCAAATGTGACTGCCGACTGCCTGTGATGACTAGCATTGAGTTTGTTAAGATCTCATTGTCCAATGATATGGGAAACAGAGATTCAACAATTTGACTATTTTCCTCATCGTCTCAGTGAAGAACCTCAGTTCTCAAGGTGTAATTTTGCACTTAAAATAATGATGGCCTCTCCTTCGGTGAACTATTTCAGATAGTGTGACATTATGTTTCTCCTTTTTTTTCAGTTTTATCATTCTTAGACTTTTCTTCAGTTTGGTGATGCCTGATCGGAGCATGGTAATGAAGAGAAAGGTTGTTTATGCAGATGGAGATGAGATGGTGAGGATTAATGGTCCAGCAAGCAGTAAGAACATCATGGAGCATTCATGATCAGGCAAGTGGGAATGCTACGGTGACGTCGCATATTTTATCAGCTGCATTCGGTGGACTAAAAAATATATATCCAAGGCAGCTCAAAATTATTGATTCTACTTTTAAGCATAAGAAAATTGATTATTTGTTTAAAGTAAACGTTTGCTGAATGAAAAGTAACCTGGTATTCAGTAAATAAATGTATTATTTATTATATATCTCCATGTCCGTGAGGCAACTAACAGCCATGCAATGTGTGAGGACATGTATGACAGCCACTAGTAGAGAACAGACCTTTGATCCTCGGCCAAAATGGGCTCTAGTCCCGGAATTTTTTGCCCCCGGGACTAGAAATACCTTTAGTCCCGGTTGGTGGCTCCAACCGGGACTAAAGGTCCCTGCCCAACGGCTACTGCGCCAGACAGAGGTGGCAGGGACCTTTAGTCCCGGTTGGAGCCACCAACCGGGACTAAAGGTATACTTTTACTCCCGGTTGGTGGCTCCAACCGGGAGTAAAGGTCTACTCCCGGGCCGTGGCTGCGCCCGGGGTTGGAAAGTTACCTTTAGTCCCGGTTGGATCTATCAACCGGGACTAAATGTTCTCCCTTTATAAATCGGCCGTCTCCTCCTTCCTCCCCGAGCCCGAGCTCAGCACATTTTGAAGCTCACTGGTGTTCTTGCTTCCTCCCTCCCTCCATTGTTCCTCCATCCATTCTTCGATTCCTCCGTCGATTCTTCAGTTGTAAAGGTTACCAATCTCATACTCTCATTTTTTACCATTTTCTTATGCCATTTTATTCACTATATATATTTATGGTTCTTTATTGTGGTTTTTTTCATTTGTAAGCAATTTGAGCTCAAAATCACTTTAAGCTTGCATATTTACATGAAAGAAGGTTAAAAATATCATTGTTTAGAGATGTAGATAATTTTATAGTTTGTTAATTTTATTTGTTTATAAAAGAAGAAATTTATAGTGTATTAAAAAATGAGTATAGAGAGTAGATGGCAACTGCTTCCGGGTCCTCGGCCTCTCATGGTTTCGTGGCGATGCAGGCGTCTACCAGTGGAGACTTCTGCGTTGGTGTCAGAATTAGAGACGAACATTGGTTTCGTGGCGATGATGTTATGTATGTTGACTTTGCAGAATTTCATCAACTATGCCACCTGACCTCTCTGGACAAAGTTATCATTAGCTGCTATTGCCTGTAAGTAATAATTCTTTCGATCTATTATTAAACTCATCATATGTGTGTATATGCATATAAATTATCCTAACAAGTACTATATATATGCAGATTTACAATGACAGAGCTCAGAAAGGAAGGATGCAATGAAATTGGTTTTGTTGATCCCCATATAGTATTCAAAGACCCAATTACTCCAATGACTAATTGGAAGTCTGAGTCAGAGAGTAACCTCATGAACTTCTTAGTGAACCAACGCCACAAGAAGGATATACTCTTTCCCTATAACTTCAAGTGAGTGTTAATCATGTCGATCATAGCCTTAATGGCTCATATGTTGATTCTAGTTAATTAATGAGTGTTATGCGTTATATCCTATAAACATATGCAGCAATCACTGGATATTGATGGACATCGATCTGGTGAAAAGTCACTTGATAATCTATGACTCGATGAGAAAACCACAACAAGACTACCAAGATATGATAGATATTATCCAGAGGTAATTTCGGGATCTCTAGCAACTATATATACACACAAACATGATGATTAACTATATCTAATGATGTGGCAAATTTTTTATTGGGCAGTGTTTGGAAAACCTTTATTGAGAAGCAACACATGGAAAAATGCAAAGCGCCACTGAATGTAATCCCATTGAAAGTAAGTCCCCTGAATCGCATCATCTTTATTAATTAAACATATAGCTTTCACCGGATCACCAGATTGGATGACAAATCTTTTTCTCGTAAAGTGGTGTCTGAGGCAGGAACAGGGGAACAACTACTGTGGTTACTATGTTTGCAAGTTTATCAAGGTGGTCTCCCAAAGAACTCCTACAGAGAGACTCAAAGTACGTTAAAAATACACTATATATTCATTTAATTATTATTATTGATTGTGTTACTATGTCTTTATATATATATGTACATATATTAATTTATTTTCCTTTAATTCAAACCTGTAGACTCGATGGTTGGAGGAAAATGTCATACGGCAAGACCAAATCAAAGCAATTCAAGAGTCTATAGCCGGATTTTTTAATGAGCAGGTCATCGATTCCAAGGGCGAGTTCTACTTCGACCCAACACTGCCATTGAAGCCAAGCTAGAGGATGAGAAGAAACTCGTTATGTCACAACAACTATAATGCAATCTTTTGTAATATATGCACATGAAATAATATAATGTAAAATACACATATGCATGCATGCATGTAAATATATATATGATGCATGCATATATATATATATATATATATATATATATATATATATATATATATATATATATATATTTCTATGCTTGAATTGTGTGATTTAATACGTTCATTGTGCTTGAACCGAAACATACTATATGCGCGTATAAATGTATAATTAGCAGCGTACAATACGACTTCGAAAACCTATTTTGAAAAGAAAACAAAAAAATGAAAAGAAAAGAAAAAAAAACCTTTAGTCCCGGTTCGTATTACCAACCGGGACTAAAGGTGCTGGCCATCGTGGCATGTCAGGAGGCACCTTTAGTCCCGGTTGGTGTTACCCACCGGGACTAAAGGTCCTCCTTTAGTCCCGGTTCCTCACCCGGGACTAAAGGACCCCCCTTTAGTCCCGGATGCTTGCTCCCGGGTGGGGAACCGGGACTAGAGGGGGTTCCCCACCGGGAGTAAAGCCCGTCTCTGTACTAGTGAGCAGAGTAAAAAAAAAGAGACATTAACATAGCGTTATACTCAACAAGCCAATGAAACACAGGAGCGGGTGTCAGGTCATAAGGGGGCATTGTGAAATAAAGGAAAGAAAAATTTAGCCAACATGGATGACTGTTGCAACATTAGCCACATTGGATTGATCATGTGCAATTTACTCCTTACTGTAATATCTTGTTCTATTTTTTTTTCTCCCGTTGCAATGCACGGGCAAATTTTCTAGTAACCTCTTAAACTATAAAACCAGCTATCGTGCAACTTTGGAAAACCGGGCAAAGAACCCCCTGAGTGGTATTGGAAGGTGGTTTTGCTTATGTATCAATCCATGCTGGCTAGCTTCAACCATGTGGCATCTAGGCCCCACGTGTCAGCTTCACTGGGTGAGGTTAGCCCAAGGATGAAATATATTAGTGCAGCCCCACGTCCCCGACGACGACCTCCTGGTCCTGGCGCTCGCTAGCTGCCGCAGCACCACTGCCGATCGCGCGCACGCACAGATGTGTCTCATCTCGTGGACGCCTCACCTCCCTAAGTCCCGACACTCCGCTCGCGCCTCGCAGCCATGAGTTATGGTCTAGGTCCAGGAGCCCGAAGCCCGGAAGCGATGCGGTGGAGATTTGCATGGATGCATGCATCGTGGAGCTTCAAGCTGTGGACGTGCATGGTTTGTTATCTCAGATAATCAGAATGTAGATGCATTAGTTTAGGCGTTGCATGGTCACCTGTTGTCCGGTTCTTGCGGCTGGTTGTGCATGTCCTAGAACATTGAGGAAATCTAGCTAGCGCCTGTGTGTATAGGCCTGCATGTACTCAACGTTTGGAAAATCGAGAGAAATCGAGACATTAGGCCGGGAGAGATGCATACCGCCGGCCACATCTGCTCGGGCTCCGCCGCCCGGTCCTCCGCTGGCGCCACAGGAGCAGCACTAATCTGGACGCGGCTCCTCTCCTCCGTCGCGTTGGTAGCGTTCACGGCCGCGCTCGTCTGCGGCGCTGGTGGCCCTGCTGCCGTCATCGTTCCAGACGCCGCTCAGGCCATCCCGTTCGTTCGTCCTCCTCCGGCCACGCTAAAGCCGGTGCTGACTGCCCTGGTGGTGAGGTCGTCGAGGATGGCGTAGCAGCGTGAGGACTCAGCAGCTTGTGCTGGAACCCGTGCTCGTCTGTGACGCGGTAGCGGCACTGGAGGAAGTCGCGGCCGCACCCGGCGTCGCGTGCCTTGATGAAGGCCTCGAGGAAGTGGAGCTCCGTGTCATGCCTCCACAGCGGCAGAAGGAGGCCTCGAGGAAGTGGATCTCCGTGTCGCGTCTCTCTCGCCACTGGCGGCGGCGGCGCAGAACCCATGGGGGCATGTGGAGCCGGGCACCCGCGACGCGACATCGCTGCAGCGCCACCCGAGGTGGTCGCAGCGCGGACACCATGATGCCCTGCACTTGCCCACGGTCGGCTAGGTCTGGGCGGCAGCCTGCAGCTTCGGCGCGAGGGAGGACCGGAGGAGGACGACAAGAGGGCCTCAAAGGCGGTGATGTAGCAGCCAGCCGCGCCGAAGGAAGGATCCTCCCGGAGCATCCCATGGACAGCGGCGTGGGGTCGTTGAGGACGGAGAGGGTGGAGGCGACGACGTCCTCTCGGGCCTTCACGAACACCAGGTGCTCCGTTGAGGCGTCCACGAAGAGACGGTCGGACGCTTTGTTGGGTAGCCAAGGGACTGACATTAGGGGTCCGCCGCCACCTTGTCCTGCCTTTCCATGTTGGAGTGCCACGTAGGCCAAACCAGCCACCAAAACCACTACAGGCGTTAATTAAACTTTTTGAGAAACTTTAATGTGCTTGTTAGACTGTTTTAAAGATCAGGGGGGTGAAGTAGCCGCAGTGCCAAAGGTGAGGGGTCATGTAGACATTTTCCTGCCGAGGCCAAAGGCTGCTGCGCTCTGCTCACGCATATACGCGCCCTGCTGATGCTGCGTCAAGAATAGATGGCGGCGCCTCTTCGGTTCTACACATCCACGCCTACACGCTGTCGCTGCCACTGCCGCTGCGCATACGCATATACGCCGACGCCCTGCTGCCGTCCTCTTACGGCTGCACGATTTCAACGAGTTGAGGCGGTCGCCTACAAGCAGCAAGTCGCCGAGAAGCAAGCCAACGCTAGCAACCGGTCCATCAATTCCACAACATCTTCGTCCAGTTCAACTACGAGTTGTTACGTTTCCTGGTGAGCAAATCAATATAGGTGTGAATATTATTATATGCCAAGCATCATCGGCTCTTTTGATCTACTGTTGTGAGAAGGCCAGCAACTTCATGACATCAGAACCCTCGCCACGCGAGTTCATTGTCGAGTTGCTGATGATGAAGCCAAACCATATAAAAATCAAGACGCGCGAGACGGGAAAACCTCGCTTGTCGCAGCATGCGAGACGGAAAACCTCTGCTTGTTGCGATGACAAGAATCTTCTTGCAGCTGCATCATATATACCATGCTTGCTATTGTGTTCCGGGTGTACTAAGCTTGACGAAGAGGTCGTATTGGCCTGATCAGATTACTTGTCGAACTCGGGATGCTAATGATTACAGCAGGGCGTTTGCCTCTACAGGTTTTGCCCACATCGAGATTCGATGATTCATGAGGCGCTTGCCTCTACCGGTTTTGCTACAGATAAAAGTCGTTACGACCAAATTTGGCGTAACGCCCAAGCTAATATAAGTGACGCCGAAAGGCTGTCAAAATATTCAATGGAGGCTGTATTTCTAGTTCGGGATGCTGGTATTTATACCGATGGGTTGTCCTCACCAAACTCGATGATTTGATATGATATCTGCCTTACATGAGCTTTGCCTCCGGAGTTCCGCTCGTGCACGATCAGCATCCATGCGGAGGCCAAAGGCTGTCACGCTCTGCTGCAAACACATTCATGCATGCCATATACATGACGGCACATGCTAGTTGTCCCAGGCTATGCATGCACGCATAGGCTGATGCCCTGTAGGTGCACATGCATATCGCCTTTGGCCGCACGACCAAGTGGCTGCGCCAAATCCTTCCGGTGCCACATGCAATTTGCCAAGATACATCCTGTGCCGACGGCTGGCCATTGCCGCTGCACGTACACATATACATACATGTGGTATGCAAATCCCCGGCGCCTGATGGCAAAGCGCCTGATGGCGGCTGTCCATGATCACAAGCTCGATGATTTCCGATCTGTATAGTCAAGCGCCTGATGGCGGCTGTCTATGATCACGAGTTTGATGATTGATGAGGCCTTTGCCTCCGCAAGCTGTGGCCGTACAAAGTAAAAGCTGTTGTGACCAGGTTTAGCGTAATGCCTGAATTGATGCAAGTAACGCCGAAAGGTTGCGAGAGTATTTGAGGAAAAGTTGGAGGTAGACGCTCGTCGTGATGACGGAAAAAGCCGAGACACACGAGACGAGAATGCTTCGTTTCGTTACAAAATATCGATGCCAGGAGGCTATCGATTTGATCTCACGAGAAAGCATCGTCCAGGCAATACTTATACTGCTAATTTGTTGCGGATTTTCTGCTATATAATTCATCTACGTCTAGTGCCAACGAGGCTAGACGGAACTCTGGCCAAGTGCCGATGAGGCAAGGTCACTACTCCATCTACACGTCCGAATTTACGGGATCAGAAACATCGTTGCTGGGCACCGATGACGCGAAAGCAACTCACATGTCCATGTTAATGAAGGTCAGCGTACATGACTGGGCACCGATGAGGCGAAAGTAAACCCCTTCATCGATATATATATATATATTCCGTTTACTTCGACGTGGAGATGGCGATGTCACGACCGAGCTTCGGCGACATAAAGCCACGCATACTGTTACTATGCCATATATCGCATATGGCTGATGATGATAATTCAATATTTGACGACTATAAAGCGCAGCTTAATCGGAGGTTTTCCGTAAGCTCATCTTGCAGATGTAATTAACCGGTTGCGCCCAATAGGCCCCGGAAATCGGTGAACTACGCAATTTTCCTAGAAGTCAGACCTCTCCTTAAGCATGACGTAGAAGACGGAAGAAGACATTTATTCATTGATCATATATTTTGTATATTCAAGAAAGAATTAATGAAATATGTGGTTCTCAAATGTGTGCATGTGTCTCCCTTGCATTACATTTATTGTTATTTATGTCTTGTTCGGTTTTTGACCAAACAAAATGGCACGCCCGGTGGGACCTGATTCTCCTCCCATCTTCGCTGCGCTTCAATGGTCGTCATGAAAAATATTGTTATTTCATTCTTCGCGGGATGATGCTTTTTCTGATAATGATGGCGACTCTGAGGGACATGTCGCTGACATAATCTCAGCTTGACATGCATACGTGATCCATCATGATGTCAACACTGTGGTTACGATAAAAACTATTGTGGCTGAATGCTAGCTGAAAAATAGATCATGGCCCATCGTTATGTTTGGTAAAAAGCCTGCACCTCTGAGTCGTCGCATACCTGAATTTGCACGGCAAAAAAAGAGAGAAAAGGCTAACTCGCCTGATTGAAGGCACGTGCTCACTAGCCGTACGTGATGAGTCAATTATATTCTCCCTCCGTCCCAAAATAAGTAATGTTCTGAGATTTTTCAGACAGATTAGTGGAGAAAAGAAATGTCCTTAATACCCTTAATTTGTTGGACTTGATTGCCTTAAAAAAAGATGTCTCGTGCTTTACTTGCCTAATTAACATGCGTTGCATAGAAGCTTGCAGACTTCATGTGGGCCAAAAGCGTGTCTAAAGATTAGAACATCATTCTTTCTAGGACAAATTTCAAATCACAGAACATCACTTTTTCCGGGACGGAGGGAGTATTATGGCTGGACGATGGGCAAAAGTAAGGGGCCGATAGGCACCTAATTTCCTTGCTGCTGCGCCTCATGCCGATGAACTTTAATTAGTATCAATTTCAGCTGCTAGCCTTGTTGGTTATTTTCTGTCGGTACACCATCAGAAAAATATTGTTCTGGTGGGATTCAAATTTTTCTGTTGGTTTTTGCACACACAGGACTATTCTCGTTTCTAGTAGTGGAGGAACGACAACATGCACCATGATGGCAATTTGCACCTAGCAGCTCTGAACAACGGGCACTATGGAAGTGCTGATGAGTTGAAGGCTCTGCTCACTAGTAGAGAACGAACCTTCGGATTTTTAGCTTTAGTCCCAGTCATCATGGGACCCGAGACTAATGTCAGCCTTAGTCCTGGGTCCAATGACCACGGCCACAGAGGAACCTTACACTACAACATGACAACCCCCATATATACGTTGGCAGGGTCTATACCAACGCATTTAATATGCGTTGTTTAAAGTGGCGTTGCAAGGATCTATTGCAATACTTATTTATGTGATGGTTCCAATCGGAACTAAAGGTCACCCTATAGTCCCGGATCCAATTGCTAAGGCAGCAGAGGGGTCTTTAGTCCCAATTGGTGGCTCCAACCGGGACTAAAGGTCTCATGCACCTTATTCCCAGATTGAGCCAACAACCAGGACTAAATATCCATGCTATATATCTAACTTTTTTCCTCCTTGGTGGCTCCGTATTTCGAGGAACACAAGAATATTGTATGCTCCAAATTCTCGGGGAAGCCCGAGGCCTAGAGTACACGTTAACACATGGAAACTTTTGGCGGTTGGTTGCGAAAACATCTCATGGGTAACGAAACTATTGATCAACAACTGTACTTAGCATGTTGTCTAGGGGACCATCTTCGAATATCTAGACATTCCAAGGATATGAAATAAATGAGAATACATTTTACATGATAGAACCAAGATAAAAAGAGCACCAACCAAAATAGTGGTGTCCGCATAGATGCCATAGACAACAATTGGAACAAGGAAAGATTTTATGGTTATATAGAGGAGATATGGGAACTTCACTATATATATAAGATAGAGAGAAAGTTTGAGAAAATTGTATTGTGACAAAAATGATAAATGGATCAAAATAACATTTCTATTTGTTGGGAAAATTATTAATTGGTAGTAACATAAATTTTGTAGCATAAAGTGTAATTCCAAATATGTGAAAACTTTTTGTGGGTCATAATAATGCTGAAATGCTTACAATATTACTTTGTAGATGTTGGCTTCAAATCATGTTTTTTTAATAAGCCAAATGCTTTTTGGGAAGATAAACCTAAACCCTAAAACCATAAACACAAAACCCTAAACCCAAACCCTAAACCTGGAAACCCTAAACCTCCAAACAACACCATAAAATTTTATTTTTTATTTAGATCTTAACTTTTCTTAATTTATGCAATATTTAATTAATTGATATACACTGGCCGATTAATATTCTATCATTTAACTAAAATTTATCATTCAGCATAGAAACATAATTATGCATTTATGTTGGTTCATTGGAGTTTTTGTATGAAAAGATGTGTAGGGATAAATTCAAATTTGGCTTGATTAATCTCTTTCGGTCGGCTAGGTATTTGGACGAATTTATGTTGGTTCCAGGAAAAATATGGTTTTTTATTTGATTTCTATTTTCATCCCTCTCTTTCGGTCGGCCAGGTATCCAGCCCAACAATCTGTCTTTTCTTCTTTGTCTGAGCTAGGCTGGCCACAATATCTCTGTTCTTTTTCCTTTTGTGAGCATGCCGGTTGAAACAATTAGCTATTGTAACATCCCGGCCTAGGGCTTAACAGGATTAATAGGATACTCATACCAACAGGTTGTAACTTTTTTTCGGAAGCTCATTTCCAAAGAAATCTAAGGTTAAGCGTGTTTGGCTTAAAGCAATTTCAGGATGGGTGACCGACCGGGAAGTCCTTGTCGGGTGCGCACGAGTGAGGACAAAGTGCGTGGAAAAAACTTGTGTAGGTCTGTGAAGGCAGTCTATGTCCTATAAAAGCTGCCAGATGTAAGCGGGTCCGGCCTCGTAGAGGCGGGACATTACAGAACGGTATCGGAGCCGACTCTCACGGTTTCACGAGCGCGCGTGTCGTAGTTGCGTAGGCATGGTGCGCATAGTTGGAGTGGACCCAGAGTGGCCACACAGCATAGCACATGCGCTGGTACTGGACACACGGACGTGGCCAAGAGGGGATGTTCCTGGCTTGGGATTGACCGACGAGGACATCGGTCTCTTAAGGGGGTGAAGATGTAATATCCCGGTCCAGGGCTTAATAGGATTAATAGGATACACATACCAACAAGTTGCAACTTTTTTTTACGGAAGCCCATCTCCAAAGAACTCTAAGGTTAAGCGTGTTTGGCCTAGAGCAATTTCAGGATGGGTGACCGACCGAGAAGTCCTTCTCGGGTGTGCACGAGTGATGACAAAGTGCGCGGACAAGACTTGTGTGGGTCTGTGAGGGCAGTCTATGTCCTAGAAAAGCTGTTAGATGTAAGCGGGCCTGGCCTCGTAGAGGCGGGACGTTATAGCCACTACTACAAAAATGATTTGTAGCAACGCCTTCTTTTTTTAGGGATGGCTCAATCTAAAAGCGAACCTACAAATGGTTCCCAAAACGAGCTGTATCTACAAGTACATTTGTAGGGGCTGCTGGTGTCCATTTGTAATCTAAATAGTATAAAAATGAAGTACTAAAATTTAATTTTTCAAATGACCTTAGATGGTGAAACAACCAAAGCAAAAGTCGTAGATCTCGAAAAGTTATAGAACTTTATAGTTGACAACTTTTTCATTTAAAATCATCTTGTCAAGGAAAACTACATTTGAATTTCTCACATTTGAAATTTGAATTTTCCAAATGACTTTGGATGGAGAAACAACCAAAACAAAAGTTGTAGATCTCAAAAAGTAACACAACTTTGTAGTTAACAACTTTTTCATTTAAAATCATGTTGTGAAGGAAAACTGTGTTTGAATTTCTCACATTTGAAATTTGAATTTTTCAAACGACCTCGAATGGAGTAACAACAAAAAAACGACCTCAGACGGAGAAACAACAAAAAATGGAAGTTGAAGATCTCAAAAAGTTCTATAACTTTGTAGTTGACACTTTTTCATTCGAATTCGTTTAGACTCCCAAACACTCATTTTAAACTCGGTTGAGTATAATATGAGGAGAAAGAATATCTGTTATAAACACAAGTGAGTGTGATGTGCGGTGGTTAGGGGAGAACCGCTTTAAGTGCATGTTTTTCACGCGAAAAATCATGTCATTGTGACTGCCCAGTGGGGCCTTCTAGGGTTAAATTTTTTTTGCTATTCTTTTTACACAGATTTGTGATTTTTGGAAATCGTATTTGTAGCAACGACTCTTTATCTAGCCGCCCCTACAAACCGATTTGTAGGGGCTGCTGGCCAGAGCGCCCCTAGAAATGGTCTAGAGCCTCCTCAGCAAAGTTTTTCTGTAGCAGTGAGCTCTCTCCGAAGTCATTTTAAAGGGGGGTCAAATATTTGTCAAAATTACAAAATCTTATTAGACTCTGCAAAAAATAGAAGCCTCCCTATCACTGCTTTACATAGTCACTTGTGATGGAGTATAGAATGTGCTAAACTTTTGTGTCAACTTATGTAGATTTTGTATTCAATACTTGGGTCCGTTAATGATTTTAAATAATGGAAAAGTTGCAACTAGAAAGTTTTGGATAAAATTGAGTACACCAACTTTGGTATTAAGGAATCTAAATGATCTCTAACCAAAAATCCTTTAACCACAAACTTTGATATAAAATTTTTCTTTATTAGAATTCATTTTAAAAAATTATCAATTTATTTGGTTGGCAACTATTTTTCATAATGACCGTTGACCACGAAAATCAATTTTAAACGACGGTCAGATGGAAAATGTGATTTCTAGGGACATTGTTTTTCTGTCTACTCTGCATCTCTGAAAATAGATACTAAATCTAAGCTGAAAAGTCAATGGCAGCTGAAAATTTATTTCAGGGGTCCGTACTAAATCTAAGCTGCAGCACAAATTTCCAGAGATGCTTTGCTATTTAAAGCGATTTTTCTACTACAGAAACGATTTTCTGAGGTGCCTGTTTTTCTAAAGACGCCTCTATGAAGAAATGCCTCTAAAAATGGTTCCAGAGATCATTTTCTAGTGACGTGTGGTGTTTTTAGGCACCTCTAGAAATATCTTTCATTTTCTAGGAAGATGGGTGGCACCGACTGCCCTGCTGCTAGAAATTCGGTTAGTGTTACAGCTGCCCACTAGAAATAGAGGCATGGTTGGCAATATCATCCGCCCCTAAAAATAAGCTCAGCACAAAAATATTGATAACGTTTCCAACTGAAGACTAATAAAGAAGAAGGGATTTACAAGTTTGTAGTCAACGACTTTTGTATTTAAAATCATGTAGTGTCCCAAAAATACATTATAAATATTTGTTATATTTTAGAAATTATTTTTTCATTTTTTTCAAACGACCTCAACAAATCAACTATGACAGTCTCTACAAATGCTTCGTGTAGTACTTACTTTCATCCAAACTAGGCCATGTCAAGATTGATCAAAGAACCACATCACTGGCGAAGTAGTATATTACCACCTCGTTCGCCTGGCTAGTGGCTGGTGCTGATTTGTTATGAGAGAAAAATACTGCTAGCTGGCTGGTGGCTATTGGCTAGTGCTGAAATGACGTGAGAGAAAAGCACTGATCGTTGGATGTCTCAATCCTATCCCATTATTTATAGGGAGTAGTGTTGACTGATATAGCGTATTAGTTGGTACTTAACCACCACAACGATCACCGGTCCAGTTAACACAAAGCAGCATGTCAAGATGGCAATGGGAAATTCGCCGTCGGGGTAGGCACCCCATCCCCGTCCCCGCGCGGGGATTAAATCCCCGCGGAGATCCCGTCCCCGTAACGAGATGTGCTCTGTTACAACACAAAGTGCAAAAGCAAATGAATTCTAAACTCACAGGATGCAAAAAAAAAACCCATCACTACTTCTCATATGTCAGAAATAGAAACATTACTGGTTCTTCTCTCTCAGATCCAAAGAAAAATACATTGCAAACTAGACTAGTTCTCTTCTCCCAGATCCAAAAAAATAAATTACGAAAACAAAGAAGACCAATGACCACGTGCATCCTCCACCCACTGCTTGTGCATTTGGATGCAGACCGAGCGTAGATTTAGGAAATGAGCGGCAGGCTGGACATTTTTGTGTTGAGTGGTTTGATTCAAATTCAAAATAGGATTCAAAACCATTTGAAAATGCTTTGAAATAATTGAAAAGGAAAAAGAAAAGGGATTTTGTTCTTCTCCCCGGTTTTCAGCCTATGAAGCCCAGCGGCCCATTCCTCGCCCGCAAGCCCACCACCGCGCGCGGCCGCTTGCTCCCGCTCCCCCGTTTTCTTGCGTGGGGCGTTTCCGTGTGGCCGCTCCCCGCTTCCCCGCCTTGGGCCGAGCCCGACTAGCCCAACTCGCGCGCGCTGCCGCCTGCTTCACGGCGCGCCGCTGACATCGCGGGTCCACCCGTCAGGGCACCTTCTTCCTTCCCACGACGCGAGTCGGATTTCTTTCCACTGTTTCACCGATCGAATCTTCCCTTCCAAATCCGTCCCTTCCTTGTTTAGCGCATCCCCGGGCTATAAAAACGAGCTCGCGCACCCCTCCGCTCCATCATACCTCGAAGCGAAGCACCGAAGCCGTCCTGACAAGGCTCCGCTCGAACCACCGTCGGAACCGTCCGCCATCCCGAGCACCGCACCGTCTTCGGTTCAACTCCGCCTTCGTATTCTACCTTGGTGAGCTCGCCTTGTTCTTTACTTCATCCCGGTGTTCTTCTTTCGCGAGGTAACGCGGTAAATCGCGAGATTGCACTCTCCGGCTATGGCGCCGCCGCGGAAATCGCCGTCGGGACTGTTTTCCGGCTGGAGCGCCGCCCAGCTTTCCCCGGTTCAATCTGAGCCGTCCATTTTGAATCTAACGGCCCAGACTTAAAGATACCGCTTCGTCTGTTTATTTTGCTAAAGAGTCCCTACGGTTTTGCGTAATGTAACCCGCAGTCCAAAGCGTATTCCCGTATCGCGTTTTATCCTTTTGAAAGCGTATTTGATCGCGGGAATTCCAGAATACGTTTTCAGCTATTTACAGTTTTGCCACTGAGTTTGTTTAAGCCATAATTTATCTGTTTTAACTCCGATTTGACTCGTTCAAATTGCGTTAGGTTTGTATTTGCGAGCTCTACATGTTAGTAGAACTGTTCAGTAGGTTTGTGACATTTTATTTTCGAGTTTGAATTAAAGTAATTATTTTTCTATAGGAAATCTTCGTAAATTCATAACTTCGTCGTTTTAGCTCCGTTTTTCGTGATATTCGCGTTTGTATGATCCTAGCGAGTTGTAGATTCGTTTTAAAAACTTTTTATCTTATTTTATTACTGTTGGTGTACTGTTCTAATGATAGTCTTGTTTGTTTATGCATGATTGTTCTGGATGAATTTTGTTGCTATTGTTGATCGAGTATAGACGGTGAGCAATTCGTTGGGGATCAAGAGTTTTTCTACGAGCAAGATCATCAGGACCAGTTTGAGCAAGTCAAGTATAGCATGAGATTATCCTTGTTGTCCTATTCACATTAAGCAAATAATATCATTATGCATATATTCCTTGTTAAGGATGACTTAGTGTTGATCTTATTCCTTGATACCTATTATATTGCATGGAGTAGTATTGCTAGTGCTTAACATGACTATGATCATGTAATTTGACTAATGGAATATGCAATAAACATTAAAAGATGACTTTTTATTACTGTTTAAAGGGGACTAGAGCATGGGGTTATTTTTGGTGCTCTCGTTACTCTCTTTAAGGACTTATCTGTAAGCGAACATTCGGGATTTACAGTACAACTGTGAGGGCTATAATGGCTCTGGCTTTAGTCATATAGAAGGATCTTTTCTAGCTTGTTAGTGGTATTCCTTTTTGGCGTAAGAATGGCTTGACGAATCAGATATAGTGCGGCCTCTGTCCTCATGTGTATAGGCTGCGTGTTATTGTGCCATTTGGAAGGGGGGCTCTACATCTGTTTGCCGAGTGAAATCTAATAGCCCTAACTTGTTAGACGAACCTTCGAAAGACTTCATAGTGTTCCCCTGCCTGCTCACCTTGGAAGTGTTTTGGGAGTAATTAACCCGGACATATGGGCAACACGACTCACAGTGAAAGTGTACAATCTCTGCAGAGTGTAAAACTGTTATAACAGCCGTGCTCACGGTCACGAGTGGCCTTGGACCCTTATGGAATAGTGGATCATTAATAATGAATATGTTTTGCTATTCGTTAATCATTTCACATGGATCATATGTTTATTGTTTACATTGAGACATTTTGATATTGTTGATATATTGAAATAATGCTAATTAAAAGCTACCTGCTGATAAACCTATGTTATGCCTTTGAGCCTCATGAACCCCATGTTACACTTGTTGAGTACGAGATGTACTTACGCTTGTTTATTTTTCTTACTTGGATAAAAATTCCGGATGGGTAACAGATGGTGCAAGTAGTGACTACTACTACTTCCCGAAAGATTACTAGACTTGCAGTCAACCAGTCAATGTGCCTGTGATTGGAGCTATCACGAGAGTTTTATATTTTACTTCCGCTACATTTGTGTAAAGACTATGTGTTAATAATCGTGATGTAATAACATTTGTGATGATACATCCTTTATAATTTGTTAACTTATATGTGATTGATCTCTGGGCACACATAAAAGTATGCACTCCATTTGGTCGTTAAATGGGTGTGACATCATCCTAGCTCCCCCTTTACATCTACTCCTTGTTCACTGACAGAGTTAGTTATTTTACATATATGTGTGCCAAAATTTTGGGATAAATAGCCTGTGGTTAGCAGCAGTGCAGCAGGGACAAGAAGCATGGTCCTGCTAGGCATGGGAGGCATCTAGAATCTGCTGTGGTCAATGCAGTTCCACACACGTCCCTTTGTCCGTCGCAATTGCACATCTTCCAAATATGTGATGGCGACCAGAGAAAATGTGTGTTAATATCCCTGACCCTGTCAATATGCAACTGTACCAGGAGGCAAAGGACGTTAGTACCGCAGCGAGTGGACACCGGTTTGCAAGAAAATCGCAAATGCAGCACCATGGGTGGATGCGCGCGTGGGGGAATCCACAGCGCGGGACTAATGTGCGGCGACATAGGTTGCCAACACAACCTGGCACCGGAAGAGAAAATTATGGGTTAGATGTAAACCCAGTCTCGTGATACCATGAACGAAATAGGAAAACACATCTTACTCTTAGGGTTGGGTGACCTTTCAATTATATAGCAAGGATAAGGATTGTGTTCCAATAAGAGTACAATACAAGTCAAAGTCAAACCACTACTACAAAAAACTTATGGAGACAGGCAAAAACAAATAATGGAGGCGGGCAACCAAACCGCCTTCAATCAAAGGCCTCGGTAAATCACGAACTAGTGGAGGCAGTTAACATGCCCGCCCTCGGTTAACTAATAAAAAAATAAAAAAATCTAGGGAGCCCGCTGATGAGGCCTGTTGAGCCAATCGACGAGCCCGCCGAGCCCATCCGCGCCTGTGACGCCGCCGCCCGCCGGATTCACGCATGCGCCGTCGTTGCTCCCGTGTTGGATCCTGCTCTGTCCGCCATCGTTGAAGCCACCGAGCCACCAGATCCAGTCGCCAGGAGCCAGATCTAGCTGCCCGCCGCCAGATCCGGTGACCCGCCGCCGCATGTGCCCTCCCTAGCCGCAATGAGGAGTAGCGCGCGCTGGATCCAGCCTCCTCGGCTGCGAGAAGGAGGGAGCACGCCGCCATGTTGGAGAAGAGAAGTGAGCGCCGTATCCGGCCTCCCAGGCTACGCCGCCGCCGGATCCGGCCTTCCACGTGCCGCCGGGGCTAGATCCGGAGGGGTAGAGGAGGAGCGCCGCACCGTGGTGGTGGACCCACGCTGTGGGAGGAGCACCACGCCATGGGAGGGAGGGAGCCCACCACCGCGTGCCGTGGCTGTGGGGGAGAAGCCGCGCGCCCTCGCAAGGAGAGGGAGGTGTTGGTGAGGGAGAGGGACGTCTCGGAGGGAGAGGAAAGGAGGAGGGGTGGCGCTGGGGCTTGGGCTTGGTGTCAAAGGGAGAAGCTGCGCGCCCTCACGAGGGGAAGGGGCCGCTCGATCGGGCTCAGTCTGAGAAAGTTAGGAGAAACCCTAAGTCTTCTTCTATTTATAGTCGAAGATGGTTATTGGGCTTGCCTAGGCCTATTGGGCCTCGGCCTTTTTGGAGGCGGGCATTATAGTGTGCCCGCCTCCAAAAATGGATTTATGGAGGCGGGCGCTTTAATAGACTGCCTCCGGAAATAGACTATTTTTGGAGGCGTTTGTGTTAAGGTGTCCGCCTCCATAAATCCATTTTTGGAGGCGAGCAATTCTTGACGGCCTCTGTAAATAAAAACAACCGCCTCCATTAATCGCTCAACATTTTTCAAGGCGGTTGGATTTTTTTACTGCCTCGGTTAATAATAGGGTACTATCTTGCAAAATCATTTGTGTAGTAGTGAACTCTATTTCAAACAGTTCACAAACATACATCAATCCTCCTTACCTTACCGTATCAGTAAGTGTGTCTTATCATGTAACAACAATGAAAAAGATGACTATTGGAACCATGTTTATGGTTTATGCACAATCTATATGCTCTACGCATCGCATATAGTTGCATAAGGTTTGTGTACTAGCACTATGCCAAAACAGCACAAAGGAGACACCTCAACTAGTGACTCAGAACTGAAACGCGTCACTAATAAGTACATTAGTGACGTGGGTAAACAACACGCGTCACTACTAAGTTGTTGCCCATACCCCAGAAACAAGACGCGTCACTAATGACAAGGTATCAGTGACTTATCCCAAGAAAACGTGCCACTGGTAATAGAAGTGATGCGTATTAACAAGGCGCGTCACTGATATGTTGCTGTATTAGTGACTCTTCTCAATAAAATGCGTCACTGGTAAGGAAAGTGACGCCTGTTGGCTAGACGCGTCACTCAAATAAGACCTCAAACAAAAAAAATATCAAACCCAGTAAACTCAGAAGTTAAAGTCAGGACTCAAGTCCAGTTCCGTTCCCCTCTCCCGTACGTTCCCCCGTCCCCTCCTCCTCTATCTCTATCTCTCCCCTATCCTCTACGCATCCTAGTTCGCATCGGCATCCTCCTCGACGACAATCGCCCTTCCCACGCCGCCGTCATTTCCCTCTCATCACGTCCTCCTCGGCAGCCACCGCTCCTCCTACACCACCGTCATCTCCCTCATCCTTCTCCTCCTTTCGAGATTTCCCTCCCTCCACTCAGATCTAACAGGCCCAAACACCTAAGCCCTATCCTGTCCTAACTCCCTAACCCTAACTCTCGGCCGCCTCTCGGTTGCTCCTGCCTCTCGGGCGCTACGGCCACCGCCTCTCGCATCCCTGTCTCTCCAGCCGCCGGCATTGCCACCACGGGGCCCATGGCTTCCCCAAGTCCATCTCCTGTGCCACCGCAACCACCACCACCCGCTCGCCGCACCTCCACACATCCCCCAAGTCCGTCTGCCTACATCCCCTCCCTCCCTCTCCCGATTCCAGCCGTCAGATCCCGCCACCCCTCTGGTCATCCAGTCCTCCGCCCCTCCACCTGCCGCGCCTCCACCGACGGCGGCGGCATCTAGGGCGCGTGCGCTGATATTGGAGGCCAACACAGCTGGCCCGTGCTTGGAGGCAGAGATGGGAGCCTCAGGGAGTGCGGCGACCGCTGCGCATGTGCGCCCTCATTTGGGAACCGCAAGTGGTGGGGGCTGCACGCCGCAGAGGCCCTCGGCTACAGGTAGTTTGTGTGCGATCTCTGGCTCTCTCACGCTCCCCTCCCCCCTCCCTTCCTCTGTTTCTCCCCCAAACATAGCATAATTTCTCTCGTAATCGTACCCTAGATCCTGTTCTTTCTCCAGTCCTTCCTTGCACGGAGAAGGGGAGGAAAGTAGGAGGTCGTGAGGAGGAGCTGCGATCTACTTCACTGCCGGCGGCTGTTGCACTGTCTTGTCCTAGGTATGATGTCATGGTTATCTTCCCCGCTCTCCCATCTATCTCAAATCGCCATATCTCCCTACTTCTTTTGCAGATATGCATGCATTACTTCTAGAGATCCATGATTAGATCTGGTAGTTGAGATGAGTATTGCTTTTTGTATAGGTCAGCAGTAAATTGGTGTATTAATCAGTTGTTTAGATCTGGTAATTGAAATCAATAGGAGGCCAATGGAGCACCCATGCCTCCGTTCCCCTCCAAAGGCTGGGTAATGGGCATTGGTGGGCGTCAACTGGGGCTTGGATGTGCTTCAAAGATATTGTAATCACGGCTGTCGTCTGTTAGTTGACTCGAAGCTTCACAGCCACTGTGGGAGTGGAGGTCGCCGGAGCTCGGCCGCTGGTGGTGGTGTTGATTGATTGGTGCATAGCTATGTGCTTATCATGGGAGTTCTTTGCTTTTCTCTCTTTGTGTTTTTGGTTTTTTTCAATTTCGTCGGGCAGCACGAGGTGTGCGCGAAGCTATGCCTAGGGACATGTAAAACATGCATTTGTACTATCAGGCTTCAAAGAGCCAATTGATCAATGAAAACCAAGTGGGGGATTCCCCCCGTTGACTGATAAAAATAAAAGTCAGAACTGTCGCCAATTTTTCATTGAATGCCTGTCTTAGGATGAATTAAGGTGAAGGATCGATGTCAAGTCTTGTTTGGAAAATCATGGTTTTAATTTGATGATCTGCTTGTGGCAGTCCACTAGTGATGCAATTCCGACTCACTATCTGCTCCAATAGAAAAATAATTTGCACTGATGGTTAACAATGATTTCTACTAGTAGTTCCCCCAACCACAGTTCTGAAAAATTAGTGAAAATAGGGAATTTACATTGGGGTTGGCGCACCTTCGTCACAAATTCATTTTTCACTACTGGTTTTAGTAAGTCAACTGCCATTGTTAATGAATTTTTATTGGTGGAGTTCTTTTGCAACTACAAGTAGAAATTGGCTATTATACAGTTCGAAAAATAAGAAAACAATTGCGTCTACGTTGTACCAGCAAAGAACCCCACAGTGCCACCACACGTCATAAGTTCTGTGTCATGCATTTTTTTCATGTGAAAATACAGGCGCATGTGTTTTCTTAGGTTCCATTCCACAATCATTTCACACATGCAAGCTTTCTTTGCTATTCCACTACATAGCTATAGTTGATACTAATATAAGAATCACACTATGCCAGAAAAGCCTATAAGTGACACCTTAATTAGTGACCAAAAATTAAAACGCGTCACTAACATCGGATCAGTGACGCGGGTACACGAAACGCGTCACTAGTCAGGTGTCGCCCATGGTCTAGAGACAAAAACGTGTCACTAATGATGAGTTATCAGTGACTCTTCTTAAGAATACGTGTCACTGATAGCCGTACCTATTATCATAGACTCGTTGGAACAAAACGCGTCACTCCTACAAGGTCACGGACCCAAAAAAAATTATCAAATACGCCTGAAGAGTGAAGTCCGGACTTCGCAGTTCGAACCCCCACCCCTCCAGTCTGGATCCTGCCGTACCCACTCTCACCTCATCACGCGTTCCCGTCCCCTCTCTCTCTTTCTCTCGCTTCCGTGGCTCCATCCCGACGCCACCACGTCCCGGCGGCCACCGGCCCCCGGTCGCCCCTTCTCCTCCGTCGGCTACCGCCACCCCTCACGTCTCTTCCTCCACCTCCACTACTCCTCTTCCGTCGCTGCCATCTTTCTCTTTCTCCTACAGATCTGGATGGAGCCTCCGCCTCCCTTGTGCCAAGGACAACGACACAGGCGGGGGCTGCTCCAAGCGGTGCAGGCGGCGGTGGCTCCGGGCGGTGCAGGCAGGGTTCCCTGCCGACAGCGGTGCATGTGGCCCTGGCCTGTATCGGTGACGGTGTGCAATCTCTTCAGTCTCGGTGCACACCCTACCAGTGACGACGCGTGGGCCCCATGCTCCAGCGGTGGCGCAGCGGGCCAACCCGGGCGACGCCACGTGTCAGCGCCTCCACCTCCGTCGCCCCCACCCCCGCCCCCGCCCCCTTCCTCTCCCTCTTTCTCTGGACGTGGCGGCGCAACGGGACGATGCGCTGATGGTGCCCTCCTCCGGCTCAGGCACAGCTGCGCACGAGCGCGGCGCTCGCCGTGGGCGAGGCCAGCCCCTCCCCTCCGCCATCCTATGGCCGCCTCCCCACGGCGGGTTCGACTGGGCCAGTAGCGACCCCCGGCGGGTGCTACGCCGGTGCGGCTGGCCCCGTCTGCTCCATTGGCTTCTTGGTGCCGTCCAGGTGAAGCAAGACCATCCCTCTCCTATTTATTGCTCCGATTGCGGTCTCCTCTTTGTCCCTCTTCTGATCTGCACTAAAGGTTGATAGATTCATTCCATGTCTACAAGAAAAGCCAGCTGCTTCCCTTAATCTCTAATTTGTAGAGCTAGATTCATTTTTGTTCCGATGAGAACACCTGTGTAACTTTGATTTGCATATGTGCTCTTCGTTTTCACGGTGCTGTGATTTTTCCCACTAATCCTCATCCCCATCTCCATATTAATCTAGCATTGGTACATCTATGAATGAGTGGCGCTTCTGTAATCCATGTTCTGCTATATTTCTTCCTCCCGGAGTTAACTTGGTCTTTGTACGGTGACCTAAAAAAATCCCCTTTATTTATGTCCCTTGCCACCCTATGCCCCTAATTCTCTTCTTCAATTGTGAACACGGGTCCCTTGATTTCATTTTCCTATGTCTGTATGGATTTATTTCGCTTACGCATAAGATTCATGTTCTGGCAGAAAAAAAACATGTCTCAGTGCGATCTGCTGCCCAAATCTTTTCGCTATATATAAGCATATACCTATGGTGCCGCTTTATTTGTTTCAGTCTAAGCATATGCCATTGCTGATGATGTATCTATTTCAATTTAAGCACATGATGATACCTATCAGGCACTTCTGATAAACCAGACCGTATTTTTATGCCACCGCTATTTTGCATTTTTTTGGTTGATCGTATGTCAATGCCCATGATGTTGGAGACAATGATTTTTTTCCCTGAAATATAGCAAATTTTACCATGTATTTTTTTCCTAACGTGGGCGCATTCTCCTCACCTGAACTCTGGATCCTTAGTAGAGTCCAATGAGAATGTGGAATCATGATTATCACTCTTTAATGATTTCCTTTTCCCTCATTTGAAGCGAGTCATTTTCATATGTTAAACCTGACCATATTTCCAGTTTTAACTTTAAAAATCAATCCCTTCAATTGGGAGCACGTTGCCGAGCCGCCAGGCCATCTGATCTTCGTTGGACGTCATGACGTGTCTTTTCTGCGTCACTAATGACTGTTTGGACGCGTCACTGATAATTTGTACTGGCATAGTGTCATTCCTTTTAAACCTTTATTGGAAATTAATTTTTAGTGGAGGTCTTCTCAAGCCAACTGCTTGTAGAAATGATTTATAATGGTGCTCATCTTAACACAAGTGCCTCCATAAACAGAGCTATTTGCGGTGGTCATTATCATCAGATCACACCTGTACAAAAGCCATATAAAGTGGTGATGGTCCTAATAAGAGAACTGCCAATAAGAATAGCCTATTTCTAAACAAGTACTTCTAGCTAGAAAACCATTTCTTGTGGTGGTCAATGGCCATGGGCCCGTTTACAACAAATGATTAACCGAGGCAGAATCCTAACTTGATCGCCTCTGTTAATATCATCCACATAGGCGGGCAACTAGGCTAACTATGAAAATGGCCGATTAATGCAAATAATTTCAAAGAGGAAGCCGTGATTCCCACCTCTAGATATGGAAATGAATCTCCTCTCTTAATTGGTTCTCTAGTAGTTGAACAAAGCTGAGCAAAATGTAGAAAGTGGCAACCGAAAATTTCAGGTGATGATGCATATGTTTGATAACAAGTAGCCAATATTCTAATGGGAATAAGTACTACCTCGGTGGAAAACCCTACAGTTTTTTCTCTGGAAATAATTTTGATTAATTTATGCAACATTTCATGAATTTATACAGTCGAATTAATATTTCATTCATATATTTGAAATTTATTATATGGCATAGAAACATGACTTATCATATAAACAATTAAATTCAAGATGTAGCAGTTGTAGTTGGTGTATGAGAGGTTACTACATAAATGTTACATGAATGGGCCAGATGGGTCCCATGTACTCCCATAGTCCCATCCTATCTCCTCTTATATGAACGACAGATGACTTGCGACAGCATGGGTGGTCTAGATCTCATTCTTTGTTGGTTGTGCATCACTACTGTCTCTTAGGGTGTCCCCAACGGGGATGGCCAAATCGCTAGTGCTAGAAATAATAAAAAATAGAATAGGGGAGTGCAGGCATGGGAAAGAACAGAGCTGAGAGAGAGCTCTTCCTTGAAGAACGTGCGAGACCAGCGACGATGGAAACGCTAGTTCGTTCTTCTCTCCCTTTGCAGCCAATAGAATTTTCCCATAGCTAGTGATTTCACTGCCGTTGGGGACGCCCTTATAAGAACAAGAGATATCTGGAAATCAATGTGGTCAGTGAGGTTTCCAAAACATCTGGAAATCAATGCAGCTAGTGGATTCACTGATATGATCGCTGCACGCCTTGATGTGATGGAAATCAGCTAGCTAGTAGGTTGGAATTTTTGATCCATTCGAGAACTAAAAATTTGTTAAGGTGTCCCGATACCTGAGTTTGTTTCACAAATTCAAAGAACATGTATTTCAAAATCTGAGAATTGAAAATGTAGTTTTAGGACACTAAATTAGTTGAAAAATAAAAGTACCGTCAACTACAAAGTTATAGATCTTTTCAACCTCTACAACTTTGTTATGTACCTTTTGTGCCGCACATATTTTTAAAGGGCCATCTTGCCAACCTACTCTAGAGATGTTTTTCTAGGGACGGTTGTTATTTCCAGCTGCCCCAAGAAATAGGGTCTAAAAATAAAAATGGTAGAAATGGTATTTGTAGAGATCATTGTTGTTAATTAGCCACACCTCTAAAAATAGTGGTCATTTCTAGAGGTGCCTAGAAACACCAATGTCCTATAAAAATGATTTCTATGGGTGTGTGGTCACTAGTACGAAGAAAGAGGGGAGCCTCTGAAAATCATTATTGCCTTAGTGATTGAAAAATCTTCAACTAATAATTTTTGTACACACATGTATATACACCTTGATACAACCAAATTCATGATGTAGCACGTGCAGCTGATTTATGAGAGCATAGCAAATAATAAATGTCCACATAGATGGCTTCCCGTGTACTCCCACTACAGCTCTCCTTCACATCTACTCCGGGGTTGTTTAGTTGGTGAAAAAGTTTGGGTTCGGCTACTGTAGCACTTTTCGTTTTATTTGGCAATTTATGTCCAATCATGGACTAATTAGGTTCAAAAGATTTGTCTCGTGATTTACAACTAAACTGTGTAATTAGTTTTTTCTTTCGTCTACATTTAGTACTCCATGCATGTGCCGCAAGATTTGATGTGACAGATACTGTAGCACTTTTTGGGTTCACTTTTCGTGAACTAAACAGGCTCTCCATATATAGACTTTGTTAGAGGGAGGATCTCCGTATTCACATTTACCATTCGTCCACTCCCTTTCCAGTTTGCATCTTTCGGTACCCCTCAGTGCCATTCCTATATATTCGTGTTAGTTTGATCTCCACCGGACTTGACCCAACGGCCATGTCTGGGCCCTAATCTCGCGTCCTGATCGGGGACGCCCAGCCCAATGACGTGGCTGGTGGGCCCCCGTCGCGCAGTGCTATAAATAGGAGGTGGGGGCCGGTGGTTAGGGTTACGAGGTTCACTTCACTGCCGCCACCCCACTATCCTAACCCTAATCCGATCCCGAGGGTGCACTGCCAGCGGCGGGAAGCCTCACCGGTCTCCACCTCCGCCTGTGGATCGCGCCTCACTGCACTGCTGCATCTCCATCGACTCCGCAGGACTTCACCATCAACACCATGCGCGGACCTCGAGATCCTCCATCTCCGATGATCGGTAATGTTACCTACCACTCCTCTCCCCTCTCATTGAATCGTACTGTCACTGTTTATACCAAATACCAAAGAACCACCCACTGATCTACACCTAGGACGATCCAATCAACAAACAATTTGGCCATACCCAGCACCCAACACGCTCATGGGCTGGGGGTCATGCACCATGTAGTGTGCTAAGGTGGTGTGGCTTGGAAGCATTATGGGCGGTCTAGATCACATTCCTTGTTTGTACGTTCTGCATCATTATAGTGTCCCTTCTAAGGATAGGAGATATCTGGAAATGGATGTGGTCCATGAAGCGCATAGTGTCTGGTGCAGCTGCTCGATAGTCATGAGTCCGACAGTCACGATCAGTTGACGAGTGGGCGATGCAATATGGTTGTGATATTCAACCAGTGGAATAAAACGGCCGGCACACTGCAGTCAGTATGCGTGCATGTTCTACGCCAGTATGTACCTGTCTGACTGAGTGACTGGACAGATGCATACAAAGGAGATGAAGGTATCCTGTTGCACGATGATGTGCAGCCTATTTCTGGCACTCGACTGACCTGGTTTCACAGCATAGGCGGAGCTACTTACGTGTCATGTATGTTGGGCCTTGCACCACCTTAAGAATGGAATAATGTTAGAACTATAGCATATGATATATATTTCTAATATCATGAAGATTACATCCAAAACATCCTGTCATTTGGGGCTTTATGTCTAGATACACTACCCTCTATATGCAACTGTTCTACAGTAGGCAGTAGCGCATCATGTTCGACTTCCCTGCCACAAGGGAGCCAGAGATGAAGAGAAGGGCGATGCACGGATGGAGTAGAGCACGTGCGAGGGTGGTGGATGTCAGTGCAGCCAGCATCACCATGGTTGAGGGTTGTGCCAATTAATGAAGTTAAAGACAAGGCCCTGTCTATCCCATGAGTGATGCTCGTGATTGGACTAGCACAGAAGGACCAGCTTATCCTGGCACGCAATTAATTTCTTTGAGGCCCTTTGCTTCAAAGTGTCTTGAAGCCAAAATTTATTCTTTAACTATGGCTAGTTAAACATATTTTCTTTGGAACATGGTTGCGTTTGTAATAATCACAAACTGATGCTCTTTCTACTTTCAAATTGTTGTCATGCTACATGTTCTTGGTCTACGTGTTGCATGACAGTGCACGTGTTACATGACATACCTCAATCTAACTAGATGGATGCGAAAAAGAAGGCAATGAAGACCCCAGTGCACGATGATGTGTAGCCAACAAGGCTCCACTGGAACATCCACCGCTTTCTGCACTCACCTCACCATGGTTGTCCTCATGCCTCAGCGAACCTGCTTCTACGGTAGGCAGCAACAAGATCGATATCTTCTGCTTCCCCACCAACAGAGAACTTATTCAAACGTTCTACATTTCTGGATTTCAGAAGAAAAGTCTTTGTACCCCTGTAGTTCAAAAACTTTCGAAATCTATTGTGTGGAACTTTGTTCATATCTATCTTTCAACTCGCATAGTAAAATCTATGCACCTAGAATCCAAAAGTTTCGAAACTATATACATCTATGTACAAACAACCCCATACCTCTATCTCTCAAGTCTCACCTGACATATCAAAACCATTAATTATTTTTACTTCACAAGCTCACAGTGTTTTTTTTCATCATCAGATATATATAATAATTAAAATTAGAAGCGCAACAAAAGATTGAGTGGCTGAACTGGTTGCTTGCTTTTGAGAGAGCTTCCAACCACTGTCCTACCAGCAAGGTGAATTCACATATTCACCATTTAATGAATTTATTCTTCCTATTACACCACTTTGACTGAATTGTGTTAGGCCAGATACACACATCATCGACTCATGCAGATTAATCGTCATCAGGACGGGTGAACATGCTTTTCAACTTTTAGTTCATTTCCTAGGAAGCCAACTTTCCAGCTTTGCAAAAGCCAGCTTTTGTTTCAGCTTCTGGCTTTTGGCTGGCAGAAGTTAGATAAAAGCTCAAACAAACAAGCAATAAGAGGTGTCAACAAAAATGGAATTGAAATCTTGGTGGAAGGGATGGGACCGCTCACCATGAGAAAGCAGAAGTCTGTCTTGGGCAATATGACCGACATGCTATCTTCCAGAGGCTACTGCAAGGGCTCCATATATAACAGCCATCTCAACGTTCATCTAACATAACACCCATTAGTTTACATCTACTCCATCTACGTCCGACAAAAAACTCCTCACTGATTATCCACTCTTGAGTCCATGCCTGCTTATCTCTGTTCTGTAGCTAGAGAGAGTTGCTGGGGTTATGGCTGCACGGATAGTGCGATTTTGCAACTATGGATTTCTATGTGCTACTGGGCTGTTTTAGCCCGCGATGAACAGCTAAATGAGACTAAATGTAGTGGCTGCTATAATACCTTGAAAGGGCCCAAAATCGACACAGCTACTAAAAATTTCATTGTGCTTGGGCCCAAACAAAACAAAAGGACGCAGCAGCTTACCCTAGCCAGTGTCTCGTAAAGGCACTGGCAACAAAGGTGATGGAGGTGGAGGCTGCGAACTTGAATGGCAGCAACAGCTGCAGCGGTGGCATGACTTGTAGTGCTACTAGAGGCTGCAGTAACAGTAGCAACCAGTAGAAGTGACCTGCAGCAGCAAGCCAGCACCAGAAGCACTCTCGCAGCAAACCATTCCTAATTTTGGTCCTTCTATTTTGTATAAACTGCTATGTGGTTTAGTTGTAGCTATCTTTTGTAGCCGCCAATTTTAAACACTGCTTTCAAGTTAATTAATCCATATGTAATTTAGTTGTTACCGACACGGGTAGCAGTTCTATGTATTATGTGCTAGAAAATTATGTGTTTCGCTTGGTCTTCAATTTGACCAAGTTGGTGTAACTACTAGTATATTTGGTCATCTCGTCAATACATTTTTCCTACAGTGCATGGTACAGCCAACAAAAGAAACAACGTTCACTCACGGGTTTGGATCCTTCACCGTACCAAGCTCAGCCCTGTGCCCAAGAGAAAGACACGCTTGCTTGATTACCATATACTAGTAGTATATATACAAGTCGAGCAAGCAATTAATGACACCTTAAAGGTAGATGTATTGGCAAGTGTAAAGGTGTATATATACCATAGCCAACAGGTTGCATTTCAAATTTCCAACGCGTTGCCACCATGAGAGACACTACTAGTCTATTAGACTCAACTCGATCTCTAGGAATGGAGGACATCAGAAACATATTAATCTGAATAAGAATGGATGGAAGGACATCCTCTCAAAGTCAAGTATGCATGGCAACACAAGGATGGCATGAGCTACGCTCAAAGCGACCCACGGTGCACTTTCGACTTGCAATTTGTTGCCAGCCTCTGTGTGCTTTGTCTGCTTGTTGCATGATAGTGTACCGTCTGATTAGCTTGAAGGAGGGGATTTTTTTTAATTTTAATCCTTTTTAAAACAATATTTTAAAAATAACCACTGTAAAAAATATATTGCACGCCATGTCCCTTTTGGTCGCGCCAAATATAATGGCACGACTGCACCACTTAGTCGCGCCAACTCATTTGGCGCGACTGTGTCTGCCACCGTGGCTGCATGGTTGACCAGTGCTGGCGTGGCGAGCGGTGGGTCCCATCCTGTCGCGCCACATGCTTTGGCGTGACAAGGTTGTCGCGCCAATTAAGTTGGCGCGACTTGCCGATATAAATAGCCCGGCCCAGCGCCTTATCCCTGACTCTCTTCTTCCAGGAGGCGGCTTCGCTGTGTCTGTGAGCAGGTAGGTCGGCTCCATCCTCTCTTTTCTCTTTTGTAAATGTCTTTGGTGTTGTTTTAATTTGCATTTTGAGTTACATTGGTGTCATCCAAAAGGTGTGTCTTCTTTTGGTTCCTCAAGTGTTGGTTCTAATTTGGTTGGTTTGGTATGGATTAGTGAAGTACTTTGTGAAAGTACCTTTATGGAAATTAGAGCTCATGTGAGTGAAATTGATGATGTCAAATTAGGGATTGTGATAATGGGAGCCATTTATGCTAAGTACCTTGTTGTAATTAGGTTTTTGTTTATTAAAAATATGTTTGTGATTTAGGGTTTGTGATTCATGGTTTGTCATGATTAGGGTTAGTGATTTAGTGTTGTATTTGTTGGCATTAGGGTTGATGTTTATGGAAGACTTGTGTGTGAATTAGGGTTTGTGATTCATGGTTTGTCATGATTAGGGTTAGTGATTTAGTGTTGTATTTGTTGGCATTAGGGTTGATGTTTATGGAAGACTTGTTTGTGAATTATGGTTTGTGAATGATGCTTCCTCTTGATTTTGGAGAGGGGTTATGATTCACATTTTCAATTGATTGAATTAGAAACTTATGGTTTCACATGCATATCTTATATAGTTTGCATATTTGATTTTCATGATTTCGATGGATATTTGTTTTGCTAGATTCAATGGAGTTGTCCAACAACAATGAATTCGTGCACCATCCGACGGACCATGATGGCAAAGGTCCATTCCCACCCGCCGAACCGACACCAAAGTGTCTTTGTGGGTTACCGGCCTTTGTGAAGCAGTCAAGGCATCCGTTGTCCGCAGGCCGTGCTTTTTTCTGTTGTCAACTTTGGCGTAGTGCCCCCTCCAATTCAGATTGTTCTCTTGATGGATGCAACTTTTACCAATGGATTGATGGTGATGAAGAGTTCGATCGCCAAATTATGTTCTTTCCGTATGACCTTTGGAAGAGTTGGCCGTACCCTGAATTTGTTCGATGGGTGCCTCCACCAGCGAATCCTCGTGAAATGACAAATCTGGAGAAGCTCTACGCTGCAGTGGACCGTTGTGGCAATCCTCCTAAAAGCCACTGTGACAAGGTTGCGGTACTCCAAGAGCCAAGCAAGGACGGATTGTTTACTCCATTCTTCTGTTGTGGTGAGTGTGACAATGTAAGTATTCATTCGATGATTATATTTTTGTATGTCATAAGTGTAATTCACATTGTAACAGTTCACTTGCAACATTATCATTTTTCAGTTAGGTTTCCCAGCTTGTGACTTCGAGGAGTACATCTATGGAGCCAAATCGCATTGGCCTTCTGAGACAGAGGCGATAGAGTTTGCTACTAGGAATAAGCCATGGACATGCTTGAAGTTGCCGGACAGTAAGTGCAAGTGTGGCATCAAGGCTTCTGAGGGAGTAGTTCCTTCTGAGCTAGGGTGGGGTCAGTAATGTGGAAATGCTTATGGAGGGCCGAATGAACTATTTGTGAGTTCAATGAACCCGTTAATTTTGTTAGTTAACATATGGAAATGATTGTATTTGGTGACTTTTTTTTTGTGTTTGTTTAGGTGGGCAAGTCCTGCAACTGGGAGGATTTCCCCAGTCATGGACATGTTATGGCAGACCTGAATGACAATGTCCATTCTCCATACATGAGTGAAAGGAAGCGATTGAAACTACACAAGGTAAGGGAAGATGTGCGGAGAAGTTATAGTGTAATAGGGCCATCCATGCACACATGGAACATGCTTGGTGATGACTTTGATCGAGCGACCGATGGAAAGTACAAGCAAAACCATGACCCGGAGGAGCTTATTAGATTTTGGCGAGTCAACAAGGAGCGGTACGACTTTATGGACGCTGAGCATAAGAGGGAGATTGACTTATTTTTCAGGAAGCATGATCGGGCACTTGAACGGTCCCGTAAGGAGAAGGCTACCTCTTTGTGTCGTCAGCTTTGTAAGCACCTCACCTCATTCCCTCATTGTTCCAACTCGTTCATATTGTTAAAAGTGTTGGCCTGGTCACATTTTTTATGTAGTTCCGGATTTGCCACCGAACGACGGACATCTTCCAGCCCCCAAACAGAAGGAGGAGGAGGACGACGATGAGGAGTGGCCATTTCATTATCTTAGGGATGATGATGTGGACTCCCCTAGGGATGAGGACCTTTTCGGTCCCAAATACTATGATTAGGTTTACTTGACTATGGAGTAGTGTTGACGGTAATTAACCATCAACTTTATAAGTCAATAAGAGTCAAGAGAAGGGTTAAAATAAGCTTCACCATAGACTTAGGGGTTTTAAACTAATAATTTCCATGAGTTTTGGTGAATGTCTATTTCTGCAGGGGGTTATCAGGAAAAGATCAAAGGAGACCTACATGTTAGATTTATATAGAGAGAAATCAACCTTACTATGAAAAAGAATAATCTAGAAGACTCGAGAAGGCACCCCCTCGAAGGGGAGGGCCAAGTGGGCTGTCAAGTGTGGCGGCCGCCCCTAGCCCTGGGCGCCCACCCCACCTAGGTACCAATCAGATGCAACCTCGCGAATCCTGCTTCCACCGCCTTTGAGGATCAATAAAAAGTCATTGATGAAGGTCGGTTTGATCCAAGGGTTGTGGTGCTTCCTAGAGGGCTATATAAGCAAGGCCCCTGACCCTAGGAGAAATCCTGGAATTCATTAGAAATTCATTTGCAGAGGGAGCCATCAATAGAGCTAGGGTTTAGAGAGTTTCTCTCCACCAGAGAATTAGAATAGCTACTCTAATTCTTCAAGTTCTACATAGGTTTAGACTAGATAGAGGAAGAGTCGGGCGACTTGTGCTCAGGATTCGGATCTTCGTCATCAAAGTATTGGTATTATTTTGTATTATTGCTCTACGACTTTATTCTAATATTGTTATGTTTTCTATTTATTATGTTCCTAGTTTGCTCTAGTAGTACATTTGATATGGTTATGATTGATAATGAGTTTATGTATATGTTTGCAAAGCGCTTAGCCCTCTTCGCGTAGGTGGTTAAGTGGTAGATTACATGTAAGCGTGGTGCTTAGATGCTATTTACCTGCAAATGCATCCTATTGGCCGGGTCATGTGGAAGATCGTGGAAGTGACAGTTCTATTGAGTCTTATATAGTCCACCCTCCATTGATAGGACAGGCAGAAACAACGTTACGTAGGAAGTCATGCTATGTCCTGGCTTTCTTCAGTAATATTCCTTATACATAAATGAAGAGTCTTTTATGCTATATATGATGGTGTGTTTGCTAGAGTAGATGAATGACTTAGTAGATTAGAACCTACCTAGAATTCAATCTCTTGACTAATCAGACGTCAACCTACCTTTATGATGAGTAGTCTATCTCTAATCTCTGCGTGATTTATTCCTATGCTTTATAATTCATTTATACTTATTTATCATGGTTTATCTCCCCTGCCAAAGTAAGTGACTGTGTGATTGATTTCTCATAAGTAGTCATATTTTGCAAATCCATCCCTTTAGGTTTAAGTTCTTAGTTCTTTTCCTTGAGCTAAATATAAATTAACGATACCTGGAATATTTCCTGGTGAAGTGTTACGATGGTATTTTATCTGTACGCTTGCGGATCCTATTTTTATTCTAAGAGGAGTAGTTCTGTACCAACACTTCTGGTGCCATGCTAAGGATGACAACTTAGCTTAAGTGGTGTTAGAAGTGTCAACAAGTAGGTGGATAGCTTTGTTTCTTTTGTGCTACAGCAGCAAGATCCCTTCATATTTTGTACATGGTTCGATGTAGCTTTTGGTATTAGTCTGCTATGATGGAACACTTAATGCTCGGTACTACTCGGAGATGGCCATGCCTTCACAATTGGTAGTACTTGGAAGAATATTAGTAGTTGTAACCGATGTTGTTCGTGACGGTGATGATGACCTTGCTTTGTATAAATGGTGTTCTCGCGGTTGTTCACTTATGCATGAATCACTTTTTTTTTAATTTGGTGTTGTGCATCTAGCTAACGTCGGAGGTGAGAGAGAAAGAGGCTTAAAAATGGATATGTCTTCCAATAATAACATTGCCAAATGAAAAGAGAGTGACTGGAGACATTGCCATTGTACTTCTCACTACGCAGACACGAAAGCATCCTCTTCCTCGTAGCATCCCCACTACTTTTGTTCCATAGTCTAGAACTTCTTTCCTTCGCCAATGGAAGATCGTTTCTATGTGCAAGATGAGTGGTACTTTCCGTACACAGTCCACATCACACTTTCGCGCCAACCTAGTTGGCGTGACAGGTGGTCGCGCCACCTTCTTTGGCGCGACAAAACTTAGTTCCACACTCCATAGTCATAACAATTCATCACATACACAGTTTTGGCATAGCCATGGCTGGCACTTCACCTACAACATGACATTTCACATAGCAACAAAGTGGCTTGAATTGTCTTCATGGGTTTGGTGTGTACTGCTGTTTACGACGACACTCGCGGCTTGGATTGGTCGGTAGGAGATTTAGGCTCCCTACATCGTTGTGGTTACGAGTACGGCGATGCATGTATCATCGAGGGCCTTCTAGGGAGCGTTGGGAGGAACCCTTCACAAAAAAATGATAAGTTGCGTAGTTTCTCTATTTCAACTAAGTTTCAACTAATTTTGAACTAAGTTCCAGCTAAGTTTGAACTAAGTTTCAACTAAGTTTCATCTAAGTTTGAACTAAGTTTGAACTATGTTTCAACTAAGTCTAAATTTCATCATATATATCAAAATGTTGTTACTCTAAGTTTGTGTAGTTACATGCACCTCAGGTTGGGTGGCATGGGGAGCATCAAACAGCTATGAACCTCCAATCTCATCCTGCCCGAAAGTAGGATCACCTTGTTCATCATCACTTGAGTCCTCATCTGTTAGTTGAGCCGTAGGTCTTGACCGGGACCTAGCTGCAGTGTGAAGTGTTGCGATATGCCTCGAACGCGAGGCCCTTGGAGTGTCAAGCGCCGCGGGTTGCCTTGAACAGGACCCCTCTGCCCTGTCACGTGTCGGCTGCTGTACATCATCGGCTCTCATGCAGTTGAGCTTGCGCGCCATGCGGCGAGTATATTTCATCACCATCTACAAAATTGTCATGTGAAATTGAAATGTAGGGCGTCATCATATGTTTGTAACTTTGCAAATGGAAGCAAAGGAAAATTCATCAAACTAGTACCTCTGCAAATTCTTGTAGGGCAGTGCCCTCGTGGCCCCCTGCTTGTCCAAGGTAATATCCAGCTTCAATTGATAGGAGAGTTAGCTGAGTTGCCTATTGAAAACGACTTTGGAACGTGGGTTTCAAATTTCATAGTGTTTAAGGAATGTATTGAATGGATTGCTTACAATGTAGTTCTCTACCAGAGCTCTCTCCGGCTGTACGCCCCTCCTTATTATGACATCATAGGGGTCTTCCTCGTCACTCCCTCCTTCGACTATTAGAACTTTCGATGACGGAGGCCTAACATGGACTCTTGTGGATCTGTGAAGATAGATAAGGTACTCACGGTACTCACTGACCATAGAGCGATGCCCATTTGTTGGCTCGACCATCTCTTTGTTGAGCCATTGTTGCACATATTGGTTATGTTTTTGTAGCTAGTCGTTGGAGCCACCAAACCTTTTCTTTCTCGAGATACTGCAATGAGGACACACAAAAGTAAACTTCAGCACATATGTAGAAAGCGAGAATTATATTCAATGAAATGTGATCTTACTCGTGCAACTCTCGGGTTGTATGCTCGAAGCCTACAAGGGCGAACTCCTGTTTCCTGCCAAACTGTTTCATGCATCTCCGGGGGCTAGTGGTGCTCAACCACGTAGTAGAAGACCATTGGAACATTTGATCTCCACACCATCTTCTTGGCTTCAACAAATGCCGGTACGCCCAAGTTTACAATTTTAGCCCTCTCATAGGGTTTCCATTCAACCTGCTCATACTCATTATTAGTTGTACATTACTAAAAGTAAAGATGTAACCACAAACACATAAGAAAACAATGGGACATACCTGATCTGGAGTTAGCACATCGAGATCATTAGAGTATTGAGCATATTGCCGTTCCGCGTTGCCCGGGACACACTTTGAGTTGCTCCAAAGGTAGCAGAGGGGAGGGCGCAAATCTTCATGCGTCCATGCCTGTAAAAACAAAAAACCAACATCGGAAGCATGAGATTAAGAGCATATAATTGAATAGCATAAATAGAGGCAAGCCTTGCTACACTCACCAGAACGGGTTTTCTGTGTGTCCTCCCAATGGGGATGCGCTCCCATATCCAAATTTGAAGCAAATAGGTGCAGCCAACTAAGTTTGAAGTGGGGCTAGCCCTCCTACACACCTCACATAGCTGGCGATACAACCATGCAAGCGTGGCAGACCCCCAACTATATAGGGCGATGTTCTCCCATTCCTCACAAAGCTATGGTAGGCACATCCATGAGACTGTGTTCCTAGAAGCATCCAGGACAAGAAAGGAGGCCACCATGTGCCATAGCCACACACGGGCGTGCCTCTAGACCACTTCATCATCCGCGTGCTCCAGGCATTCATTGAAGTGGTCCTTAAGCCATTTGGAGCTAACACCCAAGGTCTTCTTCTCCTTCTTTCCTTCCTCAGGTTCCGGTGGATAGTGGCCGGTGAACTCGTGCACCATCTCCTTCCAGTTGTCAGTGTTGATGGTGCCAGACACCACAACACCGTTAATCCGAAGGCCCAGGATGTAGGCCACATCTTGTAGCAGCGGTGCCATCTCTCCACAAGGGATGTGGAAGGTGTGGGTCTCTAGACGCCAATGGTCAACAAAGGCGCTGAGGAGTGCTCCGTCCATCTGTGGGAGCCCAGCCACAATAGCACAAGCTAGGTGCAGAAACCCCACACTTTCCAGATAAGGGGCGTACCGCTCGTCCCACCTCATAGGTTTGTGAGTGCGAGGACACAGTGGTTGTAGCACCTACAAACAATTTAACAATGTCAACATGTATGGAAACAAGTAAACAATGTAAACATGATTTTTGCATCACTTACCTTGTCGTCATCGGCCATCAGGTGCGCACGGTGGTCCTTGTCCACCACGGGGTCAAGAAGGGGGTACTGCCGGGGGGGCGCCATCCTGAAAAAATAAAAACAATAAGACAATGTTATAAAATATAAAAATGGAGTACATGTAAAGTCCATAAACAAATATGAAGTACCTTTCTACGTTTGGGACCACTATGATTTTGCATTTTGTCTACCTAGTTTCATTGCATTCATATGTTTCTCATGAGTGGCAGTGGTATGACCCATTCTGTGGCATTTGGAGCAACGGACTTGACCTGGTGCCTCATTAAAGTCACCTGAACCGTACATATCTTCACCATACCCGTTCGATCCATCCATAACTCCTCGGAGCCATTTTTTCTTCCTTCTACCCTTCTTTGTCCTTAGAAGAACGGGGTCCGGAACATAATCCAACCCGTAGTATGCGGGTCATTGTGTTAGATCTAGGTACGGCTCGGAGCTAGAGACCCACACTTTGAGAGTGTGGGACATGAGATAGAATGGAGACATGAACTTGTCATTTTCATGGTCTAGTCCCCTCATTTTACAAGCTGTGATGAAATGCGAGCAAGGGACATGAAAGAGTTGAGGAATGTTACACAAACATTCCACTTTGTCAAGGTCCACTCTATAATTCCTGCCACCGTACTTCTCCCCCCGGATTGGTGCCTCTAGCCGACATTACATTGTATACTAGCCTCGATGATCCAAAAGCTTCTCCTACTTGGTTTGAAGCAATCATTTCGGCAACCTCCAAATATTTTCTACCGGCTCGCCCCCATTTTTCTCTTGAACGATTTGCTATATTCCATCGATTGACAAAGTATTCATTGAACTTCTTAAATGAGTACTCGACAATACCCGAGACGGGAACTGCACGAATGCCCTTGAAGACTTTGTTGAACGATTCCGAAGAATTCATGGTCATGACACCGTACCTAAGACCTCCGTCATCGAATGCTAGTGCCCACTTGTCCCTCTGAGCCATTTGATCTTATAGCCACATCTTTGCCCTGCCATTGAGGACCTTATTCATCTCGGCTAGTGTGTCCTCAAACTTCTCCTTGGTTCGACAACCACACAATGACTTCAACTTCTGCACAACTTCCTTTTTCTTTTGGTGTCGCCAAATGTTGGCAGCGAAGTGCCTCATGCACCACCGATGCTCAAGAGGAGGCCGTCCATCTACATCCTCTCTCGTAGCTTTAAGCAAACCATGATGTTGGTCAGAGATCATGCAAATCCTGCGAGAAGTACAAATGACATTCTGCCGCACATGCTTCATGAACCAACACCAACTATCCTCCGCCAATCCAAACGCTAAAGGCACAATCTGATTGTCCAGATCAACTCCCATAGCAATCATCAAAACACCCCAGTACTTGACTGTAAGGAACGTGCCATCCATAAGCACTAAGGGCCGGCAATGATTGAATGCCTCGGTAGACTGCGAAAAACACCAAAACACCCTCTGTAGAACATGCTTCGGAACGCCGTCCACATCATCAACTATGCGCTCAGCATGAGGATACCATCTAAGGCCAGGATTGAAGTGTTTCATGGCACTTAGAATCCTAGGCACTTGGTTATACGCCTCATTCCAATCACCCCACAACAACTCTATGGCATGCTGCTTTGCCCGCCATGCCTTTGAGTACTTCACTTTATAACCAGTGAAGCCCCTTAAGGTCTCGATTAGGGAGGAAACAGATGTGTCACTTTTGGCCCTTACAATAGCAACCACACGACGACCTAGATACCAGGCTGTATTCTGCGGATGCACACCCTTTGCCTTTGCAGATCGACATGTGTGAGGTTGCTTAACATTTCGGATCTTCCATTTTTTGTTTCTCTGCTTCCGAGCCCATAATCCCCAGCCACATCGAACCTTACAGAGGACCGTGTACCTCTTCTCCTTGTCACAGTGAGTGACACTATAAGGCCTGTGAAACCTAATGGCGTAATCCATAAGAAAATACTTCAGCTGCTCCAGTGTATCAAATAACATTCCCTTCTTAATCTCCATCTCCTCATTCTCTGCCACCTCATCATCCAACAACGTCAAACCAGTGTCACAAACTGCCTCGTCAACCATACTAATGTCCATGAAGTTTGGAACGGGGGTACCTCTACATGGACTACCCTCAATTGCCTTAGTTCCGCATCATTGCACTCCATTCTCAACGACCCGTCCACTGGGACTTGTAAGGACTCCTGAAACCCTACTTCACAACATTCCCCTTCTTCGTCATCACTACTAGGCAACGACCTATACTCATCCTCTAAGACAACATCCGAAGCACCTTCGCCTAAAGTCAAGTCATCTTCGACGACCTCATAGGCAACACCATCTTCATCATCCTCCGATCCTTCGGATATACTATCATACATACCATCATCATCATCAAATGCATCTTCATCAAAATCATCACCTAGGGCACCATCCTCACATGCCCTATCATCTTCTCTAACGGGAACCGCCACCAACTCTTCTTCTTGGGTAAGGTTCTCAATGGGCTCCACATCAACACTACCATTCACAGGAACCACTAAAGGACTTGACCCCTTCTGCACCACAACTTCCAAGCACATGACGCTACTACTCTTGACAACATCTTTGTAGTCCTTCCATTCATCCTCACATGACAAAGGCATCAACACATAGTGTGCTCTTTCCTTTCCACAATCAAATCTTCCATTGAAACTTAATGGCCACCCAAACTTATCTCGGCAATGGCTAACCAAATCATGGAAGCTAGGAGGACTACTAAAAAACTTAGGTTCAGAATGCATGCTTTCAAACTCTCCATTTGATTTTACTATGCCACCATGAAACAATCGCACTAACCGGTCCATCTACAAAATGCCAACCAAGACAAAAACAATATCAACAAATACTCTTCTCGGAATCCAATTCATATTCTATCACTAATGCAATATTACCATACCATAATATGTGAAGCCAACAAACCACCACTCTAAATCCTCCATGCATCAACTACCTAAGTACATGCAATACATAGTTCACGGTGAATCCAGGAGGACACTACATCCTCTAACTACTGTATGCATTACATCGTATCAACAAACGATTCAATCAATTACATTCTTGCAATTTTTCCCTAACCCTAAACATAGCAACTATGCACAAAATCAACGAAATCTAGGGGGAGCTAGAGGCTTACGTTGGTCCTGCTCTTGTGCTCGCTGGAGGGAGGTGGGGTACCAAGCCGGCGGCGCTGCCGACGCCGGTCACCGGCGCGGGCCAAGCACAGGCCGCCGCTGTGCCCAGGCGCCTCCGGCCGGGGTGGCGGGCGCCGCGCCCGCTCTCTCCTCGCGTGGGGCCGACAGGGTGGTGTGGGGGGTGGCGGGAGGGAGCAGGGAGGTGGCTGGCGGCTCCCCGGCGGCGGGGGTGGGCGCGTGTGCGTGAATGGCTGAGGAAGAAATGAAACCGCGTGGGCCGGACCAAAACGGTATCCACCTTGTCGCGCCAAACTACTTGGCGCGACAGGGTGGGACCCAGCATATTCCGTGACATCGGGCCAAACCCTAAACGGCATGTTGCGCCAAATCAGTTGGCGCGACAGGGTGGGACCCAGCACTCTCCACGCCAGCACTGGTCAACCATGCAGCCACGGTGGCAGACCAAGTTGCGCCAAATGAGTTGGCGCGACTAAGTGGTGCAGTCGCGCCATTATATTTGGCGCGACCAAAAGGGACATGGCGTGCAATATATTTTTTTACAGCGGTTATTTTTAAAATATTGTTTTAAAAGGGATTAAAATTTTAAAAAAATCCCTTGAAGGATGAGAAAAGAAGGAACTGAAGAAATACTGGTGCACCACAGTGTGTAGCCTTCATGGCACCAACGGAACGTCGACCGCTACCTCAACTAGCATGCTTAACTATTGCTGTCCTCAAGCCTCAGCGGACCTTCTTCTGCAGTAGGAGGCGGCAACACACTTTCTGCTTGCTCACCAATGAACAACTTATTCAAACTTTCTACATTATTTATAGATGCGAAATTACTAATAAGCAAAACCTTTGTACCCATGTAATTCAATAACATTCAAAATCATT
The DNA here is from genome assembly GCA_038087645.1 of Saccharum hybrid cultivar R570. Taxonomy (NCBI): domain Eukaryota; kingdom Viridiplantae; phylum Streptophyta; class Magnoliopsida; order Poales; family Poaceae; genus Saccharum; species Saccharum hybrid cultivar. The sequence continues at coordinate 797,778 of JAQSUU010000664.1, read as the reverse complement.
TGTCCTGAACTTAGTTCATGTCTAGCTTTAGACTGACATAGTAAAATCCATGTACTTAGAATCCAAATTTTTTGAAACTGTATATATTTACCTCAAACAACCCATACCTCTACCTCTGAAGTCTCAACTGAAATATCAAAATAATTATATTTTTTCACAGGCCCAGAGTGTACTTTCATCATCCGATCTATATCATAATTAAAAGTAAAGGCACAACAAAGTTTGAGTGGCTGAACTGGTTGGCTTTTGACAGACCTCTTAACAACTGTCCTACGAGAAAGTGAATACACATATTCACCATTTAATTGAACTTATTCTTCCTGCTCCGCAACCTTAACTGAAGCACGCTAAGCCAGATCCATATATGACACATGCAGATTAATCATCATCATGAACAGGTAGACACCGTATCTCAGAATATACGTTTGTGCATGCATAAGTTTGAGATGACTCCTCATCATAGATGCTCTCCTCATCTCATACACGTTTTGTCATCATAGATGCTCTCCTCATCTTATATAGATTAGACCATATGACTCATCTAATTTAGAAATCAAATTCTTTACAGATTAAGAAACAACTGATACGGACACTAAGAGTCTACGCTTAGTCAAAAAGCATCACAGCGACACTATAGTCCTAAAACTGTAAGACTGAAGCCACGATCCGAACTTTGAATAAAATACATGATTGTTTATTAAACTATTATAGATCTGATAAGTCACAAGTCTTGTGTAGTAGAAAGTCTTGGATGGTATCAAGTTTTGTGTATGGTCTCAGTATCTTTTGAAGTGATATTGCCATGGTTGTACGTACTCAGTGTCAGCTAGCTCAAAGTTATAATATAGATATGTGCAATGTGTTCGGATTTCTTTCTATGAATGTGGAGCTTGTATACGCTCGTCGAAGGAAGATATAGATGATCAAATAAAATGAATCATACTTGATTTTTAGTGCCTACTTGAAATATTACGCGTTTTTAAGACGTCCTACGGTCTTTGTTTTTAGATTGGTAAAAAAAATTAATGGAGTAGTCGGAACAGATGTAATCAGCCATTAGAAGGCTCGACAGTTTGCAGGGCACATAGGTGCTTTGCCCCAGCCGATAACTCGCTTGTCCGCTGCCCAAAAATCGATAGGCTACTAAATCTACAATTTTTAGCACTTACTAGTTTTGCAATTTTCTATTAAGATTAATATTATTTGATCGTGTGGCTTTCGAAAATTACCAGTTTGGATATTTATCACCACTATCGCGTTGCTTGGCATAACTACCACTTTCAACGCTAGCTTCACAAGATTGCAAAATTGCAACTTGCACTAGCACTCCATTATTTCCTTTCCCATTTAGCCAATTTTTTTTGTTTCATTTTCTTTTCATGTTATCTGGCATGCAAAATTGCAGAACTGTCACACCCATTTATCGACCAAATGGAGTGCATACCCTTATGTGTGCCCAGAGATCAATCACACATAAGTTAACAAATTATAAAGGATGTATCATCACAAATGTTATTACATCACGATTAATAACACATAGTCTTTACAATAATATAGCGGAAGTAAAATATAAAAAAACTCTCGTGGTAGCTCCAATCACAGGCACATTGACTGGTTGACAACAAGTCTAGTAATCTTCCGGAAAGTAGAAGTAGTCACTACTTGCACCATCTGTTACCCATCCGAGATTTTTATCCAAGTAAGAAAAATAAACAAGCGTAAGTACATCTCGTACTCAACAAGTGTAACATGGGGTTCATGAGGCTCAAAGGCATAACATAGGTTTATCAGCATGTAGCTTTTATATAGCATTAATTCAGTATATCAATGATATCAAAGTGTCTCAATATAATCAATAAACATATGATCCATGTGAAATGATTAACGAATAGCAAAAACATATTCATTATTAATGAACCACCATTCCATAAGGGTCCAAGGCCACTCGTGACCGTGAGCACGGCTGTTATAATAGTTTTACACTCTGCAGAGGTTGTACACTTTCACTGCGAGTCGTGATTTACCCTTTCGCCCGAGGTAGCTAATCTCTTGACCCACTTCCAAGGAAGGTCGGCAGGGTTCACTATGAAGTCTTTCGAAGGTTCGTCTAACAAGTTAGGGCCGCTAGGTTTCCAAAGTCAGTCTGTGTGATACACCACGCAGGGATCCACAGTCTGCTCTACCCCATTTGCGCCACAAGGGTAACCTCTAACAAGCTAGAAAAGGTACTTCTATATGACTAAAGCCAGAGCCATTTTAGCCCTCAGAGTTGTACTGTAAATCCCAGATTTTCGCTTATAGATGAGTCCTTATGGAGAGTAACAAGAGCACCAAAGTAACCCCATGCTCTAGTACCCTTAAACAGTAATAAAATCATCTTTTAATATTTATTGCATATTCCATTAGTCAAATTACATGATCATAGTTCATGTTGAGCACTAGCAATACTAATCCATGCAGTATAATAGGTATCAAGGAATAAGATCAACACTAAGTCATCCTTATCAAGGAATATATGCATAATGATATTATTTGCTTAATATGAATAGGACAACAAGGATAATCCCATGCTATACTTGCCTTGCTCAAACTGGTCCTGGTGATCTTGTTCGTAGTAAAACTCTTGATCTCCAACGAATTGCTCACCGTCTATACTCGATCAACAATAGCAACAACATTCATCCAGAACAATCATGCATGGACAAACAAGACTATAATTAGAACAGTACACCAACAGTAATAAAATAAGATAAAAAGTCTTTAAAACGAATCTACGACTCGCTAGGAGCACACAGACGCGAAGATCACGAAAAACGGAGCTAAAACGACAAAGTAATGAATTTACGAAGATTTCCTATAGATAAATAATTACTTTAATTCAAGCTCGAAAATAAATTATTACAAACCTACTGAACAGTCCTACTATCATGTAGAGCTCTTAATTATGAATCTAACGCAATTTGAATGGATCAAATCAGAGTTAAAACGGAGATTCTACGACTAAAACAAGTTGAGTGGCAAAACTGTAAATATCAGAAAGCATATTTTTCATTTACTGAAACGAAATACGTTTTCAACCGATCAAAGCGTACTCTGAGCTTTACGTTTTAGGACTGCGGGTTGATATACTAAAAACTCAGGGTTTCTTTTACAAAATTACGAACGAACCGGTATCTTTTAATCTAGATCGTTGGATTTAAATCGGATGGATCAGATCACATCGGAGGAGAGAGGGAGGAATCAGCCGGCGGCTACAGGAGCCCGACGGCAGCGCCATGGCCGGAAACGGCCCGAGCTCGCCGGAGCTTGAGAAGACAGCCCTACCGAGCACCGTTCGCCAAACCGAAGACACCGGAAGAACGAGCAACTCACGGCGATCTTACCTCGCGCGGAAACAAGACCGGAGGACGACCGGAGGGTGGTGGCTAGCTCGGGATGGCGGCGGTGGAGGCGAAGGAGCTTGTGGTGGCGGTATTTGACGGTTACAGCGGCCCCAAAGAGGTGGGATGAGGGCGGAAGGATGCGGGGGCTCCGTTTTATAGCCCGAAGGCATCGGTATTCAAGGAAAGGAGGAGATTCGAGGCGGATTCGGATCACCGAATCGAAGAAGGCGGTGCTCACGGTTGGAAAGAACCGGAGGAAGAAGAAAGGAAAGGGGAGGCGGTCACTGACAGGTGGGACCGACTCGTCAGCGGCTCAGTGCGGGATGCGGCCGCACGAGCGAAGACGGGCCAGCAGCCACGACTTGGGCTCGGCCCGAGCGGGAACGGGGCACGGAAGAAAGCGACGGGCCGCACGCTGGGCAGGCCGAGGCGACGGGCTGCGGCTGAGTTGGGCCGAAACCGAGATGAGCTGATTTTTCATTTTCTTTTTCTTTTTCTAATTTTTCAAAGCCATTTTTCAAAAGATTTTCAAATCCAATTTGAATTTGACTAAAACCACTCAACACAAAATTTCAAATGCAGCAGCATGAATGCTCAATCATGTTTCTACCCTTATATTTGATTTTAAATTTATAAAAATTATTATCATTCTAAGTCTGCATGCTCACAAAAATATACAAAAATAATATTTCTCCTATTTTTCTTCTTTTCAAAATTTTAGGGTGTTACAAGAACGGTCCCCTGCCTTACCACTATCTTTTCTGATTTGATCAAAGAAACACATTGTTTCTCCTAGGTGCTGTCCTCAAACCAGGGGATTTTTTAACACTAGCCTGAAATTTGCTTACACGGGGATTCGAACCCAAGACATGAGGAGTGCTAGTGAATCCACCTAACCAACTCAGCTAGGTCCCTTTTGCTGGTTTTTGTTACTGACCAACAATGTTTCTAGTGGTGTTTGATATGTTATTGTCGGCTGCTAGAAATTTACTGACTGCTTAGAAAATGGACGCCAATTAAGGCGGTGGATCCTGATTTTCAGGAATGGCCCATGCATCTCTGTAAACATTTATTAGACCGGTTGGAACTATAATAACATCTGAAAACCGTTTGTCTGCAATGGAACAATAATGAAACAACTTCAACCAAAATGTGTACATGCATATACGTGCAGCCCGCAAGCACTCTGGGAGCAATTCATTCCTAATTTTGGTTTTTTTATTTTGCAAATCGCTAAATGGCTATAGCTGGCTATATATAGCTGACTTGTTCTATATATTATGTGCTAGAAAATCGTATGTTTCCCTTCGTCTCTACTTTAACCAAGTTGGTGTAATTATTACTAGTATATTTGGTCGTCAGTCAAGACAGAGGAGCCGTTCGGCTGGAATTATAAGCCGGCTGAAAAATACCGTTAGCTGATTTTTTGTGAGAGAAAAATACTGTTCCGGCTGAAAAAACAAGCTGAATAAGACGGATTATAAGCAAGATGAACAGGGCCATTATTCCTACACTGCACGGTACAGCCAACAAAAGAAATATAGTCTACTCACGGGTTTGGACCCTTCAACCGTACCAAGCTCAGCCCTTTGCCCAAAAGAAAGACACGCTTGCTTGATTACCATATGCTAGTATATATAGTACAAACCCCATCAAACAATTAATGGGAGGATTTTTATATTTTAATCCTTTTTTATTCAATATTTCAAAAATAATCTCACCTAAAAAATATTTTCAGATCTGACCCTTTTGGTCACGCCAGCAGCGCTGGCGCGACCAAATAACATTGTCGCGCCACATGCATTGGCGCGGCAAAGTCCGCCATGTTAGACGGCGTTTCCGACGTGGAAAACGCTGTCACACCACTGGTTGGCTTTTGGGACACCTTTCAATCACTGTCCTGCGTGCAAAGTGAATACACATATTCACCATTTAATTGAATTTATTGTCCCTGCTCCACCACCCTAACTGAAGCCCTGTTCCCAAAAGGGAGACACACTTGCTTGATTACCGTATATTAGTATATATACAAGCCAAGCAAGCAATTAAGGACACCCTAGTTACGTGTATTGGCAGGTGTATAGGAGTATATATACCCTAGCCAACAGGTCGCCATTCAAAGTTACAACACGTTGCCATCATGGGAGACACTACTAGACCTAGAAAAACAGTAATCCGGATCAGAGAGGATCCAAGGCCAGCGGCCAGCCTCTCACGGTCTAGCATGCACAAGGTTATGGTGGCCACCAATCGATACACAAGCCTGGTGTGGGCTTCACTCGAAGCCTCCTACTCTCCATTCCACTTCCTATTTGCAAATTGTTGCCAGGCTCTGTGTGCTTTGTCTGCATGTTGCATGACAGTGTACCTTATGAAGGAGATTAAGGGATCCCGGTACAACACGATGTGTGGCCTGCCTCTTTCCTGAGGAATGTCCACCGCCTTGAGCGTGAGGTAGCGCTCCTGCAGGGCCTGGACCTGCGCGGCCAAGTTCTCCCGGCCTGTTCGAGCCTCGGCGAGCGCATCCTTGCTTGGGCAAGCCTGTGGTCATGGTCGTGGTTGCCGAGCACCTGCGTGGCTGCGTCATAGTCTGCCTTGCAGCAGGTGGTGCGGAGGTGCGCCACAAGGTCCGGGCCGGAGAGGAGGGCGAGCGCGGCATGTACGTGCATGTAGCAAACACGGCAGTACGTGTGATGCGTACGCAAGTGCATCGAGGAGCCGTGCAATGTGGCCGGATGGAAGGCGTGTTCATGCATGTGCAGCTCAGTAGTTTGCATGTGTTAGGACTGCGTCAAGTCAAAGTAGTTAGTTGTGTTAGTGGATGCATGCATGCACGAGATGTGCTGTTTGGCAAGGTCCAAGTGAAGGCCACGATGTAGAATTAGTGGCTGGCTAGAGGCCCTGTTGGCTTGCATGCTGCTTGCACATTCGCACGTTACGAGATGTGGCGTGAGTCTCGGCTGAGTCATTTGGCCCACCATCTATTTTATGCATGTACTCAAGTCTATAAATGACTGGAAAACGACCGGAGTTGTGTGGCTTGCGTCAACAAAGTTGTCTCTATTTTTTATAGTTACTGTGTGTGTTCATCCAAGAGAAAGTAGAGTGAGGGAGAGGTTCCCAGCAAGAATAAGTAAGGAGGGATTTCCAACACGGTGATGCGGTCGGAGGCGTCGGCGCTGCGAGAACGACATTAATTGTGCCCACGCCCATTGGTAAGTGGCGGCGTGAAGGCTCGAGGCGGACTGGGGGATGCATGCGTACGCTGTGCTCAAGCCCGTCGCGCATCTAGGGCAGCGGCAAGATCGGAAATCACCTTCCCAAGTGATTATGGATCACGCCGTTAAGTCAGCTCAATGGCAATTAAGGAATCAAATTATCCAAATAGATGGCAGTTACGGAAACCAAAACCTTGTATGTAACGTTGATGGCAAGGAAGGAATAAAAAACTATAAATTCATAGCAGTTAAGGAAAACTGTAATTTTTTATGGTAATCAACACATTGTTATAAGTTTTAATGGCAATGAGGGAATTCTCTCCCTTGGAGTGTTGATGCATGCACAAGTTTATACATACCCTCACCTTATCGTTACAAAGCAGCTTCAAATGTCAAGGCATCAATCTCATTTGCCTCCAATCCCCAACAATATATTTTCATTATTTAGTATTTCAACACCACACCATACGTATATATTCTTGTCCTCCCTGTATCATATATATTGAATCTCTGCCCTAGCCTCCCATATATATATATTCTCGTTCCAGAAGTTTATATATGATCTCTCATGGCTCTCATAGAAATCTATATGGCCGCTGCCATATGGATCAAATATCCAATAGTCCCTTGTAGGAATAGGAGGCACCTGGAATTAGGTGTGGTCGATGAGCTTTGGCGATGGAAAACACTAGTTCCACGCACATATCCGTGTACAATGCAATCATACAAGTGCTGCCATGCTGGCATTACCACAACATTATTAAGCACTGTGCTGGGACCATGTCTAAGAAACATGAACATGCTTATGCATCATCACTCGCTTTTGACCGCACACATTGGATGTAAATGTTGTGGTAGCAGAAACGCCTGTGCACCATTATATGCATGATTAGCAATGAATCTGAACACTAGCTGCTAAGCTAGCTTGCTCTCTTGTGGAATGTCCGCTACCTCACATCCGACATGAAGAAGTGCACTCTACCCTGCTCACTGTACAGTCTGTCGTTCTCCTCCTGGGTTCGCCTCAGGAAGTCAATAAGTCAGGGATGGCGCAAAATTCTCATGCATGATAATTGTATCCTCATTAGAATTATCTATCTATGGATTGAAATGTGAACAGGGTCTAATTAATAGATCAACTCTAGTTTGCACATCTGTTGTATTCTTTTACTTGTCAAGATCAATTATTGAAATAGATAGCTAACAAAGCAGTGGTAACCAATGTGTTAGCTAAGAAAATTGGGTACTACATATTAGTGACAGATGTATTGAAACAACTTCAACCAATATTTATATATGACTTGAAACATTGAAGTTTCAAGATGTAGCTGGTGCAACTGGTGTATCTAATTTCAAGACATAGAGGCTAGCAAACAAATGCTCACGTGGATGGTCCCCATGTACTCACATCCTCATCAACTCCCCCTTCGTATTTGTTCAATATATACAGTTGTTGCATAGAAGACCTGTCCATTCACATCAACGATTCTTTTCGATCCACCCTAGTCGGTTAGTTGCTTTGATATCCCTTAGTGTTTTCTGTATATATTTAGCCACACCCACCACCCTACACACTCTTGGTCAGGGCTGGTAGATCTTAGCTATGGTCATTTAGGGTCATGAACCAGGTAGTGTGCCATCGTTCTTATGCCCTGGAAGCCATAGATAGTGGCAGCACTGGCCATGCAGATCATTTTCTCTGCTCATGCACCGTTTACTCTCCCTTCTAGTGATGGAAGGCATGCGGAAATCAGCATGGTCAAGTTTGTGACACGTCTCATATGGAATAGACAGGATCAGTGGGTGATAATTCAGGGGTGATTGGTTGCTCCTTCGTCGGTGAGCCGGGATGGAGTCCCTATCCCGGCTGGTTTCATGCATGTCCAAACCATGCACTCAGGTATGTTTGGTTGCCCAGAAGTGACTAGTAAAGGATGAGAGCGAGTTTGTTTGGTTGTCTCATTGGACCGATTGCTGGAATGAAATCGGCGTCCCAGTTGTGTTTGGTTGCAAGAATGGACTGAGGTGTAAGCTCCTAGATATTGATTTGGTGAGGTTACCACCGTGACCAACAAAAGAAGCACCACAATACAAAACAATTCAACAGTTCTTCGCAATAGAACTGGCCATTGCCTCAGATCATTATGCATCATCATTAACAATGACCTTGGAGCATCAGACAAATTGGAAACAATACAATTGTTCTTAACAAAGAGTGTTAGTACCTCTCAAGGTCATTGTCTTTAGATAAGTACACTGCAATATTCAAATCATCACAGGTACTTGTTCCCACTATGAAGAATGTAACAGATGAGTACCAGCAATAGAAAACTCTGAACCACAGCAACAATACACTGGCAAGGTGCATAGAAACATCATTGCAAAGTGCCTTAGGTCTCAATTAATATTACAAGTTCTCATTAAAGCTACTAATCAGTACATAGATACCAACAGGAAATAGTGCAAATTAGAAAGGGATGATGCACTATGGGGTGTACTGATTAGCAAGCAAAAATTGCAGACAACAATCTTAAGCAAGGCGTGGATGCCGCACCCAAGGGTGCTCCTCCTGCGCCTACAAATCTAACATCATTGACCTAGGCACTTTGCTCAGGGTGAATCAAAATGGGCATGAACATCATGTGCAAGATCTAAAGCAAGACCACATATGTAAAGCTAAAAAGAGGAGTGCGTCGCACAGATCCAAGGGCGGAAGAAGACGAATCAACAAACAAAATCAAGATCTGAAGTAAACACATGTAGATCAGCAGTAGCAGCGCACAGATCTGAAGTTCATGGCACGAACCCTAAAGTTCATGGCACGACAAATAAAATCCACAAACAAATCAAGAAAATTGCCACACAGGAGACCAAAGGATACAGGCCCCGTCGGACCACCGGAGGACCAGCAAGGAGCCGGCGGAGGAGGTCAACTCGATCGGTTAACCGAGGTCGATGAGGACGAAGAGGAGAGGGCGCACTAGAGCAAAGGACGAAGGAGAGGTGTGGATATAGGCTGGTAACCCTAGCCGTGAATCTGCGCGCACCCGGACGTGGCAATCTCCCGCACTCCATGAAACCCTTCCCGCCAAGCACCGCCCCGTCCTGGCTCATGAGGGAAACAAAAATTGGGAAGACAGAGGCACGCATGACAGAGGGGTGCTGATGAATGAGATGGAGCAGGGAAATGATGTGAGGCAGGCATCCAAACACGGCCAAATGCACCGAGTGGTGCTGGGATGGGGCTCAAGATGGCCTGAGGAGGGCAACCAATCACCCCCTTAGTGGGCCAGCAGCATGCCAGCGGTCGAATGTCTGGAGCACCATGTGCATCTAACTGATTCCAGGTTCTGCTCCCTCCATATCGTGAGAGTGCATTATGCACCTAGCTCTGCAAGGATGGCAACCGCCATTGTCCGGGCGGATGATATTCTTCTATATTAACTTGTCTAGATATTATACTGAACGTTTGCGGATCTAGTTGATCTAAAATAAATACAAGGGTTCAAATCTGATCAACCACTAGAGGTTTCGTATATGACTTGCTTCCATCCTTGTTTGTTTGACAAATTTTAGAATAATTTTAAACATTTAATAACTTGAAATATTTATTTGAGCCTCTAAATGATCTTAAATAATAAAGATACCAACTAAAGATTTTTTTAGACTTTGTCCACCTCTACAATCTCTAATTTCTCCCTGTTTCTTCATTAATTAGTTTGCCACGTAAGCTATTTGGTTAGTTGGCATGTCATTTAATTCTATGGAATCTGTTTTCTGCTTCAAGGTTGAAACTGCCCATATAATGATAGAAACTCTTCAGAACTCTCCCGAACTGGCAACTGCCTGGTGATAGTGACGGTGGCGCAAATGAACTTTAAGTGTAATCATATATATTTGATACAATGATCAGGTCTCTATTGAAATAGTCACTACGCTGGAAAGGTCATCACTGTAGTATAACCGTTGCTTTGGAGCTGCAATGATAATGTATCACTGCAGGTTCATGGCTTGAAACGGTAGTGATACACCATATACTGTCACTTCCGGTTGAATCCACGAACCAACGATGATACATCCATTTCGTGGTTTCAACCGCCACTGATAGACTGTTTTACACAAAAATTCATAACCTTTAAATATGATGTCGGATAAAGATTGTAGAGTTCAAAGAGATCTAAAACATTGTAGTTGCTAAGATTTTAATTTGAGATTGTTTGCATGTCTAAATATTTAATATGTGTTCTCAGATCAGATTTGAGAAAATCTACGTCAAAGTGTTGTAGTACTTGACAAGAATTACAACTTTGTAGTGAACATTTTTTCATTTGAGGTTGTTTAAAGTGTCAAATGTATAATACAAGATTTGGAATTGTGTAGTTAAAACAATAGCATTGGTTTTTTTTGACAGAATAGGAGGGGTGCAACCCCTACTGGAATTTATTAAAAATTAAAAGTTCAGTACAAAAAGGTTCATGAGACATAGTTGTGTAGTCATAAGTTTCTCGTAACTCACGCTTGAGAGAACGTAAATGTTGAGGTTCTCAGTTTGTATCCTGCAAATGTACAATTTTTTTTTTATCACTACAGATTGCTCACTGCTGCCAGATTAGTAATCTGTCGTATTAAGATATGAAATTCTGGTGATATATACTTGGGTATTTTAATCATACGTTAACAAGAAGGCCATAACATTATTCAATTTTTGTACTAGCAGTGGACTAGCTATATTTAGGCCATGTGCCAATATTGCTATAAAACAATCACTACTACAGCCAGGGTTTTTAAGGGCGGGTCTCAGGGGTTTTTAAGGGCGGGTAGCCCAACCCCTCTTACCAGGGGGCTTTTAAAAATCAGCCCACTGTAAGGGCGGTTGGGCAAACCGCCCTTACAAATGACATTTGTAAGGGCGGTTGGATCACGAACCCCTCTTATAAATGGCATTTGTAAGAGGGGTTCGTGATCCAACCGCCCTTACAAATGCCATTTGTAAGAGGGGTTCGTGATCCAACCGCCCTTACAAATGGCATTTGTAAGGGGGGTTGATGATTCAACCGCCCCTACAGTGGGTTTTTCAGGAAAAAAAATATAATTTAAATTCAAATCTGACCACATGATATAATATATAATTCAAATTCAATTTCAAATCTAACCACAAGAGCCATTATATAGTCATAATTCACAAGTGAGCACACCAAGAATTAGATTGCATTTTTTTCCACAACGGTAAAGCCGAATTTCATTACCAAAGCAACAAATGACAATGTCAGCATATTCACCTGAATCAGATTCAGTTGTAGCAGTAATATAATCATGTATTTAAATTTTATCTTAGAAAGAATGTAATTGGGCAAACTGCAGGAGCCCCAAACTGAATCAGATTCAGTTGTAGTTGCAATTGTAGTTGTAGTAGTAGTAGTAGTACTAGTAGTACTAGTAGTAGTAGTAGTAGTAGGTAGAAGTAGTACTAGTAGTAGTAGTAGTAGAACTAGTCTATATCCAATATATCTGAAAAAATAGGTAGTAGAAGTAGTAGAGGCCTTAGATTCAGTTGTAGTTGCAATTGTAGTTGTAGTAGTAGTAGTAGTACTAGTAGTACTAGTAGTAGTAGTAGTAGGTAGAAGTAGTACTAGTAGTAGTAGTAGAACTAGTCTATATCCAATATATCTGAAAAAATAGGTAGTAGAAGTAGTAGAGGCCTCAGAAACATGTCAATCATCATTTGATCATGAACTTGGAGCATAAAGGCATCATAGCAGAGAAGAGAGGAGAAGATAATGTAAGAGCAGCTGGTAATGATGCCAAGTTCCTCACAAGTTATGGATCATCAGCTCATATTTCCATAAAATGAATGGACTTTGACAATTTCATCATCGGCAAAAAAACGGACAGGAGAGGAGAGGGGAGAGTTGGCACAAAAAAAAAGCAACAGCTGCTTACCAATCATACATAGAGGTGTCAAAAAAAGCGGCTGCTGCTTCCCAAACATAGAGGATAGAAAGGTGGCAAAAACAGCAACAGTTTAGGCATCATTTGATCATGAACTTGGAGCATAACAATATATCCCAAAAAACCCAAGTAGTAGTAGTGGCCTCAGACTCACTGTCTAGCATCATTTGATCATGAACTTAGAGCATCAAGGCATCAAAACAGATAACAGAAGAGAAGGGACTCTAGGATTGGCCGGTAATGATGCCAAGTTCCTCACAAGTTATGGATCATCAGCTCTTATTCTAAAATATTGTATGGAATTGGATAATTTCATCATCGGCAAAACAAAGGATGATACTTATAGTGACCTGCATAACAAGTGGTGGAGAGAAAGAGATAATAAGCAGAAAGCGTACAAGTGTATACTCATCATTTTCATATGGCTCAAGGTTATGTATCCCTATGAACAAATTTTACATCAGAAAAGTGTAATATGAGTCATGCCTTCTGAATTTTTAAGATCCCTCGCGACAGGGGATCAGACATGCAATCCTCTGGAAAGGGGAGGAGCCTGACAAGGTTAGCTGTGGGCATTGCCTAATCGGGAAGAGGTGGTTTGGGCATCTTATATCTAGAATGTTTCGCAAGGGCTTTAAGATTAAGTTAGATTAGATGTGGCTCAGGTGGAAAAACAAAGAAAGAACTTGGTCTGGACTAGACATCCCTTGTGAGTTGTGACAAGACAGATAGGGACCTGTTTCATGCTTCAATTTTGGTCACGCCAGGGAAGGGGAATATGGCTCTGTTCTGGTTCTCAAGTTGGATTGAAGGAAGCGCCCCTAGAAACAATGCCCCTTTGCAATTCGAAAAGGCAAGCACGATAAAATCTTGGTGAAAAATGCCTAAAAAACAACCATTGAGTCGGGCACACGCTGCCAATTTCAACACCAGCAGACACAAGAATCTGTATTCCTCTGGGAAGCTATCGGAAGGACCCAAAGTGATTTAGAGGTTAAAGATCAAATAAGCTGCCGATGGACATCTGATGGAGTAAATTTTGCCCAAAAAAGGCTCATTATACGAGGATTGTTATAGTTCAACCAAGCAATCAACAGACACAATAACCTAGCATGTCTTAAATTCTTTCAAGGATAACAACTAGTGGCCAAGTTCTCAACCATGATGATGGCATTTCATAAAAGTCCAAGCAGTACATGATGATCATAGATATTAAGATACAGATTAAGAGTCGATAGCACAATCTTTTTCCCAATAGAATGAACTAATATGGATTCTGCAAGCATGTTTCAAAACATTCCAACACATGAGGTATATATAGGAAGCCTAATGGGAAACTTGTGATCTTGATGTACAGAGATAGTCTAGAGTAACAATGGGCATCTATAATGCAATTTTTTACCAAACGGTATGGATCGCGGGAGGGACGGACATCCCACAGAGCAGAATCAAGAGCACCATCCGATGTGAACAGCCTCACAGTCTCACATTAGCAGAGAGAAAACCAGTTGTGCTTCAGTGCATGTTAACCCTCAATCTCTAAATCATGAATCATAGTCACGAGCAATAGCATGACTCACAGGAAAGGAAGGAAAAACAAGAACACAGGCAACCTTGTTCATGCATCTCTGCTGTTCCATTCCATATACAGAACAATCATAGGATTTTATGGTAATAGGGGTCGGGATACACGCTAGTGGCGAGCATGGAGAGGAAGAACCCGTCATACCTGCACGAGGCGCGCACGAGGAGCTGCGGGCGACGGCGGGCGGCAGCGGGAAGCCTGGCGGGCGAGGCGGCCCTTCTGGTCCTCCGGAGGAGAGCGGAGGAACCGAGGAGGAGAGCAACGGCCCTTCTGGAAGGATGCGACGGCCCTTCTGGAGCGAGGCGGACGACCGGGAATGGGAAGGAAACCCTAGCCGCCCGGTGCCGAAGACGGAGGTCAGAGAAAGATGGGGCGGCAGGGTCGGGGAGGGTGAGGGAGGGGAGGCGGCGGAGGTCTGAGGGAGGAGATGCGGCGGCGGAGGTCTGAGGGAGGGGAGGCGGCGACGTACGGCGCCGTGGATTTGGGCAGCCTGCCGGCGTCACCGGTGGATTTGGGCGCCCAGGACTTAGCCGCTGGTGAGGGAGACGGCGTCATTTCGTATATATACATAGGGGATTTGTAAGGGCGGGTGCAGAGGGAACCGCCCCTGTAGTTTCATTTGTAGGGGCGGTTCCTAATTAACCCGCCCCTAAAAATAGTTTTTTAAAAAAATAGTAAATCTAAATCTATTTGTAAAAATATATTTATATAAGTTTAAAATCCTATAAAAAATATAAAAAGTTTTCATTATCTTACAAATTTTTACGTAATCATTTGAAATTTCGTTTGCACCAAAATATTTTACGTAATGAGATGAACAAAATAAGACACTCTTACACAAATATAGTCTCAACACACTCTTACACAAATATAGTCTCACACACTTATACAAACTAGCTAGGCCCCGCCGCAACAACTTTCCCCTTTCCACCTTTTCGTTCCCATGGCAATATGTCTTTGGGTAGGTTCTTTTCCACCGCACTGATCTTTGTACTAAAGTCTATGAATAGTGGCATCTCTTTGTAGTCATTGTAAGATTCCTCATCATCCACGCCATCAACTCCGATAATGTGTTGTTTTCCGGAGATAGCCACATGCATTGTCTTCTTCTTCGGGGGGCGGTTACTTAGCGGGTCAGCCATGTAGAAAACTTGTGCGACACGAGAAGCGAGCACCCAAGGGTCATCTGGGTAACCTACATTGTGGAGGTCCATGACTGTCAACCCGATCTCATTGACATGATATTGCTTGATCCAGCGACATCGAAATAGTGCCACCTTTAGATCAGTTCCATAGTCAAGCTCCCATATATCTTCAATTATGCCAAAGTACGGGACCTTTCGCCCATGTTCGTCTTCCGCCTCATATCGAACGCCACTATTTTGGTTCACACTTTTACAATCCTTTGTGTGGGTATAGAATGTGTACCCATTGATTTCGTAAGCATTCCAAGACGTCACTTGTCTTGATGGCCCCGCCGCCATACGACTAACGGCAATAGAATCATCACTTTCTCCAGGCGGTATGTTCTGATCCCTCAACCATTCAGTGAGGCGTCGCCTATGCTGTTTCATGACCCAGTCATTTGAACGACCGTTCCTCTCCTCCATAATGATAGATAAGTGTTCGTCAACGTATGGTTGCATTAGTTTTGTGCTCTGCAAGACACAGCAATGCGCCCGACTAGTTTCTTCGTATTCCCTATCGATGAACATTTTTCTACCACTTGTGCCCTTCCCAGCCAGCCTACCCTTGTAACGAGAATCTGGATTGCCAATCCCTCTCTGTACTTTCAGGTACTCTTGACAACACTCGATGACTTCTTCGGTACTGTAACCCTCAATCATGGATCCCTCTGGGTATGCTCGATTATGCACGTATCGGCTTAGGACCGACATGAACCGCTCATAGGACCACATTTCATGCAAGTAGCAAGGGCCCAACACCTCTATCTGATGAACTATGTGAATCATGAGATGTTCCATTATATCAAAAAAAGCAGGCGGTAGACACATCTCAAGTTGGTTCTGGGTCTCCACTACGAAATCATGTAGGTCTCTCAGCTCTTCCCTAAGAAACTTCTTCTGTGAGATCTTTGAAAAGAAGTAGCACATGCGGGTGATAGCCATCTTCAGGAACTCTGGCTTTATAACCCTAATGACAATTGGTAGGTACACTGTCAGCATCATATGACAATCGTGAGCCTTGCAGTAGTGAAATGATAGGTCCTTCATCGACACTAGCTTCTTTGGGTTCGCCGAAAACCCAGTCGGGACTTTGATCCCCCTCACGGATGTGAGTAAAGCTCTCCTCTCTTCTATGTCTAGGTTGTAGCTAGCTGGGGGCAGAGTATACTTTCCATTTTCTTGAAGTATGGGGTGAAGCTCTGGCATCACGTGTAGCTGCTCCATGTCCCTCCGTGCTTTCAGACCATCCTTTGACTTGGCTGTGTCCATCAAGGTACCGATGAGACTCTCGAAGACATTCTTCTGCACGTGCATAGCATCAATGGCATGGGGGATCGCCAATTCTGGCCAATAAGGCAGATATCGAAAGAAGATCGATTGTTTCTTAAAAGGTATGCCTTCGATAGGAGGTGTGCTTCTATCTCTGATCGTTCCATCTGGATTCTTCTTCCCATAGACGATCTGTATAGTTTTCACCATTTTGAACACATATTGTCCATTATGTCGTCTCTCTGGAGGGGGTTCATCCTCCGGGATGTCGCCATAGTATCTTAAGTACAATTTGCTGCGGTACTTGTGATCCATCTTTAAGAAGCGACAGTTCCTTAGGTAAACAACCTTCTTAGATCCATCTAGGTACACCCATTTAGTATCATCCAAACAAACTAAGCATCCCATCTTGCCTTTGATCTGTCCAGACATGGCAAACAACGCGGGGTGATCGTTGATAGTCACAAATATTATTGCCCTTAATGTGAAGTCCTCCTGTCGGAACGCATCGTACATTGGCTCCCCAACCCTCCATAGTCTCTCGAATTCTTCCATCACAGGCTCGAGGAACACGTCTATATCAATGCCTGGTTGTTTAGGGCCAGAAATAAGAACGGTGAGGAAAAGGTACTTTCTCTTCTGACTCAACCATGTCGGGATGTTGTACATGGTCAGGATCACTGGCCAAGTGCTGTGGTCGGTCATCCTCTCATTGAAGGGATTCATTCCATCGGTGCTCAAGGCGAACCGTACATTCCTTGGGTCTGAGCTGAATAGTTTATTGTTATCATCAAAGTCTTGCCACTGACTACCAT
The DNA here is from genome assembly GCA_038087645.1 of Saccharum hybrid cultivar R570. Lineage (NCBI taxonomy): Eukaryota > Viridiplantae > Streptophyta > Magnoliopsida > Poales > Poaceae > Saccharum > Saccharum hybrid cultivar. Next base: position 780,372 of record JAQSUU010000664.1, on the reverse strand, counting down.
CGGCCGGGTGTGCGATCACATCATCATCGACCTTGCGCTCATCGTCCCACCATGTCATGAGCGCGGCTTCCTTAGGATTCATGAAGATACGCCTCAAGCGGTCGGTCACTGGCAGGTACCACAAGACCAAGGCAGAAACTTTTCTCTTCTTTGCATCATTGCCTAATGGAGTATCATCTGGGGGTTGAGATTCTTGTACCGCCTTTTTCGCACCCTTCTTATTTCTCTTGCTCCCCGTGGAGGCTTCTTCGCCACTATAAAGGTCGTTGTCCTTGTACCGGCTGGCCCCACACCGAGGACATCTATTCAAATCTTTGAACGTTTTGCCACGAAAAAGGATACAGTGGTTGGGGCATGCATCTATTTTTTCAACACCCATTGTCAATGGACTTATAACCTTCTTCGCATAGTATGTGTTGGCGGGAACTAAGTTTGGCTGTGGCAGCACCAATGATAGGAGATGCAATAGATCATTGAAACTACAGTCAGACCAGCCGTACTTAGCCTTCAGGATGAATAGCTCAAGCACAAAACGGAGCAGTGTCCATTGTGTCGAACAACCCTTCTCAACACCATATACAGTCTCCTTCGACGCTGTTTTTACCCTCTCTAGATTTTCTAGACCTTTCTTCTGTAGCAATATTTCTGGTCCAAGTGCCCGAATCATGTCCTCTAAATTGTCACCATTGTCTTCATCCCCCTCACGTGCTCCGCCATCAGCGGTGGCACCACCAGCATCATTAGCACCTTGTTCGTTGCCAAAGTGACCACCTTGTTCATTGCCACAGTCATAAAACATTTCTTCATCATCCTCGAGTGTGTATTGGTGCAGATACCTTAGGGTGGTGGCATCTTCTTGTCGATCAATAATGTTGCCGTCATCAACAACCGTTGTTTCACCATGATGAATCCACACGGTGTAGCCCGGAATAAACCCTCCCATAATCAGATGTTCTTTGATGGTATCCACATCTCTAAATGCCATAAGGTTCTTGCAATCTTTGCAGGGACAAATAATTGTATCCTTATTATATTTCAACGTTGATGCATGCTTCTTTGCGGCTTCAATAAATTTGTCCACCTCTTCACAGAAACCTTCATCGATCCTTGACAAACCATACATCCAAGAGTTCCTGTACTCCATCTTTTAAAAACAAAACAAAAAAACACAGGAAACAAATCATATTAAACATACACGAAACTAGGGTGTAATCTCCCCTAAAATCAAGCAAGAGCGACTAAATAGAGGGTGTCAGCTCATTTCTCTAACTAATGTACACTAATAGCATCAAAACTAGGGTCTAATTAGCTCTACTATATACAAAGCTCAAACATCATGGAAGAAAGAGAGAAAGCAAAACTTTAATTTACTCACTAACAAACCACTAATAAAGAGTGAGCTCATTTTTCTAACTAATAGTTGTTAGTAACAATTATTTTTGATAATTATTAGCAACAATTATTTTTGATAATTATTAGCAACAATTATTTATAATTATTAGCAACCATTATTAGCAACTTTTTTTGACAATTATTAGCAACAATATATACAAAATGGTTAAAATATAACATTTTATAAACAACAATTACCAACGATTATTATTTTACCAACATCCTTTCATGCCAACCCTATTCTAACTTCATGAAATATAAATTACAAAATAAAAAAGGAAACCCTAGATCTAGAACAAGGGTGCAAGCTCAAATCTCTAATTAGAGTGCAAATCTCCACTAAAATCAAGCAAGATCGACTAATTAAGGGTGCAAGCTCAAATCTCTAACTAATCTACACTAATACCTTCAATACTAAGCTCTAATTTGCTCCACACAAAGCTCAAGCACCATGGAAGAGAGAGAAAATAAAACTCTAATTTCCTCACTAACCAACCATTAAAACTTGCATTAAAGGGTTGGAATAGTATTTTCTTACCTTCTACAAGCTCCCCACCAAAGGAATTGAGCTCAAAACCTCCCCCCTTGGTAGAGCAATTTTTTGGGAGGAGCCCAAGGCACCGTAAGAACCCACCATCAAGTGTGGTAGCTCAATGACATGCTCAACTAGAGTTGTTCTTCGTGATCCCCGCGGGGTGAGCACAATCCCCCTCACAAATAATTGTATCCTTATTATATTTCAACGTTGATGCATGCTTCTTTGCGGCTTCAATAAATTTGTCCACCTCTTCACAGAAACCTTCATCGATCCTTGACAAACCATACATCCAAGAGTTCCTGTACTCCATCTTTTAAAAACAAAACAAAAAAACACAGGAAACAAATCATATTAAACATACATGAAACTAGGGTGTAATCTCCCCTAAAATCAAGCAAGAGCGACTAAATAGAGGGTGTCAGCTCATTTCTCTAACTAATGTACACTAATAGCATCAAAACTAGGGTCTAATTAGCTCTACTATATACAAAGCTCAAACATCATGGAAGAAAGAGAGAAAGCAAAACTTTAATTTACTCACTAACAAACCACTAATAAAGAGTGAGCTCATTTTTCTAACTAATAGTTGTTAGTAACAATTATTTTTGATAATTATTAGCAACAATTATTTTTGATAATTATTAGCAACAATTATTTATAATTATTAGCAACCATTATTAGCAACTTTTTTTGACAATTATTAGCAACAATATATACAAAATGGTTAAAATATAACATTTTATAAACAACAATTACCAACGATTATTATTTTACCAACATCCTTTCATGCCAACCCTATTCTAACTTCATGAAATATAAATTACAAAATAAAAAAGGAAACCCTAGATCTAGAACAAGGGTGCAAGCTCAAATCTCTAATTAGAGTGCAAATCTCCACTAAAATCAAGCAAGATCGACTAATTAAGGGTGCAAGCTCAAATCTCTAACTAATCTACACTAATACCTTCAATACTAAGCTCTAATTTGCTCCACACAAAGCTCAAGCACCATGGAAGAGAGAGAAAATAAAACTCTAATTTCCTCACTAACCAACCATTAAAACTTGCATTAAAGGGTTGGAATAGTATTTTCTTACCTTCTACAAGCTCCCCACCAAAGGAATTGAGCTCAAAACCTCCCCCCTTGGTAGAGCAATTTTTTGGGAGGAGCCCAAGGCCTCCCAACCTTTTTTTGAGTGGAAGAGTGAATGGCTCGAGGAGGAAGAAGATGGGGGCAGCCACTTATTCCTACAGACCACTGTAGGGGCGGTTCAATCACGAACCCCCCCTACAAATGCCCACAGTAAGGGGGGTTGGTGATCCAACCGCCCTTACAAATAGCAGCCATTTGTAAGGGCGGTTGGATCACCAACCCCTCTTACTGTGGCATTTGTAGGGGCGGTTCGTGATTCTTTGTATAGCCAGCCCACTGTAAGGGGGGTTCGATCGTCAACCCCCCTTACAGTGAAATGGCTGTGGCTCTTACAAACCGTTTTTGTAGTAGTGAATATTTTTCAGATAATGGAGGTTTTTATTAAACAATGTATTGCATTACATTGAGATGATACAAGGTTGTGGGAAGGCTACTCTGTCCCAAGGCTATTTTATCTAGTCTAAAGAATATGTGTTCACCATTTTTTACCTTGAATATGTGCATCCTGTTAGGCAGAAATTGTAAATATTTTTTTCCAATTCTTTCTATCAACTTAGTGTAATCTCTACAACTAAAAAAACTCAAATGTCATCGTCTGTTCGGACCACTAATCGCTCCGCCTCCCCCTAACCAATCACCCCGTGCGCGGACTCGAAGAAAAAAAGGGCGCCTCCCCATGATCTCGGCCCCTTGCGCGCGGCCTTCGGAAGGAAAAAAAACGATCTGGGCAACCTGGGCCATGCCTCCTCCACGCCATGCCTTGGTGCATCCCAGCTCTCCCCACTGACGCCGGCGGCTTGCCGCTCCCTCAGCTATCCTGCAACCAGAAGCGCTCGCCCTCGCCGTCAACGACGTCGTCACGAGCCACGGCCGGCCTACCAATGGCGGCGAACTCCGCCCAACCAGCCTAGGGTTTCAGGCCGGCGGCCGGGAAGGCTTCGCGACGCAGATCGGCGCGGCTCGGGCAGGGTGGCGCACGGTGCTGCCAATGGTGCCGGAAGAGGGGAAGCTGCGGCGCCGTAGATTGCTGGGGGCTCGGCCGAAGTGGCCTGGCCGACTGGAGCTGAAGACGCCGGAGGCGGGTCATGCCCAGTGAAGCGCAGCGAACGTCTTGGGTGTGTGCATAGGCGGCGAAGATATCGGCGGGGTTGGAGACGAGCACCAAGAGCCTGGAGAGGCAGGGCTGCGTCATTGCCAACCTCAAGTGCACCGATGCCCAGGTTGCTGCTTCAGGTCTTTACTTCTGTTGCTTGGTGTGATAAGAATGCTGCAGTTCAGTCTTCGTGCTAAACTTCTAATGGCCTTTGACTTGCTTATGCTGCTTGGCACGTAGAGTACATGGGACTGATGGGGAAGACGCTCCTAGAGTTCCAGCCCAACAAAGGCCATATTCTCCTGCCTCACAAGGTGAGGCTGCTAACTTTCGCCCTCTCTTTTGGTTGCCTGCTGTCGTTGCATTAGGGTTAGGAATTCATACTTCTATGCAAATGAGCTCTGTATCACTTGTGGGGTCGTAGGTCTTGTGATGACTGCCGTTTCATTCAATCATACATTATATATATACATAATCATGCTTTACTGTGCGATAACAGTGTGACATAGGAAAGACGCACAAGTTCCTTTATATTTACAAGATGTTGAGATAATTCTAGCTTTCCTTTTCATTCTACTCCAGCTTAGAACACATGATGTGGCTGCCCTGGAGCCAAATAAGGCAGATGCCGGATCTGCTTCGCTTGATCAAGGTGTAGTTTATCGCTTAAAGGTACACTCATGTCATCTAATGCTTCCAGGAATTTAAGGTTTTGCTCTGTGTGTATGAGTAATAATATTAATTTTGTTTCTGAACCAACAGGATTCTTCCATTACTGTTGTTTTTTATGATATTCTTGAAGATGGTTTAAATATCCCTCTACGTCTTGAGAAGCTTGCAAATGAGGTACTATGACATTTTGCAGCATCCCATGCTTTCTCCTGATAATCACAATATTCTAAGCTCATAATTGCACTTCTTTGTTTGTAAATATTGTCCATGTTTGTTAATTGCTGGTTACATTGACCTACAGTTTGAATATACCTCTTTCATTGTCGATTTTCTCCATGTGCACTTTAGATTTACTGTCTACAGCCGGCGGCGTGCGTGTATTGGATTGGCGCGGGGGTGACGTTGGCCACCAGTCTGGCCTGGTGGCTCCATCTGAAGAACCGTGCCTCATAGACATTCCAAGGTATGTTTTTGTGCTTGAGATTGGGGATGATAGAGCAAGGGTTAGCATTTTTCAAAACCCAATGTTTTTTTAAGACAATACAGATCCACTGGTCAAGCATATTGGATGCACCATAGACATTAGCATGTACGATTTTTGTGCTTGAGATGGGGGATAATAGACTTCGAAATAGATTGTGGAGGTGATTTCACTGCTGCACAACGGGGCTTTAGTCCCGGTCCAAAAGGACCTCTAGTCCCGGGCTACGAGCCGGGACTAAGATTTCGGGACTAAATGTCCCACCTTTAGTCCCGGTTCTCAGGCCCGGGACAAAAGGGAGACCTTTAGTCCCGGTTCGTAATACCAACCGGGACTAAAGGTGCTGCCAGGCATTGACGTGGCGTAGCACCTTTTAGTCCCGGTTGGTATTACCAACCGGGACTAAAGGTTCTTTTTTCTTTTTCCTTTTTCTTTCCAATTCATTATTGATTTTGGTTTTTAGTTATATTATTTTCCAATTTATTCTTCGCTGCTATTATCCGTATACGTTGCACCTATATGAGAGCATTATTATTGCACACAAATAAAGTATGAAACTATATATATATATATATATATATATATATATATATATATATATATATATATATATATATATATATATATATATATATATATATATATATATATATATATATATATATTATAGAGCTATACATATACGTACATACACATTACATTTACAATAATATACAAGTAATCAAGTGTTCGGCCGCCGGTTAATGAGTTACACAAATGTTTGCCCGCCACTCAAAGCTCATACAAGTGTTCATTCTTGTTTGGACTCTTCAAATCCAACCTAGGGTTGTGGTGGAACTCGCCGTCTTCCGGGATGACATGATCATTGATGAAACCTGCGATCGTCTCCTGGATTGCGACGAGTATTGTGTGCTTGAACACTTGTTCTTTCAATTTCCACTCCTTCCATTTGCATTAATTAAAGGAAAAGATATTAATATACATAAGATTTATTTAGTTTCAACAAATAAATAAGATATGAATTTACTGTATACACATGTTACTTACTTTTAGCATCTCTTTAGCGAGTGTAAATTTGCTACACCGCATGTACTCGCAAACGTAGTATCCACATAAATTGGTTTCGTACGGTTGTCTGGACACCCACTTATGTAGAATAGGTGGGGGGAGTGGCACTTTCAGATCCGTACGATATCTTTGTTGTAGCCAAGCCCAAGCCCTGCCTAATAAGTCGGTCGTTGATTAGGTATAGCATAGTAAATTAAAGGAGCAGGTAATGATAATTAACGAATGATAGAACTTACCTCTGGATCATGTCTATCATGTCTTGGTACATTGTCAGCTCTTTTCTCATTGAGTCCCACACATTTATAGTTTGTTCCTGGATCTTAATCTCAATGAGTATCCAGTGATCCCTGCATTTGTTTATAGAGTCAACTTATATATATATATATATATATATATATATATATATATATATATATATATATATATATATATATATATATATATATATATATATATATATATATATATATATATATATATATATATATATATATATATATATAAATGTTGGATTGACTAAGATATGATATAACACAACACTTTACCCCATATTGTAAGGGAAGAGTATCAACTCCTTATGCCTTTGGTTATAAAAGAACCTTCGGAGGTTTTTCTCCATTTCCTTGATCTTCAGATTTAATGGATCTTTAGTCTTTGTGTCCTTGTACACGACATACGGATCGATAAAACCAATTCGATTGTCTTGTTTCAATCTGAGTTCTCTCATCATGTGTCTGCACATCGTGAGCATAGTTATTACGAATACGTACATATGCTAGAGTGGGATTATTGATTAAAAGAAAGAATCACTTACAGACAGTAGCAGCTTATGAGAGATTTGTCAAGGGCATTCATATAGAGAAGCTGGTGTACTTCACTAAACTGTACCCAGATGACGTCATCTTCACGGAAGTAGTGACGGTCTCTAACTTGGATGCCCAGATATTGTTCACTTTGATGTTGTGCACAGAATCTCAAGTAGTACTCGTGCAACTTGTACATTTGTGTACCAAGATTTTTTACCTTTGCAGGGTCGCATAGACTCCTGCCATATACGTACTTCCTCCGCCATTTATCAACAACTTTGGCTTCTTTAACAGTTGTCAGTTTCTCCCGACCGAGAAGTTGTTCTAAGGAAAGCCCAGTCACATTCATCCACTTGGCGAGTTCATCTAAGTCCACATCATCAGGTACCGACATTTGTATCAAGTTCATGTTGGAACCATATTGATTCTCAACCACTAGTGGCGGCACTGATTGTTGCGCTTGTTGGCTGAGCTGTGCAACATCTTTCCCGACCGCCTTCTGTTTCCTTTTGTCCTACTTGATTTTCTTTGTGATAGTACGCTCATAGTCTGATAGTCTAGAGGCATCCTTCTCGTCTTGCATAGCCTGCACTACTTGACATAGCTTTACACGAGGATACATTAGGTATGGCTTCTCTTGCTTTGCTTGTGCGTCAGCTTTGGTCTTTTCGAAGAACGCTTTTACTTCTGCCTTGACTGAAGCATTAAGTTCTTCATCAATCTTCTCGTATGAAAGCTTGGTCATCTTCGGGATCTTCATGACCACAACTTGTTTCTTCGGCGGAGGTGGTGGGACCGATCTCTGTGGGCCAGCGGGCCTCTTGTTCCTCGATGGACCAGCCGGTGCCTATGAGGCGGCCGTTGTCGGCATTGGCGGAGGCGGTGGCGGCGCAGTTGGAGCTTGTCGTTGTGGAGGAGATTGGGCCGATGGCGGTGTTGGAGTATGTCGTGGAGGAGATATAGCCAGCGGTGGGGATGCAGCCTTGTCTTATATGAAATCGTCATCGTTGTCGTGTCCCACGGCATTGTGGTCATGTGGTGAATGGATAGACGGACTTGGGAAAGTCCTGGATTTGAAAAAAAAATGAACAAGGTATATACATGAGTGAATCGTAATTAGATACAATACATAATTATTAAAAAGCAATTGCGTTCACAATCATCCATACCTAGGGTTCGGTGGTGGTGGCGGCGCGCCAGGAATAATGATGTACCATTTCTTCCAACATATGAATGTCTTCTCCGCTTCACCTATGGTCTTCTCCCCATCACCATCTTCGATATCTAGAGCCACATTTTCATGGCCTTTGACCACTCTATCCACTAAGACACTAGCATATCCGGGTGGTATTGCGACCGAGTGGATCCTTGGTGTCTTGGTGGGGTCGATAGGAGATATAACACCGGTAGCCACCTTGACTGTGGCATTTCCCTCCGGAATATGCAGCTCACAGGACGTCAACGGAGCGATGATGTCATCCACCGGGAAGCGCATCCCTGCGTCATCATCTTGCCTCATAGGCACCTCCGTAGAAGCACAACTGTTTTTCAACTAAGCTGAGTCGGGGCTGATGTTGGCGATCGGCTGTGACAAGCTCTGGAGGCAGGAACTTACAACTTCCTCCACAGCCTTTTTGATTTGCTCATTCATAGTGGCCTTAAGCGCTTCCTCCTGCTCTAGTGCCTTACGAGCCACTTCACTTGTCTTCATAAACGCCTCCTCCAACTTGTGTAGCCGTTCCATGTCCTCTTTCTTCTTTCTCTGGAGGCTTCTATAAGTTTCTCTGTCCTGAGGGAAGGCATGCTCCCACGACACGGAGCCATAGCCTCTCATCTGTCCACCGTGCTCAGGGTTCCCCAGGACGTATGTCAGCTCATCTTTATCTCTATTCGGCTGCCACTCTCCACTTTGAACGACGGAGCGGGCTTGATGAAATCTTTCTGCTATAGCTTGGATGCGTTCCTCATACATGACCTTTCCAGTCTCTAGGTCCAGGCAGCCTCTGTGAGTGAAAAACCAGTGCTTGGCGTGCTCAGGCCGAGGGATTCTGGCACCAACCCCCTATCAATTAGCTCTTGCTCAGCTTTTTTCCACTTAGGAATGGTAGTAGGGTAGCCACCTGATCCCATCGTATGGTGGTAGGTCTTGTGTCGGGCATTCTCTTGGTTCCTTTTCGCCCGTTGTTGACCCTCTTCTGACGTCTTGAACTATACAAACTCGTCCGAAAACGGCCGCAGCTTGACAAAGTGCTTACAGTTGAAATCCGGAGTCTTGTTCTTCTTGATATAGTCATTATATAGATTCTTCTTATTGCACTGGAATTGTGTGGCCATCTTCTTCATAGACCAATCCCGAACTCTTTCCTTCAACTGTTCATCGTTTGTGTCTAGCCTGAAATGTTGCAACACGTCACCCCAAACTAGTTCCTTATCACGGTCGGAGACATAACTGATTTCTGGGCATTGCTTATTTTTCTTCCATTCATGGACATTGATCGGGATCCTACCTGGGCAAAGTACCCTAAGTGGTTGACAAAGGCCCTTGCATGGGGTCCACGTGGCTGGCCTGTTCCCTCGTCGAAATCCGTGATAACCAACCGGCCCTCCATCGGCTTCTTCGGGCATCGTACTTTTCTGCTGGTCCCCGTGGTTGTCGTTGAGACAGAGGGCTATGTAGGCAGAAATAAGACAATTAATAAAAGATTTTTTTTTGAATTTCATGTATATAAATATAGGAGGTTGCATATATTACAGACCTCGCCAACATTGTCTTGGTCATTCGGGTCGACCAAGTACTGAGAACCGTCATCGATGCCCTCAGGGTTCTCATCGTCTTCATGATCGTCATAACGACCTTCTTCAGCGCTACCGCGGATCATGTTCAATAATATTTCTTCGTCTTCTCTCGGTCGGCCATTTCTGCAAAAATATTTAGGGTTTAGGGTTTATAGTTTAGGGTTTAGGGTTTAGGGTTTACAGTTTAGGGTTTAGGCATTACTAAGCATAGAAGATCGACTTCTACCAAAGTCTAAGCATTACTAAGCATAAGAGATTGACTTAGACATATTAGTGGGATATCATCTGGATATAAGTGTAGATCAAGGTAATCATGCAGCAACGGTATCGACAAACTCCTACTAACTTAATGCATCTAATAACAAGTAAGTCTATCACAAGATCACTAATTACTTACACAAGAAATCATTAACCATTAATGATCTATGTTAAACACATTAATTATCATTAACAATTCTTAATTAACAAGTTAATCATAAACTCAAACAATTAATTAAAGTGTCAAGGGTCATCACATTGAAGTTGTATTTCTTAATTAAAATAGATAATTTTAACTCATTGAAAAACTATTCAAATTTCATGTTTAATAGTTTTCCTAGATATTACACATCATAGGGAGTCTACATAAAATTTTTCATAATTTTATTACACTCCTAAAATCTTGTACAAAAATAACAAAAAGCAACTCCAGCAATAGCTCTCAAAACATGGTACCTCCTTTTTATTTGAGGGCTCCCTACTTTTGAGGTTACTATTTTCTAGGCTACACTCTAGCAGTGGCCCTTAAAATAGAGCCCTCAAACTCATTCCAATAGATAATGACACCTAGGGCCCGCTTGTCATTGACTTTCTTGCCTGAAACACTAGAATCTCTCTCTCTCTCTATATATATATATATAAGAGCATCAGCCACCGGAGATAGGGAGGGGGCAGGATGCCGGTGAGGATCCCGCCCATCTCGACGCCACTAATAGGGGCCGCGAATGGGATCGTGTGTGTGTGCGCGGTTCGTTTGTGCGCGCGGGTGGGGAGGAGGAAGAAGACCCTGCCTTTATAGGCCAAGGACCTTTAGTCCCAGGTCTGGCCACCGCCCGGGACTAAAGGGCCTTTAGTTCCGGTTCCAGTCACGAACCGGGACTAAAGGGTGAGACCTTTAGTCCCGGTTTGTGGCTGGAATCGGGACTAAAGGCCCTTTAGTCCCGGTCAGTGGCCACACCCGGGACTAAAGGTCCTTCCACTAAATTCTGGCGCCTATTTAGGCGCTAGAATTTGGTGAATTTTATTTTTCACCTTTTTTTCCTTTTATCTTTCTAAATGCATAGTAAATTAAAGATTTATCATAATTTTTTTTCAAAAATACACATTAGTTTAGTTTGACTCTATTGTGGATTACAAAAATTGTAAACACTATTTTTTTCAAATATTTCATATTATCTAAAATAAATGTTATTTATAATGAATATTGTGTTAATAAAAAAATATAATGGGCAATTAAAATATATAAAATTGTTGGCTTTCGACAGAAAATTTGTTTTTGGGTCATTTAGACGTTAAACTTTTTGTTTCTTTAATAATAATTATCCAAATGCACGACATTAATTGTCTACATTTGAAAATTTAAAATTTTCAGAGATACACGTCGGTTTTTGAAACCCTGGATGGTCTCGAATAGAAAACTCATGAATACAAAGTTTGTTCCACTCATCAAGACCTACATTTGGTCTAATAGTCAACTTTTCATTTGTAAAAGTTTGAACCACTCAATTTTGAATTTTGAAAGAATTCATAGCCAAACTCTGGTTTTTGGAACCCTAGATGGTCTCGAATGGAAAAGTCATGAATACCAATATTGTTCCACTCATTAAGATCTACATTTCATACATAGACTATTTTTGCATTTGACAAAGTGTTGGCAAAGTGTAGTTGAAAATCCACAATTCTCATATATAGTTTCATATAGTTTGTGTGAGATTCAAGATTTGGTGATTATTGTTTATTTAAATTTTTTCAAATAGAAAAAATGGTCTATATAAAAAGTTTGGATCTTGATGAGCTCTAACAACTTGGTATTCCAAAGTTTTTCATTTCAAGTCATTTAGTCTGTCATTTGACCAAGTCTGACCAAAACCCATCTTCGATTTTGAAAACATGTGCCTGGGACTTGCTAAAATTTATCCAGATGAAAATATGGTCCATGTATCAAATGTAGATATTGATGATCTCTAACAACTTGGTATTCAAAATTTTTTCATTTAAAGTCATCAAATAGGTCATTTGACCAAGTTTGACCAAAGTCAAAACATTGGTTTTTAGAAACACACTTTGACCGAACTCTGGATGGTCTCGAATGGAAAACTCATGAGTACAAAGTTTGTTCCACTCAGCAAGACCTACATTTGTTCCTCGATGAGAACTTTTTTTTTTGCGAGGATTCCTCGATGAGAACTTGGCAAAGGTATAGAAAACTAATGTAGTGCATAAATGCCAGTTCTTAATCTGGCTGCTACTCCGATGAAAGTTGCCGACAGCTGACCCAATCATCAAACCAGGGACCAAGCGAAAGCCAGTTTGCAATGGTGGCTTTACCGGCAAGCACACGGTGGCAAACTGTACTTAGACCATAGGGTGGCGCTCGAGACTTGGAGCAATGAACGAGGGCTGGCAATTTGTGGAAAGAATGGTGCAAACAAGTCTTTGATAATAAAGCACACTGGGCCTGTCGAAGATCTACTAGAGGTGATCAAAATTTACCTGCAGATGCTCAAGCCACCCTGGAGGAATTATAGTATCAGTTCAATACAACAGATACAAAACATTCCCCTTGTTTTCCTCTTCCTTTGCATTATTCCTCCTTTTTGGTCTATTTTACCTTGTAACCATTCAAACTTGGGTTCCTCCTAAATGAGAAGGCAGAGAACATACCAGATTATGCTAAAAAAACTCTTGCCCTCTATTTTTTTTTTCCACCGAAGAAGCTGCGTCTCTACTAGAGGTGATCAAAATTTGCCTGCAGATGCGCAAGCCGCCTTTGGAGGAATTATAGTATCACACTACCGGACAGAGGAGCTTTGCCGAGAGTCAAATATCGGGCGCTTGGCAAAGGATCCTTTGCCGAGAAGCCAAGATTTGAAATTTGGTGTATTTTCCATCCCTCTTGCTATATTTTGTGTATTTTTTTCATTTTCTTGATTTTTTCCACAAGGCGCACATTTGAACTGCAGGTGCATGAAATAATGAATCTCAGCGATTCAATAAATGATATTCATTCTTCCGAGGGTATTTCGACGCCATATCCAGGGACAGACGCGAAAACTCCACCATCTCGTGAACGCGACATGGCGACCAAGTTGCGTGAGATTTGATTTAAAAATATATAAAATACGAACGGAGTCAAAAAATCATGAAATGTACGGAAGGCCTTGACATCGCATATAGAGGCTATAAAATTTTTTTGGAAATGTTTAAAGCAAGTTGTGCCGCAAGATGGTTGAAACCCTGAGATCTCCGCATGTGATATCTCATTATCACATGTGGAGATCTTAGGGTTTCCACCATGTTGTGCCACAACTTGCTCCAAACATTTCCAATTTTTTTCCATAGACTCTACGTATCCTATCAAGGCCTCCCGTCTATTTTCATGATTTTTCGACTCCTACGACTGTCCCCGTTTAACATGTTGACGCGCACATACTTTCACTCATATAAACCCAGTAGTCCGCCGAGTGTCACGAAGGACCTCGGTAAATCAACTTCACAACCAAGATCGCATGATTAAGCAAATACAAACCACATACATGAAGTTGCAGCGGAAATAGTATTACAAAGAGTTCCCAAATAGTAATACAAGTTTGGGTTGTATGAAGCAAGCACAATGCAAAGGATGGATTGCAAGCAAAGGTAGTCACAAGGTTTAGAGTCAACAAGGGGTGGTCCAAGGTAAAGATAGGGCTCAAGAATTTCAAGATCATGTGTAACCTAGCCACAAAGGAGATAAATAGCTTGGCTCCTGATTTTGCCAACTTTTCACACGGATAGTTTAGGGAAAGCTACACATGTTTCTCGATACCTCGCAATCCTAAAAAGATTGCACATTCTCCATACTTCGGCTTACACTATATTGCAATACTTGGTACGTACCTCCTAGCTATGTATATATATATATACACACACACACACAAACAATGTGCATTGGTCAGCATTGTACCACCACTACATCAAATTATATGTGCCAGGGATACAAATAACAATGTCATCATACATAATACATTTTTGCAGCTAGCAGATGGACACACATTTAATGCATTTACACTTTGTGTTGTATTCTTAACAACGGTTTTGAATATGAAATTATTTTGCACGAGAATAATGCACAAAGGAAATCACTCCGTTGGGTTGTGGACAAACAAACACTCAATCAACTTAGGAACCATTTCTTAATCATAAATGGAAGTATTCATCACTTGTCTGGTATGAGAAGCTTCATTTTTTTTATTCCTTGCGTGAATAGTGTTCGCCATGAGACGAAAATAGTTTCAGCAATTCATTGGTTTAGTTTACTCTTGTAAAGATTGTGCAAGAACAATGTTTGGATAAGTTAAATCCGAATAAGAAATAGGCCGACTGACCGAGCCATGATGGCAGACATGCAACCGTCTGATTTTAGATTATTTTAAAATTAGCTTTTTAGAATAGCACACAAGCCTGATGCATCTAACAGATTAACAAATTTGTCCATCAGCACACCTCAACATAGATACAGGTAGCACACATTCTGACAAAGGTGCTCGTCCGTGTCTAGTTCATTTTTTTCTTTGCGTTGATGTGCACACATGCATGATTCTGAGTAGCAGTGGCTGTGCATTGTTGTAGGAGTTGTGCAGCACTCGATGTATGCCTCTGTTCATGCCCACGGTGACCGCATGGTTTTGTCACGCAGTGTGGGCAGATTAGCTGCCTAGTTAGTCTTGTATTTCCTACAAATATAAGAAGTTAATACAACCAGAAAAGCTGCCATTTTTAGCAGCACCAAAAACCTCTGAGTTCTTGAATTTCTTGAGTGTGCAATCCAAAGTTGGCTTGCTGTGACAAATTGTCGGCATTCCCCCAACAATCAGATGGGCATGCACAAAATGAACTGGAGGAAACCAAGTGACAAGCTGATAGAGCAGTTCAACTAGGAGCTACCACAGGGGACAAACCCGGGCTGCTGTGATGAATAGGCAGCAGCTGTGATTTAACAAGACTAGAAATCAACCGTCGTCTAACAGATTGTCTCCACACAATCCACGCGGTGGGTTTCCTAAGCACCATAATTCCTAGACTACAAGCGATTATGGTGATCCTTGGTAGTGGACACCCAAGTCGCAAGAACCTTGCCCAGCGCCTTGGCAGTGGACGTTCCAAGGCCAACAGCTAAGAGGATCTTGAGATTGATGATTTCTTGATACATCCCGGTCCTAATACAAACTAGCCATTGATGAATATTTGATCACTATCCTGGTATAGGAGTCAGCTACAACTGAGACTTTTGACACACAGAATGGGATGAAAACTCACTGATATTATGTTTATCAATGTACATGTCTTTGTATGTGTTGGGTAGGGAAAGTGGAGCGTAGAGGGGTGAGATGGAACTGACAATGTCATGCTTATATAAACTGGAGAAACAAGCTGTTCAACCCATAATAATACAACATATAAGAAAAAGGATGGGGTCATTAGGTTGGGCACTAGCCAAAGTTAAGGCTTCAGATGACCTGAAACTTCATCAATATGCATGACTGAGGTCACCTTGGTGAACTAATGCAGTTACTATATATAATGATGAGTTACTATATATAATGATGAGTGCCTGTCAAAAAAAATAATTTCTAGGTGTGGAAGTCGCACCATAGAAAATTAGGAACTGCCCTTAGAACGAAGTTGATTTGTAGGAGCAGGCCACACGGTCGACCACCCCCTAGAAATCAATTCCAAAACGCCACAATATAAAGTAATGCAATCTATTCATGTGCTATTTTGTGCTGTTACAGATGCATTGCAGTACCCAACGACAGAATTAAAGGAGATCGCTCCACTGAACTAAGGAAAAAAAACTACAAGATGACTCTCTCAGTCAACTTGATCAATCATTTCTCGGTCCATATAATCAAGGTGTCAGACAGGGAAAAGCCACAAACTAAAAAACAATCTGTAGGGAACAACTGAAAATCTAATAACCTGCTGGATTAGATCATTGGAGCTAACTGGATTAGATCTAGTAACTAATTAATCAAGATATTGCAGTAGGTAAGCTTTCAACATATCTCCAATGGCTACCAATACCATAGGTCGGAACCATATGAGTGGCATGACCAAAAGTCAAGAACTCAAAACTCATATGTTTCTGTCAGTCCATTTTTTTTAAAAAAAAAGGTGAAGATGATGACGGGATTTGGCTCCGCCTCCTCCTCTCACGTCTTGACAGGTGTCCCGGTGCCGCTAACTGCACTGGTGCACGTGTGGTGCTAAAGAGATTTGGAGTCTGAAGTTCCTAGCCAGGAGTTAGAGCTAAAGAACTTTTTTGTGGTTTTCCGGTTGTGAAACATGCATGGGATGTGAGTGAAGGACAGTCATGCCATAGAGCCAGCGGCTGCCAAGCTGAAAAGGTTTTACCATGAATTAGGACTATGGTTCAACAAGGAAAATTTTCTCAAGAATCTAGAGTACGTTTATATCAATCGGGCTGTTCGGCTGATGGTTTTTGCGGCTGATAAGCCGGCTGATGCTATTTTGTTGTGAGAGAAAAACATTGTACTATGACTGATAAGCCGGGCTGATAAGTTCAAGCGAATAGGGCGAATGAATATTTTCATGTACAGCTAGACATTTTGTACTCATTGGTCAATTAGTTAGTTATTATGAGAGAATTCAAGAACGTTCTTGTATTACTTGTATAGATAGATATGAACGTTCTTATGTTTTGAATTGGTGTAAAAGCTAAAAGATAATGTGAGAAATTGTGCTGACGTGAAGTCAGCCCAAATCATCAATGGCAGTGCACCGCATCAAGCACAAACAATTAAAAAATGATAAGGCAAACAGTACAATAAAAATGTTGGGGCTGGGTGGCCGAATGAATAATCTGCATGCAGTGTAGCTCATATAACAGTTCCTGCCGTTCAGCGGCTACCTGTGCCACAAGATACCATCCTGAGAAGCATAAAACAGAGTGCCGGCATCTTCCTATACACTTAGTTCCCATTCTAGGCATTTCAAAATGGCGACTAATAAACAGTTCCTGATGTGTCATTCTCCATCTCACAGCTGCCACTGATGGTCTAGTGCATTCACTTTCACAAACTTCATGGCATGCATGTGGTCGCTGTCCCTGGCTGTGTGGCGTGAAGATGAGAATGTTCTGAAAGTCGTTGCTGCTTGGGTTTGATCAGTTCACTTATCTGATGACAGATGGGATCTTCCTGCTACTCCATAGTTGATCCCGATTCCATTTAAGCGGGCGTTCATTCGATTCAGAACCGACGAACGATCAGACAACAGCTCCCCTCCCCACCCGCTTTTCCATGGCTGACGTCACTGCTGACACAAACTAAAAAAACCAAGCCATTTATTTTAAAATGCTACAACTTCTGAATGGTATATCTATTTTTAATTCTGTCTACACCATTGTGTTCTACGCGATGAGGCAAATAAAACTAGACCGCACTTGCATATGTTTTGAAGGAAAAAATTTTAATAATAACTTGTGTGTATTAACTTATAACATATGACATATACAAAAAAAAATTGTTGTTCGGCTAGCTGATTTTCACTTGATCACTTTGAGCATTTGCTTATTTACAAAAAGTTATTAAACACAAAAGAATGAATTAACTTATAACTGTGACAACTTGCTAACACAAAATCTACTAACACGCAAAGAAACAAATTAACCTATAACTTATACCAAAACTTAGAAACACAAAAAGTTATGAGACACAACTTATATACAGAAGTTATCAAACACAACTTCTATACAAAAGTTATCAAACAAAATTTGTGTACATAAGTTATTCGATACAACTTGTGTACATAAGTTATTCAATACAACTGGTGTGCATAAGTTGTAAGTTATAAGTTAACATAAATAATTTGCTACTAGAAAAATATTCCTCAAAACATATATAAGTGGGGTCTAGTTTTGTTCACATCATCGGTAGAACACACCGGTGCAGACAGAATTAAAAATGGATACTCAGTTCAGAAATTATAGCATTTTGAAATAAATTTTTTATATTTTGTAAGGTGACATCTGCAGCAGCAGGGAAAGGAAAATCACTACGCGTCTGCTGAAGCGCTCGAAAGGAGAGAGATGCACGCGCCCGTCCACCAGAAAAGTGAATGAGATTATCTATAAAAGGAAGCAGGCGGGAATGATTGTTTCCTAAAAAAGAAAATCTGAGCTGTCGGATAATCATTCGCTCGATTCATTCTCAATGAGCGTTCGCCAATTAGTTTGACCCGTAGTTGATGTACAATGACATTGTCCACCAGTCGTATGCCCCTTTTCCATCTTGGATCTGGACTATACATTTTTGTAACATCCCAAAATTTTTCATTATTTTAAAATAGCTAAATATGATTTACTTATGTATTTCTGAGTGTGCATTCAAATATAGGAGATAATAAATTTTTGTGAAATTAAAATTTATCATAAGGTTAGTTACATGATGATGCACTCATGCTGATGCATTTTATTTTTTGTGATGACTGCTTTTTATTCCAATGCTAAAAGGTTTAAAAATCATTTGAAATTAGATTTGAAAAATCAATTTAGGAAATAAAAAGGAATTCCTATTCATCCCTCACTTTCGGCCCGATGGCCGATTTTCTTTGGCCCGCCCGCATTTTTCCCCTCTTCCTCCTTTCTTCCTTGTTGGGCCGGCCCGTCAGCGCTGGCTAACCACGCTGCCGCTCTCTCCCGTTTCTTCCACCGCGGCTGACCGCCCGGGCCCGCTTGTCGGCACCTCCTCCAACCTCCCGCTGGACTTGGACGCGCGCAGCCGGGGTGAAACCGCCGCTGCCCCACGTTCGCTCCTCCCATCGTAGGAGCGTCTCCCTGCGCCTGGCCCTTTTAAATGGAAGCCGCACCTGACGCCGCTCCCTCTGCTGCCCTCTTTGCTCTAATCCCGCTCGCGAGCGTCGCAACCGAAGTCCCGTAGCAAACGTCGCTGGAGTGCCGTCCATCTCCTCCGCATCGCCATCGACACCGAGCCGCCCTCGTCTTCGTTTTGCCGCTCGGTGAGCTTCACCCCGCTCCTCTCTTTCTCCCCATCCATCTCCTGTGTCGGGTGGTGTCCTATAGGGCCGTTTTACGCGAGCTCCGGCAAGCTCCTCCGCGGCCGGCCATGGCGGGTGCCCCTCGGGTCTTTCTCCGGCTGCGCTAAAGACCTAAGCGTGATCGCCTCGTTCCCCTCTAACTTCCCATGCCTTTATCTTCTTCATCTGTGGCCTCTAGGGCCTTAGCCAAGTGCACCGGCGAGCTTCTCTCCGCGCCATCCATGGCAAGCCCATGCGAGGCCTTCCCCGCCTGTGTAGATGCGCTCTATCGAGGTCGCCTCTCTCTCCTCTTTCTTCCTATGCCCGCGGAGTTGAAAATAGTGCACTATAGCGCTCGATTGAGCAGCACCGGCGAGCTCTTGTCGCCATCCATGGCAAGCACCTCTCCCTTCCTACCTCCTTTCATTTAATCGCGACCGTCCAAATCTAATCCAAAGGCCACGAACAATCCATACCCCTTCGCGGGTTCTTTTTCTAAAAGAGCCACTCGGTTTCTGGCATATCTAACCCGTCGTCCTTGGTGTATTCCCGGAATACGCATTCCCATTTTGAAGACGTAGCTTCTTCGGTTTAAATGAAAAATACGTTTTCAGATTAATTACAGATTTGCCACTGCAGTAAAACGCTTATAAAATCGTCGTTTTAGCTCCGATTTAACCTGTTCAACTTGCGTTTGTTTCGTAATTTCATGATCTACGCAATAGTGCTACTGTTAGACCTGTTAGGAGCTTTTGAATTTCTTGATTAAGTCTAGTTTAATAGCTAGCTTTTGGAACCATAAATAGCTCGTAACTTGTGCGTTGTAGCTCCGTTTTGCGTGCAATTCGTGTCGTTGTGATTGTAGCAAGACGTAGATGATTTTGGTAAACATTTTATATAGTTTAAATTATTGTTGGTGTACTGTTATAATCATAGTCATGTTTTGCTTGTATGTCTGCTCTGGAATGCGTGTTGTACTTCGTGTCGTTCGAGTTCAGACGGTGAGGAGTACTTTGGGAATCCGGACACGTACGAGGAGCAGCAGGACCAGCAGCAGTTCGTGAACCAAGACAAGTATAGCATGGGCCTACCTTGATGTCCTATTTAATATATAATATATTCATTATGCATGTGTCTAATATTGCTCAACTATAAGTACATCCTAGTCTTTGATGACTTTTACCTTGATTCCTATGAGTTTTATTGCACTTGGGTAGAATGCTAGTGCTCTAACTAAACATGATCTACACTATGATTAATGGAACCAACGGATAAATATGATGGTAATAGTGGAATTATAGGGTGAGGGTGCAAATAATGTTGATCATGTTGCCCTAAACCCTCCGTAAGGACTTATCTGTAGGACAAAAGCTGGGACATACAGTGCAACCGTGAGAGTTATATGGCTCTGACTTTAGCTCAGTAATAGGATCTTTTCTAGCTTGTTAGAGGTTACCCGAAAGGGCGCAAGAGGGGCTTGCCATGTTAGGTATAGAACTGCCTTTGTTCTGATGTGTATAGCCTGTGGGAATTGTGCCATCGAAAGGGGTTCTCTATATCTGCCTGCCGAGGAAACCTCGCGGCCCTAACTTGTTAGAAGAGGCCTATGGAAGGCTTCATAGTGTACCCTGCCTGCTCACCTTGGGAGTGTTAGGGGGTCGACGGGCCCCGGGCATATGGGCAACATGACTCACGGGTAAAGATGCACAACCTCTGCAGAGTGTTAAAACTGTTATAGCAGTCATGCTCACGGTCACGAGCGGCCCGGAAAACTCACAGAATAAATGGTTACTTGACATGTGGATGACTTATGACGATGATGATGAGATTATATTGATGATCAATTACTCTCCTTAATTCTAGTAGGTGATCATGTGGGTTAAACGGGAGCTTAAGCATAACTTAATAATAATTAATAATAAATTGTTGACCTATTAAAAGTGCTAACTGCAGTCAACCGTGTCTATCCTTTTTGAGCCTCATGAATCCTCATACTATACTTGCGGAGTACGAGTATACTCACACTTGTTATTATTTCGTTTTTGGATAAAAATCCCGGATGGGTAACAGATGACAATTTCTATGAGGATTTCCCTAAAGATTACTAGGTTTGGGTCAACTAGTCGGCCTTCCTTGTAGAGCAGATACTTCGTTTGAGAGTTGTTATTTACTTTTCCGCTTGTTATGT
This sequence comes from Saccharum hybrid cultivar R570, assembly GCA_038087645.1. Lineage (NCBI taxonomy): Eukaryota > Viridiplantae > Streptophyta > Magnoliopsida > Poales > Poaceae > Saccharum > Saccharum hybrid cultivar. The sequence goes on along the minus strand of JAQSUU010000664.1, from coordinate 758,889 downwards.
TAAGAACTACGTGATGTAATATCGTGATGTATGTACATAGTGATGATACTTCTGTTAATTTGTCGGCTTATGTGTGCGACTATTCCTGAGGCGCACATAAGATATATGCACTCTATATTATCCTTTAATTGGAGTGTGACAATTTTCAAAGGTCCAGCTCTACCGGAGTCCACTTCATCTTGAATCCAAAGTGGGCTTCCATTGACATGGGATTGACACCATATCATGGTTGTTCATCTTAAAGGTTTACCGAAACGCTATATAAGGTAGATAACTATTGGTCATTTGTCTATTGTTTTCTATAGCTTCAACACTTTGGAAATTGGCCCAAAATTCTTATGTCCAGCTACTCCTGATTTCAAGCATCTGCTGTAAATTGATACCAACACCCTACTATTATGTGAAGAAGTGAAGAACAATCGGTTTGTTCTCCCATATGTACCAACCCATGCTGGGATTATCTTCTTGTGCGGATAGTAAGAACACCAGAGAGGTCCCCAAAAGCTAGACAAACTTTTGCCTCATACACACCAATTATTCTAGTCTTTTCTGGGATTCCTTGTCATTTTTATACTGTTCCAGGAACAACACAAAACACAATAAGAAACAAATGCAATTCGAAATTTCTTGTGGTCACATGTTGGGAATCGAAACGGGTTCTTTAAATCTTTGTGTATGTTTCCTTCTCATTTTCATACCAATTCAAAAACAACTGAAAACACAATAAGCTACAAATGCACATTCAAAATTCTAGCCGGCTTTCAAATTTCAGTGGAAATGTGCGGGAGCAAGAAAAGAATGCTAGCATGGTACTAATGTGCGGGAGCAAAATTGTAACTGCCCTTACAAGTTGAATTTTAGGAGCAGGCCACAAGCCCACAAGGTCGACCACCCCTACAAGTCACAATTCCAAATTCCAAAAACACCACAATATATAATGTAAAATATGGTACTACAAAAATGATTTAGGAGATAGCCTCTTTGATTAAGGGAAGAGGGTATATTTTGCAGCCGCCTCCATATATAAATGGCTAGAGGCCTCTAGAAAAATGCCTGCCTCCTAAAATTATTTGCAGAGGCGGGCGTCTTAAGGTGACCGCCTCTAAAAACTATTGATTAACAACATTTTAAGGTGTGTCTGAAAATTGATTTTCAAATGTGGCCATTTTTAGGTGTGTGTCTCAATGAATAATTGTCCAAAAATAATTCATAACTTTTTCATATGACTCGGATGAACATAAACATTATATATATATATATATATATATATATATATATATATATATATATATATATATATATATATATATATATATATATATATATATATATATATATATATATATCAAGGCGATCTCCAGCTTCGTAGTTGAAAAGTTATGAGTTTGAAACAGTTTAGAGTCACAAAATATTATTTTAAGTTCACAAATTTTGAAATTCGAAATTTAAAATTTTCAAACAACCTCAAATGTTGGCATAGTCTATACTAAAATTGTAGTTCTCAATATAATCTACAACTTTGTAGTTGAATTTTTTTATTTAAAATAATTTAGAGTCTTCAATATGTGTGTTTAAGTTTATGGATTTAGAAATTCTAAATTTAAAATTTCTAAACGACCTTGAATGGTCATATGGTTAATACCAAAGTTATAGTAGCCAACCTGCTACATGTATGCTGTTGTTAAGTTTTTGATTGAAAGATTTTTGTGTGTCAAATTTGAATTAAATTCACGTATTTTGAGATTCCATTTTTGTAGTGTTTGACAAGATTTAAAACTTTATAGTTGATACTTTTTTCATTTGAGTTCATTTAATGCCAAAATATTCAATATAAGGTTACAGGGTATTTATATCTACACACAAGTGATTGTGTGTTATAGTGGTAGCGAGGTGTTAGTGTTGAGTGGTAGGTCATGGTTTTGAGCCTTGAGTAACACCAATCTATTCATGTGCTATTTTGTGCTGGTGTGGGCACACTACAGTAGTAGCGAGGTGTTAGTGTTAGCAGCATTAAAGGAAATCGCTCCACTGAATTAAGGAAGAAAGCTACAAGATGATGACTCTCAGTCGACTTGATCAATCATTTCTGAGTCATAGTGGAATTGTTAATCGATTGCTTAGTATGAACAGGAAGATTCCTCAACCCTAGCCTGAACGATACTTCCCATAAAGACAAATAATATTGTCTCAGCAGTCCACTCAGGTTTAGTCAAATCTTGGAAAGGTTGCACAGGACTTGTCAATCCACTGAGATCCAAAGAAAGAAACAGGCCAATTAGAATGTTGTATCAAGAGGCGGTGTTGTCTCTGAAAATGGGATGTCTGCCTCTGAAAAATCGCTGCTGTTTTTTAAGGCTGCCTCACTTTTGACCCACCTCTGTTAATCAGACATTGTCTCCCAAATTCGATGCTGTAGTAGTGGTGGCATCCAAACTACGGGGAAAAGGTTGCTCACAAAAAAAAAACACTACAGGGAAAAGGAAATACTTGCTGTTCTTAACAAGAACCGGTTCTGAAGCTTGAGCTTCACAATCAGTTTGTGAAAGAAACTGTATAGGTAATGCTTATTTTTCTCAAGGTTTTTTTAACCAGGAGAGATACCCTTAAATATTACGACCACATGTTTACAACTGAAAAAGCAAACAATTTTTCTTGCAAATTCATGAATTTTGCTGCTGACTTAATTAAAGTGGTTTAAATATTCATATTCGGTCCAAACTATAAACAAAGTAATCCATCTATATGCTCCTAACGTCCCTCTAGCTCCCGATTCAAGATTTTTTAGAGCTACAAATAATAACCAGCTGCAAAAAAAAACACAAATATCTCTGCCAAACAGGGCTTATCTTAACAACAGGAGTGGTTCACCGTACAAAACAGATCATCTTGTCTGATTGGATACATGGAAGTGCAGTGCTATATATGTGCACACAAGCAGTAGTTAGTTCAGTCAAGAGAAAGGTCAGTTTGTGGACACTAAATGTTTTCACCGTTTTCAAACGAAACAGTGACTCAGACTTTTCTGTCTGCCAAATTTCCATACATGACTTGGAGTGCCAAGTGTGGTAGGCAAAACAAGTGGTTATCGTCTTGTTACAAATCCACAGATATCGACTCTACATCACACTTTCCTAAACTTGGACATGTTCAACATTATTTTTCATTACCATGCATGCATGTTTTTTTTCGCAAGGCATGCATGCATTTGAGGGTCACATGCATGCATCTGTTATCAAGGATATGCATGCGTAGTGTAGGTGTGTCACTTTCCTCGCAGTGACTAAATCTTATGGGCCACAGTTTGTGTCGTATGAATGGACTGAGATTCTTCATCTTGAACCGTACAACTAGTAAAGGAGGGACTGATGACTTTCTTACCTAATCAGAAGCTTCTCAAAGTTTTGTTGTTCAAAATGTAAGTTATTGCACTTTATATTTGAGACAAATCCGCACATACTTTTTCCACAGACGTAAAGGTCAAATTTATCTGTCAACAAAACTTCGTGATTAAGCCTTACTCAATAGACAAATTATCTATCTATATGGTCCATATTAGCTTTTTTACACCCTGCTTCTCTTCCTAAAACAATTTTCCTGTTTGTAGTTACAACAACCACGGTTTAAAATTGTGACTACCGGCCCAAGAGAGAAAATAGATAGACCAGTGAACCAAAAAAAATTACAAATGTCTTTCAAAATATCTGATAGTTACCATTCACGTACAAAATTCAATTTGCAAACCAGCAAAAAGATCTAGTTTGACGAGTTCTTTAATTTCCTTGTGGGACTTTGTAGCTGAGCGATCTTTTTTCCTCCTATAGCAATGAAATTTAAATGGCAGTCGCTATCCTGAGTTCCAAGAAAAAAATCTAGTAATTCTGGTTGGCATCGGTAAATAAAGTCCAGGCGGAAACAAAGACATGTTATTATAAGCACACACTCCTGTACAAAAAAAAAGGAGTAGATAATTCACTGCTGCAAAAAAAATGCAGATCAGCAAACAAATCAATCACACTCCTACCAAGTCAAAGGGAACGACGTCTGCCTTGACTTGGCACAACATAGTGTTGATATGCTCAACCATAAACAAGAAAAATCTGACCACCATCTGAAATATATAGTAAGATTCCTAGCTCAAAAGATCAGAACGACTACTCTACCAATAAAGAAGAGCATCACTAAAATGGGTGCCAAGTCAAATATTGATCAGTCATTAAAGTTTGAAAAAAGTAGATTAATTAGGTTAAATAATTGCAGGTCTGTGCAGAAAATAAAATGAGAAAGTTCAACTTATAAGGCCAAAATTCTCTGACTTGACTTGGACAAAAGTTTCTGACAGCTTCATCCTTGACTATCTATAATTCAGGTCTGATGACCACTCATGTACTGTAAGGACCATGCAAGCGGCTTCCATTTGGCACCATTTGGCCATCCAAACATATTAATACAGCGATTAACCAAGTCCGTACAACAGCTTCCATTTTGCCCCATCACCATGTAAGCAGCAATCAAGCCCTAGAAACTTCAAACTCATAGCAAGCAAGAAAGAAGCTCCAATAAATAAACCAAGCGATGGAGGAGGAGAAGAAGCCATATCAAAGGATCACTAAGAAGGATAGCGGCGGCGGAGCAGATGACGGAAATGAAGACGATGATTTGGTGTTCCCGGGCTTCCGGTTCCATCCAACTGATCAAGAGCTGGTGGGGTTCTACCTGAAGAGGAAAGTGGAGAAGAAGCGTTTCAGTATTGACATCATCAAGGAGATCGATATCTACAAGCATGACCCCTGGGATCTTCCAAGTATGTTTCAGCTCCTGTCATGTCCATGTATGATCTATGTATATATATTCGTGAACTAACTGTGTGAGGCATTCATGCGTGCAGATGAAGCTCGGCATGTGGTGCAGGGCTCAGGAGACAAGGACTGCTACTTCTTCTGCCTGCGTGGCCGGAAGTACCGGAACAGCATCCGGCCCAACCGCGCCACTGGCTCTGGCTTCTGGAAGGCCACCGGCATCGACAAGCCCATACATGATGGTGCCGGCGAGTGCGTCGGTCTCAAGAAGTCCCTCGTCTACTACCGTGGCAGCGCCGGCAGGGGCACAAAGACTGACTGGATGATGCACGAGTTCCGACTCCCCTCTACAGATTTGGTTGAGCTCCATGATGCTGTCAGTGCTAAACTGCTGGTGCTGATAACATAGATGAATTTTCAACACAAGTAAATTGAAACAAAGTTACTAATAATTCTTTCTTCATTTCTAATAATCACAGGAAATCTGGACGATATGCCGAATCTTCAAGAGGAGCACGTCCTACAACCGGAGGTGCCAGCAGCAGCAGAAGCAGGAACACAGCAGCAAGCAAAGTCACCACCAGCAGCAGCAGTTGCAGTACTACTATGACTACTACCGCTACCACCAGCACCATCAGCACCATTACTTGCACTCATCCGAGGCAGCTTATGCTGCAAATGGGCACCATCAGCCATTCCTGCTGCGTGGTTTTCATGGCTCGTCGTCGTCATCGGCCGAGATGATGACAAGGACTGCGTCATCAGCATTCATGGGAGCTCCATTGCCGCCGTCGACATCGACATCAACTCTAGGGTGGAGTGATGTGACGTGCTTACAGGACAGTGGCAGTACCTGGGACGAGCTAGGGAGGATCATGGAGATCTGACTATGGATGCAACGCCTAGTCGCCTACATGTAAATATGGATCAATAGCTTGCATGGTTGTGGCATTAGTATATACAATATTACCTGACGTTACTTAACTACTGACGGTCAGTTGTACAATATACTAGTGGTTTTACAGTTAATTTCTGGTACGTTTTATGAACGCGAGTTCGTATGGACATATATATAGCTGCTCTGCTTCCTGGATTATGTAGTTAAGAACTTTCTCCATTGTTAGGACAAATCACTGGATTTAGTTGCTCGCTTAATTCAATTGGCATATATCCAGCATCACATCAATGCATAACTGACGACAGAATTCTTTGACTCCGTAGCTAGGTAAGTACTGAAAGCAGTAGCAGTGAAGGTTGTGGATGCTAGCTAGGAAAGTGCATGATAATTTTGTATCAGAAGACGAGCTTTATTTGTTTCATGCCAAAGCTAATTTGTTTTGTTTCTTTACTGATGGTGGTGTAAGAATTGTGTGTACGTTAATGTCTTGTTCCTGTAGAATCTTTGTGTCAGACACTCAAACATCAATACGTCTGTAAATCAGTATGGGAAAAATGGTAAAAGGATTGGTTTGTTCCATATGTTTGATGTGAAAACGTACATGTGCACATCCATGGTTCAAGGCAAATTGGTGTATATATTGTAAACCCTTTTAGTCCAAATAGGAAATGTCCATCAGTGCATTTTTTTTTGGGTTTAGTCTCTACATTATAAACATCCCCTTTTTGGGGGGTTTATCCACTAGCATTACCTTTCTTTAGCACAACTACATATTTGAGTAGCAAATTTGTATTCGTATTATAGTTTTGAAGAGATAGTAACAAAAATTCTGATACAGTGAGTGTTCACCCTCACGTATGTCCTTATTATCAAGGAAGAATGTTGCTCTTCATTGTATTTTTTAATTATGTGATTTTTTATCTCTAATTTTAAATCCATTAATTGTGAATAATACGGTTTAATTTTTGAGAAACAACCTCTATAACCAGTTGGTGGCACAAATCGGTTGTGAAATTGAGGGGAAGTGTTCTCTGGTGGTGATTGTTCATAATGAATCTACTAATAGTATCGATCTACGTATATAGGATCATACATACTAATAATTAGAGGCCAAAACGTTTGGCTAAGGATAAACTTAAATGGACTTATACTTTGGTAAGAAGACTTACTAATAATTCTTTATCCTTCGCAACATTGGATCATGCAACCATGGTACACGACAATAACTCCCATGCGTTATGGCACACCTTCCATCTCACTCATAAACATGGAGATCTATATCCTTACACCTACACCAACATGCAAGAAACTTATTCATTAACCCTGGTGTATAAATAGCTACTCCTTACTTTCAAGTCTATATATGGCCACGTAGTTTGTCTTCCACAGTTGGCTTTGCAACAACAGTAATAAAAATTTAGGAGTTTATCCAACCAATGGTGGCCATCCTTGAACTCCATCTTGTTGCCCAAATCACAGCACATCTACAATGTGTGTGTGTGCGCGCGCTACAATACAAGAGGCAACCCTTGATACACAATAGCAGCAATACAAATGAGGCAAAGTACCTAGTCTGCACATACCTTGTGGCAATAGTATAGGCAAGAGGCACCGGGAACTTAGTTATTACAAAGTTTGTGATTCCATGTTCGGAATGCCACATTAGTTGTCTGGTTTCAGAGACCGCCACCTAGGATTTTTGTGCTATATGTTCTTGGCAAGCACCCATCTCTACTGGTATCCTAAATGTGCCGATGGCCAGGCTATTATACGAATGATTGCACAGGCATTGTTGTTCTATACCAACTCTTGTGTGTCTAGTGCCAAAATGCTACTAGCATGCAAAATTAGAATAGAATAGTGATTAAATTATTAATTTCTTCAAGACGGAAGACACAAGGTAATGTAGGATGAAACAATGTGCAATTCTCTATCTTTCCTATGATCTTTACACAAAAACAACTTATAGGGTATGAAGATGCAATGAATGGTCTTGTATGTGTACTCTATTGGAAGATGAAAAATTTTCTTATACTCCCTCCATCCCAAATTAACTGTCCTTTTCGGTTTTCGTGCTACAAATTTGACTCGATTTTGTAGAAAACGCATGCAATATTTCTATTTCCAAATAAATTTGTTAAAAAACTAGATTCAAAGATCTTTCCGATGATACTAGTTATGTAACATAAGTATTAATATTTTTTAATATATATTTAGTCAAAGTTATTTATCGCGAAGCGAAAACGGCAGGTATTTTGGGACGGAGGGAGTATATTATAAAGCTCTATGGGTAAGATCTAAAAGTTCATATTATTTATTCAATCAAGAAAGTCATTGCCAAGTGAATATGCCTCATTCCTACATTAATGCTTAAGTGGAGCATATAGGTGACCCAAATAATTCTATAAATGTACTTATTATAATGTTATGATTGGCTGGTTACAATTCTAGGAACTTAGTATACTACAATAGCATCAATTAATACTGTGATTTTTTCTAAATATCAATAAGGTTTATTCATACTTTATGTGTAATTTTTCCTGCCCTCTCCCTTCCATGCATTAAATCTTGTTAAATACTATTGCTACTGCTGGAGAAATGGTCATTACGACTGGCTTATAACCCCCTTTGGAACCAGATTCTATTTGCATAGTAACCATGCTGAGGTGTTACCAAGGAATGTCATGCTCGTTTTTTAATTGGGGTTAAAGTAATCATTACTCCCTATTCTTGCTAAGAATCGGATATGAAACTATGAACTTCACAACTGGTTGATGTTATGAACTGGGAATAAATCACTTTCCAATGCAGGTTGGTAGCCACTATAGCTACAAAAGGTACTAGTGGCCGTCCAAAATGACTAATTCAAGTGATAAATTTAGTTCAGCTCATTGAACAGGAGAAGATTGGTGGAGACCCATAGGATCATAACCAGTTTGCAGAAAAAACAATTGTAGAATAACATGCTCTCATCAAACAACAAACAAACCTTTGCATACTTGTTTTACTTTACATCACGTTGACATACTTCAGCATATATATAATTAAACAGGTATTACATTGCAGAACCTAATAATTAAGTCCATACACTACACTTGACCAAGTGCGGTTATATATTTTGCATATTGTACATCTCCAATTTAAGATCCTAGCACAATATCCATATAAAACATACGTTGAATGAATTAGTATGCTCAACTTTACTTCACCAGAACAAGGACACTGTCTACCATAGATTATGAAAATGGTGGACAAATTCTATTAGTCCATGGATGATACCCCTGCCCCTTTCGCTATGATCTAGCTCCCTACAATAAATGAGGAGTACCCTTGCTGTTCCAAGGCTTGAGTTAAAATTTATTGGTGGAAAGCTATCAGTCGTTATCAATGTGTTACTCACTAATCCAACCTAGAAAAAGGCATCAACATTAATTATGAAAACCATCGGCACATACATTTATATGTGTACCAAAACAACCATATGACATATACCATACCAAAGTCATTGATTTGTGCAATCCACTAACCAATTGATGTTACATCTTGTTCTTGCTCTTGAAGCACTTTTATCCAAAATTATGTGAGGTAATGCACAAAGTACACATAAGTTGCTAGTGCCTACATAGTTAGTTTACAAATTCCCACACAATTTTTCAAGTTAGCATGTAAGGTGCTTCTCGACCGTACTAGATAGTAAAATATGTTTTTGTACGACTTTCTTCCCCTAGCATGCATGTTTAAAAGAGGCATTAATGTCAAAGAGATCTTCTCGAGTTGGAATTGGCATAGTCACTAATTAGCCAAAGCCCAAATCTTAATTCATGTTTCCTCATTTGCTCTTCTATTTTAGTGGGTTGGAATTAACATAGTCAGGAATTAGCCATATGAAATAGCGATAGTACTGAGTATTCTCTATATCTCAACATGATAAGTTAAACTTTCAATCAGCCAAGCCAAATGCTACTCAACACAGAAACACTACGTTTTCTACAGAGAAGTGTAACTTGGGACTATCCTATCAAGTGGAACAAGTGACCAATCCTAGTGTCTAAAATTGTAGAGCAAATTATTACAAAATCGACAAAACAACCATTTATTTCCAATGTATTTAGAAAACTAGGATCTTAATTATCCCAAAATATTTAATACACTTTCCACAAATGGTTGGAGTCACCAATTGGTTCTGATTGTGGATGAAGGTTACAAAACAGATTTTGAATATGTAGCAGTTATGTTATGTGGACCTTCATAGCATATTTGTATTACAAACCGGTTGGGATGTCATCCAAGGTATCACAAATGGGTATTTTAGCATGAACCAGTTATGATTAGTAGCATCACAACCCTGGTCTAGTGTTATGGCCATTGAACTAGTATTGACACTACTACCATCACTAAGATGCAGCCACAACCAATTAAGAACAGGTGGTTTTGTAAAGGTCGTTTCTCTGGTAGTTTCAAATGCGTAGCTACATCTCACATACTTATAGTTTTGCATATGCAATGTTTATGTGTCTTCTCCTTCCCCCCATGCTCTTTGTTTAGAAAAATATATTTGTCTTTTGGCATCAATATTTGGACGTCTACTGCTCATCCCATGTAGCATGAGATGGTGATAGTGAGATGCTCCATGTATATGAATTAATAATCATATATATAAAAGCTCGTTCAAATGTGAGGACCACAGAGGCACGGATGGTAATGGTTAAAAATTTTCATGAAAATAGGGCTGGTCTGAAAAATCAACAAGCTAAACTATGAGTAGGAATACTAATAAAACCACCCATATGAAGCTAATCAACAACACATGTGGGCCAGCATGAACACACATAAAAAATTTAGGCATCATTAGACTATACCAAACCTGAGATAGAGATGGACATGAATACCTTATCGTTGTGCCTTTACAATTTTATTTATTTTTTAATTTAAAATAGGACAAGCCAAAGGTATATTTGGCTTCAAAACTCTAATAAAAAGAGAGAAAATACTAGTCCATTTTCTGATTGTAACCTCCATATTAATCGTCCAATTTACCCGCATTTGATCTAGATAAATCAAACTAGATATAATAGTTTAATTGCACTGACTTTAAGCTGCTGCCGTTTCATGGTCTAAAATTTCTCTATACCATATATACTGCCTCCATAAAAAATGAATATCTCTTTTCGGAGTGGTCAATAAATTCTAAATTTAATTAGATTTGCAGGGAATAACATCAATATTTATATCTCTAAATAAATTTAGTATAAAAATATATTTCATATTTAATATAATGATACTTGTTCAACATCATAAATATTAGTATATTTTTATATAATTGGTTATTAAATTTGAAAATTAATTAACTTCTCAAAAAAGAGATATGTAATTTTTTAGGACGAAGTGAAGAGCCAATTGAAATATATAATCTCCTATCTTAAAAAGCTGAAAAAATATTCTCAAGGAAAATGAGACGAGGAAGGAGGATGTACCGATCCAAAGAAATGAGCTAGGGGTGTGTTTAGACAGTGGTAAAGTACGTGTAAAGTTCCTGTAACACTTTTCGTTGTTATTTGGTAAAATTTATCTAATCATGGACTAACTAGGCTCAAAAGATTCGTCTCGACATTTACAGACAAATTGTGCAATTAGTTATTTTTTTACCTACATTTAATGTTCCATATATGTGTCCAAAGATTTAACGTGACGAGAAATTTTGTAAAATTTTTGGAATTTTGAAAGAACTAAACACTGCCTAGATACGGTGCAGGCCGTAAAATAAGTTTTCATTCAGAACCGTAAGCCAGAACCCATCAACATCGACAGCAACATCAACGGTGATTAGCTTAACCGCGTACTATGTCACTGTGGGCCCACCAACCCACCCAGGTGGTGGACCAACCAATCATCACTGTCCCTGTCCTCCCCCATCGTCGGGGGATAGCTCGCCGCCGCCGGTCCACACGCCCACCGTCTGCTCGGTCTCGCGCGTCATGACTGCCGCCGCTGCTGCAGCTGCCGCTCGGTGCGTCCCGCACCGGGCGTCCCCTCCGGAGACCGCGAAGGCGCCCGCCTCCATCCCCACCTCCTCGGCCGCCTCTGCATCTGCTCCCCTCCCCGCCGCCGTCGCCGCGGGACCCGGCCGCCGGCTCCCGGCGCCGCCGCTCCGGTGCTCCTCCTCGTCGCCGGAGAACTCCGCCTCGCCGGATCTTGGCTTGCTTCTCGAGGTGGAAGGGTGAGGGCCCTTAAAAATCCTGTCTTTCTAGCGCTTAGTTCGTCGATTTCCACTAAGGTAGAGCTGTTTCTTCTACTGCCCATCTAGCCACGGGGATTAGAAATTTTCAAATTAGAACTGCTGTATGCAAACAAATGTTGAAAGGGGATGGAATTGATGAGCTTAAAACGTTTGCTCAGAGATAATTGGTGCAGACAAGTGGCACAGTCAAGCGATGTGGTAGTATCTGATTATTTCTTTGCGAACTCTTGCTCCATTGATTATTTGTAATAGCTGCACCATGCTTTCGTTGTTGAACAAATACTACTAAGTTTTTCTGAACTATTGGGGAGTAGAGATTAGTGACATGTTTTCTTTCTCTCAGACTCCTCTGCTTTGCTGATCCCAGAACAATCTCTGTTTCTGATCGAGTATTTCTTGTTTCTGTCCCTCCAGAGTTCTTGCGGATGTCTACCGTTTCGGCAATCGCCAGGCATTCAATGTAGGTGCGAAACACAAAAATATACTTCTATTCTTCACCCCTTACCAATTTCTATTGCACTGTTTTTACTCCAATATGGATACCATGCCGAGGTTGAAATGTAAAATAGTAAATTTAGTACATAAACAATGGAGGGTTCTAGCCTAGCCTCTAGCCGGGTACAAGTCTACCTGCACAAGTATGAATGGTTCTTGCCTGTTGATTCTAATACATTTTAACTTTTGTTTTCACCAGCATTTCGAAGCCTCGGGCTAGATTGTGCAAATTGGACAGAACCAATATATGCTGATTTGGTGAGGTGCATATTGAATTCTTTATTCTTGTCAAACTTGACCATCACATGTCCTGCCACTCCTTCAACATTGAGTTAACAATTGGCATTATGGATGGAAACATGGGCCCTTGCTGTTTTGTTCCCTTTTGTTTAACCTCTAATAGTATGAACTGTACTGGATGGGTGTGTTTCCTTTTCTCTTTATGTTGGTTATTTTCCTAAAGCTGCATTTTTTTTCTAGGAAAGCTCGTGGTGATGAGGAAAGGATGCTGGCATTATTTTTTGACAGGGTATGCTCTGTTTCTTCCCCTAGTGCCATCTTTGGTCTAGGAAGAATTAGCAAATCTGGTTACATGACATTGCAAGTCAGCTCTATCATGTAACAAACTACTTGTTGACATAGCTTTGTGGATACTATTAATTGCCTCTGCTGGTAGATTTCCTTTTTGGAGCTTAACCCCTTCTGACTCAACACAGATTGGCTGGCCTACATCTTTGCCAACTAGTGAGAAAGGGTCATTTATAAAAAGTGTTCTCCGTGAGAAGGTAAGCTCATATTCATCAAATATAAGTTGGCTTCTACATAATATATCTGGCCTTGGCACAAGTTCGCTTGAGCTGTTACCAGGCTGGTAGTCTGGTACTGTTTTTTGTCCTTTTCATGATCACCAGACTCTGGATTTCACCAAACTTTTATATGTGCCAATTGTATTCAGCTAAGGTTCTCATTTTTCATGTTGTGCACATTGTCCATGCATGATTCCTTTGGATGTAACCTGAAAGCTGGATTACTTTACTTAATTCCTATTGTATGCACTAGTCTCTCTCCTTGCTTTTATCCACTAGTAGTTGGTACTAATTTCTAATTTTGACTATGATTTCAATCAACTTGATTAATCAAGAGCATGAAGTTACAATTGACATCCAAATGGACTAGCGGTTCCCTTTCACCTGTTTCCATTATAAATTATCTTTATTTTTATTTTTCTTGATGCAAAAACTGTGGGGGAGATCCCCATAAATATCTTTATATTGACTTCTTGGAGCACCGTTCTTGTTCTAGTTGAAAGCTTTGGAAGAGTTCTCAGCTTCTGATAGCTTACCACTACGTCCTGGAGTTGAAACGTAAGACTTCAAGCTCCTGTTATCAATTTATGTCAAACAAATCTCTCTATATAGATGATCCAGGAGAGTTTTTGCTATTACGTATAGGATGCTCTCGGGATAATCTGAAAGTACCTGTAATATGCAGTATAAAGTTCTTTGTTCCCATGCATAAAAAATTTGCAAGAATTACAGAACCGTTTTACTAATTGTGCATGTGTGGCTGTGTGGGGTCTTTGTTGTCTCGATAAAGGGACAGAAGTCACAGCATATCGATAAAAGTTTTTGTGTGTTCTGATACAAATTCTGCATGATTGCATCAATCCAAGATCATTATAAGCCAATTATGTTTTGACCTTATGTATTCATGTGTACAGCTTTTGTCTCTGTTCTGTACTCTTTGCTTGCCATAAAGATATCAGTGACTCTGTCCTGAACTTTAAATGGCCACGTGTCTGAGTCTGTGAATGAAATCATTAAAGGTTCATTGATGATGCACTTAGTGAGGGTGTCCCTTTGGCCATATTGGCTGCATATGGGAGAAATGGAGAAAAGATTTCAAGGTACGGTTTATGTTAAATGTAACTACTGTCAGCTCTTGTAATTTGTTTCAAACTAATGTGCCAATGTTATTCTATCAACATACTACTATTGTTCCTACGGATAGTGGCATAAAAAATACTGTGTTCTCATTTCTTTTCTATTTGACTCTAGATCTATAGTTATGAAGTTAGGCCCCGAAAAGATGTCAAAAATAAAGATTGTTGGAAAAGTTGAGATTGAAGAAAGTTTCTATGGGCAACTTGTTCTTGGTAAAGGAGTCACATCAGGTTTGGATGAGCAACTTGTCAGGGAAGCCCAAAAGGCTGGTGAGTATTACTGATTGAAAAAAAATTGCAGCCTCTTCTATATATTTTTTTGCTTTCAGTTCAATGATCATTTGTTGTTATTCCAAATGTTCTGTTCCCACAGCTTCTGCAGAGAAGCAGAGGATTGCAGAAGAGGTTGCATCAATCCTAAAACTCAGTGTTGACATCACAGCATCCGAAAGGTTGTTCCTAACACTGATTGTGCATAATTTCCATATGTCCTTAGAAGAATATTGTCTAATTTTGACCTTGCCACCGTTATCAGCTCTAATAAGGTAATAGCAGCTCTCCGAGCTGGTTCTGAATATGTTGGGTGTGACGTGCAAAATTGTGTTCTTGTTGCGGGCAGCCAATCTGGTGTCCTTGCAGCTGAATGCATTGGCATGCCATGCATAGTTGTTCGAAGCAGGTAAGCTGCCTTTGTCTGCCATGTAACTTTCTTATCTCAACCATGATTCAGATGCTTGTTGTTTATAAAATTCATGTCTTCCAGCTTTACTGCAAGAGCAGAATTTCACTCTGCAAAGGCCATTATGGATGGATTCGGGGACACAGACTTAACAATTTCAAAACTACTGAGAAAAAGGTGGTTGTAATTATGTGTCTCTTGTGAAAACGAAAGGCTGGATTAGAGATTGTTATGAATTTGTAATTGATTGAGTGCTAACCGGAGCAAAGCTTTGTGTAAACATGAGATGTTGCTGATGAAAGCTACCGAGTAGTAAAATAAATAAATAAATTCAGGTGGCGCCATAGTGTACTTCTGGTTATTAGTAGCCTGCCTCCATCAAGTGTTATGCATGTTTCTCTCAGCGTGTAATGTATTCCAATATAAGCAGAATTATTCCAATATAAGCATAATTCTCTCAGCGTGCAAGGTTTATTTTTGCCTAGCAGAGGCATTGTGCTATCACTACTACAATTTGGATTTTGTGCGGAAGGATTTCCATAGATGGTAAAAAACTATATACAGAGGCGCCAAGGCCATGATCTCTTTTAATTGCTATTTTAAGAGGTGGGATGAGTGTCCGCCTACGTAAAAATGGAAAAGAAATCAGCCCCACCAGTAGGATCCACCCTGTACGCACTAAGGATGGAAACGGTCAGAAAACCTGTCAACTGTTTTCTACTACATTTGAATACGAAAACGAAAGTGAAAGTGGTAAAGCCGAACACGAAAATGAACACGAACTTATGGAATATAACGAACTAATTCGAGCGGAATTATGTCGAACACGGTCGGTAGATGAAAAATCAATATGGAATAGACCCGCAATATCAAGTGCATAACAATTAACTAGTGAATAATAATTAACAAGTCTTACAACTTTCTTAAAAAGTATCTTTAAACACCATGTAAGGAAGATATGATTTTTCTAAGGCAACAAGCGCATATACGTGATTAATATACCGCTAAAATTTTGTTTAATTTTTTTTGAGGATCTAAAAGACCTCAAATAAAAAAAACTAAAATTAGAAAGTTGTAGATCTCGTCAAAAGCTACAATTTTCATATAAAAATCATCTTTATCCGAGATCGTATGAAAAAATACAATTTTTCTAAAGTTAGACTTCTTCTTTTTTCGCGACCGGATGTGTACCCGTTTTTCATTAAGAGGAAGAGAGTTTCAAACATACACAACCGACCACGAGGACAAAGACCAAGGCGAGCAGCCTCAAGCAACGTCGGCGAAGGAGACCTAACTGGCTACTGGATCTGGTGTCAAACGATTACATGGTAGATGAATTTTGTGACCATAAGTGAAGGAGTGCAGCCAGCAGCGTGAAACCCTTCCCTGATCACTTTACTGACGACGTCCTGCACCGATGACGGTGCCTTTCCGAAGACTCTACAGTTTCTCTCCTTCCAAACCGTCTAGGCGATCAAGAGCAGTTTCGTCTCTACAAGACACAGCGCGGAGACGTGTTCTTGGAGTAAGAACTCGCGGACGACTGCTCTACGCGCTCGCAGGTTGAGCCCACGCACGCGCTAGATGAAAATGGATTGATTTAACAAGACATCTGTTGGCACGACGGAGGACGGTAGATGCTTAGGCGGCGCTAACGGCACCGAGTGCCCGCTGCTTCCTGTCTGGGAACAGCACTTGCATGGCTTCGCGCTTTGATGGCGTCCGAGGTAGCTTGAACGCAGTTTGGAACTCGTCGAAGGACGCCTTGTCCAGGAGCTCTGTCTCGACCTCAAAGCCCAGCTTCTTCATCATCACCTTCCTGGCTTGTGCTTCATCTCTTTGTTCCCTAAACTTGCTCTTGGCAGCCAGGTGTGCACTTCGCTTCGGGATCCAGTCCTCATCCTCGGCGACGCGTGCAGCCTTGGTGGGGCGCAGGCGGGGTGTGGATGGTAGTATTGGCTGCATGAGTGGCTTCTTGTAGGAGGCAATGAAGTCCTCGACCGATGTTGGTTCCAGAGCGTGGCCACAGTCCATCACGCCAAGGTCACGGATGATCAGCGTCTGAAGCGGCAGACAGATCCTGGCCTCAAGGTCTTCCTGGACGGAGGCGACGTTAACCGGAGTAGCCCCATCATCGGTCGGTGCATTGGCCCTATTGCCGTCATCATCAGAAGAAGGGCCACTGAGCGAACCCTGGAACTCCAACTCCATGACATCAAAGCCCACATTGGTCTGAGCTTGTAGGGCTAGGCCGTTGTGGTCCTCAGGGCCCAGCATCGCGCACCCTAAACCACAGACGCCTACGCTGGCATCAAAGGACTCCCCTATGAAACGCCACGGCCCATCAGGACACTACTACCAAAAATCTTTTGCGTGACACTTGGAAATTATTTACCGTGGTGGGCAACACTAAAACCGCCACGGTTAATGCTTCAATTAACCGTGGCGGGCATTTTTCATTAACCGAGGCGGTTAAAAATGCCCGTCTCAGTTAATCATTTACGGAGGCGGTTAAGTATAAGGCGTCCGCCTCCAAAAATCAAGCCCAGCCCACTACCAGCCAGTAGCCCACTACCAGCCTCACCTATATAATAAAACCTAACCCTAACCCACCCTCTCCCTCACTCCACTCTTCATCCCGCACAAGGCGCCTCCACTTCATGTCCCTCTCCCCACAGCGCCGGCGACGGCCCACTCCTCTCCCCCTCCTCCACTTCATCTCCCTCTCACCACACCGAGCACCGCGACGGCCCTCCTCACCACCGCGAGGGCCATGGCGTGGAGAGGTTCAAGGCGACACACGGGATGGCCACGCGCGGGGGGACTGCCATGGCAGGGGGAGGACAGCCCTCCTCCCCGGCGGCGCAGATCCGGCAGGGAGGACAACTCCGGCCGCGGATTTGGCCCGCCGGCGGCGGATCTGGCTGTGCCCCGGCCTCCTCCCCTCCCTCCTCCATGGCGGCGCAGATTCGGTGGGGAGGACGCCTCCGGTGGTGGATCTGGTCTCCCAGCGGCGGATTCGCCTGCGCCCCAGCCTCCTCCCCTCCACCGTCCATGGCAGCGCAGATCCGACGGGGAGGACGCCTCCGGCGGCGATCCGGCTGTGCCCCGGCCTCCTCCCCTCCCTCCTCCACGGCGGCACGGATCCGGCACGGAGGACAACTCCGGCCGCGGATTCGGCTCACCGGCGGTGGATCCGGCTGTGCCCCGGCCTCCTCCCCTCCCTCCTCCATGGCGGCGTAGATCCGGCGGGGAGGACGGCTCCGGTGGT
This sequence comes from Saccharum hybrid cultivar R570, assembly GCA_038087645.1. NCBI lineage: Eukaryota > Viridiplantae > Streptophyta > Magnoliopsida > Poales > Poaceae > Saccharum > Saccharum hybrid cultivar. The sequence goes on along the minus strand of JAQSUU010000664.1, from coordinate 740,570 downwards.
GGATCTGGCCTCCCGGCGGCGGATCCGCCTGCGCCCCGGCCTCCTCCCCTCCCTCCTCCACGGCGGCGCAGATCCGGCGGGGAGGATGCCTCCGGCCACGGATCCGGCCCGCCGGCGGTGCCCTGGCCTCCTCTCCTCCCTCCTCCACGGCGGGGAGGACGGCCCAATATAGTATTTCATGAGAGAACAAAAACAAATTATTTCATGAGAGTATAAACCACCATGAAAATTAGCCAACGTGAGCATCTCAATCCAAATTCCAAATGCGCACATATGATCCAAATGTCAATCCAGAACACAAATACAATAAATTCCAATACATGGATGTAGTAGTGGGAGCAGCCAAGAGAACGGGGCAAGTCAGGAGAGCGAAGGCCCACCAACTCCACGGACACAGCCTTCAGCATATCCCGTTCCGTGGCCAGCAATGCCTCAAGCTGCATCGGATGCAATTTGAATCCAGGGTCTATGAACCAATTGTCAACAAAAAATTCTTTTTCAGTGACGTACAACTAGCTTAAATAGATAGATCAATGAAAACATGTACCAAATACTGTTGTACGCATTATGTAGCATGTGCAGTCAGTACATGAGAGGTTTGCAGAGAAATGTGCATGTGGCGAGTGGAGCCCCATGGTTTACCGTATATAGACTACCCCTTCACATCTAATCCCTATATTATATATCCTTGTTATTAAACAGACAATCCTTATCCACATCCAGTATTCCTAGCATGCACATTTTCTCCTCAGATTCCCATCCACCATTCATGGGGCTGTTCGATCTTTGTAGTTGTCCACCTGGCTAGACCCGTGTGCAGTGGCGGTCGTGCATGTAGTGTCCCTGTCTACGCATGGGAAGCATCTGGTATTGGGTGTGCTCCGTGCTGGTGCAATATCATAACCATAGTCGATGGAGTGCCTCGCATGCTCTCAGTGGCAGTGCAAGCACATTGATCACAGCTGGTTTTGTGCGCAGCTGGCAGTGCCCGGATTCAGCTATGTAGGACTTTCAGTACCTGGATGTTGATGCACAATAGAGGCACATGAGAGCACAGTTCTCCTGTTCTGGCTGCAATCATATAGTCATTGTTCTGCTCTGCTTTCTAGATGTTCTGATGTTCTAGATGTTGATGCACCGTAGAGTCATTGTTCTGCTATGTTTTATGGATGTTCATATAGTCAACCTGGATGTTGATTAATCATTACAGTCATAGTTTTCTAAATTTCTACAGTCATGAACTTAGTTTTCTGATCCTGGCCAACTCTGTTCATTGTTCTCTGGATGTTCATTGCGTACAGTCAAGTACAGCTCTGATTTATCCCCTGTTTTTCCTTCCTCTCCAGTCGAACACTGCTTTTGAATCAATAGTTTTTATCCACTAGATCCTGGCCAGGAGTGATTAATAACCAGGGTTCAATAAGAAACCAGGATCTAGTCGATCCTGGCCAGGATTGAAAGTTGGTCCGGCACCAATCCCGTGCTGCTGAACGAGGCCGGAGGATGACCGTCTTTGAAAATGGTGAAGTCTCAGTTTGATAATTTCTACATACACCAAACTCTTTACGTTGGCCTCAAAACAAAGAGTTGTATGAAACTTAAACAATAGGCAATTAGTAATATAATATATCATGAGAGTTATGAGACTATAAGTACCTGCATATACACACACAATGAAACAATCAATATAACTTCATAACCTACCACCAGTGTTGGATCATAAATTTGCATGTGCGTTTGGGCTTCATGGTCTCCTGTATCAATTCCCCTTCATATTTGCTTCATATATGTCCTTGTTGGACAGATGAAATCCTCATCCACATCCACTGTATTCCTATCATATTTTCTCCACGGATTCTCATAAACAATTCCTAGCTTGTTTGCTCTGGATCTCACTTTAGTTGTGCATGTATTGTCCTTTCTAAGTATGGGAAGCATTAGGAATCGGATGTGCTGTGTCCGTTCTAATCTCGTTGCTATTCTCAATGTTTTGTCACTCATCCAGTCTCCATGGTGACAGCACATTTTGCACACATGGTATTCCATGGAGTTAGCAATTGATTCCTCTAGCTTCCTCAAATCTATTGTCAACAGCATCATTGCGACCTAAGGCCAAGGCAAGGCTAAGGACACGGTGGAGGCTACACGAGTTGACATGGTGGCCAAGGCTGTGCAATGGATAGGCTGCTCCTTTCAAACTGTTTTCTTCCAAAATGTTATGTGCCAGATTCCCTATCGTGTGGACCTCATTGGGTCAAGATCAATGCAGCTAAATTCCCTCTGGAATCCCTGATGGAGCACGAAAAGGAGCAGAGAGATGCAGTCAGCACGAATCAAGAAACAGGTTTGGATGGCCTATAGATAGGATTGGCGTGCACATACCATTGTGGTTTGGGATTTCCCTTTGGATCATGGCTGGAACCTCAGCAGACGGGATGAGACAAAACTGCAGGACACGCAGATGGGCACACTCTGGCCAGGCACGAGACAAAACTGCATCATGACACTATAAGGGCTGAGGCATCAGTGTATTCTCAACCACGGCCATGCTGATTCAGGTACAACCAAAGCAAAGAAGACAAAAGGCATTTCCGATGCAAATATGAAACACAGATGTGGCATATAGCTAGATCCAATTGTAAGTCTAATCTGCACGATTTGCAATATAAGAAGAAGAATGCTAACATTTCAGCAAGACGTTCGTTACTCAAACTCCCTTTATTATTGACATATATTTCAGATAGAATGATCACATCTCTATTGACATGTCAAATTCTGGTGATACATTGGCTCTGTAATCTGATCTTATCAAGAAACACACAACATTATTCAGTTTTTGAGCCGTAGTGGACCATGTTAATAGCCTTTGTGCGAATATTGCTATGAAACAATATTTTTTGACTATGGAGATTTTTATTAAATGTTAAAGAACATTACATCAAGACTATACAAGGTTGTGGGAAGGCTCTTTTTAGCAAGGCTATTTATATCTAGTCAATGGAGAAATTGAATGGACCCGTTTCACCCTCCCGAGCCTTCGCCTCCTCCCCGCGATGACGGCAGCGCTGCCCGCCCCCCATCGTCGGACCTCCGCCCAGAAGCCATCCCCCACCTTCCCATCAGAGACCCGAGCTCCCCTCGACCTGATCTATCCATCCATGAGGTCGGTGGGGGCGTTCCGGCGCTCCTCGGCGAGCTCACCTCCCCGGAGCGTGCTCCCAGAACCTGCGTCACCTCCTCGGACGTGGAGGCAGCGCTCACGATGAAGACCCAGCTGCTGCGGGATGTTGTCGCCTCCTCCTCGTTGCAGGCGTTGTCGCTGTAGCCAGCGCCAGCACTGGCTACCGCAGTCTCCCCCGCCGCCATCGTGCCTGATGCATGCGCGGTTGCGCTTCGCGGGGAGGACACCCGGCCGCCGCCTCCGGCCGCAGATACGCCTGCCTCTGCTCCGAGGATGCCGGCCCGGGCGCCCCATCCAGTCCTGCCCCACCTCCAGTCGATGGAGGTCATCGTTGAGGACATCACAAATGAGGATGACAAGGATGAGGTCCCGACAGGGCGTTATGCTGGCAGAGCCAAGGCTCTACGATGGATGGAGGACTCCGGCGACAACGATTTCGATGGCGCGTCCTTTGCTGCCGGGTCGCCGTACCTGGATGCCGCTCGTCGGGCCGCTGTGGTGGAGGCCTCGGCTGTGGACAGGGACAGCTCTGCCTTCGCCAAGGGGAGGCGGTGCCATCGTAGTCAGGCCAGGCCCGCCAACGGTTCTGCAGTGGCACCCCCACCCATCGTCGCCAAGTTGCCTGTGCACCAACGGCTTGGCCCTTTGCCGGCCGAGCGTGTTCCCGTGCACCAACGCCTTGGGCAGAGGCATTGGGAGTCGGCCCCGGGTGGCCGCCACCGTCGTTGTCATGTGCGTGGCCCTGGGTCCACAACGTACACCAAGCGATCTCCAGCGCCGCCGCGCGCCCACCCTTCGGATGCGCCTCCTCAACGCCATGCCCCGTGGGCGGCCGCGCTTGTCGACGCCGACGGCTTCACACTTGTTCAGAGCCGTCGGCGCAGGCACCATCGTGCCCCGCCTCAACCTCGTCGCCACCGACTGGTGCCTCCCTCGCTCGTCGGCCTCTGCTTCAATTGTCTGGCGGGGGGCCACGTCGCTGCACGATGCGCCTTCCCTTCCCGCTGCCTTCTCTACCTTAGCACGAAGCACCGGGCGAGGAACTGCAAGAACGACTGCCCGTTCCGCTGCCTTTCCTTGGACCACCCAAGGAATGGCCTCGGCGTCATGCGGCTAGAGACAACCTTGGCCCGCGTCGATGCTGTCGTGGCCGCGCTGGCGATGATGTCAACAACGGCACCAACGGGCAGGTAGCCAACGGCACTCTGGTGCCGCTGCTTCAGCCTACTTTGCAAGCACTGTCGGTCAATGTCAGAGGGATTCTCTGTCCGGCCCGGCTGGATATGGGACCTTCGACGTTTGGCAGGCCATCGGCGGAGCTCAACATCGCTGTGACCCCTAGCTTCGCTGACAACGTCGTTACTTTCTCTGTCGCACGGTGCTCCCCCGAATCGGTTCGGCTCGCGGTGGCGCTGTGCGAGGATGCTGGACCTCCCGTTTGGGTCGACCCAATGCTCGATGAGCTCGCTGCCTCCCTGGTCCCAAGTCACTCAGCGGGTGTTCCGGTGACATGTCCGTCTACTTCGACAGCTGCCGCTCTGGAGGTCGAGGCACGTTCGCCGCCTTGGATGGTTCAGCTCAGCTTCGCTGATGCTGAGGCGCCGGGGATGGATGGTGCGGATCGGTCTCCTACCTCTTCGCCGACGCGGGACCAGCAACCGAACGTTGACGTCGCTTCTCCTCCGGCCATCACTAGGGAGTCTAACGCTGTGGTACGTGCCACTGATGACATCGACGCTGGGACGCAGGCGGCTCCCCAGTCGCGCTCGTGGCCGAGGATGTGGCCCAGGTCGCCACCCCGAGCACGCAGCCTGCTGTGTCCTTGGAGAGCTTCATCTCATCCACGAAGCTGCCACCGGAGGAACCGCTCGCATCTTCCCCGATCCGGCGTGTATCGCGTGTTGACGACTCTGTGTTCGTCCCAAGCCGCAGTGTCAGGTTAGCTGCCAAGGCCATCCACCGCGACCCTATCCCGGAAAAGCAGGCGAAGCGTGTCCTTCTCAGCAAGTGGACACGCGAGCCGGCTCGCGTGTCGCAGACAGCGGACCCGACTGTTGCGGCGAAGTTTCACGAAACGTTTGCCGAGCCGCTTTCCGCCTCCAAGTGGGGCGCCTTGAGCGAGTTGTACCCGATGGCGGGAAGACGCTGGAGGAGAGTGCTACACGTGCCAGACTGATCGCAGCGGGCAGCTCTGAAGTCGCACAATTAGTTCCTTAGTTTAAGCAAACCAGTGTGTGTTCCACCGTCCTGCGGTGCTTTCTGTTTGTGTTCTTCCTCATCACTAATGGCATCTCGCTATGATGTGATGTAAGGCGTGTATGGTTCCAAACTTCTTCTTAATGAAATACGTGCTATGCACGTTCTAGAAAAAAAAAATCTAGTCAAAAGAATGTGTGTGTGCGCCATTTTTATTAAGCATATGTGCTTCGTGTTAGGTAGAGATTGCGAGTATTTTTTCAAGACTTTAATCAACTTGGTGTAATGTTCTTAAGAAAACTAATAAAGCTGAATTATTTAAGAAGAAAAAGATATAATTCCAAGCAAATATATGTAGTAGGTGTATGAGATCTTAGCAGATAAATGCCACGAGGGTGGGCCCATGGTCTCCCATCTCAACATGCCTTCATATCTACTCAATATATATATATGTGCTTAGCTTGTCGATGGGTCCAGCTCGCCAAGCCACGCATTCACTCACATTGCAGCACTCTCTTTTGGTGACATCATCAATGGGGCTGCTATATATCTTTGGTCGAGGTCGTGTGGTGTCCTGCACAGACACAGTGTGCCAAGGGCTCGTACGTGTGGCTCGGCAGCAGCGGCAGAACTATCAATCTGAACTTTGGTCTCCACTCATGCACCAGATAGTGTTCTTTCTAACGATGAGAAGCATCTGGAACTTAGTTTCCTGAATGCAGAACTATCGCCAACTGATTGACGATGGGAATGGTGATGATGCTCGTAACTCATACATAGAAACTGTTGAGTTAGGAATTATTTCCAAAATAAATTTAAAGGGTAGAATAGTACTTTTGCAGCCCCTTTCTCCCTACTCGAGCTCTGTACCTCTCCAGCGCGGTTACCGGCCCGACAAAGTTAGGTCGCCGCCTATGCAGCCACGCTCACCCGCGCCTAGTCGCCCTCGTCCACACTGCCCTGCCAATGACGCATGCCTTGCTCGCGCCCACCCCGAAGATGAGCCAGGATTGGAGGGACGAGCAACCTGCCGCCATGGATGCGTGTCGTGCTCAACCTTGACCTCGCCGCGGCGCATTGGCCCTCGTACGGCGCACCAGCCTCGAACCCCCCGAGTAATCAGCGATCGATCAGCTAGACAGCTGACATTGTACAACTAATGGTCATCAGTTTATGCCTGCGGCGTAGCTGCAGCTGAAAAAGTGGAGAAGAACAACCCAGTGCAAGCAGGCCGCGGGCGGCAGCACATGGGCTCAAGGCTTCAGCTTGTGCTTCGAATACCCAAGAAAAACGATCAGACCAATTAGTTAATTATATCTTGATTAAAAGTACTAAAGTACCACTAATTACAATTAGCAATTATTTTTTATAATCAACCGCTGCAATTTTTTTCGAGAGGAACCAACAGTTCCTCCCAAGCACAGTAACAAACCTCAATATTTTAATGAAAAAAGTTTGTTAAAGTTCATTTAATTTGCAGGCCGGTTATCTACTTATTAGTAATCAATTGAAAAATAAACTTGGCCTGTGCTTCGGCTAGAAGGAGGCTACACAAGGTTAGGAGTACGTTTTCAATTGACTGTAATATATCAACGATGTGATGTTATACAAAACAATAAAAACCTCGTTATCAAGAAATAACATATATTTTATTGTTGCACATTAATTATATCTGATGCAATGGGTGTACAAGAGGTTAGAAGATAAATTTCAATGTGAGTGGGTCCCAGGTTCTCCCTATCTCAACTGCCTCTTGACATCCCTAACGAGCCAGTTTTCTCCTGGTATCTTTCTCTCTCTTTCTCACACACAGTACCACTCCTATTTTGCCACACAAGGCCGCCACCCCACTCACTCGCTTATGACGTCACAACCGGGGTGTGTGCAGTGACGGAGCTAGGATTTTGACATAGGGTATGCCGCACCAAAATTCTCATATCCAATTTGGCAAAGACCTATTTAGCAATTCGATATACAGCAGCAAAATTTGCCTCATAATTTATAATTTTTTCTATCTGATCAGCCTAGGGTATGCCGCACCATACCCGTGCCACCCGCCGGCTCCGTCCATGGGTGTGTGGGTGACCTGCAGAAACGCAGTGTTGCAAGGGACCTAAGGATGGGAGGCATCTGGAAGTGGGTTTGCTGTTGGCAACGTTGTCTCCGTGTTCATTGCTAATGGTCCCAGGTTGCTGTGGCTTCGTAGTTGGTACCGTGTGAGGGCATGCAGTGTGCACCCAGCAGCACACATTGGCGTGGTTCTCTATACATCTTTAATTATAATTGTTTTAACATGCATGCAAAGTAAGACAGAAGGATTTATAATTTTATTAGAATTATCTCAGTTTCGGTTAGCACTCTAGCTCTTCTGGCTTAATTTTTGTTTTTTTGGCAGCGTTTTTTCTACATAAATACTGATACAGACGAAAAAATCGACATTTCCAAACAAATTGAAACACATTTAGTTCTGAAGTTTTGGACATATTTAACTTAATTTTATCAGTATTTGAATGTGTCTCAAGCACATCAAACCAAAAGTTCTGTATTAGAAAATTTAACACATCCTATGAATAACACATCCAAACTTTCTACATTTCTAGATTCCAAATTACAACGCTACTAGAAACTAAAATATTCCTGTCTGTATGGTATGAGCTGACAGAAAATTTATAATTCTCCTCACTACCGGAGAATCAAACTTTGCCGAGTGCTAAGTGATTTGCCGAGCGTTTTTTCTTTGGACACTCGGCAAAGAAACTTTTTGCGGCACTTGGCAAAGAGCTTCTTTGCTGAGTGCCAAAAATAACACTCGGCAAAGGTCTTTGCCGAGTGTTTTTATGGCACTCGGCAAAGGTCTTTGCTGAGTGTTTTTTTGCACTTGGCAAATATAAATTTCAAAGCACATTTTGAAGGGGTAAATTAATTCTAATGAAAAGTTTTCAACTACAAAGTTGTATAACTCATCAAGATGAACATTTTTTGTTTTGGTCATTTATTCATATGACAAAGTGAAAGTAAATTTGTTCATAAATCTTACGTAGCTCTCTTGTAGTTTATGAAACTACCAGAGAGGTATATAAGATTTGTGAACAATGTTAGAACCACCATGTCGGATGCGCAAATGATCAAATAACCAAAATAAACTTTGTAGATCTTGAAAAGTTATGAAACTTTGTAGTTGAAAACTTTTTGATTTGAAATCATCTTGTCATGCAAAACTGCATCTAAATTTCAAAAATTTAAAATTTGAATTTTTCAAAAGATCTCGGATGGAAAAACAACCAAAATAAACTTTGTAGATCTCGAAAAGTTGTGAAACTTTGTATTTGACAACTTTTTCATTTGAAATCATCTTGCCATACAAAACTATATTTGAATTTCTAAAATTTGAAATTCAAATTTTGTAAACAACCTCGGATGGAGAAACTTCCTATATAAAAATTGTAGATATCGAAAAGTTACAAAACTTTGTAGTTGACAACTTTTTGATTTGAATTCGTTTAGGGCCCCAAACAATTAATTTACACTCGGATGAGTAGAGTATATGGGGAATCAAAACGGAATCTAAACATAAGTGACAGTGTGGTGCATTGGTAGAGGTGGTTACGCGCGAGTGAGAGATCGCAGGTTCGAATCCCGCTGGCCACGTACCGCGTGAATTTTACGTGAAAAATGCCACGACATACGGGCACTAACCGGTGAGGGCCTCCTAGGTAAAAATTTTTTTTTGCTATTTTTTCAGGATTTTTTCGTTTTGAACTTTGCCGAGTGTCAGGCACTCGACAAAGACTTTGTCAAGTGCTCGATAAAAAACACTCGGCAAAACAGCCTTTGCTGACCCTTTTTTTTTGCCGTGTGGGCTTTGCCGAGCGGCGAAGCGCCTGTTTCCAGTAGTGCCTGTTGGTTATCATAATACACACATAAAAATACAAAAACCGAAAGAAAAAAATACAATTATTCTATGTGTTGCTCTATTTTTTCTGTTGGTCGCTCGTAGCACCGACGGAGAAATCTTATTTGAGGTGCGCCTGGAATGAAAACCGGTGGCCAACCTGGGCTTGGGCCGCGGTGGCCTTTCTGCCAGGCCCAAAAGATGGCATGTTTAGCCCAAATGCATATATAACACAGCGTCTAACCCTAGCTGCGCTACACCTCACTCGCCGCTTGATTCATCCAGCCGGCGCCGCTGCTCCTGACACTCCTCTAGTGGGGGTGGGCAGATCCGACATCGCCGCATCCTGTTTTGGGCCGTGTTTAGATCCTCAATTTGGGGCACAAAATCTGCACAGTGGGCATTAAATGCGTACTGTAGCAATTCGTTTGTATTTAGTAAAAATTGTTCAAACTTTGACTAATTAGACTCAAAATGTTCGTCTCGCAGAGTACAATAAAACCGTACAATTAGTTTTTAATTTCATCTATATTTAGTACTCCATGCATATGCTGGCATTTTGATGTGATGGGAATCTTCTTTTTGCACAGTGGAATTTAGGGATGAAATTTGGGATCTAAACAGGCCGTTGGTGTTATTTCGGTGAGCGAGATTTGGATCCAGGCAGCGGACAGCCAGGTCCGGAAGGTGGTGGCGGCGGCGCATGGTCGGGATCTAGATGAGGCCACGGCGGTGAGCTTGCCATCCATGACCATGAGCTCGCCGTGTCAGACAACCACCGTGAGGCCATGACAGTGTGTGTCCGGCCGGGCGTTGGCGGTCGCGGCGCTGTAGATCCGGTCCACTACATGGTAGATCAGGCCAGTGCTGGTGCAGACCCCTTGGCCAAAATCGCGAGGTACCCAATCATGTGTGTTCTCGCTGCAGCATCATTTTTCAGTTCATGTATTCATGTACCAGATCCTATCTGGTTATTGCGTGGTTTGTTTTCCTGCAGATCCTTAATCTTGTGCCAACACATGTACGTGGGGAGGATGAGAGACGAACGCAAGCATTTGCACATGGTGGGCATCAATCCAACGACAAGGTGTTCACTACTACAGAAATCATTTTTAGCGACGCCGTCCTTTTCTATCAGAGGCAGTTCAACTAGCACACTGCCTCTAACCGCACCGGTGAGCACTGTAGCTCCGTGACCGCCTCTAAATGTTGCTAGTTGGCAGTCAAGGACAAGGTGCCGCAAAAAATAATTTTCTTGTTTTTAGTGCGTTGCTTTCAGAAATTAGGTTATGTAGAAATTAGATGAATAGATAGATACATCAAACTCTATGGTTAGTGGGTTAAAATGTATAGAATGCCAGGAATTTTGCAAGACCATTATCATGCAGTTTAATATATTTTGATGCTAAGAATATATGCTCATGACTTGTGTTTCTATTTGTTTCTGTTGTAGCACTTTTGTAGGAGCAGCGGTACTTCAGCAGGAGAGCAAGTTTATTGACGGTAAGTTCAGGTGAAGTTTCTGCTCTTTCAATTTTAGTTTACCAGCATCAGTTCAGTGGATGGCTTATTGGTGTGTTACTGGATGTCTTAAGCAGTGAAGTCTGGAATACTAAAAGTCAAACTAAAAGTAAGGTGTGCGAGATCTATCGAGTGTGTTACTGGATGGCTTTTTGTTTTCAATGCTTTAGGTACACACTTGCAAACCCGTGGTAATACAATTAAGAATGCTACTGACTTGCTCCTAAGTGGATTATTACAGGACTTAGTATAATAGTTCCTGGATTTTGATTCTTACTAAAGTGAATATACCATTGTAACATTGAAGAGAGGCGTCTCAGCTGGGAGCAATTCCTTATTAGTGGCAGCATAGATATGATTGATGCTCCAGCGCACACCCTGCCAAGCTCCAGGTTAGACTTGAGTTGATCACTACAAACAACAACAACAACATAGCCTTTTGTCCCAAGTAAGTTGGGGTAGGCTAGAGATGAAACCTAAAAGAGACGAGAAACAGGGAGACACATAAAGGGACATAAAGGGCACGAGACAAAAAGAGGTCACGGTTCAGGTACGTTGATTGCCAATCTCCAAGCGCTCCTGTCCATAGCTAAATCCTTGGAGATATTCCACTCCTTAAGATCTCTCTTAACGGACTCGTCCCAAGTTAGTTTAGGTCGACCTCTACCGCTCTTTACATTATCGGCCCGCTTTAGAACTCCACTACGCACCGGCGCCTCAGGAGGCCTTCGTTGGACATGTCCAAACCATCTCAACCGATATTGAATCAATTTCTCCTCAATTGGTGCCACCCCAACCCTATCCCGAATATCGTCGTTCCGGACTCTATCCCTCCTTGTGTGCCCACAACACCAACGCAACATACATATCTTTGCTACACTCAATTGCTAGACATGTCGCCTTTTTGTAGGCCAACACTCAGCACCGTTAACATCGTCGGACGAATCGCCGTCCTATAGAACTTACCTTTCAGCTTCTGAGGCACCCTTTTGTCACAGAGAACGCCAGAAGCTTGACGCCATTTCAACCAGCCGGCTGAAATTCTATGCCTAACATCTTCATCAATGTCTCCATCCTTTTGTAGCATCGACCCTAAATACCGAAAAGTATCCTTCTTGGCCACCACTTGCCCATCGAGGCTAATGTCTCCCTCCTCGTGCCTAGTCACGCTGAAATCGCACCTCATGTACTCGGTCTTAGTCCTACTAAGTCTGAACCCTTTCGACTTTAACGTGTACATCCATAGTTCTAACTTCCTATTAACCCCCGCTCTACTGTCGTCAACTAGCACCACATCATTAGCAAAGAGCATACACCAAGGGATATCATATTGTATGTCCCTTGTGACCTCATCCATCACCAAAGCAAATAAATAAGGGCTCAAAGCTGACCCCTGATGTAGTCCTATTTTAATTGGAAAGTCAATGGTGTCGCCATCAGATGTTCAGAAAAACGTCACCACATCCCTGTACATATCCTTGATGAGGGTAACGTACTTAGTTGGGACTTTGTGCTTTTCCAAGGCCCAACACATGATATTTCTCGGTACTTTGTCATATGCCTTCTCGAGGTCAATAAAGACCATGTGCAAGTCCTTCTGCTCCCTATATCTCTTCATCAATTGTCGTAATAAGAAAATTGCCTCCATAGTCGACCTACCAGGCATGAACCCAAACTGATTTTGGGTCACATGTGTCACTCTCTTTAGGCGATGCTCGATAACTCTCTCCCAGAGCTTTATCATATGGCTCATCAACTTAATCCCACGGTAGTTAGTACAACTTTTAACATCTCCCTTGTTCTTGAAGATAGGTACTAATATACTTCTCCTCCATTCTTCAGGCATCTTGTTAGACCGAAAAATAAGGTTAAAAAGCTTAGTTAACCATACTATCGCTCTGGCGCCTAGATATCTCCACACCTCAATGGGGATACTATCAGGGCCCATTGTTTTACCTCCCTTCATCCTCTTCAAAGCCTCTCCGATCTCTGCCTCCTGAATTCTCCTCACAAAGCGTCTGTTGGTATCGTCAAATGAGTCGTCCACCTCAAGGCCAGGACCCTCATTCTCCCCATTAAACAGCTTATCGAAGTACCCTCTCCATCTGTCCTTGATCTCCTCATCCTTCACCAGAAGTCGATATGTCCCATCCTTGATGCATTTTATTTGGTTGACGTCCCTTGTCTTCCTCTCGCGGATTCTAGCCATCCTATAAATGTCCTTCTCCCCTTCCTTCGTGCCTAGCCGCTGATAAAGGACATCATACGCCTGACCTTTTGCTACACTCACAGCTCGCTTTGCAACCCTCTTCGCTATTTTATAGCCATCGATGTTGGCTACACTCTTGTTATGGTGGAGACGCTTGAAACACTCCTTCTCCCTAATAGCCCTTTACACCTCGTCATTCCACCACCATGTGTCTTTCACTTCCTGTTTGCCTCCCCTACTCACGCCAAACACTTCCGAAACCACCTTCCAGACACATGTTGCCATCTTTAGCCACATGTCGTTGTCATCTTCTCCTTCTTCCCAAGGCCCCTCGTCTAGCATCCTCTCCTGAAACGTTTGCGCTGCTTTCCCTCTAAGCTTCCACTACTTCGTTCTCGCAATCTTGGCCCGTTTGTTCCGGTGGACACGTACCCGAAAGCGAAAGTCCACCACCACAAGCTTATGTTGAGGGACAACACACTCCCCAGGTAACACCTTACAATCAAAGCAAGCACGTCTATCCTTTCTCCTTGTAAGGATAAAGTCGATCTGGCTCGAGTGTTGTCCACTACGAAAGGTTACTAGATGAGATTTCCTCTTCCTAAAGAGGGGACCCCTCTTGATTCCTACTACCATACCCGAACCCCCCGTGCACCCGCTCGAAACCTACATTAGTCGCACCAACATGGCCGTTGAGGTCTCCTATAAAGAGTTTCTCGCTGATAGGCACGGTACTAACCATGCTATCAAGATCTTCCAAAAACTGCCTCTTGGTGCCCTCGCTAAGACCTACCTGAGGGGCATAGGCACTGATCACATTCAAAGCCGAATCTCCAACTACCAGCTTGACCAAGATAATCCGGTCGCCTTGCCTCCTAACATCAACTTGAGTTGATCACTGCTGAATTATTTTATATGTAATGGGATATATTGTTAGAAAGTGCATATTTCGAAGTTGCTTGTTTGGCATCTGGTGTAGGTCTAGTCTAAGTGTGAAACTGTAACTGCACAGATTTTCCTATCCTTATTTTTTGCTTTTTGGTGCTCCAGTGTGTGCATAGTGCCATAGTTCGTAGGAAAAAAGAATAATATGGGGATGCCAATGATTTTGTGAATAGATACTCACCTGCTATTATTAATTATTCCAGTATGGTTCCAGTATTTATGATTAGATGGTCATTTTGCTGTCCGACAATTTTCATTTCCATAAGGGAAGCAGATCAGCAGGACCTAGCAATTATTTTTTCCCAGACCGAAGGGCTTCCAACATGGAAATTTAGTGGGCAGCTTGTGATCTCATTTTTTGATATACATAGAGAGAATGTTCTTTATACTTCTACAGGTTTTGTTCAACAAGGATGAAACCTTGCTGATGCAAGTTTTCTTTATACTTCTGCAGGTTTTGTTCAAATAAGGATGAACCTTGCAAAGACAGGCTGTGCAATACAGGCGAACTCAGGGGCGTGAAGATTCAATATTTTTTTATAGATTAGAGTAGATTATTACCGTTTTGAGGCAAAGTTGGTTTGTGCCAATTTACTTATGATATTTCTAACTATTGGTGCCATTTTTGAACTTGATAATTTATCAACATGGAATGATTGTTCTATACTTGTCAATTGAAGAATCTAGCCATGTGTGCCTTGTGCAACATGATCTCTTCATTGAATTTTCATGCAATATAAATGGTTCAAGTTAAAGTTGAGATTATTCTGTGGATTTTGAAATAAATGAATTGGTACAAATGGAAGGTCTTTTCTCTGTCGGTTTATTTACATTTTTCTGTCGGTCATATGGGCTTCCAGATCTAGTGGCTCAGAATTTTCCAGACGGTGGCTCAGAATTTTTCTGTTGACACAAGTACTGGCAGAGAAAATGGTGTACCGTCAGAGAAATTGGTCAACCGATAGAAAAATTCTATTTATCTGGCGCTCTATTTCTGTCGGTGTTTTTCTGTTGGCATACCGATAGAAAAATTGATTTCCTAATTTAATTTCCCTATCGGTTTATCACCAACGGGAAAATTTGAGTTTTTTCCATTAGTGGACATATCGAAATGTATGTACCCCTGGAGTTTTTTCCACTCGCATGATAAAATAGCAATTAATATCTGTGTACTACAGTTTGCAGGTTGGTAAAAGTGTGGTTCACTCGGTGTGTAAAGTAGATTTGAGTTGCTTGGACTTTGGGGTGTGACAAATGGTATAAGAGGCCACCTTCTCGGACGTACTCATGCGCCGGTTAGAGGCATATAAATTGACCATATGGCACTTGTAGGCAAAAGATTTAGTGCACCTTTACTCATGCATGTGCCGGAAAATCAATAAACACATGCCCTTGAGCGATCACCCTAGAGTTGCTGCACTTAGAGGTTTCTCACTTGGGCTCATACCACTAAACTTACCAACTTTGCCATAGACATGTTCACCCTTCCCACCTAGAGCAAAGCCTACTCCTGATGTTCTAGTCCCCCGCCTGAACTGGCTCATTATCATGCTCAACTGCGGCTCACTACAAGACACCCAATTTAAGGTGGACCGAAGGTATGTGTTGTCTTCCTTGGATCTCATCTTGTCATGCCTGCAAGACACAAGCTCCAACACTAAGCTCTTATAACGTGAACACTCAACAACTGTGCTATCTGAACTGGCCTTCTTGTCACACCCAAAATTTCCTATTTTGGATTGTGCATGAAAAATACTAAATAAAATAAATGATTTCAATATCTGAATAAATTTATTAGATAAGTTAAGTAGCTTCTAATTTAAATATAGAAAATTATGGTTTTAAACTTTTTCATATTAATTTGATAATGTGATGTTTGTTTGATGCTTGTCTTTGGTGTTGGTGAGTGCTATTATTTTCAAAATATCATAGGACGACGTTTACTTCTCACCGGAATTTTTTTTGGCATTTTCTGGATTTAAAATTTCAATTTCCGTGAGCTTAATCTTTTTCCTTGATCTCTTCATCAATCTTTTCATGAGCTCAAACACATTTAGTTGAGTTCCTTATCTCTCCAAGAGTCTCCAGGATTTTTCCCGTGATTTTTCTGAGTTCCGGACTATTTTTCACGGCCAAAAAGGTAATTTTAGATTTTCTGGAATTATTTTATTCATGGAATTAAAATAATCCCGAAATTAAGAAAATCCGAAAAGTTTCCAAACCCTACGACTATATATATGCCGGCGTAGCTCTCGACGCCCTGATTTCAGAAGTACAACACTTATCGCGAGCCGTCGCTCGTATCTCCCTCTATCTCTCGCCGTATCTTAGATATACATATATATGTATACGTGCATGCATGTTGAGCAGCTGTACATGTAAGGAAAGAAATCCTGTTTCTGTACGTACAACTTGCAGAGTAGTTATGTGACTCAAATAGTAATTCTAGATTTTCTAGAATTATTTCTAGTCATGAAATTCATTAATTCCGAAAATAATAAAATCTAATCCTATTCCAACTTGGCTTTAACCTAGAGTATATAAATACATGCCCACGTTTCTCTCTTTGATCTTGTGATCTGAAATCCTTTTTCCTAAGCCGCGTACCGTGCAACCCCGCCGCCGTCCGCCGCCAAATCAGCCTCCGCCAACTTGCCGCAGCGGTTTCTTCAACCTCGTGTTCGAGCAGGACTCTGCCATGGAGTCCGACGCAGCTCCAACTCCCCTCCCCACTGCCTTGACCCAAACGCTTAGCCGGCCATAAATAGTAGCGTGGCCGCAAGCCGGCGCGCAAGAAGGCTGGTCCGGTGGAGTCCACCTCGCCGGATTCCGCGTCCAGTCCCAGCACGGAGGCGTCGGACAGTCCGCGAGATCAGGCGGAGGAGGATAACAACGCGCCGCCTGTCATCGATGCGGGGGCAGCAGTGCCTGAACCGCCGCCGCCTCCTCCTCCTTCTGCTCAACCTCAACCTTCTGAGCCACCTCGGAAGCCCAGCGCCACCACGCCGGCTAATCCTCCTGCGGACATAACGTACAGCAGGCCCAAGGTGGGAGCTGTGTACGGCCGTGTGAAGCTCAAGTTCAAGTCGTCCAAGACGGTGGACTCGCCGCTGCGCTCGCAGCAGCAAGATTCTTCAGAAGCTCAAGGGCCGCCTGCTGATGCTGGGAAATCGGAGAGTGCTGCTGTCCCTGAAGTAATCAAAGGAGCTGACTTAAAGAAGGCTCAGATCGTGACAGATGGGCAGGGGTTGGAGTCGAGTGACGGGGATAAGGAGAAGGTGCCAAGGAAAGTAGGAGGCATTAAGATCAAGTTGGCGGGTCCGCCTTCTGTAGAAAACAGCACACCGGATCGGAAAGCCGACTCGGCAGATGAGCCTGCTCCGAGCAAGCAGGAATCTTTTTCAGAAAAAAAAATGGAGGATGGGGTGGAGCTGAGGAGCTCACAGGAGTCAGAAGAAAAGCAGTCTACTCCAGAACACCAGCGCAATGAGAAAGAGCTGGCTGCTGCACTTGAAGCTATTAAGAAAGTTATGAAGATGGGTTCGCGGTGATCTCCTCTTCCGATTGGGGTCGGATGCGTGGTGAACCATGGTCGGATGAGGTGGGTCCGAAGCTTTCCGGCGAGTCCATGGCGGCGTCCATGGTGGCCACCGGCCGGAGGTACTGTAGCCGGCCGATTCTCCTCTTTCTTTTGTTTTGGAACAATGTGAGCCCTCCGTTCATGTATCAACGATCAGGATTAGAACATACCTTTTCACATGGCAAATTTCTAAAGAGACCTTTAGCTTTTTAATAATCAACCCGCCATCCATAGCGTACTACTGAAAAGGCGTTTTCGTGTTTTGAAAGCGTATTTTCTTCCGGTTTATTCAAAAATACGTTTTTAGGAAATTACAGTTTTGCCACTAGAATTGTTTTGGTCATAAAATCTTCGTTTTAACTCCGATTTGACCCGTTCAAGTTGCGTTAGGTTCGTATTTGCGAGATCTACATGTTAGTATAGTTGTACAGTAGGTTGGGAAAGTTTAATTTTCGAGTTTATATTAAAATAATTATTTATCTATAGGAAATCTTAGAAAATTCATAACTTATACGTTTTAACTCCGAATTTGGTGATTTTTGCGTCTGTGTGATCGTAGAAACGTGTAGAAGAGTTTTATAAACTTTTATTACTGTTTTGTTATTGTTGGTGTACTGTTCTAATTGTATCTCTTTGTTTGTTTCGTGTATGTTTGATTGGATGTATGTGTGTTGTTGATTGATGATCGAGTATAGACGGTGAGCAGTATCTGGACGATCAAGAGTATTATTTTGAGCCAGACCAGCAGTATCATCAGGAAAGCTTTGATTAAGGCAAGTATAACATGGGACCATCCTTGTTGTCCTATTCACTGAAATTATCATACATATGCATGTGTCTTCCTTGACAACCTTAGAGATTATAACTTAGTGATTGAAACCTTGATTCCTTGTCAACCTTGGGATGCATTTGGGTAGCTATTGCTAGTGCTTAATTATGAACAATGATCTTGTAATTTGATTAATGGATTAAGCAATCAACCATTAAGATAATTTTATTACTGTTGAAAAGGGGGCTAGAGCAAGGGGTTATATTGTTGCTCTAGTTTCTCTCCATAAGGACTTATCTGTACATGACCATCCGGGACATACAGTACAGCTGTGAGGGCTATATGGCTCTGGCTCTAGTTGTTCAAGAGACCTTTTCTAGCTTGTTAGTGGTTACCTTAAATGGCGTAAGAATGGCTTGCCACTTTGGGTGTAGTGCGAGCCCCTGGCCTAGTGTGTATAGGCTGCGGTTGTTGTGCCACAGGGAAGGGGGGTTCTACATCTGCCTGCCGAGTGAATCTAATGGCCCTAACTTGTTAGACGAACTTTTGAGTGGCTTTATATGGTCTCTGATGTTTTGGGCCTTGCAAACCCATGCATTTGGAAATCATGACTCACAGTGAAAGTGTACACCTCTGCGCAGAGTAAAAAAAACTGGTATACTAGCCGTGCTCACGGATACGAGCGGCCTTGGAACATCTACAGAATAGTTGATCACCATTGTTGTATCATGCTTAATTATTGTTGATTATTATTATGCTCATGTTAATGCTATTCATTATCCTAATTACAATTGATCATTGATTCATTAATGGGAATTGGAATACCTTGATGCTACTCAATTGCTAATTATATGATGATTAAAAGCTAAACGCAGTCAAACAGTGTCTAGCCTTTTTGAGCCTCATGAACCCTATGTTATACTTGTTGAGTTCGACATGGACTCACTCTTGCTATTTCCCCAACACTCCAGTGTGTAGTAAGATGCTACTCGGAAGAAGACAAAGGTGTAGTGGAGTTTCCAGAAGACTAGTAGAAGTGCTAGGCATATGTTACCCCCAGTCAGCCGTCCCTGAGAAGAATGGAGCCCGAAGTTTAGTCACCGTTCCGCGATACTCTGATGTAAGTGTTAATATAGCTATGTATACGTTATATAATAACATTGTTTCTGATATTTTTTTTTTCATTCTGGCATATGTGTGGACTTCCTGGGCACACATATGATTAGCCTGGTTTTGTTCTTTAGAAAACCGGGTGTGACAGAGTGGTATCAGAGCGGTGTTGACTGTAGGACGTATGCCAAGTAGCACTGGACGTATTCTAAAACTTATTTTGCTGTAAAACTATTTTGTCATCCCCTGACTCATTGATTTTGACTATTTCCTCTTCCTTGTCTTGTTGTATCCCATCCTTGGTAGCTTCCTTTGAGCTAATATTTCTTACTCCCTTGGAATTTGTTTTACGTTGCTTTTACTAAAAGTTTTCTGATCTTACCTGGTTCAAAGATTTGATGGCCTTTCATCATCCATACTTTTCCCATAGGATGACCACCATTGTTGAAGAAGCACGTGTAGTACCGATGATGTGATGTGTGCTTGTTGTGCTTGATGTGTTGCTTGTGTGTTGTTCTTGTTCTCGTGTTTTAAAAGTGGCCCGGAAGGTATAAGTCTTGAGGAGTAGCTTGATCTATGCTAAGTGGGGTAGGTTTTACGTAATACTCCGCATGCTGATTTCTATAGCAGTCTGCAATGTTTCTGTTATATCTCAAGATATGGACATGAGAAATTTATGAAATTTTACTGGGAATAACTAGACTTCTGTATCTTTCCAAACCCATTGGATTTACCTTTTTATCTATTTTGAGCTATGAGATATACCTGTTCTAAGTTGAGGTTACTGCATAGTCTGGAATTCTGAAATAGTTTCGGTTAAGTTCAGTTTTTGACTAACTTATTGACAGAATCTGGAAAAGTGTTGTAAATAAAAGTCGTAGATAATTTCGTAGGCTTTCCAACCATGTAAAGATCACTTCATTTGGATCTTTGTAGCTCGAGTTATGCCAGATTTACTGAACTGCTAAAATTGGAATTTGCCCAGAAATTTTCTGCATTACTTCCTTATCTTGTATAAGTGAATATATCATTGGATATCTTTGAATCTCATTGATTTGCCTGGGAATCTTACATTAGAGATGATTATGGTTATCTAGTATAAAAGGGATGTGAGTTACTTTGGTGTCCCCTAGTTTCTTTTTCTTAAGGGGGTAGCAAAGTTGTGAGTGTTGCAAGATGAATGTTTCGTATGTCCTAGAGCTTCACTTGGAAGAAGTGGTTATCTCTATGATTGGAAGTCTATAGTTAGTTTCATGAAAACTTAGATGACATCACCTCCATATCAAGTATGTTTAGTAAGTTTTAAGTGAAGGACTTATCATTAGCAGCAAGCCTTAAAGAAAGTGTTGCATTCAATGACATTGTCTGGTGGAACAAAATATTTGTTAAGTGGGGTAGTGTCCATTACCATCATCAATCTCAAGCGACGAGGTACCAAGAACTGAAGATCAAACCTTATCTTTCTTGTCATCTTTTGGCTATCCTCGATCCATGTCTTATATCTCATCAACTTAAATCAAAGAAGCGTGAAGACTTGAAGATTAGTGTCATCTATCTCTCTAGTCTCTGAATCTCGTTTCTGCCTTATCCTGTTTTTTTTAACAGTCTGTCTTTCTTAGTTTATACCTATATTTTTGGATGCCCAAAAATCATGGATAAATTCTGGACAATAGTAGACTTCAATATTTTTCTCTGACCGTAAGAACCACCCTGATAGCTATTATGGTTTGGGATTTATGAAAATCACAAGGCGACGTATCTATGCTGTCAGCAATCTGGAATAGTTTCTGTTGTGCACAGTTTTCGACCACGTTAACTGTAGAATTTGGAGAAGTGTTCTATAAGGAAGTTGTAGTAAATTTGATAAGCTTTCCAACGGTATAAGCTACAACATCATTGGATTCGTAGAACTTGAGTTATAACTGTGTTTCTGCACTGCCATTTTTCTGCTCGCGAGGAAGTACAAGTTACTTGATCTTGGATATGCTCATGAGTCTCTTTGACATGATAGAAGGACACGATAGTAGTTATCACTCAGAAACAAATGCAAGCTATTCTTTGGTGAACTCCAGTTGATCTCTTCTTAAGAGGGGTTGCCGAACTAAAGGCGATACAAGATGGAGGTTTTATATGTTCTGTTTCGTCACCTGGAAACATCAGCTATCTACATGGTTGCAAAGTCATTATCGAGCACAAGTACCTTTTCTCAGGGTTGGTAAACTGTTGAAACCATCTACAAGGATCGTAAGTGCCTAAAGGATACCTTTACAAAGTTGGTTATGAGTTTGTGGCATTATCATTGGATAGGAGTTGATGAAGGAAAAGTGAAGACTTACAAATCAACTTTATCTTTCTCCTTAGTCTCTCCAAATCTCGGGACGAGATTTCTGTTAAGTGGGGTAGAATTGTCACACCCAAAATTTCCTATTTTGGATTGTGCATGAAAAATACTAAATAAAATAAATGATTTCAATATCTGAATAAATTTATTAGATAAGTTAAGTAGCTTCTAATTTAAATATAGAAAATTATGGTTTTAAACTTTTTCATATTAATTTGATAATGTGATGTTTGTTTGATGCTTGTCTTTGGTGTTGGTGAGTGCTATTATTTTCAAAATATCATAGGACGACGTTTACTTCTCACCGGAAATTTTTTTGGCATTTTCTGGATTTAAAATTTCAATTTCCGTGAGCTTAATCTTTTTCCTTGATCTCTTCATCAATCTTTTCATGAGCTCAAACACATTTAGTTGAGTTCCTTATCTCTCCAAGAGTCTCCAGGATTTTTCCCGTGATTTTTCTGAGCTCCGGACTATTTTTCACGGCCAAAAAGGTAATTTTAGATTTTCTGGAATTATTTTATTCATGGAATTAAAATAATCCCGAAATTAAGAAAATCCGAAAAGTTTCCAAACCCTACGACTATATATATGCCGGCGTAGCTCTCGACGCCCTGATTTCAGAAGTACAACTCTTATCGCGAGTCGTCGCTCGTATCTCCCTCTATCTCTCGCCGTATCATAGATATACATATATATGTATACGTGCATGCATGTTGAGCAGCTGTACATGTAAGGAAAGAAATCCTGTTTCTGTACGTACAACTTGCAGAGTAGTTATGTGACTCAAATAGTAATTCTAGATTTTCTAGAATTATTTCTAGTCATGAAATTCATTAATTCCGAAAATAATAAAATCTAATCCTATTCCAACTTGGCTTTAACCTAGAGTATATAAATACATGCCCACGTTTCTCTCTTTGATCTTGTGATCTGAAATCCTTTTTCCTAAGCCGCGTACCGTGCAACCCCGCCGCCGTCCGCCGCCAAATCAGCCTCCGCCAACTTGCCGCAGCGGTTTCTTCAACCTCGTGTTCGAGCAGGACTCTGCCATGGAGTCCGACGCAGCTCCAACTCCCCTCCCCACTGCCTTGACCCAAACGCTTAGCCGGCCATAAATAGTAGCGTGGCCGCAAGCCGGCGCGCAAGAAGGCTGGTCCGGTGGAGTCCACCTCGCCGGATTCCGCGTCCAGTCCCAGCACGGAGGCGTCGGACAGTCCGCGAGATCAGGCGGAGGAGGATAACAACACGCCGCCTGTCATCGATGCGGGGGCAGCAGTGCCTGAACCGCCGCCGCCTCCTCCTCCTTCTGCTCAACCTCAACCTTCTGAGCCACCTCGGAAGCCCAGCGCCACCACGCCGGCTAATCCTCCTGCGGACATAACGTACAGCAGGCCCAAGGTGGGAGCTGTGTACGGCCGTGTGAAGCTCAAGTTCAAGTCGTGCAAGACGGTGGACTCGCCGCTACGCTCGCAGCAGCAAGATTCTTCAGAAGCTCAAGGGCCGCCTGCTGATGCTGGGAAATCGGAGAGTGCTGCTGTCCCTGAAGTAATCAAAGGAGCTGACTTAAAGAAGGCTCAGATCGTGACAGATGGGCAGGGGTTGGAGTCGAGTGACGGGGATAAGGAGAAGGTGCCAAGGAAAGTAGGAGGCATTAAGATCAAGTTGGCGGGTCCGCCTTCTGTAGAAAACAGCACACCGGATCGGAAAGCCGACTCGGCAGATGAGCCTGCTCCGAGCAAGCAGGAATCTTTTTCAGAAAAAAAATGGAGGATGGGGTGGAGCTGAGGAGCTCACAGGAGTCAGAAGAAAAGCAGTCTACTCCAGAACACCAGCGCAATGAGAAAGAGCTGGCTGCTGCACTTGAAACTATTAAGAAAGTTATGAAGATGGGTTCGCGGTGATCTCCTCTTCCGATTGGGATCGGATGCGTGGTGAACCATGGTCGGATGAGGTGGGTCCGAAGCTTTCCGGCGAGTCCATGGCGGCGTCCATGGTGGCCACCGGCCGGAGGTACTGTAGCCGGCCGATTCTCCTCTTTCTTTTGTTTTGGAACAATGTGAGCCCTCCGTTCATGTATCAACGATCAGAATTAGAACATACCTTTTCACATGGCAAATTTTCTAAAGAGACCTTTAGCTTTTTAATAATCAACCCGCCATCCATAGCGTACTACTGAAAAGGCGTTTTCGTGTTTTGAAAGCGTATTTTCTTCCGGTTTATTCAAAAATACGTTTTTAGGAAATTACAGTTTTGCCACTAGAATTGTTTTGGTCATAAAATCTTCGTTTTAACTCCGATTTGACCCGTTCAAGTTGCGTTAGGTTCGTATATGCGAGATCTACATGTTAGTATAGTTGTACAGTAGGTTGGGAAAGCTTAATTTTCGAGTTTATATTAAAATAATTATTTATCTATAGGAAATCTTAGAAAATTCATAACTTATACGTTTTAACTCCGAATTTGGTGATTTTTGCGTCTGTGTGATCGTAGAAACGTGTAGAAGAGTTTTATAAACTTTTATTACTGTTTTATTATTGTTGGTGTACTGTTCTAATTGTATCTCTTTGTTTGTTTCGTGTATGTTTGATTGGATGTATGTGTGTTGTTGATTGATGATCGAGTATAGACGGTGAGCAGTATCTGGACGATCAAGAGTATTATTTTGAGCCAGACCAGCAGTATCATCAGGAAAGCTTTGATTAAGGCAAGTATAACATGGGACCATCCTTGTTGTCCTATTCACTGAAATTATCATACATATGCATGTGTCTTCCTTGACAACCTTAGAGATTATAACTTAGTGATTGAAACCTTGATTCCTTGTCAACCTTGAGATGCATTTGGGTAGCTATTGCTAGTGCTTAATTATGAACAATGATCTTGTAATTTGATTAATGGATTAAGCAATCAACCATTAAGATAATTTTATTACTGTTGAAAAGGGGGCTAGAGCAAGGGGTTATATTGTTGCTCTGGTTTCTCTCCATAAGGACTTATCTGTACATGACCATCCGGGACATACAGTACAACTGTGAGGGCTATATGGCTCTGGCTCTAGTTGTTCAAGAGACCTTTTCTAGCTTGTTAGTGGTTACCTTAAATGGCGTAAGAATGGCTTGCCACTTTGGGTGTAGTGCGAGCCCCTGGCCTAGTGTGTATAGGCTGCGGTTGTTGTGCCACAGGGAAGGGGGGTTCTACATCTGCCTGCCGAGTGAATCTAATGGCCCTAACTTGTTAGACGAACTTTTGAGTGGCTTTATATGGTCTCTGATGTTTTGGGCCTTGCAAACCCATGCATTTGGAAATCATGACTCACAGTGAAAGTGTACACCTCTGCGCAGAGTAAAAAAAACTGGTATACTAGCCGTGCTCACGGATACGAGCGGCCTTGGAACATCTACAGAATAGTTGATCACCATTGTTGTATCATGCTTAATTATTGTTGATTATTATTATGCTCATGTTAATGCTATTCATTATCCTTATTACAATTGATCATTGATTCATTAATGGGAATTGGAATACCTTGATGCTACTCAATTGCTAATTATATGATGATTAAAAGCTAAACGCAGTCAAACAGTGTCTAGCCTTTTTGAGCCTCATGAACCCTATGTTATACTTGTTGAGTTCGACATGGACTCACTCTTGCTATTTCCCCAACACTCCAGTGTGTAGTAAGATGCTACTCGGAAGAAGACAAAGGTGTAGTGGAGTTTCCAGAAGACTAGTAAAAGTGCTAGGCATATGTTACCCCCAGTCAGCCGTCCCTGAGAAGAATGGAGCCCGAAGTTTAGTCACCGTTCCGTGATACTCTGATGTAAGTGTTAATATAGCTATGTATACGTTATATAATAACATTGTTTCTGATATTTTTTTTTTCATTCTGGCATATGTGTGGACTTCCTGGGCACACATATGATTAGCCTGGTTTTGTTCTTTAGAAAACCATGTGTGACACTTCTCAAGAGCAAGGAACTTGGCATTCTTCTCTGCCAGCTTAGATTGCAAGCCTGAACAAGACTTGCATGCACCCAACAAGCTAGACCTAACCTTCGTCTCATCGTTCTCATCTAATAAGGCAGCATACTTAGATTGCAACTCAGAAAAGTTAGTCATATGAACAACACATTCATCGCACTCAACCTCGTCAGACACATGAACGACAAGTTTCTTAGCTTCCTCAAGCTCTTTCTCCACAACTTCTAGCTTGTCCTTAAACTCTTTCCTCTCACGAGCAGCACATTTAAGCAGCTTATCTTGACTCATCAAAGTATCGGTCATGATATCAAGCTCGACAATAAGAGCGTCGATAGAAGGTTTTACCTCGGTAGCGTCTTCGTCACCGAGAAGCACATCCTTGTTGGGCTTCACCCCTTCATCCACGGCCATGGTGTAGTAGCCTCCGTGGATAGACATGGCGACGAAGCAAAGCCTGGTCAACTTGTCCTTGCGCCTCTTCTCGGACTCATCACCACTCGAGGGAGAGGAAGAAGACCGGTCGTCGTCGGTGTCATTGTCGAGGTCACTGAGGGAGGTGAGGAAGGTGCGCTCTTGGGCCTTGGCCTTCTTGAAGTACATCTTCAGTGCCTACTTGTTGAATCCACCCTTCGACTTGTTCTTGGAGGTGTACTCGTGCTTGTCCCTGCGCTTGCTAGAGTCGTACTTGTCAAAGGAGTGATTGTTCTTCTTGGGGCAGTGGGCGACGAAGTGGTCGGGATCTCCACAACCATAACATCCTTCCTTCGGACCACCACCACGCTGGTAATTCAAGCGATTGTTGTGAAACCGCGAGAACCAGCTGATGATCAACGCCAGCTCGTGATCCCCAAGACTCTCTATCTGCTCCTCTATGACAGACACCAAAAAAGACAAGGCAACAGACACATGTGAAGAGTTAGCCAAAGAACTTTAGCTATTACCTGAGACCAAAGCCATAGTCAGTGCAGAGGGATTCTTGAGCTTGGCTTGGGTCTGATAGTCCATTTCGGTGGACTTGAGCTTACTGAAAAGCTCATTCATGGTGAGGGTCTCATACCCCGAAGACTCAATGATGGTAGTCACCTTCACATCCCATACCTTCCGATCTAGGGCATATAGAAGCTTGAGTGCCCTCTCGTGATCGTCATAAGGTAACTGTGCCTTGTTTGCTCGTATGTTGTTGACGATGGTCTAAAAGCAAGGAAACATGGCATCGATGGACTCACCATCAAGCTGGGTGAAGTTCTCGTACTCCCTCTTGTACGTCTCGTAGAGTCTGGTTTTGACCTGTGCAGTCCCCTCGTGATAGCTCTGAAGCCTCACCCAGATCTCCCGAGCAGTAGTACAATCGGAGACTCTTTCAAACTCCTGAAGAGAAAGACTCAAGAAAAGAACTGCACGAGCTCTGCTATTAGTGTTGTGCTGATCTTTTTGATGTTGCATGACATGAGCACGGGGTTCAAGCACAACATAAGTAGCATCATTGTAAATTTCCCAAACAAGCCAATCAATCCCCTAGAGATGCGTGGACATGCAGATCTTCCAATAGGGGTAGTTTGTTCCATCGAAGAACGGTGGTTTGCCAGAGCCACGCTCCATGTCGCCTTCATGGATCACAGACCGATTAAGGTGGAATGATCCTTAACCTGGCTCTGATACCAATTGAAGGACCGAAAATGGCGACCAGAGGGGGGGGGGGGTTGAATGGGAGCCTCAAATTTCTTTCAAAAACTTTGGTCCTCGGCTCGATCTACAATCCCAAAAGCATACTCACACAAGAAGCAAGTAATATACGTGCTAACCGGTAGCAAGATATCCCACGCAAAGTGTTAGGCACACCGGAACACCTTCGAGAGACGCTGGAAACAAACCCTCAAAGGAACAAACAAGAAATGCCTTCTCTGCGTAGTACCGGGCTGTCCGGGCTCGGGTGGCAGACTGTCTGCAAGACAGCTCTCGGACTGTCTGGTGGCACGCGCCTGAAGGACAATAGTGACTATCCAAGTCATAGAAGACAACAACGGACTGTCTGGCTTATGGGGACGGATTGTCCGCAGTTCAAGTCTCAGAAAACGAACATAATCGAACTAGTTCTGGACACAGTTCGATGGACACTGGAGGACTATCCGCGACCTGCGCCGGACTGTCCGCAGGCTAAACTCCAGAAAACACAACGTGAGAAAAGCGTTCTAGACTCGATTGGACAGGGGCCGCGGACTGTCCGCACTGGAACGCCGGACTGTCAGTCGGTCAAAACTCAAAACCATAGTGAGAAAACTTGGTTCTAGACTGGACGAACCCCGATCGGTGGACTGTCCGCAGGTAAGACGGTGGACTGTCCGCGAATCACGAACCAGAACAGAATAGCAGTTCAAAAAAACGCCTCTCACTTTGATGCAAGGATTTGCAGCGAAATCTTCAACAACTGCCACGAAACTTGGTGAGCATGATCACAAAGCAGTAGGGGAGGTACCTCTAAGAGGTCATCACCCAATTTGAAGCCAATCAACAGGAAATCGAAGGGGCACGAAAAACACCAGTTCTTGAGGCCTAGACCAAGAAATCACCCGATCTGCGAGCTCTTGAGGAATTAATTGATTTCCTTCGGTGAAAAGGCTCCACTCACGTCATAGCTCAAATCAACGCAAAAAGAACAGATCAAAAAGGTCTAGAAACGACGAATCGAAGGGAGAACTAGAGGGGGAAGAGAGGAGCTCATGAAGAACACATTAAGAACACACAAATTGCTTCATCCGCCGAGCACCAGAGGACACCAGAGGATTCGGGACCTCCTTCCCTCAAAGATTCATGGTTCTTACACTAATCGGTGGATTAGTGGACCTTTCTCTCACAAGCATCTAGAGGAGGGGAAACCCTAGAAAGGATGAAAGAAAAATGCAAATGGAGGAGGTGAGGGAGATGGAGGCTCCCTCATCCTATTTAACAGGGCTATTAGACATTTCTAGTTTTGCCCCTGAATACAAATGAGCCAAACCATTTAGCCCAAGGGCGTAAAGGTCTAACCCTGTGTCATCTTCATCCGACGGCCACCGCGCCTCCTCACTAGTAGCTTCACCTCAACGCGAACTCCCCGATGCCGCCACGTGCCGTCTGTTCCTCCTCGGAACCTCCGCCCAGGTTTTAAGGCACAAACTCGTAAACCTGCCACCGATGGTTTTGAGGCCCAAACCACCAAACCGCTCGTGAGTAGCATACTCCATACGCGTCCGCCGCCGATGGTTTTGAGGATGAAACCACCAAACCCCAGATGTCGATGCGTGTCCGACCTCCTGCCAAGCATGACGCCTTCACCTTCCTCCTTGACTCGGCCCACTGGCCTCCGCCAAGTGCCACGACGCCATCGTCTCCATCTTGACTTGGCCGACGCCGTCTTCATCACCATGTACACTTGCACTCGTCGATGTCCCAAGTGTCAGCCACCGCGGCTAGTCACCCGGCCTGTTGGTCCCTCGGTACAAGCCTCACGTCCGCCCTTCACCACTCCCGGTCCGTCGGCTCAGCACGTCCTCCTTGACCTTCACCTCGCCATTGACTACCGCCTCCGTGCTCTACACCTGCACACCACGAGCCAAGAGACATGCACACATAGCTTTCGCCATGGTAGGGTTAGTTACCACTCAACCTACTTCATAGATCACATTGACAATCACTCATCACAAAAACGAACACACAAGGGTACTTGTCAACCTTATGTTCACAGATCTACTTTAGAAAGAGCAAGATTAAAATAAAATTAATCAATTCAAGTTTCATGAAAAGATAAACAATTGAAGTAGATATACTTGCCCATTTGTTTTCCTCTACCTCCCGATAATAAGTTGTCAGCTGGTGGTCCACTTTCACTGGTACAATTCTCAATTTCATCAGTTATTGCTACTAAAAAATATGATATTTTGGCTACCGCTACAGCTACATGGGCTCAAATCATATGAGACATAAGCATTACTACCTCTATCGAAAAAATATGGGATTTTGGCTATCCGCTGCAATTAATTGTCAAAGTGCATAGCCAGAACCCATATATTTCAGAACCGAGAGGTTATAGAAGTTTGTGGATAAATTTGACTTATAACTGATCAAAACTGCTTCAATCATCGAGCTCAGAAGGTTGCTTGCTTTTCATAGAGCTTCATTTGCTCAGCAAAAAGTTATAGATTGTCTCGACCAGATCTACCTCTAAAGTTATCATGTGTATTCACCATTCAGCAGCGTCTAGACGGCCTTCAATCTCACCTAACCGAAGCTCATGGCCAAGCATAGACATGATCTGCAAAATTAGGGTTGATTTTAGTTTACCCTTATTTACTTGCAGTGGTTTTAATTAATTACTTTGCATTAACGTATTTAAGGTTTTTACCTCGTTTGCCAATAATGTCCGCTATGCTACACAGCTCCATCTCTTCCTTGGCAATATGCTCTATGGTTTATAATCTCTAGCTAGTCATTCAAGAACAAACATCTCTCCTCTTCAGCTTACCTGAACAATCTAACATATAGGTTTATTCAGTCCCTCTGAGCATATACCAACAATGTATAAGATGTCTCTTGGAACCATGCAATGGTTTATCCACCTTCTATATGTGGTTACCAAAGGTTTGTGTGTACTAGCGTGTTGGATGAAATGTATGGGATTGTAGCTATGCACTGAAGCAAGTATTTGCTAAAGAAACAAATAGCTGACGTATGCATGAAAAAATCAACATACTCTCATTTCTGGAAGGGTCTGATGAAAGTTAAAGATGTTGTCTTGAGTTTTAGCACTTTCAAGGTGTCTGATGGGTCTCAAACACATTTTTGGTTAGACACATGGATAGGTAATAAACCTCTGAAAGATAAATTCCCCTCGTTGTTTAACATAGTGAGGAGGAAACAAGACTCTGTGGCAAATGTCCTATCAACGGTTCCTCTCAATATTTCCTTTAGGAGAAATTTAGGGGACAGGAATTTGAGAGACTGGCACAGAATAGTAGCCTCCTTACATGATTTGAACTTACACGGGAAAGGGATACTTTTGTTTGGTCACTAAATGCTATAGGCACTTTTACGGTAAAGTCGTTGTATGCTGCGCTAATTAACAACGGGGTAAGAGTGTCACAAGATATTTGGCAAGTAAAAATTCCATCAAGAATTAAGATTTTCTTGTGGTATCTAAAGAGAGGTGTGATTTTGACGAAGGACAACTTGTCTAGGCGTAACTGGAATGGTGATAAAAGTTGTGCATTTTGCCATTATCTAGAGACTATCCAACATCTCTTCTTTGATTGTTACTATGCTAAATTCTTATGGCGCGCGATTCACCTTATGTTTGGGATCTCTGCCCCTTTGAGTAAGGAAGATCTTTTCGTTACATGGTCAAAAATGAGCAGTAAGCCTCAAAATGCTTTGTTATTAACTGCAGCATCAGCCTTATGCTGGACGATCTGGTTAACAAGGAACGAGGTGGTGTATGATAAATGTAGAGCAATTTTTTTTTGCAGGTACTATTCAGGGGAATTTATTGGCTGTGACAATGGGTGAAGCTGCAGCGGCGTGAGGTGTTACGGGATCAACTTCTACGTGCAGGGCAGCATTTGGAGACATCCGCCCTTCAGTTCTTTAATTCCAATGGGTGGCTTTCAAATAATTTTCTTGGCTAGCGTGTGTCAGGAACTTTTGCCTTACTTTTTCCTTTTTGACCAGATTCTGGCGGTTAAACATTTTATTCTGTGGTGTGGTCTTTGACCATGAGACTGTATTAATTGACCTGATTCTACCTTTTGGTAGATGAAGCCAGATATGTACTATCCATTATCTAAAAATAAAAGTAGTACATAGTACATAATATGAGAGCAAGCATTGAAAGGTGGATTCAGACAACCAAAATAGGCTAGACGCAAGTGAACACTTATGTCTGAAACAGCAACTTTAAGTTACTGAAAATTGACGACTAGCATCTGTCTACATGTACACATTTCACTTTTTACTACCGTTAAGCAAAATTCATAAGCGGGGTTTGAATCACTACCACAAAACTAATTTTAGTAGATAAGGGCTTTTATTTTCAGAGGGACACTTTTCTTGGACAGTCCATATAAATGAGTTTATGAGACAAGTGATTTTAGAAGACGCACAAAGGATACTACTGCTTCTAAAAATTGTTTCTTAGAGGCAGCTGGGCACATATGAAGGCTACCTGTTTAAATTCCTAATTTATAGAAGAGGCCTTCCCTTCATCTTCTGTCTTTCCTCTGAGAAGATCCCAGTGCGGTGCACCTTCCCTCCTAGCTTGAGGGGTACAGTCGTACTATTTGAGATCGAGGAGCACCTATGTTGTTGATGTGGTGCTATAGGATCTGTGTTGCCTACTATTTTCCTTTCACTATGCTGCTGCAAATGTGATTTTGAAGCGTTTATGTGTTGGTGATGTGCCACAGGCCGAGAAAACCATAACAATGAGCTCATCGAGGGCGACAACAATACAACATGGCACTGGCAGAGTTTTAGGATTCCATCACGGTGAGGTGCTAGATATGGTGGTGGAGATGAGATCAGGGGATACAATTCATATTGCTCTGGGCACTTAAGCACACCACCGCCTGCACCTGCGTGGAAAGGGCACACAGCAGGGGAAGATGCCGAGGACGAGCCAGCAACCAGCAGCATGTGGGATCTGGAGCCATTTTTTTAGAGTTCATTTATAGAGATGGGAAACATAAGTACTCGTATCTGTAATTATATTTGCAGAGGTGGATAAGTCGACTGCTTTTGAAAACTAATTAACACAGACTGTCAACCAGAGGTGGATATGGTGTGTGCCGCTGCCGCCTCTGAAGACTAGTATTGACCGTCTCCTAAAAGTGATCCTGTAGTAATTAATGTTCAGTTTCTTGCTCAACATCTATAGTTCACTGAGAGTTCTGTTGTTTTTTTGAGGGAAATGACAGGAGGGACAAAATGTCGCCACCTGATATATTAACCACAAATACCAGAAGACTGGCGGTGGAAGGCAATAGCCTCGGCACTGAGTGCCTAAAGAGTTAGAATTATAACCAGAAAGGGGAGGGGGAGAAGATTACATTGGAAACATCTCACACCACTTTTGAGCTTCAGGCTTAAACTTCCTTGGGAGGCGGCAGCCCCAGTCTCTCGCTGTTTGGTGGCATGTTTCCAGCAGCCGCACAAGGCTGGGCTGTACGCCCCTGAAAACAACATCATTCCTGTGTGTCCATAATTCCCAACAGCAGAGGAGTAAGAAGGTTGACTTGATCGGCTTCTCCATGTTTCCTGGGATATTCGAAGACCATAGCTCATGGGCAGGCGCTATATCAACCGACGACCCCACAACCATGTTCCTGTCATGAAATTTTGGGGCCCAAGATTAGACCATATTTTCTCCATCTCTATATATGATCATCAACCGAAGCAATATCTATAGAAACATTTTTCTTCCTATGTACAAATGTCCTCTTCACATGTGCTCTGTATATACCTTTCCAGGCACATGAACTCGCCATTCAATATCCAGTCTCCCTTGCCTGTTTCTCTTCCATCATATTTCTAATGCCGCTACTCCACAAACACAGCTCACATTGTGTCAACCCTTGTAGGGATCCAAAGGCCTGCACCAGGTTGCTGTTGTGCCATGGGGGCATGACAGGTTTGGAACTCATTCTTCTGGTAAGCACCAAAGTCTCTAGAGAATATATATATGTAACGTAGCTAACAGGTTGTCATTCCAAGTTACAAAGCATGCCAACATACGCAGGCCCAACTCAACCTCTCTAGGAATGAAAGCAGAAACGTTTACATGCCAGACTTTCAAACTCTGATGTGCATGAGGTCATGGTGGCCACGAATGGGTACACGAGGCTGGCGTGGTCTTCATTCAAAGCCTCCCAGTCTGCACGTTCTACTTGCATGTTGATGCCAAGCTCCATGTGCTTTGGGCATACACTGCAGGGCAGCATACCTTCTGAGTGGACTGATGTGAAGAAAGCCATGAAGGGACCCTGATGCTCAACGAGTCATATCCATCATGGCTCCCTCTCTACAACCACCGTACAGCTTCCTCAACAAAAGGGGTTCTGGCACTCACTTAACCATGGCTTTCCTCATGTTTCAGCAAACCAGGTCCTCATGTTTCCCCACGGACAAAGAACATATTAAAACTTTCTACGTTTCAAGATTTCAAGTTGCTAAATATCAAAGTCTTTATGCTCCTGTTGTTCAAGAACTTTCAAAATTATTTGTTCTAAACAATGTTATTGATCATATCTAGCTTTCGGCTCACATAATAAAACCCTTTGCTATGATACTCTAGGTACTAACTAGGAGGTAAGGGTTCCAACTAATCGCTGCCCTTGTTTTTCCTATATTACATAAAGCAAATGAGTGATTAAAGTATTTATTTACAACCAATCGTGGACAATTTATGGAATAAAAAGAAACCGCTTGGCCCCACCGTGCCTCACAGCTATGATGTGAACGTTCCTAGATAGCCTCCTTCCTATAATTATGTTTATCCCCTGAGCGTGTCATTCTTATCTGTTCAGCGGCATGGAAGTCTGAAGAAAACAATAGATCGCTGTCACTCGTATGATTGGTTCGTTACAAGTGTAAGTTTGGATCCACACATTGGGATAGTCATGTAAATGTTGGTTATACTGCTTTGGGATCATCACGTTGAAATAAAGGTTGTTAACATCAAACATACAGGTTGTGATCATCACTTACGAAAATTACATGCCTCATGATGTTAGGTTAGTCGCAGTTCACATTTTCACATATGTGGAGGGACAAGAACTTCAGAATTACACTGCGCTATTAGGAGGGCAACATGGGGTCCAGGCAGGTCGTGGTACTGTTGATCCATGCGTGCAGGGGAAGTGGTGTGGAGGAGGGAAGGCTTGCAGTGGCACCGGGCTGTGTGGCAGTGCAGGGTATAGTGGAGGGAGGAGGAGACGGTTGCCCTTGTGGTTTTGCACTCTGAGGTCGATGAAAAAGTCACAAATAAACTATTGCTTACTATGATGAATGTCCATTCCTCCCACGATGTACTCCAGCTATGTCAGCCATCGACTCATGATGTACTAGTTTTGACCCCACAGCAAACGTTCAACCTAACTAAGTAAGCCAGTCATGTACGACAAACATGAAGGATGTCCATAGAGAGGAGAGGCTCCATCAATACACTCTTGCACCCACATGACCTACGGAGACAAGCATAGACACAATAGACACCAATAGAGAACATGGTTTCTAAAAAGAGACAAAGCACCACACAATCGGTCTCTCCAAGTCCTACTGGAAACCAGAATTACCCTATTGGTTCGAAACTGATAGGGACATAGGAAATACCGAAAGAAAAATTAGAAAATTAATTTCCCTGTCGGTCTACCGATAGAACAGAAGCGACAGAAAATCAAGTTTCTCCATCGGTGCATGAATTCTCTTATCGGTATAGCAATTTCCGTGATGGTACGGCGTCGACAGGAAAATTAGATCACATTGATCAGGTTCAGATTTCCAGCCCTGTCATAGTAACCCAACAGGGAAATTTGTGGCCACTGTAAAAGAAACACATAAGCCAACAAGAAAAATAGCATCCATAAAACAATTTCAATTTTAGTTTAAATTATTTATACAGTAGCGTTATTAATATAACACAGTATAGGTCACAAGTACATAAATGAGACCATCAATTAGAGATATCATGTATATGGTAATTAATTGGCACAAACCATCAACATTATACATAGAATTTGTACACATATTCTCTAAATATTTGCCATCAATACGAGAGACTCACTGTTATCTTTTACTAGCCTAGCAAACAATCTAGTGGCTTAATTTCCTAAGCGATATGTATATAAAAATTTAGCCTATCTTCCGGTATGGTACTCATCTTTGAAGACTTGAATCGACGGGGTTCTTCATCCTCATCGAGGATAACCTACAGCGGAACATTACGCCATTAGAGATCTTACAAATGTTCCACTTCTCAAGCACAAGTAAATGCTCAGGTGAAAATGATTTCTAGAAAAACAACTAAGTAACGCCTCAGTTCTGCTGCTACTCTTATTCCAGTTTTCAATATGATGCATACTAATTCCAGGACAAAATATAGTAGTCAGACACTCAGTAGAAAGTTTAGTGGCTGCACTATGCAATATGAAATGAAAATTTAAGGGCTGCACTATGTATGCTGCAATCTGATATATACACCAACTCAGCAGAGGGTAAGGAGACAAAGATCCCCTAACCTTTGTGGGAAAAATAAACTAGACGATATCTCCTAATCATAGCAAATATACAGCAAGTCCAATGCAAAGGCAATGCAATCATAGCAAATAGGAGATACAGGAAGTCTAATGACAAAGGTAATGCATATTGCATTTTTCAAAAAGAAAGGATTACACAGAAGAAAACAAAACCAACATAGGCTAGTGAGGTATTGTACCACATGGTGCCATGAATTAGAAGCATACTCCTGCATTTGAATTAATTCTTCAGCAAATTAATTACTGCATCTGCTAGCTAAAATCAACTATGAACAACAGGCATGTCAGCCCAAAAAAAGGGGAATCAGAAAAAGCAGTAAAAAGGATTCATAATGGTTGCACAGCATCAGTCACTTGAAATTAACTGTGTGCACTATGTGCCTAAAGTAAGGAAGCAATAAGCAGTCGGTCTCCTACATTTTCTGGCAAAAACAGAGATAACACCCGTATCAAAGAATGTCGCGGTTGAATAAATAAACAAAAACCAAAACAGAGCGAGATCCGCTGTCACACCCCAAAATTTTCAATTTTGGGTTGTGCATAGGAAATACTAAATAAAATAAATGTTTTAATATTTGGATAAAATTTTCTAAGTTTAGTTTATGATAGCATCAATTAGTTATAAAAAAATAATAAGAATCTTTAAATTTTTCTAAACTAATTTGACGGACTATTGTTTGATGTGATGTTTACTTGTTAACTCTTGTGTGTTAAGAGCGAACAAAGTCTTTAAAAATGCGTTTAGTGGATCGATCTTTCTTCTCCAGCACGTCTTTATCTTTTTCTGCAATCAATATTCCTGGTTTCTCATCCTAAGTTCTCATTGGGAGTTTCCTAAAATCTTTTCTTTATCACGCAAATTATTCCTATCAGTTCCTTATGTGTCAATCAATCTCAGTGAACTCTTCGGGAATTGTTCTGGCTTTTTCTGGAGCTAATTCACGCTTTTCTGCGAGCGTTATCTAATTTTTAGATGCTCCAAAATATTTTTTCATGAGGTCCAAATACTTTATTTTGGTTCCTTATGTTTCATAATGTCTCTGAGAATTTTCTCCAAATTTTCGAAGCTTTCAGAGTATTTTTCGTGGCTTAAATAATAATTCTGGACTTTTCTA
The DNA here is from genome assembly GCA_038087645.1 of Saccharum hybrid cultivar R570. Classification (NCBI taxonomy): domain Eukaryota; kingdom Viridiplantae; phylum Streptophyta; class Magnoliopsida; order Poales; family Poaceae; genus Saccharum; species Saccharum hybrid cultivar. The sequence continues at coordinate 703,447 of JAQSUU010000664.1, read as the reverse complement.
GAATTATTTTATCCATGAAATTAATTAATTCCGAAAATAATAAAATATCTCAGATTTTCTCATGCCCAAAGGCCCATGTCTTTATTTACTAATGGGCTTTAATAATTAATTAGGCCTATTAGTAAAGGTGGAGGGTGCAACATCAATTAGTACCGTATCGCTAGTTGACGTGGGGTAGGGAGTTTTCCTCCCTATATATACGTACCTATCCCTTGGGCAAAGCACAACAAAACTACCGTAAAGGAGCCCCTAGTTTGGGAAATCTCTCGTGCAGTAAAATAGAATTTTCTCTCTTCTTGTCACCGTCGGCCAACTCCAACGACTTCTCCGGCGAGCTCTTTCCGACCACCTGCAGCGTCTCCGGCGAAAACCACCACCACGAGGTTTTTCTCATCATCCTCTACATCGTGGTATTTTCCTTTTCGCAAATCCATCATCGTATGACTAATTCCCTTGCTTTTCTCTTTTCTGACGTGGTTTTCCGGCAAGGTTCTCTATGAACGGCGCAAGCTTCTTTCTCGGGCCTACCCTGCGTGACACTGCTGTGCGCTGCCCGCATGCGCGTGCATGGCAGCTCAGTCGGAAGCCGCCCTGCCAACCTAGCAGCCGAGCCAGCCCCACCTCGCCTTGCCTGTTCGGTAGAAGGTTCCTAGGGCCGGAGCTCCAATTGGCCAGGGTCGTGTTCGTTCCGTACCTACAACACAGGACGAAGGTGCACGTTCAGCAGATAAGCTCATCTATTTGTTCTATTCATTCTATCATTCCAAAAATCCGTACCATCTTAATCGTGTGTTGTTTAGTCGTTCTAACTCCGTTTTAATCCATTCAAATTACATTAGATTTTTGATTTAATCTACGTACTAGTACCGACGTCTTCATATGCTATACTTATAAACTTTATAATTTAATAAAAATATTAAATTGATTAATGTTTATGCAAACACATTTTTAAATAAAAGCAAAATAGGACAATATCGATCTTTTGTAATTAACTGTTAACTTTAATTTCATATTAAATGAGTTTCATCCCGGTGTGTGTTACGTGTTAGCAATGATATTTAACATGTCTCATATCTTGGAAATTTATAAGTTAAATATTAATTTGATTAAGGATTATTCAATAACTTTTAATTAAAAGCAATTTAAGTTCTAATTCTGTTTTGCACCATTTAAGTTGCGTTTGGTTCGTGCTGACGCGATCTATATGTTAGTGTCAATGTCTTTCATGTCATATGTTTTACTATACATAGTTAAATATTAAATTTATTAATATACGTGCAACCAGTTTTATAAGTAAAAGCAACGTAAGTAAACATGGAGGTTTTGTGGCCGTTTTCCTTTAGATAAACAAATATGAAAATACAAAGGAAATACACATGTACATGCACCACCAAGCTCTATAAGTGCAGAACTCTGCAGGTTGCAAGTAAATGACAGTACACATATGAATCGATGGTCAGCCCAGCCCTTGTCCTATTATTTTATTGGCCAAGAATACTAACAACGTCATGCCTGCGTCATTTAGATGCAATCCAGCTAGCGATAAATCACGTCACATGCTTAGTTTTATAAATAAAATACTAATTTGATCAAGTGTTCCTGCTACCAGTTTTCTAAATGTAAAGCAAACATAGGTTCTACGCTGGAGTCATTCGTAAGCAAATATAATTATTAATATGGTCAGTTGTTAATGAAAAATATATATATGTTTTAAATTTGCTTAGCCCAAACGTGCATCACCCATAGTTATCAATCGCTCTCCACCATTTCTTCGTTTTAATTCTGTTTCGAGTCATTCCAGTTGCATTAGATTCGCGTCTCGCGCTCTATGCAATAGTGATAACCTTTATCATGTCACTTGATTATAAATTTATTAATTATAAATAGTGATTAGATTAATATATTTATTTAATAGCTTCTCAATTAAAAGCAATCTAATTTTAACTCAGTTCTTGTTGCGTTACGACCGTGCCGACCATAAACTACAAGTTAGGGATGATGTTTACCATGTCACATGTACTTTTCCATGTATAGTCAAATATTAAATTGTTTAATATGCATGTAACCAGTTTTTCAAATTAAAACCAACATAGGTGATGTACTTAAAGATTTTTCTATACAAATATTAATATGATTAATTGCTACATAAATGCATTCTTAATTTCTTATTACTTAGTTTAAACAAGTTGTATATATTAGACACTAATAAGTATGCACGTGTCCCTTTTCATATTGCGAACTTTAAGTTGAACTTGCTTAATCGCTACGACAATATTTATAAAACAAGATTGGTCTTAACTCAGCTTAAAATTAGAATATAATTTAAGTAATATGAGTTAATAACTATCACGTGGTTTTTATTCAATTAAGAAAATTAAGCGTGTAATTGTTTCTTTTATAATATAAACTCTCGGTAGTCGTTTCTTTTCCTTCGTAGTTCCGTTATTGGCGTTTCTTATGTTCTCATGACCGTAGCCGGTAGCTCTCTTTTAGTACGTTGTTTTCTTTTGTGTGGTGTATTGTTCTTAGTTGTTCCTATTTGTTTGCTTGTATGCCTGTTAGTGTGCTGGGTTGTTATGATCTACAAGTAGAAGAAAAGGCTATCCGTGAGCGCCAAAGATCCGAAGATGAAGACCAGAAGCTGAGTGCCAAAAGTTGCAAATGAAATATTAAGTTGAGGTTTTTCAGAGCAAGTTGTTTTGAGCATAAAACAAGTTCTAAGGCAAGTATAGCATGGGATTATCCTTGTTGTCCTATTCACATTAAGCAAATAATATCATTATGCATATGTTTCCTTGTTAAGGATGACTTAGTGTTGATCTTATTCCTTGATACCTATTATATTGCATGGATTAGTATGTCTAGTGCTTAATATGAACTATGATCATGTAATTTGACTAATGGAATATGCAATAAACAATAAAAGATGATTTTTATTACTGTTAAAGGGTACTAGAGCATGAGGTTACTTTGGTGCTCTCGTTACTCTCCATAAGGACTTATCTATAAGCGAAAATCCGGGACTTACAGTACAACTGTGAGGGCTAAAATGGCTCTGGCTTTAGTCATATAGAAGGACCTTTTCTAGCTTGTTAGAGGTTACCCTTGTGGCGCAAATGGGGTAGAGCAGACTGTGGATCCCTGCGTGGTGTATCACACAGACTGACTTTCGAAACCTAGCGGCCCTAACTTGTTAGACGAACCTTCGAAAGACTTCATAGTGAACCCTGCCGACCTTCCTTGGTAGTGGGTCAAGAGGCTGATCACCTCGGGCGAAAGGGTAAATCACGACTCACAGTGAAAGTGTACAACCTCTACAGAGTGTAAAACTGTTATAACAGCCGTGCTCATGGTCACGAGTGGCCTTGGACCCTTATGGAATAGTTGATCATCAATAATGGATATATTTTTGCTATTCGTTAATCATTTCACATGGATCATATGTTTATTGTTACATTGAGACACTTTGATATTATTGATATATTGAAATAATGCTAATTAAAAGCTACATGCTGATAAACCTATGTTATGCCTTTGAGCCTCATGAACCCCATGTTATATTTGTTGAGTTCGACATGGACTCACTCTTGCTATTTCCACCACACTCCAGTGTGTTGTAAGGTGCTGCTTAGAAGAAGGATGAAAGTGCAGTGGAGTTTTCGGAAGTCTTTTTCAGAAGTGTTTGGCATATGGAGCCCCCAGTCAGCCGTCCCTGTGATGTTGGAGCCTGAAGAAAAGATTAGTGACCGTTCCGCGACACTCTGATAGTTGTAAGTGTTAATATAGTATGTTTCCCGCTTTATATAAACATTGTTTTGATACTTTTTCATTCTGACATATGTGTGGACTTCCAGCAATAGCATCCCTTCAGCTGCCATTTCATTGAAGAATTGCAGTTAAATCTAAGACAAAACTGGCAATTTTAGAATTGGTATTCCAGGAAACAGAGAAAGCAATAGCATCCCTTCAGCTCGTCGCCTCGTCCACAAAGCAATCTAAATTGTCATCCGTGCCATATGCGCACATGAGTCTGCTCGTGATCGAATTTAATGCTGATTGAGAACAACGCACTCCAATAATCCTTATGTCCTCAGGAGGCAAACTCCAGGTGGTTTTTAGTATTCAGATAAAACATTTCCAGTGTATTGTATTGCAATTTGCAAAGCATATATTTGTAGCAAGCATTGAAAACTGTATTGGTGTCTTAATTCTTTTTCTCCCTTAATAAGCTTTGCTTGCAAAACCGGAAAGCAAGCTGCCAGTTAAGCACTACCATAAACCCTGTTAGGAGCAAGCCAGTGGTTGAGGCCTCCAAAAAAGTACTATGATGTAAACAACAATGCAATCTTTCTCATTTTTTTAACACAAGTTGACTAGGTATGTTTAAGTACCAGAGCTCTATGGTTTTGTTTATGAAAAAAAGGAAGTCTAGTAGACACCATATAAAAACTATAAACAAAAAATAATATAAACAAATATTTAATATATCAGGGGAAACAAAACATAGGATGCAGTACCTCTGTTAGCATTGGTTCCCATTTCATTGAAGAATTGCAGTTAAATCTAAGACAAAACTGGCAATTTTAGAATTGGTATTCCAGGAAACAGAGAAAGCAATAGCATCCCTTCAGCTCGTCGCCTCGTCCACAAAGCAATCTAAATTGTCATCCGTGCCATATGCGCACATGAGTCTGCTCGTGATCGAATTTAATGCTGATTGAGAACAACGCACTCCAATAATCCTTATGTCCTCAGGAGGCAAACTCCAGGTGGTTTTTAGTCTTCAGATAAAACATTTCCAGTGTATTGTATTGCAATTTGCAAAGCATATATTTGTAGCAAGCATTGAAAACTGTATTGGTGTCTTAATTCTTTTTCTCCCTTAATAAGCTTTGCTTGCAAAACCGGAAAGCAAGCTGCCAGTTAAGCACTACCATAAACCCTGTTAGGAGCAAGCTAGTGGTTGAGGCCTCCAAAAAAGTACTATGATGTAAACAACAATGCAATCTTTCTCATTTTTTTAACACAAGTTGACTAGGTATGTTTAAGTACCAGAGCTCTATGGTTTTGTTTATGAAAAAAAGGAAGTCTAGTAGACACCATATAAAAACTATAAACAAAAAATAATATAAACAAATATTTAATATATCAGGGGAAACAAAACATAGGATGCATAACACAACTGTCTGCCTTCATATATGAGTTTTCCCTTTCAAAGACACAAGACTGTAGAAAATTATTGTAAACTATTCTATTAGACCTCACAGCTAATACTGCATGTAGTACCTCTGTTCCCAATGGTAAAATGGTAAAATTATTGTAAACTATTCTATTAGACCTCACAGCTTATTTGTTATTAGTTGTTTCCCATTTACTAAACTGAAGGAAGGGTATACCTTTGCCGGTGAGCGGACGGTGACGGCTGTGGGGACGACGCGAGGTCCGCGGCGAGCTCCTCCTCCCTCCTCCACCGGATCTTGGACGGCCGGGGCGAGCTCCTCCTCCCCCTCTTCTTCCACCTCCTATTGTCCTTCTCCTCCACCTACTCCCCCTCTCGGCCTCCTCTCCAACCGGTCGGACGGGCGGGGGACGGCCAGGGGCGGGGCGCGCGCTCGGGCGGGGGCGGGGGAGCGGACGTGCGGGGGCGTGGCCGGGTGGGGGAGCGGACGTGCGGGGGCGCGGTGGCGCCGGCGCGGGGGCAGGGGCGGGGGCGCGGCCGGGCCAGGGTGGGGCGCGCGCTCGGGCGGGGCGGGGGAGCGGACGTGCGGAGGCGTGGCCGGGCGGGGGAGCGGACGTGCGGGGGCGCGGTGGCGCCGGCGCGGGGGCAGGGGCGGGGGCGCGGCCGGGCGGCGGCGGGTCGGGTGAGGGGCAGAGGGGCGCGTGTGTGAGGGGTGAGAGGGGCGGGTTTTTTCTTAAATGTACGAACCCCTTTGCCGAGAGCTAGATCAGACGGCTCTCGGCAAAGAGTTTTTCTTTTTTTTATTTTCTTTGCCGAGAGCCCCAGCCCTGGCTCTCGGCAAAGAGGTTCTTTTTTTATTTCATTTGCCGGCGTTCTTTGCCGAGAGCTAGGTCAGGCGGCTCTCGGCAAAGAGTTTTTATTTTTTGATTTTCTTTGCGAGAGCCCCCAGGCCCAGGCTCTCAGCAAAGAGGATCTTTGCCGAGAGCTTTAGGAGGCTCTCGGCAAAATATATATATATATATATTTTATTTTTGCTCCTAATTTTTTTCCTGCAGCCTTGATATAGTACTAGGTGGCCATATTTGAAATTTGGTGTATTTTCCATGCATCTTGCTATATTTCGCGCATTTTCTTTATTTTCTTTATTTTTCCCGCAAGACGCATATTTGAACTGCAGGTGCATGAAATAATGAATCTTAGCGATTTAAAAAATGATATTCATGCTTCCGAGGCTATTTAGACGCCGTATCTCGGGACAAACGCGGAAACTCGACCATCTCGTGCACGCGACATGGCGACCAAGTTGCGTGAGATTTGATTTAAAAATATATAAAATGTGAATGGAGTCGGAAAATCATGAAAATAGACGGGAGGCCTTGACATCGTATGTAGAAGCTATAAAAAAAATTTAAACATGTTTGAAGCAAATTGTGACACAAGATGGTTGAAACCCTGAGATCTCCGCATGCGATATCTTGTTATCACATGTGGAGATCTAAGGGTTTCAACCATCTTACGGCACAACTTGCTTCAAACATTTTCAAAATTTTTTTATAGCTTCTACATGCGATGTCAAGGTCTGCCGTCCATTTTCATGATTTTCCGACTCCATTCACATTTTATATATTTTTAAATCAAATCTCACGCAACTTGGTCGCCATGTCGCGTGCACGAGATGGTCGAGTTTCCGCATCTGTCCCTAGATACGGCGTCGAAATACCCTCAGAAGAATGAATATAATTTTTTGAATCGCTGAGATTCATTATTTCATGCACCTGCAGTACAAATGTGCGTCTTGCGGAAAAAATCAAGAAAATGAAAAAAATACATAAAATATAGCAAGAGGGATGGAAAATACACCAAATTTCAAATCTGGGCTTCTAGTACTGTAGCAAGGCTGCACAAAAAATTTGGGACCAAAAATCCAAAAAAAAAAAATTTGCCGAGAGCCTTGGCTGAGGCTCTCGGCAAAGAAAATATTTTGCCGAGAGTCTAACAGCAGGCTCTCGGCAAAGATGACGGCGTAAGGGTGACGTTTGTGGGGTTGGGGCTTTGCCGAGATTTTTTTGTTTACCGAGAGTCGAGCTCTCGGCAAATTTTGGCTTTGCCGAGAGCCAATCTTTGCCGAGAGTCGAGCTCTCGGCAAAGCTTGTATTTGGCGAGAGCCAATGTTTGCCGAGCGCAGGCTCTCGGCAAAGGATTCTTTGCCGAGAGCCCGATATTTGGCACTCGGCAAAGCATATAACACTCGGCAAAGATACTGTTTCCGGTAGTGATAGGAGACATCTGGAAATGGATGTGATCCAGGAAGTTACCGCATAGTGTCCGGTGCAGCCGCTGAATAGCCATGATCTGACAGTCACGATCAGTTGACGAGTGGGCAATGCAACATGGTTGTGATATTCAACCAGTGGAATAAAACGGCTGGCACACTGCGGTCAGTATGCGTTCATGTTCTACGACAGTATGTACCATGTCTGACTGAGTGACTGGACAGATGCATACAAAGGAGATGAAGGTATCCTGTTACACGATGATGTGTAGCCTGTTTCTGGCACTCGATTGACCATGGGCCCTCAGTTCGTTGACATGGTTCCACAGCATAGGCAGAGCTACTTACGTGTCATGTATGTTGGGCCTTGCACCACCGTCAGATTGGAACAATGTTAGAACTATAGCATATGTTATATATTTCTAATATCATGAAGATTACATCCAAGACAACCTGTCATTTGGGGCTTTTTTCTAGATAGACTACCCTCTATATGCAACTGTTCTACAGTAGGCAGTAGCGCATCATGTTCGGCTTCCCTGCCACAAGGAAGCCAGAGCTGAAGAGCTGGGCGATGCACGGACGGAGGGAGTAGAGCACGTGCGACCGTGGTGGATGTCAGTGCAGCCAGCTTCAGTATGGTTGTGTGTTGTGACAATTAATGAAGTTAAAGACAGGGCTCTGTCTATCCCATGAGTGATGCTTGTGATCGGATTCGTACAGAAGGACCAGCTTATCCTGGCATGCAAAACATTGTAGTAAAGTACACAATTAATTTCTTTGTGGCCCATTGCTTTAAAGTGTCTTGAAGCCAAAACTTATTCTTAATTATGGCTAGTTAAACATATTTTCATCAGAACGTGGTTGTGTTTGTAATAATCACAAACTGATGCTCTTTCTACTTTCAAATTGTTGTTATGCTACATGTCCTTTCTCTACGTGTTACCTGACAGTGTACTTGTTGCATGACATACCTCTATCTAACTAGATGGATGCGAAAAAGAAGGCGCCCCAGTGCACGATGATGTGTAGCCAACATGGCTCCACTGGAACATCCACCGCTTTCGACACTCACCTCACCATGAAATCTTTGTGCCCCTGCAGTTCAAAAACTTTTGAAATCTATTGTGTGGAGCTTTGTTCATATCTATCTTTGGACTCGCACAGTAAAATCTACACACAAGCAGCCCATACCTCTATCTATGTACATCTATGTACAAGCACCCCATACCTCTATCTCTCAAGTCTCACCAGACATATCAAAACCATTAATTATTTTTACTTCACAAGCTCACAGTGTGTTTTTCATCATCTGACATATATAATAATTAAAATTAACGGCACAGCAAAAGATTGAGTGGCTGAACTGGTGAATGCACAGTGCTTTTGAGAGAACTTCCAATCACTCTCCTACCAGCAAGGTGAATGCACATATTCACCATTAATTGAATTTACTCTTCCTACTCCACTACTTTGACTGAAGTATGTTAGGCCAGAAACACACATCATCGACTCATCCAGATTAACTGTCATCAGGACGGGTGGACATGCTTTTCAACTATTAGTTCATTTCCTAGGAAGCCAACTTTCCAGCTTTGCAAAAGCCAGCTTTTGTTTCAGCTTCTGGCTTTTGGCTGGCAGAAGTTAGATAAAAGCTCAAACAAACAGGCGACTTCCTCCCCTATGATAGCACAAGTTCTAGATGGACAGTTGTCATTGCCAACGCCTTGCTCTGCCATTCTCCATGTTCCTTGATTGCATTGTCTCACCAAATGCCAGGTTGGCAAGACCTTGATACCCTCTCTTAAATATCCTTGTTCACAGCCTTTTCTCTGCCCTCCCTCATTTGAGGCTGCTTCCTCCCCTCAATGGGCATTAGCGTGCATCGACCAGATCCCAGATTGCTTCAAAGACAATATATTCATGACTATCGTCTGTCAGACTTGACTCGAAGCTTAACAGTCGCTTTTGGAATATAATGGAGGTCGCTGGAGTACAGTCACCTAGTTGTGGTGTTTTGTTGGTGAACATCTTAGTGGTGGTGTTTGTTTTGTTTGTGTTGTGTACTTTTCTAGCCTTCTTCTTTGTACCTCTAGGTTAATGACCCAACTATGTAACTGGCGCCTAGCGCCCTCCTTTCCCCGCTTCGCTGTCAACAACAACAACAATAACAACAACATAGTCTTTTGTCCCAAGCAAGTTGGGGTAGGCTAGAGATGAAACCCAAAAGAGACGAGAAACAGAGAGACACATAAAGGGACATAAAGGGCACAACACAGAAAGAGGTCACGGTTCAGGCACATTGATTGCCAGTCTCCAAGCGCTCCTGTAAATAGCTAAATCCTTGGAGATATTCCACTCCTTAAGATCTCTCTTAACGGACTCATCCCAAGTTAGTTTAGGTCGACCTCTACCGCTATTTACATTATCGGCCCGCTTTAGAACCCTAGTATGCACCGGCACCTCAGGAGGCCTCCGTTGGACATGTCCAAACCATCTCAACCGATGTTGAATCAACTTCTCCTCAATTGGTGCCACTCCAACCCTATCCCGAATATCGTCGTTCCGGACTCTATCCCTCCTTGTGTGCCCATAATACCAATGCAACATACGCATCTCTGCTACACTCAATTGCTGGACATGTCGTCTTTTTGTAGGCCAACACTCAGCACCGTATAACATCGCCAGATGAATCACCGTCCTATAGAACTTACCTTTCAGCTTCTAAGGCACCCTTTTGTCACAGAGGACGCTAGAAGCTTGACGCCATTTCAACCAGCCGGCTGAAATTCTATGCCTAACATCTTCATCAATGTCACCATCCTTTTGTAGCATCGATCCTAAATACTGAAAAGTATCCTTCTTGGTCACCACTTGCCCATCGAGGCTAACATCTCTCTCCTCATGCCTAGTCGTGCTGAAATCGCACCTCATGTACTCGATCTTCGTCCTGCTAAGTCTTAACCCTTTTGACTCTAACGTGTGCCTCCATAGTTCTAACTTCCTATTAACCCCTGCCCTACTATCGTCAACTAGCACCACATCATCAGCAAAGAGCATACACCAAGGGATATCACCTTGTATGTCCCTTGTGACCTCATCCATCACCAAAGCAAATAAATAAGGGCTCAAAGCTGACCCCTGATGAAGTCCTATTTTAATTGGAAATTCACTGGTGTCGCCATCACATGTTCGGACAAACGTCACCACATCCCTGTACATATCCTTGACGAGGGTAACATACTTAGTTGAGACTTTGTGCTTTTCCAAGGCCCACCACATGACATTTCTCGGTACTGTGTCATATGCCTTCTCGAGGTCAATAAAGACCATGTGCAAGTCCTTCTTCTGCTCCCTATATCTCTCCATCAATTGTCGTAATAAGAAAATCGCCTCCATGGTCGACCTACCAGGCATGAACCCAAACTGATTTTGGGTCACGCGTGTCACTCTCCTTAGGCGATTCTCGATAACCCTCTCCCAGAGCTTCATCGTATGGCTCATCAACTTAATCCCACGGTAGTTAATGCAACTTTGAACATCTCCCTTGTTCTTGAAGATAGGTACTAATATATTTCTCCTTCATTCTTCAGGCATCTTGTTAGACCTCCTTTATTCTTCAGGCATCTTGTTAGACCAAAAAATAAGGTTAAAAAGCTTAGTTAACCATACTATCGCTCTGGCACCTAGGCATCTCCACACCTCAATGGGGATACCATCAGGGCCCTGCAATAAGAATTGATGGTTCAAATCTTGGCACAACAACATATTTGAATGAAAACTGCATTCATACTTGACATACCTTAAAGTTTTGGGCACTACATGAAGATTCACCAGTAGGAAGACATCATTGCTCCAAGATTGCTGAGAAAACTGGCACATAGGTGTCCCCACCAATCCGCTTGCCTACAAAGATGAGAAAATGTTCATATCAAGGGAAATTATAGGCTCCATGGATACTGTATTTTCCAAACAGCCACTTACTGCTTACATATTTTTTCTTGTAAAAGACCTCGAGGAATGTTATCTTTTCTTCATAGGTATCCTTAACCCAAAACAGCTCCAGAGCTCTTTTTTCATCCAGTACAGGTGAATGCTTATATAAGTCAAGGTTAGAGCACCCATGAGCATTCAAATACTTCAGTGCAACTATTTTAGAGTATGTGGGTTTCTCTTGCATTGCACCCACTGAAAATGAACTTGTGAATTGCGGACCAAGCTTAGCTGAAACTGAACTTGAGAATTGCGGAGTAAGCTTAGCATATAGAGAGTTTCCTAGGATGTACCCTAGGATCCAAAGTTTCAGTTCAAGTTAACAAACAAAATGAACAGTGAACGATCAGTTGTGGGGCAAAGAACAAGCAGGAGTGGGGCAAATACCTCTTTATCAGCTTTCCCAAACAAATATGTAGATTCTTTAATTTTGTACTTAACCTTAGCACCATACAAAGGAACATATATACGAGTGTGTCCGTAACATTCATTGATTCTATTTGCAACGGCATCATAGAAGTCATCAGTCCAACCATCAAACACAGGAGCCATATCAATAACTAAGTTCACCAGATACCGTTCTTCCCATTCCATCCATTTATGTATGTGTTTTCTTTTTCCCATATTCTATATATCAAAACCAAAGTCAATATTAGAGGAAATGCATATGGTCAATGGCCAAAATGTTAAGTTGAAAAAAGGAACAAACCTCGTGGTTCTTCCTCGAGGGGAGACTGGAAGAACAAGATGTGCATGAGCTCAGCTGAATCTGTTGGTTCAGCTGCAACCATAAAGAAAGTGGCTTACATGCATACAATCGGTGATATTTACATGCTGAAGTTTGAATTTTCTAAGGTAGTATACATGGTTCTACAAAACTATTTATAAACATAGAAGAATTTATGTAAAATCAATAAATATATACAATAGGCTTGTTATCAAATTTGGACAAACATTTATCTCAGATCTGTGCAGAGATCGGTATAGGGAATTAGTATCGATTATTTGCCACTTAATCAGATAACATTAGTGTAATTCAAATGACATACCACCAAGGTTGACCAAGTGCGTAGCAATCAACAAGTTCTACAACTTTCATATTAAAAGTATTTCCATTTGATACAATATAAGAAAGACATGATTTTTCTAAGGCAACAAGCGTGGTTACGTGATTACTATAGTGCTGAAACTTTGTTTAACTTTTTGAATATTTTCACAGCCTCAAATGAAAAAAAACTAATAACAAAACAGTTGTATATCTCGTCGAGGGCAACAATTTTCATATAAATATTATCTTCATCCGATTGAATCTACCAAAAGTCAAACAACGATATATATGATAGAAACAAGACACCAAACATCATAGAGGTATATTTGACCGAAACTAGGGCTTCATTCCACGCTTCTTCCTTGGCACAGGTGAGAATGTTAGGGCGCGTCTCACATCCTTTTGATAGGATACCTCACCCGGCCGCTGAGATGCTGCGTTTAGAGGTCGAACTCAAGACGGATGCGGCACTCTGCGCTGCAGTACCGGATGAGCCTGCGCCAGCTGTTATCCCGGAAGCGCCTGCATTCCACCCATGTGCAGACGTGGGGATCCTCGACGAGCAACTCCGGTGGGTCATCGCGGTGAGAAAACCGTAACCGGTGTGCAATGATGTGGAGGTCATCCTTGATGAAGATGCGCAGCCACGCCAGGCCACGGTTCTCCCACTAGCCGCCAGGGAGCGACAGGCTGCCGCTCATTCCTTGGAGGAGCGCCAGCGCTTCGGGGTCCGCGGGGTTGGAATGGTACTGCAGCATCGCCACGAAGTAAGCCACGCTGGACTCCCCAGCAACATCGTCTTGTTGACGTGCGCCAGCCCAATGACGGAATCCCACGGCCGTGTCATCAATCTCTCCATGCCCTCGTAGCATACGACCCCCAGATGACCGGCGAGCTACGAGGGAATGGAGAGTTTGATGACGTGGCCGTGGGATTTCGCCGTCGGGCTAGCGCACGTCAACCAGGCCACTGTCACTGGGGACTCCAGCGCCGCTTACTTCATGGCGATGCTGCGGTACCGTTCCAACCCTATTGACCCGGAAGTGCTGGCGCTCCTCCAAGGAATCAGTGGCAGTCCCTCGCTCCCTAGCGGCTGGTGGGAGAACCGTGGCCTGGTTCTGGCTTCCTCACTGCAACGACCCACCGGAGCTGCTCATCGAGGATCCCCATGTCTGCACATGGGAGGAATGCAGGCGCTTCCGGGATAATAGCTGGCGCAGGCTCATCCAGTACTGCAGCGCAGAGTGCCGCATCCGTCATGACTTCTGTAACACCCAAATTTTAGAGTTAATAAATTTTAAATAATTTAGATAACAATTAATGAGAAATTAAAAATTTAAAAATTATTTGGTGTTGCATTCATGCTGTTGCATTTATTTTATTTTGTGGTGTGGATATATTTGTTTTATTTGATTGGTTTAGGAAAATTTGATTTGAAAATGTGTTTGGAAAATTAGAAAAGAAAAGAAACAAAAGAAAAAAAAAGAAAACTACTCACCTCCTTACCTTCTCGGCCCGAAGACCGCGCCTGCCCGCGTGGGCCGCCCAGCGCCGCAGCGGCCCAGCAGCCGAGTCCAGCAGCCGAGCCCGACCGCGCGCGCCTTCTCTCTTTGCTTCGCTGACAGGTGGGGCCCGGTGGTCAGTCGTCTTCTTCCTTTCGTACTCGAGCCGGACTTCGAACCGGAGGCGAACGCAACATCCGTCTTGTGATTTCCGGGATCTCCTACCCGTATACGGCATCTTGGGGCTACAAATAGGAAGAGGAGACTCTCTATTTTCCGTTTTCCATCTAAAACTCTAGTCCAACCACGTGAAACCGAGTGCTAGGGATTGGGGGGAGTTGGAGGATTCGGTTGCTTGTAGGTGGAGCTCGCGGGTGGATTTGAGGCCGTGTTCTTCGCGTTGGTGAGTCCGCACTCGTCTCCTCTATCTTCTTGTGCTTTCCTTTTGGTTGGAGAGGCTTTGAAGTGAGTTTTTGAAGCTCACCGTTGGTCAACAATGGTGCCGCCGTCCCTCTCCTTGCCGCGCTCTCTCCTCGGTTGGTCATAGCTCACCAAAACCGTCTAGGATAGATCGGGTTCATCTCCTCTTTCGATTTGAGTTGATGGCGGGTCAAGTAGTGGTCGGAAAAGGGGGAGACGGAGTTCTCCGGCGGGCTCATGGCGTCGGCCATGGCGGCCACCGGCCGGACATGGAGGGGATGGCCGGATTTTCCACTGTGTACTTGATGATGAACACGAACCGTTGGATTCGAGATGAAGGGCTGAGATTAGAAGATACCCCTTCGCGGGTAAAATTTGTAAAGAGCCCCTAGACTTTTTCAGATTAGAACCCGCAGTCCTTAGCGCAATATCCTAAATCTGTTTTCGTGTTTTGAAAGCGTATTTTCTCCCGGATAAGTCAAAAATACGTTTTCAGGTATTTACAGTTTTGCCACTAGAATTGTTTTGGTCATAAAATCTTCGTTTTAACTCCGATTTGATCCGTTCAAGTTGCGTTAGGTTCGTATTTGCGAGCTCTACATGTTAGTGTAGTTGTACAGTTAGTTTTGATAATTTATTTTTCGAGGTTATAATTAAGTATTTATTTATCTATAGGAAATCTTAGAAAATTCATAACTTTCACGTTTTAACTCCGAATTTGGTGATCTTTGCGTCTGTGTGATCGTAGAAACGTGTAGAAGAGTTTTATAAACTTTTATTACTGTTTTGCTACTGTTGGTGTACTGTTCTAATTATATCTCTTTGTTTGCTTCGTGTATGTTTGATTGGATGCATGTGTGTTGTTGATTGATGATCGAATATAGAAGGTGAGCAGTATCTGGACGATTCGGAGTATTACTTTGAGCCAAGTCAGCAGTATCACTTGGAGAGCTTTGATCAAGGCAAGTATAACACAGGACTATCCTTGTTACCTATATATCAAATCGTCATACATATGCATGTGCTTACCTTGACAACTTTAGAGATTATAACTTAGTGATTGTTATCTTGATTCCTTGTCAACCTTGGGAATGCATATGGGTAGCTACTGCTAGTGCTTAAACTAAGAACAATGATCTTGTAATTTGATTAATGGATTAAGCAATCAACTATTAAGATGATTTTATTATTATTAAACGGGAGCTAGAGCATGTGTATTATTTTGATGCTCTGGTTTCTCTCCATAAGGACTTATCTGTAAGTGATAACCGGGATATACAGTACAGCTGTGAGGGCTATATGGCTCTGGCTTTAGTTGTTCAAGAGACCTTTTCTAGCTTGTTAGAGGTTACCTTAAATGGCGTAAGAATGGCTTGCCATGTTGGGTGTAGTGCGAGCCCCTGGCCTAGTGTGTATAGGCTGCGGTTGTTGTGCCACAGGGAAGGGGGGTTCTACATCTGCCTGCCGAGTGAAATCTAATGGCCCTAACTTGTTAGACGAACTTTTGAGTGGCTTTATATGGTTCTCGGGTGTTTGGACTTGATCTCCCCACTCATTTGGAAATCATGACTTACAGTGAAAGTGTACACCTCTGCGCAGAGTTAAAAACTGGTATACTAGCCGTGCTCACGGATACGAGCGGCCTTGGGGATTCTTATGGAATAGTTGATCATGACTGTTATATCATGCTTAATTATTGTTGTTTATTATTATGCTCATGTTAATGCTATTCATTAACCTTATTACAATTGATCATTGGTTCTTTAATGGGAAGTGGTTTATCTTGATGCTACTCAATTGCTAATATATGATTAAAAAGCTAAATGCAGTTAAACAGTGTCTAGCCTTTTTGAGCCTCATGAACCCCGTGTTATATTTGTGGAGTTCGACATGAACTCACTCTTGCTATTTCCACCATAACAGATGAAGATAATGAGGAAGATTATCGGAATGAGTACTAGTCTTGATGTCAACCAGTCAACCGTGTCCCTGTGTGGAGTTTCCGCTGAAGATTTATTATTAGTTATTATTATCTATCGTTCAAGACTATGTCTTAAATACTTATTCGTTATGTAATAAGCATTGTGATGATACTTTGTAATTTGTCAACTTATGTGTGCGACTGGTTCCTGGGGCGCACATGAGTCTTTTATACATCCTATTTTTGTCCTTAAAAATGGGTGTGACAGATTGGTATCAGAGCCGTGTTGACTGTAGGATGCAAGCCTAGTTAGAATGGTCGTTAATAGCCTTTATATTTCATTTAATTCATGCTTCCTCTTTTCACCTTGTTAATTACTAAAGTTTTATGCTTCCTCTACTTTATTCCATTGCGAAAATACATTGATTCTATCTAATCTATGTCTAAATTTTATAGATGCCTCCTCATCCCCGTTTGTCAGCTGCACAGTACGTTGCCCGTTTCAAACCTCAGGAGCTGTATGAAGATGGTGATCAAGAGCTATCTGATGCTGAATCAAGAATTGGTGATACACCAATGGAGGATGTAGTTATGGGGTGGACTACGAAGTTTCATATCATGGTTCCTAAAGCTGATGCTTTCTTTCATGACATGTTGACAAGAACCTTGGACAACTACTACTACGACTGGGAAGCTACGTTGGAGTATCGTAGTGCAGAGTTTAGTCATCCCTGGATGGATTCCTATTGGGAAACAGAGTTATGGGTTAAGAAAAGGGATCCTACCACTAAGGAGCCTAAGGTGGAGTCAAAGTTCATTACCAGAGTTAGCCGGGCAACTGTGGAGATAAGCATGGAGGATGTCGCTTTTAATGCATTTGTTTACTACCATGGTCTACGCTCGGACAAGACGTTAAAGGGTGCACTTCGGCATTTTCCTTGTTTCATACATGACAAGGGTATTTAGACCGTGCCGCCTGCAGATGATTCCTCCTTGACTTTACAAGCTACGGTGGGATTAGCTCGAGAATTGGCTCTCCATGAGGTGGATTTGAAGGATGAGTTGCTGAAGGAAAAAGAACTTAAGGAGCAAGCTTATAAGGAGATTGACCAATTAAGGGCGGAGTTAGGTCGTCCCAAGATTTATGAGAAGCTTAATTAGGCAATAGGAAAAATCCCTATGTAATAGGAACGATAGTAGTTGCGAGTTAACTTTAAGTTTGGATTGTTTTAAGAGTCGGTTTGTGGTGTGAACAATTGTGTGATTGATGGATTGTTATTATGATAATGTGTGATTTGGATCTTTGTAATGTGTGCTGGAGTTTTGTAGACATGCCTACAAGTTCCATGGTTAAGAATATTAAGTTTGATCAAAATATATTAGTTGAATATGAGGTTAATTTAGTTTTGTTCTTTGCTGATTTTTGGATCAGTCTGGGATGTTTTAGAAATAACTTAAAATCCGTTCATGAGAAATTTAAGAAACTTTACTGGGAATAATTAGACTTCTATATCTTTCCAACCCCATAAGAATCACTTTAATATCTATTATGAGCTAAGAGATATACCTGTTCCAAGTTGGAGTAACTGCACAGTCTGGAATTCGGAAACAGTTTCGGTTAAGTTCAGTTTTTGGCCAATTTATTGACAGAATCAGAAAAAGTGTTGTGAATAAAAGTTGTAGATAATTTTGTAAGCTTTCCAACCATGTAAAGATCATCTGAATTGGACGTCTGTAGCTCGAGATATGACAGTTTTACTGAGTTGCTGAAATTGGAGATCGCCCAGAAAAATCAGATTTTGTTTATCTATTGAATACATCATCTCGGATCGTACTGAATTTCAATTTCTGTGTTTTTGGAAACAGATGTCAGGCAGAGGTCGTGGCAGAGGTCGTGGAGGTGCTAACCTACCCATTACTATGGAGGAACTCATGCAAACTCAGAACCAGATGATGCAGATGTTTATGCAGCACATGCAGAACAATCCTGCTGCAGGAGGACCACCGCCTGTGCAAGTGAGGGATAAGCGTGGGGAATTTTTAAAGGGACGCCCTCCAGTGTTTTCTCATGCTGCTGATCCTTTAGAGGCAGATGATTGGGTGAGGGCAGTGGAGAAACAGCTGAATATAGCCCAATGCAATGATATGGAGAAGGTGTTATATGCATCTGGTCAGTTACAGGGGACAGCTCAGACTTGGTGGGAGTCGTATCAAGCTGCACGCCCTGGCAATGCTCCTCCTATCACTTGGAATGAGTTTGTTAGAGATTTTCGAGCTCGTCATATTCCTGAAGGTATAATTGAGCTGAAGCAGGAAGAATTCAGAAACCTTAGGATGGGACAAATGAGCGTTAGTGAATATCATGATAGATTTACCCAGTTGGCTCGCTATGCTCCTAATGAAGTGAGGGAAGATGCAGACAGACAGCGTCTTTTCTTGAAGGGAATTTATTATGATCTTCGCTTGCAGTTGAAGGGGAACAACTATGCTAGTTTTCAAGAGCTGGTAAATAAAGCTATTGTGCTTGATAATGAGCGCAGAGAGATGGACAGGAAGAGGAAAATGAAGGTACAAGGCTCAGGAAGCAACAACCGTCAGCGCACTAATTCTCAGCATGGTTTCCATCAGAAGTTTCAAGGACCGGTTAGTCAATGGAATCGCAATCCGAATCAGAGGTGGTCCCAGAATTGGCAAGGTAATCAGTCACAACAGCGTTCATCATATCCACAACGTCAACAGTATCAGCAGACTGGGCAACAGACTCCTCGCACTGGAAATTCCAATGTTACCCCCATGAAGAATAGTGCTCCCAGCACTCCTACTAGATGCTTTGTCTGTGGTAAAGAGGGGCATATGTCTTACCATTGTCCTGAGAAGCAGAATCAGCATACTCTTCAGAGCCAGAAGAGCAACCAGAAGCAATCTGGTACTGGAAGGGTGAATCACGTGTCTTCTGATACAGCTTATGATGCCCCAGAAGTTATGATTGGTACGTTCAATGTACATTCCACTCCCGCAACTGTTCTTTTTGACTCTGGAGCATCTCATACATTCATATCCAACATTTTTGTTAAAATGCATAGTATACCCATGCTAGCTATGAAAGAATCTCTCTTAGTAAATTCACCTGGAGGTACCATGCAAACCAGTAATCGTTGTCTTCCAATTAGTATGGTATTAAGAGGGGTAGAGTTTAAGATAACTCCTATAGTGTTGAGGACATCTGGTATTGATGTGATATTGGGTATGGACTGGATGAAGCAAAATCAGGTAGAGATTCAGTGTCAGCAGAAAGTGGTAGTTGTGAATGCACCTAATGGAGATAAAATCAATGTGGATGTAGCAGTGCAGAAGCAACCAACCGCTGTGATGAATCAGCTTGAAAATACTATTAAGGAGAATTCAGTGATTGAGGAATTTCCGGATGTCTTCCCTGATGAATTGCCAGGTATGCCACCTGACCGAGACATTGAATTTCTTATTGAATTACTTCCTGGAACTGCACCTATAGCCAAACGACCATATAGGATGGGAGTAGATGAATTAGAAGAACTTAAGAAACAAATTAAAGAATTACAAGATAAAGGTTTTATTAGACCTAGTTCATCACCTTGGGGAGCACCAGTTATTTTTGTTGATAAGAAAGATGGTGGTCAGAGGATGTGTGTTGATTATAGATCATTAAATGAGGTAACTATCAAGAATAAGTATCCTTTGCCCAGGATTGATGACTTGTTTGATCAGTTGAGAGGTGCATGTGTGTTCTCTAAGATTGATTTACGTTCTGGTTATCATCAGTTGAAGATTCGTGTTTCTGATATTCCAAAGACAGCTTTTACTACAAGGTATGGATTGTATGAGTATACTGTTATGTCATTTGGATTGACCAATGCACCTGCATACTTTATGTACATGATGAATAAGGTGTTCATGGAATATTTGGATAAGTTTGTGGTAGTGTTTATTGATGATATACTGGTATTTTCCAAGACAGAGGTAGAGCATGCTGAACATTTGAGGTTGGTATTGCAGAAACTTAGAGAGCATAAATTGTATGCGAAGCGAAGTAAATGTGAGTTTTGGTTGAAGGAAGTTTCTTTCCTTGGTCATATTGTTTCTAATGGAGGGATATCAGTGGATCCAGGTAAAGTAAAGGATGTATTAAATTGGAAACCACCTATTGATGTTAGCGAGATTCGTAGTTTCTTGGGATTAGCTGGATATTACAGACGATTCATTGAAGGGTTTTCTAAACTTGCTAAACCTATGACATCTCTGTTAGAGAAGAATGCCAAGTTTGTGTGGTCAGATAAATGTCAAGCTAGTTTTGAGGAATTGAAGAAGAGGTTGACTACAGCGCCTGTTTTGGTTTTGCCAGATTTGAGTAAGAAGTTTTCTATTTATTGTGATGCTTCTCGTCAAGGTTTGGGATGTGTTCTTATGCAAGAAGGCAGAGTTGTGGCTTATGCATCTAGGCAGTTGAGAAAGCATGAGTTGAATTATCCTACACATGATTTGGAATTAGCAGCTGTAGTTTATGCTTTAAAGATTTGGAGACATTATTTGATTGGACATAAGAGTGATATATACACTGATCATAAGAGTTTGAAGTATATTTTCACTCAGTCAGATTTGAATTTGAGGCAACGCAGATGGTTAGAGTTGATTAAGGATTATGATATTGAGATACACTATCATCCTGGTAAGGCTAATGTAGTAGCTGATGCTCTTAGTAGGAAAAGTTATGCCAATGAGATACGGACGTTGTCTATGACTAGTGAGTTATGTGCTGAATTTGAATATTTGAATTTGGGAATTGTTACTAATACAATGGAATTAGTGATAGAGCCTACCTTAGAGCAAGAAATTTACAAGGGGCAGTTGAAGGATGAGAAACTAAAAGAAGATAGCGGAAGATATAGTGATTGGTAAGTCACCAGGCTTTCGAATGGATGATTATGGAATTTTGTGGTTTGGAAAGAGGCTGTGTGTACCTGAGGATCAAACTGTTAGACAGGCAATTCTTCGCGAAGCTCATGAGTCAGCTTATTCTATTCATCCTGGTAGTACTAAGATGTATTTGGATCTGAAACAGAAATATTGGTGGGTTGGATTAAAGCGAGATGTGGCTGAGTATGTGGCATTGTGTGACACTTGTCAGAGAGTGAAAGCAGAGCATCAGAGACCTGCTGGATTGTTACAACCAATGAAGATTCCTGAATGGAAGTGGGAGGAAGTTGGTATGGATTTTATAGTAGGGTTACCTCGTACTCAGAAAGGTTATGACTCTATTTGGGTGATAGTAGATCGGTTAACTAAAGTTGCTCATTTTATACCAGTTAAGACTACTTAACATGGACCAAAATTGGTAGAGTTGTATATGGAGAGAATAGTCTGTTTGCATGGAGTACCAAAGAAGATTGTATCTGATCGAGGATCGCAGTTTACGTCGCATTTTTGGAAAGCTGTGCATGAATCATTGGGAACAAAATTGAATTTTAGTACAGCATATCATCCACAGACAGATGGACAGACTGAAAGGACCAACCAGGTATTAGAGGATATGTTGAGAGCTTGTGCATTGCAATATGGAACTAGTTGGGATAAGAGTTTGCCTTATGCAGAATTTTCTTACAATAATAGTTATCAACAGAGTCTTAAGATGGCACCGTTTGAAGCTTTGTATGGACGTAAGTGTAGAACTCCATTGTTTTGGGATCAGACAGGTGAATCTCAGGTGTTTGGTACAGATGTTCTTAGAAACGCAGAAGATCAAGTGCGAGTGATTCGTGAGAATTTGAGAGTAGCACAGTCTCGTCAGAAGAGTTATGCTGACAATAGAAGAAGAGATTTAGTTTTTGAGGTAGGTGATTATGTTTATTTGAAGGTGTCACCTATGAAAAGTGTGAAGAGGTTTAACATGAAAGGTAAACTAGCACCAAGGTATGTTGGACCATTTAAAGTTATTACTAGACGTGGGGAAGTTGCTTATCAATTAGAGTTGCCTGAGAATTTATCTGGAGTACATGATGTGTTCCATGTTTCACAACTTAAGAAGTGTTTGCGTGTGCCTGAGGAGCAGATACCTTTAGAAGAGTTGACTGTTAAGGAAGATCTTACATATGAAGAGTTTTCGATCAAGATTTTAGAAACTGCTGAGAGAGTTACTCGAAGTCGGATTATTAAGATGTGCAAGGTGCATTGGAATCGATATTCAGAGGCAGAGGCAACTTGGGAAAGAGAGGATGAATTGAGAAAATCATATCCGCAGTTATTTGAGTAAGCAGTTCAATCTCGAGGACGAGATTCTTTTAAGGGGTAGAATTTGTAACACCCAAATTTTAGAGTTAATAAATTTTAAATAATTTAGATAACAATTAATGAGAAATTAAAAATTTAAAAATTATTTGGTGTTGTATTCATGCTGTTGCATTTATTTTATTTTGTGGTGTGGATATATTTATTTTATTTGATTGGTTTAGGAAAATTTGATTTGAAAATGTGTTTGGAAAATTAGAAAAGAAAAGAAACAAAAGAAAAAAAAGAAAACTACTCACCTCCTTACCTTCTCGGCCCGAAGGCCGCGCCTGCCCGCGTGGGCCGCCCAGCGCCGCAGCGGCCCAGCAGCCGAGTCCAGCAGCCGAGCCCGACCGCGCGCGCCTTCTCTCTTTGCTTCGCTGACAGGTGGGGCCCGGTGGTCAGTCGTCTTCTTCCTTTCGTACTCGAGCCGGACTTCGAACCAGAGGCGAACGCAACATCCGTCTTGTGATTTCCGGGATCTCCTACCCGTATACGGCATCTTGGGGCTACAAATAGGAAGAGGAGACTCTCTATTTTCCGTTTTCCATCTAAAACTCTAGTCCAACCACGTGAAACCGAGTGCTAGGGATTGGGGGGAGTTGGAGGATTCGGTTGCTTGTAGGTGGAGCTCCGGGTGGATTTGAGGCCGTGTTCTTCGCGTTGGTGAGTCCGCACTCGTCTCCTCTATCTTCTTGTGCTTTCCTTTTGGTTGGAGAGGCTTTGAAGTGAGTTTTTGAAGCTCACCGTTGGTCAACAATGGTGCCGCCGTCCCTCTCCTTGCCGCGCTCTCTCCTCGGTTGGTCATAGCTCACCAAAACCGTCTAGGATAGATCGGGTTCATCTCCTCTTTCGATTTGAGTTGATGGCGGGTCAAGTAGTGGTCGGAAAAGGGGGAGACGGAGTTCTCCGGCGGGCTCATGGCGTCGGCCATGGCGGCCACCGGCCGGACATGGAGGGGATGGCCGGATTTTCCACTGTGCACTTGATGATGAACACGAACCGTTGGATTCGAGATGAAGGGCTGAGATTAGAAGATACCCCTTCGCGGGTAAAATTTGTAAAGAGCCCCTAGACTTTTTCAGATTAGAACCCGCAGTCCTTAGCGCAATATCCTAAATCTGTTTTCGTGTTTTGAAAGCGTATTTTCTCCCGGATAAGTCAAAAATACGTTTTCAGGTATTTACAGTTTTGCCACTAGAATTGTTTTGGTCATAAAATCTTCGTTTTAACTCCGATTTGATCCGTTCAAGTTGCGTTAGGTTCGTATTTGCGAGCTCTACATGTTAGTGTAGTTGTACAGTTAGTTTTGATAATTTATTTTTTGAGGTTATAATTAAGTATTTATTTATCTATAGGAAATCTTAGAAAATTCATAACTTTCACGTTTTAACTCCGAATTTGGTGATCTTTGCGTCTGTGTGATCGTAGAAACGTGTAGAAGAGTTTTATAAACTTTTATTACTGTTTTGCTACTGTTGGTGTACTGTTCTAATTATATCTCTTTGTTTGCTTCGTGTATGTTTGATTGGATGCATGTGTGTTGTTGATTGATGATCGAATATAGAAGGTGAGCAGTATCTGGACGATTCAGAGTATTACTTTGAGCCAAGTCAGCAGTATCACTTGGAGAGCTTTGATCAAGGCAAGTATAACACAGGACTATCCTTGTTACCTATATATCAAATCGTCATACATATGCATGTGCTTACCTTGACAACTTTAGAGATTATAACTTAGTGATTGTTATCTTGATTCCTTGTCAACCTTGGGAATGCATATGGGTAGCTACTGCTAGTGCTTAAACTAAGAACAATGATCTTGTAATTTGATTAATGGATTAAGCAATCAACTATTAAGATGATTTTATTATTGTTAAACGGGAGCTAGAGCATGTGTATTATTTTGATGCTCTGGTTTCTCTCCATAAGGACTTATCTGTAAGTGATAACCGGGATATACAGTACAACTGTGAGGGCTATATGGCTCTGGCTTTAGTTGTTCAAGAGACCTTTTCTAGCTTGTTAGAGGTTACCTTAAATGGCGTAAGAATGGCTTGCCATGTTGGGTGTAGTGCGAGCCCCTGGCCTAGTGTGTATAGGCTGCGGTTGTTGTGCCACAGGGAAGGGGGGTTCTACATCTGCCTGCCGAGTGAAATCTAATGGCCCTAACTTGTTAGACGAACTTTTGAGTGGCTTTATATGGTTCTCGGGTGTTTGGACTTGATCTCCCCACTCATTTGGAAATCATGACTTACAGTGAAAGTGTACACCTCTGCGCAGAGTTAAAAACTGGTATACTAGCCGTGCTCACGGATACGAGCGGCCTTGGGGATTCTTATGGAATAGTTGATCATGACTGTTATATCATGCTTAATTATTGTTGTTTATTATTATGCTCATGTTAATGCTATTCATTAACCTTATTACAATTGATCATTGGTTCTTTAATGGGAAGTGGTTTATCTTGATGCTACTCAATTGCTAATATATGATTAAAAAGCTAAATGCAGTTAAACAGTGTCTAGCCTTTTTGAGCCTCATGAACCCCGTGTTATATTTGTGGAGTTCGACATGAACTCACTCTTGCTATTTCCACCATAACAGATGAAGATAATGAGGAAGATTATCGGAATGAGTACTAGTCTTGATGTCAACCAGTCAACCGTGTCCCTGTGTGGATTTTCCGCTGAAGATTTATTATTAGTTATTATTATCTATCGTTCAAGACTATGTCTTAAATACTTATTCGTTATGTAATAAGCATTGTAATGATACTTTGTAATTTGTCAACTTATGTGTGCGACTGGTTCCTGGGGCGCACATGAGTCTTTTATATATCCTATTTTTGTCCTTAAAAATGGGTGTGACAACTTCGACCTCTGAACGCGGCAACTCAGCGGCCGGGTGAGGTATGCTATCAAAAGGATGTGAGACGCGCCCCGACATTCTCGCCTATGCCAAGGAAGAAGCGTGGAATGAAGCCCTAGTTTCGGTCGAATATACCTCTATGATGTTTGGTGTTTTGTTTCTATCATATATATTGTTGTTTGACTTTTGGTAGATTCAATCGGATGAAGATAATTTTTATATGAAAATTGTAGCCCTCGACGAGATCTACAAAATTCTTGTTATTAGTTTTTTCATTTGAGGCTGTGAAAATGTTCAAAAAGTTGAACAAAGTTCCAGCACTATATTAATCGCGTAACGGCACTTGTTGCCTTAGAAAAATCATATCTTTCTTATATTATATCAAATGGAAATACTTTTAATATGAAAGTTGTAGAACTTATTAATTGCTACGCACTTGGTCAACCATTGTGCTATGTCATTTGAATTACACTAATGTTATCAGATTAAGTGGCAAATAATCGATAATAATTCCCTATACCGATCTCTGCACAGATCTAAGATAAATGTTTGTCCAAATTTGATAACAGGCCTATTGTATATATTTATTGATTTTACATAGCTTTTTCTATGTTTACATATAGTTTTGCAGAACCATGTATACTACCTTAGAAAATTCAAACTTCAGCATGTAAATATCACCAATTGTATGCATTTAAGCCCCTTTCTTTGTGGCTGCAACTGAAGCAACAGATTCATCTGAGCCCATCCTCATCCTGTTCTTCCAGTCTCCCCTCCAAGAAGAACCACGACGTTTTTTCCTTTTTTTCAACTTAACATTTTGGTCATTTACCGTATGCATTGCCTCTAATATTGACTCTAGTTTTGATATATAGAATATGGGAAAAAGAAAACACATACATAAATGGACGGAATGAGAAGAACGGTATCTGGTGAACTTAGTTAATGGTATGGCTCCTGTGTTTGATGGTTGGACTGATGACTTCTATGATGCTGTTGCAAATAGAATCAATGAACGTTATGGACACACTCGCAAATATGTTCCTTTGGATGGTGCCAAGGTTAAGTACAAAATTAAAGAATCTAGAAAGTTGTTTGGGAAAGCTGATAAAGATGTATTTGCCCCACTCCTGCTCGTTCTTTTCCCCACAACTGCTTGTTCACTGTTCATTTTGTTTGTTAACTTGAAGTGAAACTTTGCATCCCAGGGTACATCCCAGGAAACTATCTATGCTAAGCTTACTCCGCAATTCTCGAGTTCAGTTTCAGCTAAGCTTGGTCCGCAATTCACAAGTTCATTTTTAGTGGGTGCAATGGAAGAGGAACCCACATACTCTAAAACAGCTGCACTGAAGTATTTGAATGCTCATGGGTGCTCTAACCTTGACTTATATAAGTATTCACCTGTACTAGATGAAAAAAGAGCTCTAGAGCTGTTTTGGGTTAAGGATACCTATGAAGAAAACAGAACATTCCTCGAGGTCATTTACAAGACAAAATATGTAAGCAGTAAAGGGCTGTTTGGAACATACAGTATTCATGGAGCCTATAATTTCCCTTTATATGAACATTTTCTCATCTTTGTAGGCAAGCGGATTGGTGGGGACACCTTTGTGCCAGTTTTCTTAGCAATCTTGGAGCAATGATGTCTTCTTGCTGGTGCATCTTCATGCAGTGCCCAAAACTTTAAGGTATGTCAAGTATGAATGGAGTTTTCATTCAAATATGCTGCTGTGCCTAGATTTGAACCATCAATTCTTATTGTAGAATATGGACTATGGAGGAGTGGAGGACTGGAAGGTGGAACTGGAGTCTGAAATGTTCTTTTAATCTTTTGAGTCTGAAATGTTCTTTTAATCTTTTGTGTGTCGTGTGATGTGTTGGCATGCAGCAGCAGCAGGCCTTGAAGGCTTGAAGCCTTGAACTTTTAAATTTATGCTCTTGTTCTCGTGTCGTTGTGAACTGTCAATAATGTGTCGTGGTGTACTGGTGTGCCGTGTGCACTTGCGTCTGAATGTTGCATTGCATTTGCGCAAGACTAAGTAGTAAGCATCAGTTATGTCATTTGTGAACTGTCAATGTGTCGTTTGTGATGACCAGCGAGCTGCGGTTGAAAACTTGAACTTATCAGTTATCAATTATTATCTATTTCGCACGTGAGCTTCTTCCCCTGTGATCTAGTGCCGCCATCTAAACTAATGATTCTGGTGCAATTAACTAATGATTATAAGATGGCCAAACTGTTTGAAGAGGACAAGCTGGCTGCGTTACATCTATTATATATCTACAAATTTGCGGATTCTTGTTGGACTCGTCGAATCTTAAAATGAAAAGAGCAGAGTTTCGTGTTTTTTCATTGAATTCCTATTTTTTTTACACAGATTCGTGCAAAGAAACAAGAATGCTATGCGAACGTGCCAGCCCAACATATTTGCAAATAGCCCCGCCCAACAAGAGAAAGAATGCAAGCACCCAGTGCTTCTTTTGCCCGGCGTGCGTCATTTGCCCTGATTGCTTCTTTTGCCCAGCGTGCGTCTTTTGCCCTGACTAGGGTTTCTTTTTGATGAATGGGTACGTCTTTCTTCGACCGAGATTTCTTTTTGAAAACTCCACCAAATCCTCGCCCCTTCCCTCCGGTGATCACCTCGCTCCGCCTCCACAGTCCGGCGACCCTTCGGCTACGCGTCGACGAAGCCGCGCCATCGCTTCTGCATTCGCCACCTTCAGCTGCACGTCCTTCCCCGCCACTCCCTGCATGTCGTTGCTAGATGAGAAAATGGTTTCTCCCCTGCTATGACCTGACAAAGTGAAGGGCAAGCAGCCAGCCGAAGTCACTTTAGTAATTAACTTTTTAACTTTTCCTCTAGCAAAATTACTATTTTTGATGGTTTCAGAACTCACGTGGCAATCCGTGATATCTCCTTTTTCTCACTGTTTGGATATTCACATATGCGATACTAGTGATGAATGGTTATTTTAGTTTCATATATAACTAACAGAGCTGTAAATTTGGCTTATACTAGAAAACATGGGCGTGGAGTAGCCGCGGCATGTTGGATCTTCCCTGTGGTGATTTTGTAGGGATTAAAGAGCTTTATTTGTTGATAGAAAATGAAAATGTAAGAGTAGTAGTATTTGTATTGGCTCACGTATATTTTATTTAGTACTTGACATTCTCTGTTCCTGCAAGAGTTCAATCATTATGATCAAAATAATTTACTTGAACCCAATATGCAGAAGGTACCATGGAGTCGCAGGCTGAGGGCAAGAAGGAAGGGGAAGGAATGATGGGTTCATAGAATGTGGGAGAGGAACGAAACAAGGAAAAGAACAATCTAACTGTACGTCGCTCACCAGGTTCACTCTTTAAAATAGGTAGCCTTTTGCCAGCTGAAGCAAAGGATAGGGTCAAACAAATTGGGTTTAAGCATATGCTGAGTCTGTTACCAATTAGGCTACCAGTCAAAAAGATTATTGAGTGGCTTATGGACAGAGCTGAGGTTACTGAGGACGGTATGATTGTACTGCACATAATGGAGGGAGCGCAGCTAACCCTGAAACCCGAAGATGTCTATCTGATTCTTGGAGTTGGCATGCCGCGTGGTAAAAGTAAGGAGCTTCCAGAAGGGAATGATCAAAGTTCAAATGTACACGAACAATTGTACAATCTTTTGAAATATGCTTCTGACAAGTGGGATACAAAGAAAAATAAAAAAGATAAGGGGGATGCTCAGGATGTGCGAAGTCAGGACAAGGATGCTGGGGATGTGCCAGGACAAGGATGGGCTGTGCCAAGTCAGAACATGGATGCTGGGGCTGTGCCAGGTCAGGACAAGGATGCTGAGGATGTGCCAGGTCAGCCGACCAAGAAACGAAAAAAGAATAACAAAAGAGATTATTTCACCACAGGGTGTATTCGAACTTTGCTTACACATCGAAACAACGAAAAAATCAAAGAAGCACTTGACGATGAAATGGCTGCCAGATTATTTTGCATTGAGGTTTTGGACAATTTACTGGTTTCATCAGCCAGTACTACTGTGCCCAGCACAGTTATAGATGCTGTTATAGATCTTGATAAGTTGAAGGATGTGGACTGGTGCACAGTTGTATATGAAAAACTAAAGACAAGTATTAATAATTGGAAGGAAGCTTCCAAGAGTGCTCCTAAGACTAGGACTGCCACGGGTTGTGTTTATTTGCTCCTAGTATCTTAGTTTCTCTTCTCGTTTTAATTCCCTCTATATTTGTATGATAAAGATAATAGAGGGCGCAGAACTCCAGTATGAGATGGATCATGATGGAGATCAGCTTCAACATGATCAGTTTCCTCTGCGTGCTGGTGAAGACAGGTAAAGAAGAGGTGGTCTCTATGGTTTTCTAA
This sequence comes from Saccharum hybrid cultivar R570, assembly GCA_038087645.1. Lineage (NCBI taxonomy): Eukaryota > Viridiplantae > Streptophyta > Magnoliopsida > Poales > Poaceae > Saccharum > Saccharum hybrid cultivar. The sequence goes on along the minus strand of JAQSUU010000664.1, from coordinate 673,561 downwards.
CTCTATGAATAGTTTTATTAACCTCTCTTGAACTCTTCAGGGATGTTCTTCATCTCTACCAAGAGCATGTTGTAGAAGGAACTAGAGACACAATAAAACTGAATATATTGGGCCATGAAGTGCTAGAATCAGTTTATGTAGAATGCTTCAAGCCACGTGGATATATGCACTCATCCATAATGTACTTACAATGTGAATTGTGGAATCAAGAGTGGAAGGACAAAGTTATTTTTATCTCGAAAGGCAGTTGTAAATACTTTTATTGTTTTGTTTTTTCCTTATCCATGATTTACATCTCTTCAATTTTCTTCTAGTATGAATTGTTAGACCCGAAGCTTGGAACAAGTACGTTAGCTATGGAGCTTGGACCGCAGAATCCAAAGCAAGCTAATTTGGTATGTTACTGATTTTCTTCTATTTTCTTTTTGTTACATAGTTCTTTTATATTGCTGAGTTTTACAATGGGATATTTCCCCCCACAGATATTTATCCTTATCATTCATTTGAAACATTGGTTCTTGATCGTGGTCTCAAGCATCAAGAGCACCATTTATATTCTTGATTCATTGCCTAGCGAGTCCCAGAGTGTCAGTGATTTCTAGTATTATATCGACACTGAAGAAGCAGTTGCAACAATCAACTGCTGGATCTGATTACAGGGCCGAAGTACTATGGGTTCAGCCACAAGAAAACACGTATTCTTCAGCTTTACCAAAATATTCTTTGCTCCTTCTGCTGTTGCTGCTTCCTCACTTCCTCACTTTTTGTGGTTGATTTTTTTCAGCTATGATTGCAGTTTCCATGTGTTACTGTATAGCAAAGGATTAGATGACACAGAGCAGATATGTGGAATTAACAAGGTAATTCAACAATTATAACAGTTATATTCCTACTTGCAAATCCCATAGAATTAATTATGAATTAAAATTGCAGGATATGGTGAAAAAATGTCGCATAGAAACTTCCATAGACCTTCTCTGCCACTGTCTTAACAAAAGAGATACGGTCATAACTGAATATAATGATGGTGATGTTGAGTGCTTGGAAAATAGTTTCTCATATAACAACATTGTTTTCAAAACTGCTCTTCACGAGGAAAGGGAAGAGGATGCGTTGTTCGGAATGAGTGGCAACCCTTTGTCTGTATCTGCATTCATGGAGGAAATCGTAGGCAATAAGGAAGCTTAGGATATAAAGACTCCGGGTGATGATCACAAGCAGGAAGACACCCAAACTCGAGGCATGGAGCCTGCAGGAAGCTCATCAGTGAATGTTCTGGATGACTATAAGAAGGCTGCCTGTGGAGAAAATGCCGAGGCTGGAGGCAACAAGTCGAAGGATGATGGTAAAGAAGAGCGGACTAGCCAAAAGGCAGATATATGTTTTAATAGGAGGAAGAGGCAGAGCAGAAGCCGAAGCCAGTTTCCTCAGAAATGGTACCATCAGCTTGCGCTAGGCAACGACCACTTCCTAACTTGTCTAGGATGCATACTAAAAAACACGTGTGGCTTAAGGATGAAATACTTGAAGAGGTTTATAAGCTTGTCAATGAATGGTATGTTTCTGGAAACATGACACATCAGTATGTTTCTGGAAACTTGCTATACTGATGTGTCATGTTTTCAATTAAAAAAGTAAGGTACAGGTTATATTGAGATTTGGAGAGATCTTAATGACTGGTTCTCAATTAGAACAGTCCCTCTAGGGAGGTGAGGGTGCTAGGGATCTTATGATATTATTAATTCAATGCCTGAAGAAAGATTCGATTGGTGGTGCTAAATCAAAAAATAAAGATTCGACTGGTAGCACCAGAACCTTTGTCCCACCACTAGACAAGGTAAAAGGACATTGCTTTGCCAGCAAATTTAAGAACTATAGCAAAATATCTTGTACTTATTGTTTTCCCCTAAGTGCAGGACGACCATGATTTGGAGAAAAAGATTGAGCATGCACTCCCTATTCGGTCAAATCGCCAAACCAAGTCCACCAGGTTATCTCAAAGAATTGTAAGTTGTGCATCAATACATGTTTGCTTCTTTTGGAACCGTTAATTCCCCGAAACCAAGATGTGTTACATACATCTTTGTTTTTACAGATATACTGCCCTGTCTTCTTCTCTGGTGAATGGATTGTCGTATGTTTCGTGCGTACAGATGTGAACCAGATCCATGTTTTTTGCCACATTGATTCCTTCTGCAGTATTAGAAGTTTCTGTTTGTCTTTGCGAGACAAACTAAACGAAGCCTTCAAAAAATCCGGATACAAAGAAATACAATTTCTTGAAATCTCATTGGCACATACTCCTTCCTCTATAAAGCCCAATGCCACTGTCTTTGCATCCATGTTTTTTCTTGAAAAATTCAAAAGTTCTGAACAAAAAAATTTCAAGAAGTTCACCTAGGATGATGATGAGGTCTGTTGAAAGAACTTCCCTTTTAGCCTGCTATGGAGTTCTAAAAATACTGTATAACATCATTTCTCTCTGTTTTTTTTCAATTTGCAGTGGAATGATGCATTCATTACAGCTTACAAGTTAGGGCTTTTGCCGTACTTTATGAAGCACGTGGAAAACGCTGGCCGTGCCTGGTGAAATTGTTCAATTGATCAAAAAGGGATAACCTGGAGGAATCAATCTTAGGCTCATCTTTGACCAGATGAATTAGCTATCTTGCTATGTGAACTGTGGTCTTCTATGCTAACAACGTGTGCAACTATGTAACTGGTATTTGTGTTAAATCCTGCCTTGAACCTGTGAGCTTATGTGACTTGTGATGGCTTATATATGTAGATAGAAGAAAAGAAACATCTGGATCAAAACTGCATGTTACTAGGGTGCTCCTTTTGCTCTACGTGCTGCTTTTGCAAGGTGTTCTCCTTTTGACAGGTGCGCTGAAGTCAATAGGATGTTTCTGAGGAGTTGGTGGGATCACACGCAGACCGATACTTTTATTGAGATCAATGCTGCGCAGACACTGACATGTGAGAGGAACTCCATTGGTGTGGAGCACCTCGGTCAAAAGCAGCACCTGCCCATCTAATGGAGCACCTCGGTCAAAATACAGCATTTGTTGTTCCTTTAGATAGCCACATGCTCCATTTCACTGAGGTGCTCCATTTCACCGGCACATGCTCCATTTCACTGAGCTGCTCCATTAGAGAGCTAGATGCTCCATTTTGCTGATGTGCTCCATTTCACCGGCACATGCTCCATTTTGCTGTTGTGCTCCATTTGAGCAGCACATGCTCTATTTTGTTGATGTGCTCCATTTCACCGGCACATACTCCATTTCACTGAGCTGCTCCATTTGACTGATGTGCTCCATTAGAGAGCCACATGCTCCATTTCACTAAGATGCTCCATTTGAGCAGCACATGCTCCATTTTGCTGATGTGCACCATCGCCGTGTTCTTCCGAGAAGTCGGCGCCACCGACCGCGGGCGCTGATCTCCTACGGCGGTGGAGGTGCTGCCACAGAGGAGCCAGTCAGCCACCAGCTCGGATTGGGACACCAGCTCAGCTAGGGGAAATATCCATGGTAAGTTCGACATGAACTCAGTTTCGACCCAAAATTCTCCACCTTTTTCCCATAATGTGTTCCATACGGGTTCTCTCCTTTGCCTTTTTTCCCTCATATAATAGGCCACGAATCTTGTTAAAAAAATTAATCTTTGTTCATAAAGAAGTCTTCGCATCTTGAACCCGATCTTGCCAAGTTTTAATCTTGGTCTCGTCAAATTGGAATTGACAACAGGGAATCTCTCGAAAGGCGATGCCAACGACAAGCAACCGTCCATGGGGAAAAGGTTTTCAGAGAAGAATAGGTAATTTTGTTCTGTGCCTTTCATCTTTTATTGTGGATCTTAGCTAGGTTTTCAAATTGTAATATGTCAGAACCAAGTTATATATATGCAGTTTGTATTGTATTTGTTGGAGTAAATATTCTTGTTATTACTAAACTATAAGGCTTGCAAGTTGAAAATTTTAGTATGCAACTCTATCTGGATATGACTCTTTGTGCATATGACTGAAAATTTTAGTACGCAACTCTACACGAATACTAATTAGCCCAATTAACCAGCAACCATGGATGAATTTTAGCATGTTTATCAAACAAAAAGAAGAATAAACATACGGATGAGTGAATTGCAGCTTGCGATTCTGAATTTATTTACCAGAGAACTTGCATACTTGATCAGTAGCATTGCACTTCTAGCGCTTGTAACGGATATAAATTTGTAATTGATTGTCATCTTGCTCGATTTTGTCCAGGATTTTATTTGATGAAATCCATGGTTTATGTTTCTTATGTATGCAAGAAATATATTATGTTGGTCTCTTAATGTCTTATTGGAAGGTAATTTTTTTGTGCTCCGTGCATATTTGACTCGACCCATATTTACATCTTTCTGATTTCTACACAGTGAGTGAACTGGACCAGTGGACTGAATTGAATGGGCTGTCCATGGTTTATGTTTCTTATGTATGCAAGAAATATATTATGTTTGTCTCTTAATGTCTGATTGGAGCCTCACCCAGTCACATAGAAGCTGCTTTAAGGGACGTTCACATGAAGGATCCGAATTTGCAGCTACTTATTGTGATTCTTCCGGATGTTACTTACTTATTGGTCAATACGGTATGCACATCCTTGAAAAATATGTGCTTCGGTTGTTATATGGAAATTGAAGTTTATTATTCCATGCTTTATCAGGTTTGAGGGCAAAATACAGTGCTTGAGCAAGCCTTTGTGCATAATGGAATATGTCTTAATGCACTAGCAATCATTTTTGGTGCCGATGTTATCCATCCTACAGCAGGAGAAGATTCCTCGGCTTTCATTGCAGCTGTTAGTTTCTTGTTGTCTGCTAACAATAACAATTGTATCATTAAAATGTTGTATGAATTTAAAAGTAAATTTCACTCAACATTTGAAGATTAACTCCCAATGCATGGAAATGTCATGACACACAGTAATGGAATAGATGGTGCAACATTTTGCAGGTGGTTGCATCCATGGAATGGCCACAAGTCATGACATATAATGATATAAAGCTCTGGCCTCGGCACAAACACATAGGGAGGAGATGATACATAATCTCTTTTGGACTGGTACAGATCCAGAGAAGGGCACTCCTGTAAATTGTACAACGATAAGGTAATTTGTATCGTTTGTGTTCATAAGTAGGTGGCATTGTTGTACATGTATAACTTAGGAGTACAATGTATGGTAGTATAATTATAGATGCACTTGTACTCTATGAGGGCCAAAACTCAGAGCTATTTTAATTTGCTGGTTATGGATGAAATGTGGATATGCTAGGTGGTTGTATTTTATTCAATACAGGCTTAATAGGATTACCACCAACATTAACTTATATTATGGATGCCATGGATTTCATGTACCATTCTCATGGTTGTTTCCTGTGAACGTTTCATAATTTTTTCTCCCGTTGCAACGCACGGGCGTATCACTGCATTGCATTGAGGAGTCAGTTACCTTCTTTCTTCTTTTTGATAGGTGCTTAACTTTGCAAGATTTTACATCTGCACATATGAAGTTGCGGACAAAATCAAACTCAGTTATAAGGAAAAAACAATTCATGGTCAGACTGGAAAGAAATGATTATGTATTGACAAAAGACAATAACAAGGAGTTGAAATTAACTACACAAAAAATGCTTATCAGAGCGAGTGGGTGAAACTATACAATTGACGTGGTTACAACTATGTCAAGTATTTTCTTTTGTTATGTAAGATATGGATAATTAGTGCATATAACATATCAACTTTAGGATTATATATTACAAACTGTGTCCCTGTGTTTACAAACTTTACATTTGAAGCTTCCATACAGCTAGCCAAGTAATCATGGTATAATTTTTCCTTCACTGCTTGAACTGATAAAGATGGAAGCTGGCAACAGGTTTAATGTTCTATTCTTTATCTGGCTATGAATTTTCGGTGAAATACATAGGGGCGCCAAATGTGACTGCCGACTGCCTGTGATGACTAGCATTGAGTTTGTTAAGATCTCATTGTCCAATGATATGGGAAACAGAGATTCAACAATTTGACTATTTTCCTCATCGTCTCAGTGAAGAACCTCAGTTCTCAAGGTGTAATTTTGCACTTAAAATAATGATGGCCTCTCCTTCGGTGAACTATTTCAGATAGTGTGACATTATGTTTCTCCTTTTTTTTCAGTTTTATCATTCTTAGACTTTTCTTCAGTTTGGTGATGCCTGATCGGAGCATGGTAATGAAGAGAAAGGTTGTTTATGCAGATGGAGATGAGATGGTGAGGATTAATGGTCCAGCAAGCAGTAAGAACATCATGGAGCATTCATGATCAGGCAAGTGGGAATGCTACGGTGACGTCGCATATTTTATCAGCTGCATTCGGTGGACTAAAAAATATATATCCAAGGCAGCTCAAAATTATTGATTCTACTTTTAAGCATAAGAAAATTGATTATTTGTTTAAAGTAAACGTTTGCTGAATGAAAAGTAACCTGGTATTCAGTAAATAAATGTATTATTTATTATATATCTCCATGTCCGTGAGGCAACTAACAGCCATGCAATGTGTGAGGACATGTATGACAGCCACTAGTAGAGAACAGACCTTTGATCCTCGGCCAAAATGGGCTCTAGTCCCGGAATTTTTTTGCCCCCGGGACTAGAAATACCTTTAGTCCCGGTTGGTGGCTCCAACCGGGACTAAAGGTCCCTGCCCAACGGCTACTGCGCCAGACAGAGGTGGCAGGGACCTTTAGTCCCGGTTGGAGCCACCAACCGGGACTAAAGGTATACTTTTACTCCCGGTTGGTGGCTCCAACCGGGAGTAAAGGTCTACTCCCGGGCCGTGGCTGCGCCCGGGGTTGGAAAGTTACCTTTAGTCCCGGTTGGATCTATCAACCGGGACTAAATGTTCTCCCTTTATAAATCGGCCGTCTCCTCCTTCCTCCCCGAGCCCGAGCTCAGCACATTTTGAAGCTCACTGGTGTTCTTGCTTCCTCCCTCCCTCCATTGTTCCTCCATCCATTCTTCGATTCCTCCGTCGATTCTTCAGTTGTAAAGGTTACCAATCTCATACTCTCATTTTTTTACCATTTTCTTATGCCATTTTATTCACTATATATATTTATGGTTCTTTATTGTGGTTTTTTTTCATTTGTAAGCAATTTGAGCTCAAAATCACTTTAAGCTTGCATATTTACATGAAAGAAGGTTAAAAATATCATTGTTTAGAGATGTAGATAATTTTATAGTTTGTTAATTTTATTTGTTTATAAAAGAAGAAATTTATAGTGTATTAAAAAATGAGTATAGAGAGTAGATGGCAACTGCTTCCGGGTCCTCGGCCTCTCATGGTTTCGTGGCGATGCAGGCGTCTACCAGTGGAGACTTCTGCGTTGGTGTCAGAATTAGAGACGAACATTGGTTTCGTGGCGATGATGTTATGTATGTTGACTTTGCAGAATTTCATCAACTATGCCACCTGACCTCTCTGGACAAAGTTATCATTAGCTGCTATTGCCTGTAAGTAATAATTCTTTCGATCTATTATTAAACTCATCATATGTGTGTATATGCATATAAATTATCCTAACAAGTACTATATATATGCAGATTTACAATGACAGAGCTCAGAAAGGAAGGATGCAATGAAATTGGTTTTGTTGATCCCCATATAGTATTCAAAGACCCAATTACTCCAATGACTAATTGGAAGTCTGAGTCAGAGAGTAACCTCATGAACTTCTTAGTGAACCAACGCCACAAGAAGGATATACTCTTTCCCTATAACTTCAAGTGAGTGTTAATCATGTCGATCATAGCCTTAATGGCTCATATGTTGATTCTAGTTAATTAATGAGTGTTATGCGTTATATCCTATAAACATATGCAGCAATCACTGGATATTGATGGACATCGATCTGGTGAAAAGTCACTTGATAATCTATGACTCGATGAGAAAACCACAACAAGACTACCAAGATATGATAGATATTATCCAGAGGTAATTTCGGGATCTCTAGCAACTATATATACACACAAACATGATGATTAACTATATCTAATGATGTGGCAAATTTTTTATTGGGCAGTGTTTGGAAAACCTTTATTGAGAAGCAACACATGGAAAAATGCAAAGCGCCACTGAATGTAATCCCATTGAAAGTAAGTCCCCTGAATCGCATCATCTTTATTAATTAAACATATAGCTTTCACCGGATCACCAGATTGGATGACAAATCTTTTTCTCGTAAAGTGGTGTCTGAGGCAGGAACAGGGGAACAACTACTGTGGTTACTATGTTTGCAAGTTTATCAAGGTGGTCTCCCAAAGAACTCCTACAGAGAGACTCAAAGTACGTTAAAAATACACTATATATTCATTTAATTATTATTATTGATTGTGTTACTATGTCTTTATATATATATGTACATATATTAATTTATTTTCCTTTAATTCAAACCTGTAGACTCGATGGTTGGAGGAAAAGGTCATACGGCAAGACCAAATCAAAGCAATTCAAGAGTCTATAGCCGGATTTTTTAATGAGCAGGTCATCGATTCCAAGGGCGAGTTCTACTTCGACCCAACACTGCCATTGAAGCCAAGCTAGAGGATGAGAAGAAACTCGTTATGTCACAACAACTATAATGCAATCTTTTGTAATATATGCACATGAAATAATATAATGTAAAATACACATATGCATGCATGCATGTAAATATATATATGATGCATGCATATATATATATATATATTTCTATGCTTGAATTGTGTGATTTAATACGTTCATTGTGCTTGAACCGAAACATACTATATGCGCGTATAAATGTATAATTAGCAGCGTACAATACGACTTCGAAAACCTATTTTGAAAAGAAAACAAAAAAATGAAAAGAAAAGAAAAAAAAACCTTTAGTCCCGGTTCGTATTACCAACCGGGACTAAAGGTGCTGGCCATCGTGGCATGTCAGGAGGCACCTTTAGTCCCGGTTGGTGTTACCCACCGGGACTAAAGGTCCTCCTTTAGTCCCGGTTCCTCACCCGGGACTAAAGGACCCCCCTTTAGTCCCGGATGCTTGCTCCCGGGTGGGGAACCGGGACTAGAGGGGGTTCCCCACCGGGAGTAAAGCCCGTCTCTGTACTAGTGAGCAGAGTAAAAAAAAAGAGACATTAACATAGCGTTATACTCAACAAGCCAATGAAACACAGGAGCGGGTGTCAGGTCATAAGGGGGCATTGTGAAATAAAGGAAAGAAAAATTTAGCCAACATGGATGACTGTTGCAACATTAGCCACATTGGATTGATCATGTGCAATTTACTCCTTACTGTAATATCTTGTTCTATTTTTTTTTCTCCCGTTGCAATGCACGGGCAAATTTTCTAGTAACCTCTTAAACTATAAAACCAGCTATCGTGCAACTTTGGAAAACCGGGCAAAGAACCCCCTGAGTGGTATTGGAAGGTGGTTTTGCTTATGTATCAATCCATGCTGGCTAGCTTCAACCATGTGGCATCTAGGCCCCACGTGTCAGCTTCACTGGGTGAGGTTAGCCCAAGGATGAAATATATTAGTGCAGCCCCACGTCCCCGACGACGACCTCCTGGTCCTGGCGCTCGCTAGCTGCCGCAGCACCACTGCCGATCGCGCGCACGCACAGATGTGTCTCATCTCGTGGACGCCTCACCTCCCTAAGTCCCGACACTCCGCTCGCGCCTCGCAGCCATGAGTTATGGTCTAGGTCCAGGAGCCCGAAGCCCGGAAGCGATGCGGTGGAGATTTGCATGGATGCATGCATCGTGGAGCTTCAAGCTGTGGACGTGCATGGTTTGTTATCTCAGATAATCAGAATGTAGATGCATTAGTTTAGGCGTTGCATGGTCACCTGTTGTCCGGTTCTTGCGGCTGGTTGTGCATGTCCTAGAACATTGAGGAAATCTAGCTAGCGCCTGTGTGTATAGGCCTGCATGTACTCAACGTTTGGAAAATCGAGAGAAATCGAGACATTAGGCCGGGAGAGATGCATACCGCCGGCCACATCTGCTCGGGCTCCGCCGCCCGGTCCTCCGCTGGCGCCACAGGAGCAGCACTAATCTGGACGCGGCTCCTCTCCTCCGTCGCGTTGGTAGCGTTCACGGCCGCGCTCGTCTGCGGCGCTGGTGGCCCTGCTGCCGTCATCGTTCCAGACGCCGCTCAGGCCATCCCGTTCGTTCGTCCTCCTCCGGCCACGCTAAAGCCGGTGCTGACTGCCCTGGTGGTGAGGTCGTCGAGGATGGCGTAGCAGCGTGAGGACTCAGCAGCTTGTGCTGGAACCCGTGCTCGTCTGTGACGCGGTAGCGGCACTGGAGGAAGTCGCGGCCGCACCCGGCGTCGCGTGCCTTGATGAAGGCCTCGAGGAAGTGGAGCTCCGTGTCATGCCTCCACAGCGGCAGAAGGAGGCCTCGAGGAAGTGGATCTCCGTGTCGCGTCTCTCTCGCCACTGGCGGCGGCGGCGCAGAACCCATGGGGGCATGTGGAGCCGGGCACCCGCGACGCGACATCGCTGCAGCGCCACCCGAGGTGGTCGCAGCGCGGACACCATGATGCCCTGCACTTGCCCACGGTCGGCTAGGTCTGGGCGGCAGCCTGCAGCTTCGGCGCGAGGGAGGACCGGAGGAGGACGACAAGAGGGCCTCAAAGGCGGTGATGTAGCAGCCAGCCGCGCCGAAGGAAGGATCCTCCCGGAGCATCCCATGGACAGCGGCGTGGGGTCGTTGAGGACGGAGAGGGTGGAGGCGACGACGTCCTCTCGGGCCTTCACGAACACCAGGTGCTCCGTTGAGGCGTCCACGAAGAGACGGTCGGACGCTTTGTTGGGTAGCCAAGGGACTGACATTAGGGGTCCGCCGCCACCTTGTCCTGCCTTTCCATGTTGGAGTGCCACGTAGGCCAAACCAGCCACCAAAACCACTACAGGCGTTAATTAAACTTTTTGAGAAACTTTAATGTGCTTGTTAGACTGTTTTAAAGATCAGGGGGGTGAAGTAGCCGCAGTGCCAAAGGTGAGGGGTCATGTAGACATTTTCCTGCCGAGGCCAAAGGCTGCTGCGCTCTGCTCACGCATATACGCGCCCTGCTGATGCTGCGTCAAGAATAGATGGCGGCGCCTCTTCGGTTCTACACATCCACGCCTACACGCTGTCGCTGCCACTGCCGCTGCGCATACGCATATACGCCGACGCCCTGCTGCCGTCCTCTTACGGCTGCACGATTTCAACGAGTTGAGGCGGTCGCCTACAAGCAGCAAGTCGCCGAGAAGCAAGCCAACGCTAGCAACCGGTCCATCAATTCCACAACATCTTCGTCCAGTTCAACTACGAGTTGTTACGTTTCCTGGTGAGCAAATCAATATAGGTGTGAATATTATTATATGCCAAGCATCATCGGCTCTTTTGATCTACTGTTGTGAGAAGGCCAGCAACTTCATGACATCAGAACCCTCGCCACGCGAGTTCATTGTCGAGTTGCTGATGATGAAGCCAAACCATATAAAAATCAAGACGCGCGAGACGGGAAAACCTCGCTTGTCGCAGCATGCGAGACGGAAAACCTCTGCTTGTTGCGATGACAAGAATCTTCTTGCAGCTGCATCATATATACCATGCTTGCTATTGTGTTCCGGGTGTACTAAGCTTGACGAAGAGGTCGTATTGGCCTGATCAGATTACTTGTCGAACTCGGGATGCTAATGATTACAGCAGGGCGTTTGCCTCTACAGGTTTTGCCCACATCGAGATTCGATGATTCATGAGGCGCTTGCCTCTACCGGTTTTGCTACAGATAAAAGTCGTTACGACCAAATTTGGCGTAACGCCCAAGCTAATATAAGTGACGCCGAAAGGCTGTCAAAATATTCAATGGAGGCTGTATTTCTAGTTCGGGATGCTGGTATTTATACCGATGGGTTGTCCTCACCAAACTCGATGATTTGATATGATATCTGCCTTACATGAGCTTTGCCTCCGGAGTTCCGCTCGTGCACGATCAGCATCCATGCGGAGGCCAAAGGCTGTCACGCTCTGCTGCAAACACATTCATGCATGCCATATACATGACGGCACATGCTAGTTGTCCCAGGCTATGCATGCACGCATAGGCTGATGCCCTGTAGGTGCACATGCATATCGCCTTTGGCCGCACGACCAAGTGGCTGCGCCAAATCCTTCCGGTGCCACATGCAATTTGCCAAGATACATCCTGTGCCGACGGCTGGCCATTGCCGCTGCACGTACACATATACATACATGTGGTATGCAAATCCCCGGCGCCTGATGGCAAAGCGCCTGATGGCGGCTGTCCATGATCACAAGCTCGATGATTTCCGATCTGTATAGTCAAGCGCCTGATGGCGGCTGTCTATGATCACGAGTTTGATGATTGATGAGGCCTTTGCCTCCGCAAGCTGTGGCCGTACAAAGTAAAAGCTGTTGTGACCAGGTTTAGCGTAATGCCTGAATTGATGCAAGTAACGCCGAAAGGTTGCGAGAGTATTTGAGGAAAAGTTGGAGGTAGACACTCGTCGTGATGACGGAAAAAGCCGAGACACACGAGACGAGAATGCTTCGTTTCGTTACAAAATATCGATGCCAGGAGGCTATCGATTTGATCTCACGAGAAAGCATCGTCCAGGCAATACTTATACTGCTAATTTGTTGCGGATTTTCTGCTATATAATTCATCTACGTCTAGTGCCAACGAGGCTAGACGGAACTCTGGCCAAGTGCCGATGAGGCAAGGTCACTACTCCATCTACACGTCCGAATTTACGGGATCAGAAACATCGTTGCTGGGCACCGATGACGCGAAAGCAACTCACATGTCCATGTTAATGAAGGTCAGCGTACATGACTGGGCACCGATGAGGCGAAAGTAAACCCCTTCATCGATATATATATATATATATATATATATATATATATATATATATATATATATATATATATATATATATATATATATATATATATTCCGTTTACTTCGACGTGGAGATGGCGATGTCACGACCGAGCTTCGGCGACATAAAGCCACGCATACTGTTACTACGCCATATATCGCATATGGCTGATGATGATAATTCAATATTTGACGACTATAAAGCGCAGCTTAATCGGAGGTTTTCCGTAAGCTCATCTTGCAGATGTAATTAACCGGTTGCGCCCAATAGGCCCCGGAAATCGGTGAACTACGCAATTTTCCTAGAAGTCAGACCTCTCCTTAAGCATGACGTAGAAGACGGAAGAAGACATTTATTCATTGATCATATATTTTGTATATTCAAGAAAGAATTAATGAAATATGTGGTTCTCAAATGTGTGCATGTGTCTCCCTTGCATTACATTTATTGTTATTTATGTCTTGTTCGGTTTTTGACCAAACAAAATGGCACGCCCGGTGGGACCTGATTCTCCTCCCATCTTCGCTGCGCTTCAATGGTCGTCATGAAAAATATTGTTATTTCATTCTTCGCGGGATGATGCTTTTTCTGATAATGATGGCGACTCTGAGGGACATGTCGCTGACATAATCTCAGCTTGACATGCATACGTGATCCATCATGATGTCAACACTGTGGTTACGATAAAAACTATTGTGGCTGAATGCTAGCTGAAAAATAGATCATGGCCCATCGTTATGTTTGGTAAAAAGCCTGCACCTCTGAGTCGTCGCATACCTGAATTTGCACGGCAAAAAAAGAGAGAAAAGGCTAACTCGCCTGATTGAAGGCACGTGCTCACTAGCCGTACGTGATGAGTCAATTATATTCTCCCTCCGTCCCAAAATAAGTAATGTTCTGAGATTTTTCAGACAGATTAGTGGAGAAAAGAAATGTCCTTAATACCCTTAATTTGTTGGACTTGATTGCCTTAAAAAAAGATGTCTCGTGCTTTACTTGCCTAATTAACATGCGTTGCATAGAAGCTTGCAGACTTCATGTGGGCCAAAAGCGTGTCTAAAGATTAGAACATCATTCTTTCTAGGACAAATTTCAAATCACAGAACATCACTTTTTCCGGGACGGAGGGAGTATTATGGCTGGACGATGGGCAAAAGTAAGGGGCCGATAGGCACCTAATTTCCTTGCTGCTGCGCCTCATGCCGATGAACTTTAATTAGTATCAATTTCAGCTGCTAGCCTTGTTGGTTATTTTCTGTCGGTACACCATCAGAAAAATATTGTTCTGGTGGGATTCAAATTTTTCTGTTGGTTTTTGCACACACAGGACTATTCTCGTTTCTAGTAGTGGAGGAACGACAACATGCACCATGATGGCAATTTGCACCTAGCAGCTCTGAACAACGGGCACTATGGAAGTGCTGATGAGTTGAAGGCTCTGCTCACTAGTAGAGAACGAACCTTCGGATTTTTAGCTTTAGTCCCAGTCATCATGGGACCCGAGACTAATGTCAGCCTTAGTCCTGGGTCCAATGACCACGGCCACAGAGGAACCTTACACTACAACATGACAACCCCCATATATACGTTGGCAGGGTCTATACCAACGCATTTAATATGCGTTGTTTAAAGTGGCGTTGCAAGGATCTATTGCAATACTTATTTATGTGATGGTTCCAATCGGAACTAAAGGTCACCCTATAGTCCCGGATCCAATTGCTAAGGCAGCAGAGGGGTCTTTAGTCCCAATTGGTGGCTCCAACCGGGACTAAAGGTCTCATGCACCTTATTCCCAGATTGAGCCAACAACCAGGACTAAATATCCATGCTATATATCTAACTTTTTTCCTCCTTGGTGGCTCCGTATTTCGAGGAACACAAGAATATTGTATGCTCCAAATTCTCGGGGAAGCCCGAGGCCTAGAGTACACGTTAACACATGGAAACTTTTGGCGGTTGGTTGCGAAAACATCTCATGGGTAACGAAACTATTGATCAACAACTGTACTTAGCATGTTGTCTAGGGGACCATCTTCGAATATCTAGACATTCCAAGGATATGAAATAAATGAGAATACATTTTACATGATAGAACCAAGATAAAAAGAGCACCAACCAAAATAGTGGTGTCCGCATAGATGCCATAGACAACAATTGGAACAAGGAAAGATTTTATGGTTATATAGAGGAGATATGGGAACTTCACTATATATATAAGATAGAGAGAAAGTTTGAGAAAATTGTATTGTGACAAAAATGATAAATGGATCAAAATAACATTTCTATTTGTTGGGAAAATTATTAATTGGTAGTAACATAAATTTTGTAGCATAAAGTGTAATTCCAAATATGTGAAAACTTTTTGTGGGTCATAATAATGCTGAAATGCTTACAATATTACTTTGTAGATGTTGGCTTCAAATCATGTTTTTTTAATAAGCCAAATGCTTTTTGGGAAGATAAACCTAAACCCTAAAACCATAAACACAAAACCCTAAACCCAAACCCTAAACCTGGAAACCCTAAACCTCCAAACAACACCATAAAATTTTATTTTTTATTTAGATCTTAACTTTTCTTAATTTATGCAATATTTAATTAATTGATATACACTGGCCGATTAATATTCTATCATTTAACTAAAATTTATCATTCAGCATAGAAACATAATTATGCATTTATGTTGGTTCATTGGAGTTTTTGTATGAAAAGATGTGTAGGGATAAATTCAAATTTGGCTTGATTAATCTCTTTCGGTCGGCTAGGTATTTGGACGAATTTATGTTGGTTCCAGGAAAAATATGGTTTTTTATTTGATTTCTATTTTCATCCCTCTCTTTCGGTCGGCCAGGTATCCAGCCCAACAATCTGTCTTTTCTTCTTTGTCTGAGCTAGGCTGGCCACAATATCTCTGTTCTTTTTCCTTTTGTGAGCATGCCGGTTGAAACAATTAGCTATTGTAACATCCCGGCCTAGGGCTTAACAGGATTAATAGGATACTCATACCAACAGGTTGTAACTTTTTTTCGGAAGCTCATTTCCAAAGAAATCTAAGTTTAAGCGTGTTTGGCTTAAAGCAATTTCAGGATGGGTGACCGACCGGGAAGTCCTTGTCGGGTGCGCACGAGTGAGGACAAAGTGCGTGAAAAAAACTTGTGTAGGTCTGTGAAGGCAGTCTATGTCCTATAAAAGCTGCCAGATGTAAGCGGGTCCGGCCTCGTAGAGGCGGGACATTACAGAACGGTATCGGAGCCGACTCTCACGGTTTCACGAGCGCGCGTGTCGTAGTTGCGTAGGCATGGTGCGCATAGTTGGAGTGGACCCAGAGTGGCCACACAGCATAGCACATGCGCTGGTACTGGACACACGGACGTGGCCAAGAGGGGATGTTCCTGGCTTGGGATTGACCGACGAGGACATCGGTCTCTTAAGGGGGTGAAGATGTAATATCCCGGTCCAGGGCTTAATAGGATTAATAGGATACACATACCAACAAGTTGCAACTTTTTTTACGGAAGCCCATCTCCAAAGAACTCTAAGGTTAAGCGTGTTTGACCTAGAGCAATTTCAGGATGGGTGACCGACCGAGAAGTCCTTCTCGGGTGTGCACGAGTGATGACAAAGTGCGCGGACAAGACTTGTGTGGGTCTGTGAGGGCAGTCTATGTCCTAGAAAAGCTGTCAGATGTAAGCGGGCCTGGCCTCGTAGAGGCGGGACGTTATAGCCACTACTACAAAAATGATTTGTAGCAACGCCTTCTTTTTTTAGGGATGGCTCAATCTAAAAGCGAACCTACAAATGGTTCCCAAAACGAGCTGTATCTACAAGTACATTTGTAGGGGCTGCTGGTGTCCATTTGTAATCTAAATAGTATAAAAATGAAGTACTAAAATTTAATTTTTCAAATGACCTTAGATGGTGAAACAACCAAAGCAAAAGTCGTAGATCTCGAAAAGTTATAGAACTTTATAGTTGACAACTTTTTCATTTAAAATCATCTTGTCAAGGAAAACTACATTTGAATTTCTCACATTTGAAATTTGAATTTTCCAAATGACTTTGGATGGAGAAACAACCAAAACAAAAGTTGTAGATCTCAAAAAGTAACACAACTTTGTAGTTAACAACTTTTTCATTTAAAATCATGTTGTGAAGGAAAACTGTGTTTGAATTTCTCACATTTGAAATTTGAATTTTTCAAACGACCTCGAATGGAGTAACAACAAAAAAACGACCTCAGACGGAGAAACAACAAAAAAATGGAAGTTGAAGATCTCAAAAAGTTCTATAACTTTGTAGTTGACACTTTTTCATTCGAATTCGTTTAGACTCCCAAACACTCATTTTAAACTCGGTTGAGTATAATATGAGGAGAAAGAATATCTGTTATAAACACAAGTGAGTGTGATGTGCGGTGGTTAGGGGAGAACCGCTTTAAGTGCATGTTTTTCACGCGAAAAATCATGTCATTGTGACTGCCCAGTGGGGCCTTCTAGGGTTAAATTTTTTTTGCTATTCTTTTTACACAGATTTGTGATTTTTGGAAATCGTATTTGTAGCAACGACTCTTTATCTAGCCGCCCCTACAAACCGATTTGTAGGGGCTGCTGGCCAGAGCGCCCCTAGAAATGGTCTAGAGCCTCCTCAGCAAAGTTTTTCTGTAGCAGTGAGCTCTCTCCGAAGTCATTTTAAAGGGGGGTCAAATATTTGTCAAAATTACAAAATCTTATTAGACTCTGCAAAAAATAGAAGCCTCCCTATCACTGCTTTACATAGTCACTTGTGATGGAGTATAGAATGTGCTAAACTTTTGTGTCAACTTATGTAGATTTTGTATTCAATACTTGGGTCCGTTAATGATTTTAAATAATGGAAAAGTTGCAACTAGAAAGTTTTGGATAAAATTGAGTACACCAACTTTGGTATTAAGGAATCTAAATGATCTCTAACCAAAAATCCTTTAACCACAAACTTTGATATAAAATTTTTCTTTATTAGAATTCATTTTAAAAAATTATCAATTTATTTGGTTGGCAACTATTTTTCATAATGACCGTTGACCACGAAAATCAATTTTAAACGACGGTCAGATGGAAAATGTGATTTCTAGGGACATTGTTTTTCTGTCTACTCTGCATCTCTGAAAATAGATACTAAATCTAAGCTGAAAAGTCAATGGCAGCTGAAAATTTATTTCAGGGGTCCGTACTAAATCTAAGCTGCAGCACAAATTTCCAGAGATGCTTTGCTATTTAAAGCGATTTTTCTACTACAGAAACGATTTTCTGAGGTGCCTGTTTTTCTAAAGACGCCTCTATGAAGAAATGCCTCTAAAAATGGTTCCAGAGATCATTTTCTAGTGACGTGTGGTGTTTTTAGGCACCTCTAGAAATATCTTTCATTTTCTAGGAAGATGGGTGGCACCGACTGCCCTGCTGCTAGAAATTCGGTTAGTGTTACAGCTGCCCACTAGAAATAGAGGCATGGTTGGCAATATCATCCGCCCCTAAAAATAAGCTCAGCACAAAAATATTGATAACGTTTCCAACTGAAGACTAATAAAGAAGAAGGGATTTACAAGTTTGTAGTCAACGACTTTTGTATTTAAAATCATGTAGTGTCCCAAAAATACATTATAAATATTTGTTATATTTTAGAAATTATTTTTTCATTTTTTTCAAACGACCTCAACAAATCAACTATGACAGTCTCTACAAATGCTTCGTGTAGTACTTACTTTCATCCAAACTAGGCCATGTCAAGATTGATCAAAGAACCACATCACTGGCGAAGTAGTATATTACCACCTCGTTCGCCTGGCTAGTGGCTGGTGCTGATTTGTTATGAGAGAAAAATAATGCTAGCTGGCTGGTGGCTATTGGCTAGTGCTGAAATGACGTGAGAGAAAAGCACTGATCGTTGGATGTCTCAATCCTATCCCATTATTTATAGGGAGTAGTGTTGACTGATATAGCGTATTAGTTGGTACTTAACCACCACAACGATCACCGGTCCAGTTAACACAAAGCAGCATGTCAAGATGGCAATGGGAAATTCGCCGTCGGGGTAGGCACCCCATCCCCGTCCCCGCGCGGGGATTAAATCCCCGCGGAGATCCCGTCCCCGTAACGAGATGTGCTCTGTTACAACACAAAGTGCAAAAGCAAATGAATTCTAAACTCACAGGATGCAAAAAAAAAAACCCATCACTACTTCTCATATGTCAGAAATAGAAACATTACTGGTTCTTCTCTCTCAGATCCAAAGAAAAATACATTGCAAACTAGACTAGTTCTCTTCTCCCAGATCCAAAAAAATAAATTACGAAAACAAAGAAGACCAATGACCACGTGCATCCTCCACCCACTGCTTGTGCATTTGGATGCAGACCGAGCGTAGATTTAGGAAATGAGCGGCAGGCTGGACATTTTTGTGTTGAGTGGTTTGATTCAAATTCAAAATAGGATTCAAAACCATTTGAAAATGCTTTGAAATAATTGAAAAGGAAAAAGAAAAGGGATTTTGTTCTTCTCCCCGGTTTTCAGCCTATGAAGCCCAGCGGCCCATTCCTCGCCCGCAAGCCCACCACCGCGCGCGGCCGCTTGCTCCCGCTCCCCCGTTTTCTTGCGTGGGGCGTTTCCGTGTGGCCGCTCCCCGCTTCCCCGCCTTGGGCCGAGCCCGACTAGCCCAACTCGCGCGCGCTGCCGCCTGCTTCACGGCGCGCCGCTGACATCGCGGGTCCACCCGTCAGGGCACCTTCTTCCTTCCCACGACGCGAGTCGGATTTCTTTCCACTGTTTCACCGATCGAATCTTCCCTTCCAAATCCGTCCCTTCCTTGTTTAGCGCATCCCCGGGCTATAAAAACGAGCTCGCGCACCCCTCCGCTCCATCATACCTCGAAGCGAAGCACCGAAGCCGTCCTGACAAGGCTCCGCTCGAACCACCGTCGGAACCGTCCGCCATCCCGAGCACCGCACCGTCTTCGGTTCAACTCCGCCTTCGTATTCTACCTTGGTGAGCTCGCCTTGTTCTTTACTTCATCCCGGTGTTCTTCTTTCGCGAGGTAACGCGGTAAATCGCGAGATTGCACTCTCCGGCTATGGCGCCGCCGCGGAAATCGCCGTCGGGACTGTTTTCCGGCTGGAGCGCCGCCCAGCTTTCCCCGGTTCAATCTGAGCGGTCCATTTTGAATCTAACGGCCCAGACTTAAAGATACCGCTTCGCCTGTTTATTTTGCTAAAGAGTCCCTACGGTTTTGCGTAATGTAACCCGCAGTCCAAAGCGTATTCCCGTATCGCGTTTTATCCTTTTGAAAGCGTATTTGATCGCGGGAATTCCAGAATACGTTTTCAGCTATTTACAGTTTTGCCACTGAGTTTGTTTAAGCCATAATTTATCTGTTTTAACTCCGATTTGACTCGTTCAAATTGCGTTAGGTTTGTATTTGCGAGCTCTACATGTTAGTAGAACTGTTCAGTAGGTTTGTGACATTTTATTTTCGAGTTTGAATTAAAGTAATTATTTTTCTATAGGAAATCTTCGTAAATTCATAACTTCGTCGTTTTAGCTCCGTTTTTCGTGATATTCGCGTTTGTATGATCCTAGCGAGTTGTAGATTCGTTTTAAAAACTTTTTATCTTATTTTATTACTGTTGGTGTACTGTTCTAATGATAGTCTTGTTTGTTTATGCATGATTGTTCTGGATGAATTTTGTTGCTATTGTTGATCGAGTATAGACGGTGAGCAATTCGTTGGGGATCAAGAGTTTTTCTACGAGCAAGATCATCAGGACCAGTTTGAGCAAGTCAAGTATAGCATGAGATTATCCTTGTTGTCCTATTCACATTAAGCAAATAATATCATTATGCATATATTCCTTGTTAAGGATGACTTAGTGTTGATCTTATTCCTTGATACCTATTATATTGCATGGAGTAGTATTGCTAGTGCTTAACATGACTATGATCATGTAATTTGACTAATGGAATATGCAATAAACATTAAAAGATGACTTTTTATTACTGTTTAAAGGGGACTAGAGCATGGGGTTATTTTTGGTGCTCTCGTTACTCTCTTTAAGGACTTATCTGTAAGCGAATATTCGGGATTTACAGTACAACTGTGAGGGCTATAATGGCTCTGGCTTTAGTCATATAGAAGGATCTTTTCTAGCTTGTTAGTGGTATTCCTTTTTGGCGTAAGAATGGCTTGACGAATCAGATATAGTGCGGCCTCTGTCCTCATGTGTATAGGCTGCGTGTTATTGTGCCATTTGGAAGGGGGGCTCTACATCTGTTTGCCGAGTGAAATCTAATAGCCCTAACTTGTTAGACGAACCTTCGAAAGACTTCATAGTGTTCCCCTGCCTGCTCACCTTGGAAGTGTTTTGGGAGTAATTAACCCGGACATATGGGCAACACGACTCACAGTGAAAGTGTACAATCTCTGCAGAGTGTAAAACTGTTATAACAGCCGTGCTCACGGTCACGAGTGGCCTTGGACCCTTATGGAATAGTGGATCATTAATAATGAATATGTTTTGCTATTCGTTAATCATTTCACATGGATCATATGTTTATTGTTTACATTGAGACATTTTGATATTGTTGATATATTGAAATAATGCTAATTAAAAGCTACCTGCTGATAAACCTATGTTATGCCTTTGAGCCTCATGAACCCCATGTTACACTTGTTGAGTACGAGATGTACTTACGCTTGTTTATTTTTCTTACTTGGATAAAAATTCCGGATGGGTAACAGATGGTGCAAGTAGTGACTACTACTACTTCCCGAAAGATTACTAGACTTGCAGTCAACCAGTCAATGTGCCTGTGATTGGAGCTATCACGAGAGTTTTATATTTTACTTCCGCTACATTTGTGTAAAGACTATGTGTTAATAATCGTGATGTAATAACATTTGTGATGATACATCCTTTATAATTTGTTAACTTATATGTGATTGATCTCTGGGCACACATAAAAGTATGCATTCCATTTGGTCGTTAAATGGGTGTGACATCATCCTAGCTCCCCCTTTACATCTACTCCTTGTTCACTGACAGAGTTAGTTATTTTACATATATGTGTGCCAAAATTTTGGGATAAATAGCCTGTGGTTAGCAGCAGTGCAGCAGGGACAAGAAGCATGGTCCTGCTAGGCATGGGAGGCATCTAGAATCTGCTGTGGTCAATGCAGTTCCACACACGTCCCTTTGTCCGTCGCAATTGCACATCTTCCAAATATGTGATGGCGACCAGAGAAAATGTGTGTTAATATCCCTGACCCTGTCAATATGCAACTGTACCAGGAGGCAAAGGACGTTAGTACCGCAGCGAGTGGACACCGGTTTGCAAGAAAATCGCAAATGCAGCACCATGGGTGGATGCGCGCGTGGGGGAATCCACAGCGCGGGACTAATGTGCGGCGACATAGGTTGCCAACACAACCTGGCACCGGAAGAGAAAATTATGGGTTAGATGTAAACCCAGTCTCGTGATACCATGAACGAAATAGGAAAACACATCTTACTCTTAGGGTTGGGTGACCTTTCAATTATATAGCAAGGATAAGGATTGTGTTCCAATAAGAGTACAATACAAGTCAAAGTCAAACCACTACTACAAAAAACTTATGGAGACAGGCAAAAACAAATAATGGAGGCGGGCAACCAAACCGCCTTCAATCAAAGGCCTCGGTAAATCACGAACTAGTGGAGGCAGTTAACATGCCCGCCTCGGTTAACTAATAAAAAAATAAAAAAATCTAGGGAGCCCGCTGATGAGGCCTGTTGAGCCAATCGACGAGCCCGCCGAGCCCATCCGCGCCTGTGACGCCGCCGCCCGCCGGATTCACGCATGCGCCGTCGTTGCTCCCGTGTTGGATCCTGCTCTGTCCGCCATCGTTGAAGCCACCGAGCCACCAGATCCAGTCGCCAGGAGCCAGATCTAGCTGCCCGCCGCCAGATCCGGTGACCCGCCGCCGCATGTGCCCTCCCTAGCCGCAATGAGGAGTAGCGCGCGCTGGATCCAGCCTCCTCGGCTGCGAGAAGGAGGGAGCACGCCGCCATGTTGGAGAAGAGAAGTGAGCGCCGTATCCGGCCTCCCAGGCTACGCCGCCGCCGGATCCGGCCTTCCACGTGCCGCCGGGGCTAGATCCGGAGGGGTAGAGGAGGAGCGCCGCGCCGTGGTGGTGGACCCACGCTGTGGGAGGAGCACCACGCCATGGGAGGGAGGGAGCCCACCGCCGCGTGCCGTGGCTGTGGGGGAGAAGCCGCGCGCCCTCGCAAGGAGAGGGAGGTGTTGGTGAGGGAGAGGGACGTCTCGGAGGGAGAGGAAAGGAGGAGGGGTGGCGCTGGGGCTTGGGCTTGGTGTCAAAGGGAGAAGCTGCGCGCCCTCACGAGGGGAAGGGGCCGCTCGATCGGGCTCAGTCTGAGAAAGTTAGGAGAAACCCTAAGTCTTCTTCTATTTATAGTCGAAGATGGTTATTGGGCTTGCCTAGGCCTATTGGGCCTCGGCCTTTTTGGAGGCGGGCATTATAGTGTGCCCGCCTCCAAAAATGGATTTATGGAGGCGGGCGCTTTAATAGACTGCCTCCGGAAATAGACTATTTTTGGAGGCGTTTGTGTTAAGGTGTCCGCCTCCATAAATCCATTTTTGGAGGCGAGCAATTCTTGACGGCCTCTGTAAATAAAAACAACCGCCTCCATTAATCGCTCAACATTTTTCAAGGCGGTTGGATTTTTTTACTGCCTCGGTTAATAATAGGGTACTATCTTGCAAAATCATTTGTGTAGTAGTGAACTCTATTTCAAACAGTTCACAAACATACATCAATCCTCCTTACCTTACCGTATCAGTAAGTGTGTCTTATCATGTAACAACAATGAAAAAGATGACTATTGGAACCATGTTTATGGTTTATGCACAATCTATATGCTCTACGCATCGCATATAGTTGCATAAGGTTTGTGTACTAGCACTATGCCAAAACAGCACAAAGGAGACACCTCAACTAGTGACTCAGAACTGAAACGCGTCACTAATAAGTACATTAGTGACGTGGGTAAACAACACGCGTCACTACTAAGTTGTTGCCCATACCCCAGAAACAAGACGCGTCACTAATGACAAGGTATCAGTGACTTATCCCAAGAAAACGTGCCACTGGTAATAGAAGTGATGCGTATTAACAAGGCGCGTCACTGATATGTTGCTGTATTAGTGACTCTTCTCAATAAAATGCGTCACTGGTAAGGAAAGTGACGCCTGTTGGCTAGACGCGTCACTCAAATAAGACCTCAAACAAAAAAAATATCAAACCCAGTAAACTCAGAAGTTAAAGTCAGGACTCAAGTCCAGTTCCGTTCCCCTCTCCCGTACGTTCCCCGTCCCCTCCTCCTCTATCTCTATCTCTCCCCTATCCTCTACGCATCCTAGTTCGCATCGGCATCCTCCTCGACGACAATCGCCCTTCCCACGCCGCCGTCATTTCCCTCTCATCACGTCCTCCTCGGCAGCCACCGCTCCTCCTACACCACCGTCATCTCCCTCATCCTTCTCCTCCTTTCGAGATTTCCCTCCCTCCACTCAGATCTAACAGGCCCAAACACCTAAGCCCTATCCTGTCCTAACTCCCTAACCCTAACTCTCGGCCGCCTCTCGGTTGCTCCTGCCTCTCGGGCGCTACGGCCACCGCCTCTCGCATCCCTGTCTCTCCAGCCGCCGGCATTGCCACCACGGGGCCCATGGCTTCCCCAAGTCCATCTCCTGTGCCACCGCAACCACCACCACCCGCTCGCCGCACCTCCACACATCCCCCAAGTCCGTCTGCCTACATCCCCTCCCTCCCTCTCCCGATTCCAGCCGTCAGATCCCGCCACCCCTCTGGTCATCCAGTCCTCCGCCCCTCCACCTGCCGCGCCTCCACCGACGGCGGCGGCATCTAGGGCGCGTGCGCTGATATTGGAGGCCAACACAGCTGGCCCGTGCTTGGAGGCAGAGATGGGAGCCTCAGGGAGTGCGGCGACCGCTGCGCATGTGCGCCCTCATTTGGGAACCGCAAGTGGTGGGGGCTGCACGCCGCAGAGGCCCTCGGCTACAGGTAGTTTGTGTGCGATCTCTGGCTCTCTCACGCTCCCCTCCCCCCCTCCCTTCCTCTGTTTCTCCCCCAAAACATAGCATAATTTCTCTCGTAATCGTACCCTAGATCCTGTTCTTTCTCCAGTCCTTCCTTGCACGGAGAAGGGGAGGAAAGTAGGAGGTCGTGAGGAGGAGCTGCGATCTACTTCACTGCCGGCGGCTGTTGCACTGTCTTGTCCTAGGTATGATGTCATGGTTATCTTCCCCGCTCTCCCATCTATCTCAAATCGCCATATCTCCCTACTTCTTTTGCAGATATGCATGCATTACTTCTAGAGATCCATGATTAGATCTGGTAGTTGAGATGAGTATTGCTTTTTGTATAGGTCAGCAGTAAATTGGTGTATTAATCAGTTGTTTAGATCTGGTAATTGAAATCAATAGGAGGCCAATGGAGCACCCATGCCTCCGTTCCCCTCCAAAGGCTGGGTAATGGGCATTGGTGGGCGTCAACTGGGGCTTGGATGTGCTTCAAAGATATTGTAATCACGGCTGTCGTCTGTTAGTTGACTCGAAGCTTCACAGCCACTGTGGGAGTGGAGGTCGCCGGAGCTCGGCCGCTGGTGGTGGTGTTGATTGATTGGTGCATAGCTATGTGCTTATCATGGGAGTTCTTTGCTTTTCTCTCTTTGTGTTTTTGGTTTTTTTCAATTTCGTCGGGCAGCACGAGGTGTGCGCGAAGCTATGCCTAGGGACATGTAAAACATGCATTTGTACTATCAGGCTTCAAAGAGCCAATTGATCAATGAAAACCAAGTGGGGGATTCCCCCCGTTGACTGATAAAAATAAAAGTCAGAACTGTCGCCAATTTTTCATTGAATGCCTGTCTTAGGATGAATTAAGGTGAAGGATCGATGTCAAGTCTTGTTTGGAAAATCATGGTTTTAATTTGATGATCTGCTTGTGGCAGTCCACTAGTGATGCAATTCCGACTCACTATCTGCTCCAATAGAAAAATAATTTGCACTGATGGTTAACAATGATTTCTACTAGTAGTTCCCCCAACCACAGTTCTGAAAAATTAGTGAAAATAGGGAATTTACATTGGGGTTGGCGCACCTTCGTCACAAATTCATTTTTCACTACTGGTTTTAGTAAGTCAACTGCCATTGTTAATGAATTTTTATTGGTGGAGTTCTTTTGCAACTACAAGTAGAAATTGGCTATTATACAGTTCGAAAAATAAGAAAACAATTGCGTCTACGTTTGTACCAGCAAAGAACCCCACAGTGCCACCACACGTCATAAGTTCTGTGTCATGCATTTTTTTCATGTGAAAATACAGGCGCATGTGTTTTCTTAGGTTCCATTCCACAATCATTTCACACATGCAAGCTTTCTTTGCTATTCCACTACATAGCTATAGTTGATACTAATATAAGAATCACACTATGCCAGAAAAGCCTATAAGTGACACCTTAATTAGTGACCAAAAATTAAAACGCGTCACTAACATCGGATCAGTGACGCGGGTACACGAAACGCGTCACTAGTCAGGTGTCGCCCATGGTCTAGAGACAAAAACGTGTCACTAATGATGAGTTATCAGTGACTCTTCTTAAGAATACGTGTCACTGATAGCCGTACCTATTATCATAGACTCGTTGGAACAAAACGCGTCACTCCTACAAGGTCACGGACCCAAAAAAAATTATCAAATACGCCTGAAGAGTGAAGTCCGGACTTCGCAGTTCGAACCCCCACCCCTCCAGTCTGGATCCTGCCGTACCCACTCTCACCTCATCACGCGTTCCCGTCCCCTCTCTCTCTTTCTCTCGCTTCCGTGGCTCCATCCCGACGCCACCACGTCCCGGCGGCCACCGGCCCCCGGTCGCCCCTTCTCCTCCGTCGGCTACCGCCACCCCTCACGTCTCTTCCTCCACCTCCACTACTCCTCTTCCGTCGCTGCCATCTTTCTCTTTCTCCTACAGATCTGGATGGAGCCTCCGCCTCCCTTGTGCCAAGGACAACGACACAGGCGGGGGCTGCTCCAAGCGGTGCAGGCGGCGGTGGCTCCGGGCGGTGCAGGCAGGGTTCCCTGCCGACAGCGGTGCATGTGGCCCTGGCCTGTATCGGTGACGGTGTGCAATCTCTTCAGTCTCGGTGCACACCCTACCAGTGACGACGCGTGGGCCCCATGCTCCAGCGGTGGCGCAGCGGGCCAACCCGGGCGACGCCACGTGTCAGCGCCTCCACCTCCGTCGCCCCCACCCCCGCCCCCGCCCCCTTCCTCTCCCTCTTTCTCTGGACGTGGCGGCGCAACGGGACGATGCGCTGATGGTGCCCTCCTCCGGCTCAGGCACAGCTGCGCACGAGCGCGGCGCTCGCCGTGGGCGAGGCCAGCCCCTCCCCTCCGCCATCCTATGGCCGCCTCCCCACGGCGGGTTCGACTGGGCCAGTAGCGACCCCCGGCGGGTGCTACGCCGGTGCGGCTGGCCCCGTCTGCTCCATTGGCTTCTTGGTGCCGTCCAGGTGAAGCAAGACCATCCCTCTCCTATTTATTGCTCCGATTGCGGTCTCCTCTTTGTCCCTCTTCTGATCTGCACTAAAGGTTGATAGATTCATTCCATGTCTACAAGAAAAGCCAGCTGCTTCCCTTAATCTCTAATTTGTAGAGCTAGATTCATTTTTGTTCCGATGAGAACACCTGTGTAACTTTGATTTGCATATGTGCTCTTCGTTTTCACGGTGCTGTGATTTTTCCCACTAATCCTCATCCCCATCTCCATATTAATCTAGCATTGGTACATCTATGAATGAGTGGCGCTTCTGTAATCCATGTTCTGCTATATTTCTTCCTCCCGGAGTTAACTTGGTCTTTGTACGGTGACCTAAAAAAATCCCCTTTATTTATGTCCCTTGCCACCCTATGCCCCTAATTCTCTTCTTCAATTGTGAACACGGGTCCCTTGATTTCATTTTCCTATGTCTGTATGGATTTATTTCGCTTACGCATAAGATTCATGTTCTGGCAGAAAAAAAACATGTCTCAGTGCGATCTGCTGCCCAAATCTTTTCGCTATATATAAGCATATACCTATGGTGCCGCTTTATTTGTTTCAGTCTAAGCATATGCCATTGCTGATGATGTATCTATTTCAATTTAAGCACATGATGATACCTATCAGGCACTTCTGATAAACCAGACCGTATTTTTATGCCACCGCTATTTTGCATTTTTTTGGTTGATCGTATGTCAATGCCCATGATGTTGGAGACAATGATTTTTTTCCCTGAAATATAGCAAATTTTACCATGTATTTTTTTCCTAACGTGGGCGCATTCTCCTCACCTGAACTCTGGATCCTTAGTAGAGTCCAATGAGAATGTGGAATCATGATTATCACTCTTTAATGATTTCCTTTTCCCTCATTTGAAGCGAGTCATTTTCATATGTTAAACCTGACCATATTTCCAGTTTTAACTTTAAAAATCAATCCCTTCAATTGGGAGCACGTTGCCGAGCCGCCAGGCCATCTGATCTTCGTTGGACGTCATGACGTGTCTTTTCTGCGTCACTAATGACTGTTTGGACGCGTCACTGATAATTTGTACTGGCATAGTGTCATTCCTTTTAAACCTTTATTGGAAATTAATTTTTAGTGGAGGTCTTCTCAAGCCAACTGCTTGTAGAAATGATTTATAATGGTGCTCATCTTAACACAAGTGCCTCCATAAACAGAGCTATTTGCGGTGGTCATTATCATCAGATCACACCTGTACAAAAGCCATATAAAGTGGTGATGGTCCTAATAAGAGAACTGCCAATAAGAATAGCCTATTTCTAAACAAGTACTTCTAGCTAGAAAACCATTTCTTGTGGTGGTCAATGGCCATGGGCCCGTTTACAACAAATGATTAACCGAGGCAGAATCCTAACTTGATCGCCTCTGTTAATATCATCCACATAGGCGGGCAACTAGGCTAACTATGAAAATGGCCGATTAATGCAAATAATTTCAAAGAGGAAGCCGCGATTCCCACCTCTAGATATGGAAATGAATCTCCTCTCTTAATTGGTTCTCTAGTAGTTGAACAAAGCTGAGCAAAATGTAGAAAGTGGCAACCGAAAATTTCAGGTGATGATGCATATGTTTGATAACAAGTAGCCAATATTCTAATGGGAATAAGTACTACCTCGGTGGAAAACCCTACAGTTTTTTCTCTGGAAATAATTTTGATTAATTTATGCAACATTTCATGAATTTATACAGTCGAATTAATATTTCATTCATATATTTGAAATTTATTATATGGCATAGAAACATGACTTATCATATAAACAATTAAATTCAAGATGTAGCAGTTGTAGTTGGTGTATGAGAGGTTACTACATAAATGTTACATGAATGGGCCAGATGGGTCCCATGTACTCCCATAGTCCCATCCTATCTCCTCTTATATGAACGACAGATGACTTGCGACAGCATGGGTGGTCTAGATCTCATTCTTTGTTGGTTGTGCATCACTACTGTCTCTTAGGGTGTCCCCAACGGGGATGGCCAAATCGCTAGTGCTAGAAATAATAAAAAATAGAATAGGGGAGTGCAGGCATGGGAAAGAACAGAGCTGAGAGAGAGCTCTTCCTTGAAGAACGTGCGAGACCAGCGACGATGGAAACGCTAGTTCGTTCTTCTCTCCCTTTGCAGCCAATAGAATTTTCCCATAGCTAGTGATTTCACTGCCGTTGGGGACGCCCTTATAAGAACAAGAGATATCTGGAAATCAATGTGGTCAGTGAGGTTTCCAAAACATCTGGAAATCAATGCAGCTAGTGGATTCACTGATATGATCGCTGCACGCCTTGATGTGATGGAAATCAGCTAGCTAGTAGGTTGGAATTTTTGATCCATTCGAGAACTAAAAATTTGTTAAGGTGTCCCGATACCTGAGTTTGTTTCACAAATTCAAAGAACATGTATTTCAAAATCTGAGAATTGAAAATGTAGTTTTAGGACACTAAATTAGTTGAAAAATAAAAGTACCGTCAACTACAAAGTTATAGATCTTTTCAACCTCTACAACTTTGTTATGTACCTTTTGTGCCGCACATATTTTTAAAGGGCCATCTTGCCAACCTACTCTAGAGATGTTTTTCTAGGGACGGTTGTTATTTCCAGCTGCCCCAAGAAATAGGGTCTAAAAATAAAAATGGTAGAAATGGTATTTGTAGAGATCATTGTTGTTAATTAGCCACACCTCTAAAAATAGTGGTCATTTCTAGAGGTGCCTAGAAACACCAATGTCCTATAAAAATGATTTCTATGGGTGTGTGGTCACTAGTACGAAGAAAGAGGGGAGCCTCTGAAAATCATTATTGCCTTAGTGATTGAAAAATCTTCAACTAATAATTTTTGTACACACATGTATATACACCTTGATACAACCAAATTCATGATGTAGCACGTGCAGCTGATTTATGAGAGCATAGCAAATAATAAATGTCCACATAGATGGCTTCCCGTGTACTCCCACTACAGCTCTCCTTCACATCTACTCCGGGGTTGTTTAGTTGGTGAAAAAGTTTGGGTTCGGCTACTGTAGCACTTTTCGTTTTATTTGGCAATTTATGTCCAATCATGGACTAATTAGGTTCAAAAGATTTGTCTCGTGATTTACAACTAAACTGTGTAATTAGTTTTTTCTTTCGTCTACATTTAGTACTCCATGCATGTGCCGCAAGATTTGATGTGACAGATACTGTAGCACTTTTTGGGTTCACTTTTCGTGAACTAAACAGGCTCTCCATATATAGACTTTGTTAGAGGGAGGATCTCCGTATTCACATTTACCATTCGTCCACTCCCTTTCCAGTTTGCATCTTTCGGTACCCCTCAGTGCCATTCCTATATATTCGTGTTAGTTTGATCTCCACCGGACTTGACCCAACGGCCATGTCTGGGCCCTAATCTCGCGTCCTGATCGGGGACGCCCAGCCCAATGACGTGGCTGGTGGGCCCCCGTCGCGCAGTGCTATAAATAGGAGGTGGGGGCCGGTGGTTAGGGTTACGAGGTTCACTTCACTGCCGCCACCCCACTATCCTAACCCTAATCCGATCCCGAGGGTGCACTGCCAGCGGCGGGAAGCCTCACCGGTCTCCACCTCCGCCTGTGGATCGCGCCTCACTGCACTGCTGCATCTCCATCGACTCCGCAGGACTTCACCATCAACACCATGCGCGGACCTCGAGATCCTCCATCTCCGATGATCGGTAATGTTACCTACCACTCCTCTCCCCTCTCATTGAATCGTACTGTCACTGTTTATACCAAATACCAAAGAACCACCCACTGATCTACACCTAGGACGATCCAATCAACAAACAATTTGGCCATACCCAGCACCCAACACGCTCATGGGCTGGGGGTCATGCACCATGTAGTGTGCTAAGGTGGTGTGGCTTGGAAGCATTATGGGCGGTCTAGATCACATTCCTTGTTTGTACGTTCTGCATCATTATAGTGTCCCTTCTAAGGATAGGAGATATCTGGAAATGGATGTGGTCCATGAAGCGCATAGTGTCTGGTGCAGCTGCTCGATAGTCATGAGTCCGACAGTCACGATCAGTTGACGAGTGGGCGATGCAATATGGTTGTGATATTCAACCAGTGGAATAAAACGGCCGGCACACTGCAGTCAGTATGCGTGCATGTTCTACGCCAGTATGTACCTGTCTGACTGAGTGACTGGACAGATGCATACAAAGGAGATGAAGGTATCCTGTTGCACGATGATGTGTAGCCTATTTCTGGCACTCGACTGACCTGGTTTCACAGCATAGGCGGAGCTACTTACGTGTCATGTATGTTGGGCCTTGCACCACCTTAAGAATGGAATAATGTTAGAACTATAGCATATGATATATATTTCTAATATCATGAAGATTACATCCAAAACATCCTATCATTTGGGGCTTTATGTCTAGATACACTACCCTCTATATGCAACTGTTCTACAGTAGGCAGTAGCGCATCATGTTCGACTTCCCTGCCACAAGGGAGCCAGAGATGAAGAGAAGGGCGATGCACGGATGGAGTAGAGCACGTGCGAGGGTGGTGGATGTCAGTGCAGCCAGCATCACCATGGTTGAGGGTTGTGCCAATTAATGAAGTTAAAGACAAGGCCCTGTCTATCCCATGAGTGATGCTCGTGATTGGACTAGCACAGAAGGACCAGCTTATCCTGGCACGCAATTAATTTCTTTGAGGCCCTTTGCTTCAAAGTGTCTTGAAGCCAAAATTTATTCTTTAACTATGGCTAGTTAAACATATTTTCTTTGGAACATGGTTGCGTTTGTAATAATCACAAACTGATGCTCTTTCTACTTTCAAATTGTTGTCATGCTACATGTTCTTGGTCTACGTGTTGCATGACAGTGCACGTGTTACATGACATACCTCAATCTAACTAGATGGATGCGAAAAAGAAGGCAATGAAGACCCCAGTGCACGATGATGTGTAGCCAACAAGGCTCCACTGGAACATCCACCGCTTTCTGCACTCACCTCACCATGGTTGTCCTCATGCCTCAGCGAACCTGCTTCTACGGTAGGCAGCAACAAGATCGATATCTTCTGCTTCCCCACCAACAGAGAACTTATTCAAACGTTCTACATTTCTGGATTTCAGAAGAAAAGTCTTTGTACCCCTGTAGTTCAAAAACTTTCGAAATCTATTGTGTGGAACTTTGTTCATATCTATCTTTCAACTCGCATAGTAAAATCTATGCACCTAGAATCCAAAAGTTTCGAAACTATATACATCTATGTACAAACAACCCCATACCTCTATCTCTCAAGTCTCACCTGACATATCAAAACCATTAATTATTTTTACTTCACAAGCTCACAGTGTTTTTTTTCATCATCAGATATATATAATAATTAAAATTAGAAGCGCAACAAAAGATTGAGTGGCTGAACTGGTTGCTTGCTTTTGAGAGAGCTTCCAACCACTGTCCTACCAGCAAGGTGAATTCACATATTCACCATTTAATGAATTTATTCTTCCTATTACACCACTTTGACTGAATTGTGTTAGGCCAGATACACACATCATCGACTCATGCAGATTAATCGTCATCAGGACGGGTGAACATGCTTTTCAACTTTTAGTTCATTTCCTAGGAAGCCAACTTTCCAGCTTTGCAAAAGCCAGCTTTTGTTTCAGCTTCTGGCTTTTGGCTGGCAGAAGTTAGATAAAAGCTCAAACAAACAAGCAATAAGAGGTGTCAACAAAAATGGAATTGAAATCTTGGTGGAAGGGATGGGACCGCTCACCATGAGAAAGCAGAAGTCTGTCTTGGGCAATATGACCGACATGCTATCTTCCAGAGGCTACTGCAAGGGCTCCATATATAACAGCCATCTCAACGTTCATCTAACATAACACCCATTAGTTTACATCTACTCCATCTACGTCCGACAAAAAACTCCTCACTGATTATCCACTCTTGAGTCCATGCCTGCTTATCTCTGTTCTGTAGCTAGAGAGAGTTGCTGGGGGTTATGGCTGCACGGATAGTGCGATTTTGCAACTATGGATTTCTATGTGCTACTGGGCTGTTTTAGCCCGCGATGAACAGCTAAATGAGACTAAATGTAGTGGCTGCTATAATACCTTGAAAGGGCCCAAAATCGACACAGCTACTAAAAATTTCATTGTGCTTGGGCCCAAACAAAACAAAAGGACGCAGCAGCTTACCCTAGCCAGTGTCTCGTAAAGGCACTGGCAACAAAGGTGATGGAGGTGGAGGCTGCGAACTTGAATGGCAGCAACAGCTGCAGCGGTGGCATGACTTGTAGTGCTACTAGAGGCTGCAGTAACAGTAGCAACCAGTAGAAGTGACCTGCAGCAGCAAGCCAGCACCAGAAGCACTCTCGCAGCAAACCATTCCTAATTTTGGTCCTTCTATTTTGTATAAACTGCTATGTGGTTTAGTTGTAGCTATCTTTTGTAGCCGCCAATTTTAAACACTGCTTTCAAGTTAATTAATCCATATGTAATTTAGTTGTTACCGACACGGGTAGCAGTTCTATGTATTATGTGCTAGAAAATTATGTGTTTCGCTTGGTCTTCAATTTGACCAAGTTGGTGTAACTACTAGTATATTTGGTCATCTCGTCAATACATTTTTCCTACAGTGCATGGTACAGCCAACAAAAGAAACAACGTTCACTCACGGGTTTGGATCCTTCACCGTACCAAGCTCAGCCCTGTGCCCAAGAGAAAGACACGCTTGCTTGATTACCATATACTAGTAGTATATATACAAGTCGAGCAAGCAATTAATGACACCTTAAAGGTAGATGTATTGGCAAGTGTAAAGGTGTATATATACCATAGCCAACAGGTTGCATTTCAAATTTCCAACGCGTTGCCACCATGAGAGACACTACTAGTCTATTAGACTCAACTCGATCTCTAGGAATGGAGGACATCAGAAACATATTAATCTGAATAAGAATGGATGGAAGGACATCCTCTCAAAGTCAAGTATGCATGGCAACACAAGGATGGCATGAGCTACGCTCAAAGCGACCCACGGTGCACTTTCGACTTGCAATTTGTTGCCAGCCTCTGTGTGCTTTGTCTGCTTGTTGCATGATAGTGTACCGTCTGATTAGCTTGAAGGAGGGGATTTTTTTTAATTTTAATCCTTTTTAAAACAATATTTTAAAAATAACCACTGTAAAAAATATATTGCACGCCATGTCCCTTTTGGTCGCGCCAAATATAATGCACGACTGCACCACTTAGTCGCGCCAACTCATTTGGCGCGACTGTGTCTGCCACCGTGGCTGCATGGTTGACCAGTGCTGGCGTGGCGAGCGGTGGGTCCCATCCTGTCGCGCCACATGCTTTGGCGTGACAAGGTTGTCGCGCCAATTAAGTTGGCGCGACTTGCCGATATAAATAGCCCGGCCCAGCGCCTTATCCCTGACTCTCTTCTTCCAGGAGGCGGCTTCGCTGTGTCTGTGAGCAGGTAGGTCGGCTCCATCCTCTCTTTTCTCTTTTGTAAATGTCTTTGGTGTTGTTTTAATTTGCATTTTGAGTTACATTGGTGTCATCCAAAAGGTGTGTCTTCTTTTGGTTCCTCAAGTGTTGGTTCTAATTTGGTTGGTTTGGTATGGATTAGTGAAGTACTTTGTGAAAGTACCTTTATGGAAATTAGAGCTCATGTGAGTGAAATTGATGATGTCAAATTAGGGATTGTGATAATGGGAGCCATTTATGCTAAGTACCTTGTTGTAATTAGGTTTTTGTTTATTAAAAATATGTTTGTGATTTAGGGTTTGTGATTCATGGTTTGTCATGATTAGGGTTAGTGATTTAGTGTTGTATTTGTTGGCATTAGGGTTGATGTTTATGGAAGACTTGTCTGTGAATTAGGGTTTGTGATTCATGGTTTGTCATGATTAGGGTTAGTGATTTAGTGTTGTATTTGTTGGCATTAGGGTTGATGTTTATGGAAGACTTGTTTGTGAATTATGGTTTGTGAATGATGCTTCCTCTTGATTTTGGAGAGGGGTTATGATTCACATTTTCAATTGATTGAATTAGAAACTTATGGTTTCACATGCATATCTTATATAGTTTGCATATTTGATTTTCATGATTTCGATGGATATTTGTTTTGCTAGATTCAATGGAGTTGTCCAACAACAATGAATTCGTGCACCATCCGACGGACCATGATGGCAAAGGTCCATTCCCACCCGCCGAACCGACACCAAAGTGTCTTTGTGGGTTACCGGCCTTTGTGAAGCAGTCAAGGCATCCGTTGTCCGCAGGCCGTGCTTTTTTCTGTTGTCAACTTTGGCGTAGTGCCCCCTCCAATTCAGATTGTTCTCTTGATGGATGCAACTTTTACCAATGGATTGATGGTGATGAAGAGTTCGATCGCCAAATTATGTTCTTTCCGTATGACCTTTGGAAGAGTTGGCCGTACCCTGAATTTGTTCGATGGGTGCCTCCACCAGCGAATCCTCGTGAAATGACAAATCTGGAGAAGCTCTACGCTGCAGTGGACCGTCGTGGCAATCCTCCTAAAAGCCACTGTGACAAGGTTGCGGTACTCCAAGAGCCAAGCAAGGACGGATTGTTTACTCCATTCTTCTGTTGTGGTGAGTGTGACAATGTAAGTATTCATTCGATGATTATATTTTTGTATGTCATAAGTGTAATTCACATTGTAACAGTTCACTTGCAACATTATCATTTTTCAGTTAGGTTTCCCAGCTTGTGACTTCGAGGAGTACATCTATGGAGCCAAATCGCATTGGCCTTCTGAGACAGAGGCGATAGAGTTTGCTACTAGGAATAAGCCATGGACATGCTTGAAGTTGCCGGACAGTAAGTGCAAGTGTGGCATCAAGGCTTCTGAGGGAGTAGTTCCTTCTGAGCTAGGGTGGGGTCAGTAATGTGGAAATGCTTATGGAGGGCCGAATGAACTATTTGTGAGTTCAATGAACCCGTTAATTTTGTTAGTTAACATATGGAAATGATTGCATTTGGTGACTTTTTTTTTGTGTTTGTTTAGGTGGGCAAGTCCTGCAACTGGGAGGATTTCCCCAGTCATGGACATGTTATGGCAGACCTGAATGACAATGTCCATTCTCCATACATGAGTGAAAGGAAGCGATTGAAACTACACAAGGTAAGGGAAGATGTGCGGAGAAGTTATAGTGTAATAGGGCCATCCATGCACACATGGAACATGCTTGGTGATGACTTTGATCGAGCGACCGATGGAAAGTACAAGCAAAACCATGACCCGGAGGAGCTTATTAGATTTTGGCGAGTCAACAAGGAGCGGTACGACTTTATGGACGCTGAGCATAAGAGGGAGATTGACTTATTTTTCAGGAAGCATGATCGGGCACTTGAACGGTCCCGTAAGGAGAAGGCTACCTCTTTGTGTCGTCAGCTTTGTAAGCACCTCACCTCATTCCCTCATTGTTCCAACTCGTTCATATTGTTAAAAGTGTTGGCCTGGTCACATTTTTTATGTAGTTCCGGATTTGCCACCGAACGACGGACATCTTCCAGCCCCCAAACAGAAGGAGGAGGAGGACGACGATGAGGAGTGGCCATTTCATTATCTTAGGGATGATGATGTGGACTCCCCTAGGGATGAGGACCTTTTCGGTCCCAAATACTATGATTAGGTTTACTTGACTATGGAGTAGTGTTGACGGTAATTAACCATCAACTTTATAAGTCAATAAGAGTCAAGAGAAGGGTTAAAATAAGCTTCACCATAGACTTAGGGGTTTTAAACTAATAATTTCCATGAGTTTTGGTGAATGTCTATTTCTGCAGGGGGTTATCAGGAAAAGATCAAAGGAGACCTACATGTTAGATTTATATAGAGAGAAATCAACCTTACTATGAAAAAGAATAATCTAGAAGACTCGAGAAGGCACCCCCTCGAAGGGGAGGGCCAAGTGGGCTGTCAAGTGTGGCGGCCGCCCCTAGCCCTGGGCGCCCACCCCACCTAGGTACCAATCAGATGCAACCTCGCGAATCCTGCTTCCACCGCCTTTGAGGATCAATAAAAAGTCATTGATGAAGGTCGGTTTGATCCAAGGGTTGTGGTGCTTCCTAGAGGGCTATATAAGCAAGGCCCCTGACCCTAGGAGAAATCCTGGAATTCATTAGAAATTCATTTGCAGAGGGAGCCATCAATAGAGCTAGGGTTTAGAGAGTTTCTCTCCACCAGAGAATTAGAATAGCTACTCTAATTCTTCAAGTTCTACATAGGTTTAGACTAGATAGAGGAAGAGTCGGGCGACTTGTGCTCAGGATTCGGATCTTCGTCATCAAAGTATTGGTATTATTTTGTATTATTGCTCTACGACTTTATTCTAATATTGTTATGTTTCTATTTATTATGTTCCTAGTTTGCTCTAGTAGTACATTTGATATGGTTATGATTGATAATGAGTTTATGTATATGTTTGCAAAGCGCTTAGCCCTCTTCGCGAGGTGGTTAAGTGGTAGATTACATGTAAGCGTGGTGCTTAGATGCTATTTACCTGCAAATGCATCCTATTGGCCGGGTCATGTGGAAGATCGTGGAAGTGACAGTTCTATTGAGTCTTATATAGTCCACCCTCCATTGATAGGACAGGCAGAAACAACGTTACGTAGGAAGTCATGCTATGTCCTGGCTTTCTTCAGTAATATTCCTTATACATAAATGAAGAGTCTTTTATGCTATATATGATGGTGTGTTTGCTAGAGTAGATGAATGACTTAGTAGATTAGAACCTACCTAGAATTCAATCTCTTGACTAATCAGACGTCAACCTACCTTTATGATGAGTAGTCTATCTCTAATCTCTGCGTGATTTATTCCTATGCTTTATAATTCATTTATACTTATTTATCATGGTTTATCTCCCCTGCCAAAGTAAGTGACTGTGTGATTGATTTCTCATAAGTAGTCATATTTTGCAAATCCATCCCTTTAGGTTTAAGTTCTTAGTTCTTTTCCTTGAGCTAAATATAAATTAACGATACCTGGAATATTTCCTGGTGAAGTGTTACGATGGTATTTTATCTGTACGCTTGCGGATCCTATTTTTATTCTAAGAGGAGTAGTTCTGTACCAACACTTCTGGTGCCATGCTAAGGATGACAACTTAGCTTAAGTGGTGTTAGAAGTGTCAACAAGTAGGTGGATAGCTTTGTTTCTTTTGTGCTACAGCAGCAAGATCCCTTCATATTTTGTACATGGTTCGATGTAGCTTTTGGTATTAGTCTGCTATGATGGAACACTTAATGCTCGGTACTACTCGGAGATGGCCATGCCTTCACAATTGGTAGTACTTGGAAGAATATTAGTAGTTGTAACCGATGTTGTTCGTGACGGTGATGATGACCTTGCTTTGTATAAATGGTGTTCTCGCGGTTGTTCACTTATGCATGAATCACTTTTTTTTTAATTTGGTGTTGTGCATCTAGCTAACGTTGGAGGTGAGAGAGAAAGAGGCTTAAAAATGGATATGTCTTCCAATAATAACATTGCCAAATGAAAAGAGAGTGACTGGAGACATTGCCATTGTACTTCTCACTACGCAGACACGAAAGCATCCTCTTCCTCGTAGCATCCCCACTACTTTTGTTCCATAGTCTAGAACTTCTTTCCTTCGCCAATGGAAGATCGTTTCTATGTGCAAGATGAGTGGTACTTTCCGTACACAGTCCACATCACACTTTCGCGCCAACCTAGTTGGCGTGACAGGTGGTCGCGCCACCTTCTTTGGCGCGACAAAACTTAGTTCCACACTCCATAGTCATAACAATTCATCACATACACAGTTTTGGCATAGCCATGGCTGGCACTTCACCTACAACATGACATTTCACATAGCAACAAAGTGGCTTGAATTGTCTTCATGGGTTTGGTGTGTACTGCTGTTTACGACGACACTCGCGGCTTGGATTGGTCGGTAGGAGATTTAGGCTCCCTACATCGTTGTGGTTACGAGTACGGCGATGCATGTATCATCGAGGGCCTTCTAGGGAGCGTTGGGAGGAACCCTTCACAAAAAAATGATAAGTTGCGTAGTTTCTCTATTTCAACTAAGTTTCAACTAATTTTGAACTAAGTTCCAGCTAAGTTTGAACTAAGTTTCAACTAAGTTTCATCTAAGTTTGAACTAAGTTTGAACTATGTTTCAACTAAGTCTAAATTTCATCATATATATCAAAATGTTGTTACTCTAAGTTTGTGTAGTTACATGCACCTCAGGTTGGGTGGCATGGGGAGCATCAAACAGCTGTGAACCTCCAATCTCATCCTGCCCGAAAGTAGGATCACCTTGTTCATCATCACTTGAGTCCTCATCTGTTAGTTGAGCCGTAGGTCTTGACCGGGACCTAGCTGCAGTGTGAAGTGTTGCGATATGCCTCGAACGCGAGGCCCTTGGAGTGTCAAGCGCCGCGGGTTGCCTTGAACAGGACCCCTCTGCCCTGTCACGTGCCGGCTGCTGTACATCATCGGCTCTCATGCAGTTGAGCTTGCGCGCCATGCGGCGAGTATATTTCATCACCATCTACAAAATTGTCATGTGAAATTGAAATGTAGGGCGTCATCATATGTTTGTAACTTTGCAAATGGAAGCAAAGGAAAATTCATCAAACTAGTACCTCTGCAAATTCTTGTAGGGCAGTGCCCTCGTGGCCCCCTGCTTGTCCAAGGTAATATCCAGCTTCAATTGATAGGAGAGTTAGCTGAGTTGCCTATTGAAAACGACTTTGGAACGTGGGTTTCAAATTTCATAGTGTTTAAGGAATGTATTGAATGGATTGCTTACAATGTAGTTCTCTACCAGAGCTCTCTCCGGCTGTACGCCCCTCCTTATTATGACATCATAGGGGTCTTCCTCGTCACTCCCTCCTTCGACTATTAGAACTTTCGATGACGGAGGCCTAACATGGACTCTTGTGGATCTGTGAAGATAGATAAGGTACTCACGGTACTCACTGACCATAGAGCGATGCCCATTTGTTGGCTCGACCATCTCTTTGTTGAGCCATTGTTGCACATATTGGTTATGTTTTTGTAGCTAGTCGTTGGAGCCACCAAACCTTTTCTTTCTCGAGATACTGCAATGAGGACACACAAAAGTAAACTTCAGCACATATGTAGAAAGCGAGAATTATATTCAATGAAATGTGATCTTACTCGTGCAACTCTCGGGTTGTATGCTCGAAGCCTACAAGGGCGAACTCCTGTTTCCTGCCAAACTGTTTCATGCATCTCCGGGGCTAGTGGTGCTCAACCACGTAGTAGAAGACCATTGGAACATTTGATCTCCACACCATCTTCTTGGCTTCAACAAATGCCGGTACGCCCAAGTTTACAATTTTAGCCCTCTCATAGGGTTTCCATTCAACCTGCTCATACTCATTATTAGTTGTACATTACTAAAAGTAAAGATGTAACCACAAACACATAAGAAAACAATGGGACATACCTGATCTGGAGTTAGCACATCGAGATCATTAGAGTATTGAGCATATTGCCGTTCCGCGTTGCCCGGGACACACTTTGAGTTGCTCCAAAGGTAGCAGAGGGGAGGGCGCAAATCTTCATGCGTCCATGCCTGTAAAAACAAAAAACCAACATCGGAAGCATGAGATTAAGAGCATATAATTGAATAGCATAAATAGAGGCAAGCCTTGCTACACTCACCAGAACGGGTTTTCTGTGTGTCCTCCCAATGGGGATGCGCTCCCATATCCAAATTTGAAGCAAATAGGTGCAGCCAACTAAGTTTGAAGTGGGGCTAGCCCTCCTACACACCTCACATAGCTGGCGATACAACCATGCAAGCGTGGCAGACCCCCAACTATATAGGGCGATGTTCTCCCATTCCTCACAAAGCTATGGTAGGCACATCCATGAGACTGTGTTCCTAGAAGCATCCAGGACAAGAAAGGAGGCCACCATGTGCCATAGCCACACACGGGCGTGCCTCTAGACCACTTCATCATCCGCGTGCTCCAGGCATTCATTGAAGTGGTCCTTAAGCCATTTGGAGCTAACACCCAAGGTCTTCTTCTCCTTCTTTCCTTCCTCAGGTTCCGGTGGATAGTGGCCGGTGAACTCGTGCACCATCTCCTTCCAGTTGTCAGTGTTGATGGTGCCAGACACCACAACACCGTTAATCCGAAGGCCCAGGATGTAGGCCACATCTTGTAGCAGCGGTGCCATCTCTCCACAAGGGATGTGGAAGGTGTGGGTCTCTAGACGCCAATGGTCAACAAAGGCGCTGAGGAGTGCTCCGTCCATCTGTGGGAGCCCAGCCACAATAGCACAAGCTAGGTGCAGAAACCCCACACTTTCCAGATAAGGGGCGTACCGCTCGTCCCACCTCATAGGTTTGTGAGTG
Organism: Saccharum hybrid cultivar R570; assembly: GCA_038087645.1. NCBI lineage: Eukaryota > Viridiplantae > Streptophyta > Magnoliopsida > Poales > Poaceae > Saccharum > Saccharum hybrid cultivar. Next base: position 631,550 of record JAQSUU010000664.1, on the reverse strand, counting down.
CGAGGACACAGTGGTTGTAGCACCTACAAACAATTTAACAATGTCAACATGTATGGAAACAAGTAAACAATGTAAACATGATTTTTGCATCACTTACCTTGTCGTCATCGGCCATCAGGTGCGCACGGTGGTCCTTGTCCACCACGGGGTCAAGAAGGGGGTACTGCCGGGGGGGCGCCATCCTGAAAAAATAAAAACAATAAGACAATGTTATAAAATATAAAAATGGAGTACATGTAAAGTCCATAAACAAATATGAAGTACCTTTCTACGTTTGGGACCACTATGATTTTGCATTTTGTCTACCTAGTTTCATTGCATTCATATGTTTCTCATGAGTGGCAGTGGTATGACCCATTCTGTGGCATTTGGAGCAACGGACTTGACCTGGTGCCTCATTAAAGTCACCTGAACCGTACATATCTTCACCATACCCGTTCGATCCATCCATAACTCCTCGGAGCCATTTTTTCTTCCTTCTACCCTTCTTTGTCCTTAGAAGAACGGGGTCCGGAACATAATCCAACCCGTAGTATGCGGGTCATTGTGTTAGATCTAGGTACGGCTCGGAGCTAGAGACCCACACTTTGAGAGTGTGGGACATGAGATAGAATGGAGACATGAACTTGTCATTTTCATGGTCTAGTCCCCTCATTTTACAAGCTGTGATGAAATGCGAGCAAGGGACATGAAAGAGTTGAGGAATGTTACACAAACATTCCACTTTGTCAAGGTCCACTCTATAATTCCTGCCACCGTACTTCTCCCCCCGGATTGGTGCCTCTAGCCGACATTACATTGTATACTAGCCTCGATGATCCAAAAGCTTCTCCTACTTGGTTTGAAGCAATCATTTCGGCAACCTCCAAATATTTTCTACCGGCTCGCCCCCATTTTTCTCTTGAACGATTTGCTATATTCCATCGATTGACAAAGTATTCATTGAACTTCTTAAATGAGTACTCGACAATACCCGAGACGGGAACTGCACGAATGCCCTTGAAGACTTTGTTGAACGATTCCGAAGAATTCATGGTCATGACACCGTACCTAAGACCTCCGTCATCGAATGCTAGTGCCCACTTGTCCCTCTGAGCCATTTGATCTTATAGCCACATCTTTGCCCTGCCATTGAGGACCTTATTCATCTCGGCTAGTGTGTCCTCAAACTTCTCCTTGGTTCGACAACCACACAATGACTTCAACTTCTGCACAACTTCCTTTTTCTTTTGGTGTCGCCAAATGTTGGCAGCGAAGTGCCTCATGCACCACCGATGCTCAAGAGGAGGCCGTCCATCTACATCCTCTCTCGTAGCTTTAAGCAAACCATGATGTTGGTCAGAGATCATGCAAATCCTGCGAGAAGTACAAATGACATTCTGCCGCACATGCTTCATGAACCAACACCAACTATCCTCCGCCAATCCAAACGCTAAAGGCACAATCTGATTGTCCAGATCAACTCCCATAGCAATCATCAAAACACCCCAGTACTTGACTGTAAGGAACGTGCCATCCATAAGCACTAAGGGCCGGCAATGATTGAATGCCTCGGTAGACTGCGAAAAACACCAAAACACCCTCTGTAGAACATGCTTCGGAACGCCGTCCACATCATCAACTATGCGCTCAGCATGAGGATACCATCTAAGGCCAGGATTGAAGTGTTTCATGGCACTTAGAATCCTAGGCACTTGGTTATACGCCTCATTCCAATCACCCCACAACAACTCTATGGCATGCTGCTTTGCCCGCCATGCCTTTGAGTACTTCACTTTATAACCAGTGAAGCCCCTTAAGGTCTCGATTAGGGAGGAAACAGATGTGTCACTTTTGGCCCTTACAATAGCAACCACACGACGACCTAGATACCAGGCTGTATTCTGCGGATGCACACCCTTTGCCTTTGCAGATCGACATGTGTGAGGTTGCTTAACATTTCGGATCTTCCATTTTTTGTTTCTCTGCTTCCGAGCCCATAATCCCCAGCCACATCGAACCTTACAGAGGACCGTGTACCTCTTCTCCTTGTCACAGTGAGTGACACTATAAGGCCTGTGAAACCTAATGGCGTAATCCATAAGAAAATACTTCAGCTGCTCCAGTGTATCAAATAACATTCCCTTCTTAATCTCCATCTCCTCATTCTCTGCCACCTCATCATCCAACAACGTCAAACCAGTGTCACAAACTGCCTCGTCAACCATACTAATGTCCATGAAGTTTGGAACGGGGGTACCTCTACATGGACTACCCTCAATTGCCTTAGTTCCGCATCATTGCACTCCATTCTCAACGACCCGTCCACTGGGACTTGTAAGGACTCCTGAAACCCTACTTCACAACATTCCCCTTCTTCGTCATCACTACTAGGCAACGACCTATACTCATCCTCTAAGACAACATCCGAAGCACCTTCGCCTGAAGTCAAGTCATCTTCGACGACCTCATAGGCAACACCATCTTCATCATCCTTCGATCCTTCGGATATACTATCATACATACCATCATCATCATCAAATGCATCTTCATCAAAATCATCACCTAGGGCACCATCCTCACATGCCCTATCATCTTCTCTAACGGGAACCGCCACCAACTCTTCTTCTTGGGTAAGGTTCTCAATGGGCTCCACATCAACACTACCATTCACAGGAACCACTAAAGGACTTGACCCCTTCTGCACCACAACTTCCAAGCACATGACGCTACTACTCTTGACAACATCTTTGTAGTCCTTCCATTCATCCTCACATGACAAAGGCATCAACACATAGTGTGCTCTTTCCTTTCCACAATCAAATCTTCCATTGAAACTTAATGGCCACCCAAACTTATCTCGGCAATGGCTAACCAAATCATGGAAGCTAGGAGGACTACTAAAAAACTTAGGTTCAGAATGCATGCTTTCAAACTCTCCATTTGATTTTACTATGCCACCATGAAACAATCGCACTAACCGGTCCATCTACAAAATGCCAACCAAGACAAAAACAATATCAACAAATACTCTTCTCGGAATCCAATTCATATTCTATCACTAATGCAATATTACCATACCATAATATGTGAAGCCAACAAACCACCACTCTAAATCCTCCATGCATCAACTACCTAAGTACATGCAATACATAGTTCACGGTGAATCCAGGAGGACACTACATCCTCTAACTACTGTATGCATTACATCGTATCAACAAACGATTCAATCAATTACATTCTTGCAATTTTTCCCTAACCCTAAACATAGCAACTATGCACAAAATCAACGAAATCTAGGGGGAGCTAGAGGCTTACGTTGGTCCTGCTCTTGTGCTCGCTGGAGGGAGGTGGGGTACCAAGCCGGCGGCGCTGCCGACGCCGGTCACCGGCGCGGGCCAAGCACAGGCCGCCGCTGTGCCCAGGCGCCTCCGGCCGGGGTGGCGGGCGCCGCGCCCGCTCTCTCCTCGCGTGGGGCCGACAGGGTGGTGTGGGGGGTGGCGGGAGGGAGCAGGGAGGTGGCTGGCGGCTCCCCGGCGGCGGGGGTGGGCGCGTGTGCGTGAATGGCTGAGGAAGAAATGAAACCGCGTGGGCCGGACCAAAACGGTATCCACCTTGTCGCGCCAAACTACTTGGCGCGACAGGGTGGGACCCAGCATATTCCGTGACATCGGGCCAAACCCTAAACGGCATGTTGCGCCAAATCAGTTGGCGCGACAGGGTGGGACCCAGCACTCTCCACGCCAGCACTGGTCAACCATGCAGCCACGGTGGCAGACCAAGTTGCGCCAAATGAGTTGGCGCGACTAAGTGGTGCAGTCGCGCCATTATATTTGGCGCGACCAAAAGGGACATGGCGTGCAATATATTTTTTTACAGCGGTTATTTTTAAAATATTGTTTTAAAAGGGATTAAAATTTTAAAAAAATCCCTTGAAGGATGAGAAAAGAAGGAACTGAAGAAATACTGGTGCACCACAGTGTGTAGCCTTCATGGCACCAACGGAACGTCGACCGCTACCTCAACTAGCATGCTTAACTATTGCTGTCCTCAAGCCTCAGCGGACCTTCTTCTGCAGTAGGAGGCGGCAACACACTTTCTGCTTGCTCACCAATGAACAACTTATTCAAACTTTCTACATTATTTATAGATGCGAAATTACTAATAAGCAAAACCTTTGTACCCATGTAATTCAATAACATTCAAAATCATTTGTCCTGAACTTAGTTCATGTCTAGCTTTAGACTGACATAGTAAAATCCATGTACTTAGAATCCAAATTTTTTGAAACTGTATATATTTACCTCAAACAACCCATACCTCTACCTCTGAAGTCTCAACTGAAATATCAAAATAATTATATTTTTTCACAGGCCCAGAGTGTACTTTCATCATCCGATCTATATCATAATTAAAAGTAAAGGCACAACAAAGTTTGAGTGGCTGAACTGGTTGGCTTTTGACAGACCTCTTAACAACTGTCCTACGAGAAAGTGAATACACATATTCACCATTTAATTGAACTTATTCTTCCTGCTCCGCAACCTTAACTGAAGCACGCTAAGCCAGATCCATATATGACACATGCAGATTAATCATCATCATGAACAGGTAGACACCGTATCTCAGAATATACGTTTGTGCATGCATAAGTTTGAGATGACTCCTCATCATAGATGCTCTCCTCATCTCATACACGTTTTGTCATCATAGATGCTCTCCTCATCTTATATAGATTAGACCATATGACTCATCTAATTTAGAAATCAAATTCTTTACAGATTAAGAAACAACTGATACGGACACTAAGAGTCTACGCTTAGTCAAAAAGCATCACAGCGACACTATAGTCCTAAAACTGTAAGACTGAAGCCACGATCCGAACTTTGAATAAAATACATGATTGTTTATTAAACTATTATAGATCTGATAAGTCACAAGTCTTGTGTAGTAGAAAGTCTTGGATGGTATCAAGTTTTGTGTATGGTCTCAGTATCTTTTGAAGTGATATTGCCATGGTTGTACGTACTCAGTGTCAGCTAGCTCAAAGTTATAATATAGATATGTGCAATGTGTTCGGATTTCTTTCTATGAATGTGGAGCTTGTATACGCTCGTCGAAGGAAGATATAGATGATCAAATAAAATGAATCATACTTGATTTTTAGTGCCTACTTGAAATATTACGCGTTTTTAAGACGTCCTACGGTCTTTGTTTTTAGATTGGTAAAAAAAAATTAATGGAGTAGTCGGAACAGATGTAATCAGCCATTAGAAGGCTCGACAGTTTGCAGGGCACATAGGTGCTTTGCCCCAGCCGATAACTCGCTTGTCCGCTGCCCAAAAATCGATAGGCTACTAAATCTACAATTTTTAGCACTTACTAGTTTTGCAATTTTCTATTAAGATTAATATTATTTGATCGTGTGGCTTTCGAAAATTACCAGTTTGGATATTTATCACCACTATCGCGTTGCTTGGCATAACTACCACTTTCAACGCTAGCTTCACAAGATTGCAAAATTGCAACTTGCACTAGCACTCCATTATTTCCTTTCCCATTTAGCCAATTTTTTTTGTTTCATTTTCTTTTCATGTTATCTGGCATGCAAAATTGCAGAACTGTCACACCCATTTATCGACCAAATGGAGTGCATACCCTTATGTGTGCCCAGAGATCAATCACACATAAGTTAACAAATTATAAAGGATGTATCATCACAAATGTTATTACATCACGATTAATAACACATAGTCTTTACAATAATATAGCGGAAGTAAAATATAAAAAAACTCTCGTGGTAGCTCCAATCACAGGCACATTGACTGGTTGACAACAAGTCTAGTAATCTTCCGGAAAGTAGAAGTAGTCACTACTTGCACCATCTGTTACCCATCCGAGATTTTTATCCAAGTAAGAAAAATAAACAAGCGTAAGTACATCTCGTACTCAACAAGTGTAACATGGGGTTCATGAGGCTCAAAGGCATAACATAGGTTTATCAGCATGTAGCTTTTATATAGCATTAATTCAGTATATCAATGATATCAAAGTGTCTCAATATAATCAATAAACATATGATCCATGTGAAATGATTAACGAATAGCAAAAACATATTCATTATTAATGAACCACCATTCCATAAGGGTCCAAGGCCACTCGTGACCGTGAGCACGGCTGTTATAATAGTTTTACACTCTGCAGAGGTTGTACACTTTCACTGCGAGTCGTGATTTACCCTTTCGCCCGAGGTAGCTAATCTCTTGACCCACTTCCAAGGAAGGTCGGCAGGGTTCACTATGAAGTCTTTCGAAGGTTCGTCTAACAAGTTAGGGCCGCTAGGTTTCCAAAGTCAGTCTGTGTGATACACCACGCAGGGATCCACAGTCTGCTCTACCCCATTTGCGCCACAAGGGTAACCTCTAACAAGCTAGAAAAGGTACTTCTATATGACTAAAGCCAGAGCCATTTTAGCCCTCAGAGTTGTACTGTAAATCCCAGATTTTCGCTTATAGATGAGTCCTTATGGAGAGTAACAAGAGCACCAAAGTAACCCCATGCTCTAGTACCCTTAAACAGTAATAAAATCATCTTTTAATATTTATTGCATATTCCATTAGTCAAATTACATGATCATAGTTCATGTTGAGCACTAGCAATACTAATCCATGCAGTATAATAGGTATCAAGGAATAAGATCAACACTAAGTCATCCTTATCAAGGAATATATGCATAATGATATTATTTGCTTAATATGAATAGGACAACAAGGATAATCCCATGCTATACTTGCCTTGCTCAAACTGGTCCTGGTGATCTTGTTCGTAGTAAAACTCTTGATCTCCAACGAATTGCTCACCGTCTATACTCGATCAACAATAGCAACAACATTCATCCAGAACAATCATGCATGGACAAACAAGACTATAATTAGAACAGTACACCAACAGTAATAAAATAAGATAAAAAGTCTTTAAAACGAATCTACGACTCGCTAGGAGCACACAGACGCGAAGATCACGAAAAACGGAGCTAAAACGACAAAGTAATGAATTTACGAAGATTTCCTATAGATAAATAATTACTTTAATTCAAGCTCGAAAATAAATTATTACAAACCTACTGAACAGTCCTACTATCATGTAGAGCTCTTAATTATGAATCTAACGCAATTTGAATGGATCAAATCAGAGTTAAAACGGAGATTCTACGACTAAAACAAGTTGAGTGGCAAAACTGTAAATATCAGAAAGCATATTTTTCATTTACTGAAACGAAATACGTTTTCAACCGATCAATGCGTACTCTGAGCTTTACGTTTTAGGACTGCGGGTTGATATACTAAAAACTCAGGGTTTCTTTTACAAAATTACGAACGAACCGGTATCTTTTAATCTAGATCGTTGGATTTAAATCGGATGGATCAGATCACATCGGAGGAGAGAGGGAGGAATCAGCCGGCGGCTACAGGAGCCCGACGGCAGCGCCATGGCCGGAAACGGCCCGAGCTCGCCGGAGCTTGAGAAGACAGCCCTACCGAGCACCGTTCGCCAAACCGAAGACACCGGAAGAACGAGCAACTCACGGCGATCTTACCTCGCGCGGAAACAAGACCGGAGGACGACCGGAGGGTGGTGGCTAGCTCGGGATGGCGGCGGTGGAGGCGAAGGAGCTTGTGGTGGCGGTATTTGACGGTTACAGCGGCCCCAAAGAGGTGGGATGAGGGCGGAAGGATGCGGGGGCTCCGTTTTATAGCCCGAAGGCATCGGTATTCAAGGAAAGGAGGAGATTCGAGGCGGATTCGGATCACCGAATCGAAGAAGGCGGTGCTCACGGTTGGAAAGAACCGGAGGAAGAAGAAAGGAAAGGGGAGGCGGTCACTGACAGGTGGGACCGACTCGTCAGCGGCTCAGTGCGGGATGCGGCCGCACGAGCGAAGACGGGCCAGCAGCCACGACTTGGGCTCGGCCCGAGCGGGAACGGGGCACGGAAGAAAGCGACGGGCCGCACGCTGGGCAGGCCGAGGCGACGGGCTGCGGCTGAGTTGGGCCGAAACCGAGATGAGCTGATTTTTCATTTTCTTTTTCTTTTTCTAATTTTTCAAAGCCATTTTTCAAAAGATTTTCAAATCCAATTTGAATTTGACTAAAACCACTCAACACAAAATTTCAAATGCAGCAGCATGAATGCTCAATCATGTTTCTACCCTTATATTTGATTTTAAATTTATAAAAATTATTATCATTCTAAGTCTGCATGCTCACAAAAATATACAAAAATAATATTTCTCCTATTTTTCTTCTTTTCAAAATTTTAGGGTGTTACAAGAACGGTCCCCTGCCTTACCACTATCTTTTCTGATTTGATCAAAGAAACACATTGTTTCTCCTAGGTGCTGTCCTCAAACCAGGGGATTTTTTAACACTAGCCTGAAATTTGCTTACACGGGGATTCGAACCCAAGACATGAGGAGTGCTAGTGAATCCACCTAACCAACTCAGCTAGGTCCCTTTTGCTGGTTTTTGTTACTGACCAACAATGTTTCTAGTGGTGTTTGATATGTTATTGTCGGCTGCTAGAAATTTACTGACTGCTTAGAAAATGGACGCCAATTAAGGCGGTGGATCCTGATTTTCAGGAATGGCCCATGCATCTCTGTAAACATTTATTAGACCGGTTGGAACTATAATAACATCTGAAAACCGTTTGTCTGCAATGGAACAATAATGAAACAACTTCAACCAAAATGTGTACATGCATATACGTGCAGCCCGCAAGCACTCTGGGAGCAATTCATTCCTAATTTTGGTTTTTTTATTTTGCAAATCGCTAAATGGCTATAGCTGGCTATATATAGCTGACTTGTTCTATATATTATGTGCTAGAAAATCGTATGTTTCCCTTCGTCTCTACTTTAACCAAGTTGGTGTAATTATTACTAGTATATTTGGTCGTCAGTCAAGACAGAGGAGCCGTTCGGCTGGAATTATAAGCCGGCTGAAAAATACCGTTAGCTGATTTTTTGTGAGAGAAAAATACTGTTCCGGCTGAAAAAACAAGCTGAATAAGACGGATTATAAGCAAGATGAACAGGGCCATTATTCCTACACTGCACGGTACAGCCAACAAAAGAAATATAGTCTACTCACGGGTTTGGACCCTTCAACCGTACCAAGCTCAGCCCTTTGCCCAAAAGAAAGACACGCTTGCTTGATTACCATATGCTAGTATATATAGTACAAACCCCATCAAACAATTAATGGGAGGATTTTTATATTTTAATCCTTTTTTATTCAATATTTCAAAAATAATCTCACCTAAAAAATATTTTCAGATCTGACCCTTTTGGTCACGCCAGCAGCGCTGGCGCGACCAAATAACATTGTCGCGCCACATGCATTGGCGCGGCAAAGTCCGCCATGTTAGACGGCGTTTCCGACGTGGAAAACGCTGTCACACCACTGGTTGGCTTTTGGGACACCTTTCAATCACTGTCCTGCGTGCAAAGTGAATACACATATTCACCATTTAATTGAATTTATTGTCCCTGCTCCACCACCCTAACTGAAGCCCTGTTCCCAAAAGGGAGACACACTTGCTTGATTACCGTATATTAGTATATATACAAGCCAAGCAAGCAATTAAGGACACCCTAGTTACGTGTATTGGCAGGTGTATAGGAGTATATATACCCTAGCCAACAGGTCGCCATTCAAAGTTACAACACGTTGCCATCATGGGAGACACTACTAGACCTAGAAAAACAGTAATCCGGATCAGAGAGGATCCAAGGCCAGCGGCCAGCCTCTCACGGTCTAGCATGCACAAGGTTATGGTGGCCACCAATCGATACACAAGCCTGGTGTGGGCTTCACTCGAAGCCTCCTACTCTCCATTCCACTTCCTATTTGCAAATTGTTGCCAGGCTCTGTGTGCTTTGTCTGCATGTTGCATGACAGTGTACCTTATGAAGGAGATTAAGGGATCCCGGTACAACACGATGTGTGGCCTGCCTCTTTCCTGAGGAATGTCCACCGCCTTGAGCGTGAGGTAGCGCTCCTGCAGGGCCTGGACCTGCGCGGCCAAGTTCTCCCGGCCTGTTCGAGCCTCGGCGAGCGCATCCTTGCTTGGGCAAGCCTGTGGTCATGGTCGTGGTTGCCGAGCACCTGCGTGGCTGCGTCATAGTCTGCCTTGCAGCAGGTGGTGCGGAGGTGCGCCACAAGGTCCGGGCCGGAGAGGAGGGCGAGCGCGGCATGTACGTGCATGTAGCAAACACGGCAGTACGTGTGATGCGTACGCAAGTGCATCGAGGAGCCGTGCAATGTGGCCGGATGGAAGGCGTGTTCATGCATGTGCAGCTCAGTAGTTTGCATGTGTTAGGACTGCGTCAAGTCAAAGTAGTTAGTTGTGTTAGTGGATGCATGCATGCACGAGATGTGCTGTTTGGCAAGGTCCAAGTGAAGGCCACGATGTAGAATTAGTGGCTGGCTAGAGGCCCTGTTGGCTTGCATGCTGCTTGCACATTCGCACGTTACGAGATGTGGCGTGAGTCTCGGCTGAGTCATTTGGCCCACCATCTATTTTATGCATGTACTCAAGTCTATAAATGACTGGAAAACGACCGGAGTTGTGTGGCTTGCGTCAACAAAGTTGTCTCTATTTTTTATAGTTACTGTGTGTGTTCATCCAAGAGAAAGTAGAGTGAGGGAGAGGTTCCCAGCAAGAATAAGTAAGGAGGGATTTCCAACACGGTGATGCGGTCGGAGGCGTCGGCGCTGCGAGAACGACATTAATTGTGCCCACGCCCATTGGTAAGTGGCGGCGTGAAGGCTCGAGGCGGACTGGGGGATGCATGCGTACGCTGTGCTCAAGCCCGTCGCGCATCTAGGGCAGCGGCAAGATCGGAAATCACCTTCCCAAGTGATTATGGATCACGCCGTTAAGTCAGCTCAATGGCAATTAAGGAATCAAATTATCCAAATAGATGGCAGTTACGGAAACCAAAACCTTGTATGTAACGTTGATGGCAAGGAAGGAATAAAAAACTATAAATTCATAGCAGTTAAGGAAAACTGTAATTTTTTATGGTAATCAACACATTGTTATAAGTTTTAATGGCAATGAGGGAATTCTCTCCCTTGGAGTGTTGATGCATGCACAAGTTTATACATACCCTCACCTTATCGTTACAAAGCAGCTTCAAATGTCAAGGCATCAATCTCATTTGCCTCCAATCCCCAACAATATATTTTCATTATTTAGTATTTCAACACCACACCATACGTATATATTCTTGTCCTCCCTGTATCATATATATTGAATCTCTGCCCTAGCCTCCCATATATATATATTCTCGTTCCAGAAGTTTATATATGATCTCTCATGGCTCTCATAGAAATCTATATGGCCGCTGCCATATGGATCAAATATCCAATAGTCCCTTGTAGGAATAGGAGGCACCTGGAATTAGGTGTGGTCGATGAGCTTTGGCGATGGAAAACACTAGTTCCACGCACATATCCGTGTACAATGCAATCATACAAGTGCTGCCATGCTGGCATTACCACAACATTATTAAGCACTGTGCTGGGACCATGTCTAAGAAACATGAACATGCTTATGCATCATCACTCGCTTTTGACCGCACACATTGGATGTAAATGTTGTGGTAGCAGAAACGCCTGTGCACCATTATATGCATGATTAGCAATGAATCTGAACACTAGCTGCTAAGCTAGCTTGCTCTCTTGTGGAATGTCCGCTACCTCACATCCGACATGAAGAAGTGCACTCTACCCTGCTCACTGTACAGTCTGTCGTTCTCCTCCTGGGTTCGCCTCAGGAAGTCAATAAGTCAGGGATGGCGCAAAATTCTCATGCATGATAATTGTATCCTCATTAGAATTATCTATCTATGGATTGAAATGTGAACAGGGTCTAATTAATAGATCAACTCTAGTTTGCACATCTGTTGTATTCTTTTACTTGTCAAGATCAATTATTGAAATAGATAGCTAACAAAGCAGTGGTAACCAATGTGTTAGCTAAGAAAATTGGGTACTACATATTAGTGACAGATGTATTGAAACAACTTCAACCAATATTTATATATGACTTGAAACATTGAAGTTTCAAGATGTAGCTGGTGCAACTGGTGTATCTAATTTCAAGACATAGAGGCTAGCAAACAAATGCTCACGTGGATGGTCCCCATGTACTCACATCCTCATCAACTCCCCCTTCGTATTTGTTCAATATATACAGTTGTTGCATAGAAGACCTGTCCATTCACATCAACGATTCTTTTCGATCCACCCTAGTCGGTTAGTTGCTTTGATATCCCTTAGTGTTTTCTGTATATATTTAGCCACACCCACCACCCTACACACTCTTGGTCAGGGCTGGTAGATCTTAGCTATGGTCATTTAGGGTCATGAACCAGGTAGTGTGCCATCGTTCTTATGCCCTGGAAGCCATAGATAGTGGCAGCACTGGCCATGCAGATCATTTTCTCTGCTCATGCACCGTTTACTCTCCCTTCTAGTGATGGAAGGCATGCGGAAATCAGCATGGTCGAGTTTGTGACACGTCTCATATGGAATAGACAGGATCAGTGGGTGATAATTCAGGGGTGATTGGTTGCTCCTTCGTCGGTGAGCCGGGATGGAGTCCCTATCCCGGCTGGTTTCATGCATGTCCAAACCATGCACTCAGGTATGTTTGGTTGCCCAGAAGTGACTAGTAAAGGATGAGAGCGAGTTTGTTTGGTTGTCTCATTGGACCGATTGCTGGAATGAAATCGGCGTCCCAGTTGTGTTTGGTTGCAAGAATGGACTGAGGTGTAAGCTCCTAGATATTGATTTGGTGAGGTTACCACCGTGACCAACAAAAGAAGCACCACAATACAAAACAATTCAACAGTTCTTCGCAATAGAACTGGCCATTGCCTCAGATCATTATGCATCATCATTAACAATGACCTTGGAGCATCAGACAAATTGGAAACAATACAATTGTTCTTAACAAAGAGTGCTAGTACCTCTCAAGGTCATTGTCTTTAGATAAGTACACTGCAATATTCAAATCATCACAGGTACTTGTTCCCACTATGAAGAATGTAACAGATGAGTACCAGCAATAGAAAACTCTGAACCACAGCAACAATACACTGGCAAGGTGCATAGAAACATCATTGCAAAGTGCCTTAGGTCTCAATTAATATTACAAGTTCTCATTAAAGCTACTAATCAGTACATAGATACCAACAGGAAATAGTGCAAATTAGAAAGGGATGATGCACTATGGGGTGTACTGATTAGCAAGTAAAAATTGCAGACAACAATCTTAAGCAAGGCGTGGATGCCGCACCCAAGGGTGCTCCTCCTGCGCCTACAAATCTAACATCATTGACCTAGGCACTTTGCTCAGGGTGAATCAAAATGGGCATGAACATCATGTGCAAGATCTAAAGCAAGACCACATATGTAAAGCTAAAAAGAGGAGTGCGTCGCACAGATCCAAGGGCGGAAGAAGATGAATCAACAAACAAAATCAAGATCTGAAGTAAACACATGTAGATCAGCAGTAGCAGCGCACAGATCTGAAGTTCATGGCACGAACCCTAAAGTTCATGGCACGACAAATAAAATCCACAAACAAATCAAGAAAATTGCCACACAGGAGACCAAAGGATACAGGCCCCGTCGGACCACCGGAGGACCAGCAAGGAGCCGGCGGAGGAGGTCAACTCGATCGGTTAACCGAGGTCGATGAGGACGAAGAGGAGAGGGCGCACTAGAGCAAAGGACGAAGGAGAGGTGTGGATATAGGCTGGTAACCCTAGCCGTGAATCTGCGCGCACCCGGACGTGGCAATCTCCCGCACTCCATGAAACCCTTCCCGCCAAGCACCGCCCCGTCCTGGCTCATGAGGGAAACAAAAATTGGGAAGACAGAGGCACGCATGACAGAGGGGTGCTGATGAATGAGATGGAGCAGGGAAATGATGTGAGGCAGGCATCCAAACACGGCCAAATGCACCGAGTGGTGCTGGGATGGGGCTCAAGATGGCCTGAGGAGGGCAACCAATCACCCCCTTAGTGGGCCAGCGGCATGCCAGCGGTCCAATGTCTGGAGCACCATGTGCATCTAACTGATTCCAGGTTCTGCTCCCTCCATATCGTGAGAGTGCATTATGCACCTAGCTCTGCAAGGATGGCAACCGCCATTGTCCGGGCGGATGATATTCTTCTATATTAACTTGTCTAGATATTATACTGAACGTTTGCGGATCTAGTTGATCTAAAATAAATACAAGGGTTCAAATCTGATCAACCACTAGAGGTTTCGTATATGACTTGCTTCCATCCTTGTTTGTTTGACAAATTTTAGAATAATTTTAAACATTTAATAACTTGAAATATTTATTTGAGCCTCTAAATGATCTTAAATAATAAAGATACCAACTAAAGATTTTTTTAGACTTTGTCCACCTCTACAATCTCTAATTTCTCCCTGTTTCTTCATTAATTAGTTTGCCACGTAAGCTATTTGGTTAGTTGGCATGTCATTTAATTCTATGGAATCTGTTTTCTGCTTCAAGGTTGAAACTGCCCATATAATGATGGAAACTCTTCAGAACTCTCCCGAACTGGCAACTGCCTGGTGATAGTGACAGTGGCGCAAATGAACTTTAAGTGTAATCATATATATTTGATACAATGATCAGGTCTCTATTGAAATAGTCACTACGCTGGAAAGGTCATCACTGTAGTATAACCGTTGCTTTGGAGCTGCAATGATAATGTATCACTGCAGGTTCATGGCTTGAAACGGTAGTGATACACCATATACTGTCACTTCCGGTTGAATCCACGAACCAACGATGATACATCCATTTCGTGGTTTCAACCGCCACTGATAGACTGTTTTACACAAAAATTCATAACCTTTAAATATGATGTCGGATAAAGATTGTAGAGTTCAAAGAGATCTAAAACATTGTAGTTGCTAAGATTTTAATTTGAGATTGTTTGCATGTCTAAATATTTAATATGTGTTCTCAGATCAGATTTGAGAAAATCTAGGTCAAAGTGTTGTAGTACTTGACAAGAATTACAACTTTGTAGTGAACATTTTTCATTTGAGGTTGTTTAAAGTGTCAAATGTATAATACAAGATTTGGAATTGTGTAGTTAAAACAATAGCATTGGTTTTTTTTGACAGAATAGGAGGGGTGCAACCCCTACTGGAATTTATTAAAAATTAAAAGTTCAGTACAAAAAGGTTCATGAGACATAGTTGTGTAGTCATAAGTTTCTCGTAACTCACGCTTGAGAGAACGTAAATGTTGAGGTTCTCAGTTTGTATCCTGCAAATGTACAATTTTTTTTATCACTACAGATTGCTCACTGCTGCCAGATTAGTAATCTGTCGTATTAAGATATGAAATTCTGGTGATATATACTTGGGTATTTTAATCATACGTTAACAAGAAGGCCATAACATTATTCAATTTTTGTACTAGCAGTGGACTAGCTATATTTAGGCCATGTGCCAATATTGCTATAAAACAATATTTTTCAGATAATGGAGGATTTTATTAAACAATGTATTGCATTACATTGAGATGATACAAGGTTGTGGGAAGGCTACTCTGTCCCAAGGCTATTTTATCTAGTCTAAAGAATATGTGTTCACCATTTTTTACCTTGAATATGTGCATCCTGTTAGGCAGAAATTGTAAATATTTTTTTCCAATTCTTTCTATCAACTTAGTGTAATCTCTACAACTAAAAAAACTCAAATGTCATCGTCTGTTCGGACCGCTAATCGCTCCGCCTCCCCCTAACCAATCACCCCGTGCGCGGACTCGAAGAAAAAAAGGGCGCCTCCCCATGATCTCGGCCCCTTGCGCGCGGCCTTCGGAAGGAAAAAAAACGATCTGGGCAACCTGGGCCATGCCTCCTCCACGCCATGCCTTGGTGCATCCCAGCTCTCCCCACTGACGCCGGCGGCTTGCCGCTCCCTCAGCTATCCTGCAACCAGAAGCGCTCGCCCTCGCCGTCAACGACGTCGTCACGAGCCACGGCCGGCCTACCAATGGCGGCGAACTCCGCCCAACCAGCCTAGGGTTTCAGGCCGGCGGCCGGGAAGGCTTCGCGACGCAGATCGGCGCGGCTCGGGCAGGGTGGCGCACGGTGCTGCCAATGGTGCCGGAAGAGGGGAAGCTGCGGCGCCGTAGATTGCTGGGGGCTCGGCCGAAGTGGCCTGGCCGACTGGAGCTGAAGACGCCGGAGGCGGGTCATGCCCAGTGAAGCGCAGCGAACGTCTTGGGTGTGTGCATAGGCGGCGAAGATATCGGCGGGGTTGGAGACGAGCACCAAGAGCCTGGAGAGGCAGGGCTGCGTCATTGCCAACCTCAAGTGCACCGATGCCCAGGTTGCTGCTTCAGGTCTTTACTTCTGTTGCTTGGTGTGATAAGAATGCTGCAGTTCAGTCTTCGTGCTAAACTTCTAATGGCCTTTGACTTGCTTATGCTGCTTGGCACGTAGAGTACATGGGACTGATGGGGAAGACGCTCCTAGAGTTCCAGCCCAACAAAGGCCATATTCTCCTGCCTCACAAGGTGAGGCTGCTAACTTTCGCCCTCTCTTTTGGTTGCCTGCTGTCGTTGCATTAGGGTTAGGAATTCATACTTCTATGCAAATGAGCTCTGTATCACTTGTGGGGTCGTAGGTCTTGTGATGACTGCCGTTTCATTCAATCATACATTATATATATACATAATCATGCTTTACTGTGCGATAACAGTGTGACATAGGAAAGACGCACAAGTTCCTTTATATTTACAAGATGTTGAGATAATTCTAGCTTTCCTTTTCATTCTACTCCAGCTTAGAACACATGATGTGGCTGCCCTGGAGCCAAATAAGGCAGATGCCGGATCTGCTTCGCTTGATCAAGGTGTAGTTTATCGCTTAAAGGTACACTCATGTCATCTAATGCTTCCAGGAATTTAAGGTTTTGCTCTGTGTGTATGAGTAATAATATTAATTTTGTTTCTGAACCAACAGGATTCTTCCATTACTGTTGTTTTTTATGATATTCTTGAAGATGGTTTAAATATCCCTCTACGTCTTGAGAAGCTTGCAAATGAGGTACTATGACATTTTGCAGCATCCCATGCTTTCTCCTGATAATCACAATATTCTAAGCTCATAATTGCACTTCTTTGTTTGTAAATATTGTCCATGTTTGTTAATTGCTGGTTACATTGACCTACAGTTTGAATATACCTCTTTCATTGTCGATTTTCTCCATGTGCACTTTAGATTTACTGTCTACAGCCGGCGGCGTGCGTGTATTGGATTGGCGCGGGGGTGACGTTGGCCACCAGTCTGGCCTGGTGGCTCCATCTGAAGAACCGTGCCTCATAGACATTCCAAGGTATGTTTTTGTGCTTGAGATTGGGGATGATAGAGCGAGGGTTAGCATTTTTCAAAACCCAATGTTTTTTTAAGACAATACAGATCCACTGGTCAAGCATATTGGATGCACCATAGACATTAGCATGTACGATTTTTGTGCTTGAGATGGGGGATAATAGACTTCGAAATAGATTGTGGAGGTGATTTCACTGCTGCACAACGGGGCTTTAGTCCCGGTCCAAAAGGACCTCTAGTCCCGGGCTACAAGCCGGGACTAAGATTTCGGGACTAAATGTCCCACCTTTAGTCCCGGTTCTCAGGCCCGGGACAAAAGGGAGACCTTTAGTCCCGGTTCGTAATACCAACCGGGACTAAAGGTGCTGCCAGGCATTGACGTGGCGTAGCACCTTTTAGTCCCGGTTGGTATTACCAACCGGGACTAAAGGTTCTTTTTTCTTTTTCCTTTTTCTTTCCAATTCATTATTGATTTTGGTTTTTAGTTATATTGTTTTCCAATTTATTCTTCGCTGCTATTATCCGTATACGTTGCACCTATATGAGAGCATTATTATTGCACACAAATAAAGTATGAAACTATATATATATATATATATATATATATATATATATATATATATATTATAGAGCTATACATATACGTACATACACATTACATTTACAATAATATACAAGTAATCAAGTGTTCGGCCGCCGGTTAATGAGTTACACAAATGTTTGCCCGCCACTCAAAGCTCATACAAGTGTTCATTCTTGTTTGGACTCTTCAAATCCAACCTAGGGTTGTGGTGGAACTCGCCGTCTTCCGGGATGACATGATCGTTGATGAAACCTGCGATCGTCTCCTGGATTGCGACGAGTATTGTGTGCTTGAACACTTGTTCTTTCAATTTCCACTCCTTCCATTTGCATTAATTAAAGGAAAAGATATTAATATACATAAGATTTATTTAGTTTCAACAAATAAATAAGATATGAATTTACTGTATACACATGTTACTTACTTTTAGCATCTCTTTAGCAAGTGTAAATTTGCTACACCGCATGTACTCGCAAACGTAGTATCCACATAAATTGGTTTCGTACGGTTGTCTGGACACCCACTTATGTAGAATAGGTGGGGGGAGTGGCACTTTCAGATCCGTACGATATCTTTGTTGTAGCCAAGCCCAAGCCCTGCCTAATAAGTCGGTCGTTGATTAGGTATAGCATAGTAAATTAAAGGAGCAGGTAATGATAATTAACGAATGATAGAACTTACCTCTGGATCATGTCTATCATGTCATGGTACATTGCCAGCTCTTTTCTCATTGAGTCCCACACATTTATAGTTTGTTCCTGGATCTTAATCTCAATGAGTATCCAGTGATCCCTGCATTTGTTTATAGAGTCAACTTTTATATATATATATATATATATATATTATATATATATATATATATATATATATATATATATATATATATATATATATATATATATATATATATATATATATATATATATATATATATATATATAAATGTTGGATTGACTAAGATATGATATAACACAACACTTTACCCCATATTGTAAGGGAAGAGTATCAACTCCTTATGCCTTTGGTTATAAAAGAACCTTCGGAGGTTTTTCTCCATTTTCTTGATCTTCAGATTTAATGGATCTTTAGTCTTTGTGTCCTTGTACACGACATACGGATCGATAAAACCAATTTGATCGTCTTGTTTCAATCTGAGTTCTCTCATCATGTGTCTGCACATCGTGAGCATAGTTATTACGAATACGTACATATGCTAGAGTGGGATTATTGATTAAAAGAAAGAATCACTTACAGACAGTAGCAGCTTATGAGAGATTTGTCAAGGGCATCCATATAGAGAAGCTGGTGTACTTCACTAAACTGTACCCAGATGACGTCATCTTCACGGAAGTAGTGACGGTCTCTAACTTGGATGCCCAGATATTGTTCACTTTGATGTTGTGCACAGAATCTCAAGTAGTACTCGTGCAACTTGTACATTTGTGTACCAAGATTTTTTACCTTTGCAGGGTCGCATAGACTCCTGCCATATACGTACTTCCTCCGCCATTTATCAACAACTTTGGCTTCTTTAACAGTTGTCAGTTTCTCCCGACCGAGAAGTTGTTCTAAGGAAAGCCCAGTCACATTCATCCACTTGGCGAGTTCATCTAAGTCCACATCATCAGGTACTGACATTTGTATCAAGTTCATGTTGGAACCATATTGATTCTCAACCACTAGTGGCGGCACTGATTGCTGCGCTTGTTGGCTGAGCTGTGCAACATCTTTCCCGACCGCCTTCTGTTTCCTTTTGTCCTACTTGATTTTCTTTGTGATAGTACGCTCATAGTCTGATAGTCTAGAGGCATCCTTCTCGTCTTGCATAGCCTGCACCACTTGACATAGCTTTACACGAGGATACATTAGGTATGGCTTCTCTTGCTTTGCTTGTGCGTCAGCTTTGGTCTTTTCGAAGAACGCTTTTACTTCTGCCTTGACTGAAGCATTAAGTTCTTCATCAATCTTCTCGTATGAAAGCTTGGTCATCTTCGGGATCTTCGTGACCACAACTTGTTTCTTCAGCGGAGTTGGTGGGACCGATCTCTGTGGGCCAGCGGGCCTCTTGTTCCTCGATGGACCAGCCGGTGCCTATGAGGCGGCCGTTGTCGGCATTGGCGGAGGCGGTGGCGGCGCAGTTGGAGCTTGCTGTTGTGGAGGAGATTGGGCCGATGGCGGTGTTGGAGTATGTCGTGGAGGAGATATAGCCAGCGGTGGGGATGCAGCCTTGTCTTGTATGAAATCGTCGTCGTCGTCGTGTCCCACGGCATTGTGGTCATGTGGTGAATGGATAGACGGACTTGGGAAAGTCCTGGATTTGAAAAAAAATGAACAAGGTATATACATGAGTGAACCGTAATTAGATACAATACATAATTATTAAAAAGCAATTGCGTTCACAATCATCCATACCTAGGGTTCGGTGGTGGTGGCGGCGCGCCAGGAATAATGATGTACCATTTCTTCCAACATATGAATGTCTTCTCCGCTTCGCCTATGGTCTTCTCCCCATCACCACCTTCGATATCTAGAGCCACATTTTCATAGCCTTTGACCACTCTATCCACTAAGACACTAGCATATCCGAGTGGTATTGCGACCGAGTGGATCCTTGGTGTCTTGGTGGGGTCGATAGGAGATATAACACCGGTAGCCACCTTGACTGTGGCATTTCCCTCCGGAATATGCAGCTCACAGGACGTCAACGGAGCGGTGATGTCATCCACCGGGAAGCACATCCCTGCGTCATCATCTTGCCTCATAGGCACCTCCGTAGAAGCACAACTGCTTTTCCACTAAGCTGAGTCGGGGCTGATGTTGGCGATCGGCTGTGACAAGCTCTGGAGGCAGGAACTTACAACTTCCTCCACAACCTTTTTGATTTGCTCATTCATAGTGGCCTTAAGCGCTTCCTCCCGCTCTAGTGCCTTACGAGCCACTTCACTTGTCTTCATAAACGCCTCCTCCAACTTGTGTAGCCGTTCCATGTCCTCTTCCTTCTTTCTCTGGAGGCTTCTATAAGTTTCTCTGTCCTGAGGGAAGGCATGCTCCCACGACACGGAGCCATAGCCTCTCATCTGTCCACCGTGCTCAGGGTTCCCCAGGACGTATGTCAGCTCATCTTTATCTCTGTTCGGCTGCCACTCTCCACTTTGAACGACGGAGCGGGCTTGATGAAATCTTTCTGCTATAGCTTGGATGCGTTCCCCATACATGACCTTTCCGGTCTCTAGGTCCAGGCAGCCTCCGTGAGTGAAAAACCAGTGCTTGGCGTGCTCAGGCCGAGGGATTCTGGCACCAACCCCCTATCAATTAGCTCTTGCTCAGCTTTTTTCCACTTAGGAATGGCAGTAGGGTAGCCACCTGATCCCATTGTATGGTGGTAGGTCTTGTGTCGGGCATTCTCTTGGTTCCTTTTCGCCCGTTGCTGACCCTCTTCTGACGTCTTGAACTATACAAACTCGTCCGAAAACGGCCGCAGCTTGACAAAGTGCTTACAGTTGAAATCCGGAGTCTTGTTCTTCTTGATATAGTCATTATATAGATTCTTCTTATTGCACTGGAATTGTGTGGCCATGTTCTTCATAGACCAATCCTGAACTCTTTCCTTCAACTGTTCATCATTTGTGTCTAGCCTGAAATGTTGCAACACGTCACCCCAAACTAGTTCCTTGTCACGGTCGGAGACATAACTGATTTCTGGGCATTGCTTATTTTTCTTCCATTCATGGACATTGATCGGGATCCTATCCTGGGCAAAGTACCCTAAGTGGTTGACAAAGGCCCTTGCATGGGGTCCACGTGGCTGGCCTGTTCCCTCGTCGAAATCCGTGATAACCAACCGGCCCTCCATCGGCTTCTTCGGGCATCGTACTTTTCTGCTGGTCCCCGTGGTTGTCGTTGAGACAGAGGGCTATGTAGGCAGAAATAAGACAATTAATAAAGGATTTTTTTGAATTTCATGTATATAAACATAGGAGGCTGCATATATTACAGACCTCGCCAACATTGTCTTGGTCATTCGGGTCGACCAAGTACTGAGAACCGTCATCGATGCCCTCAGGGTTCTCATCATCTTCATGATCGTCATAACGACCTTCTTCAGCGCTACCGCGGATCATGTTCAATAATATTTCTTCGTCTTCTCTCGGTCGGCCATTTCTGCAAAAATATTTAGGGTTTAGGGTTTACAGTTTAGGGTTTAGGGTTTAGGGTTTACAGTTTAGGGTTTAGGCATTACTAAGCATAGAAGATCGACTTCTACCAAAGTCTAAGCATTACTAAACATAAGAGATTGACTTAGACATATTAGTGGGATATCATCTGGATATAAGTGTAGATCAAGGTAATCATGCAGCAACGGTATCGACAAACTCCTACTAACTTAATGCATCTAATAACAAGTAAGTCTATCACAAGATCACTAATTACTTACACAAGAAATCATTAACCATTAATGATCTATGTTAAACACATTAATTATCATTAACAATTCTTAATTAACAAGTTAATCATAAACTCAAACAATTAATTAAAGTGTCAAGGGTCATCACATTGAAGTTGTATTTCTTAATTAAAATAGATAATTTTAACTCATTGAAAAACTATTCAAATTTCATGTTTAATAGTTTTTCTAGATATTACACATCATAGGGAGTCTACATAAAATTTTTCATAATTTTATTACACTCCTAAAATCTTGTACAAAAATAACAAAAAGCAACTCCAGCAATAGCTCTCAAAACATGGTACCTCCTTTTTATTTGAGGGCTCCCTACTTTTGAGGGTCCTATTTTCTAGGCTACACTCTAGCACTGGCCCTTAAAATAGAGCCCTCAAACTCATTCCAATAGATAATGACACCTAGGGCCCGCTTGTCATTGACTTTCTTGCCTGAAACACTAGAATCTCTCTCTCTCTCTATATATATATAAGAGCATCAGCCACCGGAGATAGGGAGGGGGCAGGATGCCGGTGAGGATCCCGCCCATCTCGACGCCACTAACAGGGGCCGCGAATGGGATCGTGTGTGTGTGCGCGGTTCGTTTGTGCGCGCGGGTGGGGAGGAGGAGGAAGAAGACCCTGCCTTTATAGGCCAAGGACCTTTAGTCCCAGGTCTGGCCACCGCCCGGGACTAAAGGGCCTTTAGTTCCGGTTCCAGCCACGAACCGGGACTAAAGGGTGAGACCTTTAGTCCCGGTTTGTGGCTGGAACCGGGACTAAAGGCCCTTTAGTCCCGGCCAGTGGCCACGTCCGGGACTAAAGGTCCTTCCACTAAATTCTGGCGCCTATTTAGGCGCTAGAATTTGGTGAATTTTATTTTTCACCTTTTTTTTCCTTTTATCTTTCTAAATGCATAGTAAATTAAAGATTTATCATAATTTTTTTTTCAAAAATACACATTAGTTTAGTTTGACTCTATTGTGCATTACAAAAATTGTAAACACTATTTTTTTTTCAAATATTTCATATTATCTAAAATAAATGTTATTTATAATGAATATTGTGTTAATACAAAAATATAATGGGCAATTAAAATATATAAAATTGTTGGCTTTCGACAGAAAATTTGTTTTTGAGTCATTTAGACGTTAAACTTTTTGTTTCTTTAATAATAATTATCCAAATGCACGACATTAATTGTCTAAATTTGAAAATTTAAAATTTTCAGAGATACACGTCGGTTTTTGAAACTCTGGATGGTCTCGAATAGAAAACTCATGAATACAAAGTCAACTTTTCATTTGTAAAAGTTTGAACCACTCAATTTTGAATTTTAAAAGAATTCATAGCCAAACTCTGGTTTTTGGAACCCTGGATGGTCTCGAATGGAAAAGTCATGAATACCAATATTGTTCCACTCATTAAGATCTACATTTCCTACATAGACTATTTTTGCATTTGACAAAGTGTTGGCAAAGTGTAGTTGAAAATCCACAATTCTCATATATAGTTTCATATAGTTTGTGTGAGATTCAAGATTTGGTGATTATTGTTTATTTAAATTTTTTCAAATAGAAAAAATGGTCTATATAAAAAGTTTGGATCTTGATGAGCTCTAACAACTTGGTATTCCAAAGTTTTTCATTTCAAGTCATTTAGTCTGTCATTTGACCAAGTCTGACCAAAACCCATCTTCGATTTTAAAAACATGTGCCTAGGACTTGCTAAAATTTATCCAGATGAAAATATGGTCCATGTATCAAATGTAGATATTGATGATCTCTAACAACTTGGTATTCAAAATTTTTTCATTTGAAGTCATCAAATAGGTCATTTGACCAAGTTTGACCAAAGTCAAAACATTGGTTTTTAGAAACACACTTTGACCGAACTCTGGATGGTCTCGAATGGAAAACTCATGAGTACAAAGTTTGTTCCACTCATCAAGACCTACATTTGGTCTAATAATCAATGTTTCATTTGTAAAAGTTTGAACCACTCAATTTTGAATTTTGAAAGAATTCATAGCCAAACGCCGGTTTTCGGAACCCTAGATGGTCTCGACTGGAAAAGTCATGAATACCAATATTGTTCCACTCATCAAGATCTACATTTTATATATAGACCATTTTTGTATTTAACAAAGTGTTGGCAAAGTGTAGTTGAAAATTCACAATTCCCACATATAACAAAGTTTGAACCACTCAAATTTGAATTTTCAACACATAATGTTACAATTATATTACACAAGATGTCAAATACATATTATTAATTTGAGTTCACTACCTATATCAAGTGGGCACAGTGGTAAACTTTTCTTGACGTAATGCCCTTGGTTATGATCATTTTCGTAACCATGGAGTGTCCTCAGCAGCGAGCAGGATGCTTGAGTCTTTGACCACACATAAGGGTGGGATTCGTTCATCCTTTTCATAATCCTCTGACACGTCTGACTTGTCTTCAATTCCCACGATGTTTCTTTTCCCTGTAAGAACTATGTGGCGCTTTGTCTCGTTGGTTTTTTTTCTCGTCGTGTTTCCCTCTCTTGGGTTTTATAGACATGTCTTTCACATAGAACACCTGATTCACATCAGCAGCAAGGACGAATGGATCATTTCTATACTCAATATTGTTGAGGTCCACTATTATCATTCTGTACTCCTTATCGACTGATACCCCTCCGTTCATCTTCACCCATTGGCATCGGAATAGAGGGACTTTAAAATTATGTGCATAGTCTAGTTCTCAAATCTCCTCTATGCGACCATAATATGTGTGTATGTTCCCATTCGGTTCCGTAGCATCCATGCGGACACCACTATTTTGGTTGGTACTCTTTTTATCTTGGGATACGGTGTAAAATGTATTTCTATTTATCTCGTATCCTTTGTACATGAGGACGTGGCACGCTGGTTGCCTAGCCAACAAATACAGTTCATCTCCAATAGTTTTATCACCCTAACATTTTTTGTGCAACCAATCACTGAATGTCTCCATGTGATGACGCGTAATCCAAGCCTCATTCTTCCTAGGATTCTCAGATCGTACAAAATTCATATGTTTCTCAATATACGGTTCCACCACAATGGAGTTTCGAAGAACTGTGTAGTGCGCTTTATTGAAAGAATCATCACCCTGACTGATATATGTTTTCTTTCCTAGTGTACCCTTTCCATCAAGTCTCCCCTCATACCGTGATTTAGGAAGACCAATCGGGTCAAGGTCAGGAATGAAGTCCACACAGAACTCAATGACCTCCTCTGTCTCGTATCCCTTGGAAATGCTTCCTTCTGGCCGACCTCGCTGGTGAACATATTTTTTTAGTACACCCATAAATCTCTCTAAGGGAAACATATTATGTAGAAACACAGGACCCAGGATATTAATCTCTTTGACCAGATGAACTAGGAGATGTGTCATGATATCAAAGAAGGATGGAGAGAACACCAACTCAAAGCTGATAAGACATTGAACCACATCATTCTGTAGAGTAGCTAGATCAAAAGGATTGATTGCCTTCTGAGAAATTACATTGAGGAATGCACACAGCTTCATGGTGGCCAGATGTACATGTGGAGGTAGAATTCCCCTTAAGGCAACCGAAAGCAGTTGCGTCATAATCACATGGTAGTTGTGCGATTTTAAGTTGACAAATTTCTTCTCCGGCACATTTATTATACGCTTTATATTGGAGGAGAACCCAGATGGGACTTTGATGCTGCTTAGGCACTCAAACATGCTTTCCTTCTCCTCATTGCTAAGAGTGTAGCTAGCAGGTCTTAAGTAATGACGTCCATCATCTATCTTCTCTGGATGCAGGTTGTCTCGTTCTTTCATGCGCTTCAAGTCCTCTCGTGCCTCAAGGGTATCCTTAGGCTTTCCAAACACACCCATGAACCCTAGGAGATTGACACAAAGATTCTTTGTCAGGTACATCACGTCGATCGAGTGGCGGACCTCAAGGTCTTTCCAATATGGTAGCTCTCAAAATATTGACTTCTTTTTCCACATTGGGGCGCGCCCCGAAGCGTCTTTTGGAACAGGTTCACTGCCTTGTCCCTTTCCAAACACTACTTTCAAATCCTTAACCATCTTGAATACCTCTGCCCCATCTCGGTTGCCTGGCTTGGACCGGTGTTCTGCCGTACCTTTAAAATATTTGTCTTTCTTTCTCATCTGGTGGTTCTTAGCAAGAAATCGACGATAGCCAAGGTACACGACCTTTTGATATTTTTTTTAAATAGATAGCCTCAAGGTCACCAAAACAATGGGTGCATGTATTATATCCCTTATTTGTCTGTCCTAAAAGATTACTTAGAGCTGGCCAATCATTGATTGTCACGAACAACAATGCTCGCAGGTCGAATTCTTCCTGTTTGTACTCATCCCACACATGCACACCTGGTTTGCTCCATAGCAGCTGGAGTTCCTCAACTAATGGCCTTAGGTAGACATCGATGTCATTGCCAGGTTGCTTCGGGCCTTGGATGAGCACTGACATCATAATGAATTTCCACTTCATGCATAACCATGGAGGAAGGTTGTAGATACATAGAGTAACGGGCCAAGTGCTATGACTAGAGCTCTGGTCCCCAAAAGGATTAAATCCATCCGTACTCAATGCGAACCTTAGGTTTCTTGCGTCATCTGTAAAGTCCGGGAATTCTCTATCTATTTCTCTCCACTGGGACCATCTGCAGGGTGTCTTAATATGTTGTCCACCTTACGGTCTTCTTTGTGCCATCGCAACAACTTTGCGTGCTCCTTGTTTCTGAACAGTCATTTTAGGCGTGGAATTATTGGAGCATACCACATAACCTTGGCAGGGATTCTCTTCTTCGGACGTTCTTCATCCTCAACATCGCTAGGATCATCTCGCAAGATCTTGTACCGTGACGCATGGCAAACAGGGCATTCATCTAAATTCTCGTGAACGCCATGGTACAAGATGCAGTCATTAGGACATGCATGTATCTTCTCGATTTGTAATCCTAAAGGGCAGACGATCTTTTTTTGCTTCGTATGTAGTGGTGGGCAATTCATTAGGCTTCGGAAGCATCTTTTTTTGGATCTTCAGTAATTTCCCAAATGCCTTATCAGATATACCATTCTCTGCCTTCCACTGTAACAACTCCAGTGTCGTGCCTAGCTTTTTCTGCCCATCTTCGGCCGATGGGTAGAGTAACTTATTGTGATCCTCTAGCATTTGGTCAAACTTAGCCTTCTCCTTTTCACTTTCACAATCTCTATGTGCATCATGAATGACATCACCAAGAGCATCGTCATCTTCAGTGATACTGTTTTCTGCATCCGCCTCTTCTTCAACTTCCTCCATCGTGAAGTCACAGTATTGAGCAAAAACATCGTCAGGATCCGCTTGTTCTTCTTCCATCATAACCCCAGTCTCTCCGTGCTTGGTCCAACAAATGTAGTTTTGCATGAAACCCGACTTGAACAAGTGCAAGTGAATACTTCTTGAGCTACAAAATTCTTTCAAATTCATACACACGGCACATGGGCAGCACATAAAATCATCCCACTTGTTTTTCTCTGCCACTCTGCAGAATTCTCGCACGCCCTCAATGAACTCGTTGGAGCGGTGATCGGCATTGTACATCCAATGGCGTGTCATTATCTGCATTATATGGCATCACATAATTAAAAGCCCAGCATGAGAAAAGAGCGCGTCACAACCTTGTCTAATTGAGTTCAAAATTTTATAAGTGGTTCATCATTTCATAAATTTAATTTATGGACGTTAATAAAAAGATAGCAAAATCATAAAATTTGTATTTTTCTATTAAAAGGTCTAATTTTATCTCTAAATAAAATTAATTTGAAGAATTTTTAAAGTTAAAATTAATTTGTTTCAAAATTACAAAGAATCAACATTATTTAATATTTTAAAATGAGAACATGAACAAATTAAAGTAAAAAGTATCCTAAAAAGTCTATAATAGAACTAAACATTATAGATGTATTTCTAGGTACTATAATTAGCATCGTTCATAAAAGTTCAAACATGAAAAGTGATTGGAGCTAGCAATATGAAATAAAATAGCCATATACAACATGGATTTACATATGGTGCTGCTAAACACATAGGAGGATGAAGCTAGCAACCTTTCAAAAAAATCGATGATGAAGTAGAAGCATTTTAAGTGGATTAATCGCCGGAGATGAGACAAGCAAAAACAATGAAAGAACAAGCAACAAGAACATGAACAAGGAAGCTCGGGCTCGGGCAGTGAGGAAGAAGAGAGATGTTTAATTTATAGGAGGAGGTTTTAATCCCGGTTGGTAACACCAACCGGGACTAAACCCAGTCCTATAGTCCCGGTCGGTGCCACGGACCGGGAAAAAAGTTGTAGTCCCGGTCCGTGGAACCGACTGGGACTAAAGGCAGGACTTTAGTCCCGGTTGATGTCTCTCCCGACAACGCCTGACAACAGAGCCGTTGGCGAGGGACCTTTAGTCCCGATTGGTAACACCAACCAGGACTAAAGGCATTTTGGGCGATCGACGAAAGGTCAGTTGTGTAGTAGTGTTTTGGATTGCTTTTTGGATAGTTCATTGCTATTTGTAGGAGTACATGACATTTTTGGCATACAGATCATGTGCTTACTATTTGGATACATGTGTGAATGTCTGCTTGATGAAATTGATGGGAAACTATCAGAGCATCAAGGGAGCTTGAACTGCATCTTAGAATTACTTGATTGATGTGAAGCTCCTCTAAATTCATTTAGGTGTGCTTATTTATTTCATAACTATCTATATTGATTTATTAGACTTCAGATCTCATGCCATGACTCTTGCCAAGAGAAGAATAATTGTAATTGGCGGTTGTGAGAGTTTTCAGAAAGTTCAGATTTTTTTCTTGATCATCGTGTTCTTTAGCTTCCACTACTTAGCTCAAGAAAAATAATCCACCTTCTGACCACTTCTGGATGAATGCAAGTTCTGGTTTAGTCTGTTTGGATGTCATCAACCGGACATGGAGACAAATGCGGTAAGATTGATCTTTGCATTTCATTATTTGTATATACAGGCAACGGATTCTCTCCATGTCTTATCTGTACATTTACCAACCCTGCCCTAATTTTTCGATGAATATAATTAGTAAATTCTGGGATAAGATGGTTGTTAAATTTGAGTTCTCGAGATACTGATATGTTTTGCTCAGGAATATGTTGAGTAGTGGAACCATGTAGGCCCCAAAGTTTCCTGCATTTGTTAATGACCAGTTAGCCAAAGGACTCTAGCTCAATTGGCTAGAGCTTTCCGGCGGCACCCCTCAGGTCTTGAGTTTGAATCCTCATGAAAGCGAATTTCAGGCTAGGGGTAACAAAAATCCCCTCGCTGGCGTGGCCAGGGTTCAGGGGTTTTTCCGCGATCGGGAAGAATCGCTTTCTTTGTAATGAAAAACGGTGGGGGGCCTCTCCTCCTCCGATCGCGTTATTTTAATGACCAGTTAGTCATCCTCATGATCTCTACTATAATTGATCAATTCGAATTATTTTAGGTCCACCAACGAAAATATCCCCCGCTAAGTAGTTTAACCATTGTATACCTAGAAAATTGCACACAAAAATTTACCTCTATTAAAATCAAGGGTTAACGAAAGAACTATGTCAGATCTAAGGGCTGAGAGACGAAGTTTGATGCGAGGCTTCTCACCCCCTCACCCCCGCAAGTTCGAATCCTGAGCGCCCCTAATTTCTGCTCTTTCGAAAGAAATAATGAGATTTGGGGAGAGAGGGGAGGAGGCCGCTGGTCGTGGCAGCGCCCCGCGACTCCACAACCGAGGGTAGCGCTGCCCTGCTCACCTCGATCGACGATGGCCCTGCTCCCCGCGACCATGGTGGCATCATCAACCGTGGCGGCACCCTTCCCCATCCCCTCCCGACGGCGGCCATGGCGCCCTTCCCCATCCTGACGGCATTGTGTGTGGGTCTTGGTGACGTGAAGCCGCCCTTGGAATCTGGATCCATGCAGGGCGGACGCGGCGGTGGCGGATTCCTTCGGCTGCGTCCTCGTCATGGGAGGCGCACCTTCCCCTGGAGGTGGATCTGTGTAGGGCAGACGCGGTTGTGGAGGATTCCCTCAGCTGCGTCCGCGTCGTAGCCAGCGCGCCTTCCCCTGGAGGCGGCCACGCGCGTGATGTGCCGGCGGATCGGCAATGGCCTCGTCGACCTCCAGGTTCGCTTTCAAAATTGTTTCCATCCCAGTTAGGTCCACCTTCCATGTCATATCTATGGCAAAGCAGGCGCCACTGCAGGTGTAGGTGCGACAGGCCCTGCAGCATCCTCAGGCTCGCCGGGTGGAGAGCGCAGCAGGCCCCGACACTTTCCCAACGTCCCTGGCCTCTAGGCTCTCTCCAGTTCTGAAATCCACTCTCTACGTTGCCCTTTGGATGGATCTGCATCTCTCTTCCTTGATCCATGGAGTCTGTGAGATCCATTCTCTCCCTCACTCTCTGGATCATTTCACCCAATGCGAGCAGAGTACCAATTGCAGCCGGTCATGTTATTTAAAATAATCATATTTTGCTTTTGGATGCAGCTTTGTTCTTCGATGGTATTCCACAGAGAAGTGTCCTAGGTTCACTACTTTCTGCATCTTGGAGGTTTGAAATGTAGAATTGGGTCACTTGCTTTCCTGTAGTTGATTCTTTAGAATTCAAATGCCATAGAATGCTGCTCGTGTTCCTTTCTGTAGATAGGATGAAAATGATTTCTTGTTCTAAGATTGTGGTGATGTCTAATTGTTGTAGCAAGTCGAGACACCTGAAGAAGATTTATTTGGTCACGCTGAAACTTTGTTGTTTGCCAGCCACAGGTCTGTTTTCTACTTTGGAGTAAAATGAACCAGTTGAATAGTATATTATTATGTCATAAGTTCATAGTACTTTAACTTGGTGAGGCAATTGAACCAATCTTGGGTGTTGTATTTATTCTTTAGATTTGCTTCTATCAGAAACTTACTCAGTTATGCCCTCTGTCCAACTACTTGTAGTTATAGCCCCAGTAGCATATACTCATTTAGCCTGAGCTCATGTTGGTTCAGTTTGCAGATGATGCAGATGCTCTTGATGACATGATAAATCCAATCATCGAGGCATATTCAAGAGAGGCATCTGTATGTGTCTGATTAGATCCATGCCATGCACTTAAAATAACATATTTTAAGTTAGTATATAGTTCGAAGAAGGGGATACATCCTTTGCACTTCATTTCTTTCCTTGTGATATAAATATAACATTTAGGCTAATTAGTCAAACTGATATTGCAGGTCTGGCATGCCTACTGCAAAGGTTTTGTTGATGCCCATCCTCTACTACACTCCTTATATGTCTTTCTCGAATCCATGTTCAGTATGTGCTAAGAAAAAAGTCTAAAAATATTGCACGATAAGAATTTTGGATACTAGAATTCCAAGACAAATATATATGCTTCTGCTAAACAGTGCTATTATGACATTAGCTTCAAAGATATTAAATGGGTGTCCTGAAAATTTGATGATAAGGACAAGGCTGTAGAGATTCATTCAAGCTTTCCGTCCATGTATAATGCACATTCATAGCATTGCAAATTTTACGTGTCGAAACTGCAGTTATGTTTTTCAGTCGAAAATAATCTTGTACTTTTTACATGCCCTTTTCTGTGCTTAATGTCGCATAAGTGTCTCTTCCTTGTAGAATGGTTTGATTTCTTTTTTTCTTAACAGTAGAATGGTTTGATTTCAGGTGTCATTGGCCTTAGAACCCATTTAAAGAAATTCTGAGTGATGCCCTCCCTCCGCAAAGCAATTTCTCCTTTGCTGGCTGCAGGGTGCAAATAAAAAACTGATGGAATAAGAAGAGAGAAGCTGAATGAGCGTGTTCCAGATGTAAATTGCTACAAATCAAGAAAATTTTTGCCATTCCATACAAATCAAGGCTGAATGAGCATGTTCCAATTGAATATATTGTACCGTTTTGGTTATACCATCCTCGTTGCTGGCTAAAATCACAGCCCGTCTGGTGTTCGCTCTCCTAACCCAGCAGCCCTTGCTCATCACATTTCTCATCCGGCAATCTTCCCCGTTCGTGCGCATGCTGGTGGTGGTAACCGCTCCACCTATCACCGCAACATGCGCCGCCGCATCATTGGGATGCATGGGCGCGCGAAGCTTGGGCGGCGGCGGCGATGGTCGGAAGCTACGCATGGTGGAGGCCGACGCAAGATCCGCCGCCGCATCGGTGAGATGCATCACACGAAGCTCAGTACTTGTGGCAATGGTGAGAAGCTGACCCGTGATGGTGGTTACGTCTGCGACGGCGATAGGATCCAAATTTTTGTGTGAACTTAGTATGTACAGTTCTGTGAATTTAAGTTTATAAAAAATATAGAATTAGATGGTTAATGCTAGAAACAGTTTTATTATGCCTTCTTATGCAATAGTTTTTCTTGGATTGTATACATGCTCTAATATAATTGAGTAAAAGTTGAACTATGAAAAAAAATATCATCGTTAGGTTGTTTACATGTACATTCCTAAAATAAAAGCCGTGGCGTTAGCACGGGTACTATACTAGTTCTCTCAAATTGTTTACTATCATTTCTCAACCTTGGTGCCTTGGTGGACAAGCTCCAGGTCCAGGCACCGTTGCATGGTCATTGTGTGGTCGCACCACTAATCTGAGACACGATAAAAAGGCTGTCATATAAGTTGTGAATTCGTCACAGTCAGTAGGGAACGAAACAAGGTTCCGCATGAGCTTGCCCATCGTAAAGGGCTGAGATGGAATTGCACAAGCCAAGATCAAACTTAAAAATGTAATGATGTTATTTTGTTCCTGTTGCAATGTATGTTATGGTATTATTTTACTCCCGTTGCAATACACGGGCATTTGTGATGACATGAATTTCTACTCGTGTGGCTGTATGTCATGAGATGTCTTGTTTACCCATAGCAACGCACGGGCACTCAACTAGTATTCTTAAATAACTAATAAAAAGCCTGATTATCCAGAAAAAAGACATCATTGCCAGCAGATATAGTCAGTGTATAATGTTAGATAGAGAAACTACCCATGTCACATACACTCTGATCCTGCAGCATGTAGCCCAGATATATAGAGCAGCACTGATGAGGCTGCTGTCCCAAGCATTCAATATATATATATATATATATATATATATATATATATATATATATATATATATATATATATATATATATATATATATATATATATATATATATATATATATATAACTATTACCTTACAGCTGGCTACAACATAACTTATTCTATAGACACTTTGAGTTTACAATAATTGCTATGCTAATTTATGAGATTATAGTAACTCCTTACTATGTGATTTACTATAACATTATGGTAATTATCCCTATGTATTATAGTAATTCAACTATCGTAAATATATACTAACATTATCGTAAATTAGTATATAAAATTATCGTAAATAGAGGTGGCTACAAAATAACTATATATATATATATATATATATATATATATATATATATAGTTGACTACAGAATAACTTATTCTGTAGCCATTTGGAGTTACGATAATTGCTATGCTAATTTACGAGATTATAGTAACTCCTTACTATGTGATTTACTATAACATTATGGTAAATATCCCATGTGTTATAGTAATTCAACTATCGTAAATATATACTGAGATTGTCGTAAATTAGTATATAAAATTATCGTAAATAGATGTGGCTACAAAATAACTTATTTTGTATATATATATATATATATATATATATATATATATATATATATATATATATATATATATATAGGTCGTGTGGCAACCTCCACAAATGTAGTGTGGCATTCAGCAACTGTAGCACTGTGATCTGAATTTAGGTCTCTAGTAATGCCACCAGACGGTGTCCGTTCTAAGGATGGGAGGCATCTGGAATTTAGTTCGTTGGTCACAGATCGAGAACTGTCACCATGTTCACTGCAATCGGCGAATTGCTGCAGATTCCATGGGCATCATTAGTTTGCGAATGTGTTTTGCAGCATGGTAGAGACACAAAAGCGTTGGAATAAGGGACCGCCACAAAAGCATGTTGGCCAATCCGATGCAAACACTTGTGAACTCTCTTTTACTGCACATCAAACCATCTAGCATGCAAGAACAAGAACTCAAAGAACACACTTGGATCTAGTGCTGTCGAACATAGTGTCAGGGTTAACTGGTTAACCTGAAGACGGCGGGCACTGTTAGCTCTCTTGGGACTGAATGATCAGTGACTGTGCTGTTGTGGTTTTGAGCCATGTAATGACTACTGTCGGGCGTGATGACATAAGAGTTGTCGCCAGCAAGAGTTCATTGATGGTTGAACTTCCGATCCCCAATGGGTTCGTGACACTTGGTAATTGGAGCCATCGGAATTCATGAGAAATTTTGTTCTGTGGATCCCACCGTCAAGGCCTTGCTTGGATGTCTATGTATTCACATCAATCCATGTGTGTTGGGGCCCATGTGCATCCAAGGTGCCTACTCATCCACTGCCAAAAGGGAGAGGTGGCCATGTGCCGCCACTGAATGGGGTAGTCTTTTTGCGCTCGACGTGGAGATCGCGCTTCCGAGGCCCAACCAGAATTACCTTGTTGTCGCGGTTGTCGCAGATCTAGGCCACCAGCATCTCTCTCCTCTGCGAGCCGCCTCCACATGGTTGAGGTCGAGGTTGATGTCTCAGGCCCAGAGGACTTGTTGTCAAAGCCAAAGTTGTTGTCCACATTGCTCAAGATATGCCACACCTTAGTCCTCCACATACCTCAAGTCTCCTGGCATCAGCGATAGGGAGGTGCTGGGGATGGTGCTGGAACTGCCTACTGAAGCCCCCGACGTGCACGCCTGTGTGGGAATCCAGGAGCCTACAAGACGAAAACGGACGCCGCACATCGTTCATCAATACTATCCGGGTAGTCACGATTTCAAACCACCTGACCTTCTATGATAAACCTTATCGCTCCACTAGTGTCCGGCTAGTGAAAATTTTAAAGGATCGTTCTGTCTATAGGGTGCAGAAACATTTCAACAGTTGTGCATCCGTCCTTTGACGGTTGCGATCAGTCCAAATCTAAATTCAACTACTGCCTCCATCCCAAATCGACAAGTCAGAATTGTCAAATTTGACAAAATAAAAAAAACTCAATGTAATAAGAATCAACCGAAGTATATGAACTATGAAAGAAATAAAGGAAGATAAATAAAGTTGGACCAACATATACTTCATTTCAATATATACAAAAGTACATTACGTATTATTTCTCTAATCTCTAATGTCTAAAATAACTCATCTTACCAAGGTGACTCATGTCAGATGGTTGACAAATTTCATTCAGTCGATCAACATGAGTGAAGATGAAAGAGTCTCCTCCCACAAATACAGTAACACTACCAAGTCTTTTCATTTACTCGAAATTCCTAACACGGACAAAAATCTGGCCACTATCATAGTCTTCGACAACTGTAACAAAGCAATCTTTACCAAGCATATAACGAACTGTAGTTTCAACAACAATCCGTCGGGGCTGTTGATGAACATAATGTCCCCAAGCAACAAGCAACCCTTGTATGATACCTGGCAACACTCTTAGCTGCCAAAGCACAAGCTTGCTGGTGGAGTAAACATGGGTGTTATGGTACGACGACATCTCTATGTATACATACAGAACAAAAAAACACAAGGAAAAATTTATTAGAAAAAACCACATATGAAACACTACACCTTGAACAAGCAAGAACCGGTACAAAGCAACAGAATATTGCCTAGGCCATATCTTAGCCTCGATTGAGATCCTGATAAGAATAAAATGACAAAAAACTAAAACTCACCTCAATAAGGATGATCACTGTTGTTCTGTGGGCAACAGCGGCTAACAAAGTTGTAACACTGCCTCCTTTCCTTGGCCAGCAACTTGCAAGTGAATAGTAAAAGAGACTAGGAAGGATATTTATACTCGATGCAGACACTAGCAAACGTTAGAAGATGTGAGTCCCTGTAGCATTACTAATTACTAATAAAATAGATTCAGAATACGAGCTGCTCTAATTATGAGAGAGTCCGGCGCGTTAAATACATGGAGCTGCAGACTTTCTCGTTATCAGAGCAGGAGAACACGTCAACCCCTCGACTACTACAGTGGCGATTCAAGTAGTAATAACAGCGACGAGCAATAGGAACGTACTTGAGTGATGGCATGTACAGCACCAATTGTGACTCCAGTGAGGAGGAGGACGATCCGGAGTACTCCAACTCATCCCGCAACGAGTATGGCGAGTTAGCGAATCGCCAGAGCACTAGCGAGGAGGAGGATGATTTTTCCTCTTTCTCTGGAAACTCAAATCCCCTTAGAATCCTAGACTTTTTTCCAGGTTAGGAAATCCATGGGGATATCAATAACCCATTTAGTTATTTATGGAGGGTTTTCCATCCCTGGGCCTACCTTCCCTTTGCTTCCAAATTATAGGCCTTAGTTCAAACAGCCACAGATGTAGTCACAAAAAAAAAATCGGCAGATGCAGCGCAACAAGTTACAGCGAGCAGGTTTATTTTTCTTTTTAGGTGACTTTTAGGTGTCAAATTCATGGATCTTTTAATTATTTATTATCATCCACTTTTAGTTTTATGTTTATTTATAGGTGTAGAGATTATGAAAAAACCAAAAAGGCAACAACTAACTCATCGGATATATAAATAGGTTCACGGGCGAAAAAAATGAAAAGACGAATATGAGGTAAGTAATATTTTGTCATAATCATTTTCTTTAAAACACACAATAAATTATGGTCTTTGCTGAGTAGACGGGGCGATCTGTTCGCCCAAAAATTTGATTTCGCACCGCACCGAGCAGTCCCGCCAACACGCACCGAAAATTAGATGTCTTTCTTTTGCCCTCCGCGCGGAAAATAGGTTTACCACACCATCGATTTCAAACAAGGGCATTTGTGGTATTGTCCTGGCCACATAAAAGCATAAAGAGTCGTTGTCTCCACCTCCATCTCCATTCTCCAGCCACATCGTCTCTCCTCTAGCTCCAAATCCTAGTCCCATGGCCTCCCTCTCCACTCTCCAGCCGCCTCCTCTGTCACCCTGCTCCAGACCCTAGGCGCCATTGGCACAACAGTTCGACCCCCTCTCCATTTTCCAGCCGCACCCTCTCTAATACATTTATGAACCCTAGCCGGAGCCAGATCCCCTTTCATTCATCGATAACAGGTCAACTGACGCGGAAGGACCGCCTTGACGACGGTACAAGCCGGATCTGGATCCCCTACCTGGGCACCTGCCATGACCGACATGATCTGAACCCTAGCCGGAGCCAGATCTGGTACCCCTTCATCAATGCCGGTCGCACCAGCTCCACGACCACAATGACAAGACCGGGTCTGAACACGGGCACGAAGGAAGAGGTACCCAAATTCCTTTTATGATGTGTGCTCTACTGTAGTGGCTGAACCTAGGATATCTAGATAGCGATGGGGTTACATATCTACTATACCTAAATAGGAGAACCCCATTAGCCTATTTTTCTACAATTTCATGAAGCCACATCATCGACAGGTCCCACCACCGCAAGTCGTTATACAGCAGCCCAACCATCCACTTCCACCGTATTCATGGCTCAGGCGGCACCTGACTTTTCCTTTTCCAAAACTGCAATTTGAACAGCCGCTTCGTCGAGCCTATATTAAATCAGCAATGTCCTGCCATGAGTCATTATCTATCCCTTAAGCTTCACCTCCTGCACTGCCTAGATCAGCCCCAATCGGCGAATCCTTTGTGCCTCCCTACCTGCATCATGACGTCGTCGAGGTTCTTGGTCACGAAGACCGCCATCATCCAAGTAAGGATGGCGTCTGCGGTGGGGCCTCGGTGGAGGCTGGCAACGATGCTACGTGGGGAATGGCCATGATAACCAATGAGGCGTTGAGATGGAGATGCGCATGTGGGCGTGAGCATGGCCATGGTTGCGAGCGGGAGATGAAGGATGGAGGGCGCGTTGGTGCAGGGACTAGAGGAGGATGCAACAAGGGTGAGCATGGGGGAGATCCATTGCCTCGCGCTCTCGTCTACCCTTGGACGCCACCCACTCTCGGCCTCGTGCCTCCTGCCTCCTGCGTGCGCTGAGCAGTTTGAGTTTGACCCCAACAAGCGCGCGGCTACAATTGTTGTTGCCTCCTCTCCACGCTGCAGGGTGATGGCTGTTCGGTACTTCAGTTTCGGCTCTGGATCGGGATATTGAGCAGAAGCTTCGACGGAAATGGGAGGGGGCAGGCACAAATACGATCCTAAGATACGATGAGTGAGAGGGGAGATGAACCGAGTGCAGAAGATGCTGCCAGCGCGTCCGTACATCGGCTGATTTCTTTCTCTTTTTTTTGGTGGTATATACTGCGGTTTCTCTACGAGGACCAGATGGATAGGAAAAAAGGTATTGTGTAACTACCCACAATTTCTATTCGAAAATATTCTTTATCCTGGTGCATATAGATATATACAAGAGTTCCAGCGCCGGTCTTGTGAGTTTGTGATCATTGCTTCTTGGTCAACTAACAATCATGGCGATAAAATGCAATGTTTAATGAAAGAAAATGAGAAAAAATAATGGACTTCCATATATGATTTCGTGACCTATTTTTTTTTCCGTAAATCGAGTTAAGTTTTTACCATGGCATTTTAAAATGGAGACCAGTAAAATGGTTATTGTTAGATACTACTATTAATTCCCTTATATAAGAATTCCAGTATACCTCACAAAAGATACCCGCAGCAACGCGCGCGGTATTATCTCGTTTCCTATAGTTGAGTGTAGCTGATATGCGCTTTATTGGATTAATGACTTCCGTATAAGCTATAGTTACTAGTTAGGTGCTTATTTGCATTCTCTTGCTCCGTTGTGTTGACATTCTGTAAAAGCTTTAGTTAATAAATGCCTTTGTAATCTAGAAAGATGGAAGAACTTGGAATATGTGTGGGCCCAAAACCTGTGTCTTCAAAGACAAAAAAAAAGTCAAGCACAAAGTGTAGACACGGTGATGATTTGGAATATATCCTTGAACCAGGAGAGGTAGTTGAGGGATTTGATGATACAGATGAAACAGATTCAGATTTATAAGATGAGTCGGTACCCCTTGCAATTGAGGTGCTTGTTCTATCTTGTATTTAGTTCAGAGGGGGTTGTAGATAGTAATGCAATGCTTTACTGTTTGGATAATATATTTTTTGTATATGCTTGCTGCTTAAGTTTGTATCTCAATTTCAATGTCTAGGTCGAAGAAGCCACAGAGAAGGCTCTGCCAGCAAGACAAAAGGCAGCGCTGCCATGAGTGCTGGGCGAAGCCACTCCAAGCGATTGAATTCAACATGATCAGGAGAGTTTTCTCATGAAGTTTGTACTTGAAGGGCTACCGTAGGCAAAAGAGTGGAACTATCAGCAGTAGGTGAACATAATTCTCCATCACCATGGACACCTCAACCTAGTTATTAGGACTAGACCGGACCGACGGTTGGACCGGTAAAAGACCAAACCAGAGAGTACAGCGGTCCGGTTCACTTAAAAGATCATCCATATAATCGGACCAGTAAAAACCGGTTGAACCGGCCGGTTTTTTACGAAACCGGTGAATCGGCCGGTTCCATCTGAACCGTCCCGGTCTACGAATCTTGTCTGGTGGTGCCCGTGACTCTGCTTCATAGTATTCCGCGTGAGCAACTGGCGCTGGGCCCAGGCTTGTCTGCTAGACTGCTACTGCTGCCTGTCGGCCTGTGTTTGAGTGTGATATGTGCGTCCGTATAGTACATGCCTGCCAGGCTCCGTGCTTCATGTTTTTGTTGTTGACTTTGGATTTTTTAAATTTCAAAATTTAATAATTTTTTCATTCTAGCTCTAAAATATATAAATAATATATCTATTTTGATTATCTCGACCACCTCTCCACAATGGTACACTTTATCTCAGCATTGAGATTATTTTCCAATAGTGAATATTTGAATTAATATTTAAATCTGGTCTATCTTGCTATGATGCATTATGAAATGTTGTCATTTATTATCTTTTAATTAACAATTAGATTATTTGAGTTAAGAACCGTCAACAGACAAATGTTGATTTTGGAGTACATGTTGTGGACTTGTGGCTAGATTATTTCAAAGATAGTTATATAACTGTTCTTTATTAGCTTATTTGTATATATGCTCAATAATATGTTGCTAACTTAAATTAAGAACATGTCGTTCCATATATACATATGTATGAATCTTATAGTTGTGCAATTAAATTTGTGTTGTTTATCATCTGTCAATTGTTAATTATAGCATATATATATACCGGTTCAAACTTTTTGTGGCCGGTTCAATTTGTCTGGTCCAAAACAGTTGAATCGGCGGTTCAACCGGTTCTAAACGGTTGGACCAGTGAACCGACGGTCTCGCCAGTTCGATCTCCGGTCCGATCCTAATAACTTTGCACCTGAACCTAGGGATCACTTCAAAGTTCATGAATTGGTTGGAGATATTTGTCGGGATGTCACCCTATCTAGCCCTGTGAGAGACTGCCCACTGCCAGACGATGATAGCCATGCCGAAAAGGAGCCCTGCGAGCAAACTCCCATCTCCCCCACCCGCAGAACAATGAAAGTTTCCTAGGTTGGTACGTATTACCATACATATGTCTATCAATATAATCAATCCGCACTAGCTATTTGATATCCATGTTACTTTTCTAGCCACCTGAATGTATGAAAACTTTGTGGTACCATTGCCTAGTAGAGCGAGGAAGTCGAGGCCTCGAACTCGTTGAATTTTGCTTGACAAAATGTGCAAATCACTTGCAGGATTGAGGATGCCCATCTCTGTTGACGAGGGGAATAGAAGGCCACATGATCTAGTGCAAGCTGCCAAGTTTGCCTCAGAGGCAGATGTAGTAATCAGACATCAAATACCAATTTTAACGCATTGGAAACATTACAAGAAGCCCCCCGGTGTCATCCATTACAAAAACTTTGTGGAGAGGCTAACTGTATGTATGGGCATCCCCTTTTGACATTCAACTCTGCTTTGAGCAACTCTTACAGATTTACTTTTCATTCACACTACTGCATGCAGTCAAGGCTAGACATTAACAGGGCTCACCGACCAACACAAGAAGCTTGGTGGAATGTATTGCAGTCTAGGGTACGGCAGGCACGCTACGGGTTGAAGCAAACTTACTTCAATGGTGTTTCTGCTGATTAGATCCATACGACCTCTCCTGTCCTGTCCATAACCGATGCAGAGTAGTGTGAACTTGTCAAGATTTGATCTAGTGCTAAGAATGAGGTTTGTGTGAACCCATCAATTTCCTATCTAGTCTTTCTATGTTCTACTTATTCTGTAGTCTAATACAAATGAAGCTATAGGAAACATTTGAGACGAACAAGCGAAACCGTGCAAAAGTGAAGTACCACCGGTCTACATGATCTCACTCCTATGTTGTCTAGCTGCAAACATTTGTAAGTGATGGTTGTGTTTTATTGTTACCCTTGTCTTTGTATAAATATAAACAAAAACTCATGTGCAATGTGAATAGAGGGAGAACAAGAGGAAGGCTACAGAACATGATCAAGGATTGAAGAACAACATGATGATCCAGGACATGAACAACATGGTCAACTTGATGAAGATGTTAATGTTGTGGAAGTCTTTAAGGACTTCCATACCAGTACGAAAAAGGCTTGAGCGATGTTGCAAGAGCAGCAGTTGTAAGTACCTTCATTTGCATTCCTTGAAATCTATTAAAGTCATTGCCATAAAAGAAGGAAACGCAGCAGGAGCCTAATGTGGCAACGTCATTTAATTTTGTAGTTGCAATTTTACACAAATCAATATGGTACCTGTACCTTGTGCTTATGTAATCTCTATTGGCAGTAGGCTGCAAAAGAACTATGCATTGTGCTTATGTAATCTCTATCAACAGCAGATTGAGGAAGTCCTATGCATTACTTGTTATGAATTAATCTCTTGGGTTTTCAATTGAAGTCCTCTTCCACTATCTGTAACCTAATGTTTTATTAATTGAATTTCATAGGAAGCTATAAAAGCTATGCAAGCAGAACCGATTGCTGATGGGGAGCAACCAATGACTAGTGCTGATGTTGTTTTCAAGGTCCTCTGCCTCTCCCAGGGCAAGCCCCCTCCTAGGCAAGTGGCAAAAACCTTATTTTGAAGAAAGCTGGTATCCTGACAAGCTCCACCAAAGTAGAGACATCGGCGGAGATAACGCTTCGGGATCAGCTTGCTAGTGAACAGGAAAGTTCCACTGCCCTTGTTGAACTAGTGGATGAACTGAAGAGGAAGATAGAAATGTCTAAAAGGGAGTTTGAGGAGTTCAAGAAACAGCAACAGGAGGAGTACAATAGGCTCTGTGAGCAAGTCATGCGCTTAAGCTCTCCTAGTAATTAACTCTTAGTCTTCTACTCCTGCGGCTTAATGCAGTGAATATTGTGGTCTGTTGTGTGGACTCATTTGATGGTTTGTTGTGGTGATACTCTATTAGTTGCTTGCTACTAACGTGTGAAATGTTAATTGTTGGTATTTGATTGCCATCTTGAATAATTATGTACTCAATCTGTGCAGTACAGACGATCTCGAATTACTTTTCTAATGTAATTAGTCTTGCACATGGTAGAACTAGGACATGCCACGTGATCAAATAAAAATGCGACACATGGACCATCTAGTGCATGACATGTGAATTGGCTAGGGCACGACATGTGGGCTATTAAAAATCCAAGACGTGGAAGAAAATCGTCATGCCACGTAGACGTATAAAAATACAACATGTGGATGGATATCACTGTGATGCGTGGTCGAAAAAGAAACAGACACGTAGACCAATAATATACGACACATGGTCCAATGAAGAAGTGACATGTGATCCAATGGCAACATGACATGTGTTAGTAGAAAACTGACACGTGCAACTACAGGGATCCGACACGTGGAACAATAGGGAGCAGATGCGTGGTCCAGTAAAAACCCGAAACATGCAAGAACCTGAGATGGCCACATTGTGCAATAAGAAGGTGACACATACCCGAACCATATCTATTACAACCGGCTATAGCATGTTCACGTGGGCTATAGCATGTACACGTAGAAAGCATCTCCAATGAAAGCGCCAACCAGCGTGGCAGCCCCTGCCATGCATGCCAAAACAGTTATATGACAGTCTGTTTTCATCACAGATCAAGCCTCTATGACGATATTTTTAGATTCGTCATAGAATTTCAACTACAACGCGACTTCTATGACTTACCTTTTTTTGTCATCATTTCATCATAAAACTAAAATTATGACAAATTTGGCTCCTTCAATGCTGAAAGTTGTTTGTCACAAAAGTGGATATTCCTAGTAGTGTCTACACAGGCGTCTCGGCCGTCAAAGCGATAGTGAACCCGCACCGCTGACAGTTGGGTCAAAGTATAAGGCGACGGTGCTGGTGACCACTACACAAGCGGTTGATGTGCCCACACGATAGTTTTGTTAGCCTCGACACAGGCAGATCATTTGCCAATGTGGCGGTGTTAGTGTATATTCACAGTCAGGTCATGCCCCAATGTGATGGAAATAAGAACCTAATCACGGACGGATCATAAGCCAATCGGCGGTGGTAATGTAGACTGCAGTCGGTCCCAGATGCCGATGGTGAAGGCTATGACCATCACTGTCGACACTTACTGCCAAAGCCA
Source organism: Saccharum hybrid cultivar R570 (assembly GCA_038087645.1). NCBI lineage: Eukaryota > Viridiplantae > Streptophyta > Magnoliopsida > Poales > Poaceae > Saccharum > Saccharum hybrid cultivar. The sequence goes on along the minus strand of JAQSUU010000664.1, from coordinate 587,336 downwards.
AAATTGGACTGCGATGGAGGTTACAACGTGGTTGTGAAAGGTCCGAGTATATAAGTGACTATTAATAGTGATAGCTATTCTAAGCTCTTGTCTCTCAAAACCCATGTTCAAATGAGGGCATCTTGAGATGTCCATCTCCAAAAATGGTTTATCTAAAATAATTCATAAATTCTTCATACGAACTTGGATGAAAATAAATTTTATAAGAAAAATTTAGCTCTCGACAAGATCTACACTTGTTTTGTTGAAAAGTTTTTGATTTGAAACAATTTAGAGTGCCAAAATATTATTTTAGGTTCACATATTTTTAAATTTAAAATTTATAACTCTCATAAACTTGGATGTTGACAAGGTTTATATCAAAGTAGTAGTTCTCAATACAATCTACTACTTAGTTGAAAAGTTTTTTATTTGCAGTCATTTGAGAGTCCCAAATATATGTTTTAATTTCATAGATTCTGAACTTCAAATTTTGGAATATCTAAACGACCTTTGATGTTCACATGGTGCGTACCAAAGTTGTACGTGGTAGACCTGATTTACATGTTTATTGTTGATAAGTTTTTGATAGAAGTTGCTTAGTTTCACAAATATTTATTTTCACATATTTTTAGATTGAAAATTTTTTATTTTTTCAAACAATCTTGGATGGAGACACAAACTGTTGTACCAAAGTTGTAGTGCTTGACAAGTTTAAAAATTTGTTGTTAAAACTTTTTCATTTGAATTCATTTATTAGATAAAATTTTAAATACAAGTTTTTTGCAAAATTTATATAAAAAGTATATATATATACTCACAATATTTTGCAAAAAAAAATATATATATATATACTCACAAGTGAGTGTGTTTGTGTAGAAGTAGGAAGGTGCTACAACTTAGCCGTAGGTCACAAGTTTGAGTCCTAATAACCAGCTAACTTTTTTTTTTGGGTTTCCTGGCAACCATTTACACAGGCAGGTGTCGCCTTTGTTAATGGCCTCCGTTAATGGATTACAGCCTCTGGAAATAACTAGCCGATTAACAGTTACCATTTGACAGGGGCGGACGCACTGCCCATTCCTTTTAATAGAAAATGCCCGTCTATGTAAATAAGATTTTGAATAGGTGGTGAGGAGCTGAGGTGTAATGTCTAACAAAACTCGACTTTTAAGAAGCACTTCCGTAGTACCATTAGCGAACAACAGATACGCTTAAAGTCAATTTTCATAGGCGTCCAAAACATCAGTGAAAATTAATTAAAAAATGCATGCAACCAGCTATGGGACGAGTCCGTTAAGAGAGATCTTAAGGAGTGGAATATCTCCAAGGATTTAGCTATGAACAGGAGCGCTTGGAGATTGGCAATCAACGTGCCTGAACCGTGACATCTTTTTGTCTTGTGCCATTTATGTCCCTTTATGTGTCTCCCTATTTCTCGTCTCTTTTGGGTTTCATCTCTAGCCTACACCAACTTGCTTGGGACAAAAGGCTATGTTGTTGTTGTTGTTTGTATGCAACCAGCAAGCAGGCCACTCTGCTGTGCACATGCCTCGAGCCTACTCCACCTTGATAAGGGGCTCCCTCTTCTATAGTATATATTACATCCGTGCTGAACTCACCCTGGGCGACCTCTTGTAGGCTACAGTTGCCTTCTTCTGCAGCTGCTCAGTGCCATTGCACAGGTTGGCATCTGGACCCAGTGTCACACTCCTCTTCATCTTGTAGCAAATCCTACTTGCGTAACACATAGCAACTACAATGAGCTAACACCCAAATCAAAGTAGATCAACTAATGACACATAGATCAGAATCTGAACAGTGTACATCGGTGCTAGGGTTCCTTGAAATGAGATAGGGGTCAGTTATTAACTCACCAAAGGCATTGGGCTCGTTTAAGGTCTGGCACATGTCAACCATTTATATTGTTTGCCACTTGCCTACCTTATATTTTGTTCACCGTAACAGCTCAGTTACTTTATGTAGCTTCCACCAAGCTCACCAAGCACACGAGAACACTGGGTAATATCATATAATCCTTCTTTGTGCTTATCCGAACATTCCTAAATTTTTTCCATTTATATCCTTGCGAGATGCATGAACACCACCTAAGATACCTCATCAGCACAATTCCTATTTCACCATTCCCCTGCTACAAGATATCGAGGTTGCATTATGGCACACCATTTTGTAGGCCAGAATACTAGGAGCATAAGAGGTTTAGATCACGTTTTCCGTATGGTGCTATATGTTAGTGAATCATGTTGTCGATTTCTCAAGGATGGTAGCCATTTGGAATTAGATTTTGATAGCGCAGCTCCACAAATATAATGTCTTTATGTTTAATATAACCACTCAACTACTATATATATAGTAGCTCCATCAACATTTATCTCCCGGACTTAAGGGGCGCAAGAAAAGATTAGTTCAGGGACTACGAAACCTTGGCCCAAAGGTGACATTACGTAGGCGCCCATATACCTAGGGGCTCGTGAACAACCTAGGAGAGACTAGTGCATAGCTTCATGGTAGAAACCTGTGTGAAAGAAATACTTGGACTTAATTAATAAATGCTTATTCCATACACCAGCTTCGGGTAACTTGGTCTACTAGCTTAATTAATAACTTGATTTTTCTTTCTTTCCACACAATTCTTTTCCTTTCAACCCTACCATTTTGGTGTGCATATATGTGGCCCACATGCGAGGTAAAGTGAAATGGATAGGGTACGTTTTACTATATATGATTGTAGATGTGATGGCTAATAATGGTTTGTAATATGAATCAGTTGTACATGAAGATCCTAGCAACATGACGGTCAGTGAAAATGGCACGCTTTTCATCGTCGTTTCATAATACAAATCAGCGGTGAAAATTAGTTACACCATCTCAAGTGTATGTTTCCTCAGGGTGGCCAAAAGGTAGGGCACTGGCCTGCGTGTCAATCAAGAATTGGTGTCTCAGTGGGGCACGGATCAACGAACCTACCGTGTGATAATTTTCTCCCACCAACCACAAACTCTCTCTCTCTCTCTCTTCATGTTCTACTTTAATATCCCTCTCCTCTCGCTCTCCTATGGGTTGCAGGGGTTGTACAAGGTGAGGCGAACTAGGCACGTGGCATCTGGCATGGCAGCCTAGCTAGGTGCATGGGGCCTCTGCCATGGGTGCCCCCGGTGCGTGGCTTCCAACACAACACCAGAGTCAAAGTAGTGGTCGTATGTGTGTGTGGCCTCTAGCGTGGTGGCACAAGAGAGCTAGGCTTCCTCCACGGGTGGACCTGACACGCGACATCTGGCATGGTGACAATCCTAGAGTGGTGGCCATCAACACATGCTACCTCTGGTGTGGGGCAGGCCTAACATGCGGCCTCGGGCACGATGGTGGCCTCCGAGTGATCGTGGCATGGAGGTACCAACACGGCAGCCTAGTGCTCGGAGCGGTGGGCCTCAGTGCGTGCGGCCTCTACCATGTCAGCATTTGTGCCGAGGCAGTGTATCCAACACATGGCACAATGGTCCCGATGCGTAGTGACGAGATCCTAACATATGGGTATATTAAGCCTCGGGATCTATGGTTCCCGACCGAAAAGACCCCCAACTGATTTCTCTGGGATCACCCGGGAGCTCGGGGGCTATGCCCATCGGGTAAGCTCGCGCACACCCTAAGACTAAGGAACTCGTCCGAGGCTGAGAAGCCGAAGCCTCTACTCTAGGCTCGGGGGCTAGCACAAGCCTCATGCTCCCGATCAGTAGGGAACCTAAGCCCAATCCTTGGCCTCTGCCCGTCCTGCAATGTCAACCAAGGCCCGGGCACAAGAAGACAAGCCCCGAGTCATCAAGACTCAGGGGCTCCTCGATGCAGCACTTTGGATGTGGCCTTGCCGGCCGCTTCCCGTCAAGGTTACGCACGGGACGTGACATAAGAAGACAAGCTCTCCCCGACCTCTAGGAGCTTAGGGGCTTCTAGGCCAACGCGTTAGCCCCTCGAGTCGACCTCCCTCACCACCAAGAAGGATCCAGAAGGTGCATCTGGAGGAGGCCGATCCAAGCCGACACTTAGTGTGTCAGAACAGGCCAGCCAGACAACACTTTCCTTTTACATAGAAGCTCAACACGGCATGCCTTGTCCATTGTTCTAGTTTTGACCAATTTCGAAAATCAATGAGGCTGGTTTCTGCAAGATCGTGCTGCCTCAATCATTTGGAAGTCCATGAATTCTAGCACTTTTGGTATGGGGCATATTTGTATCAACAATTTGGTATGGCTCCAGCGTGAGTCAGAGCATAATATCTTTGGAAAGCCACAACAACGGGGCTCTTACAGCTGAGCTACATATTATGTGGTGCCCATACATGGTCTCCCATCCTTATTCTCTTAGGGCGGGCTTGTTTGGATGTAGTTGTATTCATCTCAATCCACATATGTTAGAGTGGACTGGGGTGGAACTTAAACTATTTTCAACCTCAATCCACCCCAACACACATGGATTGAGTTGGATATAAATACATCCAAACAAGGCCTTAAACTACAACACTTTCGTGTTATATTGTTTTGTCCCATCCGAAAGCTTCCCCTTCACATCTGCTGTAAGTATATCTTTACTGTTGTGAGCCACACCAACTAACTTGTCATTCAATATGCAGTATCCCTATCATATTTGCTATAGTCTCTTAGCTCTACAGTTCTCCTATATATTTGGCGACAGCCGACACGCCCCACCCACTCAGCTCGCATCATCGCATAGTATGTCTGGTGGGTTCCACAGAGCTTCTCAACAAGCCCCAGCGGCAGTTCGGCCTGCGCACTTTGCAGTGAACCTTGGGGTCTGCATCTCGTTCTCTGGTCTTGTAGCGTGCAGTGTCCCATCAAAGAATGTGAAGTATCTGGAATCACGTGTGATCAGTGCAGTTCCGTGTGTGTCTGCATTTTCTGTGCAGACCCACAACCGAGTCAGCTTGTCATACATTTTTTCCCATAGACATGAGGGTGAACGGAGAAGGTTAGTGCGGATGTCTCTGGTTGGTCCTTGTCTGGAGGAAAAAGCCAAAGAGACACTGCCGACGGGGAAGCAAATGAAGCTTGCTGGTTCTAATTTTCCAGGTCGGTGGCCACACAGGAGAATGGTGGAGAAGCCCATTGTTTGGGTTGTGTCTTCTAGTGTGAAGGCATTCGTTCGTACATGCTAGCTGGTTCTTGTTTCAATTCATTCATATTCATCCTCAGGTTGGTTGCTTGGTGATGTTTGTCTTCACCGTTTCTGTCTGTCAGTCCGATTTCCTTTTTGTTCATGCCCATACACCTATAATGTTGTGAGTCCACACCAACTAACTTCTCACTCAACATTCACTATCCCTATCCTGTTTGCTAGTCTCTCCTATTTATTTGGCCACTGCCCAAACCCCATCCAACTAACATCTGGAACCATGGCACAATAGCAGCCGTTCAGCCTGTGCACTTTGCAGTGTTCCTTGGGTTTGCATCTCGTTCTCTGCTTTTGTAGTGTGCAGTGTACCATGGGTGTGTTCACTTCGCGAAAAGTAGCTGAAAAGTTACTGTAGCATCTTTCGTTGTTATTTGGCAAAATTTATCTAATTATTGACTAACTAGGCTCAAAAGATTCGTCCCGACATTTACAGATAAACTATGCAATTAGTTATCTTTTTTACCTACCACTACCACAAACCCGAATTGCCTTGAAGGCCAAAAAACCGCCGAGGAAAGGGGATAAACTGCCAAGGAAATAATCCCTGACCACAAACCGTCAAGCAAACACACTCAAGGATAGAAAACAAGGGAAATTAATTTCCTTGACGGTTTTGACACTCAAGGAAATCTTCCTTGAAGGCTGGCTGCCAAGGAAACTGGTGCTCGACTTAATTTGCCAAAGCGCCAAGCAAATGTTACAACCGCCAAGGAAATAATTTGCCAAAGCGCCAAGCAAATGTATACATTTAATGCTCCATGCATGCGTCGAAAGATTTGATGTGATGGGTGGAAGAGGAAATATTTTGGGTTGGGAGGGGGAAGTGAACAAGGCCCATATAAGAATGTGAGGTATCTGGAATCATTTGTGATCAGGGTTTTTTTATCGGCCGAAAGTCGCTGATATTTCCAAAATTTTCTTTCTATCCATGGTCCGATAAAATTTGATATCAGCCAAATTTTTCCCTTCTTTCCAATTTCTACACAGATAATCCAAAACCAGCCACGTGACGGTTCGACACTTATAATGATTTATTATTGTTTTGATTTGTGAAAAAGTGATGTTTAATATCTTAGGAATAGTTTCAAGTCAAATTCTACAAATTTTTTGAAAAAAAATTAATTTTTTTGAATTTGGTCTGATATTTCCGATATATCTTGCTTATCCTCTTGATCCATGACATCTGATAAATTTTAATTTCCGATAATGAAAACCTTGGATGTGATCAGTGCAGTCCCATGGGTGCCTGCATTTTCTGTGGAGTCTCAAAGCGAAGGCACCTGTCCCTACATTGTTTTCTGCGTGGCCAGGAGGGTGCGAACAGTGCCTTGCTCAAAAAAAAAAAAGAGATGATTAGTGCCAATACCTCTGTTTGGTCGTGGTCTGGAGGGAAGAGCTAAGGAGACACCTGCGAGGAAGCAAATAAATCTTGCTGGTTCTATTTTGCCATCTGGGCCACCACGCATGCTAATGGCTGAAAAGCCCAGTCTTCCGGTTGTGTGTGTTAGGGTCAAGGCATTTTGGTCGTACACGCTATCCGCTTCTAATAATCCTCAAGCAGAAAAGGCAGAAAAGGCATTTATGCGCTCTAATCCCCTGTCTGTCCCACGTATCAGAGAGAAGGCAGAAAAGGCATGCATTGTGCCCAATTGCAAAGTGCGCAAGATGAAAAAATTTCCCTAACCGTATCCTCTCCTGCGCCCGTGAGGCTGTGACTTCTCTAGTTCCCCCACCCCCTCCCTCAAATCTTTTCATCTGCACACTACCTCCTTCCTCGCAAAATCACCAATCGCGTCTCATTTGTCGCCACCAGGTGCCTGCACCAAGACCTACGCCACCTGGTAATCCACCACCGATGGCCTAACTCCTTTCACAGCCTCCGTCAAAAAACTTGGGCTGCCACCGCTGCCAAAATTGTATCTCTCTGCTCTCGTTTCTTGATATTGCCACCAGGACCATCGCACTGCTGCAGGTACTTATAGCACTATGCTAGCAACCCTAGACAAGTGGCTTGAATCAGATGTATATTTTGATACATTGTGTACATTGTGGGCCTAATGCAATCACAACACTGATGCTATTAGTATTATTCTGTTTTCCCATTATGGATTATAATGTGAACTCCATAACTCTAGTTTACATGTTGTGCTCTTTCAGCTGTCAAGCTTCCAAGCTTAATTAATGGAACAGCTAGCCGATGAAGCAGTGATAAACAAATTAACAGCTAGCATGCGTTTGTCTACATATGCACTACACATTTCATTTTGTTCAGAATCTCTACACTGCAAACACTTGACAGGCTTCCACGGCTTTATATTGTTCACTGAGAAACACTATCAGTACCGACAAAGCTTGCACCAACCTCACCAACCCCAGGTACAAAAGCTATAGCTCATGGTCTCCCATCACAATTCTCCTCAACTGAAGCAATCATTATATTATCCTTATTCGTCATTATCCGAACTTCACTTAACATTCACTCCCTATATATCCTTGTTAGACACAACAAGCTTACTCCTCAGTTCAACAATCAACATCGATCCACCATCCGTACCTGTTTGCTCGAAGATATATCAGCATCATTCCTATAAATCATGCCACACACCCCACCACTCTGCTTAGTGGAACCCCTTAATGGCTGCTGGCCTACCAGCAGAAGCAGGTTGGGGCTGTGCAGAATGTGTAGTGGATGAGAGTCATCTGGAATTGGATAAGGTGGCTGAAGTTTCAAAGCTGTCTCTGTATTTGATACAGTCACTAAACTGTTTTGGAAGCTCCTACAACAGTTATCTACTGAACGTGCTACTGACTAGATAAAATTAGTGCTAATTTCTCTGATCCGGCGAAATCAGAAGCTGCTCCTCGAGCAAACGAGGCCAGTACTACAGTACCTACTAATGCATATAAATAAGTCAATGCAATTAATTCGATACAAGTGGAGATGTAGAGGAGAAATTATGTAAACTTGGCAAGACTCATATAGATTAGTTCACAACCTTGCACATGTACACCAAAGATTCTACAACATATGAAGAATACATGTACACCAAGGAAGATGCGGTTGACTGGACTAGTTACTACGACTATTTTTTGCTGGCAACACTAAAAATTTGATTACACTTGGTATCTGTTAGTTTGTTGAACGGGCAGCCAGGACGTGATAGAAAAATCCTAGAAATCCCCGATGGGAACAAGTAAAAAGGCAGTCAGGACAAGCCGATCAAAGTATTATATAGCTCTAGAGATCTATATCTGACTAATGAGTAAAGTCGTGTCTTTGATGAGAAAAGGTACGTATATATTGTTTCCAAACTAAATTAGTTGAATGCTATTTTTTTAGATTTAACCAAACCTTGATCTAAAGATAAATATATTTTCATAAATGGAAAGAGAATTGTCAGCTGAGGACATTTGTACAGGTGGGCCTCACTGTATGGTTTGCTTCTAGCCGTAGTTTCTGTTCATACATTACGATGCCGCCCAATAGAATAAATGTGGTCGACGGGGTGTGGCCATCTCATCATCATCATATATAAACTGGCACCTACGAGATCTATCCATGCTTGAAACCACGGCAGCCAGCGGCAGTGTATGTGCATGTATACACATATACTAGCAGCTCCTAGCGGGAGAAGATAGCTACACCAAGAGCCCCTCTGTGTCCTTAATTAGGCTTTAAAGCCTGTAGGCCTCTTTTTTTATGAATAAAGAGAAAAAAATATCGTCCCTCGTTATATATACAATTATGCCAGCCTCTTTCAAAAACATACATTCTGTACTAACACGTTTCACCACCACCACTTTCTGTCTTAGTTAATCCTATCCTCATGGCGTTTTTCGCGATGCATGTCTCTAATTATGGATTTTATTTTTTTGGCGTGGTGGAGGTGGTTGAAGATAGGCATAGGATGTATCGAGAATTTTCACAGCTTTATGATGAAGGAATGTTGTATGCAACTGTTATTGGCACTGACCTGAAAACAGCAAACCATGTTCAGTGCTAGATTATATGAGTGCTCCACCAATAGCTCCCGCTAGTTACATTTTGGTGGTGTTCCTAGCTTTAATTTTGTGACCCATAGATGGTACATAACCCACGCTAGGTCGCATGAGGATAGAAGAGCTAGTGCATGATATTTTTTGAGAAAACTACGGCTGATCATATTTTGTATGTAATGGAATGATATAATAGAATATAAAATCTTTGTGTATGAAACTGAAAGAACTTATGAGATGCAGAGGAAAAACAAGTGGATTCAAAACGTAGTTCGTGCATGCAACAACTCTATCTCGGTATGTCGGACAACACTTCTACAATTAAGCTACTCAAACTTGTTCCAAACAGCAAGTCGAATGGTAGTTGTTCTTTTGGTGTCGTCTATAATTGGATAACAAGATACAGCCAATATCATGTCCTAGCTCTGTTCTTAGTCAATACCAAGCTGAATCATGGCATGTCTTAGGTCTATGATGGCACCCTCAACAATAGAGTCTGCTTACTATCTCATACAAACTTTAAAAAAGATATAGAATAACCTAACATAATAGGATAGGAAAACATGTAAGCATAAAAACATAAATACATAGGAAAGTGTGTGATCTTAGCTTTTCATAAAGAGCTAGCTTATCATTCACTCTCCTTATTGACTAAAATATTCTATGAGCTATCTCTTTCAACACTGTTGGAGCTGCCGTTACAAATAAAATTTTCTTTCGATTGCCCAATTTCAATATTATTGTTGCTCGAGGTGTGTGATAATGGATTAACACAATGATGGTTGGCGTTGCCTAGGTGAAGACACAGGATAATGGAGTAGCCATTTGTGTGTGTGTGTGTGTAATAAGTCATATTTTACACTGCTGCACAACGGGGCTTTAGTCCCGGTCCAAAAGGACCTCTAGTCCCGGGCTGCGAGCCGGGACTAAGGTTTCGGAACTAAATGTCCCACCTTTAGGCCCGGTTCGCAGGCCCGGGACTAAAGGGAACCAACCGGGACTAAAGGTGCTGTCAGGCATCGACGTGGCGCAGCACCTTTTAGTCCCGATTGGTATTACCAACCGGGACTAAAGGTTCTTTTTTCTTTTTCCTTTTTCTTTCCAAATCATTATTGATTTTGGTTTTCAGTTATATTGTTTTCCAATTTATTCTTCGCTGCTATTATCCGTATACGTTGCACCTATACGAGAGCGTTATTATTGCACACAAATAAAGTACGAAACTATATATATATTATAGAGCTATACATATACGTACATACACATTACATTTACAATAATATATAAGTAATCAAGTGTTTGGCCGCCGGTTAATGAGTTACATAAATGTTTGCCCGCCACTCAAAGCTCATACAAGTGTTCGTTCTTGTTTGGACTCTTCAAATCCAACCTAGGGTTATGGTGGAACTCGCCGTCTTCCGGGATGACATGATCGTTGATGAAACATGCGATCGTCTCCTGGATTGCGACGAGTATTGTGTGCTTGAACACTTATTCTTTCAATTCTCACTCCTTCCATTTGCATTAATTAAAGGAAAAGATATTAACATACATAAGATTTATTTAGTTTCAACAAATAAATAAGATATGAATTTACTATATACACATGTTACTTACTTTTAGCATCTCTTTAGCAGGTGTAAATTTGCTACACCGCATGTACTCACAAACGTAGTATCCACATAAATTGGTTCTGTACGGTTGTCTGGACACCCACTTATGTAGAATAGGAGGGGGAAGTGGCACTTTCAGATCCATACGATATCTTTGTTGTAGCCAAGCCTAAGCCCTGCCCAATAAATCAGTTGTTGATTAGGTATAGCATAGTAAAGTAAAGGAGCAAGCATCGATATTTAAAGAATGATAGAACTTACATCTGGATCATGTCTATCATGTCTTGGTAAACTGCCAGCTCTTTTCTCACTGAGTCCCACACATTTATAGTTTGTTCCTTGATCTTAATCTCAATGAGTATCCAGTGATCCTGCATTTGTTTATAGAGTCAACTTATATATATATATATATATATATATATATATATATATATATATATATATATATATATATATATATATATATATATTAATGTTGGATTGACTAAGACATGATGTAACACAACACTTTACCCCATATTGTAAGGGAAGAGTATCAACTCCTTATGCCTTTGGTTATAAAAGAACCTCCGGAGGTTTTTCTCCATTTCCTTGATCTTCAGATTGAATGGATCTTTAGTCTTTGTGTCCTTGTACACGACATACGGATCGATAAAACCAATACGATCGTCTTGTTTCAATCTGAGTTCTCTCATCATGTGTCTGCACATCGTGAGCATAGTTATTATGAATTCATAATAACTATTGATTAAAAGCTGCTAGAGTGTGATTATTGATTAAAAGGAAGAATCACTTATAGATAGTAGCAGCTTATGAGAGATTTGTCAAGAGCATCCATATAGAGAAGCTAGTGTACTTCACTAAACTCTACCCAGATGACATCATCTCCACGGAAGTAGTGACGGTCTCTGACTTAGACGCCCATATATTGTTCAATTTGATGTTGTGCACAGAATCTCAAGTAGTACTCGTGCAGCTTGTACATTTGTGTACCAAAATTTTTTACCTTTGTAGGGTCGCATAGACTCCTGCCATATACGTACTTCCTCCGCCATTCATCAACAACTTCGAACTCTTTACCAGTTGTCAGTTTCTCCCGACTGAGAAGTTGTTCTAAGGAAAGCTCAGTCACATTTATCTACTTGGCGAGTTCATCTAAGTCCACATCATCAGGTACTGACATTTGCATCAAGTTTATGTTGGAACCATATTGATTCTCAACCACTAGTGGCGGCACTGATTGCTGCGCTTGTTGGCTGAGCTGTGCAACATCTTTTTCGGCCGCCTTCTGTTTCCTTTTGTCCTCTTTGATTTTTTTTATGATAGTACGCTCAAAGTCTGATAGTGGCGGTGCTGGTTTTTTACTAGCGGCATGCTTCTCGTCTTGCATAGCCTGCACCACTTGACGTAGCTTTACACGAGGATACATTAGGTATGGCTTCTCTTGCTTTGCTCGTGCGTCAGCTTTAGTCTTTTCGAAGAACGCTTTCACTTCTGCCTTGACTGAAGCATTACGTTCTTCATGAGTCTTCTCGTATGAAAGCTTGGTCATCTTCGGGATCTTTATGACCACATCTTGTTTCTTCGGCGAAGGTGGTGGGATCGATCTCTGTGGGCCAGCGGGCCTCTTGTTCCTCGATGGACCAGCCGATGCCGATGAGGCGGCCATTGTCGGCATTGGCGGAGGCGGCGGTGGCGCGATTGGAGCTTGCTGTTGTGGAGGAGATTGGGCCGCTGGCGGCGTTGGAGTACGTCGCGGAGGAGATATGGCCAGCGGTGGAGATGCAGCCTTGTCTTGTATGAAATCGTCGTCGTCATTGTGTCCCACGACACTGTGGTCATGTGGTGAATGGATAGAAGGACTTGGGGAGGTCCTCGATTTGAAAAAAAAAACAAACAAGGTCTATATAAAAAGTTTGGATCTTGATGAGCTCTAACAACTTGGTATTCCAAAGTTTTTCATTTCAAGTCATTTAGTCTGTCATTTGACAAAGTTTGACCAAAACCCGTCTTCGATTTTGAAAACATGTGCCTGGGACTTGCTAAAATTTATCCAGATAAAAAATATGGTTCATGTATCAAATGTAGATATTGATGAGCTCTAACAACTTGGTATTCAAAAGTTTTTCATTTGTAGTCATCAAATGGGTCATTTGACCAAGTTTGACCAAAGTCAAAACATTGGTTTTTAGAAACACACACTTTGACCGAACCCTGGATGGTCTCGAATGGAAAACTCATGAATATAAAGTTTGTTCCACTCATCAAGACCTAATTTGGTCTAATGGTCAACTTTTCATTTGCAAAAGTTTAAACCACTCAAGTTTAAATTTTGAAAGAATCCATAGCCAAACGCCGGTTTTCGGAACCCTGGATGGTCTCGACTGGAAAACTCATGAGTACCAATATTGTTCCACTCATCAAGATCTACATTTCATATATAGACTATTTTTGCATTTGACAAAGTGTTGGCAAAGTGTAGTTGAAAATCCATAATTCCCACATATAGCAAAGTTTGAACCACTCAAATTTGAATTTTCAACACATAATGTTACAATTATATTACACAAGATGTCAAATACACAATATTAATTTGAGTTCACTACCTATATCAAGCGGGCACAGTGGTAAACTTTTTCTTAGCGTAATGCCCTTGGTTATGATCACTCCGTAACCATGGAGTGTCCTCAGCAGCGAGCAGGATGCTTGGGTCTTTGGCCACATAGAAGGGTGGGATTCATTCATCCTTTTCATAATCCTCTGACACGTCTGACTTGTCTTCAATTTCCACGATGTTTCGTTTTCCTGTAAGAACTATGTGGCACTTTGGCTCGTTTGTTTTTTTCTCGTCGTGTTTCCCTCTCTTGGGTTTTGTAGACATGTCTTTCACATAGAACACCTGATTCACGTCAGCAGCAAGGATGAATAGATCGTTTCTATACCCAATATTGTTGAGGTCCACTATTGTCATTCCGTACTCCTTATTGACTGATACCCCTCCGTTCATCAACACCCATTGGCATCGAATAGAGAGACTTTAAAATTATGTGCATAGTCTAGTTCCCAAATCTCCTCTATGCGACCATAATATGTGTATGTTCCCATTCGGTTCCGTAATATCCACGCGGACACCACTGTTTTGGTTGGTACTCTTTTTATCTTGGGATACGGTGTAAAATGTATTTCCATTTATCTCGTACCCTTTGTACGTGAGGACGTGCCACGCTGGTTGCCTAGCCAACAAATACAGTTCATCTCCAATAGTTTTATCACCCTGACATTTTTTTTGCAACCAATCACCGAATGTTTCCATGTGATGACGCGTAATCCAAGCCTTATTCTTCCCAGGATTCTCGGATCGTACAAAATTCATGGGTCTGCTTGTTCTTCTTCACCTTCTTCCATCATAACCCCGGTCTCTCCGTGCTTGGTCCAACAAATATAGTTTGGCATGAAACCCGACTTGAACAAGTGCAAGTGAATACTTCTTGAGCTACAAATTCTTTTAAATTCATACACACGGCACATGGGCAGCACATAAAACCATCCCGCTTGTTTTGCTCTGCCACTCTGCAGAATTCTCGCACGCCTTCAATGAACTCGTTGGAGTGGCGATCGGCATTGTACATCCAATGGCGTGTTGTAACACCCTAAAAATTTGAAAAGAAGAAAAATAGGAAAAACATGATTTTTATATTTATTTTGTGAAGCATACAAAATTTAGAATAAGAATAATTTTTATAAATTTAAAATTAAATATAAGGATAGAAACATGTTTGTGCACTCATGCTGTTGCATTTGAATTTTTGAGATGAGTGGTTTGATTTAAATTCAAAATTGGATTTGAAAATCTTTTGAAAATTTGCTTTGAAAAAAATTGGAAAAAAAGAAAAAGAAGGGAAATTCATCTTCATTCGGAATTTTGGCCCAGCTCAGCCGCAGCCCACCGCCTCGGCCTGCTCAGCATGCGGCCCGTTGTTCCTCCCGCGCCCGCATCTTCCTCCTGGGCCGAGCCCGAGCCGCGGCCAGCCGGCCCAACTCGCGCGCGCGCTCGCGTTCCGCAGCGGCCGCGTTCCTTCCCGCCTGAGCCGCTGACATGTGGGTCCCGTTTGTCAGTGTCTCTCCTCACCTTTCCTTTCTTCTTCCTCCGGTTTCCATTGACGAACGCCGTTCTTCACCGATTCGGTGATCCGATTTTCCTTCGAAAACTTCCTCCTTTCCATAACCGGAGATGCCTACGGGCTATAAAACGAGACCCTCACCTCTCTGCCCTCATCCCGTCTCATTGGTAGCCATTTTGGTGCTCGGGAGCTAGGTCACCGCGAGCACGAGATCCACCGTCCGCCCCTCAAAGCCGCACGCGCTCATTGCTTCATCCCCGGCCACGATTCTGCCCTAGGTGAGTTCGCGTTGAAGTTATCTACCTGCCGGTACTTTTGCTTTGCGATTTCGTGCACCACAGAGCGAGATAGGCTCCACCTGGCCATGGCGCCGCCGCGGGAAGCTCGCCGTCGGCTGATTCCGACCGGAGCGCCGCCGGTTACCTCCTCGATCCGATCTGGACCGTCCGATCTAAATCCAACGGCTAGAATTAGAAGATACCGGTTCGTTTGTAAAATTGTAAAAGAAACCCTGAAGTTTTTAAGTATAGAACCCGCAGTCCTAAAACGTAAAGCTCAGAGTACGCTTTGATCGGTTGAAAACGTATTTCGTCTCGGTAAATGAAAAATACGCTTTCTGATATTTACAGTTTTGCCATTCAGATTGTTTTAGTTGTAGAATTTTCGTTTTAGCTCCGATTTGATCCATTCAAATTTCGTTAGATTCATATTTGCGAGCTCTACATGATGATAGAACTGTGCAGTAGGTTTGAGATAATTTATTTTCAAGTTTATATTAAAGTATTTATTTTTCTATAGGAAATCTTTGGAAATTCATAACTTTGTCGTTTTAGATCCGATTTTCGTGATCTTCGCGTCTGTGTGAATCCTAGCAAGTTGTAGATTCATTTTAAAGACTTTTTATTTTATTTTCTTACTGTTGGTGTATTGTTCTAATTATAGTCTTGTTTGTTAATGCATGATTGCCTTTGGATGTGTGTTGTTGATAATGGTTGATCGAGTATAGACGGTGAGAAATTCGTTGGAGATCAAGAGCTTTACTACGAGCAAGATCTTCAGGACCAGTTCGAGCAAGGCAAGTATAGCATGGGATTATCCTTGTTGTCCTATTCACCTTATGCAATTAATATCATTATGCATTTATTCCTTGTTAAGGATGACTTAGCGATTGATCTTTTACCTTGGTACCCATTATATTGCATTGAGTAGTGTGGCTAGTGCTTAAACATGGACTATGATCATGTAAATTGATTAGAGAAATATGCAACAAACATTAAAAGATGATTTTGATTAATGTTTAAAGGGGATTAGAGCATGGGGGTTACTTTTGATGCTCTAATTGCTCTCCATAAGGACTCATCTATAAGCGACAATCCGGGATTTACAGTACAACTGTGGGGGCTATATGGCTCTGGCTTTAGTCATATAGAAGGACCTTTTCTAGCTTGTTAGAGGTATTCCTTTATGGCGTAAGAATGGCTTGACGAATCGGGTATAGTGCGGCCTCTGTCCTCATGTGTATAGGCTGCGTGTTATTGTGCCATCAGGAAGGGGGGCTCTACATCTGTTTGCCGAGTGAAATCTAATGACCCTAACTTGTTAGACGAACCTTCGAAAGACTTCATAGTGTTTACCCTGCCTGCTCACCTTGGTAGTGTTTTGGGAGTAATTAACCCGGGCATTTGGGTAACACGACTCACAGTGAAAGTGTACAACCTCTGCAGAGTGTAAAACTGTTATAACACCCGTGCTCACGGTTACGAGTGGCCTTGGACCCTTATGGAATAGTTGAATAATTGTTTATGATTATGCTTTTGCTATTCATTAATCATTTCACATGGATCATATGTTTAATGTTTATATTGAGACATTTTGATGCTATCGTTATGCTAAAATCATGCTAACTAAAAGCTACATGCTGATAAACCAATGAATATGCCATTTTGAGCCTCATGAACCCCATGTTACACTTGTTGAGTACGAGATGTACTTACGCTTGTTTATTTCTTTTACTTGGATAAAAATCCCGGATGGGTAACAGATGGAGGTAATAGTGACTACTACGCCTACTTCCCTGAAGATTACTAGTCTTGCTGTCAGCCAGTCAATGTACCTGTGACTGGAGCTACCACGAGAGATTTTTATTTATACTTCCGCTACGTTTGTGTTAAGACTATGTGTTTAAATATCGTGATGTAATAACATTTGTGATGATACTTATGTTATAATTTGTGAACTTATGTGTGATTGATCTCTGGGCGCACATAAGGGTATGCATTCCATTTGGTCGATAAATGGGTGTGACAAATTGGTATCAGAGCTCTTGTTGACTGTAGGACGCAAGCCTAGCTAGGAATGGTCGATTTAGTATCATCTTTACACTATTTTTATGCTCACTATCTTACTCTTGTTATTTGATAAATTTTTATGCTTCTTATGTCACATTCTATTATGAAATTTTGCCTCTATTCTAACTTCATCTAAAAATTCTGTAGATGGCCCGTGACCGTAAGACTGCCCGCATTAGCTCTGGAGGATACTACCCACCTCGTGCCCTGCATGCAACTGAAGAGCCACAAGAGCCAGAACCTCAGGAACAGGAGCAGACTCCTGTAACACCAGTCCAAGCACCAGCACCTCCTCAGGAAGAGCCTGAGTCTGAAGAAGATCCAGAAATCGTCGAGATTGAAGATGATGAAGAGGAAGCTAATGGAGGAGTACAACCACCACCTCCATCACATGAAGCTTCTGAAGAGATGCCACCTGCTCCAATGGGGTGGACTGTGAGGATCTACCACAGGAATGGAGGGAATGTTGTCTCTCATCTTCGCCTGGTGGGGATGCTCACTGCTTACTTCGCTGACTGGCATCCAGCTGTGGAGTACGTCTGCTGGGAGTACACTCATCCACTGGAGGACACGTACTGGAAGGCAAGGGCAAGCATCTTTGCCCATAAGGAAGACAAGGGAGCATATCAGCTGGACAGGATGTTCTCTCACGTGGGACATCGAGCTACTATAGAGGATAGCATTGAAGATGCTGCTTTTGAAGCATGTATGGGTCTCCGCTATCTTCGCTTTAACCTTATGAAGCATGACATTCATCGCTTCTTTCCTCGTGCACATCCCGAACTTGGATGGGCTATGACAGATCCAGTGCAGCTAGAGCCACTACCTCGAGTGATGGTGAACTTTGTCTATGATATGATGGATAGGAAGCTGCAGCTAGAAGAGATGGTGAAGGCACAAGGGAAGACTATCAAGAGGTGCCAAGCAACCATTGATGAGCTCCGAGCAAATCAAGGCATGCCCAAGATTTATGAGACATTAGAGCATGAGCCACTTCCTTAGGAAGTAGGAGTCCTTTATGTAATAAGAACGTTCTTAGTAACGTCAGTTGAGTCAGTCGAGTCTGTTGTGTGGTTTGAACCTTGGTGTGCTAGTTGCTTTATTATTATGCTTATGTGTGAGTTGGATCTTTGTTTGAGTGTCGGGACTTGTAGGCATGTCTACAGGTTCCATTCTTAAGAATAATAAGTATAATAGTCAAGGAATAATAGTTGGGTTTGATATTATCACGTTTCTGTCTTTGCTATTTTCTGGAGCAGTCTTCAATGTTTCGGATATAGTTTAAAAACGGTTCGTGCAACATTTATGAAATTTTTATGAGAGAAACTAGACTCAAGTATCTTTCAAATGCCACTGGAATCACCTTTTTATCTGATCTGGTTCGAGAGATATAATTTTTACAAGTTAAAGTTTCTGCACAGTCTGGAATCTGGAACAGTTTCTGTTACGCCTTATTTTTCATAGACTTAACGACAGAATCTGATCTTGAGGTCCGAATAGAAATTGTGGATAATTTTATAAGCTTTCCAACCATATAAGGCACGCCTCTTTTGGATTTCTGTAACTCGAGATATGATTGAAATACTGAACTGTCAACATTGCTATTCGTCCAGAAAATTTTCAGATCTCCTTCTTAATCTTATAAGTGGTTGAAATCATGGAATTCTTAAAGTTTGCATGTTTATGGGTGGCAGATGGCCGGAAGAGGAAGAGGCAGAGGTCGTGGAAACATTCCCCCAAATCCACCACCACCACCGCCACCAACTATTGAGCAACTGTTGGCGGTACAGACGCAGTTGATGCAGCAACTAGTGCAAAATCAGCAAAATCAGCCAGTTGTTGGGGCTCAACCACGTGATAAGCGTGGTGAGTTTTTGAAGGGTCGTCCCCCAGTGTTCACACATGCTGCTGACCCTTTGGAGGCCGATGATTGGCTTCGTGCAGTGGAGAAACAACTCACTATTGCCCAATGTGATGACCGACAGAAGGTGTTGTTTGCTTCTGGGCAACTTCAGGGAGAAGCCCAGGATTGGTGGGAGTCATATGAGTATGGTCGTCCTGCCAATGCTCCTGCAGTCACCTGGCAGGAGTTTAGGGAGAACTTCAGGGCATACCATATACCTGAAGGAATGATAGAGTTGAAGGCGGAGGAATTCAGGAACCTGACCCAAGGGTCAATGACTGTAGCTGAGTACCGTGACAAGTTTGCTCAATTGTCACGATATGCTCCACATGAGGTGGCCAATGACAATGATAAGCAGCGCCGCTTCTTGAAGGGATTATATGATGGACTACAGTTGCAGTTGATGTCCAATACCTACCCTAATTTTCAGACGCTTGTAAACCGCGCTATCGTGGTGGATAGCAAGCGCAAGGAAATGGATGCAAAGAGAAAGAGGTTATAGGGACAAGCCTCTAATAGCAACACCCGTCTGCGTACTGGTTTTCAGCAGAATACTCAGCAGAGGCCTCTCTCTAGACAGTGGAATCGTGGTCAGGTCCCATTCCGTGGACAGTTTCCGCAACGTCCCCCATTCCAGCCACAGAATAGCAACCAACGTCCACCGCAGCAGAATGGAAATCAAGCACAGCGTCAGGGTCCTTCCAATAACACTCCTATGAAGACCAGTGCTCCCAATACCCCCAACAAGTGTTTCCGATGTGGAAAAGAAGGTCACTTGTCTTACAATTGCCCGGAGAAGCTTAACCAGCAGACTCCCCAGAGACAGAGCAACCACCAGAAGACCGCACCTAACTCAGGAAGGGTGAATCACTTGTCCCAGGAAACTGCAGTGGAGGAGCCAGAAGTTATGCTTGGTACGTTCGATGTTCACTCTACTCCCGCCACTGTTCTTTTTGATTCTGGAGCATCACATTCTTTCATATCGCAATCATTTGTTAGAATACATAGAATCCATTTATGTGCCATGAAGAACCCTATCTTAGTAAACTCACCTGGTGGAAGCATGCAAGCATCTTATCGCTGTCTTCCGATTAGTCTCAACTTAAGGGGGGTAGAGTTTACAGTTAGCCCTATAGTATTGAGAACAGCTGGGATTAATCTTATATTGGGAATGGATTGGATGATGCAACAACAAGCAGAGATTCAGTGTAAGGATAAATCAGTTGTACTGACAACACCAAAGGGTGATAGAATCAGGGTTGAAGTAAAAGTGCAAAAACAAGAGACTGCTACAGTGAACCAGCTCAATGATGGTGCCAACCAGGAAGATCCAGTTGTGGAGGAGTTTCCAGATGTGTTTCCAGAGGAATTGCCAGGTATGCCACCAGACCGTGACATTGAATTTATTATTGAATTATTACCTGGAACTGCACCTATAGCTAAGCGTCCATATAGAATGGGAGTAAATGAATTAGAAGAACTTAAGAAACAAATTAAGGAGTTGCAGGATAAGGGTTTTATTCGTCCTAGTTCTTCACCTTGGGGAGCACCAGTGATTTTTGTGGATAAGAAAGATGGAACTCAGAGGATGTGTGTAGATTATCGGTCTCTTAATGAGGTTACTATTAAGAACAAGTACCCATTGCCTAGGATTGATGACCTGTTTGATCAGTTGAGAGGAGCTTGTGTATTTTCCAAGATTGATCTTCGTTCTGGATATCATCAGTTGAAGATTCGTGCTAGTGATGTACCAAAGACAGCTTTTACCACACGGTATGGGTTGTATGAGTATACGGTGATGTCTTTTGGTTTGACTAATGCCCCTGCATACTTCATGTACTTAATGAATAAGGTGTTTATGGAATATCTGGATAAGTTTGTAGTGGTATTCATCGATGATATTCTAGTATTTTCCAAGACTGAGGAAGAACATGCTGAACATTTGAGGTTGGTCTTGCAGAAGCTCAGAGAACATCAACTATATGCAAAGAGGAGTAAATGTGAGTTTTGGTTGAAGGAAGTTTCTTTTCTGGGTCACATTGTCTCTAATGGAGGAATATCAGTAGATCCTGGCAAGGTAAAAGATGTATTGAATTGGAAACCACCCATCAATGTGAGTGAGATCCGTAGCTTCTTGGGATTAGCTGGTTATTATAGAAGATTTATAGAGGGATTTTCAAAGCTTGCAAAACCAATGACTGCATTATTGGAGAAGAATGCCAAGTTTGTGTGGTCCGAGAAGTGTCAGACTAATTTTGAGGAACTAAAGAAGAGATTGACGACTGCACCCGTCTTAGTTCTGCCAGATCTGAGTAAACCTTTCTCTATTTATTGTGATGCATCTCGATTGGGTTTGGGATGTGTACTGATGCAAGAAGGTAGAGTTGTGGCATATGCATCAAGGCAGTTGAGGAAGCATGAGTTAAATTACCCTACTCATGATTTGGAATTAGCTGCAGTAGTTCATGCATTAAAGATATGTAGACATTATTTGATTGGACACAAGAGTGATATATACACTGATCACAAGAGTTTAAGGTATATCTTCACTCAAACGGATCTGAACTTGAGGCAGCGTAGATGGTTGGAGTTGATAAAAGACTATGATCTAGAGGTGCATTATCATCCAGGAAAGGCCAACGTTGTTGCTGATGCTCTTAGTAGGAAAAGTTATGCAAATGAAATACAAGTAATGTCTATGCCAAAGGAATTATGTACCGAGTGCAAGTATTTGAACTTAGGATTTACTACCAATGCAGTGGAATTAGTATTAGAGCCTACTCTAGAGCAAGAGATCCGTAAAGGTCAGCAGAAGGATGAAAAGTTAAGGGAGATAGCTGAAAACATAGCGAAAGGTAAATCTCCAGGGTTCCGTAAGGATGATAATGGTACGCTATGGTTTGGAAAAAGGCTGTGTGTGCCTGAAGATAAGGATATCAGAATGGTAATTCTGCGTGAAGCTCATGAGTCAGCTTATTCCATACATCCGGGGAGTACTAAGATGTATTTGGATCTGAAAGAGAAATATTGGTGGTATGGTTTAAAAAGAGATGTTGCTGAGTATGTTGCTTTGTGTGATACTTGTCAAAGAGTGAAAGCGGAACATCAGAGACCTGCAGGATTGTTACAGCCTATGCAGATACCCGAGTGGAAATGGGAAGAGGTTGGTATGGATTTTATAGTTGGGTTGCCACGGACTCAAAGAGGATATGATTCAATTTGGGTGATAGTGGATCGTCTGACTAAGGTTGCTCATTTTCTGCCTGTGAAGACTACATACAGCAGTGCAAAGTTGGCAGAATTGTATATGGAAAGAATAGTGAGTCTACATGGGGTACCTAAAAAGATTGTGTCTGATCGAGGTACTCAGTTTACATCTCATTATTGGCAAAAGATACATGAATCATTGGGAACCAAATTAAATTTTAGTACAGCTTATCATCCTCAGACAGATGGTCAAACGGAGAGAATTAATCAGATATTGGAAGATATGTTGAGAGCTTGTGCTTTACAATATGGTACTAGTTGGGATAAGAGTTTGCCTTATGCAGAGTTCTCTTATAACAATAGTTATCAGAAGAGTCTTCAAATGGCACCGTTTGAGGCTCTGTATGGACGAAAATGTAGGACCCCGTTGTTCTGGAATCAGACAGGGGAGAGTCAAGTGTATGGGCCTGATGTATTAAAGGATGCTGAAAAGAAAGTGAGAATGATTAGAGATAATCTAAAAATAGCACAGTCCAGACAGAAAAGCTATGCTGATACTCGCAGAAGGGAGTTGACTTTTGAGGTAGGGGATTATGTATATTTGAAAGTATCGCCAATGAGGAGTGTGAAGAGGTTCAACATGAAGGGTAAATTGGCACCAAGATATATTGGACCTTTCAAGATTATAGAAAGACGTGGTGAAGTGGCATATCAGTTGGAATTACCTGAAAGTTTGGCAGGTGTACATGATGTGTTCCATGTGTCTCAATTGAAGAAATGTTTACGAGTACCAGAGGAGCAGATTCCATTAGAGGAACTCACTGTTAAGGAGGATCTTACATATGAAGAGTTTCCGGTTAAAATTTTAGAGACTGCGGACAGAGTCACAAGAAGTAGAACAATCAAAATGTGTAAAGTACAATGGAATCGGTACACAGCAGAAGAGGCTACTTGGGAACGAGAAGAGGATCTGAGAAAAACCTACCCGCAACTGTTTGAGTAAGCATCGGTCGAATCTCGGGACGAGATTCATCTTAAGGGGGTAGAATTGTAACACCCTAAAAATTTGAAAAGAAGAAAAATAGGAAAAACATGATTTTTATATTTATTTTGTGAAGCATACAAAATTTAGAATAAGAATAATTTTTATAAATTTAAAATTAAATATAAGGATAGAAACATGTTTGTGCACTCATGCTGTTGCATTTGAATTTTTGAGATGAGTGGTTTGATTTAAATTCAAAATTGGATTTGAAAATCTTTTGAAAATTTGCTTTGAAAAAAATTGGAAAAAAAGAAAAAGAAGGGAAATTCATCTTCATTCGGAATTTTGGCCCAGCTCAGCCGCAGCCCACCGCCTCGGCCTGCTCAGCATGCGGCCCGTTGTTCCTCCCGCGCCCGCATCTTCCTCCTGGGCCGAGCCCGAGCCGCGGCCAGCCGGCCCAACTCGCGCGCGCGCTCGCGTTCCGCAGCGGCCGCGTTCCTTCCCGCCTGAGCCACTGACATGTGGGTCCCGTTTGTCAGTGTCTCTCCTCACCTTTCCTTTCTTCTTCCTCCGGTTTCCATTGACGAACGCCGTTCTTCACCGATTCGGTGATCCGATTTTCCTTCGAAAACTTCCTCCTTTCCATAACCGGAGATGCCTACGGGCTATAAAACGAGACCCTCACCTCTCCGCCCTCATCCCGTCTCATCGGTAGCCGTTTTGGTGCTCGGGAGCTAGGTCACCGCGAGCACGAGATCCACCGTCCGCCCCTCAAAGCCGCACGCGCTCATTGCTTCATCCCCGGCCACGATTCTGCCCTAGGTGAGTTCGCGTTGAAGTTATCTACCTGCCGGTACTTTTGCTTTGCGAT
Source organism: Saccharum hybrid cultivar R570 (assembly GCA_038087645.1). Classification (NCBI taxonomy): domain Eukaryota; kingdom Viridiplantae; phylum Streptophyta; class Magnoliopsida; order Poales; family Poaceae; genus Saccharum; species Saccharum hybrid cultivar. Next base: position 563,108 of record JAQSUU010000664.1, on the reverse strand, counting down.
TTCGTGCACCACAGAGCGAGATAGGCTCCACCTGGCCATGGCGCCGCCGCGGGAAGCTCGCCGTCGGCTGATTCCGACCGGAGCGCCGCCGGTTACCTCCTCGATCCGATCTGGACCGTCCGATCTAAATCCAACGGCTAGAATTAGAAGATACCGGTTCGTTTGTAAAATTGTAAAAGAAACCCTGAATTTTTTAAGTATAGAACCCGCAGTCCTAAAACGTAAAGCTCAGAGTACGCTTTGATCGGTTGAAAACGTATTTCGTCTCGGTAAATGAAAAATACGCTTTCTGATATTTACAGTTTTGCCATTCAGATTGTTTTAGTTGTAGAATTTTCGTTTTAGCTCCGATTTGATCCATTCAAATTTCGTTAGATTCATATTTGAGAGCTCTACATGATGATAGAACTGTGCAGTAGGTTTGAGATAATTTATTTTCAAGTTTATATTAAAGTATTTATTTTTCTATAGGAAATCTTTGAAAATTCATAACTTTGTCGTTTTAGATCCGATTTTCGTGATCTTCGCGTCTGTGTGAATCCTAGCAAGTTGTAGATTCATTTTAAAGACTTTTTATTTTATTTTCTTACTGTTGGTGTATTGTTCTAATTATAGTCTTGTTTGTTAATGCATGATTGCCTTTGGATGTGTGTTGTTGATAATGGTTGATCGAGTATAGACGGTGAGAAATTCGTTGGAGATCAAGAGCTTTACTACGAGCAAGATCTTCAGGACCAGTTCGAGCAAGGCAAGTATAGCATGGGATTATCCTTGTTGTCCTATTCACCTTATGCAATTAATATCATTATGCATTTATTCCTTGTTAAGGATGACTTAGCGATTGATCTTTTACCTTGGTACCCATTATATTGCATTGAGTAGTGTGGCTAGTGCTTAAACATGGACTATGATCATGTAAATTGATTAGAGGAATATGCAACAAACATTAAAAGATGATTTTGATTAATGTTTAAAGGGGATTAGAGCATGGGGGTTACTTTTGATGCTCTAATTGCTCTCCATAAGGACTCATCTATAAGCGACAATCCGGGATTTACAGTACAACTGTGGGGGCTATATGGCTCTGGCTTTAGTCATATAGAAGGACCTTTTCTAGCTTGTTAGAGGTATTCCTTTATGGCGTAAGAATGGCTTGACGAATCGGGTATAGTGCGGCCTCTGTCCTCATGTGTATAGGCTGCGTGTTATTGTGCCATCAGGAAGGGGGGCTCTACATCTGTTTGCCGAGTGAAATCTAATGACCCTAACTTGTTAGACGAACCTTCGAAAGACTTCATAGTGTTTACCCTGCCTGCTCACCTTGGTAGTGTTTTGGGAGTAATTAACCCGGGCATTTGGGTAACACGACTCACAGTGAAAGTGTACAACCTCTGCAGAGTGTAAAACTGTTATAACAGCCGTGCTCACGGTTACGAGTGGCCTTGGACCCTTATGGAATAGTTGAATAATTGTTTATGATTATGCTTTTACTATTCATTAATCATTTCACATGGATCATATGTTTAATGTTTATATTGAGACATTTTGATGCTATCGTTATGCTAAAATCATGCTAACTAAAAGCTACATGCTGATAAACCAATGAATATGCCATTTTGAGCCTCATGAACCCCATGTTACACTTGTTGAGTACGAGATGTACTTACGCTTGTTTATTTCTTTTACTTGGATAAAAATCCCGGATGGGTAACAGATGGAGGTAATAGTGACTACTACGCCTACTTCCCTGAAGATTACTAGTCTTGCTGTCAGCCAGTCAATGTACCTGTGACTGGAGCTACCACGAGAGATTTTTATTTATACTTCCGCTACGTTTGTGTTAAGACTATGTGTTTAAATATCGTGATGTAATAACATTTGTGATGATACTTATGTTATAATTTGTGAACTTATGTGTGATTGATCTCTGGGCGCACATAAGGGTATGCATTCCATTTGGTCGATAAATGGGTGTGACACGTGTCATTATCTGCATTATATCGCATCACATAATTAAAAGCCCAGCATGAGAAATGAGCGCGGCACAACCTTGTCTAATTGAGTTCAAAATTTTATAAGTGGTTCATCATTTCATAAAATTAATTTGTGGACGTTAATAAAAAGATAGCAAAATCATAAAATTTGTATTTTTCTATTAAAAGGTGTAATTTTATCTCTAAATAAAATTAATTTGAAGAATTTTTAATGTTAAAATTAATTTATTTCAAAATTACAAAGAATCAACATTATTTAACATTTTAAAATGAGAACATGAACAAATTAAAGTAAAAAATATCCTAAAAAAGTCTATAATAGAAGTAAACATTATATGTGTATACTACTTTCTAGGTACTATAATTAGCATCGTTCATAAAAAATTCAAACATGAAAAGTGATTGGAGCTAGCAATATGAAATAAAATAGTCATATACAACATGGATTTATATATGGTGCTGCTAAAACATGGAAGGATGAAACTAGCAACCTTTTAAACAAATCGACGACGGCGTAGAAGCGTTTGAAGTGGATTGATCGCCGGAGATGAGACAAGCAAGAACAAGCAACAAGAACAGGAGGAAGAAGAGGGAGGTTCAATTTATAGGGGAGGTTTTAATCCCGGTTGGTAACACCAACCGGGACTAAAGCCAGTCCTATAGTCCCGGTCAGTGCCACGGACCGGGACAAAAGTTGTTGTCCCGGTCGGTGGCACCAACCGGAACTAAAGGAAGGGCTTTATTCCCGGTTGGTGTTACCAACCGGGACTAAAGGTCCCTCCCGACAGCGCCTGACAACAGAGCCATTGGTGAGGGACCTTTAGTCCCGGGCGCCAAAATCGCCGAGACTAAAGACATTTTGGGCGATCGACGAAAGGTCAGTTGTGTAGTAGTGTTAGCTGAAATGATCATATCTTCTCTATAGAGTAAAACTATAGTGGACAACCTGATGACGTCATCAAGCATTCTGATACTATGTGCGTATGTCATATCATATTTGTTCAGTGGTCTGTTGGGAAATAATTGGCACATTTATCGTCTGTATCTGGATGTTGCAAATTAATATGCTGCCACACACTGGGATGGCTTTAGATCTTGTGTGATCCACATCAAGCGCCTTTATAGTAGACAACTTGCAGTGATAAAGAAAGAAATACTGAAGCAAAACTCTTGCATGTAAATATATACACCACCATCCTATCTTCGGTGTCGATATAGAACCTGGCCATGGTGTTCTCACAAAACCATGTCTCCAATTATATATGTTGCTTGGCATAAAAAATGTTAGTCAGAGATGAAAGGCATTGGAGGTATCAAGGAAATTGGAAGAACTAGATCAGACTCCCCAACTTGCACATCATGTGGTGCTGACTGTGCTGTTCTATCAAAAACCCATAGTTGCAGAACCTCTTGGGAAGAAAACTGGACAGTATGTCTTGAATGTACATGCACATGTTCACTGAATGGTACTGTTAGGGTGCCTTTGGTTGGAGGACGAAGTTGGATGGGATATGACGGTCCATAGATATGTGGATAAAGATATCCAAAATGTATGTTTGGTTGGATGGATGGGACGAACCATTTTTCTGTTTATTGGTTGGATGGATAAAAGTGGATGGGATGAGAATAGTTGACTAATTGTATCTATTATTTAAAATATTAACAACCAATTAGACACTGATAAATATGCACTAATACTAATTTTGTCATGATAATCACTAATTAAAAAAATATGTTAATTAGCACCACTAATACCCTAATTAGCACGCAAAACATTTACTGGTCTATGTATTAGCACTTATCAAAACTAATCCTACCATCATAATTACTAAGTAATAATATAACGTACTAATATTCCTTAATTTATTTACTAATAACAAAGATTAGAAGACGTGGATAAGCTGGTCCGCGAGATTTTTACAAACCAGGAAATCTTCATGGTATATACCCTTTTTAATCCAATCCAATTCAATACAATCCTTTAACCACGCTTCATGGCACCTACGAGATCTATGCATGCTTCAAACCACGGCAGCCAGCGAAAGTGTATGTGCATGTATACACATATACTAGCAGCTCCTAGCGGAAGAAGATAGCTACAACAAGAGCCCCTCTGTGTCCTTAATTAGGCTTTAAAGCCTGTAGGCCTCTTTTTTTATGAATAAAGAGAAAAAAATGCCATCCCTCGTTATATATACAATTATGCCAGCCTCTTTCAAACACATACTTTCTGTACTAACACGTTTCACCACCACCACTTTCTGTCTTAGTTAATCCTATCCTCATGGCGTTTTTCGCGATGCATGTCTCTAATTATGGATTTTATTTTTTTGGCGTGGTGGAGGTGGTTGAAGATAGGCATAGGATGTATCGAGAATTTTCACAGCTTTATGATGAAGGAATGTTGTATGCAACTGTTATTGGCGCTGACCTGAAAACAGCAAACCATGTTCAGTGCTAGATTATATGAGTGCTCCACCAATAGCTCCCACTAGTTACATTTTGGTGGTGTTCCTGGCTTCAATTTTGTGACCCATAGATGGTACATAACCCACGCTAGGTCACATGAGGATAGAAGAGCTAGTGCATGATATTTTTTTTGAGAAAACTATGGCTGATCATATTTTGTATGTAATGGAATGATATAATAGAATATAAAATCTTTGTGTATGAAACTGATAGAACTTATGAGATGCAGAGGAAAAACAAGTGGATTCAAAACGTAGTTCGTGCATGGAACAGCTCTATCTCGGTATGTCGGACATCACTTCTACAATTAAGCTACTCAAACTTGTTCCAAACAGCAAGTCGAATGGTAGTTGTTCTTTTGGTGTCGTCTATAATTGGATAACAAGATACAGCCAATTTCATGTCCTAGCTCTGTTCTTAGTCAATACCAAGCTGAATCATGGCATGTCTTAGGTCTATGATGGCACCCTCAACAGTAGAGTCAGCTTACTATCTCATACAAACTTTAAAAAAAGATATAGAATAACCTAACATAATAGGATAGGAAACACATGTAAGCATAGAAACATAAATACATAGGAAAGTGTGTGATCTTAGTTTTTCATAAAGAGCTAGCTTATCATTCACTCTCCTTATTGACTAAAATATTCTATGAGCTATCTCTTTCAACACTGTTGGAGCTGCCGTTACAAATAAAATTTTCTTTCGATTGCCCAATTTCAATATTATTGTTGCTCGAGGTGTGTGATAATGGATTAACACAATGATGGTTGGCGTTGCCTAGGTGAAGACACAGGAAAATGGAGTAGCCATTTTGTGTGTGTGTGTAATAAGTCATATTTTAGCTGAAATGATCATATCTTCTCTATAGAGTAAAACTATAGTGGACATCCTGATGACGTCATCAAGCATTCTGATACTATGTGCGTATGTCATATCATATTTGCTCAGTGGTCTGTTGGGAAATAATTTGCACATTTATCGTCTGTATCTGGATGTTGGAAATTAATATGCTGCCACACACTGGGCTGGCTTTAGATCTCGTGTGATCCACATCAAGCTCCTTTATAGTAGACAACTTGCAGTGATAAAGAAAGAAATACTGAAGCAAAACACTTGCATGTAAATATATACACCACCATCCTATCTTCGGTGTCGATATAGAACCTGGCCATGGTGTTCTCACAAAACCATGTCTCCAATTATATATGTTGCTTGGCATAAAAAAATGTTAGTCAGAGATGAAAGGCATTGGAGGTATAAAGGAAATTGGAAGAACTAGATCAGACTCCCCAACTTGCACATCATGTGGTGCTGACTGTGCTGTTCTATCAAAAACCCATAGTTGCAGAACCTCTTGGGAAGAAAACTGGACAGTATGTCTTGAATGTACATGCACATGTTCACTGAATGGTACTGTTAGGGTGCCTTTGGTTGGAGGACGAAGTTGGATGGGATATGACGATCCATGGATATGTGGATAAGGATATCCAAAATGTACGTTTGGTTAGATGGATGGGACGAACCATTTTTCTGTTTATTGGTTGGATGGATAAAAGTGGATGAGATGAGAACAGTTGACTAATTGTATCTATTATTTAAAATATTAACAACCAGTTAGACACTGATAAATATGCACTAATACTAATTTTGTCATGATAATCACTAATTAAAAATAAAATATGTTAATTAGCACCACTAATACCCTAATTAGCACGCAAAACATTTACTGGTTTACGTATTATCACTTATCAAAACTAATCCTACCATCATAATTACTAAGTAATAATATAACATACTAATATTCCTTAATTTATTTAGTAATGACAAAGATTAGAAGACATGGATAAGCTGGTCCGTGAGATTTTTACGAACCAGGAAATCTTCATGGTATATACCCTTTTCAATCCAATCCAATCCTTCAACCAGACACTACACGTCCATGGATGGTCCCATCCCATCCATGCATATCCTACCAACCAAACACAATCTTACCGCTTGCATTGTGAACACTTCCAAATTAACTTGAATGTCCAAAAAAAATTCACAAGTTCTTGCAGATAAAGGAAGCATGGATCATATCTCAAACCGAAGTGTTTACTTTATTGTGGTTAGGATAAGTGAAATATGCTTATGTCGAAAGTGAGTACCCCCCATCCCCACTACATAAAAAAAAGAAAATAGCAGACACCACCTTCTAGTAACGTGAGAATGAGCCTCGTCTGTAATATCGGTTCACAGACGCATGTGTTTGAGACGCGTCTCTACTACTTCACGACCAAAGCCAAAGGGTCAGGGAATGAGATGAGTTTGTGATTACACAATAGACCAGACGCGTATTTGGCAGACCTATCTGTAATTACCAGAGATACGTTTCGGTAAAGAGCGTCTGTACTTTAGTATCACATCAGAGACGCATTTTTATGACCTGTGTCTACGGTAACAGGTGAGTTACAGGGACGCATTTGCTGCCGATGCATCTGCAATTAGATATAATACAGACTTGTGTTTTCTGACAGATGTATGTTATGGAGACACGTCTGTATTATTGGTAACTACAGCAGACACGGGCTTGACTATCCACATGTCTGATATCTAGGTAAAGTTCACAGTCTCTTTGTAACACGTCTGTAGTAAGGGAAAAGCTCCCATAATGTAATAGTTGAAAGACGCATCTATATATGGTAACTGCATGCTAGTCGTTGGTAACTGATCGGAGTCACAGATTGAGCTAAGCTCGCTACTGCACACGAGCGGCGGCATGGGCGGTGGGCCGCCGAGCGCAGCCGGGGTGGCCTGGCGCACGTCATTCATCACACTTGCTCATCAGCAGGCCAGCTGGGGCCTTTCGCATTGCTCGATTGAACTGCCAGTGCCCATCTCTGCTGCCTTCCGTAACTGCTGCGCCATCACCAGTTGCACGATCCACTAGGCATCGCCGTCCTCCAGTTGTGCTTCGCCACCCTGCAGTGTCAGACAATCAGCAGTGACATGCCTACACCCTAGCTCAGCAAGAACTTGTGAACTCATGCAAACTAGAGGTAGAGTCCTTATAGATTTGGACTCTCCTTTCCTAACAAAACAATCCTCCATTCCAAACACAATCTGTATTTCTTTTTATTCTCATCCTTTTCTAAATCTATCTCTGATTGCGAAGGCCCTCCTGTGGGCCTCCCTCGGCCTATAGAAATCGGACACATAGATCGTCTTGTGACATGTACCAATTTAGTTTTTTTTTTCCTTCAGAGTCGGCAAAAATAGTGAAGCTTGTGAAATCTTGTCTTTAATTATTTGCATTAGCTGACAATATATTTATTGACAACAGGGGTGCAAATGGACAATTAGAGTGACCAGGATGAAAGTAACTGCTGAGATGTTAAAACTAAAAGTATATATATGCAGCAGCTATTTTTTCTACTACTCATGTGTGATTTTAGACCTATTTGCCATATTGTAAAGTGAAATAATTATAGAACACTTAATAAGGTCTAGTATTCTCATGCTTCTAAAATCCCATATTGTTTCCAGAATTTTAGCGGGAGACGGATATACAGCATTGGATATGTACAACAGTCATTTCCACGTCTCATATTTTCTCAGCATTTTTGTTGTGTTGAAGTTGGATAGTGATAGGCTGCCATACATTTGGCCAGCTAGTGATCACGTGATGGTCCATACCAATTACTCCTCTGTAGAGGTACACCTGCGTTGCATGGTCATATGGTTGATACTGGTAGTCCATAATTCCATCAATATCCCCGACCCGTCTTAAGCGGTGAATCAACATAGCATCATACTGGTAGTCCCTTCAAATAATTAGATTACTAGGTGATTCCCTGCACGTTGCTGCGGGACCTTCTCAAAAATCATTTGCTGGTTTTTACATGGAAATAGAAATGCAATAAACTTCCGATATGAGAAACTATATATGCAGACCAAGTGAACTAAGGAATATCAACCCAATACCCAAGTGCAGTGAAGCAAGCTCAACCCAAGACCCAAGTGCAGTGAAGCAAGCTAAGCGTAAACAGAAGGAAATGACAGAGAAATCAAAGTCAATATGTGCAGCCATCTTGAACTTTGTCAGCCTTGGGTGTCCTTGTCTATTTCATTCTCTGCCAATGGTTACTGTAATGATGGAGGAGCAAATAGAATTATTAGTCATGTGCAATTTCTTAGGTGATCAAGTAATGTTCAAGCTTGAGTCTTTCATAATGAGGCTTCGATTCACAATCATTATAAACACACTTGAGGTTTTAGCAAAAACAAGCATTCCGAATTATTAGTGGTAGATAGACACATCATAGTGATAAATAAGGTCTATTCTTTGGATGGTGGGAGAAATTCAATGCACTTGACTCCAAACTTTGGCAGCTGAACCTATATATCCGCTCTTCCTGCTCATCTATGCACTGGAATGACAGAGCCAAAGATGGCCAACCCAGTGTTTTACAATCTGTAGTCAATCACTCAATCATATGAAATAGCCTCATACTTAGGGATGGTGAAGGAAAGCACACAAGTGCGGTAAGTGAAAACTATAGGGTCACACAACTAGAGAGACAACAATGAAAAGTCACTCCTGAGATGTGAAAACTAAGGGCATGCACGCTATATTTTTCTACTAATATATATCTATTTGTTTTGCAATCCGAAGTACGCGATTGCCATCCTAATAACACCAAGCAATCGCATACTTTGGATAGACACTAGCCATTTCATATTTGTTCGGCCTTCGGTCGGTTGTGAAATTAATAACCGTACCATTTGCAGCCAGTCTGTCTTCTGTAGTGATGGTGGACACGAACTGAATATGCTTGCCGACATTGTATTGGCCTGGCTTCCGGTCTCATAATAAACGCCAAGCTCATCAGTAGAGAAGTGTCTATAATTTCAGTGATGAAAAGGAAAGAAAGACAGAAACGTAACTCCTCCTCCAGGGCCCTGCTGTAGCATGTATATATATACATACACCACCATCGCTGCCCTAACTATCTCAAAACACAAAAGCATGCATATACATCCTCATCACGAGCTGCACCCCCATAAATCATCATATCTCTGCCAATATATATAGTTGCCCCTGATGTTTTCACAACGTGGTGCCCTTGTGTCTAATTATATATGTTGCTTGATTGACTTGTAAAATGTTGGTCACGGATGATAAGCTTGGGAGGTATTGAGGAAATCTGTAAACCGGTGTACAACCCAAAAACTAGCTCAACATGATCTCCTGGCGGTTGTTCAAAAGGCTGATGATGTTGCTTCAATATTGGTGTACCAAGGTACAAGGAATTTTTAAGAATTTCGGAGAGATACAGCTTTGAATAATACTGTACATGTCCAAACTTCTGAATGCATGAAATGACTTAACTAACTGTTAACTCTGTACGTACTGGTGTACATTTCAAAAACGAGCTCCCTCAACTAAAAAGAAACTCTTAAAATTGCTCAACTGATGATCTACGTCAAAAGCAAGCACGATTCATATTACCTCAAACCAAGGTGTCCACTTTAATTTATTTTATTGCGCACGTTTAGAATACTAAAGGAACTGCTGCTACTAGAGCTCTCATGGTCATGGGTATGGACATAGTCATGGCTCATGGGTCATTTGCATTGAGAACTTCACCCATATCAGCATTTGCATTGGCGGCACCTTCGCCGATCTGAGGATCCTGAAATTGGCCTAGCTCATGGTTGTAGTGGTGCCTTCTTCTCAAGTGGTGCCAAAAATGCATAGTTCCACGCCAAGGTTCAGCACGAGCCTTGTAATTGCACCTATTGCATTTCGCCCAACGTTGTTCCTCTATGACACGGTCTTTTTCGTGTCTCTCCATGGACATAGTATAGTGTTCCCAAAGCCTTGACATTTGAAAAGCTATTCAAAATCCACAGAGGTGAAAAAACAAATGATTAAAGGTCATATCCGTAGATGCAAAACATAAATGGATTAAGGGTGGTGGCTGGTGGGTCATGGGTGGACCAGTATACCTTCAAGGCTTCAACCTTAGTGATTGAAGGTGGTTACAACCTGCAAGCTAGCAATCGTCTTCAGCCCTTCAGGACTGAGCGGCGAGTGGCTAGGAAGTGGCCAAGTGGGAACTTATTTATGGGACCATCCAGCTAGCTTAGCTAGGGTTATAGAGGATTAGGCCATTTGGGCAGGAAGTAATATTTGGGCCTAATTCCAAAAATCACAATGCGAGACAAAAAAAACAAAAAAAGCAAAAAAAGCAAAAAATTATTGTTTGAGGCCCTAAACGAATTCAAATAAAAAAGTTGTAATCAACAAAGTTTCATAACTTTTTGGGATCTAAAACTTTCATTTTGGTTGTTTCTCCATCTGAGATTCTGAGGTCATTTGAAAAATCCAAATTTCAAATTTGAGAAATTCAAACGTAGTTTTACTTGACAAGATGATATCAAATAAAAAAGTTTTCAACTATAAAGTTTCATAAATTTCTGAGATCTACAACTTTTATTTTGGTCATTTGTTCATCCGACATAGTGGTAGTAGCATTATTCACGAATCTCACACATCTCTCTTATAGTTTATGAAATTACAATAGAGAGATGTAAATTTTGTGAACAATGTTACTATCACAGTCTCAGATGAACAAATGACCAAAATAAAAGTTGTAGATCTTGACGAGTTTTACAACTTTTATGTTCATGAACTTTTCAGCTGAAGTCATTTAATGTTTGAAAATGACATTTGAAGTTGCTATTTTTTGAAATTCAAAATTCAAATAGATAGAATACAGTCACATTAAAAGATGGACACAATAATAGCTATAAGAACACAATAAATTGATAGAGCATGATTTTAGAAAATTTTAGAAAAAAGATCATCAAATTTGAAGTTCGTATGAGGGAGAAAAACTAGTTACAAGTTTTAGCCAAAGATTAAAAAGAGAAACAGACATTCTTTAACCATTTCGAAATTGAAATTCAAATAGCATTTTGAAGAACTAAATGATTTCAAATGAAAAAGTTGTAAACAAAAAGTTTCATAACTTTTCGAGATCTACAATTTTTATATTGGTCATTTCTCTATCCAAGGTCGTTTGAAAAAAAATCAAATTTTAGTGCTTATTTTTTATTATTTGGCGTCTATTTTGGTCTTTCTTTTTGTAGTAGTAAACGACACAGCGTAAGCACAACTTGGATTATTTAAAATAATCACAGCTTAGATTAAAAAAGATGGCAAGCATCACCGGATATTTTATATAAGCAACAACTTGGATTATTTAAAAAAACCACAGCTTAGATTAAAAAAGACGGCAAGCATCACTGGGATTTTGTATATCACATCACAACACACAATTCATAGGACTTAGCACAAGCATCACCCGACAGGTTCATTAGTCTCATGCTCGAGTCAGTTACAGGCTCTCACAGCCACATAACTTTTCACAGTGCAACTACATATAGTGTCATACTGATATACATCCAGAGATCACATCAAAAGACAAAAGAGTGCATCAGCCATAAAGGCAGCAACCAGCCGTTCATCTTCAATCTTCAGTAGTCCAAATCCAACCGTCCATGTCATCCAAGTCGCTGTCCTCATGGTCCTTGGCGCCGCCACTGCCTTCTTCAGTAGCCTGGTTCTCAGTCTCAGCCTACAAAATGTAGTGCAAATCAACACCTGGTGTCTGGAGATAAAAAGCAATATGTGCAAATCACATACTAACAATACTTTACTGAAAATAATAATTACAAACCTCAACTGCTAGAGTGCTGACAGTATAACAAAAGTCTTCGAGAATTGATGCTATCTTATAGTTGCGATCTGAAAATGACATGGCCACATAAAGTCATAAGTTAAAAAAATAAAGCTGAAGGTGCAAGTTGTAATAAACAATTCAGTGTTACCTTTCTTAGATGCAAGACCCCAATCTTTTGAACAAACTAGTGCCTCGACCATCTCAGGATCAAGACGAGTGCGGAATTTATTAACAATACGCCCACTACAACTGAAAGCTGATTCTGAAGCAACAATAGACACTTGGACAACCAACACATCACGAGCAAGTCGTGAGAGAACAGGATATTTCACTTGGTTAGTTTTCCACCATGACATTATGTCAAATGCAGCACCACTACCACTATGATCAACCCACCGAAATGGTTTCTCTGCCATGTATACATCCAACTCACTTACCTCACTATGATTCACTTCGTCCTCATACAAAAATTCTTCAATATCAGCATTGTCCTCAGATGTGTGAGCTGGAGCTACAATAGGATCAGATTGTGCACTAGCCTTCAATGTTTGACTCGGAGTACTAGACAAGTAAGCTTCGAACAATCGTTTCACAACATCCATGATTAGACTAAGTTCAGTAGGAGCCCTGTCTTTGTAAATCCTTTGTAAGAAATATTCTATCAGCCTTTTCTTGTACCTAGGATCGAGAAAACATGCCACAGCAAGGGCAATGTTGGACTTTTTTCCAATACTTGTCATATTTTTGTTGCATGGCCTGAGCCACAGAAGCAATAAGTATATCAGCACTTGCACACCATTCTGTAATTGCTAACTTTATGTCACAGAATTTCCACCAAAACATGTTTGCTGTTGGATATTGAGTTCCAGAAAACAACACCGTAGCATCATTAAATAACTTCAAACACTTGCAAACAGATGCAGCCATCTCCCATTCATCATTTGAAGGAGCACAATGCTTATATTTATCCTTACGTAAATACACTAGCCTGTCAAAAGCATTCATATAATAAATAGCATGACTCAACATCTCATATGTTGAATTCCATCTTGTAGGAACATCCAATGGAAGGCCAGATTTATTATTCAAATTAAAAAAATCAGCACACTTTTCAAATTCCTCCCACTGCAATGGAGAGTTCTTCAGAATAACAATGATAGCTCTAATATTTTTAACTGCAGATCCAATCACTGTCAATCCATTTTGAGCAACCAAATCTAATATGTGACATAAGCACCTTACATGGAAAAAAAATACCACCACATATCAAAGGAGGATACTTCTGCAGCTTAGCAAGTTTATTAAGCTCCTTCACAACTGATATCACACATTTATTATTATTCGAAGCATTGTCTAGGGTGAGTGCAAATAACCTCTTTTCTAGGTTCCAAGACATGATTCCCTTGATAAATTCACTTGCCAGTACAGTCCCTTTATGTTGCCCTTTAACAAAAGGAAGGCAAATTATCCGTTTTTGCATTTGCCAGTTATCATCAATCCAATGAATTGTGATGCACATATAGCCTTTGTTTTGATTAGAAGTCCACATATCCATAGTTGCAGAAAACTGACAAGATACAGTTTTAAGTTGGTCAAATAACTTCTTATTTTGAGCTAAATGCATGTCCAATATCTCTTTCCTAGTAGTTACATGACTCTTGAATGAAAAGCTAGGGCGCAAAGACTTGGTGAAATCAACAAAGAACTCATGCTTAGCCATCACAAAGGGATATTCATGCATGACAATTGCTTGATAGAACTTTTTTAGGCTAACTTCAGGATCATATTTATAAGTTTCAACGATATCTTTACCTTCACTCTTTTCAATTTTAAGTTGTTGCTGCCCTTTCTTTACGTCGTGCTTTGTATTCACATGATTCCAAAGGACTGTTGTTCCCTTATTGGACTCACCACGAGTTTTGTAACTGCACTTCTTGCATTTCGCCCAAACTTGTACCTCTGTCGTTCTATCATCTCTCTTGTGTGTCACTGTGAGCTTGGTGTAAAAATCCCAAACCTTTGAGGTAGTCTTCTTTTGTCTCTTTGCAGAAGGCTCAACTCCTGCACTGCAAGTTCCATCTACTCCAGTCTCTTCCTCGGTAATGACAACATTTGCAGCACCTCCACCTTCAGCAACCGTGGTTGTTTCCTTCAATGCCAGTAGCAGGAGGTTGGGGGTTAGGTTTTGATTCACCTATGCCAACCGGAGAAGCACTAGCAGCAGCAGGGGATGCTCCCATGCTTGCACATACACTCTCATTTGCACTAGCAGTAGCCATCCTAAATCCAACATATTCAAAGAAAAAAACCAACAATCGTGAGCCTGACATAGAAGCTTATGAAATCGAAACCCTACTAGGTAACAAACTAACTACCTTGGAGGCTTGGAGCAGAGGAGAAGAGAGGCGTTACCTGATCTGTGGATTGTGGGTCTGTGGCAGTGGCTGGCCAGAGACAACGGACGACGACGCACAAGAGTACTTCACGGTAGCTTCATTCCTCCTCCTCTTGCTCTTGCGTCCACTCCTTCAGACGCTAACCAACACACCACAGGTTGCCGGCGGGGATCCGATTAACCCGAGATGCGAGCAGTGGAGAGGGCGTATGGGTTGCGAGTTGCGAATGCGAAGGGCAAAGATGGAGCAGGGCAGCAGGCGCCAGCCGAGTAGCGGAGGTCGGAGGGTCGAAGGTGGCAGCTGGCGGAGCAACAGAGATGGAGCAGACCGGCGGCGCGAGTGCGTACGCCGTGTCTGTGTTGCCGAAGTGTCGAGGGTTTCACAGGAAGGTTATTGGGCTGTCTAGTGGCCGTGGCCTGTGGGCTTTGGGCCTGTGGCGTTTGGGCCTATGCTTCACCGCTTCACTATGTGAGGCAAAGTTTTAGTCCCACATCAGCTACAAAGAGCGGAGCGTGGAGAGAGGGATCTATAAAATGAGGGGCATGGCATCAGGTGGCGCATTGATTTGTTGGCCGGCTGTTTTCGGATAATATCCGTTATATGCAGGTCGGATATATCCGATACTTAACCGAATTATCCGATATCCGCCAGATATCGATGATATTACATTCGTATTTGATATCTGCCTAAGATATCCATTTTATTATCCGTATCTAAAAAAATTACGGATATCCGAGTAACTATCCAGATAAGTGTTCATATTTGTTCGGTCGAACGGACGGTCGAATAAATATCCATACCGTTTTCATCCATAATGGTGACCGCGCAGCAACCTAGCAGATACTAGCGTGCAGCTTCCGGGTAGAAACTACCTCTCAACCAAGCACCCGGAGTAAATTAATTATGGCTTCGATCTCCCCTTCCACATTTTCCCCTTTCCTCATTATTCTTTTTCTTTCACCCCTACCATTTTAATATGCATGTATCCCATGTCAGGACTGTGTAATGGACGGGGTATATTTTACCATATATGATGGCTAATACTGGTTTGTAATACAAATCTGTCGTGAAGATCCTAGCAACACATTCGTCTCTTGTATCAAACCAGTTGTGTCATCTAGTGAGATTTTGTGGAACCACTATTTAATATTTTGGGGTATAATAAGTTAAGCTTTAATTTTCTAAATACTGGCTCTCTAAAAAAATTGCAATTCTAGTTTTCGTCCTTTTTTTGTGAGACCCTCTTACAGACGCGGACACACTCACATATATGAGCGCACACTCACCCCTATGAACGCACGTACGTACACCCTACCTCTATGAGCACATCCAAAGAACCAAGTTGGACCAGCAAAATTCGAAGTGACGAAGTCTGTAGATGGGCATGTCACCTACCACTGAAAGAATAGTATCGTTAAATCCTGGAACAAATCCAGGTCCTTAATAAATTGTTTTTAACAAATAATGGCTCAACGTTCTTTTATATGACTAGTCGACCTGACCTTTCTAATTGATTCAACAATTTTCAAAAATGTCTGTGTTCACAAACTTTTTTCACATTGCCTATATATGATTGATAGCAACTAGATCTGTGTGTTCACAGCCTTTGTATCGGCTGTGTGCTTCCTTTCGGACAGAAGACGTGAGTACCTTTGCAACACATTGTATTGACTTGATGTAATGTTCCTTAAAACATAAAAAATGATCATTCGCTACAGCACAAATGTTTTTTCTTTATGGTCAAAAATGATTTTTAGAGCCGGCTTTCAAAACCGTTACCATGACATCAATTGTAAAAAAGAGGTAATTTTCAGGGGCAATATTAGAACAGTTCCTAAATACTGATTTTCAGAGATGGTTGTCTTTAGACAACTACCCCTAGAAATGTTAAGACATTTTTCTAAAAATTATTTAGAAGTTGTGATCAATATTAATCTAGTCTTGTAAACGATCTTAAATGGGAAAATTTGCAACTGTAGATTTTTACATCAATCACTACAACTTTCATATAGACTGTGTCTCCATCCAAGGTCACTTGAAAAAATCAAAAGTTTGAAAATCAAAATCTGTGAACTTAATGTATATATCTGGGCACCTAAACCATCTCAAACAAAAATTTTATTAACTACAATGTGTTAGACCTTGTCGAGCTCTACAATTTGATATAAATTTTGTCTTCACCTAACTTCATTTCAAAAAGTTATGAATTCACTTGTGCTGCAGCTATTTTTAAGGACGGTTCTCAACCATCCTTGAAAGTTGATTTGTACGGATGGTGGGCTTAACAAAATCTCCCCTAGAAATCACCCATTTTCAGATGCAGTTGTCACAAGAAACCTTCCCCAAAAATTGTATTTTCAGGGTTGGGTCTCTTAAACTGATAGTCGCTGAAAATAGGTACATTTTTAGTGACGGTTTACTTAACAGAACCACACCCAAAAATGTATTTGCAGGTGTGGCTTGTAAGCTACAGTACTCCCAAAGCTAGTAAAAAATGGTTCTTAAGTAAACTGTTCATGAAGAAAATAGAAGGCATTGTAGAAATAATTTTTGTACTACTGATTATCAAGAAAAAAACATATAACCTGTTCTTTCATATATATATATATATATATATATATATATATATATGCAAGTGCAGGTGTTGCATCAGAGTTTGGCAAATGTGGTGGGTGGGCCCCATGTTAACCCTTCTTGACCCCTCCACATTGGCTCCTAGCCTCAGAGATATTTGGCCAAGGCCACCACCCCATGAAAGTGCTTGCATAAGAACATTGTTTTTGCTGGATCCATTGTGCTACTAGATTTAAGTTGTCCGATGGCAGCATCAAATATCCAGTAGGGGTATCCATTGTGCTACTTGATTTAAGTTGCCCAATGGCAGCAGCCAGGATCTAGTAGCATCATGTGGCTCGGCAGTAGCAGCTATGGCAGCCTTAACCCCAGTTCTCAGCACAGCGCACCTTGTAGTATATGTTATGTATGTACCATAAGGATGGGCGGCATCTGGAATTCAGAGTGCTTGATGCAGATTCCCAATCACCGATGCTTTTGCATATTCTGCAGTTGTTTGATCCTAGCAGGTGCGATTAGTGGGACTGGCATGTGAGCGCAGCGGATTGTGTAAATGCAGCTACCGTCTGATTCCGGGTTCTTTGTGATTCTCATTCGCTAGGTGGAGAAAGATGGCAGTACAAATGAACCTAGCAGTGTACGTAGCTGTGATTTTTTGCGCTCGTTGTATAGTTATGCAGCATTTCTAGCTTGGTTTTCTTGTTCCCTTTTTTGGGGCGATGGGTATGAGTAAATGCGGCTGGAAACATGTTTGCACATGCATATGAAAATGGAAGCACTTGGAAATAACATAATCAGCTTTCAGTAACGTTACTAAATATTCAAATCTTTATACTCCCTATTCAAATAATTTCAAATCCTTGAGAATGAAAGGCTTCTCACCACAATGGTTCAATTCGATTCAGAGCTTTCTCAACGGCAATGACATTGGAACTATTTACAGAGAAAAAAAGGGACTACACAAGGCGACCCAATGTCTCCTATTTTGTTCAACATCATAGCAGATATTCTTACACTCTTAATGACAAGAGAAAAGTATGATGGACTATAAATAAGAGGGGCCATCTCACACATTGTAAATGGTAGCTTGTCTATTCTGCAATAAGCGGACGATACTATTACCTTTATCAACCATGACCTCAATAGAACAATCAAAAAACATGAAACTTTTGTTGACTGCTTTTTAACAGTTGTGCGGTCTCAAAATAAAGTTTCAAAAGAGAAAAGTCTTTTATTATGGATAAGCAAATGATTTTGAGGACCAATACATTGAGCTCATCAGATGTGACACACACTACCAGAAACTAGAAATTTCGTGAGAGTGGAAAACGCACTCTCTTGAAAATAATCGTTTTCATGAGGGTGATGTAAATCATGTCACGAAAAATTATTTTCATGAGAGTACCCCACACACCGCCATGAAATCAGATATTTTTGTGAGAGTATTTAATTCCCCCTCATGAAAATGACTACCCCGCCACGAAATTATCTATTTTCATGAGAGTGATGTTTTTTCATGAGGGTCAACTTGGACCGTCACAAAATATGGGTTGCTCATTATTGTGAATTGATCTTGAAAATCAAGAACAACAACAAAAGTTTTTCATCTTTTAATCTGTAATGAAATTTTGTAACTGGTCTTTCTCCCTCATACTAACTCTGAATGATATGATTCTTTTTCCTAAAAGTTTATAAAATCATGCTCTATCAGTTCATGGTGTTCTTACTACTTTTTTATTGCTATTTATTGGTTATTTTATTTCTCAAGCAAATAGAGAACGATCGTTGCGATGCTATCTTAGGAAAAATACCTTTCATACTTTAAAACTTTTTTAACAAGCAATAGCCTACACATGCATTGTTGTGGAGGAGTTTTAAAATTTTTGGAAGTTATTTGATATTTTCTATCATTTAAATGAATTTCTACGTGCTTACCGAAAGTAATTCCAAACTGAATTGTGCGTACTTCCAATAGGATTAAACAAAAATCTAAAAATTAGATTTATGCTCATACATTTCACTCTATCCCATATCCCAGAGTTGTTGGGGAAAACATTTGTTTGCTAGGAATAATTCATCCATTTGTTTCTAAATTACCATAAAATAATTGTCGTAATTATAAGTTTTGTCGACAATTCAATAATTTTGCATAGTAATATGTTTTTGTCACATGATCTTTATATAAAAACTCAAATGATTTTAACAAGGTGGCAATATACATGTTCACAAATTGATACCTCTCTCACACACTTATATGTCAACATATGAACGATATGTTCAGTTGTGAACAATGTATACTATAACTTTATCGGATGGAGAAATGACCAAACAAAAGTTGTAGACCTCGATGAGTTTTACATCTTTGTTGTTGACAAATTTTTCATTTGAAATTATTTACTATTATAAAATTCTGTTGGAAGCTCTCATATTTTGAAATTCAAATTTTGAATTGTTCAAACAAAGTTAGATGGAGAAATGATCAAAATAAGAATTGTAGATCTAGATGATTTATACAACTTTGTTTTTCATAACTTTTTCATTTGAAGTTGTTATATTTTGAAATACTATTCGAAGTTGTCATATTTTGAAATTATATTCGAATTGTTGAACAAGTGTAGTTTCTCTTTCAATCTCTAACTAAAACTTGTAATAACTTGTCTTATACGTAGTCTATTTTATTTTAGAAATATTTTGGGTACATGAGTATAACTGGATTAGAATGTTTACTTCACAAAAGTGTCTAATCAAATAGTGCATAAATTAAACTTAAATATATAGAAAAAACTCGTTAAATGTTTAAGGCCCAGTGGCCTGAGCCTAGGCCTCACATCCCTCTCTCTCCATCCACCTGCCCAAATTGGCCCACTCAAAAACCATAGACTATATAAAGATAACCCCTCCATCCCTCTCCCTCATCTTCTTCTCCCTGCCTTAGCCGCACTACACAACTCTCTCTCTCTCTCTCTCTCACGTGCGCATATCGAGCACGGGCCCGGATCGAGTGAGCAACTCTAGCAGTAGCCCCCAAAATAGGGCCCCTACTTTTTATTTGGGTGCTCCCCAACTTTTGAGGGCCCTGTTTTTTTAGACTGCACTCCAGTAGTAGCGGGTGCATCATTACGGTGAAGTGGCGTGGAGTCGTGCCCTAGGCAGCAGCGTGGAGTCGTGCCCTTGGGAGCGCTGGGATAGTGGATCTAGCGGGAGTTGTGGTGTTGCAAGAACTCAGAGGTGCGGATCCAGCGAGAGTCGTGGCATTGCAGGGAAGTCGGAGCGATGGCGAGCGTGCGCCGTGGTTTCCTTCTGAGCGTGGGGAAAACCGACCCAACAGCCAGTTGGGGGCTCTAGAAGGGGGATTTGGGTGCCCAACCAAATATGGGGTCTGTAGTAGGGGCCCTACTGGAGTGATGTTTTTGTCTTAGGCACCCATATTTACCTTTGGGGGCTCAACTCGTCCTGCTGAAGTTGCTCTGAGTGCGCAGACAAGGATTCTACTGCTGCACATCCCTGGGTGCGGCCACGGCAGCGATATGCTCCTGCTCCTCTCTCGCGTCCATAGCTCACCACCGCTCGACATTCTCTCCTCTGAGTATACCCATTGTAAGTCTGTGACGCCCCTCCTCGAACATGAGTAGCGTGCAACCTGGTACCGCGGGCGGTCGAGTTGGCGGCCGGCTGGATCCACGGCATCTCGCAGCCGTTGGCCTGGATCTGCGGGTGTGCGGCCAGCGTCCGTGGCTGCATGCATACAAACAGCAAGGATCCACAGGCATGCGGCCAGCCGGCTGGTCGAGATCCACTGCAGCGTGCAGGCGGGCGGCGGGGATGCATGGGTGGAACGCAGGGACTCCGTCACGGCTTCAGTCGATGAGGACCAACTCCCGCACAGGTAGCCACCTGCGTGACCACACTCATTATTTATTTTTCATCTTGTTTGGAGTGCACAATACGAGATGGAATGCATGAAATTTGCAGTTTTTCTTGATATAAACTGTGCTATATGCAAACTAGTATCTTCCCTAATATGCACATAGGAATGTATTGTTAGGAGAGTAGCTTTAGTACTTGACAAATAGTGGGCTTCTGAATGATACACAGGGGTCCTATGTATATCAGAATTGGTCATATGAAATATATTTGTTGCCGACTAGATGGAACTATAGTCCTATAGTCTAGTCTGAACTCCTTTTTAATCTATCAGTGTTTTTCTTAAGCATTTCATAGCAGCACGCCTTTAAGCACTGTTCCTTGCAACTAGCTTCTTTGGAATGAAATTGGCTGCAGCAAGTATGAGTCAATTTATTATTCTAGCAGTAACTTCATTCCTCTCAAGTCTCAACTAATTGGAGACCTCTTTATAATGCTGCAAACATAGTTCTCTCATGAAGCTTACATACTCCCACAGATTTGGCCATAGTGATGGAATATGCTGCTGGTAGTGAACTATTTGAAAGGATCTGCAATGCTGTAAGATTTAGTGAGGATAAGATAGGTCAGCTTTACTACATGGGAGTCTTTCATGTACTTCTAATGACAGGAGTTAGCTCTGTAGGCAAGATTCTTCTTCCAATAACTGATTTCAGGAGTCAGCTATTGTCATTCAATGGTATATAGTTATCTCCATCTAACGTGGGATTAGTTATTGCAGGTTATAAACTTCAGTAAGCAGCTTGCCTACAAATGAACACTATAAATCATACTCTGTTTATTTCAGTCCTCTGTGTTGCACTCTCAACCAAAATCAACTGTCAGGACACCAGCTTACATTGCTCCAGAGGTCCTTGCTAGAAAGGATATGATGGAAAGGTGATTCCTGTCTTTGCTAGTTCTTATTTCCTATCTTATTTCCAGTGGAGCGGTGCACAAACTTGTTGCATGTTCTGAATTTAAGAGAAATATCCTAATTAATAAAACTGAAAAGTAAATAATTTGAGGCTACAAATCTTCTTAATTAAGCTTATTCTTCCCAATATCCAGATGTTTTTCCATGAAATTTTTGCTATGAGTTTCCCTTAAATTTGTGACGACTTGTGACCTCTTTGCCTTGCTGTGCACTTGTGCCTTTCTATTGTTCATTAGTTTTCAGATCATTAAGCTTTTATTGTGCTATAGACCTATGAAAGTTCAGATTCAGACTCATTGCAACAAGATAATCTAGATAGGTTTTTGTTTGACAAACCTTTTCCAGTAGTGATGCCATCCCTGTGGCTGAGGCCTCTATTGGCTATTGGTGGCGGCAGAATCATTGGTCGACTCTGTGTTGGTTAATATCTGAAACTTGGCTTTGCTATCTAGTTTATTCTCTACTTGTTTTCACCTTCCTTTTCACCGTGATACAAGTATATAGCTTCTCAGTATGATAAAGGGATACTAATGTATACATGTTTCAGTCCTGTGGGCTGTGGCATGGTTTACTAACTCTCAGCAACAATTTACAAGATGCAGGCCTTGAGAAATCTGCCCAAGATGAATTTTTGCTGCCATCATGAACTGGAAACTGCCAAGTAATAGTAGACTGACTGGAAATATGGATACAGAGCCTACTTATGTTAGGTCAAGTATAGTTAAGAATGTGTGTAGGTTTGTGTGCACTCGGCTGTTTATCTAAGGCATTGTTCACCACTTAAAGTGGATGCCTCATGTTTGTTGCGCAGTATAGGTGTCAGTTTGTAGACATTACATTATCTTTATTGAAATATAATGTAACAGTTGGGGATCATTCATGGATGTCACTACAGGAAACTGGCTCTTTGCCGACTGCAATTTTCTTTGCCAACTGTTTTTTTTCGACACTCGGCAAAGAGGTCCCTTTGCCAACTGGAATTGCCTGCAGTCGGCAAATCAGGATTTGCCGACTGCCTGGATTTGCCGACTGCCAGGCAGTTGGCAAAGAATTGCAGTCGGCAAAGGCAGGCCATGGTTGACGCCATCCACACCGTCACCTTTGCCGACTGCCACTCCGTCAGCAGTCGGCAAAGGTGCAGGATTTGCCGACTGCCATCCTGCCTGGCAGTCGGCAAAGGCTCTTTGCCCACTGCCACTGATGGCAGTCGGCAAAGAATTAATTTTTTTTTTCGATTTTCGATCCCAGTTTTTTTGTGTTGCCTTGCTACAGTAAGTACATGATATATTCTAAGTTTGGGGTCATTTTGATTTATTTTGCTATATTCCATTGATTTTTGCTGTTTCTTTGATTTTTTCCGGCAACTCTAGATTTGAATTGCAGGTACATGAAATAATGGAATCCGGTGATTTAGAAAATGATATTCATGATGTTTGGAGCATGTTAAGGCCGTGTGCGGGGCCTCGCGTGAAATTTCGACCGTGTTGGTGTCGGAACACGCCGAGGCACGCGCGTGAAAAGTGTTTTTAAATTTTATAAAATCGAAACGGAGTCCGAAAATGACGAAACTTGACGACGTGTCTTGCCATCGCATGCGGAGGCTGTGGTAAAAATTTGAGAAAGTTTCGAGCAAGTGGCGACGTCGGGTGGCTAAAACCTGGACTAACGTCGGGTGGCTAACTTGTTATCACATGTGGAGATGTCCAGGTTTTAGCCACCCGACGTCGCCACTTGCTCGAAACTTTCTCAAATTTTTACCACAGCCTCCGCATGCGATGACAAGACACGTCGTCAAGTTTCGTCATTTTCGGATTCCGTTTCGATTTTATAAAATTTAAAAACTCTTTTCACGCGCGTGCCTCGGCGTGTTCCGACACCAACACGGTCGAAAATTCACGCGAGGCCCCGCACACGGCCTCAACATGCTCCAAACATCATGAATATCATTTTCTAAATCACCGGATTCCATTATTTCATGTACCTGCAGTTCAAATCTAGAGCTGCCGGAAAAAATCAAAGAAACAGCAAAAATCAATGGAATATAGCAAAATAAATCAAAATGACCCCAAACTTAGAATATATCATGTACTTACTGTAGCAAGGCAACACAAAAAAACTAGGATCGAAAATCAAAAAAAAAATTAATTCTTTGCCGACTGCCATCCGTGGCAGTTGGCAAAGAGCCTTTGCCGACTGCCAGGGAGGATGGCAGTCGGCAAAGATCCTTTGCCGACTACTAGGGAGGATGGCAGTCGGCAAAGAATTTCTGAGAAAAAAATAAAAAATAACCTTTGCCGACTGCCAGGGAGCAGAACAGTCGGCAAAGTATTTTTAAAAAAATTAAAAAAATAATTTTTTTAAAAAATAATAGACCTTTTGCACAAGCTATCTGAAAACCAAGGTTTTAAATCTCCGGCTATAGCTACCGCTATAGCCCGCTATAGCTGTTTAAGAAAGATCAAGATATTTGTGTCTATGTACAACTTAGCCGCTATAGCCCGCTATATCCCCATTTAGCTCCGCTATAGCTGTTTTTGAGGTCATCCGCTAAAATGTCTTAGCCAGAGATTTAAAACACTGCTGAAAACACAACCTGGGCCTAGACCCGGAAAGTGGCTTCGGGCCTCTAATCCCGCCATGTAACAAATTATTTTATAGATTTTGTTAACATTATTATCCATGGTGGCATGCGGATCCAACTGCCAAGATGGATCTAGTAATAGTGTAGGTGTTGATCAAGGTCGTTAATCTTGTCCATAATCGTATATCATTCTTAGTAACTAGCAAGTTAAATAAATCAAGTTTTATATAATATATAAATATTATTTATTGTTAATTGTTTGAAATAGTAGATAAATAAATATACACCTGTATGTACAAAAGAAAAATAATTAAATAAAAAAGGAACTCGAGATATTTATTGTTAATTTTTTCTTGGGTTTTATCTGCACATGGAAAAACTAGAAGAAAAAATTGTATTGATTCACCAAACTCTCCTGCCGGATGGACCGACCGTGGGCGGCAAATAGAAGGCCAATATTTCACCTCCCACGCGCGGGCTTAGTGCTCAGTCAAAAAAAGAGTCCAGCAGAACAAAACCACTAAAACAATCATCCAAGAAAAAAAATAAAAAAAACATCTCTCCCCCAGCAGCCCACGCACACAGCAAACAGCCCTCATTGCTCCGATGACTTATAAAAGAGGACTTCCTTGCTGAAACCCTAGACAAAAAAAATCCCCCTCCCTGCCGCCGCTCAAGCCACCAAAAAAAACAGCGGCAGCTCCCTTCCCTGCCGCCGCTCAATCCTCTGCCCACATCCACTGACAGCGGCAGCTCCCCTTCCTCCATACGCGGCGGCGGCCACGAGGCGACGGCACCTGCTGCCGGCGGCGCGCCGCCAGCCCCCTTCCCTTCGCCCCGCCACCCGCGGCACGGCTCAGCTTCGGCCCCGCAGCCGCCCGCCGGCCGCGCCCTGCACCAGTGACCCCGCCTGTGTCGCAAGCCGCACCCCAGCGGCACAGTCGAGGCGGCCCCGGCTGCCTCTTCCTCAGCGACCGGCCCAGCGTCGTCTCTTCCTCTCCGTCGGCGCCAGTGGCTCATCTCGGGCACCGGATCCCTAGCCAGGTGACTGCTTCCTTTTCCTCTTCCGTCCCGTGCCTCCTCTCCCGCATCGTCTCTCCCTCCGTCTCTCCCTTTGCGCAAGTGACTGGGTGCCGCTCCAGTCTAAGCTGCCTCTCCTGTGCAGGAGCCACCCATTCCATTACGCTGCTGGCTTTCCAGTTCATTTTTGTCATACGTTCTATGTCTTGGTCCAGGGAAAGAGCAACTTGAGGTGTTACATGTAATTGACTCCTCATGAACTGTGAGCCATTCCAATTTCTATAAGAGAGAACTCATATGCTCAGATGTCTGTATTTTTCCCAACCTATTGGTTCTTAGGTTCCATTGTTCCAGAAATTCTGCGTGCCATATTTGGGATACTTGCTACTTTCCTATTTTATTTTTGTTAAAAATTGGTGCTCCACGATAACAAATGCTTTAGGTCTCAGCTTTTCCCAAGATAACTGCAAAATTCATGTCTCTGTTTCTTACAACACTTCTAATTTGGGTGTTATTTTCCTTCATTATCTCATGGTTCCATGTCAATTGTTTGGTACAATTCGGATCCAAATGATATTCTTATCCCACTGGAATATTTTGCCCTTACCGATTATTGCTTCTACTGGAAAGATGGGGTGGCAGAGATTGATGCTTTACATAAAAAAATTCGGCCACCATTACCTACACTGCAGATGCCATTCTTACCCTGATGTTTAAACATGGAGTTCAGTGTTTCATCACACAAAAAACATTCGATCCTGATATCACGAGGAAAGACCTTACGATAGGTCAAGTCGAGATTCGACAGGACTCCAGCTATAAAGGAGACGATGTCTACATTGTGGCCAACCGAGACGCCACGCAAGTTTATTACCTCCCATGGGCGTGCCAAAAAGACGAGAAGCTTGCGGGGTGGAGCCTTGTGCATTTGGTGTCGCCGCGCGGCAAAGCGCCTCTCCCAAACGACGACGATTACAACTTTGACCCAAGCACCGATGAGTTCTCTCAACCTGAGGGGCTAGAAGGTACCTTGGAGATCGACATTGGTTCGCTCATGGGCATGGAAGTAGACAACGAAATCGATGAGGACGAGGGTGAGGAGGTGCAGGATGCCAAGGACTTAAGAATGCTTGAGCGATGGCAGATGCAGCGCGATGGAGTTGTCCAGGAGGAGGTACATGATGATGACTATGGAGACGATGAGGATGATGATGACAGTGATGACTTAAGGGAGCTCGACAATATTGATAGCGATGACGACGATAGTGATAGAGATGATGACTCAACGCCCGAGATATTGCCGTTCGCGGAGATAATTATGAGGCCATGTAATACTATATTGTTATTATTATGTTCCTTTACAAGTACTTGTCATTTATTTATGCTAACAGTTTTGTTCTTTGTCATTGCAGGCACTCGGCAAAATGCCAGGCGGACGGCGGCAGCGGCCGCATCGAGCAGTACGCTCGGCGTACCAGGTCCCCCGCAGGAGACCGCCGACGACGAGGAGGAGGAGGAGGAGGTGTTGGTGCGTGGGTCATCCAGTAGGGGGTCCCAGCCCCCCAGCGGACGTCGCCAGGCGACAAGGAGGCTGCCGTTCTCGTCCTCGCAAGGGGGGACGACGTCGCGTGACGACGAGCACGGCGGCGACGACGACGACGATGACGACGACGACGGCGACGACGCGCCTACACCAGGCGAGACGGCTTCGAGTTCATCAGGCGTGGCCAAGGTGTACTCGTGCGGGCCCACACAGCTTCCTAGGGTGCGGCCGCAATTCCACCAGCGCCCGGTGATCACACCCGTGGCCCAGACGTAAGTAACCATTATTGATTTCACTACTTGTTCATATGACATGTCAAAAATCGAACTGAAGACTAACAATTGTTCTTAATGACTCGTGCAGTTCCTGGAAGATTGTGAGTGGAGCAGGTCAAGCACGCCATATCAATGGCATCCAGGGCCTCCTAATTAAGGAGTACTACCCTGGCCTTGTCAACGTCAACGGCGAGATGAAGGTGCCCACCAAGTGGTCCCACTTCTACCTCGTCGAGGAGGGTGGCGAGACCATCGCGGCAAAGATAAAGAGGGAGTTTTGGGTGAGTCTTTCATCGCACCGCATTGCTAAATAGTACGCATTCGTCGGACTTCTTGCAAAAAGAAAATGCTACATGATGTGTCTGTGTGCAGGACTTCTTCACGTGCGAGGAGGGTAAAGCGGCCCAGGCGGCGCGAGTGCAGGAGGCGGTCTGCAAAGATCGTCTCAAGGACCTATACCATGAGGCGCGCATACAGGCCATCCGCGACTTCCACGCCAACGTGCTTGGAGAGAACATCAAGAAGCCCCAAATCCGCCAGAGAATGAACTCGAGGAAGGCCGACCTCACCCAAGCGCAATACGAGCAGGTAATTAAGTATGACAACATTCGTTCAGATTCCTTCAGTGAAACATTACACTAATCTTCTCGCATGTCAAATACTTGATGTCATGCAGGTGTGTCCATCGTGGTGCGACAACCACAGGGAATGCTGGACGGAGATTGTGCGCATGTGGCGCACGGATGAGGCGTACGCGAGGCGCGCCGACCGTCAGGGCCGCCGCGCGCAGATGCGAGGGGTGTCACACCACCAAGGGAATCAGCCCCTCCCCCAGTTTGCGACAAGATGGGTATGCGTCCGTTCATGTCTCAATCCTTGCGCTCAATTGTCAATACTTGTAACCATGTTTGTGTTTTCAATGCAGACGCAGACGCACGGTGGGCAGGAAATCAACGAGTACACCGCGTACCTCCTCTCTCACAAGGGCAAGGCGACGGATCCGAACAACGTCTACAACCCGAAGGACGGGCCTGATGCGTACACCAACCCCACCGCCTACGAGAAGGCCACCGAGTACACTGTCGCGGCTCGCCAGCGCTACGGGGAGACGTTCGACCCCACCGCCGAGCCCCTGGACACAGACCTCCTGCAGAGGTTGGGACCAGGGAAGCAGCACGGC
Organism: Saccharum hybrid cultivar R570; assembly: GCA_038087645.1. Taxonomy (NCBI): domain Eukaryota; kingdom Viridiplantae; phylum Streptophyta; class Magnoliopsida; order Poales; family Poaceae; genus Saccharum; species Saccharum hybrid cultivar. The sequence goes on along the minus strand of JAQSUU010000664.1, from coordinate 534,503 downwards.
CGCTACTACATGGCCCACAGCGCCCTCGGCCCGTCCCAGGTTCCTACGCTGACCCAGGTTCGATCCACGCCCACGAGCTCCAGCGACATCCCCGTAGCGCCCCGGCGGCAGTCAGCGTCACAGGTAAGTGCCGTTTCGTTCGTCGTTCACTCGTTTCGCACCTGTACATACAATCAACACTGCGGATGTAATATTGCAGGCCCAGATGGAGGCCAAGATGGAGGAGAGGATCGCCACGTTGCACGCGCAGATGATGGCGCAACAGATGGCTTACCAGCAAAGCCTGCAGCAGCACTACAACACTCAGATGCAGAACATGGCCAGCTTCTTCCAGTCCATGCAGACGTCCGGGGCGTCTACACCGCCTCCTCTTCCAATGTTCGCTCCACCGCCTCCTCCTCCAGAGTTTTTTCCTGTGCCTGCTCCTGTCGCTCCTGGAGGGACCCCGGTGAGTATATTGACTCTTGCTTTAACTTGTGCGTCCATGCTGCAGATACTAATGACATCACTTGGCGTTTAACTTGTGCAGGTACAGTCGGCGGGTTCGAACCCGTCTCCTGGAGGTCCCGGCCATCAGATGATGTCGTATCCACCACCTGCACCCTATCCATCGTATCCACCTCCGCGTGGCCCTCCTCCGACGTACTCGTGGCCGCCGGTGCGCGGAGGGTGGCAGTACGCGCAGGCGCCTCAGTTTGGGTTACCGTGGGCAAACCCTGGGGGCTCTAGGGGCGGAGCGGACGACGAGACCGGGGACGGCGCGACGAGCTAGGTACTTGTCGATTCTGTTATCATGTATCCACCGTATCGTCGAAGTTGTTGTCATGTATTTCTTTTCTTCGTTATGGATCTAGACTTGTTATGTGGAACTTCGTGTGATGGACGTCGACTTGTGGTGTTCGACGTGTTGGACTTCATGTGATGGTTGTAATGCACTTGTGTGGTTGTTATTGTGACATATATGTGAGATATATGTGATGTTGTGCGTTATTGTGATATATGTGGTGATGTTGGCGACAAATGTGATGAAATTGTGATATAAATGGTGCTACCGGTGCTTCTGGTGAAATTGGATTATAATTTGTGATTTTGCAGGGTTTTGATGCGAGAAAACAGAAAACAAAAGCAAAAAAAAATTCCAACTTTGCCGACTGTTACAGTCGGCAAAGCTGGGCAAAAAAACCCCAGAATCTTTGCCGACTGCAACTCTGAAAGCAGTCGGCAAAGAACATTTCAAAAAAAAAATATTTTCTTTCTTTGCCGACTGCCGAGCTGGCGGCCAGTCGGCAAACATTTTTTGAAAAAAAAATTCTTTGCCGACTGCCGAGGAACCAGCAGTCGGCAAAGCCTGCCGGCAGGGCTGACAGCGCCACGTGGCTATGCCGACTGCTGGAGTGGCAGTTGGCAAAGGATTTGCCGACTGTGTGCCACGTGGCAGTCGGCAAATCTGCCTTTGCCGACCCAGGCTTTGCCGACTGCTCTTTGCCGACTGCCACGTGGCTTTGCGGTCGGCAAAGCCTTTGCCGACTGGGATTATGCATTTGCCGACCGGGGCAAGCAGTCGGCAAAGAGGCGTTTTCCTGTAGTGTGTGCTGGATTGACATTTGGACCATATATTCCTGCTATTTTCATGATGGCGTAAACTTGTTTTCATGGTGGTGTTCTCTCATGAAATACTATATTTCCTGTGATCCATTTCATGAGGGTGACTCTCACGAAATCCACTTCATGATGGTGACTCTCATGAAATCAGTTCATGAAGGTGACATCTCACGAAATACCACGAAAAGCTGTCATGAAAACATCGATGCAAACCTGGCGACAATGTTATTTTCATGAGGGTGGCTGCCATGGATTTCCCATCATAAAAATAATCCATGGTGGTGAACTCTCATGAAAATGTCATTTTTGTGTGTCTATTATCTTGAGAATTGATGCGTGACGGTGTACCCTTACACATTATTTTCATGAGAGTAAAACCATATTTCGCGACGTGTTTTGCACTCTCACGAAATCTCTGGATTCTGGTACAGGTGAATATCCCATTAGATATTTAGGTATAACCGAGAGGTCCAAAAAATTGACATGCTGGAGAACAAAGCATTTACCTTATGGAGGTACATTAATCCTCATAAATTCGTTGCCTAGCAGTCTACCCATATTCATGATGTCCTTTTTGAAATACCGAAAGGTGTTTTCAAAAACTAGATTATTCAGATCTAGATTTTCTAGCAAGGTGAGAAATATAAAAAAAAAGTTTCACCTTGCCAAATGGGACGTCTTATGTTGCCCTCAAGAGACCTAGGAGGACCATCCTCCCACAATTTTATTAATTGGTACCGGAGCAATAAATCCTGTTTCGAACCTAGCAAGCTTCTTACTGTTGTGACAGTATATATAGACTCGATGGTGCATGCTTTACACGTCTTGAACTTTGAATGAAAGAAAGAAAGAAAACTGATAGATGTGCAGTAATTTCTTTTCATGCCCTGTCCACCATGCTTGTCTATATATACGTACGAAGTACACTAGCTGCCACCTCTCCAAGATTCAAAATTAACCCTTCCGTATAATGAACCACAATGCATGTCTCTGATATTGTACATTTGTTGGTTGACACGAAAAGATAGGCATGGGAGGTATCTAGATCTTACATAGCTTTTGTAATGTGAGGTTTCGTACTCTGTATAATCTTGTGCAAAATAATGAACGAGTGGCCTCCAATTGAAGCTATGTGGCACTTGATTATTAGGCCCTTTTGTGTATACGAATCTTCTCCACAATTTTTTTTGTGTGTGTGGAGTTCATAAAACAATGTCATTCTCCAAATCAAATGGAACTAAAAACTTAAAGAATGGACATAGCTAATTGTACAGTTCTATTACCTGAAACCATAGTCATGTGCAATTTTTTAGGTGATCAAATAATGTTCCAGCTTCAGTCTTTTATAAAAAAAGCTTCAATTCACAATCATTATAAACACACTCAAGGTTTTAGCAAAAACAAGCGTTCAGAATTTTTAGTGATAGATAGACTCATAGTGATAAATAAGGTCCATCTTTTGGAAAGAAATTCAATGCACTTGACTCCAAACTTTGGCAGCTGAACCTATCTGCTCTTCGTGCTCTTCTATGTACTGGAATGGCAAAGCCAAAGATGGCCGACACAGTGTTTTGCAATCTATAGAGTCAATCACAATAATACGAAATAGACTATGATACTCTATGGATGGTGAAGGAAAGCACAATTGCACTAAGTGAAAACTAAAGGGTCACAACTACAGACCCAATGATGAAAAGTCATTACTGAGATGTGAAAACTAAGAGCATGCACACTATATTTTTCTACTACTATATATCTATTTGTTTCACAATCCGAAGTATGTGATTGACATCCTAATAACACCAAGCAATCACATACTAGCCATTTCATATTTGCTCGGGCTTCGGTCGGATTTGATATTAATAACTGTACCATTTGCAGCCAGTCTGTCTTTTGTAGTGATTGTGGACACGAACTGAATACGCTTGCCCACGTTGTATCGGGCTAGCTGGAGATCTCATAACGAGCCACACAAACCTCATATGTAGAGAAGTATATATAATGACATTGATGAGAAGGAAAGAAAAACTGAAACGTAACTCCTCCTCAGGGGTCCGCTTGTAGCATGTATATATACACATACACCACCGTCGCTGCCCTAACAAAGCTCATCACGAGCTGCACCACCAGATATCATCGTATCTCTGCCAATAGATGTAGTTCCCCCTGACGTTTTCACAACGCCATGTATACGTTGCTTGATTGACATGGAAAATGTTGATCACTGATGATAGGCTTGGGAGGTATCGAGGAAATCTGTAAACCGGTGCACAACCCAAGAACTAGCTGAACATGCTCCCATGGCAGTTGTTCGAAAGGGAAATGTTGCTGCAATATTGGTGTACCAAGCTACTAGGAATTTTTAAGAATTTCGGAGAGTAAGCGTTGAATAATACTGTACATGTCCAAATTTCTGAATGCATGTGGTAACTGTGTACGTACTTATGTTAATTTCAAAAATGAGCTTCCTCAACTAAAAAGAAACTGTAAAAATTGCTCAACTGATGATCGACATCAAAAGCTAGCACGATTCATGTTTAGCTCAAACCAATTAAGATTTCCACTTTATTTTACTGCACCCGGTTAGTATAGTAAAGGCGGCGCTGGTACTAATCTCGGTACATATATACACTTTAATTTCCGTGAGAAATCATGCGTACATATCACTATTCAGTAGTAGTAGTAGTAAAAATAATAAAAGCTATGTGAGCATGGCTGTAGAGACACAAGCCACCACGATAGGCAGCAGTCAGCACGACGTTGGTCACGCATTGAAACGATCCTGCCACTGCCAGTGGCACCACCTGGCCCCAATGGAGGGGTCCATTGTAGCAATAGGTTCCGGGGCCGAAGGCACCAGGCCCGCCGAACCATCTGTATCCTCCGCCGCCGCAGAACTCGTGCTATCGAAACTGAGGCTGGCCCTGTTGGGCAGCACGTCGGGCGTCAGCAGTTCAGCACTGGCAGCGTTCTACCGCTAGGCATTGGCAGCAGGAACTTCTTCGAAGCCGTGGCAGCGGCGGTTGTGGTTTCAGATGCCGTCATTGGTGTCGCTGGTGGGAGCACCACGGCAGACAAGGACGACGATGCAGACAGCATGGCGATGATTGGGCTTGCAGGAAGTGGAGGGCTCGCTCGCGGCAGCGTCCGACGTAGATAAAGGGTGGCACCGGGGCTTGTGGCTGAGATCCATGGATGAAGCTCATGGCACGCGCAGATCTGGCGAGGAGCCATGGTGGTACGTGGATGCAACGAAGAGCGGCGGCGGCACACGAATCCATCGAGCAACAGTGCAGTGTGTCGATCGGTCAGCAGGCGTCGTGGATGGGCTAAGTGGCACCATCAACGGGCTCACAAGTTTTTTTTATTTAATAATAATGGTAGGCGTTATGGCCGCCTCATCAAATCAGGGTTTACTGTGATGCGGAAGTACAGATGGCCAGCCAGGCTGCCTCCGTTATTGCTTTTTGACCGCCTCATATACAGGCTCGGAAAGGGGAGCTCTCAAGACCTCTCTTTTTTGTTATTTTATTTATTATAACATCTGGTTCATTACACAAACCGGCAGTGGAGCATTATCATTCCTCGTTTGAGTAATGAGCGGGCCATGATAAACAGCACCACCGATTCTAAGAGGCAGTGATTTACCACCTACTAAGCCGACAACTACTGGTGATGCGTTTTTTTGAACTAGTGTGATAATGTTGGGGTACTACGTAGTGGATATCATGTGAAAATGATTGTAAAAACAGAAACTGTCAAGAGACAGCACCACGTCCATGCCTAAAACCTACAGCCTGCACGGACCCGAAGTACATGGGGCATTGTACCCGTAGGTTACCGGGCTGATGTTCCCACCAACTGTCATCTACCGTACCCAATACATCATATATATACTCATAGCGGCTGACCTTCATCTAGCTTTAATATATGTTTCTTGCAGTCAATCTCTGTCTTTTTATTGTGGTATGGTGGTCCCAAATATGCTTGCCCACAAGCCCCATTGGGCTTGCTGGAGATCCCATAATGAGCCACACCAAGTTCCTCTGCAGAAGTGGTTGCAGTGAGAAGAAAAAAAAACTAAAGGCCCGTTTGGTTGGGAGGAGTTAAAGTTTAACTCACATCACATCAATGTTCTCTCAAATGCATGGAGTACTAAATGTAGACTAATTGCATGCATGTCGGCACAGATTAGGAGTAATTTACGAGACGAATCTATTAAGCCTAATTAATCCAAAATTGAAAACTTTTTGTCAAATAAGACGAAAGTGCTAGTGTTTGTTAAACTTTAACACCCAATCCAAACGGGCCCTAAAGCGTAACTCCACAGTTTCTGCTGTAACATGTATATACATACACGACCGTCTCCTATCTGAATCACAAGCTGCACCACCATCTTCTCAGCCAACATAGCGAACATGGCTGCAGAAACACAAGACACCAGGAGAGGCAGCATGACATTGGTGACGCGTCCAAACGACCCTGCCGCTGGCGGCGCCGCACCCCTCCCCAGTAGAGGGTGTAATTGTAGCCATAGGTTCCCGGTCCAAAGCCGCTGGACCCGCCGAACCAACCATATCCTCCTGGGCTGCCACAGCACTCGTCACCAGGCCACAGAACCCGAGGCCACTGTTGCCGCTGAACCATTTCTAGGGATGGTAGGCTTCAGAGGCAACAGTGGAGCGGTTTTATTTAGGCCGTGTTTAGATCCCCAATTCGGGGCACCGATTCGGGCACTGTGTCGGAACACTGTAGCACCTTTTTTTTAGTGTAAAAAATTGTCCAAAAATTAATTAATTAGACTCAAAATGTTCGTCTCGTAAAGTACAACAAAACTGTGCAATTAGTTTTTAATTTCATCTACATTTAGTACTCCATGCATTTGTCGGTATTTTGATGTGATGGGGAATCTCCTTTTTGCATAGTAGAATTTGGGGAGAGAATTTGGGATCTAAACAAGGCCTAAGTCAAACACGCAATGGCATGAAAAGCTGCGGTGCAACAAACATTTTGAAGAGATGGTTTACTACATGAACAGTCTCTCCAAAGGGAGGCAAATGTAAAAATTATTGTAGTAGTGATTCTGTAAACAGTTTTGAACACAGATTTACATGTTAAAAGTCACATGCTTTGATAACAAATTGTTGAAAATTTATTGATGTTCACATTTTTCAAGGCTTGACCAGTTCTTTCTCTAAGCTAGTGTTTTTGGGACTGCTAAAACTTATTGTTGTTCACCATTAGATTCCATTCATCTAGGACGAACTAATTAATTGTACATCCCAGCCAATTAACGAGCTGAGTTCCACTTGGTTTGGAGACCATCTTCCCACAATCTTATTAACTTATCCCAGAGCGATTTCATCCTGTTTCAAACCTAGCACAGTATATGTTAATCCACAAGCTAAGCTTCTCGCTGTTGTGATAGACTCGTTTGTGCATGCTTTACTCCTTGAAGCTTTGAATGAAAGAAAAAACACTGATAGATGTGCAGTAATAATGTCTTTTTATGTCCTGTCCACCATGCATGGCTTATATATATATATATATATATATATATATATATATATATATATATATATATATATATATATATATATATATATATATATATATATATATATATATATATATATATATACAACCTACGCGCTAGCTACCGCTTCTCCAAGTTCCAAAATCAATTGTTCCATATAACCAACCACAATTCATGTTTCTGATATTATACATACGTTGATCGACATAAAAAAGGTGGCCATAGAAGATAGGCATGGAAAAAGATAGGCGTGGGAGGTATTGAGTAAATCTGTAAAGCGGTGTACAACTCCAAAACTAGATCAATTTGCTCATCTGGCAGCAGATCAAAGATGTCAGGTTGTCTCCAATATTGGTGTATCTAGCTACTAGGAATCTTAAGAATATTTGATAGTAGGTGTTGAATACTGCATGTATACATCTACAAGTTTCTGAATGCATGTAACGCCTTAGCTGACTGTTAATTTTGCATGTACTTCTGTACATTTCGAAAATGAACTACTGCAAAGAAAACTTTGAAAATTGCTCAACTGACCATCGACATCAAAATTAAGGCTAGAGTTCATGATTCAAATTTATCTCAAACCAAATTGTGTCGAGTTTATTGCACGTGGTTAGTATAGTAAAGGCACTTCTACTAATCGGTACATGTAGAAATCATGCACATAGAAGAGAAAGGTTGAGGCAGGCGGCGGCGGCTGCGACAACTCCGCAGAGAGAGACTGGTGGCACAGTGACGGTGAAGGAGGGATTTGGAATGTGCCAATATACAGTGACGGTGCCAATATACGATAGTTTGGAATGTGCTTCGGAATGGGCCTTAGGTCTTTTAAAAGAGATGGGCCTCACAAGCGATAGTTTTTTCTATTGACTGATCCTGAAAATAAGTTGATTTGGTAGATTTTTAGGAATAGTTTTATTAAGTCAACCTCTCAACAGTTCAAAAGCTATTCGTCAAAAACAGTTCAAAAGCTGCACTGATTGCCTGCTCTGGCATGGTGAGTCACTACTGAGATGTTAGCGTGCATGCATACTTTCTCTACTACAATATCCATTTGTTGTCACATTTTAAATAAAATTATAATGGCCATCAAGCAATCGTACTTTAATTTGGATATATACTGGTCATCTCATATTTTCTCGGGGGTTCGGTCGGTTGGGAAATAATATATTACTGTACCATTGCAGCCAGTCTTTGTCTTTTGCAGTGACCGACTGACGGTGGACCCGAATTGTCACAATGAGCCACACCAAGTTCATCTGTAGGGAAGTATATATAATTGCAATGATTAAAAAGAAAGAAAAACTGAAGCGTAACAACTCCTCCTGGGTCCTGCTGTAGCACGTTTGTTTATATATATATATATATATATATATATATATATATATATATATATATATATATATATATATATATATATATATATATATATATATATATATATATATATATATATATATATATATATATATATATATATATATATCACGCGGACACACATGCACACATACACCATCATCTCCCTAGCTATCTCAAAACACAAAAGCATGCATGCAGCCTCATCACGAGCTGCACTACCATATATCATCATATCTCTGCCAATATATACGCATGTGTTACCAGCTCTCCATCCTCAAGTACTGCAAGTGAAGCGGGAATTGGGCCGCGGGCCGGCACTTGCGCAAGGAGGCCTAACGTGCGCGTATCAGGTAGCGAATGGTCTTAGCAGGTGCCTGCGTGCACGAGCGGGGCTACGGCCCGTGTAAGGAGTATATGACTCCCGAGACAGAGAGCAGAGGGATTCATTCAGAAATTTGTAAACCTAGCTCTCAAACTCGCTCAAGCACTCGTCTTCCCGGTCCCCTTCTCCACCTCTGCTATGCTGTTCATCTAAACTTGCCCCGATTTCTTCCCTTTCCCTTGCCTATTGCTAACATTTGGTATCAGAGACACCGATTTTAGATACGATCCGTTCGTGCGCACATACTCCATCGATTGATTTGGCAACGAATCTGGTTGGTTCGATCTGATCGCTAGCAGTGAGCTGCTGCTAGTGATTTGGAACGCCGTAATTCCAATCCACGCTTGAGTCGATTTGTGGGTGTGCTCGATCTGGATCTTCCCCATCCCCTAGCCCATGACCACTTCACCCGCCGCCAACATCGCCTCAGAATCATGAATCCGAAGACCCGCATCATCCTTGACGAGCTGAACAAGCGCTTCTTCGAGCATGACGTGAAATGGGATTCGCGATTCACGGATCAGGACGCCTGCCTATTGTGCCAGATCGGTGATCTAGAGACGACGTAGGCGGCCCACATGGAGAAGCTGGAACGCGTCACCTCCTCCCTCGACGAGTGGCGGCCGTCGATCGAAGCCATCGTTGACGACATCAAGCTCGAAGTATCCAAGACCAAGCTCGAAGTCTTGAAGATCTCCCGCAATTGGGAGCGTGCGATCCTGGACCAACCGGCTACATCACCTGGCGTCTTCGCCGCCGCACCAGTCGCCACTCCAAAAATTGTCGAGCTGCCGCCCCTCGGCGCTCCAGCACCAACGCCCAATGGGCATTGCGTCGACAACCATCACCGGGAGAGTGGATTTGGGGTAGTCTCTACCCTGATTCATTCCCCGGTCAAGGGTATGCCACCGTTTCCCCAACCCCAATCTCCAGTTTCAGTATTACAGCCCCCTCTTGATCATGGTGCCTGTAGTGGTAGTACTGGGGTGGGTCACAATGGGTTTTAGGGTCCCAAACTCCCCAAATTCGACTTCCCCAAATTTGATGGAACCCTACCCAAGTATTGGCTTAGTCAGTGTAAAGATTACTTTGAGCTCTACGGTACTGAAACACATATGTGGGTTTGCTTCGCCAAGATGATTTCACTGGTGATGCTGCTCGTTGGTCCCCATCCGTCGAGTCCCAATTGCAAACATGTTCTTGGTCCACTTTCTGTTCCTTGATCTTACAGCGCTTTGGTCAGGAACACCAAGAACTATTGCTTAGACAGCTCTTCCAAATTCGCCAAACCGGCCCAATCAATGATTACATCACCCAGTACACAAGTCTCGTTGATCAGTTGAATGCTTATGGGGGGGCAATGAACTTTTGTATCACACAACACATTTTGTAGATGGGCTCAAATATCATATTCATGTTGTTGTTGCTATGCATCGTCCCAAGGATTTGGATACTGCTTGCCTTCTCGCCAAATTGCAGGAGGAGGTCACTGATCCCGCGAAGCAGAAGGAACTCAGGAGTTGGGAGAATCCAGTGGGTGGCCGACCGTATGCTCCAAAGGCGCTGCCCCTTCCTCCTCCCCCACCACGCCTCACGCTACCGGGTCCCGAGCCCAAGCTAGCAGCGGGGGCTGTGCGCACCCCTACAACCGAAGATTGCTGGGCCGCTCTCCGCGCTACCAGACGTGCTCAAGGCTTATGCATGAGGTGCGGAGGCAAATGGTCTCGCAACCATCAATGCCCTCCTACTGTGCAGTTACATGTGGTACAAGAATTGCTGGATGTTTTCTCCCTTGAAGATGTTGCGGGGGTTGAATCGCCTCTTGCAGAACCGACAGTTGAACAGTTGTTCTTATCTCTATCAGTGGGCGCTGTTTCTGGGATTACTACACCACACTCAGTGTTTTTGGGGTTTGTGATTACACAATAGACCAGACGCGTATTTGGCAGACCTATCTGTAATTACCAGAGATACGTTTCGGTAAAGAGCGTCTGTACTTTAGTATCACATCAGAGACGCATTTTTATGACCTGTGTCTACGGTAACAGGTTGAGTTACAGGGACGCGTTTGCTGCCGATGCATCTGCAATTAGATATAATACAGACTTGTGTTTTCTGACAGATGTATGTTATGGAGACACGTCTGTATTACTGTTAAATACAGCAGACACGGGCTTGACTATCCGCATGTCTGATATCTAGGTAAAGTTCACAGTCTCTTTGTAACACGTCTGTAGTAAGGGAAAAGCTCCCATAATGTAATAGTTGAAAGACGCATCTATATATGGTAACTGCATGCTAGTCGTTGGTAACTGATCGGAGTCACAGATTGAGCTAAGCTCGCTACTGCACACGAGCGGCGGCATGGGTGGTGGGCCGCCGAGCACAGCCGGGGTGGCCTGGCGCACGTCATTCATCACACTTGCTCATCAGCAGGCCAGCTGGGGCCTTTCGCATTGCTCGATTGAACTGCCAGTGCCCATCTCTGCTGCCTTCCGTAACTGCTGCGCCATCACCAGTTGCACGATCCACTAGGCATCGCCGTCCTCCAGTTGTGCTTCGCCACCCTGCAGTGTCAGACAATCAGCAGTGACATGCCTACACCCTAGCTCAGCAAGAACTTGTGAACTCATGCAAACTAGAGGTAGAGTCCTTATAGATTTGGACTCTCCTTTCCTAACAAAACAATCCTCCATTCCAAACACAATCTGTATTTCTTTTTATTATCATCCTTTTCTAAATCTATCTCTGATTGCGAAGGCCCTCCTGTGGGCCTCCCTCGGCCTATAGAAATCGGACACATAGATCGTCTTGTGACATGTACCAATTTAGTTTTTTTTTCCTTCAGAGTCGGCAAAAATAGTGAAGCTTGTGAAATCTTGTCTTTAATTATTTGCATTAGCTGACAATATATTTATGGACAACAGGGGTGCAAATGGACAATTAGAGTGACCAGGATGAAAGTAACTGCTGAGATGTTAAAACTAAAAGTATATATGCAGCAGCTATTTTTTTCTACTACTCATGTGTGATTTTAGACCTATTTGCCATATTGTAAAGTGAAATAATTATAGAACACTTAATAAGGTCTAGTATTCCCATGCTTCTAAAATCCCATATTGTTTCCAGAATTTTAGCGGGAGACGGATATACAGCACTGGATATGTACAACAGTCATTTCCACGTCTCATATTTTCTCAGCATTTTTGTTGTGTTGAAGTTGGATAGTGATAGGCAGCCATACATTTGGCCAGCTAGTGATCACGTGATGGTCCATACCAATTACTCCTCTGTAGAGGTACACTTGCGTTGCATGGCCATATGGTTGATACTGGTAGTCCATAATTCCATCAATATCCCCGACCCGTCTTAAGCGGTGAATCAACATAGCATCATACTGGTAGTCCCTTCAAATAATTAGATTACTAGGTGATTCCCTGCACGTTGCTGCGGGACCTTCTCAAAAATCATTTGCTGGTTTTTACATGGAAATAGAAATGCAATAAACTTCCGATATGAGAAACTATATATGCAGACCAAGTGAACTACGGAATATCAACCCAATACCCAAGTGCAGTGAAGCAAGCTAAACCCAAGACCCAAGTGCAGTGAAGCAAGCTAAGCGTAAACAGAAGGAAATGACTGAGAAATCAAAGTCAATATGTGCAGCCATCTTGAACTTTGTCAGCCTTGGGTGTCCTTGTCTATTTCATTCTCTGCCAATGGTTACTGTGATGATGGAGGAGCAAATAGAATTATTAGTCATGTGCAATTTCTTAGGTGATCAAGTAATGTTCAAGCTTGAGTCTTTCATAACGAGGCTTCGATTCACAATCATTATAAACACACTTGAGGTTTTAGCAAAAACAAGCATTCCGAATTATTAGTGGTAGATAAACACATCATAGTGATAAATAAGGTCTATTCTTTGGATGGTGGGAGAAATTCAATGCACTTGACTCCAAACTTTGGCAGCTGAACTTATATATCCGCTCTTCCTGCTCATCTATGCACTGGAATGACAGAGCCAAAGATGGCCAACCCCCAGTGTTTTACAATCTGTAGTCAATCACTCAATCATATGAAATAGCCTCATACTTAGGGATGGTGAAGGAAAGCACACAAGTGCGGTAAGTGAAAACTATAGGGTCACACAACTAGAGAGACAACAATGAAAAGTCACTCCTGAGATGTGAAAACTAAGGGCATGCACGCTATATCTATTTGTTTTGCAATCCGAAGTACGCGATTGCCATCCTAATAACACCAAGCAATCGCATACTTTGGATAGACACTAGCCATTTCATATTTGCTCGGCCTTCGGTCGGTTGTGAAATTAATAACCGTACCATTTGCAGCCAGTCTGTCTTCTGTAGTGATGGTGGACACGAACTGAATATGCTTGCCGACATTGTATTGGGCTGGCTTCCGGTCTCATAATAAACACCAAGCTCATCAGTAGAGAAGTGTCTATAATTTCAGTGATGAAAAGGAAAGAAAGACAGAAACATAACTCCTCCTCCAGGGCCCTGCTGTAGCATGTATATATATACATACACCACCATCGCTGCCCTAACTATCTCAAAACACAGAAGCATGCATATACATCCTCATCACGAGCTGCACCCCCATAAATCATCATATCTCTGCCAATATATGTAGTTGCCCCTGATGTTTTCACAACGTGGTGCCCTTGTGTCTAATTATATATGTTGCTTCATTGACTTGTAAAATGTTGGTCACGGATGATAGGCTTGGGAGGTATTGAGGAAATCTGTAAACCGGTGTACAACCCAAAAACTAGCTCAACACATGATCTCCTGGCGGTTGTTCGAAAGGCAGATGATGTTGCTTCAATATTGGTGTACCAAGGTACAAGGAATTTTTAAGAATTTCGGAGAGATACAGCTTTGAATAATACTGTACATGTCCAAACTTCTGAATGCATGAAATGACCTAACTAACTGTTAACTCTGTACGTACTGGTGTACATTTCAAAAACGAGCTCCCTCAACTAAAAAGAAACTCTTAAAATTGCTCAACTGATGATCTACGTCAAAAGAAAGCACGATTCATATTACCTCAAACCAAGGTGTCCACTTTAATTTATTTTATTGCGCACGTTTAGAATTCTAAAGGAACTGCTGCTACTAGAGCTCTCATGGTCATGGGTATGGACATAGTCATGGCTCATGGGTCATTTGCATTGAGAACTTCACCCATATCAGCATTTGCATTGGCGGCACCTTCGCCGATCTGAGGATCCTGAAATTGGCCTAGCTCATGGTTGTAGTGGTGCCTTCTTCTCAAGTGGTGCCAAAAATGCATAGTTCCACGCCAAGGTTCAGCACGAGCCTTGTAATTGCACCTATTGCATTTTGCCCAACGCTGTTCCTCTATGACACCGTCTTTTTCGTGTCTCTCCATGGACATAGTATAGTGTTCCCAAAGCCTTGACATTTGAAAAGCTATTCAAAAACCACAGAGGTGAAAAAACAAATGATTAAAGGTCATATCCGTAGATGCAAAACATAAATGGATTAAGGGTGGTGGCTGGTGGGTCATGGGTGGACCAGTATACCTTCAAGGCTTCAACCTTAGTGATTGAAGGTGGTTACAACCTGCAAGCTAGCAAGCGCCTTCAGCTCTTCAACCAGCGGCCGACGTCCAGGAAGCAAGCTAGCAAGTGCCTTCAGGCTTCGGCCCTTCAACCAGCAAGCAGTGACCAGGAAGCAAGCAGCCGTCCGAAGCAAATGGGAGTGGCGACCAGCGGCCGGCGGCCAGGAACAAGAAGCAAGCAGCCGGCGAGGAAGCAAGCAAATGGGAGTGACGGCTGGGGTGGGGAGAGGACTGAGCGGCTAGTGGCTAGGAAGTGGCCAAGTGGGAACTTATATATGGGACCATCCAGCTAGCTTAGCTAGGGTTATAGAGGATTAGGCCGTTTGGGCAGGAAGTAATATTTGGGCCTAATTCCAAAAATCACAATGCGAGACAAAAAAAAACAAAAAAAAGCAAAAAAAAGTAAAAAAATATTCTTTGAGGCCCTAAACGAATTCAAATGAAAAAGTTGTAATCAACAAAGTTTCATAACTTTTTGGGATCTAAAACTTTTATTTTGGTTGTTTCTCCATCTGAGATTCTGAGGTCGTTTCAAAAATCCAAATTTCAAATTTGAGAAATTGAAACGTAGTTTTACTTGACAAGATGATATCAAATAAAAAAGTTTTCAACTATAAAGTTTCATAAATTTCTGAGATCTATAACTTTTATTTTGGTCATTTGTTCATCCGACATAGTGGTAGTAGCATTATTCACGAATCTCACACATCTCTCTTATCTTATAGTTTATGAAACTACAATAGAGAGATGTAAATTTTGTGAACAATGTTACTATCACAGTCTCGGATGAACAAATGACCAAAAAAAAGTTGTAGATCTTGATGAGTTTTACAACTTTTATGTTCA
Source organism: Saccharum hybrid cultivar R570 (assembly GCA_038087645.1). NCBI lineage: Eukaryota > Viridiplantae > Streptophyta > Magnoliopsida > Poales > Poaceae > Saccharum > Saccharum hybrid cultivar. The sequence continues at coordinate 519,159 of JAQSUU010000664.1, read as the reverse complement.
TGAACTTTTCAGCTGAAGTCATTTAATGTTTGAAAATGACATTTGAAGTTGCTATTTTTTGAAATTCAAAATTCAAATAGATAGAATACAGTCACATTAAAAGATGGACACAATAATAGCTATAAGAACATAAATTGATAGAGCATGATTTTAGAAAATTTTGAAAAAAAAATCATCAAATTTGAAGTTCGTATGAGGAAGAAAAACTAGTTACAAGTTTTAGCCAAATATTAAAAAGAGAAACAGACGTTCTTTAACCATTTCGAAATTGAAATTCAAATAGCATTTTGAAGAACTAAATGATTTCAAATGAAAAAGTTGTAAACAACAAAGTTTCATAACTTTTCGAGATCTACAATTTTTATATTGGTCATTTCTCTATCAAGGTCGTTTGAAAAAAATCAAATTTTAGTGCTTATTTTTTATTATTTAGCGTCTATTTTGGTCTTTACTTTTTGTAGTAGTAAACGACACAGCGTAAGCACAACTTGGATTATTTAAAATAATCACAGCTTAGATTTAAAAAATGGCAAGCATCACCGGATATTTTATATAGAGTTAAATGCACTAGAGGTCCTCTAACTTGTGAGGAGGTTTCAGTTAGATCCATCAACTTTCAAAGTGACTTTCTGGGTCCATAAACTTTGATGTCGTATCACTTAGGTTCATCAACTTTCAAAGTGACTTTCTGGATCCATAAACTTTATATGCCGTATCACTTAGGCATGGTGCGTTGCGGCAAGCCGGGGATGAGCGAGCTAGCTGCTTGTTTGCATTGGCGTCGTTTGGGTGGGCGATCGAACAGCCGGTGGACGCGTGGTTGGGCTAGCTGCTTCGATCAGCTGGCATATGATCTGTGCTGCATGCTTGCGCGGTGGTGCGCCTAGCCGCACATCATCGATCTGATCGGCACACGCACGTACACTTGAGCGAGCGAGCGAGCTGAGGTGAATCATGCATGCAGCTCGCGGTACACGGGCACCGCGTCGGCCTGCTCATGATCATTTCCCGTGGCGGATGCGTCCGTCTGCGGACGCCGTGCCGTACACCTGCTAGTAGATGGCCTGCATGCATGCGTCGAGTGGCCATATCATGCATGGTCTGAGTCCACGTACTCGATCGGACCGGTCGTCGCTGAAACGCAAGCACGGCGCGGTCACCCACGACAACGGTCTCGTAGCTGGTGACACGTCGTCGTTGTCTGTGCCGTATGTACGTACGTGTCACGTCGTCTGTGCGCTGCATTTTTAATTTGCTCGCATGCATGGAATCGCGAATTGGTACGTGCTCGCCCGCGGATGATCACTATCGCTACTGTTTCGACCCACCGATGCGGCATCGACCACTACAAGCAGCTGATCCGATCGATGCCGATGCAAGAGCTCTCGATCCGGCCATCGTACGTCCCCGATCGATCAGATCAAAGCACAAGTGCATTCACGTCTGAATGCCTGGATTATCGTGGAGCAATACCATATTTGAATGCCTGGATTATCGTGGAGCACAAATAAGCACACACACGTACACTTGAGTGAGCGAGCTGAGGTGAACCATGCATGCAGCTCGCGGTACACAGGCACCGCGTCGGCCGGGGCGGAAGCCGCTCATGATCGTTTCGATCCCCATGTGAACTTGTCGTCGTTACAGATAGGCGCCCTTGACCTAACTAGGTTCGACACGATGACGCGGAGTACGTGTTGGATCTAAGTGATACGGCATACAAAGTTTATGGACCCAGAAAATCACTTTGAAAGTTGATGGACTTAGGTTGAAAGTTGATGGATCTAAGTGATACGGCATCAAAGTTTATGGACCCAGAAAGTCACTTTAAAAGTTGATGGACCTAATTGAAACCTCCTCACAAGTTAGTGGACATCTGGTGTATTTAACTCTTTTATATAAGCAACAACTTGGATTATTTAAAAAAAACCACAGCTTAGATTAAAAAAGACGGCAAGCATCCTTGGGATTTTGTATATAACATCACAACACACAATTCATAGGATTTAGCACAAGCATCACCCGACAGGTTCATTAGTCACATGCTCGAGTCAGTTACAGGCTCTCAGAGCCACATAACTTTTCACAGTGCAACTACATATAGTGTCATACTAATATACATCCAGAGATCACATCAAAAGACAAAAGAGTGCATCAGCCATAAAGGCAGCAACCAGCCATCCATCTTCAATCTTCAGTAGTCCAAATCCAACCGTCCATGTCATCCAAGTCGCTGTCCTCATGGTCCTTGGCGCCGCCACTGCCTTCTTCAGTAGCCTGGTTCTCAGTCTCAGCCTACAAAATGTAGTGCAAATCAACACCTGGTGTCTGGAGATAAAAAGCAATATGTGCAAATCACATACTAACAATACTTTACTGAAAATAATAATTACAAACCTCATCTGCTAGAGTGCTGACAGTATCACAAAAGTCTTCGAGAATTGATGCTATCTTATAGTTGCGATCTGAAAATGACATGGCCACATAAAGTCATAAGTTAAAAAAAATAAAGCTGAAGCTGCAAGTTGTAATAAACAATTCAGTGTTACCTTTCTTAGATGCAAGGCCCCAATCTTTTGAACAAACTAGTGCCTCGACCATCTCAGGATCAAGACGAGTGCGGAATTTATTAACAATACGCCCACTACAACTAAAAGCTGATTCTGAAGCAACAATAGACACTTGGACAACCAACACATCACGAGCAAGTCATGAGAGAACAGGATATTTCGCTTGGTTAGTTTTCCACCATGACCGTATGTCAAATGCAGCACCACTACCACTATGATCAACCCACCGAAATGGTTTCTCTGCCATGTATACATCCACTACAAGAGGAACACCCCTCTAGCAACGCATATATGTGTTGCTAAAAGCCCAAATAAGTGTTGTTATGGTCTATACCAACCCATGTTATATGCGTTGCTAAAAGTGACGTTGCAAGGTTCTATTGCAACACATATATATACGTTGGTAAGTGATGTATATAAGTGTTGCAAGCTAGCAACGGATGTGTCTATGTTTCACCAACGCATATATGTGTTGCTGTGAAAATATGCCATATGCTTTCAGGATTTGTTATTATAATTATATATATGCTGCAAAATAGTAATTCTTTTCCGCCAAATAGCTTGGCCAATTAAATAACTCTATACTAAACTACAGATCTCTAGACAAAACCAGATAATATTGAATACTTTTATTAGACAAATGATTTTGTACATAGAAGAGAATTGCACAAAGTGTTATTGTATATACAATGGTTGACTAATTACAAAGTTCACTGAAAATAAAATACACACTATATCTAAAAATAATAATCTCTAGCGAAAAATGTTGTTCTTTGTCCTTCAATCATCTGAAATGTTGTTCTTCGTCCTTCAATCATCTGAACATCCCAAAATATTATGTACTTGTCCTCTGTCAAAATATAGAGTGCTTTTGTAAGAACATATACGTTTAGAAAATACATGCTATTTTTTCCAATGAATGCATATATGTCACTGAAGGAAAATACAGAGTCAATGTGCATATATACCTGTTCCTAGGCAGCTGTCAGAAAACTAAAGAATCCTTCTTATCCTTCGTCTACATCCCTGCCATAAAAGCAGTTGAACTGAATTAGCACTTAAGCCACCCAAAAATCAATTGAATCTCACTGAGGTGCTCAAATTCATTACCGCAAGTAATCTCTCTTTTCTTAATACAATAAAGCTTTCTGCCAGATCAGAGACTCCTGGTTATTCAGATCTGAAAAAAACAAAAGTGTTCCTTTGGGTATGTACACTATATATCAAGAGCAACAAACAACTTTAGCATCGTACAATACTATTAGTTATGTCTTAGCATGGAGGAAGCATCGAGAAGTTACGTTACATAAACCTTTTTATATGCAAATTACATGAGAATAAAATCCACCTGTATTTCTGTCATGTTTGCTGTATATCAGAAAATAAAAACTCAGAAGATTTCCCTTTGCTTTCACAAGTTTGAGAAAATAAAAACTCACAGTAATCACACACAAATATCAGAAATTCAGTAAAAAAATCATGTACAAAAAGAATATGGGAGAAGTAAAAAAATTGAATTTACATGACGACATACCAAACCATCGGCCCCATCGTCTCTACAGAGTACCACTGTCGCGGGCAGTACTTCTCTAATCTGCTGCTCAAACAAACGACACCAACTATGATTAAACGAGGCTTCTGCAATAATTACTAGTTTACCACAATGCATGAATCGGGCAAGGTTTGAAACAGCGATTAGTGATTTGAGGAAGTACCCTGTGATGGGAAGATGATCGTACGATCTTTCTGATCCAACCAGAAGGGGGCCACACAATAGATTTATCATATAGGACAAAGGTTTGAGGAGATCAGATCAGGACCTGTCTATTTGCAGATACGGTGGATGCCGAGTGGATTGCCCTGCGGATGGCCTCGGCAAGTTATCGCCGCCGCATCTCCAAATCAGGGCCTGCAGTGCAAATTGGGTCCGCTGCTACGACTCGTATGTTCCGTCATGAGGCCATGACGCTGGCCGCACTCGGCCGGAGGTGGCTGTGTGCCTAGGCGGCGACGGCTCCGCATGACCCGAACGGCAGCACCTGCTCGGGAGGGGTGAACAAAGCTGTGACCTAAGGCTGCGAATAGGAAAACGAACTGCCGTGGCGAGGATCCAAGGACTGGAAGGCACAATATAATGACCGCTTATTACTTGCGGGGCGACGTGGGAAGTGGAGGAGGTTGGGAACACCTGCAAGGCTGCAACGCATTTTGCTACCGTTGGAAGACATATGTTGCAATATGGAGGTTTGTGTTGTAGTGATCCAACTCACTTACCTCACTACGATTCACTTCGTCCTCATACAAAAATTCTTCAATATCAGCATTTTCCTCAGATGTGTGAGCTGGAGCTACAATATGTTCAGATTGTGCACTAGCCTTCGATGTTTGACTCGAAGTACTAGACAAGTAAGCTTCGAACAATCGTTTCACAACATCCATGATTAGACTAAGTTCAGCAGGAGCCCTGTCTTTGTAAATCCTTTGTAAGAAATATTCTATCAGCCTTTTCTTGTACCTAGGATCGAGAAAACATGCCACAACAAGGGCAATGTTGGACTTTTTCCAATACTTGTCATATTTTTGTTGCATGGCCTAAGCCATAGAAGCAATAAGTATATCAGCACTTGCACACCATTATGTAATTGCTAACTATATGTCACAGAATTTCCACTAAAACATGTTTGCTGTTGGATATTGAGTTCTAGAAAACAACACCATAGCATCATTAAATAACTTCAAATACTTGCAAACAGATGCAGCCATCTCCCATTCATCATCTGAAGGAGCACAATGCTTATATTTATCCTTACGTAAATACACTAGCCTGTCAAAAGCATTCATATAATAAATAGCATGACTCAACATCTCATATGTTGAATTCCATCTTGTAGGAACATCCAATGGAAGGCCAGATTTATTATTCAAATTAAAAAATCAGCACACTTTTCAAATTCCTCCCACTGCAATGGAGAGTTCTTCAGAATAACAATGATAGCTCTAATTTTAAACAGCAGATCCAATCACTGTCAATCCATTTTGAGCAACCAAATTTAATATATGACATAAGCACCTTACATGGAAGAAAATACCACCACATATCAAAGGAGGATACTTCTGCAGCTTAGCAAGTTTATTAAGCTCCTTCACAACTGATATCACACATTTATTATTATTCGAAGCATTGTCTAGGGTGAGTGCAAATAACCTCTTTTCTAGGTTCCAAGACATGATTCCCTTGATAAATTCACTTGCCAGTACAGTCCCTTTATGTTGCCCTTTAACAAAAGGAAGGCAAATTATCCATTTTTGCATTTGCCAGTTATCATCAATCCAATGAATTGTGATGCACATATAGCCTTTGTTTTGATTAGAAGTCCACATATCCATAGTTGCAGAAAACCAACAAGATACAGTTTAAAGTTGGTCAAATAACTTCTTCTTTTGAGCTAAATGCATGTCCAATATCTCTTTCCTAGTAGTTACACGACTCTTGAATGAAAAGCTAGGGCGCAAAGACTTGATGAAATCAACAAAGAACTCATGCTCAGCCATCACAAAGGATATTCATGCATGACAATTGCTTGATAGAACTTTTTTAGGCTAACTTCAGGATCATATTTATAAGTTTCAACGATATCTTTACCTTCACTCTTTTCAACTTTAAGTTGTTGCTGCCTTTCTTTACGTCGTGCTTTGTATTCACATGATTCCAAAGGACTGTTGTTCCCTTATTGGACTCACCATGAGTTTTGTAACTACACTTCTTGCATTTCGCCCAAACTTGTACCTCTGTCGTTCCATCATCTCTCTTGTGTGTCATTGTGAGCTTGGTGTAAAAATCCCAAGCCTTTGAGGTAGTCTTCTTTTGTCTCTTTGCAAAAGGCTCAACTCCTGCACTGCAAGTTCCATCTACTCTAGTCTCTTCCTCGGTAATGACAACATTTGCAGCACCTCCACCTCCAGCAATCGTGGTTGTTTCCTTCAATGCTAGTAGCAGGAGGTTGGGGGTTAGGTGCTGATTCACCTGTGCCAACCGGAGAAGCAACAGGGGATGCTCCCATGCTTGCACATACACTCTCATTTGCACTAGCAGCAGCCATCCTAAATCCAACATATTCAAAGAAAAACACCAACAATCGTGAGCCTGACATAGAAGCTTATGAAATCAAAACCCTACTAGGTAACAAACTAACTACCTTGGAGGCTTGGAGCAGAGGAGAAGAGAGGCGTTACCTGATCTGTGGATTGTGGGTCTATGGCAGTGGCTGGCCAGAGACAACGGACGACGACGCACAAGAGTACTTCACGGTAGCTTCATTCCTCCTCCTCTTGCTCTTGCGTCCACTCCTTCAGAAGCCAACCAACACACCACAGGTTGCCGGCGGGGATCCGGCAGTGGAGAGGGCGTATGGGTTGCGAGTTGCGAATGCGAAGGGCAAAGATGGAGCAGGGCAGCAGGCGCCAGCCGAGCAGCGGAGGCCGGAGGGTCGAAGGTGGCAGCTGGCGGAGCAACAGAGATGGAGCAGGCCGGCGGCACGAGTGCGCATGCCGTGTCTGTGTTGCCGAAGTGTCGAGGGTTTCACAAGAAGGTTATTGGGCTGTCTAGTGGTCGTGGCCCGTGGGCTTTGGGCCTGTGGCGTTTGGGCCTATGCTTCACCGCTTCACTATGTGAGGCAAAGTTTTAGTCCCACATCAGCTACAAAGAGCGGAGCGTGGAGAGAGGGAGCTGTAAAATGAGGGGCATGGCATCAGGTGGCGCATTGATTTGTTGGCCGGCTATATTCGGATAATATCCGTTATATGCAGGTCGGATATATCCGATACTTAACTAGATTATCCGATATCCGCCAGATATCGATGATATTACATTCATATTTGATATCCGCCTAAGATATCCGTTTTTATTATTCGTATCTGAAAAAAATTACGGATATCCGAGTAACTATCCAGATAAGTGTTCATATTTGTTCGGTCGAATGGACGGTCGAATAAATATCCGTACCATTTTCATTCATAATGGTGACCGCGCAGCAACCTAGCAGATACTAGCGTGCAGCTTCCGAGTAGAAACTACCTCTCAACCAAGCACCTGGAGTAAATTAATTATGGCTTCGATCTCCCCTTCCACATTTTCCCCTTTCCTCATTATTCTTTTTCTTTCACCCCTACCATTTTAATACGGATGTATCCCATGTCAGGACTGTGTAATGGACGGGGTATATTTTACCATATATGATGGCTAATACTGGTTTGTAATACAAATCTGTCGTGAAGATCCTAGCAACACATTCGTCTCTTGTATCAAACCAGTTGTGTCATCTAGTGAGATTTTGTGGAACCACTATTTAATATTTTGGGGTATAATAAGTTAAGCTTTAATTTTCTAAATACTGGCTCTCTAAAAAAATTGCAATTCTAGTTTTCGTCCTATTTTTGTGAGACCCTCTTTCAGACGCGAACACACTCACATATATGAGCGCACACTCACCCCTATGAACGCACATACGCACACCCTACCTCTATGAGCACATCCAAAGAACCAAGTTGGACCAGCAAAATTCGAAGTGATGAAGTCTGTAGATGGGCACGTCACATACCACTGAAAGAATAGTATCGTTAAATCCTGGAACAAATCCAGGTCCTTAATCAATTGTTTTTAACAAATAATGGCTCAACGTTCTTTTATATGACTAGTCGACCTGACCTTTCTAATTGATTCAACAATTTTCAAAAATGTTTGTGTTCACAAACTTTTTTCACATTGCCTATATATGATTGATAGCATCTAGATCTGTGTGTTCACAGCCTTTGTATCGGCTGTGTGCTTCCTTTCGGACAGAAGACGTGAGTACCTTTGCAACACATTGTATTGACTTGATGTAATGTTCCTTAAAACATATAAAATGATCATTCGCTACAGCACAAATGTTTTTTTCTTTATGGTCAAAAATGATTTTTAGAGCCGGCTTTCAAAACCGTTACCATGACATCAATTGTAAAAAGAGGTAATTTTCAGGGGCAATATTAGAACAGTTCCTAAATACTGATTTTCAGAGATGGTTGTCTTTAGACAACTACCCCTAGAAATGTTAAGACATTTTTCTAAAAATTATTTAGAATTTGTGATCAATATTAATCTAGTCTTGTAAACGATCTTAAATGGGAAAATTTGCAACTGTAGATTTTTACATCAATCACTACAACTTTCATATAGACTGTGTCTCCATCCAAGGTCACTTGAAAAAAATCAAAAGTTTGAAAATCAAAATCTGTGAACTTAATGTATATATCTGGGCACCTAAACCATCTCAAACAAAAATTTTATTAACTACAATGTGTTAGACCTTGTCGAGCTCTACAATTTGATATAAATTTTGTCTTCACCTAACTTCATTTCAAAAAGTTATGAATTCACTTGTGCTGCAGCTATTTTTAAGGACGGTTCTCAACCATCCTTGAAAGTTGATTTGTACGGATGGTGGGCTTAACAAAATCGCCCCTAGAAATCACCCATTTTCAGATGCAGTTGTTTTCTGACAGATGTATGTTATGGAGACACGTCTGTATTATGGAGACACGCTTGTGGCTGAGATCCATGGATGAAGCTCATGGCACGCGCAGATCTGGCGAGGAGCCATGGTGGTACGTGGATGCAACGAAGAGCGGCGGCGGCACACGAATCCATCGAGCAACAGTGCAGTGTGTCGATCGGTCAGCAGGCGTCGTGGATGGGCTAAGTGGCACCATCAACGGGCTCACAAGTTTTTTTTATTTAATAATAATGGTAGGCGTTATGGCCGCCTCATCAAATCAGGGTTTACTGTGATGCGGAAGTACAGATGGCCAGCCAGGCTGCCTCCGTTATTGCTTTTTGACCGCCTCATATACAGGCTCGGAAAGGGGAGCTCTCAAGACCTCTCTTTTTTGTTATTTTATTTATTATAACATCTGGTTCATTACACAAACCGGCAGTGGAGCATTATCATTCCTCGTTTGAGTAATGAGCGGGCCATGATAAACAGCACCACCGATTCTAAGAGGCAGTGATTTACCACCTACTAAGCCGACAACTACTGGTGATGCGTTTTTTTGAACTAGTGTGATAATGTTGGGGTACTACGTAGTGGATATCATGTGAAAATGATTGTAAAAACAGAAACTGTCAAGAGACAGCACCACGTCCATGCCTAAAACCTACAGCCTGCACGGACCCGAAGTACATGGGGCATTGTACCCGTAGGTTACCGGGCTGATGTTCCCACCAACTGTCATCTACCGTACCCAATACATCATATATATACTCATAGCGGCTGACCTTCATCTAGCTTTAATATATGTTTCTTGCAGTCAATCTCTGTCTTTTTATTGTGGTATGGTGGTCCCAAATATGCTTGCCCACAAGCCCCATTGGGCTTGCTGGAGATCCCATAATGAGCCACACCAAGTTCCTCTGCAGAAGTGGTTGCAGTGAGAAGAAAAAAAAACTAAAGGCCCGTTTGGTTGGGAGGAGTTAAAGTTTAACTCACATCACATCAATGTTCTCTCAAATGCATGGAGTACTAAATGTAGACTAATTGCATGCATGTCGGCACAGATTAGGAGTAATTTACGAGACGAATCTATTAAGCCTAATTAATCCAAAATTGAAAACTTTTTGTCAAATAAGACGAAAGTGCTAGTGTTTGTTAAACTTTAACACCCAATCCAAACGGGCCCTAAAGCGTAACTCCACAGTTTCTGCTGTAACATGTATATACATACACGACCGTCTCCTATCTGAATCACAAGCTGCACCACCATCTTCTCAGCCAACATAGCGAACATGGCTGCAGAAACACAAGACACCAGGAGAGGCAGCATGACATTGGTGACGCGTCCAAACGACCCTGCCGCTGGCGGCGCCGCACCCCTCCCCAGTAGAGGGTGTAATTGTAGCCATAGGTTCCCGGTCCAAAGCCGCTGGACCCGCCGAACCAACCATATCCTCCTGGGCTGCCACAGCACTCGTCACCAGGCCACAGAACCCGAGGCCACTGTTGCCGCTGAACCATTTCTAGGGATGGTAGGCTTCAGAGGCAACAGTGGAGCGGTTTTATTTAGGCCGTGTTTAGATCCCCAATTCGGGGCACCGATTCGGGCACTGTGTCGGAACACTGTAGCACCTTTTTTTTAGTGTAAAAAATTGTCCAAAAATTAATTAATTAGACTCAAAATGTTCGTCTCGTAAAGTACAACAAAACTGTGCAATTAGTTTTTAATTTCATCTACATTTAGTACTCCATGCATTTGTCGGTATTTTGATGTGATGGGGAATCTCCTTTTTGCATAGTAGAATTTGGGGAGAGAATTTGGGATCTAAACAAGGCCTAAGTCAAACACGCAATGGCATGAAAAGCTGCGGTGCAACAAACATTTTGAAGAGATGGTTTACTACATGAACAGTCTCTCCAAAGGGAGGCAAATGTAAAAATTATTGTAGTAGTGATTCTGTAAACAGTTTTGAACACAGATTTACATGTTAAAAGTCACATGCTTTGATAACAAATTGTTGAAAATTTATTGATGTTCACATTTTTCAAGGCTTGACCAGTTCTTTCTCTAAGCTAGTGTTTTTGGGACTGCTAAAACTTATTGTTGTTCACCATTAGATTCCATTCATCTAGGACGAACTAATTAATTGTACATCCCAGCCAATTAACGAGCTGAGTTCCACTTGGTTTGGAGACCATCTTCCCACAATCTTATTAACTTATCCCAGAGCGATTTCATCCTGTTTCAAACCTAGCACAGTATATGTTAATCCACAAGCTAAGCTTCTCGCTGTTGTGATAGACTCGTTTGTGCATGCTTTACTCCTTGAAGCTTTGAATGAAAGAAAAAACACTGATAGATGTGCAGTAATAATGTCTTTTTATGTCCTGTCCACCATGCATGGCTATATATATATATATATATATATATATATATATATATATATATATATATATATATATATATATATATATATATATATATATATATATATATATATATATATATATATATATATATATATATATATATATATATATATATATATATATATATATATATATATATATATATATATATACAACCTACGCGCTAGCTACCGCTTCTCCAAGTTCCAAAATCAATTGTTCCATATAACCAACCACAATTCATGTTTCTGATATTATACATACGTTGATCGACATAAAAAAGGTGGCCATAGAAGATAGGCATGGAAAAAGATAGGCGTGGGAGGTATTGAGTAAATCTGTAAAGCGGTGTACAACTCCAAAACTAGATCAATTTGCTCATCTGGCAGCAGATCAAAGATGTCAGGTTGTCTCCAATATTGGTGTATCTAGCTACTAGGAATCTTAAGAATATTTGATAGTAGGTGTTGAATACTGCATGTATACATCTACAAGTTTCTGAATGCATGTAACGCCTTAGCTGACTGTTAATTTTGCATGTACTTCTGTACATTTCGAAAATGAACTACTGCAAAGAAAACTTTGAAAATTGCTCAACTGACCATCGACATCAAAATTAAGGCTAGAGTTCATGATTCAAATTTATCTCGAACCAAATTGTGTCGAGTTTATTGCACGTGGTTAGTATAGTAAAGGCACTTCTACTAATCGGTACATGTAGAAATCATGCACATAGAAGAGAAAGGTTGAGGCAGGCGGCGGCGGCTGCGACAACTCCGCAGAGAGAGACTGGTGGCACAGTGACGGTGAAGGAGGGATTTGGAATGTGCCAATATACAGTGACGGTGCCAATATACGATAGTTTGGAATGTGCTTCGGAATGGGCCTTAGGCCTTTTAAAAGAGATGGGCCTCACAAGCGATAGTTTTTTCTATTGACTGATCCTGAAAATAAGTTGATTTGGTAGATTTTTAGGAATAGTTTTATTAAGTCAACCTCTCAACAGTTCAAAAGCTATTCGTCAAAAACAGTTCAAAAGCTGCACTGATTGCCTGTTCTGGCATGGTGAGTCACTACTGAGATGTTAGCGTGCATGTATACTTTCTCTACTACAATATCCATTTGTTGTCACATTTTAAATAAAATTATAATGGCCGTCAAGCAATCGTACTTTAATTTGGATATATACTGGTCATCTCATATTTTCTCGGGGGTTCGGTCGGTTGGGAAATAATATATTACTGTACCATTTGCAGCCAGTCTTTGTCTTTTGCAGTGACCGACTGACGGTGGACCCGAATTGTCACAATGAGCCACACCAAGTTCATCTGTAGGGAAGTATATATAATTGCAATGATTAAAAAGAAAGAAAAACTGAAGCGTAACAACTCCTCCTGGGTCCTGCTGTAGCACGTTTGTTTATATATATATATATATATATATATATATATATATATATATATATATATATATATATATATATATATATATATATATATATATATATCACGCGGACACACATGCACACATACACCATCATCTCCCTAGCTATCTCAAAACACAAAAGCATGCATGCAGCCTCATCACGAGCTGCACTACCATATATCATCATATCTCTGCCAATATATACGCATGTGTTACCAGCTCTCCATCCTCAAGTACTGCAAGTGAAGCGGGAATTGGGCCGCGGGCCGGCACTTGCGCAAGGAGGCCTAACGTGCGCGTATCAGGTAGCGAATGGTCTTAGCAGGTGCCTGCGTGCACGAGCGGGGCTACGGCCCGTGTAAGGAGTATATGACTCCCGAGACAGAGAGCAGAGGGATTCATTCAGAAATTTGTAAACCTAGCTCTCAAACTCGCTCAAGCACTCGTCTTCCCGGTCCCCTTCTCCACCTCTGCTATGCTGTTCATCTAAACTTGCCCCGATTTCTTCCCTTTCCCTTGCCTATTGCTAACATTTGGTATCAGAGACACCGATTTTAGATACGATCCGTTCGTGCGCACATACTCCATCGATTGATTTGGCAACGAATCTGGTTGGTTCGATCTGATCGCTAGCAGTGAGCTGCTGCTAGTGATTTGGAACGCCGTAATTCCAATCCACGCTTGAGTCGATTTGTGGGTGTGCTCGATCTGGATCTTCCCCATCCCCTAGCCCATGACCACTTCACCCGCCGCCAACATCGCCTCAGAATCATGAATCCGAAGACCCGCATCATCCTTGACGAGCTGAACAAGCGCTTCTTCGAGCATGACGTGAAATGGGATTCGCGATTCATGGATCAGGACGCCTGCCTATTGTGCCAGATCGGTGATCTAGAGACGACGTAGGCGGCCCACATGGAGAAGCTGGAACGTGTCACCTCCTCCCTCGACGAGTGGCGGCCGTCGATCGAAGCCATCGTTGACGACATCAAGCTCGAAGTATCCAAGACCAAGCTTGAAGTCTTGAAGATCTCCCGCAATTGGGAGCGTGCAATCCTGGACCAGCCGGCTACATCACCTGGCGTCTTCGCCGCCGCACCAGTCGCCACTCCAAAAGCTGTCGAGCTGCCGCCCCTCGGCGCTCCAGCACCAACGCCCAATGGGCGCTGCATCGACAACCATCACCGGGAGAGTGGATTTGGGGGTAGTCTCTACCCTGATTCATTCCCCGATCAAGGGTATACCACCGTTTCCCCAACCCCAATCTCCAGTTTCAGTATTACAGCCCCCTCTTGATCATGGTGCCTGTAGTGGTAGTACTGGGGTGGGTCACAATGGGTTTCAGGGTCCCAAACTCCCCAAATTCGACTTCCCCAAATTTGATGGAACCCAACCCAAGTATTGGCTTAGTTAGTGTAAAGATTACTTTGAGCTCTATGGTACTGAAACACATATGTGGGTTCGCTTCGCCAAGATGAATTTCACTGGTGATGCTGCTCGTTGGTCCCCATCCGTCGAGTCCCAATTGCAAACATGTTATTGGTCCACTTTATGTTCCTTGATCTAATAGCGCTTTCACTACAGGAAAACGCCTCTTTGCCGACTGCTTGCCCCGGTCGGCAAAGGCTTTGCCGACCGCAAAGCCACGTGGCAGTCGGCAAAGAGCAGTCGGCAAAGCCTGGGTCAGCAAAGGCGGATTTGCTGACTGCAATGTGGCACACAGTCAGCAACTCCTTTGCCAACTGCCACGCCAGCAGTCGGCATAGCCACGTGGCGCCGTCAACCCTGACGGCAGGCTTTGCTGACTGCTGGTTCCTCGGCAGTCGGCAAAGAATTTTTTTCAAAAATTGTTTGCCGACTGGCCGCCAGCTCGGCAGTCGGCAAAGAAAGAAAATATTTTTTTTTGGAATGTTCTTTGCCGACTGCTTTCGGAGTTGCAGTCGGCAAAAATTTGACCTCTTTGCCGACTGCCTCCCATTGCAGTCGGCAAAGACTCTGTCTTGGGTTTTTTTGCCCAGCTTTGCCGACTGTAAACAGTCGGCAAAGCTGGAATTTTTTTTTGTTGCTTTTGTTTTCTGTTTTCTCGCATCAAAACCCTGCAAAATCACAAATTATAATCCAATTTCACCAGAAGCACCGGTAGCACCATTTATATCACAATTTCATCACATTTGTCACCAACATCACCACATATATCACAATAACGCACAACATCACATATATCTCACATATATGTCTCAATAACAACCACACAAGTGCATTACAACCATCACATGAAGTCCAACACGTCGAACACCACAAGTCGACGTCCATCACACAAAGTTCAACATAACAAGTCTAGGTCCATAACGAAGAAAAGAAATACATGACAACAACTTCGACAATACGGTGGATACATGATAATAGAATCGACAAGTACCTAGCTCGTCGCGCCGTCCCTGGTCTCGTCGTCCGCTCCGCCCCTAGAGCCCCCAGGGTTTGCCCACGGAAACCCGCTTAGACCAAACTGAGGCGCCTGCACGTACTGCCACCCTCCGTGCACCAGCGGCCACGAGTACGTCGGAGGAGGGTCACACGGAGGTGGATACGGTGGATAGGGTGCAGGTGGTGGATACGACATCATCTGATGGCCGGGACCTCCAGGAGACAGGTTCGAACCCGCCGACTGTACCTGCACAAGTTAAACGCCAAGTGATGTCATTAGTATCTGCAGCATGGACGCACAAGTTAAAGCAAGAGTCAATATACTCACCGGGGTCCCTCTAGGAGCAACAGGAGCAGGCACAGGAAAAAACTCTGGAGGAGGAGGCGGTGGAGCAAACATTGGAAGAGGAGGCGGTGTAGACGCCCCGGGCGTCTGCATGGACTGGAAGAAGCTGGCCATGTTCTGCATCTGAGTGTTGTAGTGCTGCTGCAGACTTTGCTGGTAAGCCATCATCTGCGCGTGCAACGTGGCGATCCTCTCTTCCATCTTGGCCTCCATCTGGGCCTGCAATATTACATCTGCAGTGTTGATTGTATGTACAGGTGCGAAACGAGTGAACGACGAACGAAACTGCACTTACCTGTGACGCTGACTGCCGCCGAGGCGCTACGGGGATGTCGCTGGAGCTCGTGGGCGTGGATCGAACCTGGGTCAGCGTAGGAACCTGGGACGGGTCGAGGGCATTGTGGGCCATGTAGTAGCGGTCGTGCTGCTTCCCTGGTCCCAACCTCTGCAGGAGGTCTATGTCTATGGGCTCGGCGGTGGGGTCGAACGTCTCCCCGTAGCGCTGGTGAGCCGCGACGGTGTACTCGGTGGCCTTCTCGTAGGCGGTGGGGTTGGTGTACGCATCGGGCCCGTCCTCTGGGTTGTAGGCGGTGGGGTTGGTCCCGAGCATATCCCTTAAACCCACCTGTTTCCTCAGGTTCGAGAGCCTGTATGTCGGCAAGGACGGCGGCAGGGCTCTTAACCTACGGAATGGGGCCGGTGACTTGAACGCCTTTCGTGAAGTGCTTTACATCTAGCCTGAATTCATGGTTCTCAGGCAGGAATTGGCGATGCTTGTCGAAAGAAGAAAACTTGCCGCCCTTGGCCACCCAGGTGAACATCACATCTGCCTTGCATGTCGGGCAAGGGAACTACCCGTGAACACTTCACCCGCTGAATAAGCCATACGCCAGGAAGTCATGCATTGAATACTGGTACCACACATGCATTCTGAAATTCCTCTTCGTAGCCCGGTCGTACGTGAGTACCCCCTCTTCCCAAGCAAGTTCCAATTCATCCCACACCGACTGCATGAACACACCCATATTGTCGCCCGGGTGTCCAGGTATTATCAGCGTCAAGAGCACATTCTTAGGTTCAAACATGACGCCGGGGGGGGGGGAGATTGAGGGGGATCACAAACACGGGCCAGCAAGTGTACGGGGCCGCCATCATTCCAAACGGGTTGAACCCATCTGTTGCCAGCGCTACGCGTACATTCCGAGCCTCCATAGCCTTGACATGATTCATGTTATCGAAGTGCTTCCATGCATCACCGTCCGCCGGGTGTACCATCTTGTCAGGATGGTATCTTTTGCCATTCTTGTGCCACGTCATCTGTTTCGCGGACTCCTCCGTCATATACAGCCGTTGCAGCCTCGGTAGGAAAGGAAGGTGCCGTACGACCTTCTCGGGGACCTTAGACTGTTTCATGCTGCCATCAGAGCCTTCTACCAACACGAACCTAGAGGCATCGCACTTCAGACAGGTTTTTGCTTCCTCGAGGTCTCCCCTGAACAGGACGCACCCCTTTAGACAAGCATGGATCCCCTCATACGGCATCTTAAGTGCACGAAGGAGCTTCTGTGTAGCGTAGGTGTTCATCGGCAGGACATGATCTGCCAGAAGCAGTCCCCCAACAATGCTCAACACGAGATCGAAGCCGTCTCGACTAATGCCCAGCTGCGACTTCAACCCTATCAGGCGTGAGACGGCATCCAGTTACGTAAGCTTTGTCTTCTCGTGAAGGGGCTTCTGTGCCGACTCCATCATGTCATAGAAGGCCTTTGCGGTTTCCTCTGGATCTTCCTCCACATCCATTCCTTCGCCAAACCGTGCTTCGTGGAAGTCTGCCATCATGTCTGCCATCCCGGCATCGCCATCATACTCCTCGAGGACGGGTCGCACCACCTCGTCCCTAATAGGATGGTATTCATCATGGTGGCGCCAACGGGTATAGTTTGGAACGAACCCGTGCTTGAACAGATCTCTCAACACCTGAGCCTTTACTTTCTTCTTCTTGTTCCTGCACTCGCTGCAGGAACACGGCATCCGAAACGACCCTTTAGCAGCTGGGCCAAATGCATGCTCCAGGAACTCAGTCGTCCCCCTGATCCATTCGTGGCTCTTACTTGCGAAGCCCGAGTACATCCACTCACGGTCACCCATGCTCTGTCATGCGGCAATGTTAACATGTGATAAAACCAGCAAGTGCATCTAAAACGCGCTCCTACCATCTAATAGGTGAAGGATAGGTCCTAATCCCACCCGAGCATGCGCAGACGAGGTTAGCTTCCATGCTCCGCTCCCATCCAAGACGGAATTTCGGCAGCACTTCCCCGCTGTTCTCCCGATACACGTCCCGGCGGGGAGAGTGTGTATCCAGAGAACAACGGGAAGGTCTTGCCAAAACTCTGACTCGAACGGGAGCGAAACATGGGAGCTAACCTCGTATGCGCATCCTCGGGCTGTCCAAATAACGTTGACAATCCAAAATGGATACGGTTATACATATGCGAAGAACGCATACTTCCAACCGTATCCGTTTTGGACGGGAGACGCCTAACTGGGTAATGCGACCTACGACTACATGTAGCGGAAAGAGGGGTCATACCGCAGGTGCTGGTGAAGAAAGGCTAGCGGGGCAGTGCCGAGTCGTGCTCCTCCGGCTAGCCTCCAATGGGAGCCCTCCTAAAAAAGAAAAACAATTAGTGAGAACGAAAAATTTCGGCAGCACCTCCCCTGTACGGCAAGGTTACCAAACCTGCAAGAAAAGACGACACGATGGCCGACAAACACATATACATGTCAGGCACGATGGCCGACAACCACAAATGTATTTCCAATCCATGCAGAAGAATATAAGCAGGTATTAACAAAGTAAACTACTACTAGTAGTAGTACTACTACCTCGTCGTCACTGACGGCGTCATCGGCACGTGGAGCAGAGGCGCGCGCGAGGACGGCGAGGCGAGGTGAGGACGGCGTGGAGAGGCGAGGACGACGCGGCGAGGACGGCGACGCAGGGCCAGCGGACGGCGAACGGCGCGCGGACGGTGGACGGCGGACGGAGCGGGGCACGTCGGATCGGGGCGGGGCAGTCGGCAAAGAGCCAGTTTCCTGTAGTGTTTGGTCAGGAACACCAAGAACTATTGCTTAGACAGCTCTTCCAAATTCGCCAAACCGGCCCAATCAATGATTACATCACCCAGTACACAAGTCTCATTGATCAGTTGAATGCTTATGGGGGGGCCAATGAACTTTTGTATTACACAACACATTTTGTAGATGAGCTCAAATATCATATTCATGTTGTTGTTGCTATGCATCGTCCCAAGGATTTGGATACTGCTTGCCTTCTCGCCAAATTGCAGGAGTAGGTCGCTGATCCCGCGAAGCAGAAGGAACTCAGGAGATGGGAGAATCCAGTGGGTGGCCGACCGTATGCTCCAAAGGCGCTGCCCCTTCCTCCTCCCCCACCACGCCTCACGCTACCGGGTCACGAGCCCAAGTTGGCGGCGGAGGCTGTGCGCACCCCTACAACCGAAGATTGCTGGGCCGCTCTCTGCGCTACCAGACGTGCTCAAGGCTTATGCATGAGGTGCGAAGGCAAATGGTCTCGCGACCATCAATGCCCTCCTACTGTGCAGTTACATGTGGTACAAGAATTGCTGGATGTTTTCTCCCTTGAAGATGTTGCGGGGGTTGAATCGCCTCTTGCAGAACCGACAGTTGAACAGTTGTTCTTATCTCTATCAGTGGGCGCTGTTTCTGGGATTACTACACCACACTCAAAGTGTTTTTGGGGTCAGCTCGGCGAGCAGCAGGTTCGGATACTGCATGATTCTGGAAGTTCTCAAACTTTCATCAGCTCAGCAGTGGCAGATCAATGTGCTAATGTTCAGCGGTTATCTCAACCACTGAAAGTTCAGATAGCCAATGGTCAGGTGCTTACTTGCTCGACACATGTTCCAGCTGCTCAATGGTTTATCCAGAACTGCAACTTTTCTTCAGATCTGAAGGTGCTGCCTCTGACCTCTTATGATATGATACTTGGCCTTGATTGGTTGGCTTCCCACAGCCCTATGGAAGTCCACTGGGGTCAAAAATGGATTCAGTTCCAGTACCAGGGAATGCCGGTCCAGTTAGTTGGGATCTTACCTGATTTACAGCGGGTGCAGTACTTCATTGTGTACTTCTGAACCTGAACAGCAGCCTGCACACGCTTCCTGGCCTCTGGAAATTCAGCAGCTGGTCGAACATTATGCTACCCTGTTTGAGCAGCCAATACAGCTCCCACCATCCCGCAATTGTGATCATTCCATTCCGTTAATCCCAGGTGCCGCTCCAGTTTACTCTCGTCCTTACTGGTTTTCACCAACAGTCAAAGATGAAGTGGAAAGACAGGTGCAGGAAATGCTACAATCCGGGATCATTCAGAAGAGCTCTAGCCCATTCTCCTCCCCGGTTCTCTTGGTGAAGAAGAAGGACCAGACCTGGCGGTTTTGTATCGATTATCGCTAGCTCAATGCTATCACTCAGAAAGGCAAATATCCTGTTCCTATCATAGATGAGCTGCTGGATGAGTTAGGTGGGGCGACTTGGTTCTCCAAATTGGATTTACGTTTGGGCTTCCACCAAATTCTGCCCAAACCTAGTGAGGAGTTTAAGACTGCGTTCACTTTGAATTTCGGGTCATGCTTTCGGCCTCACGAGAGCTCCAGGAACCTTTCAGGATGCTATGAACTCCACACTTGCACCATTCCTGCGGAAGTTCGTTTTGGTCTTCTTTGACGACATACTCATATACAGTCGGTCTTATGAGGAGCACATTCACCACTTACAGCAGGTCTTCCATCAGTTGCAAGTTCATGATTGGAAAGTTAAACTATCTAAGTGTGAGTTCGCCTAGCAAAGCATTTCCTATTTGGGGCATGTGATTTCTGGTGCTGGCGTGGCGACGGATCCTCAAAAAATTACAGCAGTGCGTAATTGGCCAACTCCAACTTCAGTAAAGGAACGAAGAGGGTTTCTTGAGCTTGCAGGTTATTACCGCAAGTTTGTGAGACATTTCGGGATCTTGGCTAAGCCTCTCACTGAACTTCTTTGGAAGAATACAATTTTCCATTGATCTCCAGCCCATGAGCAGTCCTTTCAAGCTCTTAAGGTTGCTTTGAGCTCCTCGCCAGTTCTTGCTCTACCGGATTTCACTAAAACATTCTGCATAGAAACTGATGCAAGCGCCACCGGTATTGGGCCCGTTCTCACTCAAGAAGGACATCCACTGGCATTCCTTAGCAAGGCCCTCGGCCCTCGTACATCTGGCTTGAGTACATATGAAAAGGAGTACTTGGCTATTTTAATGGCCATGCAGCACTGGCGTTCTTATTTACAATTGGCTGAGTTTGTTATCTATACAGACCAGCAGAGCTTAGTGCAGTTGATAGATCAGCGTTTGCAACACGCCATTCCGAATTGTATACAAGCCTAGCATGTCGAACAGGGTTGCTGAGGCTCTGTCATGCAAATCATCCCATGATTCCTCTTGTGCAGCTGTTCCTGTGATCCATCCACAGTGGATACAAGATGTCTTGGCTGGCTATACTCAAGATCTAGCTACAGCTGAGATGCTCGCAAAGCTCTCCATAGATCCATAGGCTATTTCGGGATTCTCCCTGCGTGAGGGTATAATTCGTCAGGGTACCAGGATTTGGATTGGTGATAACCCGGGCCTCCAGTAGAGAATTCTACATGCCATCCACTCTAGTGCATTAGGGGGTCACTCCGGCTTCCCCTCTACCTACCTGCGCCTGAAACAATTATTTTAGTGGCGAGGTATGAAGTCTGCTGTCCGCTCTTATGTCAGTTCATGCATTACATGTTAGCAGGCTAAACCCGATCGCACTCGTCTGCCGGGACTTCTTCAGCTGCTTCCTGTCCCAGCATCAGCGTGGCAAACAATTTCGCTTGATTTTGTTGAGGGCCTTCCGTGTTCCAGCAATGTGAACTGTATCTTGGTGGTGGTCGACTCCTTCAACAAATACGGCCACTTCTTGCCCCTGCTTCACCCTTTTACTGCAGCCAGTGTAGCCAAACTTTTCATGAACAATGTCTATCGCTTGCATGGCCTGCCGTCAGCCATCATCTCTGATTGAGACCACTTGTTCACCAGTTAGTTCTGGAAAGAGTTGTTCCGCCTAGCTGATGTTTCCTTGCAGATGAGCTCCAGTTATCACCCCCAATCAGATGGTCAAACGGAGCGCCATAATCAGTCAATGGAAACATTTCTTCGTTGCTTTGTGAATGCTTGCCCGGCCAAGTGGTCTTCCTAGATTCCTCTTGCAGAATTCTGGTATAATGCAACACCTCATTCTGCTACTGGTTATTCTCCATTTAAATCTTTATATGGCTACCCACCTCGTCATTTCGGAATCTTTGTCTTGGACGATGTGCTGGTTCCAGAATTGTCGTCTTGGCTCCAGGATCGTCAGGTGATCACTGACTTGATCTGCCAGCATCTCGCCCCGGCTAAGGAGCGCATGAAATGGTAGGCTGACAAGAAGCGCTCTGAGCGGCAGTTCCACATTGACGATATGGTGTTTCTGAAGATTCAACCTTATGTGCAGTCCTCTCTGGCTCCACGTGCTAACCAGAAGTTATCGTTCAAGTTTTATGGGCCATTCCAGGTGCTTGATCGTATTGGATCAGTTGCCTTTAAGCTGCAGCTGCCTCCAACTACTTCGATTCATCCGGTGTTCCATGTATCCCAACTCAAAGCTGCCGTCCTACCAGGTACTCCAGTTTCATCTATCCTACCCAAAGTTTTAAATCTCCCGCTATAGCTGCCGCTATATCCCGCTATAGCCTTTTGAGGCAGGGTGCCGCTATTTGTGTTCATGTACAATTTAGCCGCTATATCCCGCTATAGCCCGATATAGCTCCGCTATTAGCTGTTTTAGAGATATACCGCTAAACACCTTAGCCCGCTATTTAAAACATTGATCCTACCATCTGCTACTGACATACCTCGTATACCTCTGGAGATCCTACAGAAGCGTGTGGTTCCTACTGCTACTGGCTCGGTCGAACAAGCGTGCTGTTTGGTTCATCGCCCAGTAACGCAAATGTAAACAAAAGTAGTTCAAATCTATTTCCCGCCGGTATCGAAAGTAGCTGTGTTTCATTTACGTTAGCGTTACCTTAGATACAACCAAACAGCACGAAGGTCTCATTCGTTGGTCCGGCTGGTCTCGTGATATGGCTACCTGGGAGAACCTTCTGCATCTTCGTCAGCTGTACCCGCGTGCTCCTGCTTGAGGACAAGCAGATCCCGAAGAGCCGGGGAATGTTACCAGCTCTCCATCCTCAAGTACTGCAAGTGAAGTGGGAATTGGGCTGCGGGCCGGCACTCGTGCAAGGAGGCCTAACGTGCGCGTATCAGGTAGCGAATGGGCTTAGCAGGTGCCTGCGTGCACGAGCGGGGCTACGGCCCGTGTAATTAGTATATGACTCCCGAGACAGAGAGCAGAGGGATTCATTGAGAAATTTGTAAACCTAGCTCTCAAACTCGCTAAGCACTCGTCTTCCCGATCCCCTTCTCCGCCTCTGCTATGCTGTTCATCTAAACTTGCCCTGATTTCTTCCGTTTCCCTTGCCTATTGCTAACAGCATAGTTCCCTGACGTTTTCACAATGCGGTGCCCATGCATCTAATTGGTCACAGATGCATGATAGGTATGGGAGGTATCGAGGAAATCTGTAAAGCGATGTTTTGATGAAGAATGCAAAAGGTGCTTTCACTTGTATCATGGAACCGCTGAAAGGGGGAGGCGAGCAAAGTTGGTTTCTTCAGAGGAAAGAAATGCCGTAAGGAGAAGGTGGTCAAAACTACTCTAGGTTGTACGGCAGGACCACCGAGCGACATATCGCGAAAACACCTCGGAACATTCTTGCTATTGTTCTGCAGGCACATTTGGAAGAGGCGCAACAATGTGGTGTTCAGAAGCGAGCGGACCAAACATAACGGTACGCTAGTGGCCTGTAAATCTCAGAGGCCTATCTTTGGGCAGCTCCCTTACCCAACAAGGACAAAGGAGTTGCTAATGCCTGGTGCTCGATCTTAGCAAACACAATGTACATTTTATCTTATGAACCTTCGATGAATGTCCGTGACCTCAACATATGGCTATTTGAGAGCCAGTCAATATAATCAAAACTTGGTGATGTGCGGAAATTCCTTAAGAGACTGCAATCGAAACTTGGACCAAGAATGCATCTGATCAACTGACCACAAATCCCACTGGGCGGGTAGCGCAGGCTTGGGCAGGCTGCGCAGGTCTAAGTGGGGGGCTCTCTCTAC
The DNA here is from genome assembly GCA_038087645.1 of Saccharum hybrid cultivar R570. Taxonomy (NCBI): domain Eukaryota; kingdom Viridiplantae; phylum Streptophyta; class Magnoliopsida; order Poales; family Poaceae; genus Saccharum; species Saccharum hybrid cultivar. Next base: position 495,118 of record JAQSUU010000664.1, on the reverse strand, counting down.
GCTAGGGAGGTACTGCAGGGGTGGTTCCAGATGGTTTGTAGGGGCAGCTGGGCAGCCTCCCCCTACCCAACCGTCGCTACAAATCAACGATTAATTTGTAGGGGCAGTTGTTGTAAGGGCGGTTGAAAAAGGAGCTACCCCTACAAATCTAATTTTTAAAAATTACAAATCTGCGTCAGAAAAATAGCAAAAAAATTCATCACTGAAGGCCCTACCGTCACAAGTCACGTGATTTTTCGCGCAAAAAATGCAGCCTACGTAGCAACCGGGGATCGAACACACGACCTTCAGCCTCACATGTTACTCCTCTAACAACTCCACCCTATACTCCTTTGCAATCCAAACTTTGAGCCAAACTTATCCGTAATTTGTCCCGATCTATGCACAGGAACAGTGCCAAAGACGACCGACACTACCGGAATCTGGTTCTTTGCCGAGTGCTAAATAAAAAACACTCGGCAAAAAAAACACTCGGCAAAGAAGCTGCTTTGCCGAGTGCAAAAAAAACACTCGGCAAAGACATTCTTTGCCGAGTGCCAAAAAAAACACTCGGCAAAGTCTTTGCCGAGTGTTTTTTTGGCACTCGGCAAAGCAGTTTTTCAAAACATATTTTGAAGCCCTAAATGAATTCAAATTTAAAAGTTTTTAACTACAAAGTTTCATAACTTCTTAAGATCTATAAAGTTTATTTTGGTCATTTCTTCATTCGACAAAGCGATAGTAACGTTGTTCACAAAATCTACACGTCTCTCATATAGTTTTATAAAACTACAAGAGAGATATATAAGATTTGTGAATAATGTTAGAACCACGATCTTAGATGGAAAAACTTCCTAAATGAAAATTGTAGATCTCGAAAAGTTATGAAACATTATAGTTGACAACTTTTTAATTTGAAATCATGTTGTCATGCAAAACTGCATCCGAATTTCAAAAATTTAAAATTTGATTTTTTTCAAAAGACCTCGGATGGAAAAACAACCAAAATAAACTTTATAGATCTCGAAAAGTCATGCAAAACTACGTTTGAAATTTAAAATTTTAAAATTTGAATTTTTCAAATGACCTCGGATGGAGAAACTTCCTAAATAAAAATTGTAGATCTCAAAAAGTTATGAAACTTTGTATTTGACAACTTTTTAATTTAAAATCATCTTGTCATGCAAAACTACGTTTGAAATTCAAAATTTTAAAATTCGAATTTTTCAAACGTTCGAATTTTTCAAACGACCTCGGATGGAGAAACTTCCTAAATAAAAATTGTAGATCTCGAAAAGTTATGAAACTTTGTAGTTGACAACTTTTAAATTTGAATTCGTTTAGGGCCTCAAACAATCAATTTACACTTAATTTGGTATAATATTTGGGGAACCGAAATGGAATATAGACACAAATGAAAGAGAGATGTAGTGGTAGAGGAGCTCGCGTGTGTGTGAGAGGTCGCAGGTTCAATTCTTGCTGGACGCAAAGTTTCAAAAAATTGCTTTGGCTGGTCACTTGGCAGCAGTTGCCATATGACTGGCCGGTGGGGTCCATTCTCTAATTAAAAAACATTTTAATATTTTTTTCCTATTTTTTCAGAATTTTTCGGTTCGGCCGCCTTTGCCGAGTGCCCGATAAAAGACACTCGGCACTCGGCAAAGGCCGTTTTACCGACAGCTTTTTTGCCGTGTGCTCTTTGCCGAGTGTGGCACTCGACAAAGCATTTACCGAGTGTGGCACTCGGCAAAGCATTTGCCGAGTGTATTTAGGGCTTTGCCGAGTGCCCTGGACACTCGGCAAAGCGGCTGATTCCAGTAGTGTGACACAGTGTTTTGTAATCCATAGTCAATCATATCGGTTAGCCTTAGCCTACGAAACTCTAGGAAAGGTGACGGTAGAACACAAGTGGAAGCACAATTGCGGTAAGTGAAAACTATAGGGTCACAACTAGAATAATAACGATGAAAAGTCGATATTGGGATGTGAAAACTAATAGCATGCATGCTATACTACTTTTTCTTCTACAATATCCATTTGTTGTCACATTTGCAACGGCCTATTTTTTTTAAAAAAAGGCGTTGCTACAATTGGTGCCCAAATAAGCCGTCCCTACAAATTCATTTGTAGGGGCTGTTGGTGTTATCAGTCACCCCTACAAATGGGCTGCACTACCATATATCATCATATCTCTGCCAATATATACGCATGTGTTACCAGCTCTCCATCCTCAAGTACTGCAAGTGAAGCGGGAATTGGGCCGCGGGCCGGCACTTGCGCAAGGAGGCCTAACGTGCGCGTATCAGGTAGCGAATGGTCTTAGCAGGTGCCTGCGTGCACGAGTGGGGCTACGGCCCGTGTAAGGAGTATATGAATCCCGAGACAGAGAGCAGAGGGATTCATTGAGAAATTTGTAAACCTAGCTCTCAAACTCGCTCCAGCACTCGTCTTCCCGGTCCCCTTCTCCACCTCTGCTATGTTGTTCATCTAAACTTGCCCCGATTTCTTCCCTTTCCCTTGCCTATTGCTAACATTTGGTATCAGAGACACCGATTTTAGATACGATCCGTTCGTGCGCACATACTCCATCGATTGATTTGGCAACGAATCTGGTTGGTTCGATCTGATCGCTAGCAGTGAGCTGCTGCTAGCTAGTGATTTGGAACGCCGTAATTCCAATCCACGCTTGAGTCGATTTGTGGGTTGCTCGATCTGGATCTTCCCCATCCCCTAGCCCATGACCACTTCACCCGCCGCCAACATCGCCTCGGCATCATGAATCCGAAGACCCGCATCATCCTTGACGAGCTGAACAAGCGCTTCTTCGAGCATGACGTGAAATGGGATTCACGATTCACGGATCAGGACGCCCGCCTATCGTGCCAGATCGGTGGTCTAGAGACGGCGTAGGCAGCCCGCATGGAGAAGCTGGAACACGTCACCTCCTCCCTCGACGAGTGGCGGTCGTCGATCGAAGGCATCGTTGACGACATCAAGCTCGAAGTATCCAAGACCGAGCTCGAAGTCTAAGATCTCCCGCAATTGGGAGCGTGCGATCCTGGACCAGCCGGCTACATCACCTGGCGTCTTCGCCGCCGCACTAGTTAATTTGTATCATTTACTTGAATTTTTTCATAAAAAGCAAATTTGAACCGCAGGTGAATGGAATAATGGAATTTAGCCATTCAAAAAATAATATTCATGCTTTTGAGTGTATTGTGAGGCGCTATCTAGGAACGCACCCGAATTTTCGAACATCGTGTTCACGAAACATGGCCACCGACATGCGGGCGATTTGTTTTTAAATTCTATTAAATACAAACGAAGTCCGAAAATCACAAAAATTGCCAAGATGTCATGATATCGCATGTGGAGGCTATGATAAAAAATTAAGAATGTTTTCGAGGAAGTTGTGACGTATGTTGCTTAAAACCCAGACATCTCTACATGTGTTATCACAATATCACATGTGGCCATGTTTCGTGAACACGATGTTCAAAAAAATTCTTTGCCGAGTGCCACTCAGAGCGCACTCGGCAAAGAATTTTTTTAAAAAAAAATCTTTGCCGAGTGCCACGCAGAGGGGTGCTCGGCAAAGAATTTTCGAAAAAATTTCTTTGCCGAGTGTCACGCAGAGGGGCATTGGATAAATAATTTTTTTAGGCAAAGAATTTTCAAAAAAAAATTCTTTGCCGAGTGCCCAGCGGTGGGGCACTCGGCAAAGTACCCGTTAACGTTATCTGCCCCGTCACAGCAACTTTTCTTTGCCGAGTGTTGTCGTGGCACTCGGCAAAGCCTTTGCCGAGTGCCCGACAAAAAACACTCGGCAAAGAGGTCTTTGCCGATGAATTTTTTGTCATGTACTCTTTGCCAAGTGCGGCACTCGGCAAAGCCTTTGCCGAGTGTATTTAGGGCTTTGCCGAGTGCCCTAGACACTCGGCAAAGCGCCTGATTCCTGTAGTGCTAATAACATCAAGCAATTCTCATAATTGGATAGATACTGGTCATCTCGTACTTGCCTGCTTCGGTCAGTTGTGGAATAACTGTACCATTTGGAGCTAGTGTTTGTCTTTTATTATGGTCATGGTGAACACGAATAGAGTATGCTTGCCCACACTGGAATAGTTGGAGGGGATCTCATAAATTGGGCCACACCAAGCTCATCTGTAGAGAAGTATATATAATTGCATAGATGAAAAGGAAAGAAAAACTGAAGCGTAACTCCTGGGACCTGCTGTAGCATTTACATACATACACCACCATCTCCATATATAGCAATCTCGAAACACAAAAGCATGCTTGCAATGCAACCTCATCACTAGCTGTGCAGCACCATATATCATCTCTGCCAATGTATATAATTCCCATTGACGTTTTCACAATGCTGTGCCTGTGGGTCTAATTATATATGCTGCTTGACTGACATGGAAAATGTTGGTCACGGATGATAGGTGTTGGAGGTATCGAGGAAATATGTAAAGCAGTGTACAACTCTAGCTCAAAATGCTGGCCTCACACTTCTACGAAAGGCTCATGTTGCACCAATATTGGTGTACCTAACTACTAGGAATTTTAGAAGTTTGGAGAGAAAGCATTGAATATGGTACATGTCCAGGTTTCTGAATGCATGAAACGGCATAACTGACTCGTAGTTGTGTACGTACTTGTGTACATTTCAAAATGAACTTCCTGGAATAAAAGAAACTTTGAAAATTGCTCAACTGACGATCGAGATCAAAAGCTAGAATGATTCATATTTATCTCAAATCAAGGTGTGCACTTCATTTTATTGTGCGCAGTTAGTAAAGGCGCTGCTAACTGATGAGCACATATATATATACTTTAATTTCCATGAGAAATCATGTATTTCAGTAGTAGTAAGCATAATAAATACTAAGAGACACAAGCCAGGACGACGAGAGGCACGCATCAAAACGACCCTGCCGACAGCGGCGGTGCCCCGAAGTAGAGGCTGGGTTTTCTTTATCAGCCGAAATTTCCGTTCTATCCATGGGTCCCTACAGACAGCGGCGGCGCCCCGGAGATTTCTTTATCGATCAGCCGAAACTCATTGAAATTTCCATTCTATCTGTGGGGTCCGATACAATTAGATATCGGCCAAATTTTTTGGATTTTTCCTTCTCCCACACAGATGGTCCAAATTCACCCACGCCACAATCTCGCACTTATAATGTTTTATTCTTGTTTTTATCTGTGAACAAGTAATGTTTAATAGCTTATGAATATTTTCAAGTTAAATTCTAAGAATTTTTTCCAAAACCATTTGATTTTTTTGAATTTGGTCCGATATTTTTGATATATCATGTTTATTCTATTTATCCATGGACTCCGATAAATTTTGTTTATGATAATTAAAACCATGAGTAGAGGGGACCATTGTAGCCGTAGATTCCGGGGCCGAAGCCTCCAGGCCTGGCAGCGAACCAGCCATATCCCCCACCGCAGCATCACTTGTCGCCGGGGCCACTTGTCGTCGGCATCGGCAGCGCCCATGGCACCTCCGCCGCAGGCAGGTACGGCTCACCACCGGGCATCAGCAGTGGGGACTTCTTTGAAGCCGTGGCGGCAGCAGTGGCAGACCCGCCGCTGGTGCCATCGGTGGGAGTGCAGGCTGGGTCGGGCCTGCAGGGAACACATTTTATATCAGTCAAAACTACATCAGCAACATAGTGGCATAGTATATGGGCTCTGTATTGCCAGGGATCCAGCAGGAGTTTGATTTCCTGTTCTAACAGGCCCACAAATCGTTTATTGATTCCCTGAACGCTGGAATGGTTAAAATGTGAAATCGATTAGCTCCATTTTGTAAGTTTGTTGTACTCTTTAACTCGTGAAGATCAATGAATAAAATATCTAGCCCATTTTGTAAGTTAGTAGTAGTAAAGAAATTGACAGCAAGCCTCCATGTATCTACAGTGTACTGCTACGCGTTTCATTTTCTGTGAAATGACTACACTGCAAACATTTGAGAGGTTGATTAATGCCATCTGGTTCCTTGCCACCTTTTATATTGTTCACAGTGACACCTCAGTTGCTGAGCTAGCTTCCACCAACCTCACCTACCACAAGAACACTGGGTATGTCATAAGGTATCCCATCTCTAACGTACTAAACTGAAATAATCATCATATAATTCTTCTTTGTCCATATCCCAAACTTTCCGTTTACATCTCCTCCATATATATCCTTGTTAGACGCACCAACTTCCACATTCCACATCAAATTGTCCGCACCCTGGTACATGGTTCTCAGCACCATTGCTATTTGACCATGCGCCTCACCCCACACACTCAACAGCATTGTGGCATACCGTCTAGTTCGCATCGTATTTTCCTATAGTGCTATGCTAATGCAAGAAGCTGTGTCAATTATAAGAATGGGATTCGTCTGGAATTGCCTGTGTTCGACGCAGTTCCACAAATGTCTTTGTGCTTGATACAGTCACTCAATCAGTTTGCAAATGTCAGGCTAGACTCTGGTTCTGAACCTGATGAGCAAGACAAGGAACAGAGGGGTGCTGAAGACAGCAGCAACAACGACGTCAGCCCATGATGGCTACAGCCACCAGGCCCAGGCACCAGAACAAGCCTAACATGCGTCGTACTGGCTCAGAGTGGAGCCGCTGTATAGATGGATCGGGCGTGTGTTGTAAAGGAAGAACAAACCAATTGAGGATGACGCTCTAAACCTGTCTTCACCATTATATTGCTCAGTCTCGTCCTCTACTCCTTTCCCAAGCCTACTTCTCCTGTCCTGGCCATTGCTCAGTCTCGTCCTCTTGCTCGATCCTAGATTGTGCCCCACCTCATGGCCACTACACCCTTTTCCAGAATTCCTGCGGCGTCATGCACCCCAACATCAAGCTCGTGCCCGAGGAATTTGTCCACCGATTCAATGAGCATGATGCCAAGTGATAGCGGCACTTCACCAAGTTGGATCATGACAGTCTCACCAGCGACTCTGCTGTCGACAAGCGCCTTGTCTCCCTAGAGTCGACATGCATCGAGCTGGAGTCCCTCCGCGTCGCCCACGACCACGACAATGCCGAGTGCTGGTGTTGAAGGATTTAGGCTGCTCTACCTCTTTCATCAGTAAGTCTTTTGCAGCTCGATTGTCTGGCGTCACTTCTCTGCCATTATTGTCCAGCCAAGTGCAGGTTGATGGTGGCAGATTCCTTTAGAATCTGCATTTTCTCTGTTAGGTTCAATGGACAGTGGGTGACTGCGTCGTGCTCGTTCAGTTCAGACTTCACAGTTTAACCTTTGTCTGCGTATGATATCGTTGTTTTTTTAGATAATGGAAAATACCCGACTTCAGCCTTCTTCGAAGAAGAAGCAACAGTCCAAACTTATTACAGTAGCACACACATAATTTAAACTTATTACAGATCCAGAACTAAAGTTCAAAATGGTAAATAAAGGACCATCCATGCGATGCGAAGAACTCCATGGCTCTCGATTCTAGTAGTTTGCAAGCGTCAAGAATCCGTTCCTTGTCGGCATGGATTGGTTGGAGTTATTCAGTGCAATGCAGGTTCACTAGCGTGATAAATCAGTGGTCATTCCATACAATGGGCGACGCACTGTCTTGCAGGGTGTGGGATCAGATCCACTGCCCCAGCTGTTCCTCCAAGTCTGTTCATTGTCTGATCAAGCCTCTGCTGTTAAGCCGCAGCTGCAGCCACTGACTCTAGCCGCTATTCAGGGGCTAATCGACCAATTTGCTAGTGTGTTTGAAGCACCCACAACCTTACCGCCATCGAGGGCTTGCAATCACATTCCATTGATTCCCGACGCTATCCACCCGTATCGTTACCCCTCACTCTCAAAGACGAAATTGAATGCCAAGTCAATGAGATGTTGGATCAAGGCATTAGTCGGCCTAGCTCCAATCCGTATTCCTCGCTAGTTCTGTTGGTCCACAAAAAGGATGGCACTGGAACCTGTTAGGTTGATCTCCACCGAGTTGGCCCAACGGCCAACTTGGGCCTTTGATTCGTGCCCTGATTGGGGGTGCCCAACCCTACATAGTTGGTGCGCCCCCGTCGCACTGCGCTATATAAAGAGGTGGGGGCCGGCAGTTCACAGAACGAGGTTGATCGCAGCCACAGTACCCCACCGACAGAAACCCTACCAATCAAGGGAGTGCAGCCAGCGGCAGGAAGCTCCATCGCCACCGTCCATGACGCCCACACCGAGCCACTCTTCACAGCGCCAACGGACTTTACCGACCTCACCACCGACTCCATGGCGGACTCCTCCTCCACCAAGGCCTCCGATGGTCAGTAACACCTCCCCACTCTCCTCCTCTCTCTCTGGATCTCTCAGTTGTTCTCGTTTATCCCATACGCATGTGTATATACCCACTGATCTACACATAGGTGATCCTAAGGTTCTAACAGAACCTACAGGCTTTGTGTCGAATTCTGCCAACTCAATGCTGTCACTGCGGAGGGCAAGTTTCCCATGTCAGTATTTGATAAGTAAAGATCCATCCTTTGGACAGGGAGATATCCATTGCACTTGACTCCAAACTTTGGGAAAGCAAACTCTTATCCGCTCTTTACGCTCATCTGTGTTACAGAGCCAAAGACAGCTAACACAGTCTTTTGCAATCCACAGTAAATCATATCAACTGCCCTGTGCTTCTCTATGGATGGCGAAGGCAGACACCAGTGTTTTAAATCTCCGGCTAAGACATTTTAGCGGATGACCTCAAAAACAGCTATAGCGGAGCTAAATGGGGATATAACGGGCTATAACGGCTAAGTTGTACATAGACACAAATAACTTAATCTTTCTTAAATAGCTATAGCGGGCTATAGCGGTAGCTATAGCCGGAGATTTAAAACCTTGGCAGACACAAGTGGAAGCACGATTGCGTTAAGTGAAAACTATAGGGTCGCAACTAGAATCACAACGATGAAAAATCACTACTGAGATGTGAAAACTAAGAGCGGCCATGCTATACATAATTTTCTACGACTATATATCTATTTGTTTTGCAATCTGAAGTATGCAATTGCGTGCCAACCTAACAACGCCAAGAAATCGCGTGATTCAGATAGATACTGGTCATTTCATATTTCCTCGGGCTTCGGTCGGTTGTGAAATAACTGTACTATTTGCAGCCAGTCTGTCTTCTGTAGTGATGGTGGACACGAACTGAATACGCTTGCCCACATCGTATTGGGCTGGCTAGAGATCTCATAATGAGCCACACAAAGCTCATCTGCGTAGACAAGTATATATAATGACCGTGATGAAAAGGAAAGAAACACTGAAACGTAGCACCCCCTCAGTGGTCCTCCTACAGCATGTATATATATATACATACACCACCATCGCTGCCCTAAGTCCCTCAAAACACAAAAGCATGCATATACAACCACATCACGAACTGCACCATCATATATCATCGTATCTCTGCCAATATTTGTAGTTCCCCCTGATTGTTTTCACAAAGCCGTGTATATGTTGCTTGATTGACATGTAAAATGTTGGTAATGGATGATACGCTTGGTAGGTATCGAGGAAATCTGTAAACCGGTAACCGCCGCAGCTCCCTTCCTCCCTCCCCCGTTCCTCCACCACCCCTCCTCGCACCACGCTACTCCGGCGGGTCGGCCGGCCACGGCAGGGCAGATCCGCCTCCCCCGGTGCCGGATCTGTTCTCCATGGCGGCAGGCGCCCCCCCTTCAACGTGGCTCCTCCTGGTCCGGCAGCCGCCGTGCGCGCAGGGGCACACGTGGGACTGCTCCGGGCGCCCTCCCCTACTTCCTGGGCGACTAGGCTGGCCGGCGTGGCCAGATCCACCCTCCCTGGGTCTAGATCTGCCCACCCCCCTTGGCTGGTGGCGGCCTCCTCTGGTCCTCCCCTTGCTGCGGCATTGCCTCCCCTAGGCTTCGTGGCACGCGGGGGTGACTGCCGGGCTTCCCCCCTACCTCTAGCCGGATGCTGGGGCCGGATCTGCCCTGCCGTGCTCGTTGCGGTCGACTCGTGCGACCGGCCGGAGTCTGGGCGCCAGTGGCCTCCTTGCACTACTGGAAACTAAAATATTCCTGTCAGCATTGGAGCAACCGACAGAGAAACTATAATTATCCTGTCGGTTATCATAATACACACAGAAAAACACAAAAAACCGACAGGAAAATTACAATTTTGCTGTGTGTTGCTCTATTTTTCTATCGGTCGCTCGTAGCACCGACAGAGAAATCTTATTTGAGGTGCGCCTGGATTGAAAACCGGTAGCCAACCTGTGCCTGGGCCACGGTGGCCTTTCTGCCAGGCCCAAAAGATGGTGTGCTTAGCCCGCACGCATATATAACACGGCATCTAACCCTAGCTGCTCGATTCATCCAGCCGCCGCTGCCCTGCCTCTCGCCGCGGCGTCGCTGCTCCTGTCACTCCTCCGGTGGGGGCGAGGTTTGGATCCAGGCAGCAAACGGCCGGGCCTGGAAGGCGACGGCGGCGGCACATGGTCTGGATCTGGATGAGGCCATGGCGGCGAGCTTGCTATCCACGACCGTGAACTCGCCGGGTCACACAACCACCGCGAGGCCGTGGCAGCACGTTTCCGGCCTGCCTGCGGCAGCGGCGGCGGCGGCGCTGTAGATCCGGTCCACTACATGGTCGATCTGGCACTGGTGCAGACCCCTTGGCCAAAATCGCAAGGTACCCAATCATGTGTGTTGTTGGTGCAGCATCGTTTTTCAGTTCATGTATTCATGTACCAGATCCTATCTGGTTATTGCATGGTTTGTCTTCCTGCAGATCCTTAATCCTGTGCCAACACATGTACGTGGGGAGGATGAGGGATGAACGCAAGCATTTGCACATGGTGGGCATCAAGTCAAGGACAAGGTGCTGCTCTTCGGCGGTCAAGGATAAGGTGCCGCAAAAAATATTTTTCTTGCTTTCAGTTCGTTGCTTTCAGAGATTAGGTTCTGTAGAAATTTGATGAATAGATAGATAGGTTAATGGATTTAAATGTATAGAATGCCAGGAATTTTGCAAGACCATTATCATGCAGTTTAATATATTTTGATGCTAAGAATATATGCTCATGACTTGTTTCTATTTGTTTCTGTTGTAGCAGTTTTGCAGGAGCAGCAGCAGTTCAGTAGGAGAAGCAAGTTTATTGACAGTAAGTTCAGGTGAAGTTTCTGCTCTTTCAATTTTAGTTTACCAGCAGCAGTTCGGTGTGGCTTATTGGTGTGTTACTGGATGTCTTAAGTACTTAAGTAGTGAAGTCTGGAATACTAAAAGCTTATTGGTGTGTTACTGGATGGCTTAAGCACTTAAGTAGTGAAGTCTGGAATACTAAAAGTCTAAAACTAAAAGTAAGGTGTGTGAGATCTATCGAGTGTATGTAGGGACATATTATTGTTTTCAATGCTTTAGGTACACATGCAAATCCGTGGTAATACAATTAAGAATGCTACTGACTAGCTCCTAAGTGGATTATTACAGGACTTAGTATAATAGTTTCTGGATTTTGATTCTTACTAAAGTGAATATATCATTGTAACATTGAAGAGAGATGTCTCTTATAGCTAGCTAAGTGCCTTGTGTGAAAGTCTCACATGTGAGTATATCTTATTGGGAAGTAGATCTGAAAGTGAATACATTTTTAAGCAGTATGTTGTGTGCTGTGCAGAACATTAGAGCTATGTCTCAGCTGGGAGCAATTCCTTATCAGTGGCAGCAGATTGATGCTCGAGCGCACACCCTGCCAAGCTCCAGGTTAGACTTGAGCTGATCACTGCTGAATTATTTTATCTACGCACTGTATAGAAATATATGTAGTGGGATATATTGTTAGAAAGTGCATATTGGAAGTTGCTTGTTTGGCATCTGCTGTAGGTCTAGTCAAAGTGTGGAACTGAAACTGTACAGATTTTCCTATCCTCATTTTTTGCCTTTTGGTGCTCCAGTATGTGTGCATAGTGCCATAGTTCCCCGGGAAAAAGATTAATATGGGGATGTCAACGATTTTTGTGAATAGATACTCACCTGCTATTATTAATTATAATTATTCCAGTATGGTTCCAGTATGTATGAATAAATGGTCATTTGCTGTCCGAAAATTTTCATTTCCATCAGGGAAGCAGATCAGCAGGACCTGGCAATCAGTTTTTTCCTAGACTGAAGGGCTTCGCTACATAGAAATTCAGTGGGCAGCTTGTGTTCTCATTTTTTTGATATACAGAGTGAATGTTCTTTATACTTCTACAGGTTTTGTTCAACAATGATGAAACCTTGCTCAAGTTTTCTTTATACTTCTGTAGGTTTTGTTCAAACAAGGATGAACCTTGCAAAGACGGGCCGTACAATATAGGCGAACTCAGTGGCGTGAAGATTCAATACTTTTTTATAGATTAGAGTAGATTATTACCGCTTTGAGGCAAAGTTGGTTTGTGCCAATTTACTTATGATATCTGTAACTGTTGGTACCATATTTGAACTTGATAATTTATCAACATGGATTGATTGTTCTATACTTGTCATTTGAAGAATCTAGCCATGTGTGCCTTGTGCAATATGACCACTTCATTGAATTTTCATGCAATATAAATGGTTCAAGTTAAATTTGAGATTATTCTGTGGATTTAAATATATATGAACCGGTAGAAATGGAAGGTCTTTTCTCTGTCGGTTCATTTACATTTTCCTATCGGTCATATGGGCTTCTAGACCTGGTGGCTTGGAATTTTCCCGTCGGTGGCTCACAATTATTCTATCAGCGCAAGTACCGACAGAGAAAATGGTCAACCGACAAAAAAAAATCTATTTCTCTATCACTTTATTTCCGACGGTGTTTTCTTGTCGGTAAACCAACAGGAAAATTGATTTTCTATTTTCCCTGTCAGTTATCGGCATTTCTCTGTCAGTTTCTCACCGACAGGGAAATTCGAGTTTCCAGTAGTGTTGGCTGACGCCGGCACTGCTGCTGCAGTTGTTGGATGTGCCGCAAGTGGCCTGCTCCTAAGGGACGAACATTATTTGGGTGAAAACCCTGCCCGGTCCTCCGGGCTGGCGGCGGTGGCACAGTCGTGCCATTTACCTTCTTGGAGGTATCGTCGAAGTCTTTGTTCGTCATCGGGGCAAGCTGTGCTTGAAAGACCTACTCATGGCTTCCAGCGTTGTTGGCATCTGCAGATGTCAAGTCCCTTCCAGAAGGCATCACTGAAGCACTAGTGCAGTTATCTCTTGTTGCTCTCGCTAGAGTCGCTCCTTTCTGTGTTGTGCCTGTGCGCGCTTCAAGTTCGTCTTCGCAAGGATCTGTCTAGCATGGTTGATGTTGCTGTCGTCCATTTGGTCGTTCGCAGTGGATACATTGCCGCTAGCACTATTCTTTGACGGATGCTTTAGCATCGTTGCTGTTTGGACGGATGCTTTGCCGCCACGTCGCTTCAGGTGCCTCCCCTCATCAGCTGAAGGTGTGATGGCCCCCCTGGATACTTGGCGGATGCTTTGCCGCCGTGGTTGCTCGGACGGATGCTTGGCCACCATGGTTCCTGCTGTGGTGGATGCTTTGTCGCCGTGGTCTCGTCTCTTCTTGGTGGATGCTTTGCCACCGCGGCTTCGTCTACTATGTTGGCAGCGTTGCAATGATGTATATTTTTTCCTTGTAGGTCCAGTTGGTTAGGTATTTGGTGGAGAGTCTCTCCTTACCGCCTTTCTTTCTGTTCTGTTGTCGTTCGGTTTCCTAACCACTTTCTCTGTAGTTCTGTAACCTGCACTATGGGATCTTTCGGGATCTCATAGCTGCGTCGTGTTTGCCGTTCTTTCAGCTCTTCCCACTTCTACTTAATGAAGTACGTGCTAATGCACGCTTTTGACAAAAAAAAGCTACTAGGATTTTTTAAGAATCTCTGAGAGTAAGCTTTTGATGTAGCTTGGTACTAGCAATGTGTAGGTACTTGTGTACATTTCAAAAACGAGCTTCCCCAACTAAAAAGGAACTCTAAAAATTGCTCAACTGATGATCGACATCAAAAGCTAGCACTATGCCAAAAAAAGCTTATCAGTGACGTTGCAATTCGTGACTCAGAAACAAAACGCGTCACTAATAATCTATCCGTGACGCGGGTTGACGAGACGCGTCACTGACTAGCTATTGCCCATGCCCCAGGAACAAGATGCGTCACTAATAACATCATATCAGTGACTCTTGAATAGAACACGCGTCACTGATAAAATTTGTGACGTGTATTTGTGTGGTGCGTCACAGATATATGGACGTATTGGTGACGCTGGTGAATAAGACACGTCACTGATAAGGAATGTGACACGTTATTCCTAGACGTGTCACTGATATAAAATCATATTTGTGACGTTTCTCGACAAAACGCGTCACAGATATTAGATGTGACACATGTTCTATAGACGCGTCACTGATTTGTGGTGATATCTGTGACTCATTTTCTTGAGCCGCGTCACAAATCATCTGGCCAGAAAATATCAGATCGAATCGTTGTTTCTCCCCGTGCTCGCGAGAACTAGGCCGGGGCATCGTGATTCCGTCGATTTGACCCGTCCCCCGCCATGTCCAGCGCCGCAGCCCACCTGCCTAGCGCCGCAGCGCCGATTTGAGCCATCTTGCCCAGCATCGAAGTGCCCCAGGCCTCAGCCGGACTCACCACCGGCCCAAGGCATCCGTGCGCACCGTACAGCTCCGGCCTCGTGGCCCCGCACCCTCCGCCGCATTGTTAGTATGCTAGGAGCAACATTGATCTTATATATTGTAAATGTACCAAGTTTTATTTTTGACCAAAGCTCTATCTTAACACAGGAATTTGAAGTCTTGACGGCGCCCATCGACATGCTTGTGATTAGAGAACAGCTGGCCAAGTTCTTAGTGGAACAGGTCATCAAGAAGAATGGAGAGTTCCATCATCACCACTTTTGTGTGTGTGTTTGCTATTATCATTCTGGGTCCCAGTGATGTTTAGATGGATTTAGAACAAGTTATGATGGATTTTAAAGTTGTGAATAATTGATTTAAATGTGAATATGTGAACATGTTATATATTAATGGCTTTCATAAATATATATATTTGTGAACTATTTGAGGAGCTTCTGGTGTGAAACTGATATATATATATATATATATATATATATATATATATATATATATATATATATATATATATATATATATATATATAACAATGTGTGATTCTGATGAAATTGTGACGTCACTATATCGTTAGCACGCGTCACTAGTTATATTCTATCAGTGACACACATTCTCAATTCGCGTCACTCATATAGCCTTATTAGTGACGCGTGTAGTGAATTCGCGTCACCCTTTGTTTCTTATCAGGGACACGTGTTACCATTATCCATGACGCGTGTTCTAAACCAACATCACTCTTTTTGTCTTATCAATGACGCGTGTTACCATTATTCGTGACGCATGTTCTAAACCCGCGTCACCCTTTCTTTCTTATCAGTGACGCATATTACCGTTATCCGTGACACGTGTTGTAAATACGCGTCACAGAATTTTTTCTTATCAGTGACGCGTACCCTTATCTGTGACGCAAAAACAATGACGCGTGTTTTACGCGTCACTGAAGACCCTCTAGACGCGTCACAGATAGCGTTTTCTGGCATAGTGTAGTACGATTCATATTTACCTCAAACCAATTAAGGTGTCCAGTTTATTTTATTGCGCCCGGATAGTATAGTAAAAGCGGCACTGCTACAGATCTCGGTATGTATATATATATATATATATATATATATATATATATATATATATATATATATATATATATATATATATATATATAGAACTATTACCCTACAGCTAGCTACAGAATAACTTATTATGTAGCCATTTTTGGTTACGATAATTACTATACTAATTTATGATATTATAGTAACTCCTTACTATGTGATTTACTATAATATTATGGTAAATATCCCTATGTGTTATAGTAACCCAACTATCGTAAATATATATTAACATTGTCGTAAATTAGTACATAAAATTATCGTAAATAGAGGTGGCTACAAAATAACTTATTTTGTAGCTACCTATAGAGTATACTCTCCCTATATATATATATATATATATATATATATATATATATATATATATATATATATATATATATATATATATATATATATATATATATATATATATATACCTTAATTTCCGTATAAAATCATGCATACATATCACTATTTAGTAGCAGTAGTAAGAATAATAAAAGCTAAGCAAACATGGCTGCAGAGATACAAGCCAACACGATAGGCAGCATAACGTTGGTTACGCGTCGCCCTAGTAGAGGGGGCCATTGTAGCCGTTGGGCTCTCGGGCCAAAGCCATCCGTATCCTCCGCCGCCGCCGCAGACTCGTGCCGTGGCCGCCGAACCCAATGCCCTCGTTGCTACCGAAACCAAGGTTGGCCCCGCTGGGCACCTCATCGGGCGTCGGCACTGGCTGCGCCGATATCACCTCCTCCGCGTTCAAGTATGGTTTGCCACCGCCGGGCGTCGGCAATGGGAACTTTGACGCCATGGCAGCAGCAGTTGCGGTTTCAGATGCCCTCATTGGTGTCGCTAGTGGGACGACCGCGGTGGACGAGGACAACAATGCAGACAGCATGGTTGGGCCTGCAGGCAGCGCGGGGCTCTGTTGGAATATGATCCGAATTCTAATGTGAATCTTGTGGGGACGCCTGGAGGGCCCACGGTTCGGTTATATTTATTAGCGGATTTGTTTCCGTATTTGACTGTAGTCCGTCCGTCTTATAAATATATCTTGTAAGCCGCACAAGAAGAGTTGAGATGACCCATTGTATTCCCTGCATTCTATAAACTCTCCTCATATAGTGAAGATCGCCGGTTGGCGTCCATGGTTTTTTTTTCACAAGGGCTTTCCACGTAAAAATCTGTGTCTCGTGTTCGATCTATTATTGCATTATTTGCTTACAGGCTCGCTCGTGGCAGCATCCAATGCAGATGATGGGTGACAATGGGGTTTGTGGATGAGATACATGGTTGGAGCTCATGCCGCGCGCAGATTTGGTGAGGAGCGAGGGTGGCACGTGGATCCAGCGAGGAGCAGCGGTTGTGCACCCGTCGAGCAACGGTGCAGTGTGTCAATGGGCTCGCAGGGCGTCGTGGATGGGCTCAGTGGCACCATTGATGGGCTCAGAAGTTTTTTTTATTTAATAATAAAGGCGGGCATTATGTCCGTCTCAGTAAATCAGGATTTACTGATGAGACGCGGTGACGGCAAGCCAGCCTGGCTCCGTTATTGCTTTTTGAACGCCTCAGATATGAGAGACCTCGAGAGCTCTCTTTTTTTTTTATTTGTCACATCTGGTTCGTTACACAAACCGGCAGTGGAGCATTATCATTGCCCGTTTATGTAATGAGCTGGCCTTGATAAACAACACCACCAGCAGTGATTTACCACCTACTAAGCACACAACTAGTGGTGATGGCGTTTTTGGAACTAGCGTGATAATGTTAGCGTACTAGCTAGTGAATATCATGTGAAAATGATTGTAAAAACACAAGCTGTCGAGAGACAGCACCCCAGGGCCAGCACGGACCCGAAGTACATGGGGCCATTGTACCCTAGGTTACCCGCCGGATGTTCCCACCAACTGTCATCTACCTGACCCAATACATCAAATATATATACTCATCGCGGCTGAACTTCATCTAGCCTTTATATATATGTTTCTTGCAGCCAATCTGTCTTTTTATTGTGTTCATGGTGGTCCCAAATATGCTTGTCCAACATGCCACATTGGGCTGGCTGGAGATCCCATAATGAGCTACACCAAATTCCCCCGTAGCGAAGAAAGAAAAACTAAAGAGTAACTCCTCCAGGGTCCTGCTGACCCATGTATATACATACATGGCCATCTCCCTATCTTAATCACTAGCTGCACCACCATCTTCTCTGCCAACATAGTGCGCCACCCACCCCCACCCCCACCCCCCACTCCAACTCACCCCATGAATCGTTTTCACAATTTCGTGCCTCCCAAATTAAATATGTTGCTTGGCAGGGAAAATGTTGCTCATGGATGATATGTAGGCATGGGAGGTATCCAGGAAATCTGCAAAACGGTGTATACCACTAGAACTAGCTCAATTTTGTGTCATTGCCGTCTGTCAAGATGGTTAAATTGTTCTAATATTGGTCTACCTAGCTAGGAATTTTATGAGTATTTGAGAGTAAGTGTTGAATAATGTGTATATGTACAAGTTTCTGAATACATGAAATGTCGTCATAACTGACTACATTCCGTACGTACTTGTATACATTTCAGAAATGAACTTCCTCAAAATTGCTCAACAATACTCATGCATCGATCGATGACAGCAAAACCTAAGCATGATTCATATTTATCTCAAACCAAATTGTGTGTCCACGTTATTGCGCATGATAGGTATAGGAAAGGGGCTGCTACTGATCGGTAAGACATCACGCATATGAGTAATTTAGTACGGGTACTAAAAATGATAAGAATTATTTTATGGTGGTTGAGAAAGTACCACGGTACTTTCATTTTTTCTATTTTCTATTCATTTAATTGAGAAAGATTATTTACAAAATTTGATTTTTATTATTAGGGATATGGTAATTATTTGCAACATGCTCTGCCGACCAATTCTGCCGTCGCTCGGCGGCATCGCCGCGCTGACGCTGGTAGATGTGTCAGCGCGCTCACCGTCAGCAACCCGGCGATGCTCGCATAGTGCAAGCAGCTTGGCCTCGTCATCCTCAGCCACAACCGTCTGTCAGGGGCGGTTCCAGACTGGCTGGGCTGGCTGCCGCAGATCGGCGGCTGACGCGCGCTCTCCAGCAACGAGTTCGCCGGAACAATCCCGGTGCAGCTCATCAACTGCTCAATCTCTTAAAGCTCTCGTTCGATAACGGTCAAGAATGGCAAGGTAAAGCTCTCGCTCGACAATGGTCAAGAACGGCAAGGGCCGGGCTGCGGCGGCCGCCTGCGCAGAGCGACGGGATCATGGCAAGGTCAAGAATGAAGAATCTAGTGGCCTCCAAGCTCGGCCTAGCGTTCCTTCTGCTCGTGTGTCCCTTAGCTGCCGTTCAGCTCCCAGTACTGCTGGTACGGCATAGCCTAGACCGAATTCCGAGAGTGCGAACTCGCCTTGCCTTGCCGGTGTTGAACAAGAGGCACAACTCGATCTTCCTTACAGACTTGCAGGAGCCAGGAGAGGGGTGTGGCCAGCGCAGCATCAGCACCGGTGCCCGTGTGCAGGAACGCCAAGCTTATCGTTGGAGCGGCGCGAGGCCACGGCTCCTCGGCTGCCCTGTGCTGTGGCCTCCGGGGATGCGTGAGCGGTCCGGCGGAGACGGCCGCAGGTCCAGCAATGAACCGGATGGCAAATTCCAGTTTAACCCTCAAGGAAGATTACGGAATGACTTAACAAAATAATAAAAATCTGAATGTGGCTCACCTATGTTAGTACTCGTCCCACTAATTTTTAGTACCATCCCTACTTATTTAGTACTTTCGAGTACTTTCACATTGATACCTTCTATTTTATCACGGTTCGATTTCTCCCATATTTTTTCCAGCCATTATAAAATTTCTCAAATAATAAATACTAAGCAAACATGGCTGTAGAAACACAAGCTACCAGGAGAGGCAGCACGGCATTGGTGACGCATCCAAACGACCCTGACGCTGCCGACGCCGCCCCACATGCAGTAGTCAGTAGAGCGGGCCACTATAGCCATAGGTTCCGGGTCTGAAGTCGCCGGGCCCGCCGAACCAACCATATCCTCCGGGGCTGCCGCAGCACTCGTCGCTGGGGCAACCGAACCCGAGGCCACCGACTGCGGAATCATTTTTAGGGATGGTAGGCTTTAGATACCCCGCCTAAAGTGTGATTAATAGAGAGATGGTTATCTTTTGTTAACTACCCCGAAAATAGGTAGATTTTTTGCAGTGATTTCATGAAGTCAACCGTGCAGTGGTTCCAAAGCTGCTGTGCAACAAACATTTCTTGAGATGGTTTACTAAGCTACATGAATAGTCCCTGCAAAAGCTGTAAAAATTATTGGTGTAGTAGTGATTTTGTAAGCAATTCCGAATACTGATTTAGATGATATAAGATACATGATAACAAATTGTTGAAAATTTGTTGATGTCCACATTTTTTAATGCTTGACCTGTTCTTTCTCTAGGCTATTGTTTTTGTGACTGCTAAATTTTATTGTTAGTCGCCATTAGTTTGTATGCATCCAGTACGAAGTCCAGCGTACAGCCGAGCCAAATAATAACCAGCTGAGGTCCACTTGGTTTGGAGGACCATCCTCCCACACTCTTATTAATCGGTAGCAGAGCGATTCCTCTTGTTTCAAACCTAGTGATAGTACATGTTGATCCACAAGCCAAGCTTCAAGCTGTTGTGAACGTATATATATACTCTTCTGTGCAAGCTTTACGCCTTGAAACTTTGAATAATGAAAGTCAAAAACTGATAGATGTGTAGTAATTAATTTCTTGTCATGTCCTGTCCTCCATGCATGTCTATATATACGACGTACACTAGCTACCACCTCTCCAAGTTTCCAAAATCAACCCTCTATATATGACCAACCAAAATGCATGCAGGTCTCTGATATTTTCCATATGCTGCTCGACATAAAAAAAGTGGTCATAGAAGATATGAATGGGAGGTATCGAGGAAATCTGTGTAGCTAACGGTGTACCCAACTTTTCGAAACTGAACGCTGGCCCTGCAGTTGCTCAAACCGCTCAGGTTGTGCCCAACTTTTCGAAACTGAACTTACTCTCAGAAGGAAACTCTATTGAAAATTGTTGGGTTTAGTCTCACATCGATAATTGATGTTGGGGAAGCACAACATATAAGGTGGGGGCAACCCTCACCTATTAGACTAGTCTTTTGGGCTGAGTTAGGCCTAAGGCCTGGGCATGTTGTGGGCTACATTGGACCTAGGCCCGAGGGGCGCCAGCTCGGGGGTATAGCGAGCCGAGCTGGATTCCGCTGCACACTCTAATTGTGTGTATGGATTGAGGGACGGACTGGGATATCCCGGGTCCGACCCAGATGAGCTGCTGTTTGGTTTGGGGGTCGGATTGAACTGGGACGGACCCGGATAGAATATACCCTCAAGATGCGGGTTCCCCAGGTCCCTCCAAATCGGAGGAATCATCTTGACCCAGATGGACGCCATGTTCCTCCGTTCGCGAGCACGGCGCACGGGCTGATCGGGGGGCCCTCGCGGCGGCCCCGCCCCATCCCTAGCGGTGCTCGCAGTGGCCCCGCCCCATTCCTGGTAGGCAACGGCCTACGTCGGGCCTTGCCCCGTCCCAGTGGCGCTCGGGCTCGGGCAGCGGCCTGCGTCCGCCTTGGGAAGGTGGTGAGCTCAGGCTCGAGCAGCGGCCTGCGTTGGGCGAGGTGGTGGCAGCGTCGGGGATGGGCGAGCTCTGCGGTGCTTCTATCGGACGAGAGGGGAAGAAGAGGGTTGGCTGATAGCTGGGTCCCAATTCTAACAATAGTACACACTACAGGAAACCGGGACTTTGCCCAGTGCTCAAATCTTTGCCGAGTGCCAAATATCGGGCACTCGGCGAAACTTGACACTCGGCAAATACGGCTTTGCCGAGTGTCTAGCACTAGGCAAAATAAGGCACTCGGCAAAGCCAAACTTTGCCCAGTGCCAGACACTTGGCAAAGTTGGGCACTCGGCAAAGAGGCGTCTGGGGATAACGGTACCCAACGCCATCCTCTTTGCCGAGTGCCTTCTGTTTGGCACTTGGCAAAATATTGGCTTTGCCGAGTGCCTAGGGTTAGCACTCGGCAAAATATTCATTTTGCCGAGTGCCAAACCTTGGCACTCGGCAAAATAATTTTTTTTTGTTTTTTGCCACCAACTTTTTTTCTTAGATTTGTATTTGTACCATGAACAACATGTTCAAATTTGGCACAATTTCATTGTTGTTTGCTATATTTCTTCACTTTATTTCGTTTTCTTGCAATTTTTCTGAAAATGTAGGTTTGAACTGCAGGTGCATCGAATAATAGTTTTGATCCATTCCAAAAATGTTATTCTTGTTTGTTAGTGTCACTTTATGCTAAATCTAGGAACTGTCTCTAAATTTCGATCAACGTGCTCACGGGGCAATGTCACGAACTTACTTGCGAGTGGTTATTTAATTCTATAAAATTCAAACGAATCCCGAAAATCATGAAACTTGCGTGCGAGGGAGGCCGAGAGGGTCGAGAGGGAGAGGGAGAGGGCCCAGAGGGAGGCCGAGAGGGCCGAGTGGGAGGTCCTGAGGGCCCAAAGGGCGGCCGAGGCGTAGAGGATGCAGGACATGTTCTCATTCATGTCGAGCCTCGGCACCACTCTCTCGGGTGTGGTGGTGCCCCAGTCGCAGCTCGCTCCAGTTGTGCCTTCTACTCTGGCTCTAGGCACTCCGGTGAGTATATATATATGGTTGATCAAGTCCTTTAGCTTGTGTAGATACTAATGAATTCAATTCTTCTTTGTGCAGCAACAGTCGTCAGGTTCAAACCCGACTCCTTCGCCTCACCACAGACACCCCGGCTGGACAGGTCCACCACCGCACGGAGGTGCCCCTTCAAGCTCCCATTGGGATCAGTGGCAGTAGGTGCTGCCCCTTCATGTTTCATTGACTTTTCTTGATCTAGCACTTGTGTTGGATGAAGACTTCTTAGATGTTGTCATGGATTTGCACATTGGATGTGCGTGTGATGGATTATGCAGGAGGATGTGCTTGTGATGGATGTTGGATGTGCTTGTGATGTATTATGGATGTATGTGATGGATTATGTTTGCGTTTTGTGTGATGCTAAATGCCTGTGTGCTGTCTCATGTATTATATATGAGTTTTGCGTATTTGCGTCGAAGGAAAGCAACAAACAAAAAAATAGCAAATTTTCTAGCTTTGTCAAGTGCCAACACTGGGCAAAAAAGGCTTTGCCGAGTGCCAGGGGTGTGGCACTCGGCAAAGCTGGAAAAAAATGCTGCAAAAACAGCCACTTCCCCAGTTTTGCCGAGTGCCACAGGCTGGCACTCGGCAAAAAGGTCAATTTTGTCGAGTGCCAGGTGGTACCACTCAGCAAAGACTATTTTTAAAAAGATTTTTTTAAAAGCAACTATCAGCTGCAGTACACAGGATAGTCGTTGTTGGAATGACCCATCCGTTGCTGGCCTGGTGCTGCCCACATGCTTGTCTTGGATTTTGCACAAAGGTGAAATAGTGCTCCCTTTGCTTAACTTGTAATTTGTTCAACTATAGAAATTATAACAAAGCATACATGTTTACCAATCTTGAAGGCTTGAATTTTTTCCCGCTGCTCACTTGTTCATTTCGTATATTGATTGATGTTTTAGTGATCTTGTTAATTACCAACAATGGTTATTTAATACTAATTTTAGCTCCTAATCTTCATTCCTGAGGCCGACTATTTCATGGAAAATTCAGCTTCAGAGTATTCTATTACTAGTTAATGCACCATACTTACATTTGTATTGATGGAATTTTACACCTTACTCAGGATTGATATGATCTCATTGTAGAATGTTGTAACGATTTGGATGAGTTATTCAGATTTGATATGGTTCAGATGAGGCTATTGTTGTGGATTAGTATTGGAATTATTACAACGATTTAATAGTAACTAGTTATTTGTGTTCATAGGACATTATTTGCGATTAGACTATATGGTGGGGTTAGACCCTGCCCACATAAATAGAATTCAGGGTTCTTGCTTGCGGCACTACCTAAATCTAAATGATTTTTGCATTGCCTGGGTTTCTTGCTCTTTATTTAGAGCACACACTTCTTTCATTTTAGTATTGATCCATTTTCTAATAAAACCCCATAGGCAACCGAACCATGCAATGGTACCAGATTGAATAACAATGGATATCAAATAACTAAGGGAAAGGTCATTTGAAACCACATTTATTTAAATTGAGACATTTCACTGTCACCTTTTAATTAATGTTGCTCCTATGGTAACAAGACGTTATAACATTCAGGAGCTCAATCGATTAGCAGGAGCAGATGAACTTGTGAATTTGTCAGGGTTTATGTAGCCTATACACTAGGTCACATTTCTTTCTTGGTAGAATGGGTTAAGATGATGCATTTGCTTATGAAATAGTTTTCATCAAGTTCATTTCATGATTGGTGGATTTCTGTACCAGATTGAATAACAATAGATACCAAATACCTAAGGAAAGGTCATTTGAAACCACATTTATTTAAATTGAAATATTTCACTGTCACCTTTCAATGTTGCTCCCATGGTAACATAACGTTATAACATTCAGGAGCTCAATCGATTAGCAAGGGCAGATGAACTTGTGAATTTGTCAGGGTTTATATAGCCTATACACTAGGTCACATTTCTTTCTTGGTAGAATGGGTTAAGATGATGCATTTGCTTATGAAATAGTTTTCATCAAGTTCATCTCATGATTGGTGGATTTATGTGTTGACATTTAGAATAGTCATCCTTTAGACCTTTTACCATGTTCTGTTTATTTGGTCATATGTTGCTAGGAATTCTATTTGTAAGCTGATCATCAAGTCTTTAGAGTTCAAGTTTAGTAGGTCTAAATGTTATTTCGAAGGTTCATGCCTTGCAGAAGGCCTAAATGTTAATTCTGTAATTTTGGTCCTTGGATCTGATGTGAAAATGGAATCATTGGTTTGTCAGGCTTCTAAAAATTATGTGCAGCACTGCAAGAATAGGAAATGTTATAAATAAATCCGAACTTACCTTTATCATGCAAATATAATAGTTAGCCTTTAATAATTCAGCGCTGCTTTTCATTCCAATCTCTCCAATTTTGATTTATTTTGTTCTTTCTTGCTTCAAGGTTTGGACTACAGCTCATTTCTTTTTCTCTATGCAATGCCGATTTTCTAGAAGCCTTTTCTGTGTAGGGCTGTGGTGTTAGAGCCTTCATTGGTGGACTGGTTGTTAGGCACAACACGTTTCTGAAACATTGGTGTGTAATCTATATGTGCCGTGTGTTCTTGTTGTATAGAAGATTTTAACTTTTTTCCTTATTTATACAATTTGTGGTACCCTAATACTACCCAAGACACAGATTGTAACCTACCCTCTATTTTAACTTTTTCTGCTCTATTTTTGGACGTGCAGTGCCCGGTTGTGGGACTGCCACTTCTTGGATGCACACACATGGGATGCCAAGCTTGCCTTACTTGGATGGAGTCCTCCGGTCCGTCAGGTACCCTATACCTACCTTAATCCCTTTCCCGTGCATCTTGTTTTGATGTTCTATTATTCCATATCAAGCAGTATAGGTTTATCACATTGGTTTCACTATTTGGTTTCATGATATGAGTACTGTTTGTATGCTTAAAGAATGATTTCTCTGATTCCAGTTGGAGTTGGTTGATAAGATGCCTGACAACCCAAGAAGGGTTGTATTTGAGAGCATATAACAATGGTCAGTACATGATTAGAATTTCTTTAGTGGCCTTTTTTATGTTTAGCAGCTGCTTTGCTCTCTAGGATGTTTTTAATGTGATGATTCCCCATTTAGCTACCTAGCAGTGAGAAAATTGGATTCTATCCTATCTAAACATAATAGTTGCAAAATTTTGTAATTAGACATAGCTGTACTGCTGGGAATATCATCTTTTAAATTTAAATCCCCAAAATAGGGGGACATATATGATAGTAATGTTAGTAGTGTTTAGTAATTGGTGGATCAAGATCAATGGTATGATCACCATGCCACTGTGGAGGCTAGGAGGGGTCTGAACTCGCTAATCATCCTTGGAGCATAGATTTGAAAACATTGAAAAGGCTGTGTTTTTTAATGGGGTTCACCTGATGTGCTTCACATTCACAATTTGCTAGAGAGGAAGCAAACCTCTAGGTTTGTCTTGTGCTAGGGCATTAGCACAGCTTGACATGAATTCACTACAGGTTCAGTTAGTCTTTTTGTTCTTTCAGGGTCGCATCTGTATCTTTGAAAGTTTGTTGTGTGTTGTATTTCTAGGACTTTCATCCCCTTACTGCAGTGATGCAAAGCTCTTGCATATTCACGAAACAATTTAAATCACTACAATATTCCTTTTTCAACCTATACTTAATCACTGCATTTAAATCACTGCATTTTCATACTTCATGGCATTGTTAAATCATTTTGGAAGAAATAGAGTTAGTGAATTTCCTTGTTTTACACTGCTGTGACTTTATTTTTCCCTCAACACTTAATTTCCCTCAACCGTGCCATATGATGTAATTGCTTTTTTTCTGTATGTGTATGAAAGTTTGGCCACACAGCAAATCCCTTTGGGAGTGGATTTAATTCAGCAAATCCCTTTGGAAATGAAATCTTTATTTTTTTGTCAAATGTATGTTGTTTCATCAGATTATGAGTGTTGTTATTTTGTTTGTTTAACTATGGAATGAAGCGACCAAACCAATATGAAAGTTTTGATTGTAATAATTTTTGTAGTTGCAGACTAAACATCAATTCCTATTTGGTTTCACGGAGAACTCCAGGATGCCTGCAGGTAGCAATCACAGCATGCTAACACTCCTATGCATGCACAAACATAAAAGCTAAATGCTTTCAATACATGTAATTCATGAGCTTACATCTCCTGCAAGATACTATGTATTTTATATTTACTATATGAAATAGGACATGCTCTAGCAAACATTTGAGCCAAATTTCATCACGTTAGTGAAGCTGGCAATAAACGTATATTATAATTAGTGTTCCCTTCTCTCTTTGATTTTTTCCTTCTTTTTTTCTTAACTGTAGGGTGTGGTTGTTTTAGTCCATAATGCAAACTCCATAACTATGATGATGCCATCTTTCCTAAATTTACTGGACACTTTTATCAGGCAAATGAACTAGAAGTTTCTAGTTTTTAGCTTATTATAACTCTTGTGGTAGCATGTTCACTTGGTTTTCTATTTTGTTTAGTGATTTTGTGCACTTATTAATCGTTTTTTGGTGCACACACTTTTCTAATCAAGCAAGTTCCAATGAACTAGAAGATTTTGTGGCAACATGGTACATAATGCATCAAACATAGGTGAGATTCCAGGTATAATTGCGGAATTTCATAAAATACCTTTGATCATTCATCACTACTTGATTTCGGTCTTGAATTATCCAAATCAGATTATATTGTAGTAAATAGCAAGTCTATTGGATGCTCCGTGTTTGTGTGAATGTTACTATATTATGTTCTCTCACGTACCTAGTTTAAGAATGAGTTTTTTAACAGTACTAGATTGCTTCTATTATTAAAGTGCTTGACTACAAAACAAATCTGCATGTTATCAACATATCTGCTTTCAGTATGCAATTCCGTCTTGTATAGCCATCTGTTAGTTGGTAATGTTTTCAGGTCGTCTGGTCGAACCTGGTCGACCTAGGACCGACCAGGACGATTAATCACAATTAATCACGCTTAATCGGACGACTTGTATAGGTCGACGGTACCATTGATCAGTCACCTGGGACCGAATAGGACGATTAATCATGATTAATTGTGATTAATCGGACGACTTGAAAACAATGGTTGGTATCTCTCCCATTATTCTGAATTTACATCCCATGGTCTAAAAGTGGGACAAATACCTTTGTAATAATGTAGGACAATTATCTCTGTTCTGCTAGTTTGTGAAGCTGCAACTGCAATGTTGTGCCATTGGGTTTGTAAGCTATCTTCCCTAGCACAACGTTTAAACTCACATCTACTTTCAATATAAGCACAATGTTTCCAAAACATGAAATAGTTCCTGATTTGATCATTAATTCACTTTTTATTTGAAATTAAGAGCTTCAATAATGTGTGATATGTGTTCAACTGTTGATGTTTGGTCATCCTCATCCACTGGGGGGACTATTAGACTTTGTTAAGCAACATGTCACATAATTTCCGTTTCTTTATCAGAAGGGACTATGGTAAACATGCATGGATACTAACATAACACAGTATATTAACTAGGTACTTTCTAAATCAGGCGCCCATATGTACTCGTGTAAGTAATCAAGTGACCATTCCTCAGTTCTTGTTTATTTGCCACTCGCCTGTACTGTAATTGTCTGTTAATTAATATATGGCTAGCTGGATATGCTATGTGCCCTCAGATCTTGTTTATTTGCCACTCGCCTGTACTGTAATTGTCTGTTAATTAATATATGGCTAGCTGGATATGCTATGTGCCGGTCTCTGGATTAGTTTTGCTGATCTTGATGATTCATTGTCTGTGATTGTTCCCTTGAAAGCATGCTACTATGCTATTAGTTGATTACAACTTATCTGCAATGTATGTTCTTGGTTGGTTGAAATGTAGTCAAATGTATGCATTTTACCTGAGTCTGATTTCTAATTAGTTTATGGCAAAGGTATTCTGGGTCTTCTTTAGTCTTCAGCAGTTGTCTTTTGCTTTTGTTTGTGTGGACTATTCCAGATGCATCTATGTGTTCATCTATGTTCTAAATGTCTGTACTGCTATTCTGGATTCAACTACATGTTTTGGAGCACAATTTGTAAAATGAAAAAGTACTAAATTGTGTACACTGTCATAAATCATTAATCAAATGGCAGAAAACCATCCTAATATTCCTGATTCCACTTTCATACTATCTTAAATTAGAATTATGATGATTTGTAGGAAAAATACAAGGTTTTCGAGATTATAGAAAGAATTTTGAAGATAACTTGATCAATAGGTCAAAATATCCTTTAGAATCGATCAAAGATATGTGTGTACCTGAAGAAAACAGGATAAACTAATTTAAATGTGATGACAAAATTACAAATATTGTTGGAAATGGCCATGTATTTATGCTTCTTTCTTATTTGTGCTAATGCTATTTACAAATAGAGAACAATTCAAGTTCCAAGAGGGTGTTCAGGTAGATGGCATTTAAGCCCTGATTATATACAAATTTAGTGCATAGTTAAAATAAATAACCTGTTGATGTCATGCACACGTTCAGTGATTTTCAATATGCATCCTGTATGGTTCATTTCAGCATTTTTCACATGAGTTGTGTGCCTATTGGCTTCATCTAGTGCTACAACTAAAACTGCATGGGTGCTAGCTGTCAGCATTTATACAGTATGATAAAACTGCCTTTTTTCTTGAGTCACATTGAACATGCCAATATTTTGAAGATAGCTAGGATTTTACATGTACATTTGACATTATTAGCTCCTTATATGCATGTTTGTGCATCACATGAATAAATAATTATGTTCAGTTTTGCCCATCACTAGTAACTGGGCAGTGTGCTTGCAGTAGTAGCTCATCTTAGGCAAGTATGCCAGAAAAACAGAGCTTATGGAGTCAAAAAATAGCAAGGCCATTTGAGTAACATGGTTCTTGGTATTTTTTAAAATAATTTGTGATTTGAAGAGTAGATCTACATTTTAATTGTTTTGTGCTTTAGCATTTAGTGGTGCAAAAATAGGTCTTAATTGCAACAGTGACAATGATAGCATGGCAGATTGGCTCATCTTCTTGCTAGCCGGTAGCTGCAATGTGCATGCATTTGGCAAGGTGTCACATGAAGGATGTGGTGGATGCATGCCTCAATGAACCACATTAGCTGGTGGATGATAATTTAGAATTTGTCAACCTATCCCTGGATTAGAGTGATCTAGTATCTTAGTAATCAATTGCATGATATTTTAGTTAGTTGACATACTAGTTTTGTTTTGGTAATATGCATCCTGTTCACATACTTTTTGGCTGAATAAACTGAAATTATATTAGTAGAAGCTTTTGACCAGCTACTTCAATTTTATCCTTGATGTCTATATTTTTGAAAAGCTAATGGATTGGGGAAACGGTAATTTTACCAAGTATCAACCATGGCACAACAACTCCCTTACAATTTCTGTTGTGCAGGTGTCAGAAAGACCTGCAATTGCGTATTACAGTAGTCGAGCCGACCTCAGCATGATGGCAACTATAATGCAAGCTTCAGATATTTATTCTCTTTGTCAACCATGGCACAACAACTGCCTTACAATTTGCCCCCTAATGTAAAACCTTTATTCATGTCTAACTCTTATGATACGTGATGCTTTTGCACTGAATATTTTGCTGAGTCGTCATTAAATAGGTCCAAAAATGAACCTACAACAGTAAGTTGTAACTAATCCTCAGATTTTCTACATTTGACGAATTGATTATCTGTTTCGCTTCTTTTGACAGGTGAAGCAATTAGCGGCCTTTAGAGAGGCGAGAGAAGCGAGGGATGTATTAGTTTTCTTTTTTCTTTTTTTTATAAAAATGTATTGTATGTGATTTAGTGGAATAATAACTCAGATGGAGGCACAAAACTGTGTATCCAACCTATAAAGTGTATTGCAATCTTCTTTGACGATTCATTTACCTATTTCAATATGAAATCTACCTTTTAAATCCAAAAATAAGAAAACAATATACATTCAAGCCTTGTTTCTTGGACGTTCACCAGGCTAAAAGAAAACCAACCAAAATTGGCCGCAAGAAAAAACGGAAAAAATTGGCTGCAAAAGCCGACCACATGACGTAGAAAGACAAACTAAAAGAAAATCGATGATGAGATGATTAAAAAAGGAAAAAAAAATGGCTACAACAAAAGGGAAAAAAATCAGCCGTAACCAAAATGAAAATAAAAAATCGGCCACAAGTGCCGACTGCACGTGACGAAGAAATCAAAAAATCTCATCCGAGAGTTCTGCACGGGTACGTCGGGCTTCGGCACGGGTAACCTCGTGTGCGTGTGGGGTCGGGTTTAGTACTCTGGGTATATATATATATATATATATATATATATATATATATATATATATATATATATATATATATATATATATATATATATATATATATATATATATATATATATATCGCGCGCGAGAGTATGCTCTGTAGCGAGTTTATTACGTAGACAGACCAGACACAGTGCGCCGGTTGTGCCTCCCCAGCATTCATGCGCGGTCTCCAGCTTTCTGCCTTTATGAGCTGCCGAGCAGCGTATTTACGTTTTGGCATTATAGCTATTTAATTAATCCGTCCGGCGTACTGCTAATGAATCACGGCCAATATGGAAGCTTGCATGCTTCCTAGTTTCGGTAATTCAGTACTAGAATATGCACTTTTTTGATTTACGAGAATACGTCAACAGCTAAAATATATATTCAAAATTTTTACGATAATCTGAATATATTGTTACCGGAATACAGGAGTATGTAGTTACGTTGTTACCGGAATACAGGAAAAATAGCTTTAGCAATGAGATTAATTTATCATACCAAAATAATTACGATAATCTGAATATATTGTTACCACAGTTAGCTTTGGGACTTGGGATTACCATGATTCGATATCAATATCATGATGATATGAGGGACCAGTTACCATAACAAACAAACAAATTTACCATAAATAATTATATGCACATTGAATGTTTACGAGAATATAGTCACTATAATTAGCACGCAAATGTTCCAGGCGCACGCAAATGATCTTGTTACGATAATTAGCACATATCCTGGTTACTATAAATAGCACGAGAGTTTTTACTGTACATATTTACGATAATTTTAAATTACAAATATTTACGAGAATTTTGTACAGTATAAAAGTTTACGAGAATTTTATACTGTAAATATGTACGAGAATTTTAAACTGTAAATTTTTACGATAATATGTACAGTAAATTTTATACTGTAAATATTTACAAGAATTTTATACTATGAATATCGCATACTATGAAATTTACGAGAACTTGAACTTGCACAAAGAATATTTACGAGAAATATGTACTATGAATACAAGTATTTACGAGAATTTTGAACTGTGATCAAATTTATTTTACTATAACAGCAGTATAAGCTACCGTACGCACTCGTGTGGCAGGGGTCGACCGGCGTGGGAACGAGATGACCGAGCCGATCGGGTACAGCGTCGGAGATTACACCCGGTCCCACGCGTGCACCGGCCCTCGGCAATGGCGGAGAGGACGCCGTGCTCGAGCTCGGCGGCTGTGTGGATGACGCCATCGGCCTCCATGAAACGCCTGCCGTGGGGATGTCCGCCGCGCCGTCCATCTCCCCGAACTCGCCGGCCAAGTCCTCGCACAGCACCGGCAGACGCACGAAGAAGGAGAGTGCCGCGGCGTTGCAGGTGAAGTACACATACGCCGGCGCTGCGAGCTCGCGGGCCACGTCGACCAGCGGGGTGTAGAACAGGTCGAGGACGAGCGCGGCCACCGAAGCCGATATCCGTGCGAGGCGAGCAGCTCCGTCGCCGGGGCCGCCATCCGAGCAAGACCGGCTGCGTCGCCGTCGGGGAGCACCGTGCGAGCGGGGCGAGCTGCTCTGCTGCAGGGGCCACCATCCATGCGAAACGGGGTCACACGGTTGAACGCCGCACCGCCGCCGCCGCCTAGGGCTGCATCGCGCGTTGCATCGCATGGAGCCGACGTTGCTGGTGGTGCGCAGGTAGGGAGGGGCGTCGGGGGAAGGAGCGGTGCTGCCGTGCTGGATAGCCGCCGCCATCACATGAGCCGCCCGGGAGGGCGAGCGCGCCACCGTCGCGATAGGGAGGGGCAGGGAGTAGTGGCAACGAGGAGGCCGCGACTGCCAGAGCTGCTGTCCGCGCGGGCATCGTCACCGCTGTGGATTCCGTCCGTGCGAGATGCACCAGAGCCGCGTCGCGTCGGTGGCGGACCACGGACGGAGCCGGGGCGCATCGCCAGCGGAGCACGGACGGAGTGCGCGGATGAAGCTGGACTGCGAAGGGATCACCATGGATGCTCCATGCTCCCGGCTCCGTCGTGCAGGGGCAAGGGACGACACCGCAGCCTGCAGGTCCCAACGCAGCTCCACGCCAGTCGCCGCGGGGAACTCGTCGGAGGTTTCTTGGAGGGCTCTGCATGTGAGGAGAGAGAAAGAAATTAGGAAAATGAGAGAGAGGTCGGCAGGTAAGGCAGGAGCAATAAATGAAATTTGCCTCTTTTCATCCTGGTCGAAGCCGTGGTGTGAGCAAAATGAAACAACATACAGCATCTCCAGCAGTTTGACATTCGGCTTTTCCATCCTTAATTTTTTGGCAACGTATCTGGTGCAATTGTGTAAATTTCTAATCTGGGCCACATGATATTGATCTAAGGAGGCACAGGGGGGAGTGGGAGCTCGAGGAGGGATTTGCAAAAGTGTGATTAGGAGCGGACGGTTAAGCGCAAAATTACCCAATCCCTATGCGCCTCTTGGATCAATACAATGTGGCCCAGATTAGAAGTTTGCATGGTTACATAGAAAGGTTGGTTTGCATCAAATACATTGCCTAATTTTTTAGCAAAATAAGAAAAAACTCTCTCCAATAGTTTAGCATCCTCCCTCCCTATCTTTCCCAACTTCGCAAAAATCTCTCCCGAGCGCGTATATATGCGCGTGGGTCACGAGCGCGCATCCTTCCGCACAACCGGCTTCTTCCCGGGCGCAAAGGGCTTCCCGTGTATTTCATTGGTGATTCAGACAAGCAGCATCTGCCGTGTAGTCTGCATGGCCAGCAAAAAGACCTACTGCTCGCTGCCTGTGCTTGTGTGCTAGTACCTGATAGGGCATGGTTGTGCTGCTGTTGGTAGGCAGATGCTGCTGATGTGCTTCCTGCTCCCTGCCTGCTTTTGTGCGTGCATGGCCTTTGCTTGCTGGCGAGCAGCGTCCGGCGGGCAAGAAACGGCGATGACGTGTCGAGCCGCGACCTGGCGACGGTGCGAAAGGAAAACCGCGACCTGGCGACGGCGCGAAAACAAAAAATGCGGGGAAGAAACGTGTGGGTTCATAATTTTGGTTTTTTGAAGTGAATTATGGGGAACTATTGGAGATGGGCTCATTTTTTCTTTCATGTACTAATTTGGGAGTTGCCAAACTCTAAGTGTTATGAAATAAAATTTGCCAAACTGTTGAAGATGCTTAAGGTGAATTAATGCTCCAATAAAGTAGTGAAAGGGATGGCCACAACACTGATTGAATGTTAGGCTCGGTGACATGGTCGGGTGCGGCCCTCTGGGTCCAGCTACAAAGTAAATTATTCGCTGTAGAGAAAAAAACACACACACACACACACACACACACACACACATATATATATATATATATATATATATATATATATATATATATATATATATATATATATATATATATATATATATATATATATATACACTTTATATTATATAATATATATAATTTCCGTAAGAAATCATGCGTACATATGAATATTCAGTACTAGTAAAAGCTAAGCGAAAATGGCTGCATAAACATAAGCCACCACGGGAGCCGGCACGTAGTTTCTTCTCATGCCCTGTCCTCGATGCAGATCTATATATATGTAGCTACCACGTCTCCCCTTTCAAAATCAACCATTCAATAATATAACCTAAACCTACCACAATGCATGTCTCTGATTATACATGTTGCTCGACATGGAAATGGTGGTCATAGAAGATAGGAATGGGAGGTATCGAGATCTTACGTACGTATCTTTGTAAATGGAGCTTTTGTATTTTTGTAGAGCATTGCTATTTGCTGGAAAATAATGAGCTAGTGGCCTCAAATTGAAGCTATCGAACTTGATTGTTAGGCATGTCTCAAATAATATAACCTACCACAATGCAAGTCTCAAATTGAAGCTCACAAAACAACTTGCTAATAAAATGGAATCCAAAAAAAAATAAAGGACAGAGGTACACTACCGGAAACAGTATCTTTGCCGAGTGTCATATGCTTTGCCGAGTGTCAAATATCGGGCTCTCGGCAAAGAATCCTTTGCCGAGAGCCTGCGCTCGTCAAACATTGGCTCTCGCCAAATACAAGCTTTGCCGAGAGCTCGACTCTCGGCAAATATTGGCTCTCGGCAAAGCCAAAATTTGCCGAGAGCTCGACTCTCGGTAAACAAAAAATCTTGGCAAAGCCCCAACCCCACAAACGTCACCCTTACGCCGTCATCTTTGCCGAGAGCCTGCTGTTAGGCTCTCGGCAAAATATTTTCTTTGCCGAGAGCCTCAGCCAAGGCTCTCGGCAATTTTTTTTTTTTTTGGATTTTTGGTCCCAAATTTTTTGTGCAGCCTTGCTACAGTACTAGAAGCCAAGATTTGAAATTTGGTGTATTTTCCATCCCTCTTGCTATATTTTATGTATTTTTTTCATTTTCTTGATTTTTTCCGCAAGACGCACATTTGTACTGCAGGTGCATGAAATAATGAATCTCAGCGATTCAAAAAATTATATTCATTCTTCTGAGGGTATTTCGACGCCGTATCTAGGGACAGATGCGGAAACTCGAGCATCTCGTGCACGCGACATGGCGACCAAGTTGCGTGAGATTTGATTTAAAAATATATAAAATGTGAATGGAGTCGGAAAATCATGAAAATGGACGGCAGACCTTGACATCGCATGTAGAAGCTATAAAAAAATTTTGAAAATGTTTGAAGCAAGTTGTGCCGTAAGATGGTTGAAACCCTTAGATCTCCACATGTGATAACAAGATATCGCATGCGGAGATCTCAGGGTTTCAACCATCTTGTGTCACAAATTGCTTCAAACATATTCAAAATTTTTTTATAGCTTCTACATGCGATGTCAAGGTCTCCCGTCTATTTTCATGATTTTCCGACTCCATTCACATTTTATATATTTTTAAATCAAATCTCACGCAACTTGGTCGCCATGTCGCGTGCACGAGATGGTCGAGTTTCCGCGTTTGTCCCGAGATACGGCGTCGAAATAGCCTCGGAAGCATGAATATCATTTTTTAAATCGCTAAGATTCATTATTTCATGCACCTGCAGTTCAAATGTGCGTCTTGCGGGAAAAATAAAGAAAATAAAGAAAATGCGCGAAATATAGCAAGATGCATGGAAAATACACCAAATTTCAAATATGGCCACCTAGTACTATATCAAGGCTGCAGGAAAAAAAAATTAGGAGCAAAAATAAAAAATATATATATATATTTTGCCGAGAGCCTCCTAAAGCTCTCGGCAAAGATCCTCTTTGCTGAGAGCCTGGGCTTGGGGGCTCTCGGCAAAGAAAATCAAAAAAATAAAAACTCTTTGCCGAGAGCCGCCTGACCTAGCTCTCGGCAAAGAACGCCGGCAAATGAAATAAAAAAAAGAACCTCTTTGCCGAGAGCCCCGCTCTCGGCAAAGAAAATAAAAAAAAAGAAAAACTCTTTGCCGAGAGCCGTCTGATCTAGCTCTCGGCAAAGGGGTTCGTACATTTAAAAAAAAACCCGCCCCTCTCACCCCTCACACACGCGCCCCTCTGCCCCTCACCCGACCCGCCGCCGCCCGGCCGCGCCCCCGCCCCTGCCCCCGCGCCGGCGCCACCGCGCCCCCGCACGTCCGCTCCCCCGCCCGGCCACGCCCCCGCACGTCCGCTTCCCCGCCCCGCCTGAGCGCGCGCCCCGCCCTGGCCCGGCCGCGCCCCCGCCCCTGCCCCCGCGGCGGCGCCACCGCGCCCCCGCACGTCCGCTCCCCCGCCCGGCCACGCCCCCGCACGTCCGCTCCCCCGCCCCCGCCCGAGCGCGCGCCCTGCCCCTGGCCGTCCCCCGCCCGTCCGACCGGTTGGAGAGGAGGCCGAGAGGGGGAGTAGGTGGAGGAGAAGGACAATAGGAGGTGGAAGAAGAGGGGGAGGAGGAGCTCGCCCCGGCCGTCCAAGATCCGGTGGAGGAGGGAGGAGGAGCTCGCCGCGGACCTCGCGTCGTCCCCACAGCCGTCACCGTCCGCTCACCGGCAAAGGTATACCCTTCCTTCAGTAAATGGCAAAGGATTATTGGAGTGCGTTGTTCTCAATCAGCATTAAATTCGATCACGAGCAGACTCATGTGCGCATATGGCACGGATCAAATTGGTGTCGTTGTCTCTCGTGTCTGTCCCCTACTGTAGGACTCCTCTCCTGTCAACTGTTGTCATAGCGCAGCTCAGATCAGGCAATAAGATTATGGTACTAGATGATATTAATATCAATAATTTTTTTTCCTTATCTTATAAAAGAATGAGTTAAATTGAAGATAGTTTGCCTTAGCGCTATAGCTAATATTACATCCTTTTTTAAAATGAAATGAGTAGTACATGGCTATGGCTAGCTTTCCCTCTCTTGCTTCTCTTCTGGTGGTCTAAGCTTCTCCATTTTTATCATTTTTTAATCTCATCATTTAGTCTGCTTACATTCTATTATTATATTTGCTCTAAAAGTATGGGAGGAAGACGTCATTAACAATAATCCATAGGATTCCTGAAATTCGTAAAGAGGATTGACCCTTCAAATACTTGGGCACATGTACAATAATGTGAACATGAGGTCACCGTCTGAATGAATGAATTGAATGTCCAGCAAAATGTTTGGGGATCGGTTGGATGGACGACAAGATTCTTTCACATTTTCAAATTAAAGAATCACTACCAAGGACCCCTCCTCCAATTTACTACTCCTATCTGCTATTTATTTATAAATTTTTTTTTTGTAAAAGGAGCTACGGAATCAATAATTAATAATGGAACAGAACAAGCAAGCTGGTCTGGGATTTACGTGTGGTCTGCATCCATCCATCCATCCAATGATGCAGCGACAAGAATACCTTTTATTTTATTTATATATACTGATGGTGGAGAGGGCAGCTGCTGGCTTTGCTGGATATATTACATTATTATAGAGATTTCTTGTAGCACACAATATTGATTGTAAATAATCCGATTTGCTGACGGGAGGAGGAAGATCCCTTGCAAATTGCATGCATCTTTTCGATGTGACCACCGCCATCCCCTTGTTGTGTAGGACCCTGCTGGTGTATAGGGTAGGCATCTCCAAACGCAAATAGAATCTCTTTTCTTTTTTTGTGTTATTGGCCCGTTCGCTTAGGCTGAAAAAACAAGCTAAAACATTCTTCCGGTTGATTTATGTGAGAGAAAAATACTGTTCTGGTCGAAAAAATAAGATAAAAAGTATGGATTACGCGGATCAAACATCTAGCTTTGTTTTGTTTTTCTTTGAAGTCTGAATTGCATCTCGTCCATATCTTTGTAAAGTTAAATTTTTCATGTTCACTACTTTTCTGTGCTGCAGTCCTTGGCTTTCTGTATGTAAAACACATTCAGAAAAAAGAAAATCTGAACGTTACTGTTTTTACTCACTACAGAAGGCTGGTTCTCAGTGTCTATCTGTTTGGTTATTGATATTGTTCAATATTATTGCTGTCAAAAAGGGGCTTATGGAAATATATTGCATGGTGTATCCTAGAATTCATGTCTTAGCATATAATCTAGCCCCTCTGTATTTCATCAATGCGATAGATAAATTGCTAACCAATGCTGCCATCAAATTTGACAGGCAGTGGCCAATTGGCTGGTACATGTGTCATGGATACATCTAGGGTCATCTAGATCATTTTTTTTCTTGGGTCGCCGAGCTCGTGGTTTTTTCTTGCCCGGCCGCGTGGCAGACCGGAGCGCCATTTGCTTCCCATCCAGCTGCCATTTGCTTTTGCATTTCTTCTCCCTGTCACATTTTCGAGCTGCTTTAGCATTAATGAACCACCAATATTTAAATCCTTTAGCTCTCCAAGATTACTACAGTTCAAACCCTTCCCATCCAGCTGCCATTTGCTAGTCTATAGATCAGCAAAAATATAGTGCACTTTCTCATCTTAAGTTGTTTTAGAGTTTTCTAATAGCCTTCTGTTGATAACTGTAGTTGCAGGATCATCCACTCGTCACTGCGCCGCTAGCCTGACTCCGCCGCCACCCTAGGTATAAATAACCTCTTCTCCCAGATAAGGGTCGTAGGTCATGAACCCAATTAGGCGTCTCCCGTCCGAAAGAGATACG
This sequence comes from Saccharum hybrid cultivar R570, assembly GCA_038087645.1. Lineage (NCBI taxonomy): Eukaryota > Viridiplantae > Streptophyta > Magnoliopsida > Poales > Poaceae > Saccharum > Saccharum hybrid cultivar. The sequence continues at coordinate 456,205 of JAQSUU010000664.1, read as the reverse complement.
GTTGAAGGTATGCAGATCTCTGCATGTCGATAACTGTATCTGTTTTGGATTGTCCACGTTACTTGGACAGCTCGCGGATGCGTTGATGAGGATAGCTCCCATTGTCTGCCCTGATTCGAGACGGAGTTTCGGCATCACCTCCCTGTTGTTCTCCGGATACACACTCTCCCTACAGGGACGTGTATCGGGAGAACAGCGGGGAGGTGCTGCCAAAATTCTGTCTTGGGTTGGGGCAGAAAATGGGAACTATCCTCGTCTACGTATCCGCGGGTGGGATTAGGACCTATCCTCACCTATTAGATGACAATAGGATGTAAGTACTTGGATGTAGATGTAAGTACTCGGATGGATGACAGTAGGATGGATGACCGTCAGTGGATGTACTCGGGCCGCAGAAGCAAGAGTGATTTCAGTGATGAATGGTTGCACAAGATAGATGCTTTCTTGAATCATGCATTTGGCCCGGCTCGGCGAGGAGAGATGAAAGTATTATGCCCGTGCAGCAGATGTGGGAACCGACGAAGGCAAGACAAGGAGAACATGGGTAAACATCTTCTGAACCATGGATTCACGCCGGACTACACCCGGCGGATCTACCATGGTGAAGTACATCATTTGAGAGAGGAGGCGGTGCGACCACGTATGCAGGACTTTGATGCTGATGCTGGGGTAGCAGACCTGTTAGATGACTTCCAACAAGCACAGTACGCTGCAGGACGTACGGAGGAGGAGATGGAGAAGACCGCAAAGGCGTTCTACGACATGATGTCTTCGGCACAGAAACCCCTTCATGATCGAACAACGGTTTCTCAACTGGATGCCATTGGTCGTGTGATGGGGTTCAAGTACCAGTTCAACCTGAGTCGAGAAGCGTTCGATGGTAAGTTGGCCCTATTTGGTAGCATGCTTCCGGACGGCCACATATTGCCAAAGAGCCTGTACGAGTCACAGAAACTGCTTCATGCACTGAAGATGCCGTATGAGCAGATACATGCATGTCCAAATGGGTGCGTCCTCTTCAGAAAAGATCTCAAGGATGCAGGTTACTGTCCGAAGTGTAAAGCGTCGAGATACATGGAGGTAGATGATGGTGAAGGCCTGAAGAGACAACTTTCTATCCCCATGAAAGTCCTGCGTTACCTGCCGTTCACACCGAGGATCCAACGTCTCTACATGACCGAGGAATCCACGAAACAGATGAGATGGCACAAACAGGGTACACGATACAATCCTGAGAAGATGGTACATCCCGCCAATGGTGAAGCATGGGTCCACTTTGATCGCATTCATCATGACAAAACTAGAGAGGCTCGTAATGTTCGTGTTGCGTTTGCTACAGACGGTTTCAACCCCTATGGACTCATGGCTGCCCCCTACACCTGTTGGCCCGTCTTCGTTATCCCCCTCAATCTTCCCCCCGGCGTCCTATTTCAACGTCATACTGTCTTCTTGTCGTTGATAATTCCTGGACACCCGGGGAATAACATGGGTGTGTACATGGAGCCTCTGATTGATGAATTGGAAACTGCTTGGAACGAAGGGGTATTGACATACGACCGAGCTTCAAGGTCAAACTTCACAATGCATATCTGGTACCAGTACTCACTGCATGACTACCTGGCATATGGGATATTCTGTGCCTGGTGTGTCCACGGCAAGTTCTCATGCCCGGTTTGCAAGACAGCTATGAGATTTATCTGGTTGAAGAAGGGTGGCAAGTATTCGGCGTTCGACCAACATTGACAATTCCTGCCTCTTGACCATCCTTTCAGACAAGACACCAAGAACTTCACCAAAGGGGTCATGGTGACAGATCTGCCACCCCGGATGCTGACCGGTGCCGAGGTTCATGCTCAAATAGATGCTCTCAAGTTCAATGAAAGAGACGGTCGTTTTGCGGGGTATGGTAAGGAACATATGTGGACGCATAAGTCAGGCTTGGAAAGGCTCCCCTATTACAATGACCTTCTTCTGCCACATAATATTGATGTAATGCACACTGAAAAGAACATCGCTGAGGCACTTTGGGGAACACTCATGGACACTGAAAAGTCCAAGGACAACCCTAAGGCTAGATTAGACCTGGCACTCTTGTGCGATAGACCAAAGCAAGAGATGCGGTCTCCTCAACCCGGCAGGAGATGGACACGGCCCAAGGCCGATTTCGTCTTGAGCAGGCCACAAAGGAAAGAAATACTTCAATGGATCCAGACATTGACGTTCCCTGATGGATATGCAGCGAATCTGAGGAGAGGAGTCAACTTATCTAGTCTGCGAGTCCTAGGAATGAAGAGTCATGACTTCCACGTATGGATCGAGCGCCTTCTTCCGGCGATGGTTCGAGGCTATGTTCCTGAGCCTATGTGGGTTGTCCTGGCAGAGTTGAGCTATTTGTTCCGCCAACTTTGTGCCAAGGAGATATCTCGGTCCGTCATTGCAGACTTGGAGAAAGCTGCACCTGTGTTGATCTGTAAGCTAGAGAAGATCTTTCCACCAGGCTTCTTCACTCCGATGTTGCATTTGATCGTACACCTCCCTAATGAGGTTCGAATGGGAGGGCCTGTGCATTGCCGTTGGTGCTATCCAGTCGAGAGAAATCTGAAGACTCTTCGCAAGAAATGTAGAAACAAAGCCAAAATTGAGGCTTCCATTGCAGAGGCATTCATTCTAGAGGAGGTGTCAAACTTCACTGAACAATACTACTCCGAGAACCTTCCTAGCGTGCATAATGCACCCCCTCGTTACAATGCTGGAGAAAATGAATCGAGTCTTAGCCTTTTCCGAGGCCAGCAAGGCGCGACAAGTGGATCCACAGTTAAGCAGTTGAACTATGAAGAGTGGCGAAAGATCATGCTATACGTGCTTACCAACCTTGATGAGGTGCAGCCGTACATGGGGTAAGTTCTCAACTATGTTCATTCAATTCGCCGACACTATTCTGCATCAAACACCCATGTTTTTCTTCCGTACAGGGAATTTCTTCATCAGTTCTGGAATGGGCCAAGGCCTCCTTCTGACCCGGTAGCCGAAACCCTAATTGCAAATGGGGCGGGGCAAGGGAGGCCCGATTTCATTTCTTGGTTCCGACAGAAGGTCCTGTCCAACCGAGGTCATACTTAGTCCGACATTCCAACTTGCTCCTACGTTCGGACTTAATAACGTTATACCTTGCTTCACCTTGCAGGCTCAGACCGATGCGTCTATGAGTCAAGAGCTGAGACAGGTTGCAAACGGCTTTGACCGTAGGGTCAAGTCATTTAACGGTTACGACGTGAATGGATATCGCTTCCACACAGCGATATACGAGCAGAGTCGGCCCAATCGGAAAACCACAAACAGCGGAGTTTGTACTCCAGGCAATGACAACCGTGACTACTATGGAAGAATTGAAGAAATATATGAACTTTCATTTCACGGTGACAAGCCTCTAAATCCTGTAATGTTCAAATGCCATTGGTTCGACCCTGGAGTAACGAGGCTCACACCAAATCTTGGGCTAGTTGAAATTCGACAGGATTCTGTCTATCCAGGAGCCGATGTGTATATTGTGGCTCAACAGGCCACGCAGGTTTATTACACACCATATGCGTGCAAAAGCAAAGAGCATATCTTGGGTTGGTATATTGTGCACAAGATATCGCCACATGCTAAACTACCTCTCCCCAACGATGAGGATTATAACTTCAACACAAACACGTATGATGGGGAGTTCTTTCAAGAAGCTGGGTTACAAGGGACGTTCACGATAGACTTAACCGAAGCGATGGAAATGGAAGTAGAGAATGATGACGAGGACGCTGGGGATGAGGTGGTAAATGAGAAGGACATACAAATGCTAGAACGATTCCTTTTAGGCGAAGCAAATGAAGACAACCTCCCGTCTTCGGATACTGAGGAGTACTTAGACATGGTTGACAGCGATGATGACACTTATGCTCCGGCTCATCCCGATGATGCAGATTATTTCTAATTCACGTAATATTATGTTATATTCTACACCTGTTATGTTTTTTCTTAGGATCTAGGGTTTTATTTATTTTGCATATATTTCATTATGTTATTTCTAATACAATATTGTTTGTTCTGTTTAAATGCAGGAGGTCGAGCCAAGATGCCAGGCGGACGTCAGAGGTCGATGAGCTCCCTGTACCGGGCCTCGCAGGACGACGGGCCATCTCGGCAAAGGAGGGGTCGCCGCTGGAGGGAGCTGACTCCACCGGAGGACGAGGTGCCGGCCACGCCCGAGGCCGAGGCTCAGGCGGATGAGGGGCAGGAGGACCCCGAGCAGGAGGATGAGCCGTCGGCCGCGGCAGACGAGGGTTCGGCTGCCTCAGGGGCGTCCACACCCTACTTGCGAGGTCCCGCCAGCCTCCCGGCCCGATCGATACCACTTCACCAACGCCCAGTGATCCGCCCCGTTGGACAAAGGTACATGTTTTAACTACTCGTTCATATGATATGTTTAAAATTGAAATAGAAACTAATAATCTTTCTGTATCACTTGTGCAGGCATTGGGAGTTTGTGGAGGGTCGTGGCCGCAAACCCAATGGCATCCTGGGTCTCTTGTGCCGTGAGCACTACCCCGGCATAGTACAGTATGCCGGGAAGACAGAGCCGGCCTACACATTTGACCACTACACCGTCGCCCCAGACCCGGACTACCCAAACAAGGCGGCGAGGGTCAGAGCGGAGCTGTGGGTAAGTCTTCGTCACACAACATCGCATTCATCGTACTTTTCTTGAATTACTTAGAGTTTGTATTGCATCTGTATGCAGGACTTCTATAGGTGTGAGCAGGGGAAGGAGGCACAGGCGGAGGTGGTGAGTACAAGGTCCTGTAGGAAGCTCGTCACCGACATCATCTACGAGGCGAGACTTCAGGCCATCGTCAACTACAACGCCACGGTCGAAGGACGGAGGGTCTCGAAGGTCGAGGCGAGAGGCATGACGCTGAGCCGGGCACAGTACATTCAGGTAAGCGATTCCTTTTGAGATTAAGCTATGCTCATTTCATCTGACGCTTATATGTGAAATACTTGATGATGTGCAGATGGTCCCCCAATGGTGCCAGTCGTTTCCCGAGTGCTGGGAGATGATCGTGGACCGGTGGCTCTCTGAAGAGTGGACCGCCCAGCACGCCGAGGCCCGGGAGGCGCGTCTGCAGATGCCAGGTGTACCACACCACCAGGGCAACCGCAACCTAGCCGAGTACGCACAAGCTTGGGTACGTGAAACACTTTATGTATTGTAACGCTCAAATGTTGCCTAATTACTAATCATCTTGTTGTCTTCCTCGCAGACGACGTCACACGGTGGCCAGCCTTGCAGCACGTTCATGGCATACGCCATGTCCCACAAAGGGCAAGGCCACCGCACCGGAGACCTCCTACAACCCCGACGACCCCCCCGAGGCATACTCCAACTCCAGCGTCCACACCCGCCTCACTGACTACACAGAGGCGGCAAGGGCGGTCCATGGGGCCGACTTTGATCCGGCCAGCGAGGACTTGGACGGAAGCCTAGTGATGAGGGTCGGAGGAGGGAAGAAGCACGGGCGGTATTGGCTTGGCGACGGCGTCATCGACTCGTCCTCCACTCCCACTCTGTCCCAGCTTCGAGCACAGACCACGAGCGGGAGCGTCCCCATACGCCCACGCCCGTCACCTTCGCAGTCGCGGGTCGCCGAGCTCGAGGTTATTTTTGTTTTACTCGTCGTACATTGATGTTTAAATGTTTGCATTGTTCTAACATTCCCTTTGTATTATCGCAGGCCCGCCTGGAAAGAGAAAGGGAGGAGCGCAAGCTTGCCGAGGCCCAGATGCGGTCCCAGATGGAGGCCCGGTTGGAGGCCCAAGCTAAGCAGATGCAAGATCTCATCACGTTCATGGCCTCCCAGGGCATGCAGGTGCCCGCGGCGCTCATGGCTCCTCCACCGCCGTCTCAGAACGCGGATGTTACTCCTGTGAGTATCGATTCCTCAATGTTTTGTTTCTGCATTTGCTTGTCTGACATAGACATCTAATTTTTGTAGCCTCCGTCGGCGGGTTCGAACAACCCGCAAGCGCCTGGATGGAACACGCCCGGGGGTCAAGGCGGGACTGCTTCTCCGGGGTGGCCAGGGCAAGGTTGGCCATAAGTGTGTTTAAAGTGTCGTCTCTAGTAGATTGTGAACTTTAGAATGAAAACTTATTATATTTTGATGATAACTTGTAATGGTTAACTTTCGTTTAGTTCAAATATTGTGATGAATGTGCTATATGCGTGGTGTAAGTGAACGTGATATATATGTGATGAATGTAATATGTACATGTGATATATGTGTTTATACGTGATGAATGTGATTCATATGTAATGAATGTGATTTGTATGTGTAATGAAGTGGAAAATCAAAAGAAAAAAACAAAATTTCCCACTTTGCCGAGGGTTGCTCTCGGCAAAGGCTGCCTTTGCCGAGAGCAATGGTCATTGCACTCGGCAAAGCTGGGCAACAAAACTGCAAAAATACCCATTTCCCAGCTTTGCCGAGCGCAATGACCGTTGCACTCGGCAAAGAGTTTTCTTTTTTTTTTTTGGAAAACTCTTTGCCGAGAGCCAGACTGGCCAGGCTCTCGGCAAACATTTTTTAAAAAAAAAAAATTGCCGAGAGCCTGGCCAGACTGGCTCTCGGCAAAGAGGTTTCCAAAAAAAAAACTCTTTGCCGAGGGCCAGTCTGGTCAGGCTCTCAGCAAAGTTTTTTTTTTAAAAAAAAGAAAAATCTTTGCCGAGAGCCAGCCAAATGGACTCTCGGCAAAGAAAAAGGCCCGTTAACGGCGCCTTTTCTTTGCCGAGAGCCGCGTTGGCTCTCGGCAAAGCCTTTGCCGAGAGCCCGATAAACGGCTCTCGGCAAAGAAGGCTTTGCCGATCGGGTTTTTGCCGAGACAGCTTTGCTGAGAACAGCTCTCGGCAAAGCCTTTGCCGAGGGTCTAAGAGCCTTTGCCGAGAGCCTGGAGCCCTCGGCAAAGCCGCCAGCTCCAGTAGTGGTAGTAGCACAGTTCGTTACATGAACCATAGTCGTTTGCACTTTTTTATATGGTCAAATAATGTTCCAGCTTCAGACACTCTTCATTAGGAGGCTTCAATCCACAATCATTAAAAGCACGCTCGTTTTTGCCAAAAAGAAGTGGTCAGAATTATTCTTCATAGTGCTAAACAGCCATCCTTTGAACTTGAAGAATTTCATTACTGCACTTGACTCCAGGTGGCAAGCCCAACTTAAGAACTCTTTGTGCCGATCTGTGCACTAGAACAGAGCCAAAAGACGACCAACACAGTGTTTTGCAATCTATAGTCAGTCATATCAACACGAGTGGAAGCACAATTGCAATAATAAGTGAAAACTACAAGGTCGCAACTAGAGTGACAACGACGAAAAGTTACTACTGATATGTAATAACTACAAGCCCACATTAGGCTGGCTGGACATCTTATAATGAGCCACACCAAGCTCCTGGGTAGAAGAAGTATATAATAACTTTGTAGTGACCAAGAAAAAAAAAGAATTAGCATAACTCCTGGTACCTGTTGTAGCATGTCGATATATATATATATATATATATATATATATATATATATATATATATATATATATATATATATATATATATATATATATATATATATATATATATATATATATATATATATACACACACACACACACACACCCCACCATCTCCCTATATAGATATCTCCCTACATACATACACACAAAAGCATGCATATGCAACCTCATCAGTAGCTGCACTGCACCACCATATATCATGTCTGCCAATGCATATATAGTTCCCCCTGACGTTTTCATAGTTCTCCCTGACATACATACACACAAAAGCATGCATATAAAACCTCATCAGTAGCTTGATTGACATGGAAAATGTAGGTGACTGTCTCACGGATGATAGGCGTGGGAGGTATCGATGAAATCTGTAAAGCTGGGTGAAACTCTAGAACCAGCCAAGCATGCAAGCCTTGCAGTTCTTCAAAACACTCAAGTTGTTCAAATATTGGTGTACCTAGCTACTAGGAATTTTAACAATACTGGAGAGCGAGTGATGAATACTGTACATGTACAAGTTTCTGAATGCATGAAACGGCCGGCTTAAGTGACTGGTAATTGAGATCATACTTGTGTACACTTAAAAAAACCAAGCTTCATCAAAATGCTAAAAAAAGCTGATCGATTGATGACATCAAAAAAAAAAAGCTATAGCATGCCTCATATTTTTCTCAAACCAAATTGTGTCGTGTCCACCTTATTGCGCGCGGTTTGTACAGTACAAGCACTACTACTAATCGGCACATATATATATAGTTCAATTTCCGTGACAAACCATGAATACCAGTAATTTACTACTAGTAGCAGTAGTAGAAATAAAAATAGTAAAATCTAAGCGAAAATGGCAGCATAAACATAAGCCACCACGAGAGGCAGCACGACGTTGGTGACGCGTCCAAGCCCTGCGGCCGGCGGCGGCGCCGCTCCCCAGTAGAGGGGCCCACTGTATCCGTAGGTTCCAGGTCCAAAGCCGCCAGGCCCGCCGAACCAGCCGTATCCTCCGCCACCGCAGCACTCGTCGCCGGGGCCACCGAAGCCGAGGCCCCCGTTGCTGCCGAACCCGAGGCTAGCCCCGCTGGGCAGCTCGTCGGGCGTCGGCACCGGCAGCGCCCCGGCCACCTCCGCCGCGGGCAGGTACGGCTCGCCTCCGCCATGCGGTGTCGGCAGGTCCGGCTCGCCCCCACCGTGCGGTGTCGGGAGGTACGGTTCGCCGCCGGCGCCGGCGCCCGGCAGCGGGAACTTCTTCGGAGCCGTGACGGCGGCGGCGGCGGTTGTTGCGGTTTCAGACGCCGCTGCTGCTGGTGTCGCCGGTGGGAGCGCCGCCGTTGCCGCTGCTGCGGCGGATGGCGCCGATGAAGCAGCTGGCAGGGTGCCGGTGGTCGTCGGGCCTGCAGGCAGCACGTTTTATTTGTATTAGTCGTCGGCGAGGTTGCAGAACTGCAGAAGCAGTCGAGTCAGCTGATGACGGTACTTGCCTGCGGCAGCTACTACACTCGGCTGCGCCGACGACGACGACGCGGGCTGCACGGTGTGATCAGCCATGGCCGCCGGCAGAAGCAGGCAGGATGACGTCCACAACGCCATGGCGAGGAGGAGGAGGCTCGAGGAGCGGACGAGCATGGCAGCCATTGTTAAGGTGGAAGCTAGGACGTCCAGAAGCTCGACTGACGAAGAAGTATATTGACGACATTTTTGTACGTGATGGTTTATATGGTTGAAAAAAGGAACAAGTCTGGCCGGGTAGAGGAGAAAGGAAGGGATAGACTACGGGCATTACGTACGTAGTGGCAGTAGCAGGGGTTGGTAGGCAGCTGCATCTAATTCCTCGCTTTCATCAGCGAGTCAAATCCGGCAAGTCCATTGGTTGGTGGACCAACGACCAACCACAGTCTCCTTTTTTGTCCAGATGTTGATGCTGGTACTGCTGGGCCTCCATGGATAATAGTTGATGGGCTAGCTGAATTATTGATGGGCTAGCTGCGACGCATCAGTTTCGTTATGGGCCACGCCAAACTGTGCTGAGGGAAAAAGCAAACCTGCATGTCGCAGCATGGACCTGAAGGAAAGACTAAACAAATATGAATCAAAGATTCAAAGCTGGATAGCTGGTCACTAGAGATGGATGCCATTAGGACGAAAAGACAATTTTTTTTTTCAAAAAAAAAATAATGCAATGCAGCCTCAAGTGCCCGAGTTTAATCTCTGTACTTCTAATCCTGAGCCAAGCTTAAGCCGTTCATTGGGTCACGTCACCAGTTTTTCTCAGCCGTTCGATTCACGTGCTGAGGTCAATCGAGCCGTCCGTGCAGGCACCATTTGTTTCGGCCCAGTTCCAGAGCAAGGTTGTGGGATTTGTTTTAGAAAAAAAAAAATCGGTCTCAACCGAATTAGGCGAATTTCGAAAAAATTCAGATGAATTTCGGACTCAATTCGGTGAATTTTTAGAATGTAAAGCGTAAAATTCGTTTCGGATCTCACCGAAATAGACTAATTCGGTTGAATGCTAGAACCTCGTTCCAGAGCCGTCGGAATCCAGAGTTTTGCCGAAGCTGCACGAACTCGCGGGACAGAGCCAGGGTAGATTCGCCGATGTACGCTGCTGTTGCCGCCTTCATCCACCATGTCCAGCTCCTCCGAGTGCTCCAGCTACGGCGGGTTCTCGTCGTCGGAGGCGGAATCGTCGCAGCACCGCCACCTGCGGCCCATATGCACGAGCGTCGCCGCCGCCGCCACGGCAGCCGCGCGGGGGGCGAGACGCCCGCGCCTGCGCCGGAGAAGAAGGTCACCAAGAAGGCCGGCGCCAACATCCACGCCAAGCTGACAACGCCATCTCCAACGACAGGCGCGTGCCGTCGGCGTCGCGTGGGGCGGAGTCCGCATGCTCCACGGCGTCCTAGTACTCGCGCTCCTGCCTCAGTAAGACGCCGTCCACGCGGGGCCAGCAAAAGCGTTCCGTGCGGTTCCTGGACTGCGACGCCGAGGCGCCGGCCGCGGTGCTAGCTGCTGCTGCGGGGTGGGGGCTTGTGGTCCCCACATGGAGCAAGTACTTCTGCAGTCTCTATGAGCTGTTCGTCATGGTGCACTAGCAAGCCAGCCTCTGCTCAAGTCCTCTTCGTCTACTTTTTTTCACGTCCTCCTCATCCACCCTGCATGTCATATGTTCGACAAAATGCCTATACCACTTTGGTAACATGAACTGAGAAGTTTTAATTTGAGGACTTGCGATGACAATTCATATCAGATGTTTATGTCATTCAATGGCAATTAGTTCACATGACTACATCTGGGAATGCTCAACAAAAAAAGTCTTCACAAGTCCTTTCCGTGCCTTTTCTTATTGCTTTGCATAATCATTGAGTATTCTACTGTTTAACATGATTCTTCTAGCAAACATAGTTTGATCTAACTAAAACAGTTCTTTACAAATTACTATATGCAGAGATGGAACAAGGTGAGGATTACTATATCGACAAGCGAAGATTTCTATATGGACGAGCCCTAGCTGCAGAAAATTACATCCAAGGAAGAAGCCTATTAAAATGAAATTTGTCTAATCAATACTTTGCTAAAATTCTCGGTAAGAGGTAAGATTCTCACTAGTAGTTGCTTTCGTTTTGTGCTTCTTTTGGGCATTTACCTAAACTTGCAGGTGTTGTTTCAACCAAACAGAGCCTGGTCAAAGAGAGTTGAACGTGAATGCCTTTGGAGAACGATATACCAGGTTAGCCATGAGGAAACAATAATGTATAGCTCAGTATGGCCCTTTTTAAGTTAAACTAATCTTCAGTACATATTGAGGACAATATCAGCATTGTCATATTTGAGATAGCTTCTTCATGTTTGGCCACAGTGCCACACCTATAGCAGCTGCGCATCTTAGTTTCCTCATTCCACAAGCTTAACTCTTTTCTTTAATTTTCAGCTCATCTGCACGGTTGATGGTTGCTTTTTAGTGTTCATATAAGTTTAGTCTACTCCAAATTTGTAAATTGATCAACTCAGTTTATATACGTTCGAATAGAAAACAAAGTAATGCCTATTCTCTGATTCTGTTAACCAAATTTCGTTTGCCAACATACTTCCTGCAAGTTGTTCTTCCTCACAATAACAGTAATATACTTGTGTATGCCGAAATCTCTACACCCTGAGTCCTCCATGCAAGACACTGGATACACTACGTCTTACAGAAAAGATAAGAAAAAGCGAAGCGGGAAGGGTCACAGAGAGCTTATTTTGGGCTCTGTTCCTGAGGCATACTCAGATAGATAGATAGATAGATAGATAGATAGATAGGTGTCAGGCTAGCTTTCAAACAATGTCAGCAGAAAACATCTATATAAATTCTCACACGTCTTCGATTTCCCAGGCCCACTTACATTATGTGCACTATCACCTTCTGGTAGGTAATGTAGTTTTTACAATGGCTGTGAACTACTGAATTGGATGGAGAGCACAGATGAGAAGTGGCCTGCTGGTATTTTTTTTTTCTTCTTCCTCTTGCTGAAACAGCCCTGATGCACATCATCTGTGGACTGCCATGATTTCACCAACAATGTCAAGTTCTGAGCTACACTCAAATATTCAGAATTACTGTTGTTAGACAAATGAACAATCACATCACATGTTAATTTTCTCCCATAAGTACCATAATAGTTTTATGAAGTTCCAGGTTTCAGATAATAGTACGAATCTAACATGAGCCATTTGGGCACCAAAAAACACAAACGCTCTATCTATTCAATGATACTTGAGCACCAAATCAAACAATTGATGATGAAATACTTCTTTATCAATATTTGCAGCATTACCTTGAAAGGAATCTTGAAGCTACAGAAAGGGAACTCAATCTTGACGAAGAATCAAGCAGAAAACACTCAAAGGAAAAGCCAAGCCACATGAATCTTAGAGATGGTCAACAGCTCTTGGGATAGTCCTTCCATCTTCTTATAAACCCGTCTTTAATGTTGTATAATTCACAGTTGATTGCATGTTTCCAAATTAATTGACTGTAAAGCCTTTCTATGTAACCCTTTCTCAAAGTTAAATTTAGGCCTATAACAGTTTATTCTGGCACACCCGGGTGTTTTCCATGGCTTAATAGTTCATATCGGGATCTGCGTTTAATAAAATAATTATCAAAACATGATATCATACAAGTTTATCCATGAATTCAAATTTGATTTCAAGTGTTCCTATTATCTCCATTGGTGGCACATCATCAAGCCTGGATATAGGTAGAGTCAATGGTATAAAAGTTGAAGAAATTTCACATTTTCCTCAAATGATAGGCTGATTCAAGTTTAATAGCTGTACCACTGCAGTTCCATGATGAGGTACTTTGTGAACAAGCACCAATCCTTACATCTTTTATTATTTATCTTCAGATTTCGAATTTTTGCTCTAGCAAAGACCTCCACGATCAAATGGGCTGGTTCACTCCAGCAGCAGCGCGGCAAAGCCGCGCTTGTTTTCTAGTGCTACCCCTAAACGTGAGAAGGTACATCATATACGATATACCATGGCTCTATATATAAAGTGACCGACCCAGGGCTCATTTAGATCAAACATTGGCCATGGCTGCCTTGAGGAGGCATAGGATGTTGGTACTTCTAAGTTAAATTAGGATGGTGACAGACAAAAAGTGTAAATGACATGGTCATTTGTAGGTAGATAGGCCTGGGAGGTATCAGGCATCACAAAATATGGAGCTGCTGTAAAGTTTGTGTAAGGGTTCTCACCTCCTTGTGGAGGTCGTGTGAGTTTATTTATAGAGTCCTCAAGAATAGCCCTGACGTGGCAATACAAGGCAAGACAACCCAAGATTGATTGTAACAATTAGACTAATTAATATGCAATATGCTAATCCGTACAAAGGTTATTTACCATCTATGACTATCAATCAATCTCGGATCTTTGTCATGCTGATTTGCATGATTGATTACATGATGGAAAGCTTCCGTTTACATTGTCCGGTTATTTACATCACAGAGGAACATTCCTAATACTCAATCACAATGTGCTCATGTTGAGATTCACTATACTACAGCCAATCTGCAGCGACTGTAAAAGAGTCACTATAAGTCATTATAGCATTATAGCAACCGATGTAACAGTCGTGGTAAGTGGCGTCGCTATAAATCTATAGCGACCAACAGAGTTTATAGCGACTGATAGTTGGACGCCAATATTTATACCGACCAATGATTTGTTACTGTGTTTAGCGACCAATGGTTTGAGGATATCAAGCTTTTTAGCAACCAATAATCAGTCACTATGAACTGGCACAATTATATATAATTAATTTTGCATTATTAACCATACATAATAAGTTATATATATAGGGAGAGTATACTCTATAGCTAGTTGCAAAATAAGTTATTTTGTAGCCACCTCTATTTACGATAATTTTATATACTAATTTACGACAACGTCAGTATATATTTACGATAGTTGAATTACTATAGCACATGGGGATATTTACCATAATGTTATAGTAAATCACATAGCAAGGAGTTACTATAATCTTGTAAATTAGCATAGCAATTATCGTAACTCAAAGTGACTACAGAATAAGTTATTGTGTAGCCAGTTGTAGGGTATATATATATATTCTACACCCTAGGTGTAGAATATTATTCCACATCATAAGTCAAAACTGGCTACAAAATAGCTTATTCTGTAGCCACTTTGAGTTACAATAATTAGTATGCTAATTTACGAGATTATAGTAACTCCTTACTATGTGATTTACTATAACATTACGGTAAATATCGCCATGTAGAATAGTAACCCAACTATCGTAAATATGTATTCACATTATCGTAAATTAATTTATAAAATTATGGTAAATAGAGGTGGCTACAAAATAACTTATTTTGTAGCTGGTTAGTGAATATACTCTCCCTATAGACACACACACTACTAGTCAATCACATTCTCAACAAATTGGTCACCAACACCTTCGATTCTCAACTGGATCCCTACCCTCTTTCCTTGCATATAAAGATGGAACGTGTGCCTAAGGTGCATGCAAAAACAATCCACGACAGGCATGAGAAGCATCAGGGATTTTTAGACAATTTGGGCAATGCCATATGCAAACTTGAAACTCAAGTGTCTAATGTGATGGTTAAATTGATGAAGGCTCATGAAGAAATTTAGGGCAAAACCTACATCAAACTCTACTATCCAATCAAAAACCTTGAGCCCTACAAGAAATGGAAAGATGGAAAATGAGAAAAAAAAAAGGTTCCTGATAGCCCAACTTTCCATCTCCTCGTCTGCATCCCTTGCTTTGTGTTTCATTCGTCACACGACTTGCCACCATCATCTTCATCTGAGGCAAGATCCGTAGTCCAAAATTTATTAACCACTGACTCCTTCACTGCTTTCGTGATGTTCTGATTGTCTGAACTCTCAGATTATGAGTGTCTGGCATCTGGTAACTCAACTTTGTTTGAGTCTTGGTCTTGTGAATTTGTGCTAGAACATAATAGGCCAGAACCCTGCTAAGTGACAGCAAGAGAAAACAGAAATAATACATTTAAGTTTGGAGATACCATGGGCTCAAGTGTGTAAGTTTTATGTTTTTTTTCAAATGACATCACATAGAGACATGTCTTATATGAAAGTTCAAGCTAGTGCTCAAACAGCTCAAAATAAATTATTTTCTTGAAGACAGTTAAAAACACCATGACGCCTCTAAAATTCATTTCACAACAACATGAGGACAGAGGTTAGTCATGCACCATGGAGAAACGTTGTTGAACCCAATAGTTAACTTGCGTATTGTATGAGCATTCAACACACTAGAACATAGGCATTCAATAATAATAGGTAGACACTGGACACAACCCTTGCATTGTATGGCATAAAGCACTGCTACAAAAACAATTGTAGGGATGCCTCATTTATTCAATAGGGGTGGCTCAATCTAAAACTGTATAAAAATGGTTTCTGAAACGAGCAGCCTCTAGAATGCAATTGTAGGGACGGTTGGTATTTTTAGCCGTCTCTACAAATGCACTTATTTTTATAGACGGTTCTAGTCGGCTTTATAAAAATGGATTTCTAAAGGCCACTGGATCTAGAGCTCTCTCTAAAAATTGGTTCCACCCTATAAAATTCATAAGTCCTCATATATTGAAATTGAATTTTTCAAATGACAACAGATGGAGAAACGACCAAAACAAAATTTGTAGATTTCAAAAAGTTTTACAACATTGTAGTTTCTTTTGAAATCATTTATCCAAGAAAAATTGTGCTTGAATTTCTCACATTTGAAATTTGAATTTTTCAAATGACTTTCGAAAGAGAAACGACCATAACCAAAGTTATAGATCTCGAAGATTTACAGAACTTTGTAGTTGATAACTATTTCATTTGATGTCATCTATCTAAGGAAAACTACATTTGCAATTCAAAATTTTCAAAAGACCTCGGATGGAGAAACATCCAAAACCAAATTTGTAGATATCGAATAGTTAGTTGCCAACTTTTTCATTTGAATTCGTTTAGAGTCTCAAATACTCACTTCAAAATTGGATTAAAACAAAATGAGGAGAAAGAAAATCGCAAAAAGACACAAGAGACTTATGGATGCAGTGCATGGGTGAGTTACACATGAAACCTAAGTTGATTGGTTTGATCCCCCGTAGAATCGTCATGAACGAACCTATATTCAGTGACCAAAATCTGAGTCGTCATTCTCAAATCGTCATAGATGAAAGGATTTCTAGTAGTGTAGTGAGGCCTCCTTGGGTTTTAACTTTTTGCTATTTTTTGGGCCCAAATTTGTGATTTTTGAAAAAAAAAAACAAATTGTAGAGGTGGCTTGTTTTTCAGCCGCCCCTACAAACCATCCGCAGCCACCCTTAGAAAATCTCTTGTAGTAGCAGAGTGCTCACAGTTATACACGCAGTTGTGTGCATGCTACGCCAGACACAACATATATGCTTGATCATATTCTTAACACAAGAGTCACAAGTGCTGACCGACGCACCGGCTCTGTCAGATCTCTAGCCCCTGGTGGGTTCATACATTTGGGCCCACAGTTTTATTTCTACTAACGCTTATTATATACATTATAAACCGCCAGCAAAAGAATCACAAGTGTCACAAAAATCATTTCTTAACACAAAGTCACAAACGCCCTCCGACGCATTATCCATGTACGCACCGTACGATGGAATATTTCTAAGGTGCCTGCCAATACAAGCTGCGACAGGCATAAGAGGCATCAAAAAAATTTTCAACAACTAGAGCTTTCCATTAAAGATCTTTTACTACTCCGTTCGTTCCAAATTATAAGTCGTTTTGGCTTTTATAGGTTCATGAATTTTGTTATATATCTAGACATATCGTATATCTAGGTGCATATAAAAAATTATGTCACTAGAAAAGACAAAACGATTAATTATTTGGAATGGAGGGAGTAGAATTTCTGTTTTTTTTGTTTTTTGAAAAACATATATTGATCAAAGCAACAACCTTAGTAGCAACCTTAGTAACTAATTTATACAACTTTAGAATGGCATCAGCACTCAACACGTGAGGAGATACAGCAGGTACACAATAACGTCATGTACTCACCACCACTTTATCTTTCTATGTTATTTTCTTTCATTACATATGAATTGTTGCTTTATTTGGCACGTGCACACTGTGCTTTGCATGGCCTGGAGTTCTCATAGCTGGAAGAACATCATCGTTCTCTATATAATTATGGGGCCATTTGGTATGCCTTCCTACGAAATCTCTTCATCATATATAATTGTGTGCAACAAAGTACTTGTAGTGCCACATCATATATACTACTAGTCAGTCGTCGTCTCAACACAAACGCTTACAAATGCCTTTTCCTGCTGGATCCCAAGCCCCTTATCCATGCACACGTACAATGGAATATCTCTAAGCTGCATACCAAGACAAAGCCACGACAGGCATGAGAAGCATCACGAATTTTTTGAGTGTTGCAAAATGGAAACTCCAATGTCCAAGCTAGAGCTGAAGGTGATAGTGATGTTGGATAATCAAGACTCTTGACGCAAACTGAAAACTCCAATGTCCAAAAAGAAAACCGTGAGCTCTACAAGAAATGAACAGAGAGGATGGAAAGTACCTGCAAGGGAGGCCAACCAAGGCTCATGCTGGAACTGATCAAACTCTATCCTGCACCTGGTCATGTGAATTTGTGCTAGTTTTTAGCTTCTTGCTTATCTGGTAAAGTGAATGGAATTCTAAACCTGTAGCATCTTTGCATGAAGTTGCTCTTAGTGTGTTGTTTGGCACAAACAGAGCTATTTTGTTTTATAATTTGGTGCTTTCTCAATGCCATAGATAGGGACTCATCCTTAGTTGTCTAAACTAAAAGACACGTGCCTGCAAAGATGCTAAAAAAAGGTTCTAATAGTGAAACTGCCCAATCAATGCTTAGGCTGCAATATCACTGTATGAATGTCAAGAGAAATCAAAAGTAATACATAAAAGCACTGGTTGCACAGAAACAAGCTTCATTGGCAGCATGCATTTCATGCACATTACATAGGGTTCCAGCCGCCCCTAAAAATCTAAGGCGGCTCGTAATACCAGGTGCCCCTGAAAATAGACACATTTTTAGGAGAGGCTGGTTCATTTGTAGGGGCAACTGGCCTAGTGCGTCCCACGCAATGCCACTGTAGGGGCAGCTGGTGAGTGAGGCACCCCTACTAAAAAAGAATGCATTGCTACAAATCTCTGCATATATGAACTAAGAAAGTAAAACATAGAGTTCACACAGTTTCCAGTAAGGGCCACGAAACAATGTTAATTAAGATATATTAATACAATAGCAACACCCAGTGAAGGTGTGAATATCTAATCTCTTCGCGTTTTCTCCCCCCAAACCACTCCTCCCCCAGGCTTCCTCATCCTATGCGACATCCAGAGCCGCCGCCCACAAATCCAGTGCCCTGCCGTAAAAAATAATCCAGCGCCGCCCACTGCATTCACCGCCAGATCCGCATGCCTCCGTGGCTGCATGCCGGGAGACTCGACGTTTACACCACCGCAAGGCCTTTGGCCTCCTGTTCACCTTTCACCATTGAAGAACGCAAGACGCATGAAGACTCGCCGCCACCGTCTTCTTCAGGTCTAGCACCACTCCCACGTCCTAGTGCGCTGCCGCCATCAATCCTCCAGAATGAGTCCTCCAGAATTCATTAACGAATTCCTGCTGGTGGTACATATTGTCTTGTCTCCTTGATACTCATCAATGAATCCTCCAGAATTCATTAAAAAATATACAACACATGTCACATGCACACTGCATTAGAATGAGTCAATACCAATGATACTCGATCAAATATGATTTGGAGCACATGAGACAATGAGCAGCATCACATGGCACATGGCAGTTATATTATTTCACGCTTGATTCAATTAATTTGCCACTACACACGTCCTATATCTATCTTGTTCCCTCAGGCTCGGGGCCATCCTGGTTGAAGGGCACCGCCGCCGCCGTCCTTGGGAGCCGCGCGGGCTTCCCGGTCGCTCCCTCTGGCAGCGGTGAGGAGGAGCGAGGGATGGAGTTGTGGCGGCAGCAGCTAGGGTTTCTAGCTGCCTGTGCAGAGGGAGACGCAAGCGCTCGCGTGGTTCACGTACCTCCATTTAAGCTATTATTTCTAAAATAAATATTTGTTTCACAGCACATCTTGCCAAACTTTGTCCTTAGTAAACAAGTTGAAAACACCATTTACTTGGAAGACAGTACTTGTTATGTAGTGTATATCAAGTTGATGAGGAACCCCAATCATCTCAGTATGTTTCATTCATTCATATGGTGCCTAAAGTTTGTACCAAAATTTAAGAGATGTGTAGAGTGATCAAGGACGTGCTACACATAAATTCAATGAATCCACCAGAATTTATTAAGAAACATACAACACATGCAGTCATATGCACACTGCCCAAGAATGAGTCGATACTAATGATACTCGATCAAATCTGATTTGGAGCACATTAGACAATGAGAAGCATCACATGGCACATGGCAGTTATATTATTTCACACGCTTGCCTCCATTAATTTGCCATTACACATGTACTGTATCTATCCTGTTCCCAGGTGTATATATGGGGAATAACAATGCTCGACAATCTGCTTCCGTCGTCTTCGTCTGTATATGGATACACATGCGTGGTGCTTGCATTGCACTTGCACACTAGTAGTCTAGCTAGTACGTATATGAAACTCCCTATAGCGCGTAGAATCCGCACGCTGAGAGCGCTTTGGGCACTGTTTAATTACTGTCCATCAATCAGGCGCAGGCACGTGGGCTCGTGCGTGTGTGAGCCTCGCTTTGGTCTCGCTTCGTTTAATTGGGCCCTCCTCCAAGAAGCATGCATGAGAGGAGCCGTAATCCAGTTTGTTGGGAGTGGGAGGCATCAGGATAGTTGATTTCACGACGCCGCAATGCATAATATGACCCATCTCGGCTTTTCCATGGCGAGAACATCGACGCGCCTGGATGACATCCTGATCCCGAAGCCATGCATCGGCTGCCTCCTGTCGCAACCAAGGGGGTCCCTTGCGGCAAGGACATGCTGCCTGTACACGTACCACTCATGTCAGTGACTCAGTGGGGCAGAGACTCATGCCATGGGCTGCGATGGCAGCCGTGACTGGCTTCCCAACGCCCCGTGCCACAGTTCCACAGTTCGCGTGAGGAGTATAGGTGGGAGGTACGTTGGGAATACAAGTGGACTTCTTGCAGGCTGGTCCCGAGGCAACCAACTTGACTAATACAATATTATTTTATTGCTTAATTCTATATATAAGATTTTTTTAGCATGGTCTCCTCAAATTACCAGGGAAAAAAGACACGAAGAGATAAGAACTGACATAAGAAGATAAAGAAATGAGTGGATGAGCATACTGCATACAGAGCACATCAGCTCTTTGTTTATTCATCTTGTGATGATTTGACACACAGCCACACTAATGCAACATAGGTGCTCTAGAGTTGATGATTTTAGTTAAACAAATTTTGTAATTAAATTTAATATATGATTAATCGTATTTGTAACATGAAGGTCCTTGCAAAGTTTGGATGGAAGTTCTAGTATTGATGATTTTAATTAAACAAATATTGCATTGATGCACCAATGCTCTTTCTTCAATGATCAAGTTGTGTACTATGTTCGGATGGTAAAGGTTGGGACCTTTGTTCCAATATTAAGAGAAGATCTTATGTGTATCAAAAAAGCAACAATATGGTATACACATATGATTTTAAAAATGCTCTAAGGAAATTTTATAATTAACATATATCAAACAAGCAGCAAGACAATATATTAACTATCTAAAAATGATAAACACAGATCTTTGTTTATGCTTGATCATGGTTATATGTATGTATTAAATAATTAGTAGACATTCAAATAGATGATCCAGTGTAGAAGATGTCTGTGTGCAGTTTTCAACAACTTACAGACAACACCTTGTCCATGGGTTTTACATGCCCGGCCCTAAGTATTCACACAAGTCATCTGTAACACCCGAAAAATTGCTTATTTGGAAATAGAGCTAAAATGATTTAAATTATGTATTTTTGTGCTCATGAAAACATAGAAAAATAAAAATTTTCGTTAAATTAAAATTCATCTAAGGATGTAGAAACATGATTGAGCATTCATGCTGCTGCATTTGGGATTTTGTGATGAGTGGTTCAAATTAAATTTAAATTGGATTTAAATATCTTTTGAAAAATGGATTTGAAAAAAAAATTAGGAAAAAGAAAAGGAATTCTTTCTGCTCTCGGGCCGCTTCTTACCGCAGCCCAACTCCCCGGCCTGCCTCGGCGGCCCACCTTTCCCTCTCCCGCGCCCCGCTCCCGCTTGGGCCGAGCCCAGCCAGCGGCCGCCGGCCCAGCTTCACCGCGCGAGCGCGTTTCCCCGCTTCCAGTCGCTGACGACACGGGCCCGCACGTCAGGTCGCCTCCTTCCTCTAGCCACCGTCGGTTTCCTTCCAAAATTCTCCCGATCCGATTCCATCTCCTCAATCCTCCCCTTTCCTTCTTTAGCGATGCCTCCGGGCTATAAAAACGGAACCTCCGCGTCTCCCCGCTCCACATTCGCCCACAAATCGCAGCCCCAATACCCTGTGGTGGCTACGCCCGAAGCTCCGCCTCTACCGTCCGCCTCTCCGAGCCGCATGCTCTCCTCGCTTCGTTCTCGGCCTCGATTTTGCTCTAGGTAAGATCGCGTTAAAGTTATCTACCCGCTGGTGTTTTTGCTTCATGATTTCATCCACCGTAGCGCGAATTAGCCTTCTCCGGCCATGGCGCCGCCGCAGAAGGGTCGCCGTCGGGCCAAAAACCGGCCGGAGCACCGCCGGCCACTTTCTCTCTCTCCCCCGATTAGATCTAGGCCGTTCGTTTTGAATCCGACGATCGAAAATCAAAGATACCCGTTCGGCTGTAACATTTGCTAAAGAGACCCTGTAAGATTTAAGTTGTAAACCCGCAGTCCAAAACGTATTATCCCGCGTTCGTTTTGATCTGTTGAAAGCGTATTTCGTCTCAGTAATTGAAAAATACGTTTTCTGATATTTACAGTTTTGCCACTGAGTTTGTTTTAGTTATAAATTATCCGTTTTAACTCCGATTTGACCCGTTTAAATTGCGTTAGATTCGTATTTGCGAGCTCTACATGATTATAGAACTGTACAGTAGGTTTGAGATAATTTATTTTTGAGTTTATATTAAAGTAATTATTTATCTATAGGAAATCTTAGAAAACTCATAACTTTTACGTTTTAAATCCAAATTTCGTGATCTTTATGTCTATGTGATCGTAGTAACGTGTATAAGAGTTTTACAAACTTGTTATACTGTTAGTGTTACTGTTGGTTAGGTTTTCTATCTTTAAGTTCCGATGTGAGATTTAATCTATTACTTTAATAAAGTAAATCTTGTTTAAATCATATCTTATACGTTTTAGATCCGTTTTAGCTCATTCGAGTTGCGTTAGATTCATAGCAACGAGATCTACGCGTTAGTGACAGTGTTTACCATATTACTAATTCTGAAATTTTATGGTTTAAATCATATCTTGATTAATAATTATGCAACTGAGTTTTGTAAATAAAATATGATTTGTTTTACTTTAGTTTTATAATTTGAATCTAAATTTGACTTAATTCCGTATATAGTATTTATAAAATATTTTATATATGTTATTATATAATTAAAACTCATGAAGCTAATAGTTTTATATTTTCTCCTATGAGCAAATCTTTCGATAGATGTATCTTTTCAACCGTAGCTCTGATTAGTGTGCTTTTCGCGTCTGTGTATTCGTAGCGAGACGTAGATTCGTTCTACAAACTTTTCATCTTAATTTTATGTTTGATGTACTGTTCTAATTATTATTTATTGTTTGCTTCGTGTATGATTGCTCGATGTGTGTGTGGTGATTTATTGATCAAGTCCAGTCGGTGAGCTATACGTGAAGATTCAAGAAGCTATTAATTGAAGATTTGGATCAGAGAAGGATCTTGATTTAAGGCAAGTATAGCATGGGATTATCCTTGTTTCCTATTCACCTTTAATATACTTAATTCATGTGCATGTGTCTACCTTGTTACCATTAAGGATATCCTAGCTTTTGTATCTTGTACCTTGACACCTATGGGACATTGCATTGGGTAGTATTTATGCTAGTGCTCAAGATAAATAACCATGATCTGTAACTTGACTAATGGTATATGCAATAAACGTTTAAAAGATGCTTTATAGCAACATGGCTCAAGAGGGCTAGAGCATGGGGTATTTTTGGTGCTCTAGTTTCTCTCCATAAGGACTTATCTGTAAGCGAATATCCGGGACTTACAAGTACAACTGTGAGGGCTATATGGCTCTGGCTTTAGCTCAGTATGAGGACTTTTTCTAGCTTGTTAGAGGTTACCCTTGTGGCGCAAATGGGGTAAAGCAGACTGTGGATCCCTGCGTGGTGTATCACACGGACTGACTTCGGAAACCTAGCGGCCCTAACTTGTTAGACGAACCTTTGAAAGGCTTCATAGTGAACCCTGCCGACCTTCCTTGGAAGTGGGTCAAGAGATTAGCTACCTCGGGCGAAAGGGTAAATCACGACTCACAGTGAAAGTGTACAACCTCTGCAGAGTGTAAAACTGTTATAACAGCCGTGCTCACGGTCACGAGTGGCCTTGGACCCTTACAGAATAAATGATGGACACTGATGGTAATGATAATACTGATGATATTAAAGCTCACTAATGATTATTGTTTCTTGCTATACATTATTCTTGTTTACATGATCATGAGGTTATTTGGGATTGTGGTAAACTTGTTGCTACTCAACTGCTAAAAAGATGACTCACTAAAAGCTATTGCAGTAAACCCATGTCAAACCTTTAGAGCCGCATGAACCCCATGTTATATTTGTTGAGTTCGACATGGACTCACTCTTGCTATTTCCCACATCTCAGGAAGGGTACCAGACTGTTAGATTCTGGAATTGTTAGGCTTGTGATCAACCAGTCAGTTTGATCCTGGAGTGAGGTCTACACCCGGTGTTCAGAGTTGTTTTTCCGCTGTGTTATTCTCTAAGGTATACTTTATACTATTGAGTTATGTATATTAAGCATTTGTCTTTTGATATTACACTTATCTGTGGCTATATGTGAGATTTGTCGTCTTTATTTCACATATAGTGTATGTCTGGTTTTGTCCTTAAAACCGGGTGTGACATCATTAGAGTACTCAAGGACTTTTGGTACATTTTGCAGGTCTTGATGAAGCCCACATGTGGTATTTATTCTCTTCTCTCATAGATATCATTAAAGACATACAACACGACAACATATATGCACACTGCCCAATTAATGAATACCAATGATACTCGATCAGATTATATTTGGAGTACATGAGGCCATGAACAGCATCACATGGCATTTATATTATTTCAGGCTTCCCTGCTTTAATTTGCATTACAGTGTGTACAGTATCCGGTTCCTAGGTATATATATGGGTTTAAAACAACGCTCAATCCATTTGCATCGTCTTTGTTTGTTTATATATACACATGCGTGGTGCACGCATTGCATACTAGTAGTCTAGCTAGTACAATCCTCTAAGAAGCACGAAAGGTGCAACAATCCAGTTTTTTCGGAGTGTGAGGCATCAGGATAGTTGATTTCATGCCGCTGAAACACAGAAACCGACTCGCACTGGCGTTCTGTCCTATGAACAATGATGAGCCAGGATGACCGGCTGCTCCCCAGCAAGGCATGCAGCTGCCATATCCCGTGGCAACCTTGGAGATCCCTCGTGCCAAGGATATGATGGCTGTGCGCCCGCCGCTTGTGCCGATTGGCCAAGGATTCATGCCACCGGAAATAGTGGAAGTCATTACTTTTTGCCCAACACCCCGTCACGCATCGGGTTGGTGGGGTAGGGTTCGCTAGAGAAGACAGGGGTCTCTCGGGAACACCAGTGGACCCTCTTGTAGGCAGGTCCTAAAGAAACGTGAGCGGTAAATTACCCAGTCTGCTTGCACGCCCAGTGGTCTAGGTCATGGTTGCCGCTCGATCCAGTGATTGTTGATGTCACCCTGCTTATCGGCCTATGACATGGGCTGGGTCCTGTTGCGGTCCAACATGGGGACAGATTGGGCCGGCACAAGACAATCCTATGATGCTAGCAACCTCACATTAATTAGTTGAATAAACATAAATGGTAGGAGAATGTATGGACGCAAACTGCAGCTTGGCTAATACAACAATGTTCCATTTCTTAATTCCATATATAAATTTCTTTAACATGGAATCTTTCAATTACTAAGTAGTTTTATTTAATAAATTGATGGACAAGATGATGCGCCAGAGAGTGCCCCACACGTACGGTATATGGGCATCCCAAGTAAAATATTGCAGTTTCATTAAAGCCAGCTTGGCCAAACAAAGGGAAGTCATCTGCCTAGCACTGAATATAAGGAGACCATGGGTGAGTTTAGATCAAAGGATGTCGTCACTAACCTTTCCACCGTTTTTAGAAATTCAAACATAGTTTTGTTTGACAAGATGATTTCAAATTAAAAAGTTGTCAACTACAAAGTTTCATAACTTTTTATGATGTACAACTTTCATTTTTGTTGTTTGTCCATCTGAGATCGTTTAAAAATTCAAATTTTTCAAACGACCTCGGATGGACACTAGTACAGAAATCATAACGAAGGTGGTCGTTTTTGGTTTTTGGTGGCGGGCAGGGCAACCACCCCAAAAATGGATAACGGAGGCAGGAGTTTTATACATGCCCGTCACGGTTAATGAATTTAAAAAAACAAAAAAAGAGAAAAAACCCTGGACAGGCCCGCG
Source organism: Saccharum hybrid cultivar R570 (assembly GCA_038087645.1). Lineage (NCBI taxonomy): Eukaryota > Viridiplantae > Streptophyta > Magnoliopsida > Poales > Poaceae > Saccharum > Saccharum hybrid cultivar. The sequence continues at coordinate 430,232 of JAQSUU010000664.1, read as the reverse complement.
GAACCCATCCACAGGCCCGCCGAGCCCATCCAAGGCTGCAGCGTCACCGCCGCCGGATCCGATCGGATCGAGGACCTGTCGTGACTGGATCTGCACCCCCATCGCCGGATCTAGACCCCCATCACCGGATCTGGAACCCTAGTCATCGGAAAAGGAACCTGCCGCCTCCAGACTCCTGCCTGCTCTAGATCTGCAAAGGGGGAGAGAGGGAAGAGTGAGGGAGATGAAGAGCGAGAGAGAGAGAGAGAGAGAGAGAGATGGGGAGCATTGTACCTATCTCGACCGTCGTCATCGGCAGTCCTTCGCCTCTATGGCCCCACGACGCCTGGCCCTGTGGACCGCGCCTTCGCGTGCCGCCCCGCACCACGGCAACCATGCTGCACGTGTCGCCTGGCCCCATGGCCTCGCGCCCCCGTTGCGGCCGCCATGCACCGTGGTGGAGCCGCCGCGCCTCACGCCATGGGAGAAGTAGGGAGGAGAGGAGCTGCTGGAGCCGCAGCAAAACGTGGGAGAGAGAGGAAGAGAGAGAGGAGTCACTGGGAAGAAACAAGGAGAGGAGGAAGAGAGGAGTCGGCTGGGTGGGGAAGTGAGAGTCAAGGGAGAAACCCGAACTTCCTCTATTTATATGAAGACGACTATCAGGCCTCGCCCGGGCTGGTTGGGCTTTCTCTAGGCCGTGGGCATTTTAGGAGGCGGGCTTTATAACGTGCCCGCCTCCAAAAATCAATTTACGGAGATGGGCACATTATAAAGCCTGCCTCCAAAAATATGGATTAATGGAGGTAGGTTTTGTAACACGTCCGCCTCCGTAAATCAATTAATGGAGGCAGTCGTTTTAAGTTGCCCGCATCCATTAATTCATTAATGGAGGCGGGCAAATTAGAGCGCCCGCCTCTATTAAGGTTTAACGGAGGCGGGCATTCGGGGTGCCGGCCCTGGCTGACCTGGCAGCCAATAATGGAGGCGGGCAAAAGATGTGCCCGCCTCCGATCAAAAAACGTCATCGCCTCCTAAAATAAAACATGTACTAGTGGGAGAAACTACCAAAAATAAAAGTTGTAGATCTCGAAAAGTTACAAAACTTTATAGCTGACAACATTTTCATTTGATTTCGTTTAGGGTACAAATACTCATTTCAAAATCAAATGAACATAAAATGGCTAGGATGAAAATCTTATTTGGACACAAACGACTTGCAGGTGCTGTGGTTAGGGACCGAAGACGAGAAACAGGAGGTCAAGGGTTCGAGTGCGGGTGGCCACGAAGCGTGTGTTTTTCGCATAAAAAATCATGTGACTTGCGACGGACGACCACGTGGCTATCCAGTAGGGCCGCTCCCGGTATTAAAAAAATCCCTATTTATTCAATGCATTTTTTTTGGCTTTCTTAGAAACCACGTCACTGGTTGCCTCCGGTGGCGGAGCCACGGGGTATGCTATGCCGTATCCTGCAAGTCCGGCAGCTCTCTCTCTTTATATATATATATATATATATATATATATATATATATATATATATATATATATATATATATATATATATACTGTGCATTTGTAGAAAGAAAAAGAAAAGACATACCCAGATAGGATGACGCCTTCACGGGACTACGGGAAGGCCCACTTCACGTGGACCACGCGGCAAGTGCAATTCCAGGGAATTTTTTTAAAATAATACTTTTTTAATAATTAATTATAAATGTAGCATTTGATTGAAACGAATTGCAAATTGCCGACTGGAGGCCTATCGGCTTCTGAGGTGCTGACAAGTCCGTGTCGGCCTTCCAGCAGCCAACAAGGCTACGGAGGGGGCTGGCTCGCATGGCAAAGAGGGCCATATTGGGCCGATAGGCATATCGGCCACGCGGGGCCTGATGGGTTACCGGTCGGCCCTCCGCTGGCCGACAGGAGCTAAATGACCTCGGATGGGGAAACTATCAAAATAAAAGTTATAGACCCCAAAAAGTTATAAAATTTCATAGTTAATAACTTCTTAATTTGAATTTTTAATAATTTAAAATTTAAATTTTTAAACGATCTCGGATGGACAAACAGTACAAACAAAAGTTATGGATCTCAAAAAGTTATGAAACTTTGTAGTTGACAATATTTTTATTTGAATTCGTTTAGGGTCCAAATAGTTATTTCAAAATCAAATGAACATAAAACGACTAGGACAAAAATCTTATTTGGACATAAACAACTTGCAGGTGCATTGGTTAGGGGCCGAAGACACGAAATACGAGGTCAGAGGTTCGAGCGCAGGTGGCCACGAAGCGTGCGTTTTTCGCGCGAAAAATCACGTCACTGGTTGCCGCTCCCGGTATTAAAAAGATTCCCTATTTATTCAATACATTTTTTGGTTTTCCTAGAAGCCACGTCACTGGTTGCCTCCGGTGGCGGAGCCACAGGTATGCCGTGTCCTCCGAGTACGGCAACTACTAATAATATATATATTTGTATATATACACTGCATTTGTAGAAAGAAAAAGAAAAGACATACCGAGATAAGATGACGCCTTCACGGGACTACGGGAAGGCCCACTTGACGTGGACCACACAGCAAGTGAAAGTCCAGGGATTTTTTTAAAATACTTTTTTAATGATTAATTGCAAATGTAACATTTAATTGAAACAAATTGCAAATCGCCGATTAGACGCCTATCGGCTTGTGAGGCGCCAACAGGTCCGTATCAGCCTTCCAGCAGCCAACGAGGCCCCAAAGGGGGCTGTCTCGCACGGCAAAGTGGGCCATATCGGGCTGATAGGCATTGGGCACGCGGGGCCTGATGGGTACCGGTCGGCCCTCCGCTGGCCGACAGGAGCTAAATGATCTCGGATGGAGAAACTACCAAAATGAAAGTTCTGGATCGCAAAAAGTTATGAAATTTCGTAGTTAATAACTTTTTAATTTGAAATCATGTTGTCAAGGAAAACTGCGTTTGAATTTCTAAAAATTTAAATTTTGAATTTTTAAATGATCTCGAATGGATAAACAGTAAAAATAAAAGTTGTAAATCTCAAAAAGTTATGAAACTTTGTAGTTGACAACTTTTTGATTTGAAATTATCTTGTCATAGAAAACTACGTTTGGATTTCTAAAATTTGAATTTTAAATTTTGTAAATGACCTCGGATGGAGAAACTACTAAAATGAAAGTTGTAGATCTCGAAAAGTTATAAAATTTTATAATTGATAACGTTTTCATTTCGTTTAGGGTCCAAATACTCATTTCAAAATTAGATAAATATAAAATGACTAAGACGAAAATCTCATTTGGACACAAACAACTTGCAGGTGCAGTGGTTTGGGGCGACGCGAAGCAGGAACTTAGGGGTTTGAGCGCTAGTCGCCATGAAGTGCGCGTTTTCCGTGTGAAAAATCACGTGACTTGTGACTTGTGACGCGCGACCGTGCTGTCTAGTGGGGCCCTCTCCCGGTATTAAAATTTTTTTTTTCTCAATGCATTTTTTTACTTTCCTAGAAACCACGTCACTGGTTGCCTCCCGTGGCGGAGCCACGGGTACGCCGGGTCCTGCAAGTGCGGCAGCTACTAATAATATATATATTTGTAAAAGAAAAAGAAAAGACATACTGAGATAGGATCACGCCTTCACGGGACTAGGGGAGGCCCACTTGACGTGGCCCACGCAACAAGTTCAAGTCCATGGAATTTTTTTAAATAATACTTTTTTAATGATTAATTGCAAATGTAGCATTTGATTGCAACGAATTGCAAATCGTGGACTGGACGCCTATCGGCTTCTGGGGCACCGACAGGTTCGTATCGGCATTCCAGTAGCCGAGAAGGCTCCAGAGGGTGCTGGCTCACACGGTAAAGTGGGCTATATCGGGCTAATAGGCCTATTGGTCGCGCGGGGCACCAGTCGGCCCTCCGCTGGCCGATAGGAGCTAAATGACCTTGGATGGAGAACCTACAAAATGAAAGTTGTAGATCCCAAAAAGTTATGAAACTTTGCAGTTGACAACTTTTGATTTGAAATAATCTTGTTAAGGAAAACTACGTTTCAACTTCTAAAAATTTGAAATTTAAATTTTAAACGACCTCAGATGGACAAAGAGCAAATACAAAAGTTGTAGTCTCAAAAAGTTATGAAACTTTGTAGTTGACAACTTTTTTATTCGAAATTATCTTGTCATGGAAAACTACATTTGAATTTCTAAAATTTGAAATTCAAATTTTGTAAACGACCTCGGATGGAGAAACTACCAAAATAAAAGTTGTAGATTTCGAAAAGCTATAAAACTTTGTAGTTGACAACGTTTTCATTTGAATTCGTTTAGAGTTCAAATACTCATTTCAAAATCAGATCAACATAAAATGGCTAGGACGAAAATGTCATTTGATATAAACAGCTTGCAGGTGTAGTGGTTAGGGGCCGAAGCCACGAGCCAGGTGGTCAGGGATTTGAGTGCGGCTGGCCACGAAGCACGCGTTTTTCATGCGAAAAATTGCGTGACTTGTGACTTGCGACTCGTGACCAGTGGGGTCTCTCCCACCTTCATGGGACTATGGGCAGGCCCACTTGATGTGGCCCACGCGGCAAGTGCAAGTCCAGTGGAATTTTTTAAATAATACTCTTTTAGTGATCAATTGCAAATGTAGCATTTGATTGCAGCGAGTTGTAAATCGCCGACTGGACGCTATCAGCTTTCCAGTAGCCGACAATTCCGTATCGGCTTTCCAGTAGCCGACAATTTCAGGGTGCTGGCTCGCACGGCAAAGTGGGCGCGGGTGACGATAGGAAACCTGTCAGACCTCTGCCGACCGATAGGTACTAAATGACCTTGGTGGAGAAACGATCAAAAACGAAAGTTATAGATCCCAAAAAGTTTTGAAACTTTGTAGTTGATAACTTTTTGATTTAAAATTATTTTATCATTAAAAACTACGTTTGAATTTCTAAAATATGAAATTCAAATTTTTTAAACGACCGCGGATGGAGGAAGTACCAAATTAAAAGTTGTAGATCTCGAAAAGTTATAAAACTTTGAAGCTGACAACGTTTTCATTTGAATTCGTTTAAGGTCCAAATACTTATTTCAAAATCAAATGAGTATAAAATGGCTAGGACGAAAATCTTATTTGGACACAAATAGCTTGCAGGTGCAGTGAATAGGGACTGAAGATGCGAAGCGGGAGGTCAGGGGTTCGAGCGTGGGTGGCCACGAAGCATGTGTTTTTCACGCGAAAAATCGCGTGACTTATGACTTGCGACGTACGACCGTGTGGCTGTCTAGTAGGACCACTCCCGGTATTAAAAAAATTCCTATTTATTCAATGCATTTTTTAGCTTTTCTAGAAACCACGTCCCTGGTTGCCTCCGGTGGTGGAGCCACAGGGTATGCCGTGTCCTCAAGTCCGGCAGCTACTCTATATATATATATATATATATATATATATATATATATATATATATATATATATATATATATATATATATATATATATATATATATATATATATATATATATATATATATATATATATATATACTGCATTTGTAGAAAGAAAAAGAAAAGACATACCAAGATAGGATGACGCCTTCACGGGACTACGGGAAGGCCTGCTTGACGTGGACCACGCGGCAAGTGCGAGTCTAGCGATTTTTTTAAATACTTTTTAATGATTAATTGCAAATGTAGTATTTGATTGAAACGAATTGCAAATCGCCGACTGGACGCCTATCGGCTTCTGAGGCGCCCATAGGTCCGTATCGGCCTTCCTGCAGCCAACAAGGCTTCAGAGGGGGCTGACTCGCACGGCAAAGTGAGTCATATCGGGCCGATAGGCATATGGGCCACGCAGGGTCCGATGGGGTACCGGTCGGCCCTTCGCTGGCCGACATGAGCTAAATGATCTCGGATAGAGAAGCTACCTAAATGAAAGTTGTAGACCCAAAAAAGTTATGAAACTTTATAGTTAACAACTTTTTAATTTGAAATCACAAGAAAAACTACGTTTGAATTTCTAAAAATTTAAAATTTTGATTTTTAAACGATCTCCGATGGACAATCAGTAAAAACAAAAGTTGTAGATCTCAAAAAGTTATGAAACTTTGTAGTTGACAACTTTTTGATTTGAAATCATCTTGTCATGAAAAATTACGTTTAGAGTTCTAAAATTTGAAATTCAAATTTTATAAATGACCTCGGATGGAGAAACTACCAAAATGAAAGTTGTAGATCTCGACAAGTTATAAAACTTTATAGTTGACAACGTTTTCATTTTGTTTGGGGTCCAAATACTCTTTTCAAAATTAGATGAATATAAAATGGCTAAGACGAAAATCTTATTTGAACACAAACAACTTGCAGGTGTGGTGGTTAGGAGCCGAAGACGCGAAGCAGGAGGTTAGGGGTTCGAGTGCGGGTGGCCACGAAGCGTGCGTCTTTCGCGCAAAAAATCACGTGATTTGTGACTTGCGACGCGCGACCGTGTGGCTGTCCAGTGGAGCCGCTCCCGGTATTAAAAAAAATTCCCTATTTTTTCAATGCATTTTTTGGCTTTCCAAGAAACCACGTCACGGGTTGCCTCCAGTGGCGGAGCCTTGGTGTATGCCTTGTCCTGCAAGTCCGGCAGCTACTATATATATATATATATATATATATATATATATATATATATATATATATATATATACTCTACATTTGTAAAAAGAAAAAGAATAGACATACTGAGATAGGATCACGCCTTCAGGGGACTACCGGGAGGCCCACTTGACGTCACCCACGCAGCAAGTGCAAGTCCAGGAAATTTTTTAAATAATACTTTTTAATGATTAATTGCAAATGTAGCATTTGATTGCAACGAATTGCAAATCACCAACTGGACACCCATCGGCTTCTGGGGCGCCGACATGTCCATGCTTCAGAGAAGGCTCCGAGGGGGCTGGCTTGCACGGCAAAGTGGATCATATTGGGCCGATAGGCGTATCGGCTGCGCGGGGCACCAGTCGGCCCTCCGCTGCTTACCAAAATGAAAGTTGTATATCCCAAAAGTTATGAAACTTTGTAGTTGACAACTTTTTGATTTGAAATCATCTTGTTAAGGAAAACTACATTTAAATTTTTAGACGACCTCGGATGGACAAACAACAAAAACAAAAGTTGTAAATCTTAAAAGTTATGAAACTTTATAGTTTACAACTTTTTGACTTGAAATCATCTTGTCATGAAAAACTACGTTTGAATTTCTAAAATTTGAAATTCAAATTTTACAAACGACTTCAGATAGAGAAACTACCAAAATAAAAGTTGTAGATCTCGTAAAGTTATAAAACATTGTAGTTGACAGCTTTATGATTTGAAATCATTTTGTCAAGAAAAACTACGTTTGAATTTCCAAAAATTTAAAATTTAAATTTTTTTAAACAATCTTGGATGGACAAACAGCAAAAACGAAAGTTGTAGATCTCAAAAAGTCATGAACTTTGTGGTTGACAACTTTTTGATTTGAAATCATCTTTGTGGGGGTGGGCGGCTATGCCTATATCCTCCCACCTCCTCTATTAATAGAACCTAAGGACAAAGGGGAAAGGGCTCTCTCTTCCCACTCTACTTTCTCCTGTGTGGGACTAGCTCGCTAGCTTTCCCTTCACCCCGTTGATTATGAAGGTACCTTCGCCCGTCCGGGTAAAGGTACGCGTGAAGGACTGCAACCTAAATAGTGGCGCCATCCATGGGGATTGCACCACAAACAAAAAGACACGAAAAAGGCTACCCTCGTCGCGCTACTACGGCGAGGCAGAGCAACCCTTGTCGCGGCCAGGCAAAGCAACCCTCGTCGTGGCCAGACTGAGAAACCCTCGTTGTGGCCAGATAGAGCAACCCTTGTCATGGCCAGACGGAGCTACCCTCGTGACGGGACAGAGCAACCTTCGTCGCGACCCTCATCGACCTCCAGACTGGAGCAACCTCCTGCCCAAGCCGCGTCCAAGCTACCCTCGCCTTCCTCCAGCTCGGAGCCCAAGCGGCAGCACTCTCGTCTAGAAGGATCGAGCGATCCTCAGCTCAGTCACCCCGTGCCAGCCAACCTTCGGCCAGCGCGCCTTGTGCCTCCAGCTGTCGAAGGCCTCGACGGTTCAAGGCCCCTGTGGCGGTAAAAGCTAAGAAGCATTTGCCCATCCTGATTTCTTAAAAAAAAAGGGTTTTTGCATTCGTGGGGCTTTGAACCCACACTGCAGTGCTTCGACATCTGTCCCAATACTATTGTATTATCTATACTCGTGTCTTCCTAGAGACCCGTCGTTTGCTCGTACAGGGTCTTCATTCTCCGGCAGCAACGGCCTGCGAAGGTGGATCCGTCCTGAGTTTGTAGCTTCCATGGGTAATCATGTGGACAAGATCGAGGCTCCGCTGCTCCAGTGAGCCTACGGCCTACGTCTAGACCTCAGGCTCCAAGTGCTCTGGCGGCGGATCCCTCCTTTGTTCATGTGTAATTGTATCACGTATATGCCTGTGAGGCTTATACTTTGACTAACAATTTGTTGTCCTTCTCGCACCGAATTAGTGACACCTGCGGGTGAAGCTGAGCGTGTCATCTGCCACCCTCGCGTCGGAACACCTACCTGTCGTCCATCTTGTCTCGTAGAACATGCACATTTTGCATATCCACACGGCACTTGGAGTAATCTCTATATAAAATCCCAGCACACGTAAATCACTCATGTTTAGGATCCGTCAATGCAAAACCTTGAATTGCCAAGATTTTCTTTTATGGCATCTGAAAACAAGTAGACACCGCTTACAAATCTTTGTTGATTCATAACCTTCGCAGTACGTATCATACTCGTTAAAATGCAGATTTCTAATCCCTTCCTTAGCATATTCTCATCAAATACGAAAAGTTCAGTTTATCAGAGTCACGCCCACCATCCACTGAAGCTGAGGCCCACAAAGTCAGTCTCGAAGTGCCGAGTGGGAGCTCCGGCCCACAGGAACCACTATTACAAAAAAATATTTTGCGAGGCGTTTTGAGATGGGCCTCAGAGGTAGGCAGCAAATTCAATTGCCTCGGTTAATGCCTCGGATTAACCGAGGCGGTTATTTTTTATTAACCGAGACGGTCAAAAAAACCGCCTTGCAAAATCGATTTACGGTGACGGTTAAAAAATAACTGCCTCCTAAAATCTATTAACCGAGGCGGGCCTTATAAGACCCCTTTTTTCAGAGGCGGGCCTCTTATAAGGGCCGCCTCAGTTAATATTGCCGAGGCCCAGCAAAAAGCCCAAGTCCAACTTTTACCTGGCTTATATAAATACGAGGACTTAGGGTTAGGTCTCAGCCCCCCACTCTCTCACACTCTACCCCAGCACCCACTCCAGCGCAATGGCACCTCCCACCGCGCTCCCCTCTCGCCTAACGACCGCGCCTCTCTTCCTGTCTCCACCGCGCCTCCCTCTCCCACTCTCTCCCCCGAGCACCTCCCTCACCACGGCGCCTCCACCAACATGGCCCTTTCTCTCCCCCAACGGCGCCCAACCACCACGGCCCTCCATCTCCCATGACGGCGCCTCACCACCACGGCTCGCACGCGGGCGTGCTCCAGGCACTCCAGCCTCGTGCTCCAAGCGCTCTGGCGGTGGATCACTACTTCCTCGGCTAGATCCGGTTGGGGGCGGCGGCGCTCCCCTCCTTCCTCGGCCAGACCCGGTTTGGTGCGGCGGCGCTCCCCTCCTTCCCCGGACAAATCTGGCGCCACCACCGCGGATCCCTCCTTCCTTGGCCAGATCTGATTGGGGCAGCGGCGCTCCCCTCCTTCCCCGTCTTGATCTAAGCGCGACGGCCTCTCCGGCGACGGATCTGGGTCCACTGCGGCAGATCCACGAGCGGGCACGGCAGGTGCAGCGGTGGCGCCCAGTAGCAGCGTGGGGCATGGAAGGTGCAGCGGCGGATGGCTCGACACCAGGCCCTGGATGGGCTCGCGTGTGGGCTCGTGGTTTTTTTAATTTTATTAACCGAGGCGAGCAATGGTCCGCCTTAGTAAATCCTTGATTTACTGTGACCTTCAGTCCGAGGCGGACGGGTTGCCCGCCTCGGAAAATGCTTTTTGCTCGCCTCACATAAAATTATCGTAATAGTGAACTCGGAGTCGCTGGGTCTGAAGTTTGAAGCCCCAAGACCACCCCGTCACGAAGTGCTCCGAAAGCCTGCTTGCAGGCGTCGGTCGGCACCAAGGCTATGCGAACCTCCAGCAACGGCTTATGCTAAAGTCACGGAGACTACGAGGTCCAATACTGCAGATATAGCAATCCAAGTGAAGCCTCGGAGGCAGGTGAGGTTGGCACAAGGGTCAATGGCCTGCAAAGCATGGGTTGCAGTCCATGCGAAGTTCAACAGGACCATGAGCGTCCAACACAGCTAAGTGACTTGACAACTTCCTTTAAAATCCTAAAAAAAGAAAAGAAAGAGAAAAAAGAAAAAAACTCTTTGTATGTGTGGCTTCATCACAAATATATTTCAAGGTACCTTCGTCTAATTCTGCGAGGCTACCCTCGTGGGAACAGGAAGCATGGCATACGTCCTTGTGCTAGTGCTTTGCCGCTTAGCTGCTTTAAACATTAACCTCGGTTGTAGGGAGTCACCTCTTGGCAAAGGACCAACTGTCTTGTGCAGGTGTAGAACCTCTTCGTGAGTATTTCTCACTTATCCGTGACCCTTATCCAAGTTAAACAAACAATTTTTCATAAAAAAAGTCATTTATAGACCGGTGTTTTACTTTCACTGATATATGCTTCAAGTGCACTAGTTTCATGTCTCGAGCTAACGTCGTGGCCTGTACAACTTTTATAATTTTGTCCAAGTGGCAATCATCTAATATCAGAAATACTAGGAACACATCATGCTAACATGCAGGTCGCCTCCCTCGTGAGTATCTTCACCAAGTACTCCCTAAATTGTACCTTCGGTGGAATGCCTCTGTTTTTTATTGCAGATAACCAGCCGTCGGGTTTTGAACTTCTTTGGACAACACCCCCGGTCAACAGCGTGGAAGGTCTCTGTACAAACTGCTGTTGCTTTGTCGAGCCAACAAAGTTCCCACAACTGAGATAAGTATCCATTAGTTTCCTCTTGAATGGTGCAACAAAAATTATATTATGAGGAACAATGTGCCTTGTATATGCAGCAAAACATACATGTCTCAACTACTTGCATATCCGCTGTGTGGGTTAAGCTCCTTTGGCAAGGGCCACAAGTACCCTCCCTGGAAATGCACCTTTATTGCTCTTAGAATCGAGCCCCAATTGCCATCTCTCGCAGTTGTGAGTTGTGAGCGTCTATGCCTCCAGCACTTATATTACTACACCTAGCATACTCTGCAGCACCTCAGCCCAACAGCTTTTGGCCCCAGCAACCTTCAGGTCCCGGTGGCCAACAGCAATTGTTAGACCCCAGCAACCTCCGGCCAACACCGTCCACCTATGACCACAGGAGCAACTGACCCTTGGCACCTTTAGCCAGGAGAAATCAGCTCACCTCCAACCCTCGAGGACCCAGCCACCCTCCCTAGGGAGCTCACTCAGCCTGGCCTCTTCCGCCACGCCACATGTTGTCCAAGAAGTCCATGGCTACCCCGGCGCCCGACTTTCCGCCACCTCCATCCAGCAAGTAGTGCCTGTGACTCCACGTCATCAGCGTGGAAACCTCGAAGCCCGGCGGCTGACGAAGGCATCCCAGCAAGCAGAAGTGTCCCAACAGTCCGCAGGCGCAGCCTCGGTCCGTGGTTGAAAACAAGAGTAATGAGTCTAAGTATGCAAACGTACTTTAGAGGAAAATTTTTTTACCCTCACATGAATCTCACTCAATCACCTCAACAGGATGCATGGCATTAGGCGTGCATAAAAAACATGTCTCGACCCCTCATATCTTGCCTAAGTCATTATCACCTTTCAGCGCAGGTAATTAATGACTAGTCAAACCATCCTACCACTAAGGCACTAACCATTTGATGCTCTTCGTAACACTCGCACGTCATGGCATATCACCTTCGACACCCAACCATCTTAAGAGAGAGCAGAACCAAGAGATGGAACCAGCACCTCCATGGCACCTCCGTCAAACTAGGCAGCGTCACCTTCAGGCCTGCCTTAATGCAGATATCACGTGGCTACCCTCGCATTGGGCCCGACACCTTCAGCCTGAAGCCTCTCTCCAAAAATAACCTTCGGCCTGAAGCACCCTCATCCAGAGGAACGCCGATGATGGTCACACACTTACACACCTTCTGCACGAGCCGTCACAAAGTTTACACCAACCCGGCCACCCGATTGTCGAACCTGTGTCCACATGAAGTCTTACGAACACTGACGGCCTCGCTTTCGGCCCGACCCAAGCTCGTGAACACCCTCGTCGAAGGTCTCCACTTCGGCCTGTTCGGCCGGGCACAGGCCAAACCAATAACTAAGTACTCTGGGCACCTCCGTTAAATTCGTGCAAAGATAATACCTCTGCTAGGGATTGACATAGTGAACTGTTGAATATCCAACACCTTGTCACAGCTAACCATTTGGATTCTCTATATTTGTGCTCAAATCACACCACCAGTTCTCACTCATAAAAAAACGCACTCCCACCACACCAGAAGATTAAGCCGACCACGCAAAGGTGCAGCACCTCGAATCGAGGGTTGTCTCCGGATGCATACAACAAGGGCCCACTGAAGGAGGCCCCGAACAGACTGTGATGGTCTCACCGCCCTCTCAAAGCTAATACAAATTATCCTTCAAAAGGATTCTGCAGGTCTAAGACCTTTGCTCATCAAGTGTCATGGGGCTCTCACCATGAAGTTGTCAAGTGTCCACGTAAAAGACAATCATCTGCAATTCTGCACACGCGTCTCCACCACGTGAGCTCAATCTCCAGGCTGGCCCTCCAGTGATCCGCAAAGGTCTCGCACGTCAGCATGCATGCACATACAAAGTTTATTGGGCTTATGCGCAACCTTTGCTTGCGAATTGACGGCGAACCTATAGTAATTATATTGTTGCAGCTTCGTACCCTCTCCGGTTAGCAGCAGCGTGAGTATCACTAGTACAGAGACGGGCTTTACTCCCGGTGGGGAACCCCCTCTAGTCCCGGTTCCCCACCCGGGAGCAAGCATCCGGGACTAAAGGGGGGTCCTTTAGTCCCGGGTGAGGAACCGGGACTAAAGGAGGACCTTTAGTCCCGGTGGGTAACACCAACCGGGACTAAATGTGCCTCCTGACATGCCACGATGGCCAGCACCTTTAGTCCCGGTTGGTAATACGAACCGGGACTAAAGGTTTTTTTTTCTTTTCTTTTCATTTTTTTGTTTTCTTTTCAAAATAGGTTTTCGAAGTCGTATTGTACGCTGCTAATTATACATTTATACGCGCATATAGTATGTTTCGGTTCAAGCACAATGAACGTATTAAATCACACAATTCAAGCATATATATATATATATATATATATATATATATATATATATATATATATATATATATATATATATATATATATATATATATATATATATATATATATATATATATATATATATATATATATATATATATATATATATATATATATATATGCATGCATCATATATATATTTACATGCATGCATGCATATGTGTATTTTACATTATATTATTTCATGTGCATATATTACAAAAGATTGCATTATAGTTGTTGTGACATAACGAGTTTCTTCTCATCCTCTAGCTTGGCTTCAATGGCAGTGTTGGGTCGAAGTAGAACTCGCCCTTGGAATCGATGACCTGCTCATTAAAAAATCCGGCTATAGACTCTTGAATTGCTTTGATTTGGTCTTGCCGTATGACCTTTTCCTCCAACCATCGAGTCTACAGGTTTGAATTAAAGGAAAATAAATTAATATATGTACATATATATATAAAGACATAGTAACACAATCAATAATAATAATTAAATGAATATATAGTGTATTTTTAACGTACTTTGAGTCTCTCTGTAGGAGTTCTTTGGGAGACCACCTTGATAAACTTGCAAACATAGTAACCACAGTAGTTGTTCCCCTGTTCCTGCCTCAGACACCACTTTACGAGAAAAAGATTTGTCATCCAATCTGGTGATCCGGTGAAAGCTATATGTTTAATTAATAAAGATGATGCGATTCAGGGGACTTACTTTCAATGGGATTACATTCAGTGGCGCTTTGCATTTTTCCATGTGTTGCTTCTCAATAAAGGTTTTCCAAACACTGCCCAATAAAAAATTTGCCACATCATTAGATATAGTTAATCATCATGTTTGTGTGTATATATAGTTGCTAGAGATCCCGAAATTACCTCTGGATAATATCTATCATATCTTGGTAGTCTTGTTGTGGTTTTCTCATCGAGTCATAGATTATCAAGTGACTTTTCACCAGATCGATGTCCATCAATATCCAGTGATTGCTGCATATGTTTATAGGATATAACGCATAACACTCATTAATTAACTAGAATCAACATATGAGCCATTAAGGCTATGATCGACATGATTAACACTCACTTGAAGTTATAGGGAAAGAGTATATCCTTCTTGTGGCGTTGGTTCACTAAGAAGTTCATGAGGTTACTCTCTGACTCAGACTTCCAATTAGTCATTGGAGTAATTGGGTCTTTGAATACTATATGGGGATCAACAAAACCAATTTCATTGCATCCTTCCTTTCTGAGCTCTGTCATTGTAAATCTGCATATATATAGTACTTGTTAGGATAATTTATATGCATATACACACATATGATGAGTTTAATAATAGATCGAAAGAATTATTACTTACAGGCAATAGCAGCTAATGATAACTTTGTCCAGAGATGTCAGGTGGCATAGTTGATGAAATTCTGCAAAGTCAACATACATAACATCATCGCCACGAAACCAATGTTCGTCTCTAATTCTGACACCAACGCAGATGTCTCCACTGGTAGACGCCTGCATGTACCACTTGTTTAGCAGGTACATTTGCGTCCCCAGATCAGATAAGGCTTGAGGGTTGTATAGACTCTGGCCTAGTACAAATTTTTTCTTCCAAATATCAACCTCCGCCGCACTCTCAATGTTTCCATCACCAAACATCTGGTAAAGGTCGAGACCAGTCTCATCAAGAAATTCACCAAGGTGATCCAAATCGACATCCGGAGGTATGTTTGCCTGATGCATTAATCCTAAATTCGAACCATATTCATTACCAACAACTAGCGGGGGGATTGATTGGTGCGCTTGTTGTCCGAGTTGGGCAACTCCTTTCCCTGCCCGCTTCTTTTTCTGTGCCGCCTCAATTGACTTGGTGAGAGTGCGGTCATAGTCTGATAACGTTGATTTGGACGGCTTACGAGATTCCCGCTGTTGATGCTGGTAAGAAGTCACCTTTTTTCTTAAAATATCCGGAGCTACGAAGAAGTACGGTTTCTCTGGGTTTCTCCTTGCTTCTTGATTCATTTTAAGTTTGTCATAGAATCTAGACATGTCTTTTTTATATGCATCAGTTCCTTCTTCCTTCTCTTCAGATATTATTTTGGGAATAGCCCTTGGTTTCACGGTGGCTTTCTTTGCAGGCGGGGACTGGTTCTTCGTTTGAGGGGCTGGCGGGGACTGGTTCTTCCTTCTCTTCAGATATTCTCGCCCACCCAAACTAATCCCTTCGTACAACTATCTCCATGCTTAATTACAGATTTCCATTCCTCGTGAGGTAACATTCTCCCACATATATATAAAACCTTTGCACCTAACTCAGTTATATGAATGTTTAAAACAAACTATTAGTAGTTGTGCTAACCTTTGCCTTGCAAGGCATTACATTTATATTGCAGGTCTCTACACTTCATTCAAGGTAATATATATATATATATATATATATATATATATAAGCAAGTAGAGAGAGAGAGAGAGAGAGAATAGGTTATTCTGTAGGCACCTCCATTTACGATAATTTTTATACTTAATTTCTGATAAAATGAATACATATTTACGATAGTTGTGTTACTATAACACTTATGGATATTTACCGTAACATTATAGTAAACCACTTACAAATGAGTTACCATAATTACGTAATTTAGCATAGTAATTATCGTAACTCAAAGTCGCTACAGAATAAGTTATTCTATAGCCAGCTGTAGAGAAGTATATATATATATATATATATATATATATATATATATATATATATATATATATATATATATATATATATATATATATATATATATATATATATACTGATCATACCTTGATTATCTCGTGCTTCAGACTTCATATGTCGCATATGTGAAAATTTTGATACTATAAGCTGCTTCGCAGGATTCACCTTCGGCAATACTCCACAATGTTTATATGGTTACAAATTATTGAAATACCTACATTAACTAATCCATAATGATTGAATATCCTTTCAATTTCAATTATTTCACAGGGATCGAATCACAAGTTCTGAATCTCTCACATATATAGTCACGCCCTAAATATCACATATTCATTATGTGAATGCTCGGCTTACCTTCGCAATTAATGTTTGCAAGCATTTCATGTAAATGCATTGAACACATTCATTCATCATACCATTGCATTGCATGAACATGATGCATACCAAACCTCACTTCCCACTCCAAAGACAAAGGAGGATGAAGAGAGGTCACAAACTCTCATCACAACCAAACCTCACTTCGCACTCCAAAGACAAAGCAGGATGAAGAGGGAGGTCACAAACTCTCATCACAACCAAACCTCACTTCGGCCTCCAAAAGACAAAGGAGGACGAAGAGGGAGGTCACAAACTGAGCACCCTCGCAAACAAACATGCGAGGGGCTCAAAACTTATGATTCCTCGATATATGAAAATAATTTTGTTTTGTAGGGCTGCTTGTTTACACATAACTTTTGCAAAGCAAGTTGAATGTTTCTCTCAAAATCTTATCGACTTCACAACACTTATGAGATTTCGTTGTAAGCCTTCACCACGCCCACAAGGGAAACTCCTCACCTAGCAAAAATAAATGAAAAAAATGAGCAACAGTGACTTCAACGAACCCTCTCTAACATCCTGGAGAAGGAACCTTCATCACTGACTCCGACGACTTCAATGAACCCTCTCCAACAGTCTAGAGAATGAACCTTCGTCATAGACCTTGGCGACTTCAACAAACCCTCTCCAACAGTCTGGAGAATGAACCTTCATCACCGACTCCGGTGACTTCAATGAACCCTCTCCAATAGTTTGGAGAAGGAACCTTCGTCACCGACTCCAGCGACTTCAACGAACCCTCTCCAACAGTCTGGAGAAGGAACCTTTGTCACCTACTCCGGCGACTTCAACGAACCCTCTCAAATAGTCTGGAGAATGAACCTTCATCATCGACTCTGGCGACTTCAACAAACCCTCTCCAATCGTCTTGAGAAGGAACCTTTGTCATCGACTCCGGCAACCTCGACGAACCTTCTCTAGCATTTTGGAGAAGGAACCTTCGTCACCGACTCCAACAAACTCTCTCCAATAGTCCGTAGAAGGAACCTTCGTCATCGACTCCGGCAACCTCAACGAACCTTCTCCAACATTTTGGAGGAGGAACCCTCATCAATGACTTAGGAAACTTCAACAATACCCTCTCCACATATTTTGGAGAAGGTACCTTCGTCATCAACCTCGGTGTACCTTCATCGTCAACCAAGGAAACACCGACAATACCCTCTCCAAATATTTTGAAGAAGGTAACTTCATCATCAACCTCGACGTACCTTTGTCGTCAACCAAGACTACACCAACAATACCTTCTCCAAAAAGGAAACCTCGTTGTCAACCTTGGTGTACATTCATCATCAACCAAGACAACACCAACTATACCTTCTCCAAATATTTTGGAGAAGGTACCTTCATCATTAACCTCGGTGTACATTTGTCATCAACCAAGACAACACCAACAATACCTTCGCCAAATATTTTGGAGAAGGTACCCTCGTCATCAACCTCGATGTACATTCATCGCAGCGATATCAACAAAACCTTCATCATTCTGGAGAAGGTACCTCCATCTTCAACATCAACAAAACATTCTACAACATTTTGGAGAAGGAACCTTCGTCATCGACTCCGACGACTTCAATGAACCATTTCCAACATTCTGGAGAAGGAACCTTCGTCATCGACTCCAATGACATCAATAAACCCTCTCCAACATTCTGGAGAAGGAACCTTCATCATCGACTCCGGCGACATCAACGAACCTTCTCCCAGCATTTTGGAGAAGGAACCTTTGTCATCAGCATAGATGACATCAACAAAACCTCCTCCAACATTTTGGAGAAGGAAACTTTGTCATCAGCCTAGACGACTTCAACGGACCTTCTCTAACATTCTTGTGAAGGAACCTTCATCATCGACTTCGGTGACTTCAACGAACCTTCCATAGCATTCTGGAGAAGGTACCTTCATCATCAGCATGGGCGACACCAACACACCTTCGTTCTCCAACATTCTAGAGAAGGTATCCCCACCATCAACCTCGGTAGTGCCAACACATTGGCAAGGGGCTCGTCATCGACCCCGGCGGTGCCAACACTTCAGCAAGGCGCTCGCCATCAACTTCGGTGACATCAACCGCAGCCTTGCCAACACATCATCAAGGGGCTAGACTTCAACCTTGGTGATCTTGATTGCACCCTCACCAACACTTCGACAAAGGGCTCGTCATTGACCTCAGCGGGGCCAACACTTTGGCAAGGGGCTTGCCGTCAACTTCGGTGACATCAACTGTAGCCTTGCTAACACATCGGCAAGCGACTCGCCTTCAACCTCGGCGATTTGAATTGCACCCTCGCCAACATTTTGGCAAGGGGCTTGCCATCAACCTCGGTAATGCCAACACATCAGCAAGGGGATCACCATCGACCTCGGCGACATCGACCGCACCTTCGCCACACTTCGCTAAGGGGCTCACCACCGACCTCGGCAACTTCGACCACACCCTCGTCTACACTTTGTCAAGGGGCTTGCCATCCCTGGTGGTGCCAACACTTCGGCAAGCGGCTCACCACCGACCTTAGTGATATCGACCTCACTCTCACCAACACTTTATTAGTGCCTCGACCTCACATTTAGGTTGAAGGTCCGCACCCGCCTTCGGCACCGTCTACATCACCATCACCTCACTTGTCAACTTCGAAGTCAACTTTGGCTCCACTAGGCTACCTTTGGAACAAGGGCCCACCATTATCATCAGCATCAACTACTTTCAATGATGACTTCAACTTCACCCCGCTGTCACCCTCGGCTAAAGTGAAGAACTCACCCCAAAGTTCATCATCAATACTGTAGACACGAAGCCTCCGCCTGCTCATAAGCACTAGCCAAGAGGGGCTAAGGGGTTGCATTGGTGGACCAATTCAACCCGGAGGACATGTCTTGCCCGCTGCTCATGAGCTGGAGGAGGCAAGCCCCACCGACTATGACAACTACTCCATCCATGTCCATCTCAACAAATGCATCATCATCGACCTTTGGTGGCAACTCCCACGTCCATCTACGTCCGACAACCATGACTGCTAGAACGACTGCTTGCGCTACTATGACTACTTCAGCTATGGAGAGCTACTCCTGGTAAGGAGGAGACACTCTCGGCAACTGAGTCAAGAAGGAGCAAATAAATCGTCGACCTCTGCAACAAGTCATCATAATCATGTCATGGCCTCCGACCATTGCCGCCAAAGCGCTTCCTGCTGTGAGGACACCCACCGAAGCCCACGGTTAACTAGGGAATTTTACTCTTGGGCCTTTTTCCTATTATTGTAGCGACTAGACTTTGTTGTACCACCAAAACCTAGTGGCTAAGGGGCTACTGTGGGGGTAGGGGCTGCTGTGTCTACCCTCCTCCATGTAAAAAGGCTAGTGCCTAGTAGGTTTGAGGACTTTTATGTAAATTCATTAACTAAAAGAGGTGGGGAGGAAGATACATCCTCCCACCTCCCCTATAAATAGAACCCAAGGACAAAGGGGAAAGGGCTCTCTCTTCCCACTCTACCTTTTCATGTGTGGGACTTGTTCCCTAGCTTTCCCTTCACCCCGGTGAATATGAAGGTACCTTCGTCCGTCTAGGTGAAGGTACGTGCCAAGGACTACATCCCAACAATCTTGTCATGGAAAACTACATTTGAATTTTTAAAATTTAAAATTTAAATTTTATAAATGACCTCGGATGGAGAAACTACTAAAATGAAAGTTGTAGATCTCAAAAAGTTATAAAACTTTGTAGTTGACAACTTTTTCATTTGAAATTATCTTGTCATGGAAAATTATGTTTGTATTTCTAAAATCTAGAATTCAAATTTTGTAAACGACCTCGGATGGAGAAGCTACCAAAATGAAAGTTGTAGATCTCGAAAAGTTATAAAACTTTGTAGTTGATAACTTTTCATTTGAATTCATTTAGTGTCCAAATACTCATTTCAAAATCAGATAAACATAAAATGGCTAAGACGAAAATCTCATTTGGACACAAACAGCTTGCAGGTGCAGGGTTAGGGGCTGAAGATGTCAGGGGTTCAAGCGCGGGTGGCCACGAAGCGCGCATTTTTTGCGCGAAAAATCACGTGACTTGTGACTTGCGACGCTCAACCGTGTGGCTATCCAATGGGACCTCTCCTGGTATTAAAAAAATTCCCCTATTTTTTCAATGGACTTTTTGGCTTTCCTATAAACCACGTCGTTGGTTGCCTCCCGTGGCGGAGCCACGGGATATGCCGGGTCCTACAAGTTCGGCAGCTACAAATAATATATATATTTGTATATATACACTGCATTTGTAAAAAGAAAAAGAAAAGGCATACTGAGATAGGATCACGCCTTCATTGGACTATGGGGAGGCCCACTTGACGCGGCCCACGCGTCAAGTGCAAGTCCAAGGAATTTTTTTAAATAATACTTTTTTAATGATTAATTGCAAATGTAGCATCGGCTTCGGGGACGCTGATAGGTCCGTTTCGGTCTTGCAGCCGACAAGGCTTCAAAGGGGCTGGCTCGCATGGCAAAGTGGGCCATATCGGGCCGACAGGCCTATCGGCCGCGCGGGGCCCGATAGGGCTCCTGTCGGTCCTCCGTTGGCTGACAGGTACTAAATGACCTCAGATGAAAAAAACTACCAAAATAAAAGTTCTAGATCCCAAAAAGATATGAAACTTTATAGCTAACAACTTTTTGATTTGAAATCATCTTGATTAGGAAAACTAAGTTTAAATTTCTAAAAATTTAAAATTTGAATTTTTCAAACAACCTCGGATCGATAAATAGCAAAAATGAAAGTGGTAGATCTCAAAAGTTATGAAAATTTGTAGTTGACAACTTTTTTTATTTTAATTCATCTTGTCATGGAAAATTACGTTTGAATTTCTCAAATTTGAAATTTAAATTTTGTAAATAATCTCGGATGGAGAAACTACCAAAATAAAAATTGTAGATCTAAAAAATTATGAAACTTTGTAGTTGATAACTTTTTGATTTAAAATCATTTTGTCAAGGAAAACTACGTTTGAATTTCTAAAAATTTGACATTTGAATTTTCTAAACGACCTTGGATGGACAAACAGCAAAACCAAAAGTTGCATATCTCAAAAGTTATAAAACTTTGTAGCTGATAACTTTTTTATTTGAAATCATCTTGTCATGAAAAACTACGTTTGGAATTCTAAAATTTGAAATTCAAATTTTGCAAACGACCACGGATGAAGAAAGTACCAAAATGAAAGTTGTAGATCTCGAAAAGTTATAAAACTTTGTAGCTGATAACTTTTTAATTTGAAATTATCTTGTCATGGAAAAGTATGTTTTAATTTCTAAAATTTAAAATTCAAAATTTATAAACGGCCTCGGATGGAGAAACTGCCAAAATGAAAGTTGTTAGATCTCGAAAAGTTGTAAAACTTTGTAGCTGATAACTTTTTCATTTGAATTCGTTTAGGGTCCAAATACTTATTTTAAAATCAGGTGATATAAAATGGCTAGGACGAAAATCTCATTTGGACACAAACAACTTGCCGGTGCAGTGGTTAGGGGCCGAAGACATGATGCAGGGGGTTTGAGCGTAGGTGGCCACGAAGCGCGCGTTTTTCACGCGAAAAATCACGTGACTTGTGACTTGGGACGCGCGACCGTGTGGCTATCTAGTGAGGCCTCTCCTGGTATTAAAATTTTTTTCCCTATTTTTTCAATGCAATTTTTGGCTTTTCTAGAAACCACGTCACTGCCGGTTCACATCAGTGTTGGTTTATAAGAACTAGCAATGATATCAAACCCCCATCACTGCCGGTATGCCACTGTCAGTTCAAAATTTAGCAGTGAAGTGAGTTTTTGAACCGATAGTGATGTCAAGATCTGGGGTAGTGTATGTTTATTATCTACCAAATGATTTAATTGCTCGTACATGCATTCAGATACTATCTACGTGCGTGTTCGAGGACTGCATGGACCATCTGCGAGTGGTGACGGTAGAAGCGAGCAGGACACCATACCACGATGGGCTCTTCTTCTTCGACGTCCAGCTACTGCCGTCATAACCCACCAAGCCGCCGCTGGTGAACTACCGCTCATTCGGCTGCACATGAACCATAACCTCTACCGCTCCGGTACGGTGTGCCTGAGCCTGCTCAACACCTTCGGCGGCCAAGACGAAGCCGAGCTATGGTCGCTGGGCCTCGTGCTCACTGCCCAGCCCTACTACAACGAACCTGGCTGGGCTCAATGGGTCACTTTGGCTGGGCTCAATGGGCTCAACGCAACGAGCTCCCTTAGGCCTACTTTGGCAGCCCAACTTCCCGCAGGGATCCCTGCGATTTCCCTGGGCTAATTTCCCCCGTGGCAGTCTCTCCCGTGGAAATTCTTCTAGCACTTTGGAAGCCCACCAACCCGGGTATTGACGCCCGCTTCCCTGCGTTTTCCTCGGGCTAGAAAACCACGACTCCTGAGGCCGGGCGGGTTTCCCCGGGGCGAGTCGCGACTTCGCATCTTCCTCCAGTCGCGCAGCCACTAGTGGCGAGGACGCCGCCACCCTAGCATCTCAGGTCGTTGCTGCCGCGGCATCCCGTAGCCACCTCCCTTCCATTTTCTCGTTGCTTCGGCTCAAGCCAACGGTGAGGCTGTCTCAACCTATCCCGCTAGGGTTTCGCGTCTCTCGATCCTCTCTTGTCACAGACTGATTCTAGTAGATCCTGGGGCTACCGCCGCCACCTCGACGTCCGGTCGCATGAGGCTGATTTAGCGACGCCGCCGCTCGCCGAACCAACCGCGCCGGCTCAATCTTCACCACTACTCCGTGACTGCCCCCGCCTGATCGCCTTGCCTCGTCCCAAGATCCGGTGAGCCCTTCCTCCATCCTCCTTGTCCCTCGCAAGATCGAGCTTCTGATGTGGGGTGTTTAGCACTAGTAGTACCATTTCGCAGCTCAAGATTGTGAAAATTGTGAATGTACACTGGGTATAATGTGAATATTTGGGTCATAGTTAACACTTTTTTTACCAAAAAGAAAAGGTAACGGAGTGCTAAGTTTCGGTTGGAGCATTACAACCTTTCAATGAATATAATGATGTGAAATCTACAACGATGAACTGTGGTCAGGAAAAAAAAGAATAAGAATTAAAAAGGATAGAGTACAAGCTGAGGCCTAAATCTGAACATAGTGTTTTTAGTGCTGCCCGCTAACTAGCTATATATATTATTATATTAACTAAAAACATAAACAATATGCTGCCAGTAAGATCCTGTATGCAGCAATTCTGTGTAGATTTTCAGGTCTTTCTCTTCAAGAACATAAATTTCACTTCACACCCCACCTAGACAGGGTTCCCAACATCATCATAACTTTATAGCTACTGCAGATCCCTCCGCCGTCTAAACTTTCAGCTCTGATTACAACCATGAAGCAATGCTAACCTTTCATGGAGGAACCACTCTTGTCCTGCCTCTGCACTATGCAGTAATTGGTTACGTGCACACAACAATTATGAAAATTGTGAATGTGAATATTTAAGTTTACGGAATTAATTTGGTTTTCTTTGCTATAACATACATGTGCACTGGGTATGTGGTATGTAATGGAAGCTAGCATATCTCAAATTGTTTATTATTCTTGTCAGAAGTTTGATCTGGCTTATCTGGTAGGACCAGTGAATCTTAAGATTTAGAATTCCCAAATTCTCATGGATATTGTTGCTTTGATATTCCAATATCTAACTTACATCATTTTTTTGCTATAGGTTCAACCTGACTGGAGGTAGGACATATCTCTGAAGAAGGCAATAGAAGATAAAATTGCCAAAGGTGAGACAATGCAATCAGTGATGGTTGGCCACATTTGTTTTGATTGACTTGAATTGGATTCTTTATGTGATTGACTTGATATTCCAATATCAGAATTGCTGTGAGATCTTATTTGTTGCTAAGGTTATCTGTTTATATGTCTCTAGCCTTTGTAGTTAGGATGAGAAGTTTAGTTGACTTAGAAACTTAATGTTATAGAAGCAGAGTGATCAATTTCTGAAAATTTAACTCATTTGTTTCAATGTTATTTGCAAGATGATTTATGTTAAGATATGCATAACTGTGGTCTGTGGGGGGACCTTGCTTGTTTGCAACTCTTAACTGCTAGCAAATTCTCAATAGTAAGACCTTGCTGGTATGTGAGTTTTGAATGTAGACTACATTGTCTTATTAGTACTAAAAATTGGTATTCCTCTACTGAATTGTAAGGTTTCTAATAGTATATCTAAACTTGAGCCTAGTAATTAGATTTGTGTTGATATAATTTACCTTTATTTTATGAGTCTCTTCTGTCGCAGCACCACTTGTTTCACTAGAACTGAACATGTGTCTTGAATGATCTTGAATGACATTATATTTCTCTACTTGCTTTATATATATATATATATATATATATATATATATATATATATATATATATATATATATATATATATATATATATATATATATATATAATATAGTTTCATATGTGTAACTCTAGATGGCTTCTTGGGAGGAGCTTACTAGGAACTTTTTGTTGGAAGAGGAAGAAGAAGACGAGGACCTTTTCTTTGTTCTTCTCCCTGCTATAATGCCCTTTCTTGATGAAGAGAAAATACCTGAGCATACCTCTTCTCTTCCTAGTGCTAAAAAGGTTAAAAAAATCCTCGAGGGACATGAGAATTGGTGCAAACAAGAATTTAGGATGGAGGCTGAAATATTTAGAGCTGTAGCAAACTTTCTTAGGGCTGACAACTTGCTATGTGACACACGTGCAGGGGCGGATCTACAGGGGCGCTGGGGGGCTCCAGCCCCCTTACAGCTGGTGCATCAATGGAAAATAGGGAGGGTGAGGGAGAAGAAGAGGTGGAGAAAAGAAGAAAAATGGGGAGAAAGAGAGGAAGAAGAAGAAATCAACCCCCTGAGCTCCCATGAAAGTTCTGCCATTGGAGCTTAGGAAGGAGGCATTGGACACTAGACAGAGGTTGAAGACGAAGATCGAGCCAGCCGTAAAGTTCAGCCCCCCCTAGAATTTTGTCCTGGATCCGCCACTGCACACGTGGTATGAAGATTGAGGAGCATCTTGAACTTTTTATGTTCATGCTCTCTCATAATGCAAGCATAGATAGGCTAAAGAAGGTGTTTCAACATAGCGGTGAGACAGTGCATAGGAAAATACATGAGTTCTTCGATATCATTCTAGCATTAACACAAAAATTCATCAGACTTCCAAATCCAAGCCGTACACACGTGAAGATTACAAGTGACCCTAGATTTATGCCATTCTTTCAGGTTGGTTCAAACATACAGTACACTTTCCTTAATACCATTCCTAAATACAATCCAAATCTTTAGTAATTTTTCTTACCTACAGAACTGCATTGGCGCTATTGATGGTACACATATCCCTATCACAATTGGACAAGACAAGGACAGTCCTTTTAGGAATAGAAAAGGGACACTATCACAGAATGTGATGTTTGCCTGTGACTTTGACTTGAAGTTCACTTTCATCTCAGCTGGATGGGAAGGATCTGCATCCGATGTAGGAGTGTTGCGGTCTGCTCTTGCCAAGGGATTTACTGTGCCGCTTGGAAAATTTTATCTTGTAGATGGTGGATATGCAAACACACCATCATTCCTTGCTCCCTACAGTGGAGTCAAGTATCATCTCAGCGAGTTTAGGAGACGTGGCCACAGGAGAAATGCATATGCTAACTACAAGGAATTGTTCAATCATAGACATGCAATTCTTCGAAATCACATTGAGAGGGCCTTTGGGGTTTTTAAAAAGCGGTTTCCAATTCTGAAAGTGGGGACACATTACCCAATTGAATGTCAAGTAAAGATTCCAACAGCTGCTACTGTGTTTCACAACATTATTAGAGGGTTGAATGGGAGTGAAGAGTGGCTAGACTTCCTACCTGATAATATCAACCCATCAGATTATGTCGACATGCCACAGGGTGACACAAACTACCCAAGTGAGATGGAATCAAACGAGGGAAATGCCCTACGAGACCAAATAGCCCATCAGATGTGGGCTGCCTACAATGTGTAGGATAGTAGTGTTTGGAATGTAATTTATGAGTTATGATTTATGTATTTATGTAATACATTTTGTGATGTAAGACCATGTTGTTTTTCCTTGTAATGAACTATAAGTTCTCTGCAAAGTATTTGACTCTTGATGTTTGAGTACAATCAATCTTATATTGCAATTATGTACTGATCTTTTATGTTAGTTTACTTGCCACTTTTCATATCAAATAAAGGCTTATGTTTGAGTACATAAATGATCATTTTTGTAATTATTTCTTACAGTAATGGGAAGGGCTAATTGGAACTTTAGCTATGATAAAGGGCTTGTTGGCATTATGAAAGACCATGCCAACATCCCCATGTTCAGGGGTCAAAATGGATGGAGTGGAGATGGTTGGAGAAGTATATCAGAGAAGTTTACCCAAATGTATCCTTTGGCAGGCTTCTCAAAGCAGAAACTGCAAGAGAAGGAAAAGGAGCTAAAGGGCTTTTGGAAGGCAATACGAGATGCTAGAAAGGAAAGTGGTGTTGGCTGGAATGAGTCATTGTCCATGGTCGTTGCGGAGCCGGATAAATGGAAGAAATTGATTAATGTAAGAATTTTTTACTGAACCAAAAAACTGTTGCCATATTCTGGTTACAAGCACTAACTATGCTGTTGTCTTGGTATTAAATAGGATAACCAAAAAATGGCTAGGTTCCAAAGGAATTTTTTAAATAATATTTTTTAATAATTAATTACGAATGTAGTATTTGATTAAAAATAATTACAAATCTACAATCCTGTCGGGCACTGGATAGCTGTCTGGAGCCTATCAGCCTCTGGGTCCGTATTGGCCTTCCAGCAGCCGACAAGGCTCAGCTATCTCTATTGCTCCTATCACATCGTATATACATGTACATGTACTAGTCAATCGCTTATCTGCCATAGCATATATATTCCCAGCTAAAGCTCATGAATGCCATTTTAATTCACTATCGGAACCCTAGCTAGCCTTTTATTCATACAATATTATATTATTGTACATGTTATGTACGTGAGGTGTACAGGGGCCTGGAGGTGTATATGCTAGTCCAGCGAGGCATGGGAAGCATCATGAACATTGGTCAATGTCACTACGCCACATCCTGGAGACAGCCCATCTACAATTCTACATCGAAGCCCAGAAAGAGCACCTGAGCGAGGCCCAAGAGCGTGAAAGTGAGTGTAACTCCGCGGCCGTCAGCCTGCCAGCGGGGCCGAACCCTATCTTCCTCTTCTCCGCCCGGTTGGCGCCGCCGCAACTCCGCGGTGTCTCACGGGCGGTGCTACATGTCAGCAAATCTGGTATATCCGAGATCCACTTGGTTGCCAAAACACCAGGAGAATCATCGACTAATTGTCCTGATTGAGAGACAATTACCTATGATTGATGGTTCTACTGGTCAGGGGCGGAGCTAGAGCGGAAACGAGGGGGGTGCACCGATTCAACACTAAATTGCCATATAAAATGTTATACTAAATAGTGATAAAATGTTAGATTTCTCCTATTATTTTAATTAAATATGTGGAGACAATATGATACTAGTACATGACATAATAATTCTCATACGATTTTTGAGAGGCCATTTACGAAACAAAATACTACCTCACTGTTGAATCCCACTCACATTACAAATACCTAAACATAAATCAAAATTCAGATTGACTTTTGATATTTTTATAATAGTGACTCAAACGAGTTTTTCTAGATCCTGTAGCTCTAGATACAACTCGGACCTACATTGAAGTTGCCCACGGAGGCCTTTACTTTGGTTGATATATCTCTTAATTATGCCTAATCTCTTAGATAATTCACCAAGTGCCACATTAACAAGATGGGAATCAACAAGAATCGCATAACTAAAATCTAATTAGGGTGCTCAATTAACTTGATGGGCATCGAAAATAATTGAAAATATAATTAATTTTGCTTCCCTTATTTTCGGAATGATGATCGGTGAGTGAGGAAGATCATGGACTTTTCTCAGATGGTTGCATGTACTGTGGCTGCCGTCAACTAGCGTGGCTGCAAGGGACCATACTCGGTTGCAGTGGCCTGATTTTCTGCACTGGAGACTGGAATCGGAATTGGATATTCAAGGGGTGCAAGCGTGCAACCATGCATGGACATGCAGAAAGATGTGTAGTTGGAATCTAGGGATGGCTTCTCTGCAGCTGCAAGCGATTAAGCGAAGCAAAATGATTACAGCACTGGGTGCGATGCTTTGGATTCGGGGGGTGCAAATGAGGTGGAAAATCAGGATTAACAACTGGTTTTCACCTTTTTCCTGGGTGCGGCTGCACTCACGAGTGACAATATGGATCCGCCCGTAACTGGTGTATTAAGTCATTTTACTGTTCTTTTCGTTCTGCATTAGGCCCCTTGTTTTTGGTAGTGTGGTCTTCAGCTCTATATCGATAAATTGGACACTAGATCCTCCAATCCACAAATTATTTTTTGCTCTTTAAGAAAAAAATTAATAATTGTTCAATAATTTCTTAGATGGTCTTACCTAATGGTTACTTCACCTTAGCATATGGTTAACGCCACCACTTTATGGCGTTAATGTACGTGGCTGTTCTCACGCACTGCTTACTACTTAATTGTTCTAAATAAATACAGACCCTTGTTTAGATTGATGAAAATTTCAACCCGATGAATAGTACCACTTTCGTCTTATTTGGCAAATATTGTCCAATCATAGACCAACTAGGCTCAAAAGATTCATCTCGTGATTTCCAACTAAACTGTGTAATTAGTTATTTTTTTTACCTACATTTAATACTCCATGCAAGCGGTTAAAAATTGATGTGATGGAGAGAGAGTGAAAAAACTTGGAACTTTGAGGCAAACTAAACAAGGCGCAGGTATGATTTTGTATATTTTCATTTTAAAGCATTATATGTTTTTTTAGGAAACAAGCTTATTAGTTAGATACGAGGCGAGTGAGCGTTCAACATGTGTTTGGACGCGAGTGCTCCTGCTGGAAAGATGGAGCCCGACCCCGACCCCCAGACCCGCTCCCCTTCGTCATCCTCCAGCCTCCAGAGCCCCATCCGCCTAGATCCAGCCCTTCCCCTCCAACAGCACCCGGATCCGACCTCTCCGACGCTTGACCTGCCCATCGATGGGTCTCTCGTCAGCGCTCTCCATGGTGTCGGCGAGATCGACGCCGTCGCTGCCCATTCACCGGCGCAGGCGCCCGAGCCCGGTTCGCGCGTGGCAGGCTGCCTCGCCGGTGCCATCAGCCCCAGCCCTAGCTTGTCGGCGGCCACCCGGGCGCCAGTAGCCTCCGCTGCTGTGTCAGGGGAGGTTGGGCGAGCCCTGGGCGTCCACTCTGCGCCGCCGACGCCGCAGTCCACCAGCCCGACGCCGACGCCCTCCTCCTCCACCTCCGTCCCCTTCTCTGCTGTGGGCCGCGGAGCTCCCTCCCCCAGCGCGACCCCCCGCGCCACCTCCACGTCGGGCGGGGCAGGTTCTGCCACATTGGAGGACGAGTCAATGGTCCTCGTCGAGGACGTCCTGGATGGCGAAGACGAGGCTGAAGACGATGACGGCGATGCAGCTCCATCAATGGCTGGGCGGACGGCCTCCCCGTCGCCGGCGCCACAGATACCGCTGCGGCCGAGTTGTGGCCCATCTCCGAGGCTGACATCCTCCCTCTCTCCCCCCACGCTGCCCCCTTCCAGCCTGGAGGTAGTTCGGTGGGGCGCTCCAAAGCTTGTCGCTGGGCGGACACTGACTCTGATGTCGAAGGGCCGCCGACCGTCTCTTCGACCCCCTACCTCGACGCGGTTCTTCTTGGGCTGCACCCAACGAGAATGTCGCCATGACCTGCGCAAGACCGCTCCACTCTAGCTGTGGCGCTTGGCACAGCTGCCGTGGTAGGTGCTCACCTGACGGGCGGGCGCCATCGGCGTTCGTCCGGCGGCCACGGGGCACCGACGCGGTTGGCGGCATGGGTGCCCGCGCATCATCATCGCCTTGGTCCTCCGTCCACGGGCTGTGATGGTGATAGGGTCATTGGGACGGGTGACGCACGACGCGGTGGTGCTCGTAGGCGGCGGCGTCATCGTCGGAGGGGTTTGCCGACCCACCCCGTGCATGCTGGCTGGGTCGCGAGCGGTGCTGCCGACCGCGTGCCGGTCCATCAGATACTCGGCCCTTGAGTTCCCTCAGGCCAACGGCGCCATTTCTCTGCTCCTGATGCGGATGGATGGCGCGAAGTGATGCCACGCGTGATGGAAGCCGGTCGCAGCAGCCAGAGGCCGGCTGTGGTACGGTCGCCGAGTCGCCGACCGTCGAGGCGCGTCCCCGAGGCCCTACGCGGCAAGTGTTTCAATTGTCTCTCTTCCTCCCACCGTGTGGCAACCTGCAGACTACCACCACGCTGTCTGCGTTGCCGATGTTTCCGACACATCGCGCGCGACTGCAAGCGGCGGTGTTCCGTGGAGATCGCTGACACGGTGGGAGGCCGCACTGTGGTGTCCAGCCCACGTGTTGACCTGGCTGGTCTTGGCATGCTGACCGTTGGTCATCTGGGGCACTTGCAGCATGGTGGCAGCTCGTCGTCGTCGTTCACTCCGATACAGGATAGCCCTGGGAACCCCATGTCTGGTGAGTGCGCCGTGGTGACAATGCCAGTATCACCGACCGTCGCTGTGCAGGGAGATGAAGTGCTGACACGAGTGGTGCACCTTGAGCTTGTGCTTGCGGTGGACCGTTGCTTGGAGGCTCCGTGTCATGACTTTGATCCCATGCTGGACGAGGTGGAGGCATGTGTGACTATGAGGTCACCTTCGTGTCCTTTGTTCGATGATGCCGCACAACCATACTCGCAGGTGACTGTTACGCCTGGGCCAATGACATCTGCGGTATACGGTGGTGAGGTCTCGCCGTCGTCGGGTGATTTTGCCCCGCGTCGCTCCCCCTTGGATAAGAAGCAACCGTGGATGCCACAACCGAATTTGGAGGTTACGGAGCTGGAGTTGCTGAGGCGCAGACGTGGATCATCGTTTGACGATGATGGCCACAACACTCAACCGCCGTCGACTGAGGTGTCCCTGTTGGCAAAATTGGAGGAGCGGCTATGCATCCCGCTCGAGACCCCGTTGCTCAGCAAACCAAGGCTGAGGAGGTCCAGGACACCTTCAATGGTGATGTCGGTGCGTCGGAGTGGGAGGCTGGCTGCTAAGACCAAGGCCTCCAACCCGACTGTTCAAGCACAAAATGTGTTGAAGCAAAAGTTGGGGATTGCTGCCATGCCGCAGGGTCCGGACCCTGTGACCATGGACAGTATCAAGGCCTTCTTTGCTGAGCCGTGGTCGCCCTCTAAACAAGAAGCCCTTCAGGCGCTCTTCGCTCCAGACTTCGATTCCGTTCCCATGGAGCTGGACCTCACCGGCTTTGAGCACGATGCGTTTTAGCCACTGAGTTGCCCTGCACGCTGCGTAGTTTTATTTTATTGTGTAATCACAACTTCGTGAGCTTTGTCGGTTGTTTCTGATTCGGTAACCGCAAATTACCGTTCCAGCTTTAATTTGTAAAACTCTACTTCTACTTAATGAATACCGTGCCATTAGCACGTTCGAGAAAAAAAACATGTGTTTGGACAGGCATATTCAAAAACAAGATCTGAAGCCTTCATCATGGGTTTATTTTCTATAGTACATTCTTTTATTGCTACTTTATTTACATGTGGACACTGCACCAGCGCTGCATAGGTTATAAAGTGCTCACATCTGGAAAAACTGCATCGTCGATTGTGTGTTAATATACTTGCATGCACTGGAAACTCTGCCGTCTCTACTGCATCTGCCACAATTGTATTCTCAACACAAACAGTTACCTGTGCCTTCACTGCCGGACCCTTTAGCCGCTTACTCATTCACATAGGATGGAATACGCCTAATAAGAAAAGGCACGCTAGGCATGAGAAGCATCAAGAATTTTTGGACAATATCATCTTGAGTTTTCTGACATAGTTAAGATGGAGGCTGACCAAGACTCTTTGGGCAAACTGGAAACTCCATTATCCAATAACAAACCTAGGGCTCTATGAAATGCAGGGAGACGATGGAGATTGACATGAGGGTTTCGTCGGATGTGAAGAAGATGTCTGGGAACCGAATGCATCTACATGTCACCATGCAACCTGGTCTGCCATTTTCTGCTAAGATATGATTTAGCCTCTTGCCAATCTAGTAAATGGATCAAACTCTAAACCTGTAATGTCTTTCGCCTATGTCACCACACATGGCCTGTGGTTTGGCGCAAACATTGCTATTAATTCTTGAATATATGTGCTATTGCAATGCAATTGACAGCGACTTCTGTCCTTATATAATATTCTTAAAATAATAGACATGTGATCGAGGGTAAAGAGACAAACGTTTCTAATATAAAGCTGAACTGCCAAAGCTATGCATAATAGGCAAATGTCCAAGAATTTGCGCTGTATGTATGGTTTTTATTATTTTAATATATAGGTTCTGTAGTTTTCAAGCAATATATATGTTCAGGAAAGCATACTGTATGTGTCAATTTGTACTTAGTAAAGTATCAGAATTCAATACTTGAGCCGATGTAGGTATTAAATAACATGAAGCATTCACGCTCTAGAAGCTTCATTTTTATGTAATATTCTTTTATTACTGTTTTGGTTTACAGGTGGGCATATGCACTATGCTTCCAGTGCATACCTGTGGCTTGAAGTACTCGTAAATATATATGCTTGCTTGGGCATGCAAAAAAACTCGTCAATCAATCGCATTACCACGTAAGATGCATGAGAACATACATTGCAAGCCACCATGCACCGGCATGAGAAGCATCACGAATTTTTGGACAGGATTTAGGCTCTTGTTGGGGCACATGGAAACTCCATTGTTCAATAGGAAACCGGGAGATCTATGCAGCAGATGGTGGTTCTGTACAGCGAGCCTATGTCAGCAACTGATCAACTCAGCTTAGTCGCAATGCAAGATAGTCGTGTGAATTTGTTCTACTGTCTACCCTCTAGCTTATATCTATCTACCTTCTACAGTCGTGGGATGATCCAACCTCGAACCTTTGATTTGTTTTCCTATTGCAATGCAATGTTCTAGCTAACAAAGGATTCTAAAATGAAAGACAAGTGGGGGCAAATAGATTAGATGGTTTCTAATTAGTAGCCCAACTGCTCAGCAATAGAAATGCATGAGAGGCCAAACATTGCTAGGTGAATAGCGGGAAAAACTAAATTATTAATATTTACTTTTATTTGGCAATACATGTGGCTGCGCAATGTACTGGGGAACTGACGACGAATAATTAAGCCTGGGCACATACCTAGTGCTACGAAGCCACCATAATGGCAGGAATATAGAGAATAGCTTAAGTTTGTATATATTGAGCTAGTGGACAATATAATTAATTGTATTATGTCAAGCTACTTTCTTATAGCGCCTGAATCTAGCAGGATTAGTAGTGCTAATGTTTTTTTACTAATTGCCAAACATTTGTGTGACAGGCTATAAGATTTAGGTAGAAAATCATTATTTTCAATTGCCATCAATTTTCACTGACCTTTGTTAATACTAGTAACATCGACGAAAATTAGTGCTTAGTGTTGACAACCAAAATTGTCCATTTTTGAAGTTGTCAAAATGTGAAACATACTTCACCATTGTGCTCCTCTCATTGAGATGGTCAGAAAACATATATAGAACATCCAATTCGGAGTCCGGATGAAGGAGTTATGCCCCCGGAAAAATGCTTCGTTGTCAGTAGTTCCGACCCAAGTCTGAAGTTCCGACAGTCTGAAGTTCCGACAGTTGTCGGGACTTTCGGGAAGCCTGAAAAAACCTGGTCGGGTGCCCAGGGTTGTCCCCATGTCGGGAGTTCCGACAAATGTCGGAACTTCCGACAGACCCAATAAAAAGCTCAGTTCGGATCTGGTCTTTAGGATTCTGATCCGAACTATTCCAAACTCGTGGAAAACTTGGAAAATAAGTCTTGGAGAGGTTTTCTACTTGGATAAGACCACCCTCTCTCTCTATATATATATGAGAGGATCATGTCCGATTGAGTTCCGATCTATCCAATCATCAAACAAATCAATCTATTATCTCTACTCCAACCCTTTTACCCTTTTCTACAACCTCATGCTATTCATCCCTTGATCTGACGACCAAGGATGGCGCCCTAGGCTTGCCGGCCGACCTAGGGCAACTCGGCGACGTCCTTGCCCTGACAGGGTCCCTCCCAAGTGAGAGCTTCGAAGGTCTGAAAACTAGCCGGTTCTTCGTCACGTAAGCACGTTGGTTATCCTTTGGTGGTTTGCTTGTAAACCTTTCCGTTCTTCACCACGAAAGAGTGATATCCTCGCTGCGTTCTTCGGTCTGTAGCGGCCCGGACATCTAAGGCCCTGCTGGTGTGTGATTTGGATCACTTCTGACGTCAACACTTAGTAACGTGTTTTCAACAAGAATTTTCCACTTAGGTTTAGATACTGGTGAAGCACATCCTGCTCCTAGGCTTGCCGGCCGACCTAGGGCAACTCGGCGACGTCCTTGCCCTGACAGGGTCCCTCCCAAGTGAGAGCTTCGAAGGTCTGAAAACTAGCCGGTTCTTCGTCACGTAAGCACGTTGGTTATCCTTTGGTGGTTTGCTTGTAAACCTTTCCGTTCTTCACCACGAAAGAGTGATATCCTCGCTGCGTTCTTCGGTCTGTAGCGGCCCGGACATCTAAGGCCCTGCTGGTGTGTGATTTGGATCACTTCTGACGTCAACACTTAGTAACGTGTTTTCAACAAGAATTTTCCACTTAGGTTTAGATACTGGTGAAGCACATCCTGCTCCTAGGCCAAAACGATGTGGCATCTCTGTGCGATGAGAGGACTTGTGATACCGATGTTACTGGACACTGATCGGAAACGATTGACTCAATGAAAAAATCAACTATAGATCAGAGTGTGTGTGTATATATATATATATATATATATATATATATATATATATATATATATATATATATACACACACACACACATGTATTTGTAAAAAGAAAAACTTACCTAGAGATCTAGGACTTATTATCATGTTGTTTAGTGCATGTATTACCAAATTACGTTGTAAATTTTGCTAATTTTACCGAATTGCCAAATGGTTTTACCAAATTGTATATGAAAATTTTTGGATGGTATATACCCTTAATAAAATCTGAATCTGACGTTGCTGATATGCCCACTGGCTACGATGACACCTCTGTGCGATGAGAGGTATGGTGGAGATGCTAAGGACTTCAGATATAGTGACATGTCTGGGTATGGCTGTATTTGATCGACAAGCTTGCGCATTTTTCTTGCATTGTGGATTGTGTGTTTTGGGGCATTTTACCCTCACATTACCTATCATATGTTGGTTTTCTCACTAGGAATCCAAACAAAGAAAAATTGCTTTACCTTTATAAGACTGTACTATAAGTATGAGTCTCCCTTTTGCACATGCAGCTTTTAACCTCCTAATCAATGGAGTTCCCCAGACACATGCAGCTTCTTCCATGCACACTGAGTTTAATGCCACTCACCAACTAGGCCAAGGCAGTTCATCTTGCCCAGGTGATATATATGTATGAGACCCGGGGTTCAAGCAGTGAAGGAAGATGTTCGGACAATGTTTGCGGTGTCTCCCAAAATTCCTGACGATGTTTGGACAGTGAAACAGGAAGATGTTCGGCGACAACGATAACTAACTGTCTAATAAAGAAAAACACGTGGACGGGGTAGTCTATGGATCACGGAAACGCAAGGAAATGATGATGGAACCAACTGTCCAAATTGCATGTTCAAGTCCGAGTGCACGTGGGACCAAGGACGGAAGTATATATGATCACCGAAACACATGGGATTTCATTCACTGCTGATTGCATGTTTTCGAATTAGTGTGCATGGCAAATACATGATGTGTGGTTTTGGATATTTTCCTAGAATTTCTGTTTTTTCAAGCAATAAATATATTTCATGAAAGCAAGCTTAGTAAGCTACTATGTGCCAATGTGTACAAGTTTACAATATATGTATCAGCTCTCAGCGCGTGACAAGACTGGCATTCAATAACGCAAGTACTCACCACCGGCTTATCTTTTTATGTTATATTATCTTTCATTGCTGCTTTACTTAATTCGGTAGGTGCATGTGGGCACTGCACTTGCTTTTCATGGCCTTCAGTGCTCACTGCTGTGTTGTCTATATATAACTCTGATCTGTGCGGCAGTTTGGCATGGCTTTCAGTAAAAGCTCTCCATCACATATACCTGCATGCAAACCAAACTCTAGTATCCCTACTGCTCGTGCCACAGCATATACGCATGAGAAGCAGACATGCATGAGAAGCATCAGGGATTTTTAGACATCTTGGGCAATGCCATATGCAAACTGGAAACTCATGTGTCGAACCTGATGGTTAAATTGATGAAGGCGGATGCAGATTTTTTGGGCAACCCAGATACTCAACTGTACAGTAAGAAACCTTGAGCTCTACAAGAAGTGGAAACATTGAAAAGGAGATCAAAAGGTTTCTCATAGACCAACTGCCCATCTCCTTGTCTGCATCCAACATGACTCGGCACCATCATGTTCATCTGAGGAACCATCAGCAGCTCCAGAATTAACCACTGATTAACATTCACAGCTCTCATCTTCTGATTGTGTTCTGTTTCTGAACTCTCAAAGTTTGACCCCCGGGCATAACTGAGATAGAGAATACCCACCGATTGTTTGGTTTAGTCATTCAACATCGTTTGCATGTGAATTTGTGCTAGAACATAATAGGTCAGAACACTGCTAAGTGAACAGAAAGAGAGAACCAAACTAATACATTTAAATTTGGAGACATCATGGACTCAACCATGCTTTTAGTTCAGCACATTAGTCTCAGCTAGAATTGGGCCCGGGACTAATGTCAGCATTAGTCCCGGGTCCAAGTTTCTTCGGCATCATAGGACCATTTAGTCCTGGTCGGTAACACCAACCCGGAGAAATGTAGACCCTTTAGTCCCGGTTGGTGTTACCAACCCGGACTTAGTCCCGGTCAGTGTTACCAACCAGGACTAAAAGTCCTCCAACGGGTTAGTTCACAAGAAATGCATCCCATCTAAAGTCACATGTGGTGTGTACGTGGGGTGGAAAGGTACATGTGAGGCAATGCATGAGGTCTTGAGTTTGAATCCCATGTGAGGCATAGAGGTGGGAGGCATTTTTTTATCCTCAGAGGACCTTTAGTCCGGGTTCCAGACAACTGTTACTAAAGAGTCATGCCCTTTAGTCCCGGATTCGTAGTCCTAGTTGGGAAACCGGGACTAAAGTCCATCTATCTACTAGTGACTGGTGGTTCATATAGCCATGGGGCGATAGTTTTATTTCTACTGGCGATTAAACACATTATGAACAACTGCCAATGAAAAAAATCACAAGCATCAGCAATGTTTCTTAACACAAAGTCACAGACACTCACCGACACCTTCTCCATGCATGCACGGTTGAATATGCCTAAGGTGCATGCCAATATGGGCTACAATAGGCAAGAGAAGCATCAACAATTTTTTGGACAAACTGTGCTTTCCATTAATGATCTTTAACTAGAATTTCTGTTCCTCCCAAGCATATATTCATTAAAGAAACCTTAGTAGCTATGTGCTAATTTATACAACTTTAAAATAGCATCAGTACTCAACACGTGAGGACACAGGTACACAATAACGTCATGTACTCACCACCACTTCATCTTCCTATGTTATTTTCTTTCATTATATATTGTTGCTTCATTTGGCGCATGCACGCTCTGCTTTGCATGGCAAAGAGTTCTCACAGCTGGAAAAACTTCGTCGTTCTCTGGGGCCACTATATATGGCTTAATACGAAAGCTCTTCATATTAATCACCACAGGATAGGGCAATGCACATACACATAGAATATATAGTATGTGCACTCAGCGTGTGACAAGATAGGTTTTCAATATCGCCATGTACTCACGCCACCGGCTTAACTTTCTATGTTGTATTTTCTTTCATTGTTGTCTTACTTTGGTACGTGGGCACTGCACTTGCTTTTCGATCATGCCCTAAAGTGCTCACTGCTGTGTTCTATATATAACTGTGATCTGTGGGGCAATGTGTCATGAGTTTCATCATTAAAAGCTCCGCATCATATATACTTGCAACCAAACTCTAGTATCCCTACTGTTCGTGCCACAGCATAAATACTATACTAGCCAACCACATTCTCAACACAGATGCATACAAAAACCAAGCCACGATAGGCATGAGAAGCATCAGGGATTTTTAGACAACTTGAGCTTTGCCATATGCAAAACTGGATACAATGTCCAAGCTGGTGCTTATTAAACTGATGAGGGCTCATCAAGACTGTTGGCTCAACCTAGTAACTCCAGTGTCCAATAAGAAACCTTCATCTCTGCAAGAAATGGAAAATCTGGAAAATAATAGGAAAAGGTTTCTAATGGCCCAAGTGCCGATGTCGTCACCTGCATTCCTCTTGCCTTGTGCTCAATCTTGTCATATGCCTTGCCGCGATAAAAGCATCTTCATCTGAAGCGCCATCATCACCTCCAGCATTAACCACTGGATTTGTCATATGATTGTTTAAGCATCGGATTAACCACGGGATTCTCATTGTCGCGAATGCCCCAAATTTTTTCCTTATTTCACAAGTTGACTTGGCTAGGCTTGGCTTAAGCTATTATTTCTAAAATAAATATTTGTTTCACAGCACATCTTGCCAAACTTTGTCGTTATTAAACAATTAGAAAACACCATTTACTTGTTATGTAGTGTATATGAAGTTGATTAGGAACCCCACAATCATGTCGTTTCATGTCCATCATTTTGTTAGAAGAGTCTTGATCCATAAAACTTCATTTTCCATATGACCCTGTGTGGCATAAGTCACATGCACTCAGGACATGGCTGCTGAAAAGTTTGTAGTTTCATTAATGCCGCCCTTGACCAAGCGAAGGGAAGTCATCTGCCTGGCGCTGAATATAAGGAGACCCTGGGTGATGTTAGATCAAAGTATGTTGTCACTGACCTTTCCACCGTTTAAAAAAAAGTGTACAGGGCAAAATAGGAAACTATATTATTAATCATGGCTAGGTATGGGAGGTGTTAGGAAGCGAGAAATATGCCTATGGCTTCCTCAACGGTGGTTAACCACCGTTTAGCAATTGAGTGTGGTCTTGCCCCCAACTAGCTACCTTCACATATGCAGTTTCCCTTGGTTTAGATTTTGCCCTTGCAGTCTCGTTGGACGTGCCCTCACAGACAATTTGATGTGCTTGTTGATGCAGAATCGTAGGTTGTACTCATGGGATTAAGAAAGAATTTGTGCAAAAGTCACGACCACTTGTTCCACAGGAGGTGGTGGCTTTGTATGCTTGCAGACGCTGGAATTATTTCCATTTCTAAAGAAAAAGACAGGGAAATTAGTAAGCAAGCAGCTTCGCACTACGATTTGGCTAATCCACTTGTTCATGCATGCTGGTGTTTGTGGTGAAACAGGAGGACCTTTTGGGCACAATAAACTGCCTTATATAAACAAAAACGTGTGGATGGGGGATTAGTTTACGGATCACAGAAACACAAGAAAAATGTTGATGCATGGAACAGACAGCCCAGAATGCAAGTTCAAGTCCAAGTGCACGTCGTCGGAGCAAGGACACAAGTATATATGATCAATGAAACAGCATATTTGAATAAAATACACAGGCAGTCCCTAAACTTGAAGTGCATTTGTAGGTCCACAAATATGTATTTGTGTGTCATCTAGGTCCCAAACTTTTTAAATGCCATTTTTAGGTCTCTACAATTCTCTATGCGTGACACCACAAGACAAGTTTAAGTGACTGAAAATGAATTTTTCAGATTTTGGGGACGTAGATGACACCACGAGACAAGCTTATGGACCGTTCATGCATTTTACTCAGGAATTTTCATTCCCTACTGATTTGATATTTTTGAATTAGCGTGCATGGAAAATACATGAAAGGTTTGGGATATTTTCCTAGAATTTCTGTTTTTTCAAGCAATATATATATTTCATGAAATCAAACTTAGTAGGCTACTATGTGCCAATGTGTTGAAGTTTGGATTATATATATAGCATC
Organism: Saccharum hybrid cultivar R570; assembly: GCA_038087645.1. Lineage (NCBI taxonomy): Eukaryota > Viridiplantae > Streptophyta > Magnoliopsida > Poales > Poaceae > Saccharum > Saccharum hybrid cultivar. The sequence goes on along the minus strand of JAQSUU010000664.1, from coordinate 389,493 downwards.
AGCACTCAGCACACGGGACAAGACGGGTATTCAATAACGCCAAGTACTCACGCCACTGGCTTATCTTTCTAACGCCAATTATATATTTTCTTTCATTGTCACTTTACTTGGTTCGTGGGCACTGCAGATGCTGGGGCTGCTTGGCATGCCTTTCAGTAAAAGCTCTGCATGACTGCATCATATATGCTTGCATGCAACCAAACTCTAGTATCCCTACTGCTCGAGCCACAGCATATATACTATACTAGCCAACCGCATTCCCAACACAGATGCATACAAAAACAAGCCACGATAGGCATGGGAATCATCAGGGATTTGTAGACAACTTGAGCTTTGCCATATGCAAAATGGATGCAAATGTCCAAGCTGGTGTTTATTAAATTGATGAAGGCTGATCCAAGACTGTTGGCTTAACACCTAGCAACAACAATGTCCAATAAGAAACCTTGACCTCCATAAGAAGTGGAACATCTAGAAAATGAGAGAAAAAGGGTTTCTAATAGCCCAAGTGCTTATGTCCTCGTCTGCATCCCTTGCCTTGTGCTCCATCTTGTGATATGCCTCGCCGCGATAATGCATCTTCATTTGAGGCACAATCATCACCTCCAGCATTAACCACTGGATTTGCCATATAATTATTTAATCACTGGATTCCCATTGTCTGCTGATTCTGAACTCATCTGGATTAGCATGACTGACACACTCGCTTGTGACCAAGCTTAGGATATTATTATTTAGAGTTAACTTTTTTGGATATTTTATTGAATAGTTTGAACTTCAAATAAATCCTAAAGGAAGGAATAAAATTTATGATTCTATTGTGCATTATAACTTTGGTATATGTCATATGTAAGAGATCAATTAAACTTTAAAATTTTGATTTCAAAATATGAAAAATTAAAACATATATTTCCGACAAGCAAACTGAAACGACCTCAAACAGAAGCTTTAATAGCTACAAAGTTTTGGATATCGCCAAGCAATTTTAATATAAAATTTGTATTCCATCATTATTTAAACATTATGAATTTATTTTTACAGTACCTATGTCTAGGGGCAGTACATGAATACATGATGCCAACAACCACCTTTAAAATTATTTTTTCCTATAAACACCGCTATTAATTTCTATAAGGATTGTGTTACCAACTGATGGGGGAAGGGTGGCGGCGGGCCGTGGGCAGTGGGGCCACGGGGAGGCGGCTCGGTGGCAGGACACGGGCTGCGGGCGGCACTATGTGGGCTGTGGGTGGTGGGCGGCGGGTGATGCGGCCGCAGGTAGTGCGCTGTATGCCGTGCATTGGGCTCCTGGTGGCATGGCCGTGGCCACCCAGGTGAAGGGCGGTGGGCCGCGTAGTTGTATATTGCGAACTTTTTTTTATCTCCTTGTATTGCAAACTTGAATATGTATGGCTACGGACTACGAAGGGGTATGGATCTATATCTGTACACATACTGTGGAGTAAAATTATTTGGAGCAGCTTTTATTTTTTAACAATAACTAAAAATTACTTAAAAATTTATAGGTACCGGTGCCACATATTTTGGTACTGGTCCCGCGTGTTTTAGTACTTTCCAGAACTTTCTTCCTGGTACTTCCTATTTTTCTCATGTCCGATTTGAGTCAATGGACGGTCCACGTTTTTTTTTCCAACAACCCTAAAACTTGTAATATACTCCCTCAGGTCCATTTTTCTGACGCAAATTAGAATGACACGGTCTCCTAGGTTATACTTTAACCATTCATTTGTTTTATATTATATTATTTATGCTTATAAACTGATAATCATTCGATACTATAATTTCTTATAAATCTAATCATATAAAGTTTGTATTATAATAGTTAAAAATTATAAGCCTAATTATTGTCTAAGTTTTTGAAGTTTGAATCTTGATATGCGTACGCACCAGATAAAATGGACCGGAGATAGTATTCAATAATAAAAAGATGTGAAGCATTCACCACAGGTTTATTTTCTATAGTACTTTTGGTTAGCTGCTTTAATTTACTTGACACGTGGACACTGCACTAGCGGTGCATGGCTTCAAGTGCTCACAGCTGGAGAAACTGCATCGCCGTGTGTGTATATATACACACTTGCTTGCACATGACTCTGATATCTCTACATCACCTGCTACTGCATATATATACTACGAATCAATCGCATTCTTAACACCAACGATTAGGATGCCTATGAAGACAAGGCCGGATATATAGGCATGCGAGGCATCAAGAATTTTCGGACAACTTGAGATTTGAGATAGGCTGATCAAGACTCGTTGAGTAAACTGGAAGCTCAATTGTCCAATAACCAACCTAGAGGTTCAAGATACTGGACGACAAGACAGAGACTTAGAGAGTCTGGCAGCCACATGTGAGAGTTTGGGATGACTAAAGGAGACGTCAGAGAATTTAATGACTCAGCCACATTTAATGATTATAGGAGACGTCCAGCAATTTCCGCTAGTATTTAGCCTTCTGCATATCTAGTAAAGTTATGGATCCAACTCTAAATCAGTATTATGCTTAGCCTATATCGCAGCCTGTGGTTTGGCGCAAACAATGCGCTGTAAATTCTTGAATTTGTGCTACCACAATGCAATTAAGAGGGGCTATTTTCCTTAGTATTCTTAAAACAGTAGAAATGCGTGAGGGCAAAGAGACTAAAAAGTTTTTAATATAAAGCTCAACAGCCGGAGCAATGTGTGATATGCAGATGTCCAAGAATCTGCATGATAGCATATGGTTTTTGGTATTTTCATACAGTTTTTGTTTTTTATTTTATAATCTGTCCTTTAGTATAGTATCCGAATTCAACACTTGAGCGGAATAGGTATTCAATAACGTGAAGCATCCACAAAGAGCTTATTTGATAATCTGTCCTTTAATATAGTATCAAAATTCACACTATACCACAGCCCAACTTAGCGTCAGACATTGGGTCGGTAAAAGTATTAAAATACTGTTGGACCGTCGGTCGGTATAGCTTACTAACAGACGATTGATCGCTATATCTCATTTTTTCGTCCGAGAGTTGGTCGGTATTTTTATTTTGGTTTACTGTTAGACGATCGGTCGATGAATCTTATTATTTGGGTTTGCCGATCCATTGGAACATTGGATTAGGTTTGGGCATGCGGAACATTAGATTGGGCCCACCTGTCAGACCAAATCTATGCCTCTATCCGGGCTTGGAAAAACCCTAATACATTTCGTCTTTCCCCTCAGCCGCCGCCACACGCCCGCCCCACCGCGACTCCCTCCCCCGCCGCCACATGCCCGCCCCACAGCGACTCCTCTCCGCACGTGGCGACTCCCCTGCACAGCTGCACCACGCTGGCGTAGGGTGCGGCCCCCGCACCGCGAGCACGACTCTCCACTGTGAGTGCGCAGCCCCGCGCGGCCCTCATTGCGACAACTTCCTCCCTGCACACAACCATGGCGCCGCCGCCGAGGTGAGCTGCAACCGCGCTAGATCCAATGTTGTTTCCGCATCCGTTGTCCCTCTCAGCTCGTCTCACTCTAACAGGGAGGATCCCATAGTTTTAAATCTCCCGTTATAGCTGCCGCTATAGCCCGCTATAGCCTTTTGAGTTAGGGTGCCGCTATTTGTGTTCATGTACAATTTAGCCGCTATATCCCGCTATAGCCCGATATAGCTCCGCTATTAGCTGTTTTAGAGATATACCGCTAAACATCTTAGCCCGCTATTTAAAACATTGGAGGATCCACGCAGGGGCTCTAGATCCATTGCAGGCAGCTCTGAATCTGCGGATCTAGATCAGCCCCGAATACACGCCGGAGCCATGGTGGATGGGACATCGGTGGTCGAATTGACAGTTTTCCAGGACACGCCGCAGGCCAGGCTCCGTACTCGCATGCGCTGCAGGCCAAGGCTCCAGGATGCTAGGTAGGTAGGCGGTGGTGAGGCGATGCAGGCTCCATCTCTACAGGGATTGCTTCGGTACTCTGATCCTTGACCTGTTCTTCTCACACTTGTAGCCGCTCATCTATTTCTCTAGTGATTGCCTGATTGGCAGTGGCAAAACAGAATCTTTAGCCAACCTTCCTGGACAAAAAAAAACATTATGGTATGCTCGGTGGCTTTATAACTGCTAGAATGTGCTTTTTTTTAACAGGAACAAACAAGATCTATAGACGATGGCAATAGAAGGATTTCAGGCGTAAGTCCGTAACAGCCGAACCGGGAGACCGCCGCCGCCCCCGCGCTCGCCTCCCCGGTGGCCATCCGCGCCGCGGCCTCGTCAGCTTCGCCTTTGCGCTACGCTCCGGCCCCGACCGCAGCCCCCACGCCGTCGCCTTCCACGCTATCAGCCTGACCGAGCCTGCGCGTCTCAACTGCCAAAGCAATGTGTAACATGCAGATGTCCAAGAATCTGCATTGTATTATATGGTTTTTGGTATTTTCATACAGTTTCTATTTTTTATTTGATAATCTGTCCTTTAGTATAGTATCCGAATTCAACACTTGAGCGGGCAGGGGTGCACCGCCCGCATTAAATGTCATGCTTGCCACGAATGGGGCCACATTGCAGCCTCCTGTTCTAGACAGTGGCAAAATCTCCAAGATGCTGTAGCAGGCCGGGAGATGGACAATTTCTCCAGGCTTTGCTTTAGTCACACGGCCGGGTTTAGCTGGTTCAAGTTTGGGTCTATGACAGCAGGTACATCCACGCCCCCCGCTTCGCTTCCCTGGGAGACTACCGAGGCGTCGCCACGTCTCCTCGCATTATTCCCTGGGATTTACACACTCAACCACCAGAACCGAGAGCAACTAGTCATTCTAAAGAAAACCAAAACTGCGATAACCATCCCCAATCTAAGCTTCACCTTGGCGACTCCGCCATGGCATATCAGCGGATGAATCCAAGCGTGTTCGTCCCGCACGGGCTGCAACCCGTCCAGGTGCATGGGCGCAGGGTGATGAGTCGGTCAGTGGTGCTCCGACCCCGACCCAAGCATCAAGATCTTGCAATCGTCAGCATTGAGCCGCTTCCTGGGCATCAGGACTTTCAACGCCATCCGTGGGGTAGTGGCTGATTTCCTGAACCTAGAAGCCAGAGTGCAGTTCAAAGATATTCAACCAACGCACCTGGGGCAGGCCTTTGTCAGATTTAAGAATGTGTACGATAGAGATCAGCTCATCGGTCGGGGCCCGATGCACTTTGGGGACGTCACTTTAACTTTTGTAGAGCATAGAAAAGCCAGGAACTGGAGAGCAGTGAACTTTAATAGGGAATGCTGGCTTTTGCTTTTGGGATTCCCCCCAGATTACCGTGAGGACGAGTATGTTGTGAATGCAATCAACTCCTTCGGTCGTGTTGTGTACTGGGTTGATGATGAAACTCACCTCGCCAGATTGCTTGTCAGGGCAAGAGTGGTTGATTACGAATCTGTGCCGCAGTTTATAGTGATGACTGAAGGGGAGGGCTTCCAGGGCGAGTCTTGGACGGTCTAGTGCGAAATCCTTCAGGGGGAACTATTGGGGGGGGGGGCTCCCTGCTGATGAGGAACCAGCCCCAGATGATATTCCTCCAGGGGGCCCTTATGACTTCTTTGGATTTGGGCAGCAGGGACCAGGCCCAATGTTTCACCCTGGACCTCAGAATAATGAAGGTGGCGCAGACGTTGGCCAGAATCAGAACCAGCCGATTGCAGGTGGTGCTGGGGGTGACCAGATGGACCAAGCGGAGGGCTGGAATCTTTGGCCTGGGGAAATACAGCCCAACCTGCCCGTTGACCTCAATGAGCCTCCCCTGCCAGAGATCAATCTCAATTTAGTGCCAGATCCTCAGGAGATGGTGGTTGATTTCTTTCCACCACTGCCTCAGATTAATCCTGCTGCTCAGAATCTGGTCCAAGTTAATGAAGTGAATGAAGAAGCAGAGCAGCCCAATAAAATCCTGGCACCTGAAGAAGAGATCCCAGGGCAAGAACAAGAAGTCCAAGCTTTAGTTGAAGTGGACCTTCCTTAGCTCAATTTCCCTGTGGAAAACTTCCTACACCATGAGATTCAGGAAGATGAGTTGATGAATGATGACGATATTCAGATGGAGGCACAGGAGAATTAGGGACAAAATGAGGTGCAACACAATCTGATTATTGGCCGAATTCAGCTGAGCTAGGAGAGCTCCTTTGACCCTGGGCTTGCTGACTGGATGCGGATGAAGATGCAAGGACAGAGCAACATGGGCTTTAGTGACCCCTCTGGTTACTGGGCCAAATACTTTGCCCCACAACTGGATGTTGCACCAGCCTGCTTGGTCCCTGGCCCATGGGCCAATTTCTTCACTGCTATCCTGTTGTCCCCCAACTCCTTTGACAATGCAAAAGAGATGCTCAAAACAACACACATGATGGCAGCTTTGGATGATCAAAACAACACTGTGGGTTTTCAGTTGCCTGCAGCTTGTCCTGTTAAAGCTAAAATTGTATGTCTGGAAGATGATGAGCTCAACCTGCCAGCAGACCAGAAGACGAAGCAAAAGGGGCCTCTCTTTAGTCCCTCTACTATGAATGAGACCATTGTTATCGATGGAGGGATCCCTGAGTTCACCCTGGGGAAGAATGACAGCTTTGCTGATGACACACACCATAATGAAATTTTGTACCAGGGAAATGGGCTGGCTATGGAGCCTGAAAATGGGCTGGCTCCTGTTCTAGACCCCTCTAAAGAAAACTCTCCACCCCCAGGCAAGAAGAAGAGCGTCGGGAGGGCCCAAGTAGTTGTGGATAGTGAGGTTAGGAGGAGCCCAAGATTGAAGGGGCAGACAGGGGGCTTTATGAAGAAGCAGTGCACCAACAAAGCTTGCTTGGGCTGTAACTCAAGCCCACCAGTCCTGTCCCTCAAATCTATCAGAAAGATAGGGGCCTCCATGTGTGGGCTGGACCCCATGGAGCTCTCGGACGAAATCCTTCTGAAGAAGATGAAGACTGCCCCTGTGGGGAAGACTTCTGTTGGAAAGGCTGCAAGCAATGAAGATGATGATGCAGACAAGGACTGAGCACAAAGGCTTCATCGGTGGAGGCTCCAGCAGCACCTTCGGGGATTTTGCTTTTCCTGCTTGCTGGCTTAATAACATTTGCTTTTGGTTGTTGACAGTATGTTCCAATGTGTGGCCTAACTTTGTACATATGTTATGCATATCTGTACGAGGCCTATTCCCCTTCATTTTGTCTTCCCAATGAATTCTACAACTGGTAGCAAAACATGGAATGTGCTCTGCTGGAACATTAGGGGAATTAATGGGGAGCAGAAATGGGAGTCTCTCAAAAACAAGATCCTGGAGTGTCAATGTGATATTGTTTGTGTTCAGGAAACTAAGAGAGAGTCGTTTGATTTGCCTTTTGTTAAGCTTTTCTGTCCTCCGTCTTTTGATCAATTTGTCGTTCTGCCGTCAATAGGTGCCTCAGGGGGCATGATCATTGTTTGGAAAAGCTCCCTCCTAATGGGCTCACAAATTTTCAGCAACTCCTATGCCATTTCTGTAGAATTCACCTCACTTCATAACAATGAGCCTTGGATTCTGACAAGTGTTTATGGGCCCTGCGATGCTGATGGAAAGAGAAACTTTCTAGAATGGCTCTCAAATGTCCAAATGTCAGATGATATCAACTGGTTGCTTGTAGGTGACTTCAACCTAATGAGAAAACCTGAAGATAGGAACAGACCGGGTGGGAATGCTGCTGAAATGTTGCTTTTTAATGAAACCATCAGCAATCTGGGGCTAGTGGAAGTACCCTTGCATGGAAGAAGATTCACCTGGACTAATAAGCAGCATCCCCCACTTCTGGAGAGGTTAGACTGGTTCTTCACCTCTAATGCTTGGACACTCTCGTACCCCCACTTCATGGAAGTGTCTGACCACTGGCCCTGTGTTATTGAGATCAAAACAAACATCCCAAAAGGAAAAGTGTTTAGATTTGAAAACTTTTGGATGGAGCACGAAAGCTTCCTCCCCCTAGTCGCAGCCTGCTGGAATGGTAGCTTCCCTCAAGTAGACCCTGCTCTTCGGTTAACGACAAAGTTCAAAGCCTTGAGAGCTGCTCTCAGAAGTTGGCAGTCACAGCTCTCAAATCTCAAGACAGCTATTAGATCCCTAAAAGTTGCGATCTCTTTCCTAGACTATGTGGAAGAATGGAGAGATCTAGCAATGCATGAATGGAACTTCAGGAAAATTATCAGTGATAAGCTTTCAAATCTACTACATCAGCAGAAACTTTACTGGAGGCAGAGAGGTACTATAAAATGGGTAAAGTTGGGAGATGAAAACACTAAGTTTTTCCATGCTAATGCCTCAATCAAACATAGAAGGAATTTGATCACCTCCTTAGTGGATAATTCAAACAATGCAATCTATACTCATGCACAGAAAGCTGACTTGCTGTGGGCTGACTTCAAGGATAGACTGGGCACAACCAATTTTGAAAGTATGGCCTTTGATCTCAACTCCATCCTCTCTGGTGATGCTGACCTTTCATCCTTGGAAGAGCCTTTCTCTGAAGAAGAAATGAATGCAGTGATTAAGGCTTTGCCATTTGACAAATCCCCTGGACCAGATGGTTTCAATAATGAATTCACCAAAAAATGTTGGCCCATCATCAAGCAGGATTTCTATGACCTTGGGTATGCCTTCTCCCAGAGCAATGTCTGTCTTAGAAGTATTAATAGTTCCTTCATCACCCTCGTCCCCAAAGTTGATGGGCCAACAAGGGTCTCTGAGTACAGGCCGATTTCTCTTCTGAACACCTCAGTGAAAGTCTTAACCAAGATCCTAGCGAATAGGCTGCAACCTTTGATCACCGGTCTTGTGCATAAAAACCAATATGGGTTTATCAGAACCAGAACAATTTAGGATTGCTTAGCTTGGACATTTGAGTATCTGCATATCTGCCACCGGTCCAGGAAGGAACTCATCATACTCAAATTGGACTTTGAGAAAGCATTTGACAAAATCGAGCACAAAGCCATGATTGATATAATGAGAGCAAAAGGTTTTGGGCACAAATGGATGCCCTGGATGCAAGCTATCTTCAGTTCAGGAACTTCATCTGTCTTGCTCAATGGTGTGCCTGGCAAGGTCCTACACTGCAGAAGAGGAGTGAGACAGGGGGATCCCCTATCTCCTCTCCTTTTTGTCTTGGCAGCGGACTTATTGCAATCCATCATCAACAAAGCAAAAGATCAAGGCCTGCTCAGATTGCCAATCCCTCTGCAGCACTCAAGTGATTTCCCTATCCTTCAATATGCTGATGACACTCTCATTATCATAGAAGGGTGTGGAAAGCAGTTATTCATTCTCAGAGCCCTCTTGCAGTCTTTTGCTTCATCAACAGGTCTTACGGTGAACTTCCACAAATCAATGATGACCCCAATCAATGTCAGTGAAGAAAGATTGAAACACTTGGCTGCAACCTTTGGATGTGCAATTGGCAGCCTACCATTCACATACTTAGGCCTTCCCCTAGGCCTCTCAAAGCCAAGAGTAGAAGACTTTTGGCCAATTGTCAGTAAGTGTGAAAGAAGGCTGGTGAGCACATCCTTGTATCTTACTCAAGCTGGAAGACTGCAGCTAACAAACTCGGTTTTCACTGCCTTACCAACTTTCTACATGTGCACCTTCTCTCTCCATGTCACCATCAGAGAGCAAATTGACAAATACCGCAAACATTGTCTATGGAGAGGTTCAGATGAAAGCAGCAGGGTGAATGCAAAGGCTGCATGGACTATGGTAACAACTGCAAAGGAAGATGGAGGCCTAGGGGTGCTGGATCTAAAAACTCAGAATGAAGCCCTATTAATCAAGAACTTGCATAAGTTTTTCAACAGGGTTGACATCCATTGGGTCAATCTCATTTGGGAAAAGTACTATAGCAATGGAAGGTTGCCAAATCATACCAGGAAAGGCTCCTTTTGGTGGAAAGATATCTTGAAGCTGTTACAGAAGTTCAAGGGCATGGCCTCTGTTAATGTCCAAAATGGAAAGTCCTGTCTCTTTTGGGATGATCTCTGGCTAGGAAAAATACCTAAGATGGAATTCCCAGAGCTATACTCCTTCTCCAAGAAACCCAATATGACGCTTGCTGAGGCCAAGCTGAGCCAGTCTCTCATAAACTCTTTCAATCTGCCTTTATCAGTTGAGGCATATGAATAGTTTCTACAGCTGCAGGAAATGGTGCTCAACTTCACTCAAACTGAAACGGAAGACACCTGGTCTTACATCTGGAGATGCAATGACTTTTCCTCTAAGAAGGCTTACATGTAGCTCGCTGGCTCAAGGCAGGTTCACTCTATTTTCAGATGGCTCTGGAAATCCTCTTGTCAACACAATCACAAAGTGTTTTTCTGGCTCCTGATTCAGGACAGGCTCAGCACCAGAAACATCCTCAAAAGGAAACATATGTTCCTCCAGTCGTACAACTGTGTTCTGTGTAATGCCCTGCTGGAAGAGACAGTTGAGCACCTCTTCCTGCATTGTGATTTTGCTAAGGAATGCTGGAGCATCATTGGCCTAGCCATACCGTTTGGATATGAGCCATTTCAGATTTTTTATTATTTCAGAAGGCAGCTAAATGTCCAGTTCTTCATGGAAATCATCATCCTCCTTTGTTGGAGCATTTGGATGTCAAGGAACAACCTCATCTTCAGAAATGAGGAGGCCTCCAAGGACAAATGCAAGGCCATCTTCAGGAATGTCTTTGCCTTAGTTATTCTAAGAGCTAAGAAGAATTACCTCCCTAATATCAGTCTATGGCTAGAACAGCTTGTGTAATTTCTTCTTTTTTTTCTTAAGTTTGCTTCCTGTACGAGTTGTTACACTGTTTTTTTTTCCAATAAAATTCCAGTAGGGGTGCAAGCCCCTCCTGTTCCCTAAAAAAAAACACTTGAGCGGATAGGTATTCAACACGTTCGTCCTAGCAGGACTAGTGATTCAGCTTTTTTTTTTACTAATTCATCCTTCTAATTGCCAAACATATGTGACAGGATATGAAATTTAGATAGACCTAATACAAAGACACATTATAGTTATGGACCCAACTGCAAGAGCGATCAAGGACTTAGGGCATGTTTGGATTCCATAGACTAACAACTAGTTGACTAAAGTTTAGCCCTTGAGGATCCAATAGGTGGACTAGTTATTGCTCTAACAACTAGCTAAAGCCCCAACTAGTTGTTAGTTCACTAGTCCATACAACCCAACGAGTTGGACTAATCACTAGTCCTAGTTCGTCCAAATAGGCCCTTAAAGTACATGTTCCTAATTAATTGTCTCCCCTTTGTGAAAGAGGCTCCCTATACATCCTTGACAGTTGTGCACTCGTGCTTGACTGGACTATCTTTTGTAACCACAACTCCTCTACACAAGTACCACGAGATGTTCATGAGTTTCAATGGCCTCAATTTGCACAGAGCTTTCTTGATATTAGGAAACATCCATGCAAATTAATGCTTGGTAACGTGATTTCACAAAGAATTGTGTTCTCAGGTTTAGATACCAATGACGCATGGCCTTCTCATATGCTAACTCAATATGACATCTCTGTGTGATGAGATGTATGGTGGAGAGGTGCTGAGGACTTCTGATATAGTGATATGTTTAGTTCTGGCTGTATTAAGTCGACAACCATATTCTTTTTTGTAGTGGCCATTTGTCCTCCTATAACCTAACATATAATCGTTTTTCCACTGTATAAGGGATCCAGATGAAGAAAATTTCTCTTTACCATTATATAAGAATATGTTTACTACAAGTGTGAGTTTCTGTTTTTCACATGCAGTTAGCTTTAACATCCTGGTCAAACTGCCCTAGACACATGCAGCTTCCATGCACACCGAGTTTAATGCCACACAACAACTAAGCCAAGGGAGTTCATCTTTCCCTAGTGCTATATATATGTATGAGAGCCAGGGGTCGTCAAGCAATCCAGGGTAAGCTTGGTCGATCCTAGCTATCAATGAAGTGGTGAAACTGATGTGAGCTCAAAGTAAGAGAAAAAATTGGCAGACAGGAAAGATCTTGGTGAAACTAATGTGTAGGTAACAGGTGTAGAGAAATATTCCATTAGCTGAGAAGAGGTCCCACACATGATTTGAGACCAGGTAGAGGTAGTATGTCACACAAGCCCTTTTGTTTAGTATCAGCATGAGAAGCATCAGGAACGCTGAGAGCTGATCATGAGGCTTTGTCCAAAAACCAAGAGTTCGAGTGAGATGGTTAAGACGAAAGCTGACCAAGGCTCCAGAGGTGGCCATCTCAAGAAGTCCATCGTTGTAAATCTATTTATAAAAACGATTAGTCCATAAATTGGCTAAATTTTTCAGAAGTTCATCTGGTATTTTGGAAGACACTAAATTTTTTTGAGCACCTTTGTAAATAATTTAAATTGTCTCCTAAAATACTATTACAGCTGTGCGAGGAAAATTTTAAAATTAATTATGGACACGGTTATTTATGATTATACTGAATTTGCCCCAAGTTGTTGCGAACTAGGTTTACGTACATTTTGAACTTGTTATCTGCCTTATACTGCCACAAAAACAATTTTAGGATACACGCTTTTTTTATATTTAGACACGGATAGAAATTGAGGTGTTTCCCAAAATACCTGACGCTAGTCAGAGGCAGTCAATTCATTTATGAAGACACTCAAGGTGCCCGACTCTCAAAATCAATTTATAGATGTGGCCATTTTATTTAGGAGAAAGTAAAAAACTATCCTCTTGAAAAATAGATTTATAGAGGCAGGTCTCTCGAGAAGTCCGCCTCTGAAAATAGAGCCTCTACAAATCTCGACAAGCCCACGAGCCCAACTCCCGAGCCACTTAGATGACCTAGTAGATTACAAAAATTTCACAGCCACACTTCATTCCCACTCCCCCTCTCTCTCTTCACCCCCTCTCCTAAACATTCTGGCGGCACTCCTCTGGTGGAGCTCACGCGACCACCTCCGATTAGGCCTGCTAATGGGTTGGGTTCAAATAGGTTTAATGGGTTAGGTTTTCAAATGGGTATACTCTGGATGGGTGGGAATAGGTTGATTTATTTAGCGGGTTGGGTCGGGTTGGGTTTAATAGAAAACTGGGTTAGATGGGTTGGGATTGGGTTCTTTTTTTTTGGGTTTGAATGGGTTGAGCCTATGTGTTGATGTTGAATTTTTAATATATCATAGTATACATATATATTGATTTGTAATTTGTTTAGCTTTTGATGTAGGGCCCACATGCATATTTTGCTATGCTAATTGGCACAGATTAGCCTCATGACATTTTGAATCCAGCTTAATTTATTTTGGTCAATTTTGACAAAATTTTATAATGTGAACACGAGCTTTTATTTCTAGGGTCCGGCTTTGATGTGGGGCCCACATATTCATTTGACAGTGCCAATTGGCATGAAATAGCTGCTTGTTACATTAAATCATCTGCAACAAATTTTAGTCAATTTCGACAAAATTTTATAATGTGAATGCGAGCTTTTATTTCTAGGGTCCGGCTTTGAGGTGGGGCCCACATATTGATCTGGCAATGACAACTGTTATGAAGCAGCTGCTTATTACATTAAATTATCAGCAACAAATTCTAGTCAATTTCGATAAAATTTTATAATGTGAACTCGAGCTTTTATTTCTAGGGTCCAGCTTTGATGTGGGGCCTATATATTGATCTGGCAGTGCTAATTGGCATAAAGTAGTCGCTTGTTACATTAAATCATCTGCAATAAATTCTAGATAATTTCGATAAAATTTTATAATGTGAATGCAAGCTTTTTAACAATGGGGCCGTTGGCTCCCGTGAGTGGGCTTTTTTTGTTTTTCTGTAAATGCTTATTAACAATGGCATTGTTTTAGAGGTGAATGCTTTGTCCGCCTACCAAAACGGTTTTTGGCGTCTCTGAACAAGGATTCAGTAGCAGTGCTAGTACACCATTTTCAGGGGTGCATCAATTTATTAACAAAAATATTCTATAATGTTATTTACAAGGAAATATTAAAAAAACAAAAAAGCTGTCCGTTGCTCTCGGGTATTTCTGTCCCTACGCACGCTTGATCTGGTGGGGCGTTCATGTCGTTTTTTATGACCAATAACATGTCACGGGGTTACCCGGGACAGAGTTTGGTGGGTTTTGGCGTATGTAGAACTCGGCAGTGAACGCGAATACAACCAATTTATACTTGTTCGGGCCCTCGTGATCGAGCAAAAGCTAGCCTTACGTCTAGTTTGGCGTGATGCCTCTGTGTCGGACTGTATGATTGATTAGTGTGTACAAGGGGTACCGTCTGCCTCTCTTTATACAACCCAAAGGGCAGGATAGTTGTTCTAGTCCTGGTCGGTTATAATTGTAGAGTTCTAGTTCTATTACAGAGACTATTTTCTCTAAATGTTCAACTAGATTGGTCTTTGATTACTTGTAGATCACGCCATCTTGTTCCTTGTCTTCAAGTGGACCTTGGGCCGGCCGAGGATAATACTAAGACTGTCTCCAACCGTAAGGAGGCAAACACGAGACCTATTCCAGGTTTTGAGTCACGGAATAGCAAAGGGTCACGCACCCAAAGTCTTCGTTCTCCAACAACGCGTACGCAAAAGCAGAGCACCCAAACTGCCGCACCCCTCCGACCGCTCCCCGCCGCATCGCTCTGCTAGCCGCGCCCCGCGGCTGCTCCCTCCCCTACGTGGCCGGCGAACCCCATCCCCTGCGCGGCCGGCGAGCTCCATCCCCTGCGCGGTGCGGTGGGAGGAGATCCGCAGCGGTGGTGGCAGCGGCGTGGACGACCCGACGCCCTACCTCTCCGCCTCCGGGAGCTTCGCCGACGTGAAGCGCCGCCGCCACGGGCAGCCCATGCCGGCTTCCTCACCAGCGGGCGGCGGGACCGAGCAGCAGCCACCGATGGCGGGACCTCCCCGGACCAGCAACAGCTTGTGGCATCCACGGCGTCCCCGCAGGCACGACCGACGCTGGCACCTCCCGCGCGCGGCAACTTCTGGAGCAAGTGCTGGTCATCCCCGTTCGGCGGCGGTGGGGGCGCGGCGCGGATCTGGGGCGAGGGGGCCACCGAGGGCTGCGGCGAGAGCGGCGAGGCACGGCAGCAACTCGGGCTCCTGCTCCAGCACTTGGAAGCGGCCGCGGACGACGCCGGGGTCACGCGGACTGCTCCTCGTCGTCCTCGTCTTCGTCGCCGTCGGCGGTGGAGACGGACGAGTGGGAGGAGTGGGCGGTGGTGGGCCTGGCGCAGCGTGGAGACGCAAATGACTGAGAGCGGACGCTTATTTGCGTTTCGTGTCGCCTCGCACGCATTTTAGGTCGTGTGAATGCATAGCTTGTTGGAGGTTGTTTTTGTGACGCAAAAATACTGTATACTACCCATTTTGAGTATGGGTCGGCTTATTGGAGACAGTCTAAGTAGTCAGCCCAATGGGAAACCCATACGATCCTGATACATCATTTCGGCTGTGCGAGGGCCACGGGCATAGAAGGTGGCACACGCAGCACATCGGCTTTTGTCACGAACGCATGGCATCGTCTGCCAACAAGCTCTTGGGTGGCGTCGGCGACCAAGCTCAACTCATCTAGTGCCGAGGCGAGCTATGCTCTTGTTTAGCCCTGCGGCCTGAGTGTGCGCGGTCCTTGGCGTGCGACCACGAGCATCGGCAAAGGAGTGGCATGTGCTACAGTATGACAGCATTGCAGTATTCCAATTTGTTCATTCCTTGCTTTGGAGTTACAGATTTCGTCTTATTAGACCATATTTTACTATTCCTGTTCGAGTGAAAGTTCTGTTTTAATTGGTGTAAATTGATGGTTCCTAAATAAGGATGGTCAGAATTACTCGAACAGTTATTTGATTTTTTTGGCTTTTTTTTAATTTTCTTTACGTTTCATTTGGTTTCCTTTTGAAATCCTCCAATTTAGCTTTCATAGAAATAATCTGGCTATTTTTTTTTGTTTTGTTTGTTTAATATTTTTGCATTATTTTGTTAAGTTTTATTTGGTTCATTTGAATCGACTGTTTCATGGATCAGAAACACTAGATTTTCTTTGTGTTCTCAATCGCGTGTTTCGAAGGCATCCAACAGTAGCTGCCAGAACAAAAATTCAAAAATAAAAACAAAAACATTATGGTTTGTATTTGTGTTGTAAAGGACCTTCTTAACGGACTCCAAAAGCTACTCGATGCGTACTATTTCCGAACACCAATGCGATTCGTAATTAGATGTCACGAGAAGAGACTGCAACTCTCCCAAATTAACCACGTACGTAAGCCACCATAATTACAACCCCATTATATATTAATTTATTTAAACCAAAACAAGCAATATTGATTGATCCAACAACCTAACACACGACGGCCGGCAATGGCATACGAGGACGCAATTGGGCAGATTATCTGCCGAGGAGACACTGTCACGGTCCTGAACCCGGTGGTGGCGGCGGCCGCCGCCGCCGACGGCAACCACTGCGAGGTGGTCCTCTGGAAGGGCAGACCAGGGCCTAACAAGGTCCTCGTGCGGCGCCTCAACGGCAGCAAGATGACAGCAGGGGCGTCCTTGGGCCCGTGCAGGCTGTGCGACCGAACTGGACTCCTAAAAATCATGAGCCCTAAGATTCACTAAGTATCATAAGTATAAATAATAATTTTGGGCTTTGTTTTAATTAGAAAATCAGCATAAGCTGTTTTCCTTGGCCCAAAAACATGGCCTGCTGGAGGTAGAGCACAAGTCACGATCGTGACTTCCTTTAAGAGACAGAGCCGCCATGGCGATTCCAATTTTTCAAGTAACCCTTCCGCCTTCGTCACCTGAAGCCCTAGACGGACTTCCAATTCCTTGGCCTTGCCCTCGCCGTTATTCGTTGTTCGTCGCAATCTAGACTAGATCAGAGATACAGATCATCGGGTGTTGGGTGAAAAGTTCAAGTCAAATGACACAATTCATACAATCATCAAAACTATTTTGGATGCAAGCCAAAGTTGTATTCTTTTCATGATCATACTATACATGTCAGAGGGGAGTATTTATAGGACCCTAGTCTTTGTTTTTTATATAAAATGACTATTTTATCCCTGACTAAAACATTTACAACCCTTCTTTACTGTAAGGGCGAAGTGGTCATTTCTTTCTGACTCGGTCTTCTTTTTCACGTTCAATCTTCTCTTCTTCAGTGAACCTGCTCTTTTAGATTTAGTTATTTCTTGCTCCTCATCTACTTCGCTGTCCAGCGAAGTTGATTTCTTGCCGTCGAAGCCAATAAACGAAGTTGATGTTCTTGACGATGAAGCCAAAATTTTGTCTTCGCCTTTGCTCTCAATGTTCACTTTCACCTTCATTCTTTTGGCGAAGTCGAATCCTGTGCGACGAAGTCAAGATACATCCTTTGCTATACTTTTACTTTCAATCACCTTCATTCTTTTTGGTGAAGTCGAATCCTGTGTGACAAAGTCAAAATACATCCTTCGCTATACTTTTACCTGCAAGTAGATTTCTTTATATTACTTTTATATTTTTCGCACTCCAAAGTTTGGACTTGAGTTTTTTGGACAGAGTTAATATTCCTAACAGTAGCCCCTCGCGGATGAAGGCCTACCCCAAAGTTCTGAAATTTGTGAAATTTGAATTTTTAAAGCGAGGTCATAAAAAACACCGTCCCGAACTTTGGAGTTGGCCGTTTATGACAGTTATGTTATGAACCGTGTTTTTTAATGGTCAGATTCTGAAGCCTCCTATAAATACTGCACTGTATCCTCCCCATTTGGGTACTTGATCGAAGACAGGGAGGTGCTGCTGAAATTTTTTGTTGAAATTTTTTGTTGCCGCGAAGTTGATTTTCTTCAAAGGCCACTTTGTTCCTTCTTCGTTTCTCTTTGCTGCAGAAGGTAATTTTTCTATTTTTTGTATTTTGAGGTTGATTTTTTTTAGTTTTGTTGTATTTGATACTTTTGTATGTTTTTTTTGTTGTTTTTGTATTTTGTATTTAGATGTCAGACATAGAGAAAAATGTTTCTGAGAATTCACCAGATGAATCTGAGCAGTCTATTTCTAATGAGGACTTATCTAATATTTCTGCATCCGAGTCGGAACTTGTTGGTGATGATATGAAGTCTCTGAACATTGGCAAGTCTTTATTTGATGAGTCTGAATTGCAGTGGATGGTTAAAAATAGGATGCTAGAAAAGGCGGATGTTAGGTTGCCTCTGCAAAATAAGACAATTCCCAGGCTAGAACCCGATGAATGTGTTGTATTTCATGATCATTTTACAGCCGGTCTTCGTATGCCATGCCAAGATTTTATTGAAGAAATTCTGAAGACCTACAATATTGAGATGCATAATTTGACTCCAAATGATATAGCAAAAATTGTTCTTTTTATTTGGGTAGTGATGCATACTCAATTTCAGAGCAAGATGGTTGATGGTAAAAGTGTTATCAAATATTTTAGATGTTGTAGTTTCAAGCAAGCTCGCGGTGCTAAACAGATAGCTCCTGCTTCAAAAAATAAGTGGGTTGAGAATTGGTACCGCTATTAGTTTTATCATAAAGTTTCTCTTGTTGAGAAAAAGAATCAGGTTAACAGAATTGTAAAAAGATATCCTTTAGCTGCAAAGATGCATAAGAATAGTTTTGACTACAAGCCTGAATTTCAAAGTTCGAGAAGTTCAATCTTGTGAAAAGTTTTATAAGCTTGCTGTAAGTATGCAAAATGTCCGAGATTTTTGCGAAGAGTATATTGCTACTCGGATTTGACCTTTGAAAAAAGGTTGAGGTTTTGTTTGATTTCACGAGAAGTTAGTCAAATGGAAAACTTATGTCTTTTCAGATAATGAAGTTTTCTGTCCAAAGAAATATACTGAAGATAAAGATTTTGTTGCTGCTGTTAAAATTAAAGCTGCTGAGATTCTTGGCAAGTTTTTGAAGAAAGAGAAAGATCTGATGGATAAAATATTTGGCTCAGATTACAAGAGGTTGAATAGAATTTTTGATGTCGCTCAGATAAAATATGGTGAAAGGTCAGCCCTGACCTATACTAGAGGTGCGAAGCCTAGTATTGAAAATGTTACTAGAAAGAAGAGAGGTGGGGCTCCGCTTACTAAAAAAGTTTCAAAGAAAGAAGGCAAAGACTCCTGGGCTTTCTGACTCTAATGTGTCAGAAAATTTTATTGATAAAGGTTTTAAGAAAATATCTTGTGATGATGAGGTGAGAATGTTTAGTTTAGTTTTTAATTTTAGTGGGTTGACTTCTCCTATGTTGACCCCACTTGGTGACTATTTTCAGAATTTGATGGTCAACATTTTCCATGGTGGTGCCACTAAAGCTATTTTGTCTTCATCGCAACAAAATGTTGGTGAAGATATTTTTTCTGTTCCAGTTAATCCGGTTTCTTCTCCAGTGACTGTGGCTGCCACTATTATTGGGTCACAAGAAGAAGGTGAGGTGTTGGCTTCGTAGGAAACTGCTAGGCCATCCTCTCAAAGATTTTCTATTGAAACTCCTCAGGATGGTGCAGGGAATTTTGGTGATGGGATGGGCGCTTGAAAGGTC
The DNA here is from genome assembly GCA_038087645.1 of Saccharum hybrid cultivar R570. Lineage (NCBI taxonomy): Eukaryota > Viridiplantae > Streptophyta > Magnoliopsida > Poales > Poaceae > Saccharum > Saccharum hybrid cultivar. Next base: position 369,936 of record JAQSUU010000664.1, on the reverse strand, counting down.
CTAGATGGCTAGAGGGGGGTGAATAGCCTATAAAAATTCTACAAGAACAACTAAGCAAACTTGTTAGAATAACAAACGGCGCAAAGCGAGTTTTGCTTAGCCTACGGTTGTGATGCAAGTCTCCTATCAACAAGTCTAGTAGATTATGATCTCTAGTTCACACAAGGGCTATGTCACTAATTTTACACTAGTGAGCAAGCTAACAACTACTAGCAAAGGCAACCACTAGAGCTACACAAGATAATCTAGTAAATGTAAAAGCAAGAGATATGATTGTGAATCTTATACCGACGGTGGAGTGAAGATGTTGCCAATCACCAAGATGATATACAATCAATCAATATTGACAACAACATAATATGAAGACCAATCACCGGAAGACAAGAGACACAATATTTTTGTTCACCCGGTGTTCACTTGTGCACCGACAAGCTACGTCACCGGTTGTGTCGACCAACACTTAGATGGTTCCTCGGTGTGACCCTCAAGTCACTTGCCCCTCAAGGCACGCCCCGCAAGGCACCGCAAGACACCACTCTCAAGTGAGGTAACTCAATGACACGCGCAATGTAATAGAGTTGCTTTTGGCGTCCCACCGAGAAAAGCACAAGAACCTCTTACAATCAACCGGAGGTGGCCAAGAACAATCACCTTCTCTTGCCAACGCCTCCAACAATCTCCAAGCCGGCTAAGAGCGGTACTCTCCAAGAGTAACAAGAAATTCACCGGCTAAACCACCCACAAGTGCCACTGGATGCCCTCAAGCTATGCAATGCACTTTGGGAGCACTCAATCTCACTTTTGATTTGCAATCAAGCAAGAGAGAGGAGTAGGAGGAGATGCTCTAGCTCAAAGGATGCACAAGAATGTTAGAAATCACCAGTAACCTCCCCAAGTGCCGGCCAACAAGTATTTATAAGCATCCCATCCAAATAGAGCCGTTATACCCCTTCACTGGGTTCTATCGGGATGACCGGACGCGCCGGTCATAACTGACCGGACGCGCTCGACCGCGTTCGATCCTCCAACGGTCACTGCGCCAATGGTCAAATCCCATGACCGGACGCGCTTCTCAAAACGATCGGACGCGTCGGTCCCGAGTAACCGGACGCGCTCCAGTCAACGACCGGATGCACCGATCGCACAGCACCGCGCGCCCACGAAGTAACGACCGGACGCGCCCCTCGCAACGACCGGACGCGATAGTGCCCACGTCCGGTTAGAGTCCAGTAAGCTCCCTCAACGATCGGACGCGTCTGATTGCGTGTGACCAGACGCGCCTCGCGTCCGATCGTCCTCGTGAACCGCAGTTCCTTCTGGGAACCTGGCCGGACACGCCGGTCCCGCGAGTGACCGGACGCGCCGGTTGCAAACCCTAGCACCCGCGCCTGCGCTGTACTGACCGAACGCGTCCGGTGCAGCGTCCGGTCACCTCTGTGACCTCTGTTCGCCTCCGTTTCTTTTCTGACTTCTGGCGTAGTGGAAAATAGGCATTTCAAGTTCCCAAAAACGCCTAAACTTCAATGCCTTCGTAAATGTGCCAACACCAACAAGTGATCACCACCTTGTGCACGTGTGTTAGCATTTTCATAATCATTTTCGAAGGTTTTCCAGTTAGCTCACTAGGCCCTACATGCAATACACTTCATGAATTCACCTAGTGGTACCCGTGCATCGAATAACCGATAAGACTTCCCCTCTTAATAGTTTGGCTATCGATCCTAAACCACTCACACCCTCTATGGTGTCTTGAGTGCAAAACAAAATGGCCCTATGGTTATACCTTTGCCTTGAGCCCATTTTGTTTTTCCAAAAGATATGATCCACTTCATATCATCACATGACCGTCTCGATCCATCGACCTTGACTTCACTTGCTCTTCGCCGTTGCATCGGTCCGTCGGCGCCAAGTCTTGCTCAAGCTTCACCATCGCATGGTCCTTCGCTTTGAAGCCTCGACTTGCCCTTCACCTTCACAACCGGTCCATCGAGCCAAGCATCATCTTGGTCTTCATCATCTTGGTCACATGAGTCAATGTCATGTTTCATATTCAATGACCACCTTTATCTAAATCATCCACTTAGATACAAAGGTTAGTCCTAGGTTTCATCAATTAGCCAAAACCAAACTAGGGACTTTCAATCTCCCCCTTTTTGGTAATTGATGACAACCCTCACAAAGATGATTTTGATAATAAAAGTTTTGAACTTGACATATTTGTCCAATCATTATGCTCATAAATAAAATTTGGACAATTATCACAAGCTCGGTTTTGGTAGCATTAGCTCTCCCTACATATGTGCATAGAGTTTGGATTGAAAGCTTTGCACATATGCATGAATAGAAGTGTTGAGAGAGTAATTCTACCAAAATGATGCTAAGGTGTAAGAAATGGACCTTTGAAGCGTGATACCAATCGGAGTTGCCTTTTACACCATCCTTAGCATCATGAAGTAACTAGACATCCATCACAACTCAAGAACCCCGTGAGATTAACATTATATGTAAAGGTTCTTGGACCACTTGTAGAGCTTTAAGCATGTCTAGATACCACATGTAAACTATTTCTATGCATGCTAGTAGATCATTTCATCATTCAAGTTTTATACTAGCATTGCACCACACAAGGACGTATATTGAATTTAAAAACATGTGCAATGAGCAAGTCATATGAGAATGCTCAAACAAATGCAACCACTTTGTTTATGAGCTTGCTCCCCCTACTTGTGTGCATCAAAATTTTATTATATGATAATGCTCAAACAAATGCAACAACTTTGTTTATGAGCTTGCTCCCCCTACTTGTGTGCATCAAAATTTTATTTACCCCTTTATCATGTTGAATCATCTTTTTCTCTCCCCTTTGTCAATAACTTACCCAAAAATGGGATCAAATTGTGGAGAGAAAAGCAATGTTTGATGGAGTAGGTTAGAATTTATCAAATTTGGTTTAACCTAGAATACTTGCCAAAGATATTTAATTCGATTTGAACCAAATACAAGCTTCTTCACTCCTCAAAATAAGGGTTATCTTGCCTATGTTGAATTAAACACTTATAGCAAATCTTCTAGATTCAACACTAGGTTTGCAAGCTCACAAACATGTCATATGCCACCACTAGATCAAAACAAGCATAGAAGCAATAGTGGTAACATATATCCATCAAATTCATTTGATTTATCATGAATGCTCATGCGCACCACTTATTATGTCTACATGCTCTAGCAAGTCTTTAGCATAGGATGAATGACATGTCAATCAATTTTACCTTGCAATATCGAAGGAGAGGCATGTCAATAAGTGGGTGGGATGCATTCAACTCATGTTGGAGAAATCAAGAATGTTCAACTCATTCCTTAGCTTGCAAAACCTCTTTTCATCAAGTGGCTTGGTGAGAATATCGGCAAGTTGATCATCGGTGCCAACACTTTCAATGGCAATATCTCCCTTTTGTTGATGATCTCTAATGAAATGATGCCTTATGTCAATATGCTTTGTTCTTCCATGTTGAACCAGGGTTTGTGTCATCTTGATTGCACTTTCATTATCACAGAGCAATGGCACATTCTTGAAGTTGAGACCATAATCCTTCAAAGTTGATTTCATCCATAGCAATTGTGCACAACAACTCCCCGCACTCACATATTCGGCTTCGGCGGTAGAGATTGCCACACTATTTTGTTTCTTTGAGGACCATGACACTAGTGATCTTCCAAGTAGTCGACATGTGCCGCTTGTGCTCTTTCTATTGATCTTACAACCCCCATAGTCGGAGTCCGAATATCCAATCAATTCAAACTTTGACCCCTTGGGATACCATAGTCCAACATCTCTTGTTCGCTTCAAGTACCTCAATATTCTCTTTGCGGCCGTGAGATGACTCTCTCTAGGTGAGGCTTGATATCTAGCACACATACAAACACTAAACATGACATCCGGCCTTGATGCGGTGACATAGAGTAGACTTCCAATCAAAGACCAATATTCCTTTTAATTCACCATTTTGCCATCAAAATCACTATCCAAATTGCCATTTATACTTATTGGAGTTGAAATCGGCTTTGCATCTTGCATTCCAAACTTCTTTAACATGTCCCTTATGTATTTCCCTTGACTCACAAATATCTCATTCTTCAATTGCTTGACTTGGAGACCAAGGAAGTAACTAAGTTCACCAATCATAGACATTTTAAATTCTTTGGTCATCATAGCACCAAATTCTTCACAATAAGCTTGATCGGTTGATCCAAAGATGATGTCATCAACATATATTTGCACTATGAATAGATCATTCCCAATCTTCTTGGTGAATAGAGTTGTATCAACCTTGCCCATCTTAAATCCCTTAGAGAGAAGGAAATCCCTTAGCCCCTCATACCATGTTCTAGGTGCTTGCTTTAAGCCATATAAAGCATTTTTCAACTTGTATACATGGTTGGGTTTCTTGTCATCTTCAAATCCGGGAGGTTGCTCAACAAAGACTAACTCATTGATGATCCTATTAAGAAATGCACTTTTGACATCCATTTGATATAATTTGATGTTGTGTGCACAAGCATAAGCCAAAAGAATTCTTATTGCCTCCAATCTTACCACGGGAGCATATGTCTCATCATAGTCAAGACCTTCTACTTGAGTGTAACCTTGAGCAACTAGTCTTGCTTTATTTCTCACCACAATGCCATCTTGATCTTGCTTGTTTTTGAACACCCATTTGGTTCCAATCACATTGTAGTCATTTGGCCTTTCTACCAATTCCCAAACATCATTTCTTGTGAAATTGTTAAGCTCTTCTTGTATAGCCATGATCCAATCGGCATCCTTCAAAGCTTTTTCTATTTTCTTTGGTTCTATGGTTGACACAAATGATGCATGTTCACAAAACATAGCCAATCTTGATCTTATTTGCACACCACTTCTAATATCACCAATAACACTATCAATGGGGTGATCTCTTGCAACATGTTGTGGTTGGAGTACTTGCACTTGATTGCTTGAGCTTGGTTGATTACTTGATGTATCTTGATGAGATGAACTAGCACCATGATCTTGCACTTGAGAGTCACTAGCTAGCTTGAATGTAGAATTGAGCACTTGATCTTTATCATCATCTTGAATATCAATAACTTGCTTTGCTCTAATGTCCCAAATGTCCATGTTCTTCATTGCTTCCACCAATAGAGTTCCACCAACATCATCTAGATTCTCTTCTTCATCTTGTGACCCATTGGTTTCATCAAATTGCACATCATGGACTTCTTATAGAATGCCACTTGAGTTGTTCCAAACTCTATAAGCCTTGCTTGTAGTTGAATAACCAAGTTGGAACCCCTCATCACATCTCTTGTCAAACTTTCCCAATCTAGTGCCCTTCTTCAAGATATAACATTTGCAACCAAACACCTTAAAGTAAGAAATATTGGGCTTTCTTCCATGAAGTAGCTCATATGGGATCTTCTCTAGCAATGGATGACAATATAGTCTATTGATGTAGTAGCAAGCGGTATTGATTGCTTCATCCCAAAAAGATTGACTCACATTGTACTCATGAAGCATTGATCTAGCCATATCAAGCAATGTTCTATTCTTTCTCTCAACTAGGCCATTTGATTGTGGAGTGTACTTGGCTGAGAATTGATGTCCAATGCCATAGTGATCACAAAGTTCTTCAATTCTTGTATTCTTGAACTCATTTCCATTGTCACTTCTCACTTTCTTGATTCTAATCTCAAACTCATTGTGAACTCTAGTGAGAAATTTCTTGAAAGTGTCAAACACTTCACTTTTGTCACTAAGAAAGAATACCCATGTGAATCTTGTGAAGTCATCCACTATGACAAAGCCATACTTATTACCACCTATGCTTGAGTATGTTGTTGGGCCAAATAGATCCATGTGCATCAAATCAAATGCTTTGCATGTGCTCATTGTACTCTTCTTTGGATGTGAGCTTCCAACTTGCTTCCCGGCTTGACATGCACTACAAAGCTTATTATTCTCAAAGTCAACATCTTTCAAACCATTGACAAGATTGTGAGTTGTAAGCTTCTTCAATTATTTCATGCCAACATGACCAAACCTTCTATGCCAAAGCCAACCCATGCTTGATTTGGAGATTAAGCAAGTTGTCAAAGAAGTTTCTCTAGCATTGAAGTCAACTAGATAGAGATTTCCCATGGTGGTGCCACTGAAGCTATTTTGTCTTCATCGCAACAAAATGTTGGTGAAGATATTTTTTCTGTTCCAGTTAATCCGGTTTCTTCTCCAGTGACTGTGGCTGCCACTATTATTGGGTCATAAGAAGAAGGTGAGGTGTTGGCTTCGTAGGAAACTGCTAGGCCATCCTCTCAAAGATTTTCTATTGAAACTCCTCAGGATGGTGCAGGGAATTTTGGTGATGGGATGGGCGCTTGAAAGGTCCTAGATGGCTAGAGGGGGGGTAAATAGCCTATAAAAATTCTACAAGAACAACTAAGCAAACTTGTTAGAATAACAAACGGCGCAAAGCGAGTTTTGCTTAGCCTACGGTTGTGATGCAAGCCTCCTATCAACAAGTCTAGTAGATTATGATCTCTAGTTCACACAAGGGCTATGTCACTAATTTTACACTAGTGAGCAAGCTAACAACTACTAGCAAAGGCAACCACTAGAGCTACACAAGATAATCTAGTAAATGTAAAAGCAAGAGATATGATTGTGAATCTTATACCGACGGTGGAGTGAAGATGTTGCCAATCACCAAGATGATATACAATCAATCAATATTGACAACAACATAATATGAAGACCAATCATCGGGAGACAAGAGACACAATATTTTTATTCACCCGGTGTTCACTTGTGCACCGACAAGCTACGTCACCGGTTGTGTCGACCAATAATTAGATGGTTCCTCGGTGTGACCCTCAAGTCACTTGCCCCTCAAGGCATGCCCCGCAAGGCACCGCAAGACACCACTCTCAAGTGAGGTAACTCAATGACACGCGCAATGTAATAGTGTTGCTTTTGGCGTCCCGCCGAGGAAAGCATAAGAACCTCTTACAATCAACCGGAGGTGGCCAAGAACAATCACCTTCTCTTGCCAACGCCTCCAACAATCTCCAAGCTGGCTAGGAGCGGTACTCTCCAAGAGTAACAAGAAATCCACCGGCTAAACCACCCACAAGTGCCACTGGATGCCCTCAAGCTATGCAATGCACTTTGGGAGCACTCAATCTCACTTTTGATTTGCAATCAAGCAAGAGAGAGGAGTAGGAGGAGATGCTCTAGCTCAAAGGATGCACAAGAATGTTAGAAATCACCAGTAACCTCCCCAAGTGCCGACCAACAACTATTTATAAGCATCCCATCCAAATAGAGCCGTTATACCCCTTCACTGGGTTCTATCGGGATGACCGGACGCGCCGGTCATAACTGACCGGACGCGCTCGACCGCGTCTGATCCTCCAACGGTCACTGCGCCAACGGTCAAATCCCATGACCGGACGCGTCTCTCAAAATGACCGGACGCGCCGGTCCCGAGTGACCGGACGCGCTCTAGTCAACGACCGGATGCGCCGATCGCACAGCACCGCGCGCCCACGAAGTAACGACCGGACGCGCCCCTCGCAACGACCGGACGCGACAGTGCCCGCGTCCGGTTAGAGTCCAGTAAGCTCCCTCAACGATCGGACGCGTCCGATTGCATGTGACCGGACGCGCCTCGCGTCCGATCGTCCTCGTGAACCGTAGTTCCTTCTGGGAACCTGGCCGGACGCGCCGGTCCCGCGAGTGACCTGACGCGCCGGTTGCAAACCCTAGCACCCGCGCCTGCGCTGTACTGACCGAACGTGTCCGGTGCAGCGTCCGGTCACCTCTGTGACCTCTGTTTGCCTCCGTTTCTTTTCTGACTTCCGGCGTAGTGGAAAATAGGCATTTCAAGTTCCCAAAAATGCCTAAACTTCAATGCCTTCGTAAATGTGCCAACACCAACAAGTGATCATCACCTTGTGCACGTGTGTTAGCATTTTCATAATCATTTTCGAGGGTTTTCCAGTTAGCTCACTAGGCCCTACATGCAATGCACTTCATGAATTCACCTAGTGGCACCCGTGCATCGAATAACCGATAAGACTTCCCCTCTTAATAGTTTGGCTATCGATCCTAAACCACTCACACCCTCTATGGTGTCTTGAGTGCAAAACAAAATGGCCCTATGGTTATACCTTTGCCTTGAGCCCATTTTGTTTTTCCAAAAGATATGATCCACTTCATATCATCACATGACCGTCTCGATCCATCGACCTTGACTTCACTTGCTCTTCGCCGTTGCATCGGTCCGTCGGCACCAAGTCTTGCTCAAGCTTCACCATCGCATGGTCCTTCGCTTCGAAGCCTCGACTTGTCCTTCACCTTCACAACCGGTCCATCGAGCCAAGCATCATCTTGGTCTTCATCATCTTGGTCACATGAGTCAATGTCATGTTTCATATTCAATGACCACCTTTATCTAAATCATCCACTTAGATACAAAGGTTAGTCCTAGGTTTCATTAATTAGCAAAAACCAAACTAGGGACTTTCAGCGCTGTGATTTCGCCCGAAGGAGATGTTAACTTGGGTGGTGAAGATTTGGAAAATATAACCTAGGTTGCGACAGAGAACGTTGTATGAGTAGAGCAAGATGCTAAAGCTGGGACTCATAAGGGTGCTTCTAAAGATATTATGCCTGGTGCGAAGACACAAAAAATTAAGGGCACTACAACCTTTGCCCTTGATTTTGATGGATCTGATGATGAAGTTTATGACGAGGAGGCCAAATATGATTGTGTCTCTCATCTTTCTGAGTCTACTATTAATGTGAATACTGGTGAGAGGGTATCTTATCAGCTTGAAAAGGGTGTTTCTACAGGTGATTTTACTTTACTACTTCGCGTATTTTGTCTTGTTTTTATCTTCTTTTGATTTTTGTTTTTGTCTTCGCAGAGGAATTTTTTCCTGACTCTTCGTCTCATAGAGAGACGACTGTGGATGTTGGAAAGATGAAAGAAGTTGCCCAGGAACCTGCTACTCCGGCTGAAGTTTTGGAAACTATTCCTGATGGAGTGGATCTTGAAGCTTATAAACCCTATATGGAATACTGCCAGGCTCAAGGTGTGAACTTAGACACTTTCAAATTTATTAGGAATGGTTTAGACAAACTTCGCATTATACCAAAGAATCCATAATTAAAGTTGTCAAAGTGCATTGATGATGCCTTCGTAGTTCCTGATGCGGAGACCGAACTTATTGGTAAATCTTTGCTTGAGTTGGCAGATACTAGTATTTCCATGATTTACAAGCTTTGTGTGTTTTTGACTTTGTTGTGCAAATTTAGTTAGAGTTCTTATAGTGGTTCGCAATATGCTCCCCTTTTTTATGTGTGAATGTTTTGATGTTATTTGTAGAATGCCCTTTTGCAAAGGAGTTTGCGTAAATCTGTTGAGGAGGATGCTAAAAATGCGGCACTTCATGAAAAAAGTTTGGTTGAAGAAATTGAATCTTTGAAGTCTCAGCTTGCTGCTAAAGAAAAAGAAAGAATAGAGATAGTTGAGGCTCTTCATGATATGAAGTCTAAATATATTTCTGTTGGCGCTAAACTTGAAGTGAAGATTGAAGATTATAATAATTTTAGAAAAGATCTTAAAAAAGTTGTGAGGGAAAAGAGTTATCTTGAGAAGAAATCCTCTAAAAAAGATTAGAATTTTCATGATAAGTGCAATTGCTTGTGGGAACTTTACAAAAATTGTTATGATAAATTTGGTGCAAAGCCAGAGGATCCTTGTTGGAAACTTGGTGAATTTGATCCATTTTTTGCTTAGCTCTGTCGCCAATATGAAGATCTACCCATAGTTTTACAGACCTCTACTGATTTAAGTTGCATGTATTCTACTCGTGCACTTTTTCATTTGATGTAGGAAGCTAATGATTCTTTGTATGAGAAACTGTACGACTAAAGTTACAAGTTTTCGTCAGTAAAATCTCTTAACTAGTTCTTCTCTCGTACTCAAATGCTTTGTAAGAAGTATTTTCATGAATATTAGAATCAAGGTGGAAGGGAGCATGCCTTTATGAAAGCTAAGCAAAATATGAAAAAGTAGATTATCTATATGTGATTTTGGTTCATTATATTATTCTTATATTATGTATTTTTCTTATCTGTTGTGTTCTTTTGGTTTGTTGTAGCAGCTTGAAAGGAGACTTGCTTCTGATGTGGAGGCTGAGAGGAGACAAGAAAGACTTGAATAAGAGAGGGTGAGGGATGATGATGCTCGTGATCATGTACTTTAGTTTGTTGTGGTTTAGAATTTAGATTTAAGGGGTGAGGATTTGAAAACTTTTAACGTTCTGTAAATGTTGAACTTAGGTAGGACAAAGTTGAGGTTATGCCTTTGTTAATGTGTAAGGGTAACTTTGTTATTGAGCCTACCTTGTGGTTGGAGTATGCTACTGAAGAGGCAAAACCTACTTTTGATGCATTTGTTAAACGTAAGCAAACGTAAATTTTATTGTGTTTTTTTACTTTGCTTTTTTTGTTCTGATAGGATGTGCTTGTTTCTAGAATTTGAAACTGAATTCTCTATCGCTGAAAACAAGAGGTCATATTTGCCCTGTATTGTTGATTGCAGCAAATTTTCTCAGGTATCTTTACTTTCGTTGTGATACGGAGACATATGTAAAGCAAATTTGAATGGTATGTTTTTGCGTGTTTCCAGTCTTCGTGTTCAAGTGCTTCGCCGTGCTATGTTTTCGAAGATTACATTAGTTCAGAGGTGGATCATGTTTTAGATAGGGTTGTTGAAGATTTAATTGGTGAAGCAGCAGCTATTGTTGCTTCAGAAAATGTTTGATATGTACATTTGATGACAATAAAGTGTGATTTGTGTGTATTTGTATAAACTTTGGTTTGGGAAACATGTTTTGTCTTTGTGTAATATGGTTTATTATGCGAAAGCAACGCGTACACTTTGTTTTTGAAGTCATAATTCTGTTTTGTGAATTTTGAAAACGTCGTCCCTTACTTTTTTTAGTGAAGTCATGATTCACCTTGGTGAATTTTGTAAACACCGTCACCTTACTTTTTTAGTGATGACGATGCGTAGACTTTGTTTTTGAAGTCATAATTTACCTTAGTGAATTCGAAAACGCCGTCCCTCACTTTTTAGCGAAGGCGACGCGTAGACTTCATTTTTGAAGCCATAGTTCACCTTAGTGAATTTTGAAAACGCCGTCTCCTCACTTTTTTAGCAAAGGCAACGCGTAGAGTTCGTTTTTGAAGTCGTAATTCATCTTAATGAATTTTAAAAATGTCGTCCCCTCACTTTTTAGCGAAGGCGACATGTAGACTTCGTTTTTGAAGCCATAACTCACCTTAGTGAATTTTGAAAACGCCGTCCCCTCACTTTTTTAGCGAAGGCAACGTGTAGACTTCATTTTTGAAGTCGTAATTCACCTTACTGAATTTTGAAAACGCCATCCCCTCATTTTTTAGCGAAGGCAATGCATGGATTTCATTTTTCAAGCCATAATTCACCTTAGCGAATTTTGAAAATGCCGTCCACTCACTTTTTAGCGAAGGCGATGTATGGACTTCGCTTTTGAAGTCATAATTCACCTTAGTGAATTTTGAAAACACCGTCCACTCACTTTTTTAGTGAAGGCAACGCGTCGAATTCATGTTTTTAGATAGGTTAGCATTAGTTTTTGCTTGTTCGAAAAATGATGCTATCTGCTTTTGTTTATTCTGGCCGATATTTAATATATTTTTTCGGCCCTTCTCTTTCAGTACTATTTAGACTTAGATTTAGGGGAATAGTTTCTCATTTATATTTGATGAGAATTTACAATAGAGACTGCCTCATTAAAAAACCACTCACCCTGTGAAGGGCTTCCCCTGAGTGGAAAAGGAGTGCAACTCGTTTACATTTGAATTGAAACTTTTCGAATGTAAAAACTAATCTATTTTATACAACAAATAAAAATAAATTCTAAGGGTCATATCTTCGTAGGTCTTAAATGTTGAATGTGTGATCAATTTCCTTTCCGCTCATATCTACTTAGTGAAATGCTCCCGGTTTATTTGTTCTTGTGATGAGATATGGTCCTTTCCATTTTTGCTAAAACTTTCTGATTGTGTCTCCATTTCTTTTTATTTTTAAGACGAAGTCCCCTGGTGATAATTGTCTTGGTTTAACTTTTTTATTGTACCAATTTTTTGTTTCCTTCTGGTATTTCTCAAGATTCTAAATCGCTTTCATTCTTTCTTCCTATAGTAGGTCTTTGCTTATCATTTGTTCGTCTTCATCTATTATTTCAATATTTGTTCTTGGGCATTGAAATTGTATCTCTTCAGGCGTCATTGCTTCTTCTCCATAAAGTAATTTGAATGGGGTGAAGTTTGATCTTGAAACTATAGTGTTATGTACCCAAACAACTTTAGGTAACTCATCCACCCATTTGCCTTTGGGTAGCCCCACTAGGCATTTTGATATTCCTGTGCATATGATTCCTTTTGCTCGTTCAACTACATCGTTTGATTGTGGGTGTTTTACTGATGCGAAACATAATTGAATTTCCAAGCTTTCACAATACTCTCTGAAATTTTAGCTGTCAAATTGAGTTCCATTATCTACTGTTATGTGTCTTGGAACTCCAAAGTGACAAATGATGTTTTGCCAAAAAAATTCGTCATTGTGAATGATGACATGTTTGTTACTGGTTTAGCTTCGATCCACTTAGTGAAATATTCCACTGCTACTACTGCATATTAAATGTTTCCTTGTGCTGCTGGCAATTTTCCTATGATGTCGATTCCCCATCTTGCCAATGGCCATGTTGGTTCTATTGTTTGTAAATTTATTGCTGGAGCCTTTGTTTTGCTTGTAGACATTTGGCAATTGTGACAAGACTTGACAATTTCTTTGTTGTCATTTTGGGCCGATGGCCAATAAAATCCCTGACGAAATGCTTTTCCTGCCATTGTTCTTGCTCCAGGATGTGTGCCGCAAATTCCTTCATGTATTTCTAATAGTAACTTTTTCCTTTTTTCTGCTGATATATATTTGAGTAATGGTGCACATATTCCTTGTTTGTATAGCTGATTATTGATGATCTTGTAATTTCTTGTTCTTTGCCTCATTCTTATGTCATTGACTTTGTTTTCAGGCTCATAGTGTCCACAAAGGTAAGCCATGATTGTGGCTCTCCAATCTTCACTTTGTATTATGTGGACTTCTCTAGAGGTAACTTGTATTGCTTTGATGGATGCCTGTTTCAAGATTTGATAGAAAACATCTTGAGAGAGGATTGTATTTTGTGCTGCAACTTTTGTTAGTTCGTCAGCATCTGAACTGTCATTTCTTGAGATATTTTTTACTGTTGAAACCATCAAAATGTTTTTCTTGGTCTCTGAGAAATTGCAAGTATCTTGTTAATTCTGGGTCTCTTGCTTTGTAGTCTTTTTCGATGTGTCCTGCTACAATTTTGCGAATCTGTTTTGATTATTAATCTTTGTAGTAACATTGCTTTTGCTTTGCGAAGTCCTAATAGAACGGCTTCGTATTCTGCTATGTTATTTGTATATTGAAATTCCAATCTTACAACATATTTCATTGTTATGCCTGAAGGTGAAGTAATTATTGCAGCTGCACCAGCTCCTGCGAAGCCCCATACGCCATCGTAATATATTATCCATTCTGGTTGCTTCTTTTCTTTGCTTAGACTTTGGGAGGGTGTCCAATCTGTTATAACATCTGTTAGAACTTGAGACTTTATTGATGTTCTCTTTTCAAACTCTATGAAATGTTGAGATAATCCTGCTACCCATTTTCCTAGTCTTTCCATTGTTCTGCTACTTTGTAATACTTCTTTTAGAGGGTAATTTGTGAGAACTTTGATTTTATGAGCCTAAAAGTAGTGCTTCAACTTTCTTGACGCTGGTAAAACTGTGTATGCGATTTTCTCAATCTTAGAGTAGTATGATTTTGATCCAGATAATGCTTTTGAAACATAGTAAACTGGTAGTTGTTGTTTTGAGTGATTTTTTTTCTTGTTCTTGGACTAGTACTGCACTTACTGCCATTTCTGTGGCTGAGACATATAAGACTAAATCTGCTCTTGGTGTTGGTGAAGCCAATGTGTTTGGTTATAGTAGGTACTTTTTTATTTCTTCAAACGTATGTTGTTGCGAAGGTCCCCAGATGAAGTCTCTTTTGGATAATTTGAGTGCCTAAAATATAGGCAGGCTTCATTTTGCTAATTTTGAGATAAATCTATTTAAAGTTGTAAGTCTTTCAGTCAATTTTTGAATATCTTTTATATTTTTAGGAATTCTCATGTTCACAATTGCTTGAACTTTGTCTGGGTTTGGATCTATCCCTTTTGCTGATACGATGCAGCCTCAGATCTTTCCTTTCTGAACTCCAAAGGTACATTTTTCGGGGTTTAATTTTAAATTTTCTTTTCTCAAATTTGTGAATATTTCTTGGAGGTCCTGAATATGATCTTGTGTTTTCTTGCTCTTGACAACTATGTCATCGACATAAGCTAGCAAATTTTTGTCAATCTGACTTTTTAGCACTGTTGAAGTCATCCTGACAAATGTTGTGCCTGCATTGCGAAGCCCTTCTGCCATTCTTACAAAGCAGTATGTTCCAAATGGTGTGATGAAACTTGTGAATTTTTCATCTTCTTTTCTCATCCAGATTTGATGATAACCTGAGAAACAATCCAGAAAGCTTGGCATTTCACTTCTAGCTGCTTGATCAACTAGCGTGTCAATTCTTGGTAGTGGAAAATTGTCTTTTGGGCATGATTTGTTGAGATCTGTAAAATCGATACACATTCGCCATTTTCCGTTCTTTTTCTTGACCATGATGATATTTGCTAGCCAAGTTATGAATTGGACTTCTCTTATGACTTTAGCATCTAGCAATCTTTGGACTTCTTTGTTGCTTGTATCAATTTTTTTTGCAGCTTGTATTCTGTCTTCAGCTAACTTTCTCACCTTTTGCTTTTTGGATCTGAAATTTGGATTGATGTCGAGTTTGTGCTCAATTATATCTCTGCTCACTCCTCCTAAATCATTAGAGGTCCATATGAAGACATCTTTGTTGCTTCGAAGAAATTCTTGAGTCTGTTTTCTTCTTTTTGGGAATGTCCTGTCCCTATGATTACTTATTTTTCTGGGACTAATGAATCAAAAGGCATTTTTTGTTTTTTTGACGGCTTGAGCTTTTTCTTGTGGCTTCGTATTTTCTGTTTCTTCTTTCTCTTCTTCTTTGATTGTGTGAACATTTTTCCGACCAGGTGTGTATTCTTTTTCAATGTTTCTTGCTTCGGTTTGATCTCCGTGAACTGTGATAACTCCATTTATCGTAGGCATCTTCATGCATAAGTAAGAGTAGTTTATTACTGCTTCAAATGCATTCAAAGTTCCCCTCCCAAAAAGTGTGTTATAGGGATAATAGATGTCCACCACATCAAATGCGATTTGTTCCATTCTTGCATTGCTTACTATTTCAAATGATACAGGAAGAACTATTCTTCCTATTGAGTGAATTGGCTTCCCACCGAAGCCGTAGAGTGGGTGTTCAACTCTTCCTAAAAGTTTGCGATCAATTTTCATGGCATCGATTGTTGCTGTGAATATGATGTATGCGGAACTTCCACCATCAACTAAAATTTTTGAGACAGCCCATCCGTCGATATTTGCCTCGACTACCATTGCATCTATGTGTGGATAGTCTTTTAATTTTAAATTCTCTTTAGAAAATGTGATTGGTAGATGGGACCATCTTGTCTTTTTGTACGGGCCCTCCATTGAAATAGAATTTACTCTTCGATAGTAATTTTTCTTTTGGTTGTTGTTTTCATGATCAATGTTATTTCCTCCAATAATTGTCATGATTCTTCCTTTGCTTGCCATTGAGATTGATGGAGAGTTCTCTTGTTTGTTTTTTCCTTGTGGATTTTTGTTTGGCACAGAGGATTCGGGTTGTGGTGCTTGAAAGTTTGTTTGCTGTTGTTGATTTTGCCTCCATTAGCTTGGATCATAAATTGCTATTGGTCCATAGTTGTATGATGGTGATGGTCTTGGAATCATTGCTTGAGGATGTCCATATTGAATTGGGTAATAAGAGCTTTGTTGGCCTTGAATCATATGGTTAACAGCTTTTGATTGACTTGACACTTTATTTTCTTGTTGTGTTTCTTCGATGCTTTTCTTTATTTTTGGACACATTTTTTATGTGTGTCCAGCCCTCTTGCCGTGTATGATGCAGTACATGTCTTCGGGTCTTAGGGGTGTTCTTCCTCTTCCTCGTCCTCCTCATTCTCTTGTGTTAAAGCCACCTCTTTCGAATGTCATTTCATTGTACTGACTATTATATTGATTTTGAGGTGAAAAGTTGCTTTCAGTGGTTGAATTGTTGTTTTCAACTTGATTGACTTGGCTGAACTGTCTTCGCTAATAGTTGTTTTGCTTTGGGGATGAAAATTGTTGTTTTTGTTTTAATGTCTGAAGCTGTTTTCTTCCTCGATTCTTTTTTGTAATCTTCATCGGATTTGCAGTATTTTTGGATTTCCTCGTAAAGCTGAGCGAACGAAGTTGGCTTTTCTCAAGTAAGGTGTGTTGCACATTGTCCTGCCCGGAGTCCCTTGATTGCTGCAATTATAACTACTTCATCTGGGATATTTGTGATTTGAGATTTGATTTGAATGAATCTCTTGTAATATTGGGTTAGAGGTTCTATTGACTGTTGCTCGCAATTGAATAAGTCCATGTCTGTAAGACTAGTTGGTTGGAATCCTTGGAAGTCAACGAGCAGATTTATCTTTAGTTGTTCCCATGAATGTATAGATTTTGCTTTCAAGGATGAGTACCAGTGTTGTGCTGGACCTTTTACTGCCATGACAAGTGACTTTACAAGTGTAGTTTCATCACCACCTCCGGCAATTACTACAGCTTCAAAACTCATTAAGAATTGCCTTGGGTCTGATTCACCATCAAATGTTGGTATCATGTTGAATTTGTACGCTATAGGACATTGAGCTAGTTGCAAGTTTATTGACAGTGGGGAGCTTGTGTCAATCAATATGAATGATTTTTGATTGTTCCTCTCTTGAGAAATTCTTGTTGCCAGATGCGGTTCTTCTTGATTTATAACTTCATAATTTACATTTTGTAATTGCTCATTTAAGTTGCGGAGGGTAGCTTCGACTTCTTGTATTCTTTGTTTGAGTGTCTTTTTCTCTTGCTCTTGCGCGACATTCTTCAAGTTCTTTTTGTCTTCGTAAAACTTGTTCTTCAAGTTCTCTGAGTCTTTGTTCTTCAGCTTCGCCTATTTTTGAAGAGTTTGCATCTTGGGAAACATTTTTTTGTAGGACCTCGGTCTTTGCCAAGGGGTGGTTCATCTTTGGTTGCCCCGTTGATGACCTTCTTGTTTGGTCTTGCCATTTGATTTCTTGTCATGAGGATCTTTGAATGCACACACAAACGGTGGGCGCTAGATGTTGGGTGAAAAGTTCAAGTCAAATGACACAATTCACACAATCATCAAAACTTTTTCGAATGCAATTCAAAGTTGTATTCTTTTCATTATCGTACTATACATGTCAGAGGGGTATTTATAGGGCCCTAGTCTTCTTTTTTACATAAAATGACTATTTTACCCGTGACTAAAACATTTACAACCCTTCTTTAATGCAAGGGCAAAGTGGTCACTTCTTGACTCCGTCTTCTTTTTCACGTTCAATCTTCTCTTCTTCAGTGAACCTGCTCTTTTAGATTTAGTTATTTCTTGCTCCTCATCTACTTCGCTGTCCAGCGAAGTTGATTTCTTGCCGACGAAACCAATAAGCGAAGTTGATGTTCTTGACGACGAAGCAAAAATTTTGTCTTCGCCTTTGCTCTCGATGTTCACTTTCACCTTCATCCTTTTGGCGAAGTCGAATCCTGTGCGACGAAGTCAAAATACATCCTTCGCTATACTTTTACTTTCAATCACCTTCATTCTTTTTGGCGAAGTCGAATCCTGTGCGACGAAGTCAAAATACATCCTTCGCTATACTTTTACTTGCAAGTAGATTTCAATCAGTGGCGGACCCAGCCAGAAATATGAGGTGGGGCGGATTGCTATACACATATATAAAACTTCACCGATATACTGGTTTATATATATATATATATTATATCAATCTATATTGGTAATAACACACAACAAATGTATTCTATATATAATTCAGCAAACAAGTGTTATAGAAGAAGTTTCAACATGATTATTTCTCACATGAAAAGCAAATAAAGAAATTTTTGTTTCATAATCCAGATAATTTTCCATACAACAATAATCAAATAAAAAACATAAACAACCTGCAACTAAAATAAACTTAGCAATAAGTAAGTGATAAGTGAGGGAAACTCATTTCCGACCCTTCATAGATTGAAATGTCCTCTTAATTTTCTCAGGATCAAATTCTCTAAAAAAAAATCTCCTTCTCAATGTCTTGGCTTCATCTTCTCCCCAAAATAACTCAATCCTCTTTTCTTCTTCTTCTTTTTTTTTGGCTAGGACCCGCATCCATCAGCATCCAGATATTTAACCGTCACCCAAAAAACAAAGTCACCCAGCCCCAGCCACTAGCAGAGCAGCAGCTAGCAAGCGCAGCGCAGCGCGCAGCCCACGCAGGCCACAGTGGGAAGCGGCACAGGCACGTGCAGTGCGCTGGCCGGCGGCTGCTGTCACCTCTTCGGGGCTCCGGCTCGGCGCCTCGGCCGCCCGGGCACAGCAACGGAAGGCCGCCCGCTTCCGCTCGCACCTCGCTGGCCGCCGGCGCAGAGACTAGGAACGGGGAGCCGCCGCCGAGCCCGAGCGCGGAGAGCGTTTTGCCCTGTGCCTCAGGACGTGTGTGCAGTGCTTAGACAGTTAGACCTACAGGCCAAAATGGGCCAGAAAATGGGTCGTTCCTTAGACGGCCAAATAGCTGCACCTTGTTGGCTTCTTCAACCTCCTGGCCACATTGGACCTGCGCGGCTTGCGCTCGCACTTCGATGCATGCCGTCACTGACCAGAGAACAGGGGGATACTACTGGTGCTCGCC
This sequence comes from Saccharum hybrid cultivar R570, assembly GCA_038087645.1. Taxonomy (NCBI): domain Eukaryota; kingdom Viridiplantae; phylum Streptophyta; class Magnoliopsida; order Poales; family Poaceae; genus Saccharum; species Saccharum hybrid cultivar. The sequence continues at coordinate 350,820 of JAQSUU010000664.1, read as the reverse complement.
GGAGGTGACCTAGGGCGGCCGCCCAAGCTCGTCCTATAGGTCGGTCCGCCTCTGATTTCAATAGGATACTTTTATATTTTTTGCACTCCAAAGTTCGGGCTTGAGTTTTTTTGGACAGAGTTAATATTCCCAACATCGGATAAATTCCTTGCCCAGCCCCTATTTTATATTTTTATTTAGTTAATCTTGGTCTATGCTACTATACTTCTCAAGTGATGGTTATACAACAAGTATAATTCTTGGTCTATGCTGCTATACTTTTTGTCATATAAGTAATACATTGATATTTGCCATTATTTTCTTATTTTGGCAGTAGATATTAGACCTCCACTTAGTGTTTTGAACTAGGCCTCATATTTTTCCGGGACGCGCCTGATGACTGTGAACGCCAGTGACGTACGTGTGGTCGACTGGAGCTTCATGCAACCCAGCATGGTTAGTTGTGGCGTCGTCAACGGACATTGGCAGCCAGCTGGGGATGGTGATGTGCGCCGCCACCGAGCTCGATCTAGCCCGCTTGCCATCCCCAGATGGCAACGGCGACGACGAGAACGCGGTGCCAGCTGTCATCGCTAGGGCCGTGTCGCCGGAAGAGGTGCGACACACCGGCGGCGAGTTCTGCGTTGGAGACTACGTCGTGTCAACCGACGCCGGGGCGGATGCGGGAGCGTGGCTGGGCTGCGTCTTGGAGGTGTGTCGTGTGCGTCGACGTCGACGTGGTGTTCGACGATGGCGTCAAGTGCAGGGTCACACGGGGGAACACCGCCGAGCTGTGGACGAAGACGGCGACCGTGAACAAGGACGGCTCGAAGGACAGGGAGTTCTACCTGGGGGCTGGGACAGCGCGTCGGTGGCCCACTAGGCATTTTTAGGGCGTCGCGGTGGCTCAAGGGCTACTGGAAGCCCAGCCATGGCGAGGGCACCGTGTCCAGGGTGGAGACGATGTGCGTGCTCGTCTACTGGGTCGCGTCGTCGTCGCAGCTGGAGGCGGCGTCCGCGATGGCAAACCAGCAGAGTCTTAATGACCTCACCTTCTTCTGCCCCGGCAAAATCTTGGAGGAGTACACACACTGGGCCGCGGGCGACCGGTGCTTCTTTCGCCGTGGCGTGCCAGCTGCTGCTTCCGCCGGCGCCTCGGACAACGACGATCACGATCCGCAGCAGTCGTATGCTGACGCCGCGCCGCCGCCGCCTGTGGTGGACTAACGAGAAGAGCCGCGGCGCACCGGGACTGGTGGCAGCTGTGGAGGCAGCGGCAACCAAGTCGGAGGCAGCGGTCATTAGAGGACGACCTGGAGCGGCGGCCGTTGACCGTGGTCAGCACTCGCACGACGGTGGACGTGCTGTGGCAGGACGGCTCGCGGCAGCGCGGCGTGCCGTCGACGTCGCTGGTGGTTTGGTACGGAGGGAACAACAACGACCTGTTCCCGGGGCAGCACGTCGTCAGGAGGACGCCGTAGACGACGGAGCCGCCGGAGGAGGAGGAGGATGAGTATGTCGGCATCGTGAGAGGCTACGACTACAAGGACCAGACGGTGCGCGTGTCGTGGGAGTCTGAAGAGGAGACGTTGAGCGCGTACGATGTCAGCTGGTTGTCTTACGATGTCCACTATGGAGATATCGTCGTCTGCCGCCGGCAGCTTCCGACGACAGACTCACCGTCGTCTACTGGTACTAGTGCAAGTGCTGATGACCTTTCATGGGTGGGGCACTATGTGTGTGACTGTGACGACGCACAGTGTATCTATGTCAAATGGGGTGACGGCAACACGTCCACAAGGTACGTACGTACGCTTCATACATTCATGTGCATGAAGTGTCTCCTGTTTGAATCATCATGTATCTACTCTAATCCATGCGTTTGAATGCTCATCATTTGAAGAAAACAATTTCAGGTGCTGTTTCGTGAGATTGATAGACTTGCTAGGATCTACTACTAGCAGTACGAACGGGGAATCGGGGACAAGAGAACAAACTGTGATGTACTATGAGGTAGATCTAGGGTTTTAGAAGTTAAACCGTCGTTGGAGGGAGCGGATCCGGAGGTGTCCATGGCGTAGACGTGTCGGTGAAGTAGATCGCGTCTTCCTTCGGGCCTCCACCGGCGTTGTCCGACGACGGTGGTGCTGCAGTGGAGAGATGGCGGCGCGGTGGTGCTTCCCGACGCCACTGCGCGAGCCGATCGGATGGCCTAGGGTTGTAGAGTGGGGTTTGGGGCACGGTGAACCTCGTCACGCGAGCCTGCGGCCCCCACTCCCTTTATATAGCGCAGCGCGTCGGGGGCCCACCAACCATGGAACGGTTGGGCGCCCCCGATCAGGGCGCGATCCAGGGGCAACGGGGCCCCAGCCGTTGGGCTGGGCCTCTGAGATCATCCTAACATTCTCCCCCTTGATCTCATCTCTGCTTTCTCACTTTGTTAACCCACCCCATCACAAATTAGTGTATTGAGCATGTTTCATCATAACAGTTATTACCATTAGATTACACAGCCACAGACACTTTTCTGTTCAGTGGTAGATTCTCGCCTTGGGCCCTCTTACTTATCCAGGAATCACAGGCCTTCCTTCAAACCCATGCCGGCTACGTGTTCTCTGAACACATTGGGCGGTAAGCCTTTCGTAAGCGGATCCGCTAACATCTTTTCTGTGCCTATATGTTCAAGACTTATGACGTGATCCCGGATTTTATCCTTCACAACATAATATTTTATGTCAATGTGCTTGGCGGCATTGCTTGACTTATTGTTGTGAGCGTACAACACTGCTGGCTCGTTATCACAATACAACTTTAGTGGTTTATCGATGCTGTCGACCACCTTCAAACTAGGTATAAATTTCTTAAGCCAATTCACCTGTCCTGACGCCTCATAACAAGCAATAAACTCAGCATACATTGTGGACGATGCAGTGACTATTGTTTGTTTTGAGCTTTTCCATGATATGGCTCCTTGCGCGAGAGTGAATATATACCCTGAGGTAGACTTTCTATCATCTCCCGCGTAATCAGAATCTGAATATCCTACTATTTGTAGGTCATCAGATCTTCTGTAGGTTAGCATGAGCCCTTTTGTACCTTGCAAATATCTTAAGACCTTCTTTACCAAATTCCAGTGTTCCATACCTGGATTACTTTGATATCTGCCAAGCAGCCCAGTCACAAAGGCCAGATCTGGGCGTGTGCACACTTGAGCATACTGTAAGCTTCCGACAGCTGAAGCGTATGGAACGGCTTGCATGCGATCGCGCTCGAACTTGCTCTTGGGACATTGATGTTCCCCATACTTGTCACCTTTTACAATAGGAGCAGGTGATGGTCTACACTTATGCATATTGAATTTCTTCAATATTTTCTCTATATATGCCTCTTGGGACAATCCCAATACCCCTCGGTTTCTATCTCGGTGAATCTTTATGCCCAAGACAAAAGAAGCTTCACCTAAATCCTTCATATCAAAATTTGAGGACAAAAATCTCTTGGTTTCCTGTAGCAGAGTGACATCACTACTTGCTAGTAGAATGTCATCTACATACAGTACTAGGAAAATATATTTCCCATTCTTAAACTTTGCATACACGCAATTGTCCTCAACATTCTCTTTAAACCCAAACTTCCTGATTGTCTTATCAAATTTCAAATACCACTGTCTGGATGCTTGCTTTAATCCATAAATGGACTTCTTCAGGCGACAGCCCATTCTTTCCTTGCCTGTCACAGCAAAACCTTTCGGTTGTGCCATATACACTCTTTCTTCTAGATCCCCATTGAGAAACGCCGTCTTCACATCCATCTGATGTAATTCTAGATCAAAATGTGCCACTAGGGCCATTATGATTCTAAAGGAGTCCTTGCTCGAGACGGGAGAGAACGTTTCATTGTAATCTATCCCTTCTCGCTGAGTAAAACCTTTTGCTACCAGTCTTGCTTTATACCTTTCTATGTTCCCTTTGGAGTCACGTTTCACTTTGTAGACCCATTTACAGCCTACTGTTTTGGCTCCTTCAGGAATTTCCTCTAGGTCCCAAACTTTATTGGTACTCATGGACTTTAATTCATCTTCCATGGCTTCTTGCCACTTAGATGCTTCAGTGCTCCTCATGGCTTCTTCAAATGAGGTAGGTTCATCCTCCATCTGAACTTCTTCGCATTCATAGACTATATAGTCATCTGGAATAGGAGACTTTCTCACTCTTTGAGGTCTGCCAGAAGGTTCTGCTACTGGCATTTCTTGTTCTTGAGGCTGATCTTGCTGGGGCTGCTGTTCATCAACTATGGGTTCATTCGGTTCCTGAAGGACAGGTTCCGAATTAGCCGTGGGCGAAATTACAGCAGGTGTTGTCACCACTTGCGTAGGTCCAACAACAACAGGCAGCGTGAAGTAGGGTTCCTGCACCATAGGGATGGGCACGAACACCCGCTTCTCTTCAAGGGTGATTTCTCGCGCTGTCTTGCTCCCCCTGATCATCTGATCTTCTAGAAAACTAGCGTGTCTCGTTTCCACGAACTTGGTATGTCTACCAGGGCAGTAAAAACGATAACCTTTGGACTTTTCTGGATAGCCAATGAAATGGCAACTTACTGTTTTGGGGTCTAGCTTTCCTATGTTCGGGTTAAATACTTTTGCTTCAGCAGGGCTCCCCCAGACACGCAGATGGTTGACTGAGGGCTTCCTGCCGGTCCACAACTCATACGGTGTTTTAAGTACTGACTTGCTCGGAACTCTGTTGAGAATGTGAATGGCGGTTTTTAAGGCCTCCATCCACAAACTCAGTGGCAGAGTGGAATAACTCATCATGCTGCGCACCATATCCATCAGAGTACGGTTACGCCTTTCTGCTACTCCATTTTGCTGTGGGTCGCCCGGCATTGAATACTGGGCTACTATGCCATTTTCCTGTAAGAACCTTGCAAAAGGTCCAGGAACTTGTCCATAAGGGGTATGTCGACCGTAGTACTCCCCCCCACGGTCAGATCTCACTACTTTGATTTTTCTGTCTAGTTGATTTTCAACCTCAGCCTTGAATATCTTAAACTTGTCTAAAGCTTCTGAACGTTCTTTGATTGGATATATATATCCAAAACGAGAGTAGTCATCTGTGAATGTGATGAAGGAATCAAAACCATCCACAGATGTTACTGGAAAAGGTCCACAGATGTCTGTGTGGATCAATTCTAGTACTCCCGTGCTTCGCTTAGCGCCTTTCTTTATGTTCTTTGCTAACTTACCTTTAATGCAATCAACGCATTGCTCTAACTCTGAGAGTTCTAGTGGTGGGAGTATTGATTCTTTGACTAAGCGTTCTATTCTCCCCCTCGAAATATGGCCTAAACGACAGTGCCATAATTTCGATGAGGAATCAATTCTTTTCCTTTTCTTGCTAGCATCTGCGGGTATTGCATTCTCAGCATTGTTACATTCAGCATTCACATTCTCAGACGTAGATAATAAATAAAGTTTGTCTTGTTGGAAGGCAAGACCCACACACTGATTATTTAATTGTAACTTGCAATTGTTCTTGCTAAAATGACAATCAAAACCATAGTCTGACAAACATGATACTGAAATCAAATTCCTGGCTAAAGAGGGAACATAAAGAACATCATGCAGCTGAAGTGTGAAGCCACTAGCTAAGTCTAGAGATAAATTTCCTATAGCTCGAACTTCAGCTTCAACACCAGTGGCCACCTTAATCTGTCTTTCTCCTCTTTGAAGGGTTCTCCCTCCATTGAATCCCTGCAAAGAGTTAGCAATATGAACAGTTGCACCTGAGTCAATCCACCATGTGGATCTAGCATAACTTAGATATAAGGATTCATCAACAAAAGTTATAATGTCCTCACCCTTGACTAGGCAGTGTCTCATGAACTTAGGGCAGTCGTGCTTCCAATGCCCTGTCTCATTGCACCATCTACAGCGATCCGGGTCCTCCTGCTTCTGCTGGTTGTCTTGTTTTGGCTGTGCTTTGTGATGTGAAGAGTTTCCTCCCTTGTTATGAGAGGTGGAGGCATCTGGAGCTTTCTTGTTGTAGAATGGCTTCTTGTTCTTTCCTTTGACAAAGTTCACAGAACCACCATTTGCATTCTTTAGCCTTTCTTCTTCTTGTACACACATTGCAATCACCTTCTCTAAATCCCAATCCTCTGGCTGTGTATTGTAATTGACAACAAATGTCTCGTACTCTTTGGGAAGGGAGTTTAGAGCTAAGTGAATGATGAAACCATCTGCCAGGGGCATCTTTAGCTTGTCTAACTTAGCTGCCATGGTGCTCATGCTCAGAATGTGCTCTCTCACACTTCCACCTGTGAACTTCATGTTAGTGAGTTTCTGGATCAGTGTGGAAGCATGAGCTTTGGTGGAACCAGTGAACTGATTCTTCACTTTCTCAAGATATTCTTTTGCTGTTTCACATTCTGGGATGGCACCTCTTAGGCCCTCTGTGATGGTTTTCTTGATGACAATCTTGCACTTGCGGTTTGATTTTTCCCACTTGTATTTTTCAAGATCATACTTTGCTCTAATGGGAGCATAGTCTCGCTTCCGATTAGCAAAAGCTTCATCGGTCTCATTTTGGGCCCTTTCGGGCTCCTCTGGCTCAGTGGGTTTTGGCTCCTGAAGAGCCAAATCTATCTCTGCAAGTGCTAGAGCAGCATCAAGTTCTTCTCGCCACAGAACATAGTTCTGTCCCGTCAGCTTTGGGATTGCACTAATAAAGTGCATCGCATTGAGAGCTTGGTCGTCGTTGACCCGGCGGCGGTGCGGGGATGACCGCGACAAAGTAAGGTATGGATCCCCCCCCACCCCAGCCGCCCTTCCTCTTTGCTTTCTTGCATGTCTGTCTAGGGTTAGGATAACCCCTGTACCGCGTTTGGATCTAGGCGCTAGGGGTTAGAAGGTTCTTGATTTCGACTGAGTTAGGGTTAGGGTTTTAAAAAAAAAAAAAAAAACTTCTTCTTCTACTTGCTATGCTTGCTGTTAATTCCCCGAGCCCCGATCTACTACTAGATCGGCCGATACCATTGATAGACTTGCTAGGATCTACTACTAGCAGTACGAACGGGGAATCGGGGACAAGAGAACAAACTGTGATGTACTATGAGGTAGATCTAGGGTTTTAGAAGTTAAACCGTCGTTGGAGGGAGCGGATCCGGAGGTGTCCATGGCGTAGACGTGTCGGTGAAGTAGATCGCGTCTTCCTTCGGGCCTCCACCGGCGTTGTCCGACGACGGTGGTGCTGCAGTGGAGAGATGGCGGCGCGGTGGTGCTTCCCGACGCCACTGCGCGAGCCGATCGGATGGCCTAGGGTTGTAGAGTGGGGTTTGGGGCACGGTGAACCTCGTCACGCGAGCCTGCGGCCCCCACTCCCTTTATATAGCGCAGCGCGTCGGGGGCCCACCAACCATGGAACGGTTGGGCGCCCCCGATCAGGGCGCGATCCAGGGGCAACGGGGCCCCAGCCGTTGGGCTGGGCCTCTGAGATCATCCTAACAGAGATAACCATCGTCAAGGAGCGAAGTATTGATGATCTCCTTCATGAATTAGGTGAGTGGGCAGATGAAGACGGAGATATGAGCAACGCCATTGACGAGGCACAAGGGAACGTCGCTAATCATATATGTGTCGTGATCGATCGTGATCCACCAATTTCTATATATTCCCGATGCAATCATGATCCACGCGTTGATCATGAAACAATATGAGATTGTTTTGATTTCAGGACAACAACATCAACGGTGAAGATGATGACAATTCAGGCATCGGTAGTGGCGACGATTCTGGGAGCGAGAGTGATGACAGTTCTGGCAGTGAGAGTGATAGCGAAGACAATGGTAGTACATCGATGACGGTGATGAATCGGATCGGAGTTATCGTCCACGCAGTGATCCAGCTAGCTGGTAAAGTGTCTGCACAAGGCAGAATGTATCTGAAAAGTGGTTTGATGGAAGCAGAAGCGTCAAGAACAGAACTTACAACCACAAAGAGCATCAATGTGTCCACACATGTGCTCAGCGGTGATGGTGATGTGAAGAAGACCTCCACTGCGGAGGCAGGCATCAATGAAGGTGGTGGCTCTACCAGGGAGGAGAAGATGGAGGCAGATACCAGTGCTGGTGATGATGGGTCATTTCGCTTCCCACAGTTTGAGATTGTGCAGCAAAGCCCTACAGATCACCATTACCTTGACAGCATGAAGCAGGTCCGTAATTTCTTCTTCTCTGGTTGATTCTTAACAGAATGCATAACAAATGCTGTTATGTTAGTACAAGCTGTTCGATCAATCCATCACCAAAAACAAACTTAATCCACTGAAACTTTTATACCCACAAAAAAAGTATACTAGTTACTTTTACCACATTATCTGCTATTCATAAATTATATCTATATAAGTTTAGGGGTGGTTCAAATAATGTAGTATCGCTTCCATGCATTGGTTCAATTTGTCAATGATCCTTCCTATTATGTGTAATCAGCATTCACTGCTAACTAGTTTTTGCAAACTGTTGAGTTACAGGGCACAGCAGGTGGAGGAAGTGGATGAAGAGGGTTCAGAAAGAATGGAAAATTCTTGGCAATAACAATTTGCCAGGTACGTACGTATGCAGTGAATTCAGTGATACAAGGATTTGAAACAAGGCATCAATCATCAAACTCACAAATTAAAGACTATATATATCTTTTATTTTAAGTTTATCTATCTAACACTACTCGATCCAGCCTCTTTGCCGGGCAAAGGCCCCTGGCCGCGGAGTGGCCCATGCGGCGTGCACGGCATGGCCGACGGCGAGGAGCTCACCGGCGCACGTGAATTCGCCCCTAGAGACCAAAATGCACGATGGCAACAGCTCAGGGAGAGAGAGAGGGGCTCGGAGAAGCTCACCACGGCGAAACCAAAGGCGGGAAGGGAGCGGGTGCGGCGGACCACGGCGGGAGGCGGACGAGCTCTCCGGTGGGACGCTGTCGCGCGGTGGGTGCGACTCTACGAGCGAGAATGGAGTGGGGAGGGGTAGCGGGGGAGTGGCGTCGGGTGCAGGTCCCCATTTGAAGGCCGGGCGTGGGGTGGGACGCTCCCACGGGCGAGGAGGAGGTGGGTGCGGACGGCAGTTGTTGTCTTGACCACATGAGTTTGAACGGCAAGAGGTGGGGGACGGCGCCGACAGGTGGGCCACAGCTGCCAGTGACAGAGAGACAGGGAGAGCGAAGATGGGCTGCGCGCTGCTTCACGGGCCGGCCCAGGAGGGAAAATGGAGGGGGGAGAGAAGGGAAGGATGCCAGCGGGCCGGCGGGGAGCTGGGCCAACCAGCCGAAAGCGAGGAAAAGAGGAGGAGAAAAAATATTTTGCTTTTCTTTTTCTATAGCACTTTTCCAAATTCATTTTCAAAAGGTTTTTGAAACCTTTTAGCATTTGAATCAAATCCAGTCATCACAAAAATACAATGCAGCGGCATAGATGCATGAACATGTTTCTATCCTTATATTTGTTTTAATTTTTCATAAAAAATATTATTTCCCTAGGTAAAAATACTCACAAAAATGCTTATATAGATCATTTTAACTATTTTGGATAAATGCAAACTTTAGGGTGTTACATCGTTGCCAAGATATTATACACTAGACTCTATGGTTTCCTATGAACAGTGGTTGATGGGGACGTTGTTGGCTTCATGCGAGATGCAATTTTTTTTAGAAAACAGGAGGAGGCAGAGGCTCCTACTGAAATTGTATTAAAAAAGAACATAAAGTACAAGTACAAGGTTTAAGCAGTGAGAGACAGAGACATCCTCTGTTCTTGTGCAATTCACTGCAAAGAAGCTAAGGTACAGAGAAAGAAAGAAAGTTGCGCGAGAAACTTAAGATGGTGTTGATTTAGAAACAAAAATAAATTAAAGTTTGGAAAAAATTATTATGATTTTTATAAAATTATTACTTTTTATTTCTCCATGCATGTGACCTATAAATTATTTTGAGTGTCCTTGTCACGGTAGCTATGGATTTTCGATTGCGTGCGCGTTCTTACTCATACAAGTTGTGAAGTGGCTTATCGACAGAGTTAGCCACAAAACAGCACATGATGCATGCATCCATGACACATTCCAATTGGCAATTTGGCAGCATCAATAGTAGATTTGTAACTCCACAGGACATTATACTTTTGTAAGTTCTAATAACCTATCGTCGTCCACGGGCGGGCAGCCACCGGCCACCTATAAATACACGCATGGTCCCTCCCAAACTTTCCAAGCAGCTAGCCTAGTTGGAGTGCTAGCTCCACATGAAAGAAGCTAGCATAGTAGCACCAATGGCCGCCTCCTCTTCCTCAGGGTCGGCTCTAAAATTTTAAGGCCCTTGGGCAAGCAAGAAGATAAGGGTCCGTTGAACTAATTTTTAATATCAAAATTACAGTATATAGTATGAATAATAAAAATTACTTTGCAATATATGTATAGTTCATAAAACATAACAATAGTGTAACAAAAAAACTAGAAACAGTAACCATTATGATTACCTAAAATAAAAATATAATGCTTCAGTGCCTTATAAAAAACCGTCTTCTAGCATTACTTGATGCAACATTTATCATATTCAAATAAATACATTGAATTAGAAATTTATAACCCTAGGCAAATAAATAAATTGGAAAATACTAATCTATCGGTGTGTTGGTGTTGCTTACTGTGAAGAGTGAATCGGATCGGCACCCTTGCCATGGTCGCTTGCCGGTCGACAGGTGAGGACTGAGGAGTGAATTGGATGGGCATCGGTGTCTTCTCTCCTCAGGCAGGATAGCGCGTCGATGGGTGGCGATAGGAAACGATCAAATGAAACTTTGCTTGTGCTCCACTCAATGGATCAAGTTACGTAGAATAGGACAGGAAGGAAGAGATACCCACGGCTTGGGCTGGTTTGTGATGGGCCTTCAAATGTTTATTATGCCAAATAGAAAATTATATGTACTAATTACCTATGTGGTCTTGCCCCCCACTAGCTCCTTGGGCCCCCGGCGGTCGCACTGCCTGCCCTCCCCTTAGAGCCGGCCCTGCTCGTCCTCCATCCTCCTGCTGATCCTGACCGCCACCTTGATGGTCGGCCGCGCTCACACAGCGACCTTCACCATCAAGAACAACTGCAGGTTCTTGTGGCCGGCGGTGTTCACCGAAGGAGCCTAATCCGAACACATATCAAATGCCCAACACACAACAAGCACTACAGGAGATATGACCTTGTATGATGATTTTCTCATGACAATGACTAAATTTGTTTTACGGCGCTTTTTGGTGGGAGTATGCTTTTACGACGAAAATTATATGTTCTTCACTAGGATCGAGTAGAAGTCATCACAAACAGAAGGATTTCCACATTACGATGAACTACAATTCGTCATGACATGCTAATAGACATTGGTGAGAATTTATTATTTAAATTTTAATATGCTAAGGTCAACTCCACATATCATACTTTGAATTCACATTTTTTTGAATTGTCCAAACTACCTTGAATAGAGAAATGACCAAAATCAATGTTCAAGATCTCGATGAGGTCAGCAATGTTGTAGTTGAGGACTCTTTAATTTGAAATGGTTTATGGTCCTAAAATTGTGTTTGTAGTTCTCATATTTTGAAATTCAAATTTTCCAAACTATCTCAGATGCGAAAACAAATAAAAGTAAAATTGAAGATCATGATGAGTTGTAGAATTTTTAGTTGATGAATTTTTCATTAAATTTTTTTTGTGGTCCCAAAAGTGTCTTTGAAGTTCTGGAATGCTGAAATTCAAAATTTTGAAATGTACAACGTGTCTTCTTCTGGGTCAAATTTTTTTGGAGATGGATTTAATATATGTGTAAATATGTACATGCTCTCCTATATATATCCTATGGAAAATTAATGTTTACAGATATGTACGTCATGATCAGCACCATCTTTTGGTCTGCGTAGGGTGCACACGTGGACTTGTCCGCGAGCCACACAGATTTCGTCGTACGTCATGATCAGGAATAATTCAGGATGCACAAGGACTGAATTTGGTGGCATGCAGTGCGGAAATTGAAGGCTATTTCGGACGTATGCATATCTAGACAAACATAGCACAATATGTTCGAATATATTTCATTTGCGATAACCTTTACAAAATTTTCAGAGAAAAATACAATCTTTTCTTATGTTCGGTCGATCGGCAAAGGCGTATGCTCATGCTTGTGCCTATTGTACTAGCTAGCACTACACATGTTTTTAAACAAGGCCTTCAAGACCAAAGTTATATCCATTGAACAAACAATAATATCTTGTATGACAATGTGTTGTCTTCGTTATAGTGGATTGATTTTTCAACACATCTAGATGCACGAAATATATATGTGACACAACCTCTAACAGACGTAACACGGCAATAGATGCAAAAGATTTCTCTACCAAGTACTACTGTTAGCTCCTCTCATCAAGTCAAAGAAAATACACTACACATACCATTTGTAGGGGCGGCTCGTGATGATTTGTAGGGGTGGGGGAGGTGGGCCAGCCGCCCTTATAAATCGGATTTGCAGGGATGACTCACTATTTGTAGGGGCGGCTGGATATTGAGCCGCCCCTATAAATCTATTTCAAAAAATTCATAAATTCGGGCCAAAAAATAGGAATTTTTTGTAATCTTCGGAGGCCCCCACTGGTCAGCCACACGTCGTGAAAATCACGTGCTTCACGGCTGCCGGGTTTCAAACCCGTGACCTCAGGCTCGTGTGTTCTCTAATCTAACCACTCCACTCATCATTCACTTGTGTCTATAATTGATTTTCTTTCCCCATATATTATGCTAAATCGAGTTTAAATTAATTGTTTGAGCCCCTAAATGAATTCAAATGAAAAGTTGTCAACTACAAAGTTTCATAACTTTTCGAGATCTACAACTTCCATTTTGGTAGTTTCTCCATCCGAGGTCGTTTACAAAATTTGAATTTCAGATTTGAGAAATTAAAACGTAGTTTTCATTGACAAGATTATTTCAAATAAAAAGTTGTCAACTACAAAGTTTCATAAATTTTCGAGATCAACAACTTTGTTTTTTGCTGTTTGTCCATCCGAGGTCGTTTAAACAATTCAAATTTTAAATTTTTAGAAATTCGAACACAGTTTTCCTTGACGAGATGATCTCAAATCAAAAAGTTTTGAACTACAAAGTTTCATAACTTTTCAAGATCTACAACTTTTGTTTTGGTAGTTTCTCCATCCAAAGTTGTTTGAAAAATTTGAAATTCAAATTTGAGAAATTCAAAAATATTTTTTCTTGAAAAAATGAATTCAAATAAAAAAGTTGTCAACTATAATGTTCTATAATTTTCTAAGATCTACAACTTTTATTTTAATTATTTGATTATCTGACATAGTGGTTATAACATTGTTCATAAATTTTACCGAGTCCTGTTATAGTTTATGGAACTATAAGAGCGATATGTAAATTTTGTAAACAATGTTACAACTACTTTGTCTGATGAAGAAAAGACCAAAATAAAAGTTATAAATCTTGATGAGTTCTACAACTTTTATGTTCATGAATTTTTCAGCTGTGAAATCATTTAATATTTCAAAATGACGTTTGAAGTTGCTATTTTTAAAAATTTAAAATTCAAATAGATAAAACACAGTCACATGTAAATATGGATAAAATAATTGTAGTAAGAACATAATAAATTGATAGAGCATGATATTAAAATTTTTTAGGAAAAAAATTATCAAATTTGAAGTTAGTATGAGGAAGAAAGACTAGTTACAAGTTTTAGTCATAAATTAAAAGGAGAAATCATTGTTCAACAATTTCAAAAATTGAATTTCAAACAACATTTTGAAGTAGTAAATCATTTCAAATGAAAAAGTTGTAAACAGCGAAGTTTCATAACTTTTCGAGATCTACAACTTTTATTTTGGTTGTTTCTCCATCCGAGGTCGTTTGAAAAAAAATCAAATTTTAGTGCTTAATTTTTCTATTCGGTGTCTATTTATAGGGACGACTACAAATCAAGTCATTTGTAGGGGCGGCTGATAACACCAGCAACCCCTACAAATGGATTTGTTGGAGCAGCTCGTTTAGGCAGCATTTGTATGAGTGGCTCAATATAGAGCTGTCTCTAAAAAAAAGAGGGGCGTTGCTACAAATCATTTTTTAAGTATTGATAGGCTTAGATACCACAACTGATGGCAACATTATCCTTGACGCTAATTAAGTGCTAGGAAGACAGCCGTCCTATGACGTGTAACTATGAGCTTGGCCAATCGTTGCCAAGGGAGAGGATCTAGTCAACAACGAGACACACACACACGTGTAGGTGAACAGCGGTTGATGGGGAGGTTGTTGCCTTCATGCGCGAGATGCAAATTTGCGCGAGAAACGTTAGATGGTGTTGATTTAGAAGCAAAAATAAGTTAAAATTTAGAAATATTATTGTGATTTTAATGAAAATGTATATTACTCTTCCTCCTTGCAGGACACCTATACCTGATTTTTTTAGTGCCCTTGTCACTGTAGCTGAACTTTCATTTGCGTGCGCGTTCATACACGTACAAGTTGTGAAGCGGCTCATCGACAGAGTTAGCCAGAAAAATCCACATCATGCATGCATCCATGACGCTTCTAAGGCCCAGTTTAGATCCAGAAAATTTTGCAAAAGAACAGTAGATTCCCCGTCACATCGAATCTTTGGACGTATGCATGAAACATTAAATATAGATAAAAAATAAAACTAATTACACAGTTTAGACGAAATGGACGAGACGAATCTTTTAAGCCTAATTAGACCATGATTGGACACTAATTGCCAAATAACAACGAAAATGCTACAGTTGCATTTTGCCAAAAATTTTGGCAATTAAACAAGGCCTAATTGGCAATTTGGCAGTATCTTAGTCCATCCTTCCCGGTCAACAATCAAGGGCAGTTTTGTCATTCCACTGGACATTATACTTTTCTAAGTTCTAACTTCTCGTGCGGCCAGCCACCGGCCACCTATAAATACACGCACGCTCACTCCCAAACTTCCCAAGCAGCTCGCCTAGTTCCACAAGAAAGAAGCTAGCACAGTACGTAACATCAATGGCCGCCTCGTCGTCCTCGATCCTCCTTCTCCACGTCGCCGCCATCTTGATGGCCGGCGGCGCTCACGCGGCGACCTTCACCATCAAGAACAACTGTGGGTTCACCGTGTGGCCGGCGGCGACACCAGTCGGCGGGGGCACGCAGCTGAACCCGGGCGGGACGTGGACGATCACCGTGCCCGCCGGCACCAGCTCCGGCCGGGTGTGGGGCCGCACGGGCTGCTCCTTCAGCGGCAACCGCGGGAGCTGCCAGACGGGCGACTGCGGCGGCGCGCTCGCCTGCACGCGCTCCGGCCAGCCGCCCACGACGCTGGCCGAGTTCACCGTCGGCGGCAGCCAGGACTTCTACGACATCTCGGTCATCGACGGCTTCAACGTCGGCATGGCCTTCTCCTGCAGCACCGGCGTCGGGCTGGTGTGCAGGGACTCTGGGTGTCCTGATGCGTACCACCAGCCTAACGACATGAAGACTCATGCGTGTGGCGGCAACAGCAACTACCAGGTCACATTCTGCCCGTGATGACGAGGCAGAATGTAGTGGTTGAGACATGTATGTGGTGACGAATAAGACGTGTCGTGATAACGTGTCCAAGCGTGCATGCATGTGCTCGCATATGTATCAGGACTTGTGTACACGTACAATACACGTACCATATGTACAGTGGCGGATCCAGAAACCGGGTAAGGGGGGGCTAAACAACAGAGGGCAAAAAAAAATTTTGCTCGCTGTATACAGTACACTAATAGATATAGCAAAGATTGATATCAATTCATATCAAGCTCAATGCGGGGTCTTTTTTTTCTCAACCCGACTCTCATTAGTTGCAATCTTCGAAGTTGAAGCATCATTCTTAGCACAATATCTCTCCATTCTATTCTACTACAGTACTACTGATTATATCCTACAAGGTATGAAAGTAAAACTATCATAATCGGATCACTGAATATTCAAAAGAAAATATTAGAATAGGGTTCAGTGGGGAATTTTGGACTGGGCTGCACTGGGCTCTGAAGAGCTGCTCTCTGCTATTTTGGCCCACGGGGGGACTGCAGCCCCCCAGCCCCCCTGGATCCGCCAATGCATATGTATAGCTACTAGTAGTATATAAAATACAAATAAGTCTATGCTCTTGTCATGTTGGAAAGCAGGGATGATGCAGCTAGCAAAGAGAAGAAAAATGTTATGGGTAGAATAGAAAGCAACCCCTTTGACTTTGGGTCGATCGTGACATATTATTGAGCCAGTAGACGCACGTGTGTTTGAGTCAGACAAAAGCTACCCCTAGCTAGCCCTTGTTTAGATTGAAGAAAATTTCAACCCGATGAATAGTACCACTTTCGTCTTATTTGGTAAATATTGTCCAATCATGAACCAACTAGGCTCAAAAGATTCATCTCGTGATTTCCCCTAGCTAGCCCTGTGTAATACTCCATGCAAGCGGTTAAAAATTGATGTGATGGAGAGAGAGTGAAAAAACTTGCAACTTTGAGGCAAACTAAACAAGGCGCTAGTATTGATGTGGACAAAATTAGCTGCCAAACCAGCAAGCCATAAACATAAAACTTAGGGCGATTCTCTTGGCGTATCTGCTATAGGAGCATGATATATATGTATGACTAAATTCTTGCCCCTCACAATTTAAATAAAGACTTTGGCATGAAATTAAAGCATCTGTAGGTTAATGGTTACAAGAGCATCGTCAAGCCCCTACAACAAGCAGCTTCCATCTCCTCAATCTCAGGCCACACGAATGTCAGGCACGCACTAAAAGTAAGAAGCAACCCCAAGGAGTTGTAGGGCTTTAAGACGGTCCACCATGCGCCGTCGTTGCCGAGCTTTGCAGTCCAGTAGGCAAGCAGCTTCGATTTCCCATAGCAGACCACACTTGAAGCCAACAAGTAGCTAGCCACTAAACACACCTCAAAAATAGACCGCCAAGTGCAAACGTCGCCAATTAAGCTTCGTTGAAGGATATAGTTATATATGTTTCTACCCATATGGCATTCGAAGAAAATTTTCTCATTCGTTTTAAAAAACGAAGTTTCTTATTTGTATTCTCCCTTTAGTTTGCAAATACGTCGTCTTGGATAATGACCTGGTCTCCACGTACTTTAACCATACAAGTACGCACGTCTAGATATATTATGAATCAAGCTAAGTGACATATACATGCTAATTGCTAACCAACGTAACACGGCAATGATGAAAAATAAAATGCACCAATTTTCGAATAGGCTGCTGGCCAGCTAGCGTTGATCGATATGAATACTTACTGAGATGATGCAGATGCTACCTAACGAACTTTCTGAAGAAGCTAAAGATGACGATAGCCATGCATCACAAATTAAAGAAAGTCATCCACGTGCACGTGCGTTCATACTCATCATCTCTGATCGTGACTCGTGACCGAGTCAAACCAAAAAAAAAATTGAGCACCATGCGCGACATCTTCCAGTCTTTGCCATTAATTATTATCTCCATCTTGCACAGGGCTGGTGTCGAGGGAAAAAAAAATTAGGTGGGGGCGCCATGAGTCTAGCACGGCACGTGTGGGACCCCTAGCCGATGGATGCCACGTGGATACGAAACTCCATCAGACGGTAGCTTTACAGGACCTATGGAGAAGCCGTGCTGACACTTGGAGCCGAGGAGGCGCAGTGGAATCATGTGTACGCGAGCTGCCCTCGTGCTGGCTGTTTGATTAGAACCGGTGCCACGTGTCGTGCATCAGGAGAGGGGTCTCATGGCAGATGGAATGTGTTACAACTGCAAAGGAGTTGCTCTCATCTGGGAACGCTCTAGAACGGGAACCACTCATGCTCCCCTCTCCCACTATCGTTCGAACCGTCGGCGCCACGGGCGGTTGCCTGCGTGCATCTCCCATAGCGTCCGTATGACATGTATATATATGTACATCAAAGATCAATGAAATATTACTGGTTTACTTGAAATTCACTGTGTCCATTTACATTACATGCAAAACACGTTATCAACACGAACGCTCGCATCTGCACTCTTGAGAGGGAGTCCAGAAGAAGGCCGGCAAGATCGAGTTCGTGAAGAAGATCCAAAGGTACAAGGCCGATGCTTCGCTACGTACCTCCGGCGATCCTCCTCGTCGATCTCGTCTTCATGATTCTCCACCGCGCCATCGACATGCGGATTCCGCACAACCACCAATACATTCACGATGAACTTGACACCTTCTGCTACCTTCTCGGCGAACGCCGGGCCGGTGAACGCCAGGGAAGGGGACAGGGGCTTCGGATGCGAGTTGGTGGGCGTGGTGGACGTCGTCGCTGTGCCGTCGATGCTCCAGTGGCCCCTGCGCCACCGCAGGGACCCGTCTACCCCGAGCACATGCCGGGACCATGTCTACCATGGTTGTCGCCGTTCTGCGTCGAGCACGGCCACGGCCCATGCCCGCCTCTTGTGCCTCCAGCCCCGGATGTTGCCGGTCCCTCTAACTGGGCCGGCCCCACGGCGATGGACGTCGAGCCGGCGCTTCCAAGGCCGGATCTGGGCTGGGACAGAGAAGGTCGGCACCTGCGCATGCTATACAGGCGACGGCGGTGGAGTTTTCTACTGGGAGCGGCGGTGTTGAATGCGAGCGTGTGGTGCCAGTAGCACTGCCTGCTTGCGGAACTGTTTGTACAGCAGTCCACCACTTGCTTTTTGGTTGGAGTCACCAGCAGGCCGCCTTGCATGCTACCTTTCAAGGCATGCTTGTACAGCACAGATGCTGGATGGGCCGGCTAGCTTGCTTGTTCCCAATAGTTATCTACTTATTTCTGCTGTATTTCGTTTGTTAACCATGCTGTTAATTGCTAATTTTGCAGTACTGTTCATCAGTGTATTAGTCTAAATTGTTTTACTGTTTTAGACTCCTGATGTAACCATGTATTGCACATATGTATTTCCATATGATGCAATGTATTATACATATTTGTTCAAGTTCAAAGTGTTTGCCCCATGCAATTCCCAATAACATGAACAATTTGTGTTGAGTATATTGTTCAAAGCGTTGCCTCTGGCATTCCCAATAACAATATATTCCACAAAATTTATTGCAATTTACTTTATGCAATTTACATATTAAGTTTCCATACAAGCACTTAATATTTCATACAAATGCTTTCAGTTGATTTTCTCTTATTTTAAAAATGACACTAAGTTTCTTAACTTTGATATTGGCTATACACAAGGTAGTACACTAGTACTACTGCATGATTTATTCCTCAACGTGCGTACCTAATATCAAGTTTTGAAACAATTTGGTCTACACTTTTGGGTGACTACCTTTATTTATTTTCAAATTGGCCATACACAAGGTAGTATCATAGTACTACTGCACGATTTTCAACCTCAACATACGTACCCAATTTGATTATAAATTATACAAGGTCTACATCCAAGTGATTACCATGTAATTCTTTTTCACATTGGCCATCCACAAAGGTAGCACCGTTGTGCTACTACACGATTTCATCCTCAAAGTGCGTACCCAATGATGGAAAATGAATTAAACAAAGTTAACACCATCGAAGCTTGACAATGTTATTCTGTAGCACCCGGTTTTAAGGACAAAACCAGATACACACCATATGTGAGCCCAGGAAGTCAAATCACACATATGGCTATAAATAAGGGTAATACCAAAAGACAAATGCTTAATTACATAACGTAATAGTACAGAGAATACAAACTTAGCTAGTAAACAGCAGAAAGACATTCTGATCTTCAGTTGAAGACTCCACTCCACAGGGACAACTGACTGGTTGATCACAAGCCTAACTCCTCCAAACTCTAGCAATCTGGTGCTCATCCTGAGGTGTGGGAGAAATAGCAAGGGTGAGCACATGTCGTACTCAGCAAATATAACATGAGGTTCATGAGGCTCAAAAGTTGACACTGGTTTACTGCGATTAGCTTTTAGTGAGTCATCTTTTTAGCATTTGAGTAGCAACAAGTTACCATAAGCCCAAATAACCTCATGATCATGTAAACATGAATAACGTATAGCAAGAAACAATAATCATTAGTGAGCATCAATATCATCAGTATTATCATTATTATCAGTGTTCATCATTTATTCTGTAAGGGTCCAAGGCCGCTCGTGACTGTGAGCACGACTGATATACCAGTTTTACACTTTGTAGAGGTTGTACACTTTCACTGTGAGTCGTGATTTACCCTTTCACCCGAGGTAGCTAATCTCTTGACCCACTTCTAAGGAAGGTCGGCAGGGTTCACTATGAAGTCTTTCAAAAGTTCGTCTAACATGTTAGGGACATTAGATTCACTCGGCAAGCAGATGTAGGAACCCCTTTTCAAATGACATAATTTCATCCCGGCTATACTCATAAGACTAGAGGCTGTCCTACACCCACCGTGGCAAGTCATTCTTACGCTATAAAGGTAACGACTAACAAGCTAAAAAAGGTCCTTCTATATGACTAAAGCCAGAGCCATATACCCCTCACAGTTGTACTGTAAGTCCCAGATATTCGCTTACAGATAAGTTCTTATGGAGAGAAACTAGAGCACCATAAGATAGTCCAATGCTCTAGCCCCCTTTAAGTATGTTACTAAAAAGTCACATTTTAATGTTTATTGCATATTTCAATGGTCAAGTTACAAGATCATGGTTATTTATTTTGAGCACTAGCATAAATACTACCCAAAGCAATGTCCCATGGGTGTCAAGGTACAAGATACAAAAGCTAGGATATCCTTAATGGTAACAAGGTAGACACATGCATATGAATTAAGTGTATTAAAGGTGAATAGGAAACAAGGATGATCCCATGCTATATTTGTCTTAAATTTAGATCATTCTTCAGTTCAAACCTTCAAAGAACACTGCTTCTTGTTCACCATGTATAGCTCACCGACTAGACAAGATCATAAAGCACCACACAAGCGTCTATTCAATCATACACGAAGCAAACAATAGAACTAAATTAGAACAGTACACCAAACATATAAAACAATGTGTGACAAAGTTTTAAAGATGTTCGACACATTGCTATGAACACACAGACACGAGAAGCATGCTAATCGGAGCTACGATGAAAAAGAAAAGATCACCGTAAGATTCACTCTATACGAGAAAAAGAAAACTACAGGCTTCATTAATTTTAATAATTATATAAAATATGTATAAGATACTTTAGAGAAATACATAAATTAAATTAAGTTAAATTATATTTTGATTTAAAAAATAAGATAAAACTAATCATATTCTATTTATAAAGGATCGAGATGGAAAACCTATGTTGCTCTTAATTGGGAGACTAATTACATATAGATTAATATTTTATTTGAACGCATAAATTAAAACATACTAAACAATAATACTATCGAGAGTTTTTATATTATAAAAGAAACAACAATGAGCTTGATTTATTTTAATTAAGAAAAACAATATTTATGACATTAATTCAGATTAGACAAATTATATTTAAATATAAAAAACCGAGTTGAGGTTAATCATATTTTATCTTATAAATATTATCACATAATTTGTTAAACTAGTTAAACTTTATCTTTTCAAAAAAAAAGAAACACGTGAGAGCATCAACATGAGTTTTATATAACCATGTTTAGCCTAAACAAAAACATATTTAATCTGACAATAGTCAAGTTAACAGCTATTTACAAAAGATCGATATTATCCTATTTTGCTTTTGTTAAAAACATGTTTAGACTAAACAGATTACAAATTAAAAACTAATTACAAGCATATTAATTAATCTAATATTTAGCTATATAAAAAAACATCTAACATGAAAACATTAACACAACTGCGTAGAGCGCAACTATACGAAACTAAAGCAACTGAAACGAAGTAAAACAAAATTAAAACAAAGAAACGACAAAGATATTACGAACCAGTGGCAGAACCACAAATACTTTATCTTCTACCTCCATCCATCTCCTCACGTGAAGCTAAGGGAGAAAAGGAACGAAGGGGCCTCGGCCTAGGGGCGACATGAGAAGAGGAGAAATATCTAATTTACTACACGAGAGATTTCTCAAACTAGGGGCTTATATATATATATATATATATATATATATATATATATATATATATATATATATATATATATATATATATATATATATATATAGGGAGGAAAACTCTTCACTTCCACGTCAACTAGCGATATGGTGCTAATTGACGTTGCACCATCCACCTCCGCTAATAGGCGTAAGTAATCATTTAAGCCCATTAGTAAATAAATGTATGGGCCTTTAAGATTTATTAGGATTGTTGCACATGGGCTTTGGTGGAAAATGAGATATTTATTATTTTCGGAATTAATTAATTTCATGGATAAAATAATTCTAGAAAAGTCCAGAATTATTATTTAAGCAGTGAAAAATACTCCGAAAGCTCCGAAAATTCGGGGAAATTTTTCAGAGACATTATGGAACATGAGGAACCCAAATAAAGTATTTGAAGCTCATGATAAGATATTTTGGAGCATCTCAAAATTATATTATTCTCATAGACAAGTGGAAACAATCTATAGAAAAAGTCAGAAAAATTCTCGAGAAGTTTGTAGAGGTTGATTGACGTATGAGAAATTGAAATGAGTGATTTGGGTTACAAAGAAAATATTTTAGGAAACTCCTAATGAAAACTTAAGCTGAGAAACAAGGAATTTTACTGAGAAACAAAATAAAGACGTGCCAGAGAAGGAAGATCAACCTACTCAACGCATTTTAAAGATTTTGCTCACTCTCAACACACAAAGAAACCTTAAGCAAACATCGCATCAAATCATATGCACTAGCATGTATACACACAATGTTGCTAAATCCTATGATAAGTTTTATTTTAATAAAAAATATTATTTTTATTTATTTTCATGAGCACTAGAATACAAAATTAAATTACTTTGCATCTATTTTGAAAGGAGCAAATTTTAGGATGTTACATATTCCATAAAAGGAGAATGTCCCTCTATTTCAAGTTTACCTTGATTAATTGCATTTTGCATTGCTTATTCAACATTGCCAAGGATTTTTAACAAATCTATGGCCCTACTTATGTAGGCACAATGGCCACCAAAGAGTTTGAGTCTCTCACTCTTGATGGCCGCAACTTCCCCACATGGGTGATGGATTTCAAAGTGAGTTTATCGTTGCGCGGAATGTACAAGGCTATTGCCCCTCCCAAACAACGAGTTGCCCCATTAGCGGACCCTCTCAAGTACAATGCCTTATTCATCATAAGGAATCACATCCATCCAGATCTCAAAGCTGAGTATCTGATGGAGGAAGACTCACACACTCTGTGGCTTGCTCTTCAAACAAGGTATGAACAGCAAAAGGCAGTCATCCTGCCAGAAGCTATAAATGAGTGGAATCATCTCCATCTACAAGATTTTTAATTTGTGGGAGAGTTCAACCATGTTGTTCATAAACTCAGTGCTAAACTGAAGTTTTTGCGAAAAGGAGAAAACTAATGCGGAGAAAATTAAGAAGACATTGTCTACCATGCTTCCCGCTCAGATGATCCTTCAGCAACAATACCATGAAAGAGATTTCACCGTGCCGGGTAGATAGAAGGAGGAGGGGGAGTAAAGGACCGCTTGGTGCACTCGGTGCACATGGACCTGAGAGTAGAGAGGAGACGGTGGATTGAGTCCACCATGGACCGAGCCAACAGCTTATAGACCAACAGGCGCGAGTCCACCATGAGCCGAAAGCTGTGAACCTTGGCCCGTTTGGAATGTAGACTTGCGACGTGGCTAACCCACACACGCGCCACGTGTCTGGGCCGGGCCGGCCCAACCCGGCCCAGGATCGGCCCTGTCGAACCCAGCCTCGGCCCGGTCAGCGTTGATCGTTGACCGGTCAATGTTGAACCGGACCCACCTGTCAGCCTCTCGGTCTGAACCGACCAGTCCTGTGCTGCCACATGTCAACCCCTAAATAAACCTGGACTTTTTCTTTTTCTATAAATGATTTAATCTTCAAAAATTCATAACTAATTAACCATAGATCAGAAAAATGCCAAACCAGAGTCCAAATTTTTCTAAAATAAAGCTCTACGTCATAGGCCTATGATTGAGTGCATTTGGATCTTTCGATTTTCAGTTGCTCCTTTGTGCACCTCTATAGGAGTCGCTAACACGGCTATATGTTACGTTTGGTAGACCCGGAGGAGCCACCGACTGAGGAGTTCGACCCCGACTACACTAACGACTTGGGTGACGACCTGCCAGGTGCCACGCCCCACCTATTCGTAGATCCTATTATGCATTGCAAATAATTAGAACTGCTAGTTCTTTATTATTACTGCAATAATGTTGATAATAGGTTGCAGGGTAGTTACTTCTTTTGAGCCATTTACCTTGTTGCAACCTTACTCCTGCTCACCCTGCTGTTAGGCTAGATGCTGCTATATTACTTGGTACTACTGCTTTACTCTTACTCGCATTATATCTGTGATGAGATGCTGGTGAGTGAGAGACGAACTGAGATAAGGCACCAAGTGCCGATAACCTAATAATAACCTAATAATGAACATGGGGAGATCTTGGCGTGAGTCTTGGGTGAGTGGTGAGGGTCGAGTTGTAATACCCTAAAATTTGCCTCTTTTTGAAATAGAGATAAAATGAGATAATTATGTATTTTGTGCTCATGAAACATAGGAAAATAAAATTTTTCAATAAATTAAAAATTAACATAGGGTTTAGAAACATTGTTTGTGCATACATGCCATTGCATTGGTTTTATTTGAGTGAGTGATTTTTATCAAAACTAAAAAAATGGATTCATTGAGTAATTGTTTGTGCATATTTATTATAGAGAAATAATATTTTATTTGAAACTAAAACCCAATATAGGGGTAGCAACATTGTTGTGCATTCATGCCGGTGCATTTGATTTAATTGTAATGAGTGGTTTGACTAAAATTCAAAATGATTTAAATTGTTTTTGAAAATGCTCTGAATAAAAGAAAAACAAAACAAAATGGAAAACCTCCCTCCCTCCTCCTTTCTCCCATAGCTGAGACGGACTCACGTCCGAGAAAACGTCACCGCCTGGCTCCGATTCTTCCGGGATTTTGTGTGATCCCCACGCCGTCACTGTTTATTTTCTGGCATCGAGAACACCCCGGGTGAGCTCGTTGATCCCTCCTCTTTGTCCCCGTGGTTTTCTCGCCGAGGTCTATTGGCATTTTTCTGTGTTTGCCGACAAGCTCTTGCTCGCTAATCCATCACCTATCAGTTCTGATCTTTTATTTTTTTTCCTCTTGTATTTTCTTTCTTAACGTGGCGATATGTCAAAAAAATCTAATATAAAATAATAATCTTTGGAATAAAGCAAGTTTTCTCCTTCATGGACGGTGGCTTTTCTTCTATGTACCATATATAGTAGCGTTCTCTCCCTATGTGTTATGTAAGTCGTGCACGGCAAGGACTTCACAGCAATCCATATACTCAGCCTATAAATACAAGGTTATTCAACCGTATCTCCTTGCAAACCCTTGAAAAGTCTGCCTACGCAATCTGTCGCCGCCACCGCTGAGTTCTTAACCTGTCCTCCAGCCCGCCGCCGTGACGTCTTCCTTGTCTGCCATCGAGATAGTTGCAGCGGCTTCTGCAAGCAGGTGCACAGGAGGGGACACCGGCTACCAATCCACGTACGGCCAGGAGGGCGGAGGACTCCTACGTGAAGCACCATCTTCTTCTCCAGAGCGTACGTGTACCTAGCGCTCACCATGCAAGTTCATTTGGACACCGTGATGTTTCATGTTTAGTAGATGCAAGTCGTGGCCAACCAGTTCGTCCAACAGCATAGCAGCCCGGCCATGCACGCGCCTAGTTTTGATCTGCTAGCTTGATGACATCATCATCCGTCGTACATGCATTATGGCCGCTTTCTTTTATAAAAACAAATCAAGAAATGCAATTGGAATACATCACTCATAATTAGCCATCAATCTTTACTGTTTCTTCGTTTTAATTTTGTTTTGACCCATTCAAGTTGTGTTAGATTTATATTGACACGCCCTATGCACTAGTGCTAATGGTTTTCATGTTAGTGTTTATGATTTTTATTAATTTAATTGCTAAATTGATTAACATTTTTATAATCAAATTTATAATTTAAAACCATATATGTTTTATACCTAGGTAATTTATACATCAAATATTAACGTGATTAATTTCTTATTCACATGTGTTTCTAAATTCTAAGTTGCTTAGTAAACACATTGTATATGAGATAAATTCGAGCAGTTGCTTTTACATACACATTTTTCTTCGGCAAAGATAAAGTTTAACTTGAATTAACTATATGCCATTTTTTATAAATAATCTACGTGTAGTTTTACCTGACTTTTTAATTAAGTTATGTTTTGAATAATCTATTCTAAATACTTTTCACGTGGTTTTGCTCAATTAAAATAAACCAAGCATATAGCCTTTATTCTTATAAAGTAAATTTTTCAGTAATTGTTTCTCTTTCGCCGTAGCTCCGATTAGTGTGCTTTTTACGTCTGTGTGTTTGTAGCACCGTGTAGAATGTCTTCAAAACCTTTTTACTATTGTTTCACATGATTGGTGTATTGTTCTAATTTAGTTCTATTGTTTGCCTCGTGTATGATTGCATATGGATGCTTGCGTGGTGTTCTATCATAATGTCCAGTCGGTGAGCTTTACGTGTTGATCGAGAAGGAATACAGTTGAAGCTTTGGACTAGAAGAAGCATAAGAGTTTAAGGCAAGTATAACATGGGATCATCCTTGTTACCTATTTACTGAAATTATCATACATATGCATGTGTCCTCCTTGACAACCATAGAGATTATAACTTAGCTATCGATATCTTGTTTCCTTGTCACCTATGGGTTGTGCATTTGGGTAGCTATTGCTAGTGCTTAATTATGAACAATGATCTTGTAATATGACTAATGAATTGTGCAACCAACCATTAAGATGATTTAAATACTATTAAAGGGTGCTAGAGCACTATGTTGTTTTATGTTGCTCTAGTTTCTCTCCGTAAGGACTTATCTGTAAGTGATAACTGGGATTGACAGTACAACTGTGAGGGCTATATGGCTCTGGCTCTAGTTGTTTAAGAGACCTTTTCTAGTTTGTTAGTGGTTACCGAAAGGCGCAAGAGGGGTCATGTCTAGTATGGTCTTGGCCTGCTAAGGTGGGTGCAGTCTTTTGTAAGTCGCTCCTTGGAGGGAGGTTCATGCTTTCCAATTGAGAATCCTTAGCGGCCCTAACTTGTTAGATGAACTTTTAAATGGCTTTATATGATTTCCGGTGTTTTGGGCCTAGCTAACTCATGCATTTGGAAGTCATGACTCACAGTGAAAGTGTACACCTCTGCGTAGAGTTAAAAACTAGTATACTAGCCATGTCTACGGACACGGGCGGCCTTGGGGATTCTTACAGAATAAATGTTCACCATTGTTATATCATGCTTATTATTGTTGATATTATTATGCTTATGTTAATTGCTATTTCATTATTCTTATTACAATTGATCATTGGTTTATAATGGGAATTTGGTTATCTTGATGCTACTCAATTGCTAATTATATGATAATCAAAAGCTAAATACAGTCAAACAGTGTCTAGCCTTTTTGAGCCTCATGAACCCCATGATATATTTGTTGAGTTCGACATGGACTCACTCTTGCTATTTCCCACACCTTAGGATAGTCTCTGGAGTTTTTAGGCTTGTGATCAACCATTTAGTTTGTTCCTGGAGTGAAGTCTACACCCGGTGTTCGGAGTTGTCTTCCCGCTGTGTTGCTCTTTAAGGTATATTTTATACTATTGTATTATGTATATTAAGCATTTGTCTCTTGATATTACACTTATCTGTGGCTATATGTGAGATTTGACTCCTTTATTTCACATATAGTGTATGTCTGGTTTTATCCTTAAAACCAGGTGTGAGCAGGATCCGACGACGAGTCACGAGGGCAAGTCTTGTCGAGGGGGTGCTACCTGGGCGTCCCCCATGAGAGATACCTATGGCGGGTACATGTGACAGGGAGAGGTCCTGGAGTAGAGTGTCTTCATGGGACGAAGCTCCGAGATGGGAGGTGTTGTGATGGCACGGGGTACCGGGTGTTCCGTTGAGCGGACCACCGGTTGGCCCTTTGAGAAGATATCCTGCTTAGTCGCCCTAAGGACTGATATGTTATGTGGACCAGGTCTTAGAAAATCCTTAAGCCCCACTTGCCCCTACCATGGAAATGGGACGGACGTGCGACTTGCTAGTGCGGTGCCACTACTATTGGGAGGTTAGCGGATAGTGTAGGGAGGTATGGGCATGAGGACCCACACCCTCCTAAGACCGCGTAGTGACCACCGGGGCCCAGTACTACGTCTCACAGTCTCAGCGTGTCGGTGGTACTCCGACACGGCCCTAGTTCTGAGTGATAGGGTGGTACCGTATCTAGTTGGAAGGCGGCCCAGAATCAGCCTAGACGAGACGCATCATCGATGATGGTGATCTTATGTGTAGTGTAAACCTCTGCAGAGTTCAGGTTGATCGATTGATACATATGCCGACTTGTCGGCTATGGACCTTTTCTGAGTACAGCTTCACTTGACTAGCGGAGAGGAGTCCTTCTACCTTCGCTGGGTTTTAGAGTGGTGTTCTGGCTGAGGCCGTTGAGGCATGGACGAGAGGGAGTCGTCCATGCCGATGAGAGAGTGTGATGAGATGAGATGTGATAGGGTGATGAGATATGTGTTGGGATGGGGTAACGTGTGTGAAAGAGATGGGTTAAAATTTGACAAAACTTATGTTAATGAAATATTGGTTACTTGCATAGGAATCCACAGCCAAATAGGTTCTTCTTCTTATCCCCTTTTGCATCCAGTTCCACAAAGCAAATGCATCATAGAGTGGACGATGCGTGGTCAGTACCAAGTGTACTGATAGATTTTTGGCAGGCTCGGAGCCTGAGTACGACGAGGAGGACGACTGGGAGGAGTAGGGGTTCGCCCTGCGCTCAAGCTTGGTGCAAGGAGTCCTAGTTTCCGCTGCCGTCTTCGAGATGCTGTTCTAGTTGCTGTGTGTGAGTGTGTTCCGTCCTGCGTGGCGATGATAATATTAATGTAAACCTTCTATTTGTACTCTGATATTCGTGTATGACTCTGTTATTCGACTGAGATTTGGGTAATGGTATGAACTCGTTCATCTATTACACTTCATGTCTGTGGCATTTCCTTCGCGGAATGCAGGATCATTTCATGTATATAAACTACTAGGACGGGTCTCAAATTTTCCCAGGCGGACCTTATAGTGTGCCCACCTCCGAAAATAGATTTACGGAGGTGGGCACCTTAACACAACTGCCTCCGAAAATAAAACATTTAGGTGGTTGTCTTTAAATGACTTCCTCCGTCTATCGATTTTCAAAGGCGGGTATTTCCTGACCGCCTCCAAAAACAAAATAACTGATTCCGTAAATCGATTAAT
Organism: Saccharum hybrid cultivar R570; assembly: GCA_038087645.1. Classification (NCBI taxonomy): domain Eukaryota; kingdom Viridiplantae; phylum Streptophyta; class Magnoliopsida; order Poales; family Poaceae; genus Saccharum; species Saccharum hybrid cultivar. Next base: position 321,266 of record JAQSUU010000664.1, on the reverse strand, counting down.
GGAGGCGATCATTTTTGGGTGCTTGTGTAAATAAAAACGATCGTCACTGTTAATCATCAGGTATTTTGCAAGCCGGTTGGATTTTGTGACTGCCTCGGTTAATGTTTGGACAGTGCCTCTTGAAGTCATTTTTGTAGTAGTGAGCATCACGGCAATTTGACATTTAGCAGCGTACACTTGAACAAGCAATCATGTTTTAGTTCTGAACTCTGATGTCACCTCTTACAAACGGCCCCACAACGTAGCAAGAACAGTGCAGTTATTATCACTCAATAACTATAACAACAACATTGCTATATCTGAACCTTCAGTGTCTCGAACACAAACACAGGGACACCAGAGCTGAGGCCAGACAGGAGAGAAGCCATGGCGCTACCTGCAGTCTGCACTCTATGCGGTGGCGATGGGTGGGATGTAAAGCGACTTGCTGCCGAGGACGCGGGCGCGGGTGTCGGGGAAGTTCTCCATCCACGGCAGCGCAGTAACGGTGCCGTCGGCAGTGACAGCGATCGGGTAGCTGAGGAGGTGGCCTGGGAGATCCTGCTCCAGCTCCAGGTCATCGCTCGAGTACAGATCCCAATACTTCTCAGCGATCCTGTTCACCTTCTGCACACACTCCACGCTCTCAGGGCGCTGGAAGACATCATCCAGCATTCCCAGGTGCTCGTACCACAGAGACATCCGGAAGCCGTGGATCTGGCCACGGGCAGGCTGCCTGGTTGCCAGGTGGTACGGCTGGTACGCGCCCATGGCGATTTCAGAGTCCCTGGCACCGTCCATGGACCTCTGGTTGATGTTGGCAGACCCAATGATGATGTACTCGTCGTCCACTGAAATCAAACAAAAAATGTTACCATCTTCATCAACAAATGGACGCCTTTCAAGCCAAGCAAGAGAGCAATTCAAGCTGGAATTCAGCTGTTTAACATTTTGCTACCAATGCAAGATTAACTAACTGTAGAGAACTACTCCAATACTCCTCTTTCTAAAAAGTAGCACAGATCTCAAAGCAGCCTAGCCAAATAATCTTTTTTCTTTTTTTTTCCTGGGCCTGTGCCATCCAAACTCAGCCCGTGCCCCGCCCTAACCCGAGGCAGAACACGGCGGAGATCCATCTCCATCGGTCGTACATCGCATGGGATCGGTGAGCCGGAACCTACCCCTCGGCCTGGTCTCCTAGGAAACACGGCAGCCATGGAACCATCCGAAATAAGCTGCGAAGGGACGCCCAGGCAGTGCAGTATATACTCTCTTTTGACATTCGATCGTGCTCAGGCCATGTGCAACACCCCAAATCTTGGTTGGACATTGTAATCTGAATCTCCATTAACAGGTCCCGGGGCAGCAGAGCCACCAGCATGGTGCCCAAGGACCATCTCACAGGAGAGAGGACAGTAGTTCACATGAGTACGACAGAGAAACCCAAAGTAAATCTAAAGCAGGGCTCCGATCTATATTCTCGGTCCTCTGATCAATGGAATAGATCACTGTCAACGCAACCTCTCGACTCTCGTGAAGGCATAATCCGCGCCCATCTCCGTGGACAAGGAACCGAAACGTCGAAGGTGATCTGGAAGAGATGACTTCGACTGTGGGTCATGACTGGATACGGGCTAGGCTTGTATGGACCAGGCCCACCCAGTACCCAGGAGAAAAATAATTAAGAAAAAAGTAATTACCTGCCGAGGCTGCTTTGAGATGTGTGCTACTTTTAGAAAGAGGAGTATTGGAGCAACTATACCTTGAATTATTTTTACTCATTTGAAAAGAGTGTTAATTCCTTTAAAAAAAGTGGAATTATATGAGCATATATAGGATAGTTGTTCCCCTTAAAATTTGTTGTTTTATATTGATGCCTTTCCTGTCCAGCAAAGTTATGCTTTTAACTAAGAAAACATGTTGATCCAAACATATGCACTTCAGAAGAGTAATAAGTTTCACAACAGCATCAAACATGCTCCTAATTTTTTATAAATAAAAGTTACATGGTCTATTAGAAAAACTACTGTCATATCTAGTGTAATGCATGGCTATATAGAGGTTACTATCACGAACAAAAAATCTGAAACCTCTGAAGCCAAGAAAAGAAAACAATGTAAGCAGGGTGCCCAAATGCTTTGCTATCAAGAGAAACTAACTATACCCCTTGGTTTCAAGCCAAATGAGAGAAGAGCATGGGATCTTCGAACCAAGCAGGATTATAGTAGCATAGGACAATTTCTTCCTGATATACTTTATTTATGCTTTAAGTTGATTCTGCTGCTCTCTAAAACAGTTATAATTCTAATTTAATTAAAGTGATCCCTTGCTTCCAATACAGATAAAGCAGAAATGCATGCTTTGTAGCGAAAGAAAACATGCTCTAGGTGTGAACGTATAAAATAGATATTCTATATCAGTAAACTTAGTTGCGTTAAAAAATTCAGTAAACTGAAAAATGAAATATAGTGCAATACGAGGGCAAAGTACAACTGATCCATTACCTATCATCATTTTGCTATGAACATAGATCATAAACCTCCTACCTCTTGAGCACGGATGTAATCAGTGTCAGGTTCTGGGTGTTGCTCGGGTTCATATTCTCCCTCCAGCTTCACCTCGTGGTTACCTAAGCAGAAGAAAGTGAGATAGTCCTTGGGATTTGCTTCGATTCCCTTGGCTAGGTGAGCTTGTGTGTGTGAGCACCTCAGGTGCTTAGTACCACCTCGCCCAGGCAAGGGGGCCGTGACCGACTTATAAGGGGGAGTTTCCCTCTCCCAACAGTCCGGGCTTTTGGGAGGAATGGGCCTCCTGCCTTATAAGGGGCGCGAGCGCATGAACGCCCGACCCTGTGGTGGAGTGTTGGGCTGGGCCTGAGTGAAAGTGCTAACAACTGGTATCAGAGCCTTGTGGGAGGTTCCTGGGCCGGGCCTCACCCTATGGGGGGTGGGGTGTGAGCACCTCAGGTGCTTAGTACCACCTCGCCCAGGCAAGGGGGCCGTGACCGACTTATAAGGGGGAGTTTCCCTCTCCCAACAGTCCGGGCTTTTGGGAGGAATGGGCCTCCTGCCTTATAAGGGGCGCGAGCGCATGAACGCCCGACCCTGTGGTGGAGTGTTGGGCTGGGCCTGAGTGAAAGTGCTAACAGTGTGATGTCAGTGTACATCATGTCCATTGTTCTCCTTTGCCAGTCAAGGATTGCCTGAACAGAAGACTCTTCTGGAGGATTCTCAGGCCACATTGGCACCACAACATAAACATTGCCTGAACAGAAGACTCTTCTGGAGGATTCTCAGGCCACATTGGCACCACAACATAAACAGTAAATCGTTCCCCAGCTTCAATCTTGCTGACAATCTTCAATGAGAGCTCCTTTGGAATCAAGTGAAGAGCACCAATTTCTTCTGGCTTGATGCCTTGGGGCTTCCATCCATATGAACTTCCAAGGAAGTACTGATTCTCAATGTAGATGAAGTTCTTCGCCCTCCTGATGGCATTTATGTATGCATCCTGGATACTGCGGTCGGTGATTTGATCTTTTCCACTCACAAGCCCAGCTCTTGCAGCTTCCTTAGGAGTCTCGGGGAAACCAAAAGCAGCACCACCATCAATGGATCTGAAGAGCTGAACATTCCATGTTTCTCTGTCCTCCGGGAACATCACAGGAGAGGGGGGAATTATAATGTCAGAAAGATCCCTGAGACGTACAAGGAGGTCCTTACCACCCTGCTTCCTCCATCTCTGCTCAAAGTTGTAAAGAACATCCCAAGCAATTGGCCCTTCCAGCCGTGAATGAATATCATGCCATGGCTCTCTTGGACCACCTTTCTTGATTGATCCACCCTTAAAGTTTGGCTGGTGGAAGTCATCATGATGGACAGTGTCAAGGGTCCTAAACAAGGAGTGATACTGGGTATCATACCTTCCATTACAAAGGTCAATGCCACCAATGAAGCTGACTATCCTCCTCCGTTGGGAGCCCTGGTTTGATAGCTCATGGTCAACTAGTACTATCTTCTGATGGTGCGTGAACATAGTTGATATCTTCAGATTTGATATCTTCAGATCCTGAACCAAGCTGCCAGAATCATAAGGGTTGCGACCGCACAGAACACAGTTGACGTCCGTGCCATAGAAGTAATTTGCAGTCTCCTCATCATGGGTAGCCATAATGCCATCCTTTGTAAGCGGGCCAACGTCGACCGAAGTCCTATCATCCCACACTAGCATAAGGACCCGGACACCTTCACTGGCCTTCCTCTTGAGCAACTCCCCAAGAGTAACATCACCTCCAGTTTTTGGCCTGTTGGTGTCCCTAACTAAGGTGATCTTTGTGTACACGGACCAGCCAGTGATGTAAATCAAATGCTGGGCTTTGCTTATGGCATCAAAGATATCCTCCCAGCACCTTTGTGGCTCGTAGTTCTTGCCATCAGCAAGTGGGATCCTGGGAACGAAGTTGTCAGTGACATGAGCGTCCTGGTACAGAGTAACCTTACACCCCTGCCTCTGTGAGAAGAAGGTGTAAAGAACACCAGGGTACTTGGTGCTCCGGACACCCCTCGCCCAGTTACGGTCCCTGGAAACATCAAGGTACCGAAGCTTCACATGGATCTTGCTGTGTCCAATAGGCTCACGATTGTCATCACAGATTTCAAGCCACCTATCAATCTCCTCTCCGTCCAGGAGGTCCGTGACAGGCAAGTAAGCCCTCCTGATGAGCGAGGCCCCAATGGGGTTGTTGATCTTGACGGTGAACATGACGTTGGTGGCCCTGTGCGCGCAGTAGATGTGGAAGGACTCGTACCAGCGAGGATTGATAGGCTCGTTGGAGATGATACGTGTACGCCCAACGCGGACCTTCCCCAGATCAATGGTGGCATATATCTTGGTGCTGCCCTTGCCGACACCCACGGTTTCCTCGACCCCTTCCAGAAGCTGTCGAAGCGAAACGAAACGTACATGTCGTGTTAGCAGAAGAGACGAATCTGGTAGGCATACATTGAAACGAGATTAAGGGAACTAATGCTTGAGAACTCTCGCTCTTGAGCAAAATTAGTACAGTAGCATGGCAGTTAATGATGAAGCGATCAACAGTAGTAGGGAGAATAGTAATCTGGAGGCAGGCAGGCAGGCACTGCCCTCACTCATGAATCATTCGCTGTCTCTATACTAACCAAATCACTCGTCACACGAGTTAGTGAAAGCGGATTAACTCAACGCGATAATCATTAGATCTCATGCATCGTTTATAAATAGAACACACGGAGGCATATATGGACTCTGTAGCACGGATACGCGAAGGAGGTGTCGTATCGCGTATCGGATACGTATCCTATACGGATACGCCGCTGATACGGCTTGGATACATATCCTTCGGGTATCCTATTTTTATTTAATTTTGGGAATATTGAGTACGTGTACCTGATACGTATCATGCGTGTGGGATATGGCCCAGCCCAACAAGAAGCCAACGCTGCCCAGTCGCGATGTCCCGACGCGGCGATGCCTCGCATGGCTGCACACGCGCGCCGCCTCCCACGCAGGAGATGCGCCACCGCTCGCTCGCCGCCGGCGATGAGCCCCCACCCCCTTGCGCCGCCTCCCGTGTAGGAGATGCGCCGCAGCTCGCCGGTCGTTGGCGACCAGCCCCCGCCCCCTCGCGCCGCCTGCGCAGGAGATGCACCACCGCTCGCCGGCCGCTAGCGATGAGCCTCCGCCCCTCTGTGCCATCAATCAACATCTCGTCCTCCAGGTCGTCGCTCCAGGGAGCACTGCACTAGGGAGCACCCACCAGTCCACTACGGACGCGGCTAGCTCCCGCGATGCAGGGGACAGATGCAGGGAAGAGGACGATTCAGCACTCAGCACAGCAGCAAAGCTAGCTTCCACCGATCTCCCATGAGTACACTCCCTTTTCATTCTTGATCTACTCTACTTCTGCACTGGTTGCCTGCATCCAGTAGATGGACTCTCCAAATTTCAGCAGTACTGGCGCAAGTGCTAGTGCTAGTCAGCTAGTCCTAGCATAGGATCCACCGGCATAGATAGAATTAATTAGTAATTGCGCATTCATCCAGTATAGTTGGACCAGGATCTCCTGTGAAAACTAAGAAACCTACAAGGTGATCTGGTGATGTATCATATATGATTGTATGTACTAAACTAACAATTAGTGATTACTCAAATTTTACACTTTCACAATTTTAATTTGCATTATTATTTATTTTATTAAAAAATAGTAAAATGTATCCGTGTATCGGGTTTTATGAGAAATTACCGTATTCGCGTATTTGTATCCTTTCGATACCGATACGCGTATCCGTATCCGTGCTGCATAAGAGGCAACGACAAAGCGAGGTGGTGGGGCTACTCATTTTCTTGAATTTCTCTTGATGTGATACTTGGGAGATTTTGACGTTTGTCCTCACTATTTTATAGCCTTAGAGAGATTCTTTTCTTTTTGGAGGTGTCAATTAGCAATATAAATGTATTTATAGTGCGAATTGTTATTATTAATGAATGGATGAAAATTTGCATATTTCTTTGGAATGAGCTTGAAATTGTTATGCGTAGTACAAGGACTTGACCAAGCTGAAATGGGCAATGTGAAAAGGTATGATGACAAATTTCATCATGATTTTTTGCCATGTCATTATCTATGTCACACGCCATAGTTTGCTCATGCGGTAGCCCTTGAGAAATGGTTTGTGACATATTTTTCATTTGGTGCCTCTTTTAATAATTTAAAGAATTTCTTTGCATGCTCATTTGATTCCTAATTATTTCTACCTGTGATTTCTCCATGTGTAATATGAACTAGGTCATTGACATAAGCCCCATCACCTGTTGCGCCTTTATTACATGAAATCAGGATTTTCGTTATCAGCAAGGTTTACCATTACTTTTCCCTTGGATGAAACTTTCATCAAATCCTCTTACTAAATGAATTTGAACATGAGATTGAGTTCTGTAAGATAGACAATGACACCTTGCACATGGATAGGGGTGTTTTCTCCTTTAGAAGTGCCCCTAAAGGTAGTTTGAATAATGTACTCGAATTTTTTTTGCTAATCAGCTGTTGAATCAACCATGCATATCTTACTCGACGTGTTTCCAAAACCTTATCAATCAAAGTAGAAGAACCTACTGGGGCGGCTCGTTGATCCTTTGGCCCATGCGTTGGACTATACAGGGCCTATAAAAAGGTTATAATGTATGGCAATACAACTAGTACTATTGAAAACAACATGCAACCATCGTTCGAATTGTGGCAATAATGACCTGTTATCCCAATGCAAACTTATTATTAACACAACACAACATAATTTGTTCCAATGTTTACACTTGCTTGCAACCATAGTTTACTCGTGGTCATAACATCTACCTCTCGCAACAAAGGTTGGGACTAACACAACCCAAATTTTTTTATGCAATAAGTGCGCCACATATCGCAACCAATTATAGTCCATGTTGCAAAAGGGCCTCCTATTGCGACTAAATTTGTAGCGTTGGATTAGGGTAAAAACCATGTAGTGCAGATACTAAAACTGAAATTGGCAACCAGAAAATTGAACTGAAATCGACATAATTGAAAAATAAAGTTGACGCAATGAAAAACAAAAAGCTAAAATTGAAATTACCAGAAACTGAAACTGAAATTGACAACCAGAAAATTGAACTGAAATTGTCAAATATGTACAAAAAAATTACTTATATTTTCACGATCTACTAAATTGTTATATAATATACAAGTAGGAGCATACATACAACATAAGTTGCCACTATATATAAATATAATGTAAAATATATGCATCATAGGTCTAGTTTTGTAGATCTTATTGTAAGCAGATCGGTGGTAAAAACTAATAAATTGAAAACGAACACTTCGGTAGAAGACTATGGTATTATAAAAATTCTGTACAAAGCTTAAATTTCACGAGCGCAGCGGATCCACGTACGCCACCGGCCCATGGAAGCTTTTCCTTTCATTTTTTATTATTTGGGCTGCCGCTACGCCGTGCGCATGTGCATGCGAATGCGCAGGCTACTTTTGCGGCGGGGTCGCGCGCCTGGTGCTTTGCGCGACCGGCAGCGCGTTAGTCCGAAGATTTTATTTCTTATCTACCGAGTTCTGGACTAAGGCCTTTCCAATAAAATCTTCGCTTGATGTGGTCTGCGAAGCCAGATAAGTTGCGCATGCGCTGGGCCGCTAGAATTATTTTCGCGGCCAGTCCTAGCACGATAGTGGGCTAGCCGACGCCTGCTTGCGTCCCAAAGTCAGCGGGCACCGGGGATGAAAACGGATCGGATACGGACGGATATCACTGATATTACATTTATTTTTATATTTCTGTCTGGATTCGAATTCGAATACGGATAATATCAACTATGTCGGATACGATACGATTGGATATCGACATCATAAATCTGCGATTTAAATATTCAGATACAAATACGGTATTAGATGTTGAATATCCGGACTCGGATACAGACGGATTAAAACCCCTCTAAACGGATTCGGTTTCGAATACGGTCGAAAAATATCCGTACCATTTTCATCCCTGGCAGGCACGCTGCCTGGGTTACCTGTGCCTTCATCTGTATGCTCGTGTGATATTTACCGTAGAAAGTACTCCCTCTCACTCTGTCATTTGCGTTTTCCGAAAAATAACTTTGATTAAATATATATTAAAAATATTAATATTTATGGTACATAATTAGTATCATTGGAAAGATCTTTGAATCTAGTTTTTAATAAACTCATTTCAAGATACAAATGTATTCTAATAACTTAATAAAACCAATTTGTATTTAAATTGCAAATATAGTTTCTACCCTGTGAGATCCTATAGCTTAATGAAGATGCACTTATTTGGTATAAGCTCACGATACAAATACTTCATCGATTCTAAATTCTAAGTCATTTTGATTTTTAGGTACATAGTTTTTATTGCATATCTAGATATACCTTATTTCGAGATATAATGTAAAAACAATATATATAAAAAAAAGGTCAAAATGACAGTGCCACCAACACTGTAGCAGCAAGCGCAGGCAGCCACCGCCGCTAAATAACTTGACAACATCCTCACCACCAATGGACGTCACGGGGAAAAGGACAAAGCTGCAATATCTCAAAGACGTGACCATGTTCCATAGAACGGTGCTAACTTCGTCCATCGGACTCAGAATCAACCGTTGTCGATCTTGTTGTAAAGAGGACTCCAAATCATACACCTCAGGAATGAAAACTCAAATAAAGGACCAATTATAATTTTTTTTACCCAATAAAAACTACCATGTCTAAGTCTAAATGTGGCTTTTGAACAATCGCCTCAAGAAAAAAAAAAGTCCAGCCTACAAAGCGGAGGAGTCCCTAGTCCTTTGTGTTTCCCGTGATCGGAACTAATTTGGCAAAATTCTCACCAACAATGGACTTCATGGGGATAAGGACAAAGCTGCAACATCTCGAATACCTAACCATGTTTCGGAGAGCGTTACTAACTTCGTCCAGCGGACTCAGAATCAAGCGTCATCGGTCTTGTTGGAAAGAAGGCTCCAAATCCTACACCTCAGGAATGAAAATTAAAATAAAGGAGGAAGTATTATTTTTTACCTAATAAAAACCACCTTGTCTAAGTCTAAACGTGGCTTTTCAACAATCGCCTCAAAGAAAAATTTCAGGCTACAGGCCCTGAAGCTTCTCCGGGACCCGAGGGACGTAAACAGCAGAGGAGTCCCATGTCCATTATGTTCCCCACGATCGTAACTAACTTGGAAACATCCTCACCAACAATGGTCATCATGGGAAAAAGGACAAAGCCGCAACATCTCGAAGACGTGACCATGTTCTATAGAATGGTGCTAACTTCGTCCAGCGGACTCCGAATCAACCACTGTCGATCTTGTTGGAAATAGGACTCCAAATCCTACAGCTCAGGAATGAAAACTCAAATAAAGGAGCAAGTATGATTTTTTTACCCAATAAAAATCACCATGTCTAAGTCTAAACATGGCTTTTCAACAATCACCTCAAGGAAAAGTTACAGACTCCGGGACCCGAGGGACGAAAAAAGTGGAAGAGTCTCTAGTCTTTTGTGTTCCCCGCGATCGGAACTAACTTGGCAACATCCTCACCAACTGAGGGAGTGAAAAGCAAAAACGACAGTTATTTATGGACTGAGGGAATAGGTAGCACCGGATGCAGCAGGGCGGGAGTGCACCGCGTGCAGTGGCTGGCTGAGTTCGACGCTGCGACGTGCTGCTTGGCGCTGCTCGCCCACTCCGTTTGCAATGCCGCCGCACCTGCCGCGCTGCCGTCGGTTTGCCGAAATGATGCTATCGCCATCGCTTAGCGCAACACTTGCGAAAGAACAGGCGAAACGGTAGCAGATCAGGTCCAAATTGTTTTGGTGTGCATGGGCCGGAGGACTCAACGTGGGGCAGTTATGAATGCTATTTATAAATTTATTACTAAATGCCTGGCTGATATGTTAAAGCCCCACCTCCCTACCCACATTGACCAATCCCAGGCTGCTTTTATTAAGAACATGCACATTTCGTCCAACATTGTTATCACCCAGAAAATTGTTCACTCTGTTTCCCTCAAGACTTGGAACCAGCAAGCTTTCCTCCTCAAACTTGATCTCGCTAAAGCCTTTGATTAGCCGCACTGGGATTTCATTGCCTCTGCTCTCACTCGCCTTGGGCTCCACTCCAACTTCATTCACCTCATTCGATCCTGCATCTCTACCCCCACTTTCTCTGTCCTGGTGAATGGTGAGCCTTCTCCTCCTTTCTCTTCTCAGAGAGGTATCCGCCAATGCTGTTGAAGGGTCGAGATGGCGGACTAGAGAGGGGTGAATAGTCCTTTCTAAAAAATAATCGCGTCCGCAAACCGAAATAAATACGGAATTAAAACTATCGGTCTAGCCAAGACTACACCCCTCTATCTAAGTTCACAAGCACCTCACAAAGATCCTAATTATGTAACTAAGGTGCTTTCCTTAGCAAGAGCTCTCCTAAACAATTCTAGAGTAAGGTCACACAAACCTATGCACTAGTACTTTAGCAAAGTCAGGGAGCTCCTACACAATTCTAGTAAGCAAAAGCACAAAGCCACCTATGCTCACTAACAATGCTCAATAGCAAGGCAACTAATGCCAAACTAGAGAGCACAAATTACTTAGCTACACAAACTAAGTAATATGACTAACAAGGTTACACAAACCAAATTAGCCACGCAACGGGAGCTACTTCTATGCTACACAAGCAAGAAGGTAACTAGCTAACTACACAAGCAAACTAGTTACAAGAGCAACTACACAAGCACAAGTATATGAATGTAAATACAAGCTTGTGAATTGAAAGCAAACCACCGAGAAGATGTACACAAGGTTGACACGGCGGTTTTTCACCGAGGTTCACTTGGTTGCCACCAAGCTAGTCCCCGTTGTGGCGATACACCCAATTGATGGATCACGAGCTAATTGACTATCAAGAGTCAAACCCTCAGCGGGTGCCGCACATCCACTCTTAAGATGGGAATCCTCCAAGCCACGAGCTTTACTAGAGTTGCTCTTCGCGATCCCCGTGGGGTGAGCACAATCCCCCTCACAAATTCTCCTCCGGAGCTACGCACAATCTCCACGCGTGCTTCAACGGAGTCGCAAGCCACCAAGCCGTTTAGGAGGTGGCAACCTCCAAGAGTAACAAGCACCACCAGCTTGCAACACGATCACCTAGTGCCACTCGATGCAATCCTCTCGATGCAACACACTAAAATCGCTCTCTCACTTGATCCGATGAACACTATCAAGCATGAGTGAGTTAGAGGGCTTCCAAGCACTACCACATAAGCCACGAAGGCCAAAGTGTGCTCAGCTGCCGGCCATGGCCGGCCACAACATCTATTTATAGCTCCACAACGAAATAGAGCCGTTAGTCCCCTCACTGGGCGAGTTTCGGGTCGACCGGACGCGCCGGTCGAACTGACCGGACGCGCCTGTCGAACTGACCGGACGCGCATGTTAGTAGCGTGCTCCAACGGCTAGTTTTCACGCGTATAAACTTGTATTGACCGGACGCGCTGGTCACTAACGGGACCGGACGCGCAGGTTGCAGCGAAACAGCGAACAGAGAGGTTCCAGCAAGCTCCTGACGCGACCAGACTTGCTGCAGCGTCCGGTCACTTTCGCCCGCGAAAAACACTGACTGGATGCGCTGACCGGACGCGCAGGTGCTGACCGGACGCGTCCGATCACGAGTCCGGTCACAGACTAATCTTCGGTAAAACGGTGATAACTCTTAGTTCCGAACTCCGATTTCGATGATCTTGGACATTTTGGAAAGCTTACTCAGAGGGCTACACAACCCACTAAAGCACTTGATCCAACTCACAATGGATCAAAGCAGTATTCCACTCTAAGAGCTATCCTAGTGTCCAGAGAACACCGAAAAACATTTCTCTCTTCTGCAAGTTGATCAACATCAACTCCAACACCTTCTCCTTTGCAAATGTGCCAACACCACCATGTGCATGTGTGTTAGCTTTTTACAAACATTTTCAAAGGGTTAGGCACTCAACTTGCCTCGCCACTCGATCCTAACACGTATGCAAAGTTAGACCACTCAAGTGGCACTAGATGACCGATATGCAAACAAGTTTGCCCCTCTTGATAGTACGGTCATCTATCCTAAACCCGGTCATCAACTTCTCTACACACCTATGACCGGTGAAATGAAAATGCCCTAGGTTATACCTTTGCCTTGCGCATTCCACTCCATCTCCTCCGACGTTGATGCAACACATGCACCAACCATATCACAAATGATATGATCCACTTCATATCATCACGTGACCGTATTGGTTCATCGATCTTGACCTCACTTGCTCTTCACCGTTGCCTCGGTCCTTCGGCGCTAAGCCATCACAACTTGTCCTTCACCCTAGCAACCGGTCCATCAAGCCAAGCCTCATCTTGATCTTCTCCACCTTGGTCACATGACTCCATGTCATGTCTCATGTGCAATAGCCTCCTTCATGACACCATCACCTGTGGACTAATCGCCTGTGTATCTCACATAACCACATATTAGTCCACCTAAGTTATCACTCAATTACCAAAACCAAACAAGGACCTTTCAATCTCTCCCTTTTTGGTAATTGATGATAACTCTACAAAGATATAGAAATTAAGTTCTTTTGGACTTTATGCCACTTATCCAACATTTATGCTCTATGTTAGGATTTGGATAAGCACCATAAAATCTGACTTGGTAGTGATAACTCTCCCTACATATGTGCTCAAATGGTTTGGTTTCAAGCTTGCATATATGCATAAATATGAAATTTGTGGGAGGGTTAGCTCTACTAAGTGATGCTAAGGTGTATAGAATAAACCTTTGTAGTTCGATACCATTTGATAGCTCGATACCATTTGAAAATCACAAGTTTACCATCATCCTCAGCATCATGAGTAGCTAGACATCAAAAATACTAGAAACCCCGTGAGATCAACATTATAAGCAAGGTTCTAGTTTTTCATGATAAACACAAGTCTAGCTATCATCCTATGCATGCTAGTTATCATATCATCATTCAAGTTCTATAACTAGCATACAACACACAAGCATGCATATTAAATATAAAACTTATGCAATGCAAGCAAGCACATGAATATGCACATATCAAATGCAACCAAACAATGTTCATGAACTTGCTCCCCCTACTTGTGTGCTTCTTTTGTCCAAGAATTTTGATCCTTCTCATTTCTTCAATGTTGCTCCCTCTTTGTCCATCTCCATGTCCAAACTCATTCCCAAACCTCTCTCTCTTGGTGTATTGACATATCTTTGTTCCAACTTCTCCCCCTTTGTCATCAATTTCCATAAAGGGTGTACTTCTCATTGATGCAAAGGCTTGCATTGGGGTAGATGGTTGAGACTTGAATATTGCGTTGTTGATGGACATCACCGCACATGTTGGAATGACATTACTTGTATGTTGCTCTTGAGATACCACTTAGGATCTTTGACCTTAATACCATTAGGTGGGGCTCCTCCCCCTATGTCATAGCATGGGTCATTCACTTGATAATCTTGAGCTCTTGTGTGTGAGAGAACTTTCTTCATTTGATGATCACTTAAAGTTGAGCATCACCTGTGGAACCATCGTCTTGTATAAATGATATCATGTGTAGAAATACCACGAATAAGTGTGTGATACCAATTTGAAGAATCCTCTATCATAGAACCACTTGTAGGATTTGTCAATATGATCTTTTCTTGAACATTTGCTATCTTTATGAGTACCACTTGTAGGATATCACTTGTAGATCATGATCTAGACACCACTTGTAAATACCATTTGAAGAAATACTTTGAGTCTAGATACCATTTGAAACACCCTAGATATCCATTTGCATTATTGTCTTGTGCTTGTACCCATATCATTGTCATGAGCTTCTAGTATGACTTGAACTAAGTTGATTTGCCTAAGATTCTAAGTCCGGTTTAATCCAATGACAAGCTTCTTCACTCCTCATACTAAGGGTTATCTTGCCAATGTTGTACTTGTCACTTGTTAGCAATCCAAACTAGATCAAGTACTTGGGTTCACTAGCTCATGAACAAATTCATACACATACCACTAGATCATTTAAACAATTCAAGCAATAGTGGTAGGCTATGAATTTAAATATTTCATTTGTTATGCATGATCCTAGTAAGCATGTACTATATGCACTAATCGCATACTAGTAAGAGATGAAATGATCATGCACATTGCAATGATACCTTTGTTATGTTGGAGTAGAGGATAGTCACATAGATTCCAATTCATTACTCTAATAGCAATGTGAAGTCTAATTTATAAGCTTGGTGAAGACCAATCATTATAGAGAAATCCATTCTTCACCCATATGAAATGAGAACCACTAATAATCAAGTGCATTATCTCTTGTTGTGGTTGGCTTGCTTTTTCTCTTTGATCAATGCTTGCATGAGAGAAGTACTTATGATACCAATTTTATAACCATGACTAGCTCTCTTTTGGATGTTGCTTGTTTTTCTTGATCAACCCTATTGATTGCTTCAATTAAGCATCTCAAATGTCCCTTGAATTAAATACTTCCATGTTAGCCTTCCAAGCCGGTGCTTGGTTTACCCACCCATGGGCGGCAAGCCCCCTCAGCAGGGAGAAGTGACATCTCTCCAAAGAACCATCCTTGACACTTACTTGAATTGCCTTTGATTGATTGATCTATGGACTTAACTTGATGAGTAACCTTGAATTATTCTTTAAGTCCTTTTCTTTCTACCAAATGATCTCCAATCATTACTAGAACTTGAACCTCATCTTCATCTTCAGTTTGATCTTTATTTTCAAATTTGAGTACCAAATTTGTACACTCAGTACATTCCATAATCAATGCCCTTGTACTCATTTCTTGTCATGCTTCTAGATCAATTCAAAACCAAACTTAGGTACCTCAAACACTTATAAATATGTTTCCAACTTGAGAACCTTTCACTTAAAGTGACTCTTGATCAATCCGATAATTGTCACTTTTCTAGAAGATTCTGTACCCTTCAAAGAATAATTCATATCTCCCAATGTACAGGTCCAAATGCCACGAAATTTGGTGGAGATGTGAATTATTAAGTCATCTAGCAACTGTAAAAATTTGAGCTTCATTTGACTTCTAGATTGCTACTATATTTCAAATCTTCCACCACTGCTACATGCTGAAAACTGCTGCACTATAGCTGACAAGATGTGCTCTAAAACCATAGCATTTCTCATCCAATTATCATGAAATTTATACAGCATCTAATATCATAAGTCTAGAGCTTGCATACCAAATTTCAAGCCAATCCAATATGATTTGGTTACTCAAACTCAGACTTGATCTCAGCTAGCTCAGATTTTCAATAATGGACAGATTTCAATACATTGAGCTATACTTCACCAAATTGAATCAAACTTGAAACTAACTTGTTTGAACACTTTCATAAGACATATATACATTCAATCCACTTACTAAATGTCATCTCATGAATTTATCCAACGCAAATCAATCCAAATTTGATTGCTAGACATTTAATCCATTCAATCATCTCATAGCAAGCAACATTGCATATATCCAATTCAATCAACTTATATGCACCCAAATAAAATGATCAACTAGAGATATACCTTTGTTATCATATGATCATCCTCTTAGCAAGCTCCAACTCAAATATTTGCAAGCCATCAAATATATCCAATAAATCACTACAATCTTGAGTGTTGCACTTGTACGTTGTAGCATTTGGACTCCACTTATTTTGACTTGGCATTGGGATAGAATATGCACTAAGCTTTAAAACTTGATTCAACATATGATGACCAATATGAATCCAAATGAATCAAGACTCCAATGCCGATGGTACCTACAAACAATCATCCACTTTTTGATGGTACCCAAACAAGTTTGGGTCCTCTCAAGTTAGGAGCAACATACTTAGGCAAAGCCTTAGTATGGGTAGCGGGATGTTTTGCAATTTCAACCAATGAGGTACCATTATCATCTTTTCTAAACATGTTAGTATCATTAATTGAACTAGGCTTAGAATTATTACCTAGGGGACATGAATGAGCCATGTGTCCTCTTTCCCGGCATGAATAGCATCTTCTCTTTGGTTGAGCCTTTTCTTCCTTGCTCATGTGATGCTCTTCATTGCCTTGCCTCTCATGAGTTGCTTGAGCATTCTTCTCAAGCTTGGTAGGACACCCCGAGGCAAAGTGTCCCATATCTTCACACTTGAAGCACTTGATGTGAGTCAAATTTCTTTTATCATTTTGATTCTTGCTCATCATCTTGGCATCTTGAATTTGCATTGGATGCCTTGCTCTACCACCCTTCTTGTTTTCTTTTTCTTCTTCTTCATCAAGTCACCATCATCTCCATGGTTGATCTTGATTTGCTCTTGGGGTGTCTTCTCTTGCTCAACTAGTGGCTTTGGTTGAGGCTTTACTTGTTGCTTCACTAATTGCTTGGTTGGGCACATTGAGGTGAGATGACCCCAAGTGTGGCACTTAAAGCACTTGACATGCTTTAGCCTCTCTTCTTCTTTCATCTTCTTGAGCTTCTCAATGTTTGGGCAACCATTAGCAAGATGTCCCGCTTCATGGCATCGATAGCACATGGAATGCGAGAGCTTCTTTTGGAATAGCCTCTTCATCCTCTTTTCTTGCTTTCTTTCGTCCTTTGTCATTTTCTTCTTGAAGCCAAGGCCACTTTTGTCACCAACGTTTCTTTGAGTCTTCATCATGTGCTCAAAGGTGACTTTTGAGTTGTAGCACCTCTCTAACTTGTTGCTCAAATTCTTCACTTCACTTTTAAGCTCATTGTTCTCCTTCAAAAGGTTAGTCTCACAAGACATAGAAGTAGAACAAGCATTTAATTGTGAAGAACATGGCATATCTAATAAATCATCACAAGAGGTGGATACATGCTTTCTCCCTATATCACATGGGTTAGTCACATTTTGCAATTGATCATTTGATCCATATGATGAGCTCTCATTAATTTTAATTTTCTTTAATAACATCTTAAAGAGAGAAGCATATTCTTGTACCAAATTATCATGAGCAACACTAAGTTCCTCATGAGCCAATTTTAGCTCCTCATGTGAACAAGTAGTAACATAAAGTAGATGCTTTTGTTGTTCACATGTGGTTTTTAGAAATGAGTTTTCATTTTCCAATTTCATAGTTTTAGCTTTCTCATTTTCTAAAGACATGTTCATGCTAGCAAGTCTACTAACAAGCTCATCATATGAATCAACATGATCAATCACATTATCATTTGATACCTTTGTGTCACCTAGTGACATGAAGCAATGTGATGTAGTGGATGGGCTTGTAGTAGCATCATCAAGGCCCGGGCATGAACCAACGTTGTCACCATCAAGTGTGCTTGGGGTAGAAACATCACTTACAACACTTGATGCATCATCACCATCCTTGTCAAGTGAACTTGTGGTAGATCGATCATCATCATCACTTGACCATGAGGTGGAGTAATCCTCCACAACCATCGTGTTGTGGTCATGCTCAAGATCATCATGTGCAATCTCCTTGGGCTTGACATCATCGTCATCATCGGTGATAGCTCCATACTTTTCATTGAGATAGGCCCATATCTCATGAGCGGATTTGAGGTCCATGATCTTACCAAAGATGCTATCATCCAAAGATCTATACATAATGTTAGTAGCTTGGATGTCAAGATCTAGGCATTTCTCTTGTGCTTGAGTTAGATTATCTTCATCCAACACATGAGAAAAGCCTACATCTACCATCCACCACATTTGAGGGCAAATAAACTTAAAATTGTATATCATCCAATTTTTCCGCCGTGCAAAGTGTGTGCCATCAAACATGTGAGGACAATCAACATCTAGTCCATATTCCGCCATCCTCTCGGGTCGGTGAAGACCACAAATGAGAGACCGGGCTTCGATACCAATTGAAGGGTCGAGATGGCGGACTAGAGGGGGGTGAATAGTGCTTTCTAAAAAATAATCACGTCCGCAAACTGAAACAAATGCGGAATTAAAACTATCGGTCTAGCCAAGACTACACCCCTCTATCTAAGTTCACAAGCACCTCACAAAGATCCTAATTATGTAACTAAGGTGCTTTCCTTAGCAAGAGCTCTCCTAAACAATTCTAGAGTAAGGTCACACAAACCTATGCACTAGTACTTTAGCAAAGTCAGAGAGCTCCTACACAATTCTAGTAAGCAAAAGCACGAAGCCACCTATGCTCACTAGCAATGCTCAATAGCAAGGCAACTAATGCCAAACTAGAGAGCGCAAATTACGTAGCTACACAAACTAAGTAATATGACTAACAAGGTTACACAAACCAAATTAGCCACGCAACGGGAGCTACTTCTATGCTACACAAGCAAGAAGGTAACTAGCTAACTACACAAGCAAACTAGTTACAAGAGCAACTACATAAGCCCAAGTATATGAATGTAAATACAAGCTTATGAATTAAAAGCAAACCACCGAGAAGATGTACACAAGGTTGACACGGCGGTTTTTCACCGAGGTTCACTTGGTTGCCACCAAGCTAGTCCCCGTTGTGGCGATACACCCACTTGATGGATCACGAGCTAATTGACTATCAAGAGTCAAACCCTCAGCGGGTGCCGCACATCCACTCTCAAGATGGGGATCCTCCAAGCCACGAGCTTTACTAGAGTTGCTCTTCACGATCCCCGCGGGGTGAGCACAATCCCCCTCACAAATTCTCCTCCAGAGCTACGCACAATCTCCACGCGTGCTTCAACAGAGTCGCAAGCCACCAAGCCGTCTAGGAGGTGGCAACCTCCAAGAGTAACAAACACCACCGGTTTGCAACACGATCACCTAGTGCCACTCGATGCAATCCTCTCGATGCAATGCACTAGAATCGCTCTCTCACTCGATCCGATGAACACTATCAAGCATGAGTGAGTTAGAGGGCTTCCAAGCACTACCACATAAGCCACCAAGACCAAAGTATGCTCAGCTGCCGGCCATGGCCGGCCACAACATCTATTTATAGCTCCACAACGAAATAGAGCCGTTAGTCCCCTCACTGGGCGAGTTTCGGGTCGACCGGACGCGCTGGTCGAACTGACCGAACGCGCCTGTCGAACTGACCGGATGCGCAGGTCAGTAGCGTGCTCCAACGGCTAGTTTTCGTGCGTATAAACTTGTATTGACCGGACGCGCTGGTCACTAACGGGACCGGATGCGCAGGTCGCAGCGAAACAGCGAACAGAGAGGTTCCAACAAGCCCCCGACGTGACCAGACACTGACCGGACGCGCTGACCGGACGCGCAGGTGCTGACCGGACGCGTCCGATCACGAGTCCGGTCACAGACCACTCTTCGGTAAAACGGCGATAACTCTTAGTTCCGAACTCCGATTTCGATGATCTTGGACATTTTGGAAAGCTTACTCAGAGGGCTACACAACCCACTAAAGCACTTGATCCAACTCACAATGGATCAAAGCAGTATTCCACTCTAAGAGCCATCCTAGTGTCCGGAGAACACCGAAAAACATTTCTCTCTTCTCCAAGTTGATCAACATCAACTCCAACACCTTCTCCTTTGCAAATGTGCCAACACCACCATGTGCATGTGTGTTAGCTTTTCACAAACATTTTCAAAGGGTTAGACACTCAACTTGCCTCGCCACTCGATCCTAACGCGTATGCAAAGTTAGATCACTCAAGTGGCACTAGATGACCGATATGCAAACAAGTTTGCCCCTCTTGATAGTACGGTCATCTATCCTAAACCCGGTTATTAACTTCTCTACATAACTATGACCGGTGAAATGAAAATGCCCTAGGTTATACCTTTTCCTTGCGCATTCCACTCCATCTCCTCCGACGTTGATGCAACACATGCACCAACCATATCACAAATGATATGATCCACTTCATATCATCACGTGATCGTATTGGTTCATCGATCTTGACCTCACTTGCTCTTCACCGTTGCCTCGGTCCTTCGGCGCCAAGCCATCACAACTTGTCCTTCACCCTAGCAACCGGTCCATCAAGCTAAGCCTCATCTTGATCTTCTCCACCTTGATCATATGACTCCATGTCATGTCTCATGTGCAATAGCCTCCTTCATGACACCATCACCTGTGGACTAATCGCCTGTGTATCTCACATAACCACATATTAGTCCACCTAAGTGGTCACTCAATTACCAAAACCAAACAAGGACCTTTCAGCTGTCCCCTTTCGCCCTATCTTTTTGTCATCGCCATTAACGAACTCTCTATTCGGCTCTAGAGTCATCTGCTTAGCTCTAACCTCTCGAGAGTCACTCTTGTTACTGGCTGCCCCCAATTCACTCCCTCCTTTTTGCAGATGATCTCATCCTTTGTGGGTCTGCCTCGGTTATTGAGGCGACCAACATTCGCACTATTTTGGAAGATTTCTGCACCCTTTCTGGTCAAATTCCTAACCTCCAGAAATCTTCTATCCTCTTCAGTAGAAATGTGCCGAGCTCTACTAGATCCCAAATCAGGGACGTTTTCTGCATCCCTGACCTCCTTCCTAAGACTATGCACCTTAGACACCTAATTATTTTTAGTCACCTTGATAGGAACAAAGCTTACGAGTTCATTCTTAACAAATTTAGAGCTAAACTAACAACTGTCAAATCCAACAAGCTTAACCATGCAGGAAGGCTTGCTTACATCAAATCTGTTCTGGCTTCGATCCTGGTGTACTACATGTCTACTGTGCCTTTTCTAATACTTTTGTAGGTAAGATCAATGCCATTATCAAAATATTTTGGTGGGATGGCATCCACGAAGACAACCCTACCTCACCTATAGCCTTTAGATCATGGGAAGACTTCTGCCAGTCGATGGATAATGGAGGTCTTGGAATTAGGGATCTCTACACTGTCAACAAAAGCCTTCTCACCCATGCTGCTCGGAACATAGCCACTAATAAAAACCCTCTCCTTACCTCAGTGCTCAAAGCCAAATACTACCACAACACCTCCTTCTGGAACACCAACACCACTGGACCCCGACCAATCTTCTGGTCATCCATCTTGTAGGTAAAAAGGACCTTTTCAGCAACTCTGTCCTCCAAATCCATTCAGGTAACAGTTCTATTTGGTCCACTCCTTGGTGCCCTTTACGAAACTCCATACATTACCATATGCTATTGCCGGTTACCCAACGACCTTTGCCTAATATTGTCTCTAATCTTTGGCACTCCAACTACCAATCTTGGAATGTACATCTTATAGCTAACATCTTTGATGACCAAGCTATGCAGACGATCACTGAGGTTCAGATTGTACCCAATGATCAACATGACATCCTAAGGTGGACACCTGCCAAAGATGGTCAATGTACTACTAAAAGTGTTTACAGGCACCTAAGTAGACAACAGCTTGTTCAGCGGCCACAATAGGGATCCAAAAGTATTAACCACCAAGCTAACAATATTTTGCAGAGAGCATGAAAAAGTAAGGAATTACCACCCCTAATCAAAGCTTTCACATGGAGGCTCATCAGAAGAGCACTTGCCACTGCTGAAAGAGCATCAAGGTATAGCATTCACATTGACAAACATTGTGCAGCTTGTGGTGCAGTGGAGGATGACACCCATCTATTCTTTCACCTTCATCTACCCTGGGCGGTTTGGTTCTCCACTGATCCCCCTCTACGCATAGACAACCTTCCTCATGAGGATGATGGAGTGCAACTGATCCTTCGGGCTCTTATCTCTAGCTCTACCTCTAATGTTTTATTCAATAAAATTCTAATCACTATGTGGTATCTGTGGAAGGCCAGGAACGACACTAGATTCCGCAGAAAGTCCTCGGCTCCTTGGTAGGTACATTATGCGGTCAATACCCACCTCCAAACTCAACTGCAAAGCACAGAACCAGCACCTTCACCTCCGACGGACAGGAACAGGCAAGCTACAGATGCACTACACAACATCAAACACTAATGACAAATACAGAGCAAGGCAGGAACCAGGCTGAACACACCAACATTCAAGCGCACAGGCACACCATCCAGGTGTCGGCGCAAATTCCATGCATCAACCCTAAAATGCAAGGTACATCTCCTTTCCATGCAGGTCAAACCAGCGCCAGCCTCATCAGGAACTGTGCAGACGACCAACAAATGCAAAGCACTATGGACACTTTGTCGTCAGGTATGACAATCTTCACTGCAGAAACTACTACTACACCAGTGAACCAGATGTACAAATGCAGTCCCAGGTCTATTGCAAGACGTTAGGTGCTACACGGACGCATCAACATCTCCTGACCTCCCCTCTACTCCACCCTCTACTCCACCTAGAAATGTAGGGATTGATCTGTTCATCATCAATACCCAGGTTAATCCAGCGCAAACCATGTACGTCAAGGCGATGATGACAGCAACTACATCAGTGCTTATGGCTGAGGCTGCGGCAATGGCACTTGCTGCAATTGTCACCGACTGCCTCAGTATGCACCGAATTATCTTTCTCTCAGACAATCAGCTGCTATTGCAGTTCCTAAATGGCTTGGATCAAGCAAATCCACCGGACTAGAGGATCAAACACTTAACTTAGACTTTCACAAACTTCATAAGCCAAAGAGACGCAAGTATTCTCAGGATCCAAAGATCCCAGAATCAGACGGCTGATGTCTTAGCTAGGCAAGCACTCATAGATTCTTAGCCTCCTTTAAACTTGGCTTGTACCTGCTCTAATGCAACTCATGTAATTCAGTGCCCGCTTTAGGATGCACCGCAATCTGTAGCCTTGAACTCTGTAAGGCTCCTAACAACTGCTTGCTGTTGAAATAAAGTTGTTTGTTGTAAAAAAAACCGTGGGTAGTTATGAAGATTTAATTAACATTATAAGTTGCTTTAAGATGCGTAAAAATCCCGAAGGCTGGCGGCGCGTCGTGGCGCCGCGTCAGGCGACCGGCAGCGGATGGCTGGTTGCCCTGCGCACCTGCGCCTGGCCGCTGGCCCACGTGCGCCGTGTGCGGCTGGTGAGGGCGTCCGGCAGTAGCCGCGTGTGGTGGCCCTGTCCCCTGGTCCCTGCTTCCTGCAGTGGGTTGGGTATTTTGGCTTGCCCCTGCTGTGGAGATTTTTTTATTTCTTTTGGCGAATCGGTGAATCTAAATTGTGGTGAATCCAGTATATCTGAAATGTGATAGGGACATGTTGACATGGTGCATAGGAGACTTTGAAATGTGATATGGACATGTTGTTTCTCATGTTTTTATATGTGCTCAATATTGTTAAAATGTTGCCACAATTTTGAATATTCTTTCAATATTAAATCCGATTTGAAATAATTACAAATTGTGACAAATGTATTTGACCATATCTAACCCCTTATTTTCATAATCCTATAATTCTGATGAGACATGATTTATAGGTGCTAAAAGTGCAACTAGCTTGTCCCCCAACCAATTTTCCAACTTATACCAAACCAAAAGATATATAAGATAGGATTTTCTCACTTTATTAAGCAACCATAATCAGCCACAATAATCAAGGGAACCAAACACTCAATTATTATAATTCATAATCATGATTATATATAGTATTAATTAATCCAATACATAATCCACATATTAGAATAGCTGTGAGATCCAAAAACAGGTCCAGATGCGCTCCTGCATGCGTGCACAATACTTACTAAGTTAGGTAGGTATTCATGGTAGACATACATATAGCAGCAGCAGCAACGAGGGAGGCAAAAGAAGACAAAAGCGACAATGGTGCGAGACAAACCCACACGAACGTACCATTTAATATAATCCTCCGTATTCCAAGCCCCGGATCATGCGTCTGATCGAACCCGCATGAACCACGGTTCCAGGAAAGACTTGACACCTTCATCCCTCCATTCCAATTTATCCCAACGATCGATGTATAGATTAGTCAACTTGCGTGGTAAGCTTTGCATTGTGAAGGGAAGCCGCTTGAACCTAAAGCATCGTACAATGTACAACTCCTCAAGGCATGGGAACATCACGTCAGAACCGCACAAGCTGGCCAGCCTGTAATTGTCTTCTAAATTCAGATATTTGAGGCAAGGGAATGTCTTTGAACTCTCTTGTCCTGCGCCTATACAGATCTGCTTCATAGCCTTGCAACCACCCACATGAAGAAATTCAAGGCAAGGCAAGTACGGTGCCCAAAAGAGGTGCTGTAGTTTGCTGCAGGAAGACACATACAAATGAGTGAGCTTTGGGAACAAAGCTTGCGTAGACGATGTTCCCTCCCACATTCTTATATTTGTAAGGTTATGCAAACCTACGAGCACGAGCACACTGAGAGCATCAAATGGTTTTCCCAGGTCGTCCCCCAGTATTATTTGCTCCATTGCGCAATGCTCAACGTGCAGTTCATTTAACGTCCTTCCCGCAATATCACCTGTCAAGGTATCTACTGCCAGGCAGAGCTTGTTTGTTTCTTCCAATCTGGATATGATCAAATCCCTAATGGGGATGCCAGCTGCCTTCCGTAGTGATTCAAAGTCAACGTCACCTTCAGTGACCATATCAACCGCTCTCAAGTTTGGAAGGGTGCACAACTCTTGAATTATTATAGACGTATAATTAGTCGTTTCTGAAGGAAGCATATAATTAGGTGAGATTATGTCAATCACTTGCAGTTCTGTAAGACAGGATATGACCTCCTTCGGAATCCTCTCTATGCCTGTGCCTGCTAGATATAAGAATTTAAGCTTAGTAAGTTCTCTAAGGCGTTTGGGAACTGTCCTTAGGTCTCCGTTACATGACAAATCCAAATGCTCCAAGTTTACCAAGGCAAATAACTCTTCATGTATCTCCTTGATTCTGTTGTTGCTTAGATCTAGGTATGTCAGCTCAGTGAAACTCTGAATGGCTCCAAATATCCTCTCATCCAAAAGATTCTGATGAAGGTATAGCCTCTTGAGATTTGTGGAGCCAGTAAACAGATGAAGCTCCTCGATTCTACTGGACATTAATGAGATGCATTCAGCTCTGCGCCAAGGAATGGTGCTCATAGACAGATTTGCACCAACTCCTGCACGAACGACCCACTTGTCCTTGTTGTCACAGCAGCCACAAGATATCCAAATAGCCATATCACGGATCACATCGTGCATCTTAATACCAACTTCAATTGGCAATTCCTGATGGTTAGAGAGTCTTCTACCACGAAAGTAACCAACATTATCAACCATAGTATCACAACTGTCTAACAAACATGCAGCTGTAAGTTCACCTATTAGAGAATGTGCTTTTCTGTAGGAACCATGTATATCACAATCCTCAACTAGACCTAAGCCAATCCAGCATCGTATCAGGTCCCCCGTCAAAATCCCTTCATCCTCTGGCCATAGTGAGCAAGTCAACAAACACTCTCTCAAGGTATCATTTCTTAGGCTATCATAACTGAACATGAGTCGTCTGAAAACAGTATTTTCCATATGGAGGTCCTGATCATCGCCGCCACAGCATGACCGTTTCATGTAATAAATGGCAGATTCCCATTGTTTCAGATTACTTTTGCCATACATTGCCCTTCCGACAGTTATCAAAGCTAATGGCAAGCCCTTCAGTTCCTGCACAAGTTCCTTTGCAATAGCTTCAATACGAGGACTAGAAGATAGAGTCTCCTGTCCGACCTTGTCTTCAAATAGCTGCCAGGCCTCATCATCTGGCAAGCATGCCACATTGATCTCTTTTTTTACGTCCATTTGACCACACACCGTTTTTGATCTTGTTGTGAGAACCACTTTGCTTCTTCCAAGGGGATACGGTATGCCCACTGCTTCCAGATCAATCCGATTCCAAACGTCATCTAATAGTATTAGAAATTTTGTTGTTTTCAGGAAGCCCAAAATGATGTCAGCTCGAGATTTATCATGATCCTTGAGCTTGAGCTTGAGCTTCTTGCTAATCTCGTCTTGGATTGTATCCACTGAACCCTCTTTGGAGGCCGTAAGGAAGATAACATGATCAAATAATGGGTCCTCAAGAAAAGCGTTGTTGATCTTTTTCAGAAGATGGGTCTTGCCCACTCCGCCCAGCCCCCAGATTCCAATGACACCCACTGAACTATCCTTAATATACTCCATAGCCTCTTCAAATATTTCAACTCTGGAAGGCTGCTGCTCTGTGGACGAACATGGCATCTCTTGGACGGAAGGTGGCAATGCTTCCTGTGTAACAACTCTGGGTTGACCACTGAGACATTCTTGGAGCCGACGAAGCATGCCAGCTCCAATCACACTGAGATCCCAGTTCAACTCATTTTGCTCAGATTCACAGATAACCATCCCAACAGAGATGTTGGTATCCACGCTAGCCAGCCAGTTGTTGATCTGATTTGTTGCTACCTTGCCCTCTCGCTTTCCAAGCTCAATCTCGTGATTGACATCATTTCTCATCCCACGCAAGTTTTGCAAACATTGCTTAAGCTTTGTAATAACAAGTCCTTCTGTCTGGAAGGCAATAATTAATATTAGTAACTACTAACTAGTGACAAATATAAGTTAGCAAAAATGTTGTCACCAAATTTGAGTTAACTGTAAAGACATACCAGCAATGATGCTTCCTGATCCTTGATATGCATCAATTCCTTGGCAACACCAATGATATTCTGCCACTGTCCTGGTTCCCCTTTTCCGCGCATTGCGCTGCCTATTCTTATCAGTTCTGATGGTAGAGCTCTTAGTTGCTCCACGAGATCTTTTGCAAGTGCTCCGATGCGGGGTTCAGAATAAAGACTATGGTTACCAAGACATTCTTGGAACAGCTCAAGTGCTTCATCAATTTTTAGGCCGGGGACATTCATAGCTCTGTTCACACACATCTGATCACACAAGCTTCGTGATCTTGTTGTGATTACAACTTTTCGCTTCAATTGGCATTGATTTCCAAGGGGTGGTAGGCCAACTGCTGCTAGGTTCAGATTGCTGTGAAGGCCATCTAGCAAAACAAGAAAACTTTTATCCTGGAGGAATTTAGATATCCTGGTGGCTTGAGTGGTTAATGAATCACCGCGGTCCTGCATTTTGAGCCGTTGAATAATTTCAGATTGGATACTTTGCACCGAACAGTCTTCTAAGGCCGTCATGTAGATAACGAAGTCGAATGGAGGGTCCCCTCTGTTTGATGAATTGGGAATCAAGGAGTTTCCTGTTTCAAATGAATTGTTGATCGCCTTGAGAAGGAGTGTTTTCCCGACACCAACTGGACCCCATATTCCGATCATCCCCTCTGTATCCTCAATGACGTGCTGGCGAGCTTGTTCAACAAAAAGCACCTGACTTGGCAGTAGAGCAGCGTGGACATCAATATGAAGGACAGATGGCGGCTGTGCAATATCACTGGGTTGATCACTGAGACATTCTCGCAGCTGAGAAAGCTGCACATCCCAGTTTAACCGAGTTTGCTTGGACTCACAGACAGCCATCCCTTCGGATATGATGGTATCTGCTCTAGCCAGCCAGGTTTCGATCTTGTCTGTTGCTACCATACCATTTCCCTCGGCAAGGTCAATCTTGTCACGTACTTCTCTGCACTTCTCACGCAACCTGTCCACGTGCTCCTTAATCTTCATAATAACTTCTTCTTCCTGGAAGGCAGTAATAATTAATAATACAAATTGTATAGAGAAAAAAAAGTTCCACCCAGTGCTCTACTATACATTCTTATAAAATATATAAACTGCTAGGCTACTCGTAGTGTCCACTTTGCCTTATTATATGTCTTATAGATATAGATGTTATTGCACGAACACATAGGATGAAAGCTAATGTGACAAGAGTTTAATAAGGAAACCGAAAGAGTTAGTACCTTGTGCAATAAAAAAAGTTAGGCTCAAATGATACAAGACAAGAAACAAGAAATATGCATCGGGACTGCCAGTGGCCCCATTATATGTTCTCACGTTTACCTATTGGCCTTATAAAGTCATCGGGATACAAGGACACACATTATTGTGCATCGAGAGAATGTATTCTTAACATGTTTTCCTTGCCATGTCTATCTCCGTTTGGAAATAGCTACAGACACCCAACATTGGGAGTGTCAGTGGCGTCATGCAAATTAATTGATTCTCTGAAGTCATAATACCTGGTCTTTAGGAGGCATGTTGCAACTTTTTTTATTTTTTTTGCGAAGGGGCCCTTCTTCACTGTCGAGACTGCAGTCTATGCTTTCCAAACTAAGCTTCTTTTTAATTTCCCCCGTAGTGGGCCTTTGATTTGGTTCCCTTTTGATGCAGC
Source organism: Saccharum hybrid cultivar R570 (assembly GCA_038087645.1). Lineage (NCBI taxonomy): Eukaryota > Viridiplantae > Streptophyta > Magnoliopsida > Poales > Poaceae > Saccharum > Saccharum hybrid cultivar. The sequence goes on along the minus strand of JAQSUU010000664.1, from coordinate 292,452 downwards.
ATTTACCTATTTCAAGACAACTTCTTATCTGTTGGCAATCTACTGATGATAGTACCTCTGCAGATCTGTTTCTCCATTTGTTAATTATCTGGAAAATATTAACAATAGTTTGATACTATGCGGTGGTAAAACAAAAAAGATAATTAAAATGGACTGTCAAATACATTGGATGTGTAAAAGAACAGTTTCTTACTTGTTCGATATCAGGATCATCTTTGCAACCTGTTATGATCTCTATAATTATAATTCCGAAACTATATATGTCCGCCTTCGTAGATATTTTACGTTCATTTATGTATTCTGGTGCCATGTAACCACTGCATCACACATGAGTGTTTCATCAACTTTAAAGTGTTAAGCTAAAGCAAGCTAGAAAGAAAAAACGATTTTGTAAACAATATAATATCAATAGATTAGTAACTTACAGTGTTCCTTCAAGGGAGAAAGTTTGAGTTCTCTTATCATAAAAGAGTTTCGACAGACCAAAATCCGCAACTTTTGGCACCATGTTTACATCGAGCAATATGTTAGCAGGTTTTAAGTCCATGTGGACTATGAAGGCATCATTAATTTGAGATCTACATTCCTCATGAAGGTAATGTAAACCACCGCAAACCCCCTTAATTATTTTGTAGCATGTGCGCCAATCAAGTCTAGAAGATTCATCTGCAATATTAAACAACTCATAAATCTCATTTGCCGTTTTGGGGAATTTTGCAATGGGGAGATATCACAACTTGACACTGCAAATGGTGCCTAGCAAATTTGGCCACATACAATGTGAACTGGTCAATTCCACATAACTGGTCAATTCCTCAAACCACCAAAACAGCTACACACTACCCTAGATCCATGAATCACTGTCGGAATCAGAGGTGGTAGAGGGTAGTAATCGGCAATGATGGGATGAGGGTATTACCGTCAGGTCACAGACCGACGGTGACAGGATGAGGGTCACTGGTGGATCAGGACTCCACCCGACAGTGATAGTTTGAGAGTCTCATACCCACCTTAAACCAAGGAGATCATGTCCATGAGCATTTGGAGATGGGAAAAGATGCCTCCTTGGATGGGTGTGTTCGAGATGGGATGGAGGAGAAAAAAGGGGGTTGTGGTTTTATAGTGTAGCTAGGAAATTGCCGGGTTGATCACAAATCGGCAATGATATAGTGTGTCCGCTGCCGGGTTGAGCCACGGCCCAACGGTGGCATATCACTGCTGGAAGTGTCCGGACCTGGCATATCCAAATGCTAATTCTTGTCTTGGCAAATTTGAGTGCCTACTTTTTTTCTTAATCTAAAGGCACCTAGTTTCAGCTCAAATTTTGTCATTTCTCTCAATAGTTAATGGTGTTTGTTGATAGAATGCGGTATTTCTGTAGTGGAGATGCTCACAAAACACCTAATTTGAAATCCCAATAGTTGAAAAAAAAGAAGAGACTCTATTGCCGTACCTTGAAGATGTTTATCAAGGCTGCCCATTGTCAGATACTCCAAGCAAAGTAACGTTTCCGGCTGCGAGTCCGCAAAAACCATTTTTCCATTGTGCATTGCAAATTCTTTGCTTGTTTGGAAACAATAGCCTACACATCGTACTATATTTGGGTGCCTGGTTCTCATAAGAGGAACCACCTCATTCATAAACTGCGTCTCCTGAACATCTGGATTTGGCCATTTAATAAACTTCTTGACAGCAATCATTTTCCCATTTTGAAGCTTTCCCTATTTACACTCAAATATTAACATGCTTGGATATGGATTTCTGGATAAATAAGGATGATTACATAAATATGTGAGGAGGGAAAGATATTATGATTTAATCTTACCTTATAAACGTTAGCAAACCCACCTTTACCGAGTAATCGCTCGTCAGAGAAATTATCTGTGATCCTCTTCAAATATTCTAATGTCATAACTCTTGGCATTGAATTGGGATCTTGTAATATGTGCTCCAGCATATCATCACTGCTACACTTACAATCGTCCATTCTTTTGTAAAAAAAATCTCTGACGACATAAACAGTTCACATAATAGGAAACATGTGCTTGTCTTCCACAAAGTAGATATAGTGCTTCAACAAGTAGGATGGTTGTTTACATGTGAACGAAAGATTTGTGCCAAACAACAATACTGTGCAACAGAAGACAAAATAAATAGCGTGAGCATGTTGATACCCAAATAGCCAAACTGTCATATCTTGTATTGCATTCACCCCTGAGAAATAATTTAGGTGAAGCGTGTATAGGCTAGGAGTTGCATCGCTTTTTCTTTTCAAGTCACCACCTTTGGCTTGCCTATGCTTTACAACCTAGTTTGAACTTATGTTGTATTGAATGAACTTCTCAGTGCAGTGAGTGCCAAGGACTAATCAAGTTTAAAACTTCCTCCATTCGGAAATGGTAATCCTATTTTGATGAGGAAAAAGACATACAAAGAGATTTGACCTTTAATTTCTTTTACAATATGTTTTCATTTGCTAATGAATCAATATCATCTTAGAAACACTTCAAATACAAATCTATCTGTGAAAGTTTTATGTCCTATATAAACCTGTATATAATTTGATTAATTGTTGGTCGGAATTTGTAGAACTTAACTTTTCCCTGTATAAATTATGATTATCATTCTGGGACGCAGGGAGTACTCGACTCCAGCGCGAGTCTGAAATATAAGTTTGTATGCACGGAATAATTTAGTGCTTTGATCTAGAAAGCTAAGAAAGGTGGTAACTTTTGGATCTCGGCAGGACAGAAATATAGAGAGCATTGACATCCAACAGCATGAAGAGTGTTGCTCCAAGGTAAAAGCGTTCTTAGCTAGAAGCAGGCTGCTGGAACACACATATATGGGATAGGATCCCTGGAGGACAAGATTACAACTAACCTGGAGAAGAACTTGGTCAGGCTTCAAGAGACGATGCTCGCTAGCTAGTCGATGAATTCCGTGAGACAGGAGTAGTAGGCCTGACCGCATCGTTGATCATGGCAAAGGGGATCCTGGGATAGATCATGGAAAACAATTGGGAAGCATCCGAGAGAAGAAGGCTACGACTTCAAACTTGAGTAGATGCTGCTCCTGATAAGCACCGAATCATCCTGCTAGACCAGGCGAGATGCGATGAAGCAACCAAGGAGAGGCGGAAGCATGTGGAGCGGTTGCGACTCTTTTTTTATTATTATTATTGCTGTTAAAAGCACCGAGTCATCCCAGGCGATGAAGCAACCAAGGAGACGCGGAAGCATGTGTAGTGGATGCGACTTTTTTAGTTCACTAATGCAGCGTATACTATTACTTGGTTACATGCAGAAAATAAATAAATTAATCAGAAATGCAGCGTATGGAAGTAGGCGTTTTTCTTGTATGCTCGGTATTGGTAACCACTTGGACTTTAAGGGTACAAAGTCCTCAGAATTCTTATTTTCGAGGGAATAGGACAGTAACAGGTTGTGCTAGCATTCCGAAAAAAAAAGCAAGAGATTCCCACTCCACTCTGTGGCTGTGGGTGTGCATGTACCAACCGAAGACCCACCACCCTAGGCCCAAGGGTGTATAAAGCTTGCGAAAATGCGCCACGCTATGATCAAAGTAGCCGTCTGGGTAGTATGATGGATGCCAACACAGATTATTATATGTTGATCAATCATCAACCTTTATTATACTTTATTACTCTGTCCCTGTCCTGTGCGCGCACTCTCTTTAGGGATGTTTAATAAACTTTAGCTAGCTAAATTTAGCTGCTAGGGATCCAAACGGCACAGTTAAAATAGCAGCTAAAGTTTAGCTGAGTTAGCTATTTCAGCCCAGCTAAACTCAGCTAAAGTTTAGCTCAGTCTATTAGTTGGAGGATCCAACCACCCCAACTAAAGTTTAGCTAGGAGAACTTTGAGTTGGCTAAAGTTTGGCTTTGAAATTTTAGCTAGCTAAATTTTAGTTGGGTGTATCTAAACAATGCCTAAGATCTCCGCCTAGGATCTCAGGACGGACACAGTGTTGTGACCCTGGTCATTAGGCTGCTGCAGTCCTCCACCTCCGGGCCTCTTGCAGCATATCATCTACAGCAGCATGACACCAAAGATATACACCTTGCAGCGCAACTAGGGCTGGACAAAAAGCTCGTTAAGCTGGCTCGGTGGCTCGGTACAAAAGTGTTCCGATTGGACTCATTTATCTTTTAAAATGAAAATGACTTGATTTGGAACGACTTTCAATTTCAGCTCGGCTCGTTAGGCTCGGCTCGTTAGGCTCGTCGTGAAGTTGGATCTTAAACAATGCAGGAAACAATGATGAATAAGATTATACCAATTTCTAAAAAAGCTAAAAAAACTACGGTTGGCTCGATATCCAGCCCTAAGCGCAACATAAGGCCTCGTACCTGCAATTGTGGTGACCGTGTGCTGTGTATTTTCATCCCAAGGAGCTTGGTGATCCCAAAGTCAGTTATCTTTGAAGTATGGTTGCCATCAAATAGTATGTTCTCAGGCTTGATGTCACACTGGATGACTTGTGATTTGCATCCCTCGTGTAGGTACTCCAGCCCTCTGGCAATGCCTATTGCTGCATCGGCAAGACAGCTCCAGCCTCCAGCGAGGTTTCTTTGTAGTCTGTACTGAAGATGACACCGGCAAGAGTGCCAACATCCCAAGCGTTCATAAATTTTACATTGACCGCCTTCGTCTAAAGTTTATTTCAAAGTGAAGAAGACCTTATTTGGAACCGCTTATATAAGAATCGATTATAATCTGATCTTGATTTTTTATAAGCAACGGTCTACAAAAGTTAATCTCAAGTATAGAGAATCAGAGATGTTTGGCATTTCCGATTATTATAGGAACCATGAGGATTGTTGAAGGACGTATGTGCCCTTCTTCTTCCTCACATCACCCTTCATTGTTCTTTGGTATATATCTGCCAATCTTCGGCCCAAGCTCCATGCCTCCCTCGCGGTAACCTCTGACCGAGCCACTGGATCTCTGGCGCGAGGGTGTCTCGAGCTCCACGCCTCCTTGCGGTAGCCTCCGGCCGAGATGTGTGCCTCTCTCGAAGGACTGCCACCTCCCCACGTCTCCCCCGCCACACCCAATACCTCCCCAGGCCAGTGCTTCCGTCCTGATTTGCGACGGCGACATCGTCAAAGTGTCAAACTCATAGACCCGATACCACTGCTACCTCCCGTACTGCACAATGGGGCCATCGCCATCGCCTCCTGGTTTTACGATTTATATCAAACCCTGTGTTCGTACTCCATGCTGGGACCATCACCGCCGCCTCCCGCCTTTTCAATTCATGTGGAACCCAGTGCGGGAGTAGCGATGACCAACGGAAGGGAGGGGCAGTGGATGGAAATCCGTCTGCGGTGGAAGAAACGAGAGGCCTGGCTCACAGTACAGAGAACACTGGTTCCAGTTGAAATGCCAGTTGTTACCACCACTGCAATAGAAAAAAAGAGAGTAAACTTGTAAGCATGTGTCACGTAGGCCCCTGAACTTTGAAAATGCATTTCTAGCCCCCTAAACTTGTTAAGCGGTAACCGCAGGCCCATACTTTTCACGTGGGCATTTTTTGCTGATGTGGCGTTGTTACGTGGCAAAAAAAATATGCACCAAACACCCTGAAACCCAATCCGCGTCGCTGTCATCGGCACGGGAGCCGCCTCCGCATAGAGGTGCTCGCCGTCAGGAAGGACAATGAGGGGAGCACAAATGGATGGAGGGTGAGGTGGCATTGTAGCGCGTCGCAAAGTTCACGCGGACCTGCTGCTGGCCGCAGCACGACAGGAACCACGCGCGGAAGCATTGCCGACGTCGGCCTCGTGTAGGAGCGCATGCGGTCTGGCCTGCGACGAGAAGAAGCATCACCGGCGGCTAGAGGGTCAGGGGGCCACGTGCCGGCGAGGCCAGGGAGCCGAGCGTCCGCGTGTAGAAGCATCGCCGGCGGCCAGGGGCCCAAAACGGTTTGGGAGAGGTAGAAGGGGGCCAGATCTAGAGTTGGGGAGCTCGCCAGCACTGAAGTTGGGGGGGACACGCACTGCTCCTGCCTCGCCCTATCCTCGACAACCTTCTGCAACTCCTCGTCCACCGCCATCACTCGAGGCACAGCTCACGAGGAGTCATCGGACTTGGTTCTGTAGCAGCTTTAGGTGTGGAGGAGGCGCTGGGTGGTGGGGTGATGGCCTCTGAGGGGCGCCATGTAGGTGTTGTCGGCGGCGCTGACACGAGGGTCTCCAGCAGGGTGGCGTCGCCTAGGTCAAGAGTCGCGAGGGGCAACATTGTCTCCTGGTACGGGCCACAGCTTCGGTTATTTTGACTTTTGGAGGTACATAATTCATTATGTTTTTAGATATACCATATGTCAAGATATAATATAAGAACCATATATCTATAAAAGTGAAAATGACTTATATTTAAAAAAAGAGAGAGTGTTTTCTAACTTATTGGCATGTGCCCATGCACAGATTGGTGGGCTAATATATACAGTCATAGTAGCACGTCACAAATGCTTAGTGCAATACCACACAGTGCACATGTCTGTCCACACTACACTTATGATTTCTACATAATCAACTCCAAATATGCATTTGAATCCAAGATCACATAATTAAGCCATGGATAGTAAGTTGAAATTCAAGCTCTCTACTAGCAATACATTTGAAATGCTCAAGTCATTGGATATTGCAATCTTACCAAGTCCCTTGACGTTGCCTTTGCTATTGTCACCAAAAGTGATAGAATCAAACTTATCATTTCCACTAGTGTTGATTGAATTGAATATTCTTGCATCACTAGTCATGTGTTGAATGCACCCACTATCAAACACCTAATGCCTCCCTCCGTCTTTGTAATTTATCTACAAGAAAAAATAAATTCTTTTTAGGTACCCAAACTTTCTTGGGTCCTCCAAGGTTAGTTACTAAGCTTTTGGGCACCCAAATGGCCTTCTTCTTTGGGCCAACAATGGGAGTACCAATGAACTTAGCTTTTAAACCATTAACACCCTTGGTAAGCAAGTAACAAGAATCAATCTTGATAGAGGATACATTTGCATTTTTGTTCTTATTCTTGCAATATTGCTCTACATGCCCAGCTTGCTTGCATCTAGTGCAAAACCGACCATTGCCCTTCACAAAACTAGTTTTGTGAGTTGCAAAGGCCACTTTGCCATTCTTGAGGGTATAACCCAATCCCTCTTTGTTGAGATAGAACCTTTGGCTAGCCAAGCACTTAAGCAAGCGGGTCTCACCACCATAGGCTTTACCTAAGGCGTGAGTGAGCTTATTGACCTCCTTCTTTAAGGTTTCATTCTCAACCATAAGTGAGGCATCACAAGTAAAACCATCACTAATGGATGAAGTAGTGTGGTAGATGAGCTATAAGAAGGGTTAGTGGTAGCAACAACAATAGGAGTATAGAAAGATTCAATAAGTATGTTGGATATTGCAAGAGACTTCTTCTTCTCTTGAGCAAGAAGAGAAGAGTGAGCCTTCTCTTGAACAATTTGTTCAGAGAGATTTTGATCACTGGCTGCTGGGCTCTCTAGAAAACCAGAAATGGCATTATTTTTGACAATGGGCATAGAAGCATCAATAGTTGGAAATGCTGCTTCAGAGAGGAACTTGGTTTGGTGTGTATCAAGGCCAAAGCCTCCAAGGGAGCCTTACTTAGCGCTTGGAGAGACAGTAACCTATCAGCTCTTTTTTTTTCTTTTGGGCCTTGTTGCCTTTTTTTTCCTCTTTCTTTTTCTAGCTTTGCGTACTCTATAATTCTTTCATTCAATTGAAATACAAAAAAAATTAAGGTCGGGGACTCCCCGACCGTCCAGGTCAAAAAACATAGCGGCACTTAAAAAAAGAGTGAAATGCATGGTAGACCTTGAACTTGTCCGGGGTACCACTTACGTCATTTATTTCTATCATCCTAATGTTGTTTAAGTGTGCCACTTAGGTCCATAACAGTTCAAAAGCTGGCATTTGGCCTACATAGTGTTGCCAGCGTGGAGCTGACTATGTCGTCAGTGTGCCACAGAGCGCGTGAGATGGTTTGGGCCATGGAAATAAGCAGGCAGGCTTTCTTCTTCCCTTCATTTCCAGTTCTAATTACTCCACATCTTCGAATTCGGCGTCACCGGGAGACACAGAGCCAGGGGGCAATATGACGGGTGGCCGCTAGTGGAGCCAATCGCCGATGAGCTTAGAGGCAACAACACAGCAGAGGAAGGGACTCCGAAGTCGGGTAGAGTGCAGAATTCCCACAGCGATGGTGGTGAATTTGCGCTATGGTGATGGCTTGCGGCAGGAAGTACTACCCCGGACTGTGTCTGGTGAATGAATCCCCTTAAGCCCATGTCTTGGTAATCTTGGTTGTGCGTTGAGTGTAGTTAGATGTTGTTGTGAATCGAATGCCAAATATTTTGTGTTTTTATTTCGGTTCGTCTAGGGTTTGGGATTCATTATTTGTCATTTTTCCCAACAATGTTAATCATGGCTTGCTTTGTATCAGTCTTCCCTAATATGTTAGAAATTTCCAATTTTAAGGTCTGATAGCGATGAGTTCATGTTTGAGATGCATCACGGGCGGTTGAGTTGCACTCGGGTAGGGTGGCCGCGCAGAGAACGGTTGGTTCCTAGTCTTGCCGCTTGCCGGTGCTAGCGTTCAGCTGGGACGGCTTCTTGGTGGTGAGACGGGTGTGAACATGCATGCAAGGAACACTACCACAAAACTGATTTTCGGGAACAGGATCACTTTCACTACTACAGATTCAGTCATCAGTGCTGGCCACATCACTACCGAAATTAGGACAACCGGCAGTGATGACCCTTCACTGCAGGTTCTAGGCTCTGACAACCAGAAAATAATTGGGGGGTGCGAGAACCGGCAGTGATGATAACTATCACTACCGGTTTGTGCCTCTCGCCGGCAGTGATGACAACTCCACTTATCACTGCCGGTTCAAGCCAAGAACCGACAGTGATTTGATTCTATCACTGTCGGTTCTAGGATAGAACCGACAGTGATGAGCCTGACAGCACAAAAAGGTTGTAGCCATCATCTTCTTCCTCCACTCTTTTATCTCGAGAACAGAGGCGCGCGTTTGGGCCACTCCCTCCAATGTTGCGGTCGCCCAAATCCGTGAAGCTACCACTTGGATTTGAAAGAATGGCTTGATCTTTTTGCTTTAAGGTTAGTAACCAGCCTCCATTCCTTCAATTTTGTTGCTTAATTAGCTTTGTTTTGATGGCTATAATGCTTGATTCTCATTCTTATTTCTCCATTCTTCTACAGAGCACTTTTCTAATTCATGGCTATAATGCATTGTTAGTATGTGATGTTATAATTGGTTCTTAGGAGTAGAGTAGATTCTTTTACAATATTGATGAGCAAATTAACCCATGTGTCACCAAACAATGCATTGTTTGGAGCAGTAGTGGCGGATCTACAGGGGGTTGGGTGGGCTCCAGCCCCCCTAATGACTTGATTTACTACTAGAAACACTGTAGCAAAAATCTCAAATCACCATTAAATCTTCATGCAAATCAACATCTCCATTGTTTTTAGCCCCCCCTTGATTATCATCTGCATCCGCCACTGGTTTGGAGCTACATTATTGTTCATGATCATGTCTCCAATTTTAGTATTTTTTTAAATTAATGTCTCTATTTTTATGTGGCATGGAGTAGAATAATTATTCTTCAATATTTTGCAATAATTGTTTCTTATTAAAACTTTCCTATGTTTCCTCTACCTGGCCTATTTTACCTGTGCAGACATGGATCGAGGGTGGATGTACGATCTGTCATGAACAGACCAACGGTACTTGACGGGCATCGATGATTTCATCAAGCTCGCTAGAGCCAATGCTGGGGACTCACAGCCTGTATTCTGTCCATGCAAAGATTGCAAGAATACGAGAAAATAGGGTGACGTGGAGCATATACGATTGCACTTGATTACCAGGGGGTTCATGAGAGACTACACGATTTGGACTTTGCATGGGGAGGTTGGTCAAAATGTTGCACAAGAAAACAATGATGATGTGCCCATGCCTAGCATATCCCTAAACGCATTTCTGCGTATTGATGATTACCAATGCTACACAGTACCTGTGCCTACCAACGATAATGTGTTTAGGAATACATTAGTTGACGACATAGAGGAAAATGATGGTATTTCACAGTTTCTACATGATGTGCATGGCGAATTCCTTAGTGCTACACAGTTAAAAAAACTGGAGATCATGAGAAAGGATGCAAAAACACCATTGTATCCGACCTGCCCAATAAGCAAACTGGAAGCCAACATCATGCTATTAGAGTTCAAATCAACGAATGGATTGAGTGATAAAGGCTTCGATAGCTTGTTAGGTATACTACATAAACTGCTCCCGAAGGGTAGCGAGTTACCAGAAAAGACTTACCTGGCCAAGCAAATGATTTGTCCAATCGGCCTCAAGGTTGAGAAAATACACGCGTGTTCCAACGATTGCATATTGTACCGTGGAGAAAAATATAAAGACTTGGATGCGTGTCCCAAGTATAAAGCTCCCCGATACAAGCAAGGGCCATCAAATCAGGGAAGCAAGACCGGAGGAGGGCCCATAAAGGTTGTATGGTATTTTTCTATAGCTCCACGAGTGCATAGGTTGTTTGCAAATGCAAAGTCAGCCAAACTGTTGCGTTGGCACGGCGAAGAGCGTAAGAAAGATACAATGTTGAGGCACCCCGCCGACGGGTCGGACTGGAGGACTATTAATACTATGTTCTATAAGAACATCGGTGGAGAGGTAAGGCATCTTTGGATAGGTTTGAGCACAGATGGGATGAATCTGTTTGACCAGGTTAGAAGCTATGTAATCCTTAATGAAATGTTGTTTTAGTAATTTGCATCGAATTTGAGATCATATGGAGTTGTAGAGATTGATGAGTTCTACCACTATTATTTTGGAACTTTGTTGATATAACGGATGCCATGTTTCCAACAAAGTGACATAACTTTGTGTGAGACAGAGCACTTTATGAGACATGCCTAATAAAACTTTCTCAAATTGAGAAATGACTAAAATAAAAGTTGTAGACATTCATGAGTTCCACAACTTTGTTGATTACAACTTTTCCATTTGAGATCAATTGGGGACCCAAAATATTTAAAAATAATCAATATCACTGCCGGTTCTAATAACCACCCAGCAGTGATGTCCCATATCACTGCCGGGTGGTTATTAGAACCGGCAGTGATATGGGACATCACTGCCGGGTGGTTATTAGAACCGGCAGTGATATGGGACATCACTGCCGGTTCTAATAACCACCCGACAGTGATGCGTGGGTTATATAAGGCGCTGGCGCGCTCCAAGGCCAGTGCACGACATTTTACGCGCTCGACGCTGTTCGCCAGTGCACGCCGCCGCCGCCCAACGCGCACTGCACGATGCTGCAGCCCGACGCCGCCCTTCACGACGTCGTCCCCTACCGCTTCCTCAACGCCGCGGTATCATATATATTTGGTCAAACTTATTGTTAGATTTGTCATAAGATATATTTTTGTAGTATACTTATTTGGTGTCATATATATTAATTTTTTACCAATATATTTGGTCAAACTTTAGGCACTTTAACCAAAGAATGTATCAAGAATTGCATTCTTTTTGGGACGGAGGTAGTATGTTGCTCATGCCTAATTGTAAGCAGTACAGGGACACGCTGTGTTATGACTTTTGGTGATTTAGTTTGCTACTTATAATGAATCCTATAATTTTGTTTGCACAACATGTTTGCCACTAAAATTGCCAATCAACTATACTACTATAGCATTAGAATATATATGTATTATATTCTGGGTGATTGTTAAAAGCCATCTGAAAATCAGTATCTGGTGGCATGAAAAGCAAGACGAGGTGGCAGCGTGTCGGCAGATGGAGAGGTATGGTGGGTGGTAAAATAGTTGATAGAAAAGTAGGTAGCCACATGTGGGAATAGATAAGTGAGGAGGGATTTGGAGGGTCTCTACTTCTGAGGGGTCGGATAGGAAGCGTTCAATAACTTGGGGCACATATTATCAAAAGATAACTTTGTGTTTAATCTGGAATACCATCAAATAATGAAAACTTATACCATGTTACTTCAATAATAGACTGCTAGTTTCTAACAAAAAAATGCAGTCCTTGAATAGATTGCCAGCAGGCTTACCATATGCCTACATAGAAGGACAGTAGTATCCCTCGGTCTGAGAGGCAAATAAGGTTTCTATTTTTTTAATTGCCTGTCGAAATGCATGTCCAGAAACATGACTCATCATCGCCAATTCACCACCCGTCGCCGAACTACTGATACCCCACAAGCAGAGAGCACTGCGACAGGAGCGCCGCAGGATCCAACTAATGGTGGTGGTAACCATCAGGACGATTGGATCCCTAGCCATTATCTGCAGCTAGACCAAGGAGACGAGGTAATAACTTAGGTCATACCTAATAACGCGATAGTAAGAAATCACGCTAGATAAGTTTGATGGGGACTTATTTATGAATTTTGAAGCAGGTTCCGCCGCAAGAGCCAAGTGGTGAGGGTACCAGCAGGACTAAGCGTGGTGCAACAAAGCTTCCTCAAACAAGTTGATGCATGAGTTATGTCAGCTATGCAATCCATGTGTTCAACACAACCGCTGCCTATCCTGACATTGAATAGCCCAGTGCCCAAGGGTCGCAGTAGCTGCGGCTCAACCCCTATGCTTGATGAAGAAGAAGTCAATGCTCCTCATCCGGTGGACAACATCACTGGACCTATTAATGTCAGGTTGTACATCCGTCAGCAGTGGACAAAAGATAAGGTGACGGTCGAACAAGCATTTCCAAGAGGAGACGACATCATTCATGGCAAGCCAATGCCACCCAGGTATGCCAGGGTCAGCATTGATAAAATCTTGGATAAGAAGTACAATAAGATACACATTGATTTCCCAGTGGAGGAAGATAGGCCGCGTCTTGTTCATAACTTGGGCACTCATGTGGCTTGGCGCAAACGCTTCATCAAGCTGGATGAGCAGCCATCTTCGGATGATGAGGATGACAGTGAATCATCGGCATCGCCGCCGCCAAGAGGTTTCTCTTCTCTGCAAGATCCTCATTCTCCCTCTCCTGCCTCGAAAGAGAAGACACCTCCTCCACCGCCAAAGGAAAAAACACCTCCTCTACCTCCTCCACCGCCAAAGGAGAAAACACCTCCTCTACCTCCTCCACCTCCTCTACAGCCAAAGGAGAAGACACCTCCTCCTCCTCCGCGAAAATCCAAAGTGCGATCAGGTTCGACCTCGCAACACAAGAGGTCATCAGTTTCGGTTGGTAATGCTCCCCAGACAAGTAAAAAGAAGGTGGATGCTAGCATTACGAGTAAGATGAAGGACCCGACTGTGGAGCCTCCAAGCAAGAAAGCTGTCGTTGCCTTCTTTAATCGAATAGCCAGTCTACCTAAGTGGAGACAACAGACCGAATTTGAAAGGCAACACAACAAAGAGAGTAATCAAATCAGAGCTAGAGAAATACACACCAAAGAATTGCTAGAGATACAGAACTTGGCCAACAACATGGGCATATCCATGGAGAGGGCCACGGAGTTGTATTACGGAACGAGAGATTTTGAAAAAGCCACGGTCGCATACAAGTATTCAAGAGGCAATCCTTTGGTCGCCACCGAACAAGAATATAGAGATTTGCCAACATACATGCGACAGTTGCATGATTATTACTCCCTAGATACTGCCAACGGAGACTATGTCGGTTTTGAAGTTTGCATCCCTCCCGGACTGGTTTTTAATCATCCTGAAGAAACGGCGCATATTATTTATTATGAACACCTCTTTCAGCTCTTCCAACGGCGCTCGCTCGATACGCAGATTTTGATGATATGGTCTATGTAAGTACCCTACCCTCACAACGTTATATTAAACTACGTGATTTGCATTTGAATATATCATATGTTTATTATGCAGGTGTATGGCAAAATGGTGCCTAAAGAAGCAATTGAGCAATATAGACTTCTTGGATCCCATATTTGTAAAAGAGACAACATGCACCGCCCATGGTGAAGATGACTATGTACCAACAAGTTTGAAAGGATGTTCAGAAACAACAAAACAAACGTACTCCTACCCTACAACTGCGAGTATGTGTTCTTGACCCTTATTTTAGTGTTTCTTTTCTTGATATGTCATTCAATAACATGGACTTTGTGATTGCAGCAACCATTTCATCCTCGTAGATATCTATCTTGAAGATTCACATATCGAGGTGTGGGACTCAAAGAAAAAGTCACTTTCTCTTATCGACCCCCTAGTCAAAGTACTGAATAAGTAAGTGAACCCAATATCACAACACTTTCTAATCACATAGGATATTATAATGTCCTCGGTCTTCACACTTCATTTATAATGTAATATAGAATGAAGGCATTACCTAATTGGAAAAATCTCGATAGCAAGATGCAAAAGTAATGGAGTGCCCCATTCAGTGTAAAGTATATGGAGGATCTCAAGACCCTAGATCAACCGATGGGGAACAACGAATGCGGGTTCTATGTGATGTGGGCAATGCTAAAATACTTTGGCGCAAAAACAAATAAGGGAGATGACATGGTACGTAGGCATCCCATTTCTATTGTTTTGTCTTACGTTTGTGCATCTCAATATCATCTTGCTTCAATTACAGCGCAAAGCAAACAATCACAACCAGTTGCTAGATTTTGAGATGAGAGGAATTCAAGAGGAGATAGCAAGGTTTGTGATGGACGAGATATTGACCAAGAAAGGATCATTCTCCATTGCGAGGACTAAGAAGTACAAGGCGCAGTACGGAAGAGACCACATTGATAGGCTATTGTAATGCGACTCTTAATTCGATACTTAAAGTTTTTTTTAAAAACTTTTGTAATATAAATGTTGATGGGTTTGTATTGTCGCTGATCAACAACCACCTTCATATCGATATCAAATTGATCGATAGCAACCACCTCCACCTCCCCGACCTCCCACCCCACCACCTCCCCTCGAAATGAAAATAAAACAATTATTAAAATGCAAATTGTGAAAAGTATATCACTACCGGTTCAAAGAAAACCGGCAGTGATAATATAATCTACACAACCGGTTGGTTAAAACAACCGGCAGTGATGGCTCAAGTATCACTGCCGGTTTGTAACACGAACCGGCAGTGATACATGAGCTATCACTGCCGGTTTGGCATAACCGGCAGTGATGTGATCAGCTCATCACTGCCGAGTTGGTTATGGCGGTTCAAAATCCGCCAGTGAAGGGGGGTTTTGAACCGCCAGTGATGTCCTTCTCTGCTGTAGTGTTTTACTATTGAGGCGGCTAGCCACTTCTATAGTGCCCAGTCGAACAGTCCGCCACTGTAGATCCATATTCAAAGGCGGCTCGCCATCCAGCCGCCTCTATACATCCTATTATAGAGACGGCTGGATGACGAGCCACCTCTAGTTTTACTATATGTAATATGACTACCCTCGAGCACCCTCCCCTCCTCCTCTCCAAAACCCATCGTCAGCTCCTCCTATCCCCTCGCATGCACGGCAATGTCTGCCCACTGTGGCTGGAACACAAAGATCCAGATTTGCAACGCAAAATTAAAGGGCAGTTCTCCTCCTTGAGCGGTGGCGTTGACGATAGTGGTAGGATCCCTGTGCATGGCGAGGCGTTGTACCTCATCGACTCCGACGAGGAGGTCTAGCTATCCGTAATGGCGAGATGGTGTACCTCATCGAATCTGACGAGGATGATATTCTTGGCTACATTTCAAATAACTGAAACTTCATCAATAGTGATATCATTTTTATGTGAGCGCGGTCAAATAGCCTCCTCGCATGCGCACGTGCACCAAAATGTGCAGTGTTTTTTTTTTGGCAGCGGTTGGCTGTGATCCGGAACAAAGGGAAGTCCCACGCTGGTTTGCTGTATGAAACATTCTACACTTTTATTCACCAAAAATGGCTGAAACTTCTCCCTCCACTGTTAAACACTTAATCTTTATAGGATTTTTAGAATAAATTAGTGTCCACATGAATTTAATAAAAATTTGTCATGCATTAACCCAATTTGTTGAACATGATCCATAGTAATTAAAAAACAAACCGCTAATTAAACGAGACGTGTGGAGGCCCAGGTGCTAAAACATCAAGTTTTCTAGAACAATATTTGAGTCATAAAATATCTAAGCTTCCTAAGATGGAGAGAGTACATTCTAACAATGTGTCTTCTCCGGTGTCAAGTTTTTTTTTTCTTCGAGCTGGATTTGAATATATGTGTAGCATATATACCAACGTATAAGGCACAATCAAGATCGTCGTTTATATTATACATTGTCTATATGTGTGATCAATGCGATTGATGTGTAAGTACTTGGTCTCCTGTACATACATCCTAATCCTATGGAAAATGTTTGCAGATGTGTACGTGGAAAAAAGAGAGGAAAAAAACAGTTTTGATGCATACATGTGCGGTGACTAGATGTAGAGTCTGCATAGGGTGGACTTGTCCAAAAACCACATATTGTACGTGCTCAGATTTCGTCATGCACAATGACAGAATCTGGCAGTGTGGAAATTGAAGGCTATTTTGGATCAGTGTGTATCTAGACAAACATAGCACATTCATCAGCCTGCTGTATGTACGTAGTATAATTATTTGCGGTAATCTTTACCAATATTCCGAAAAAATATCAGCACGTGAACGCGCACAGCCGCACACGTTGGCGTTGGCAACCGCGGGAACGGGCATGCACAACGCTCAGCCAGGACATGGCCAGCTTCGTCACAGGGTGCAGGCCAGGAGAAACCAATTGCCGCCCAATCGGCCAACTACGAATCGGAAGGGCCTCATGAAGAAGGCTGCCTCCGGCGACCAAGTCCAATGCCTAACATCCGAGGGAAGCGCGGGCCGCTCGGGCGAGAGAAACAGGAAAAGAAAGATTCTCTGTGATAGGAACCGTGCAGCGTGCTAATGGTCAAAATAACAATCACAGATATACCCCCACAACAAAAATTACATTTAACAAATAATCTTTCCCAATTAATTGCCTAGAAAATAAGAAAAACGAAAGTACCTAGAAGTACCCAAGTACTTTCCCAATCATTGTAAAAAAGCTCAATATATTATTGTTTTTTTTTCTGTTGGAGTCATCAAATATATCTCAAGCATCTCATTGGGTGCTAACCTCCAAGAAAATTCAATAACCGCAAAGGAAAGGATAGCTTACTTGGCGGTTTAGAATAACACATATGGAAATAGGTATTTTTCTTGGTGGTTAATAATAACACTTAAGGAAATAGTAGTTTTCTTGGCGGTTTAGAGTTACGCTCAAGGAAATGAGTAATTTTCTTGGAGGTGAAGTGGCTCATCGACAGAGTTACAATTTAAAGTCGTCATAGTCCCTCTCGCTCGAAGTTCGGTTTTGTGTGCGTTCATACGCATACAGGTTCTGAAGTGGCTCATCGACAGAGTTACAATTTAAAGTCGTCATAGTCCCTCTCGCTCGAAGTTCGGTTTTGTGTGCGTTCATACGCATACAGGTTCTGAAGTGGCTCATCGACAGAGTTAATCATTTGTAATTGGCATTCGGCACCATTTCCGTGAATCTATCGTGTTCTTGGCCAACAATCAAGGTCATTTTTTTCTCATTCCAGTGGTCCATAGGTCAGTCTCAATGGTGATTTCATGGAGTTTCATGGGCATTAAATATGCTGACATGGCCCCATGTTAATGAAGAGAGAGATGATAAGAGTTTCATGGGAGTAGAGAGAGTTTCATGGGGATGAAACTCTTCTGCACTGTTTCCAAAATATAAATACGTTGGAAACTGGGACATGAAATTGGCATTGAGACTGACCTTATACTTTTCTAACGGACTCATCTTCCACGCACAACCAGAGCCGGCTGCATTTCAAACGTAGTTTTGAAAATTCAAATTTTAAAATTTTCGAGCTCTACATTTTTCATATAGAAAGTTTTCCCATCCGAGGTCTTTTGAAAATTCAAATTTTAAAATTTTGAATTTCAAACGTAGTTTTGCATGACAAGATTAATTCAAATGAAAAAGTGGTCAACTATAATGTTTCATAACTTTTCGAGATCTATAAACTTCATTTAGGAAGTTTTTCCATCCGAGGTCTTTTAAAAAATCGAATTTTAAAATTTTGAATTTCAAACGTAGTTTTGCATGACAAGATGAAATCAAATGAAAAAGTGGTCAACTACAATGTTTCATAACTTTTCGAGATCTACAAACTTCATTTAGGAAGTTTTTTCATCCGAGGTCTTTTGAAAAATTCAAATTTTAAAATTTTAAAATTTTGAATTTCAAACGTAGTTTTGCATGACCAGATGAATTCAAATTTAAAAGTGGTCAACTACAATGTTTCATAACCTTTCGAGATCTACAAACTTCATTTAGGAAGTTTTTCCATCCGAAATTGTGGTGCTAACATTGTTCACAAATCTCATATATCTCTCTTGTAGTTTCATGAAACTACATGAGAGACCTATATATTTTGTGAACAACGTAATTATTACTTTGTCGAATGAAGAAATGACCAATATAAAGTTTGTAGATCATGAGATGTTATGAAACTTTGTAGTTAAAAACATTTTTACTTGAATTCGTTTAGGGCACCAAAATATAGTTTGAAAATTTACTTTGCCGAGTGTTTTACATTGGCACTCGGCAAAGAAGCATTTGTCGAGTGTTTTTTTTTTGCGCTCGGCAAAGAAACTTCTTTGCCAATCGTTTTTTATTTGACACTCGGCAAAGCCTTCTTTGCCGAGTGCAGAGGCTTTGCCGAGTGTTTTTTATTTGGCTCTCGGCAAAGCCTTCTTCGCCGAGAGCCCGAAAAAAAACGCTCGACAAAGAAGCGGATTCCGGTAGTGACGGACTACCGCCTGCCGGCCACCTATAAATACACGCATGCTCCCTCCCAAACTTCCCAAGCAGCCTGCTAGCCCACTCAGTCGACTGCGCGACAAGAAAGTAGCTAGCTAGCTAGCATCAATGGCGGCCTCCTCGATCCTCTTCCTCCTCGCAGCCTTGGTGGCCGGCACCAGCGCCTCCACCTTCACGATCACCAACAACTGCGGGTTCACGGTGTGGCCAGCGGCGACGCCGGTGGGCGGGGGCACGCAGCTGAACCCAGGCGAGACGTGGACAATCATCGTGCCCGCCGGCACCAGCTCGGGCCAGGTCTGGGGCCGCACGGGATGCTCCTTCAACGGCGGCAGCGGGAGCTGCCAGACAGGCGACTGCGCCGGCGCGTTCTCCTGCACCCTCTCCGGGCAGCCTCCCCTGACGCTGGCCGAGTTCACGCTCGGCACCAGCGGCGGCAACCAGGACTTCTACGACATCTCAGTGATCGACGGCTACAACCTCGCCATGGCCTTCGCTTGCAACGGCGGCGACCGCATCGTTTTTCACCGTTAAGAAATTTGCTGAGATGGTTTTGCCGAGTGTGGCACTCGGCAAAGGGTTTGCCGAGTGTTTTTCACCCTTTGCCGAGTGCCGTCGACATGGCAAAGCGCTCGATTCCAGTAGTGCAGACAATACACAGATGTGCTGTAGTAGTGTTTACGTACGTACCTGTGCAGAAGGAAAGACGTGCCTGCCTGCGCCCTGCGACCAAAGTCCAAACGTTGGTGATGCTATGGAATTTTTGCAAGCTATAAGAGATAAACCAAAATTATATGTAGTCAAGAGCCTGAGGAGAGATAAACCAAAGGGTGGTGACGCGCAAGAGAGTCCCAGCTTGATGGCCGATCCGACCGACTACGAGCTGGACTCAAAATATGGCAGGTGGCCTCGACCCGGCCCACAGAGCACTCTCGTGCCTTTTTTTTTTTGAATTCAGAGCTAACTTATAAATAATAGCGAACTGCCATGTGTTTTTCTTTCGATGTACATGGAGCAACACAGACACTCATAACGCACGCACACTTAAGCCTATGAATGCACGCATGCAAACCCTACCCTATGAGCATCTTCGAAGACTGGGCCGACAAATCATCGCTGTTAACGAAAACGTCGCCTACCACTGAAAGCACAGCGCCATTAAATCATGAAATATTCACTCCCACGGGGAGTCAAACTTAGGATCTGAGATGCTACTAAGGCTCTTATAACCACTAGGCTACAGGGCTTTCGCTGCCATGTGTTCTCTGATTCAGCAGGGCTGAACATAGTGGTACTTAAAAAAGTTAAATGCATGGTAGACCATTCGACTTGTCTGGGATACCACTTAGGTCCAAAGATTATTAGAATGCATTTCGGGCAACCTACATGGTGTCGCTTTGCACGTGAGGACCGCGTGACATGGTTTGAGCCATAGATATAAGCAAGCAGACCCTCTTCATTCCTTCATTTCTAGTTCTAAGTACTCCACCTCTTTGAATCCACCGCCACCTAGACATAGAGCCGGGGCAGCACGATGAGCGGCCACTAGTGGAGCCAATCACCGATGAGCTTGGAGGCAAACACATCGGAGGAAGGGACACTGAAGTCCGGTGGAGTGCGTATTCCCGCGGCGATCACGGTGAATCTACACGATAGTAACGGTGTTGCGCCACAAATGGCAACCTTGGCTGTGTATGGTGAGTGAATCCCCTTAAGCCCATGTCCTGGTAATCTTGGTTGTGCGTTGAATGTAGTTAGATGTTGGTGTTAATTGAAATGCCAAATCTTTTGCAATTTTTTGATTTTGATTCTATTCATGTGTTATATTTATGCCAGTAGTGTTAATCATGGCTTGTTTTGTATCAATGTTCCCTAATATGTCAAAAAAATTCCAATTTTAGGGGCTGATGGAGTTCATAGTTGAGATGCATAGGAGGGTTGAGTCACACTAGGGTAGGGTGGCGACGCAGGGACTGGCCAGTTCCTGGTATTGCCGCTTGCCAGTGCTAGGATTCAGCTCGGATGGCTTCTTGGTGGCGAGATGGGTGTGTCATGCAACAAAACACTACCACAAAGACGATTTTCAGAAACGGGATAGCTTTTACTATAGAGGTGGCTCTTGATTTAGCTGCCTCTATAGTGTGATGTCAAGCAGTACACCTCTGTTGATGCATCTTTAGAGGTGGCTCGCAATCGAGCTACCTCTATACATCTAATTGTAGAGATGGCTAGATGGCGAGCAGCCTTTGGTTTTACTATATGTAATATATGGCTGCTCTTGCTCATCTCCTCATCTGCCAAATCAACACCCACTCCGCCTCATCGTCTCCATACCCTCGCCTCCTCCTTTCCAAACTTATTGTTTGCTCCTCCTCTCCCCTTGCGTGCGTGGCAATGTAGATGCCGGATGCAAAGGGCACTCCTCCTCCTCGAGCAGTGGCGCTGGCGGCAGCAGCTAGATCCCTGTGCATAGTGTGGTGTTGTACCTCATAGAGTCTGACAAGGAGGTCAAACCATTCGTGTGATGGTGATGTGTTGTACCTGACGGACTGCGATGAGGAGGATATTCTTGGCTAGATTTCAAATAACTAGAACTTCAACAATAGTGATAGTGTTTTTTATGTGAAAGCGCTCATATAGCCTCCTTGCATCATGCGTGCCAAAATGCACAGTTTTCTTTTTTTTTGCAGTGGTTGGTTGTGATCGGGCACAAAAGGGAAGTCCCACGCTGGTTCGCTATACAAAACATTCGACACTTTTATTCACCAAAAATGGCTAAACCTTCTCCCTCCACCATTAAACACTTAATCTCTGTAGGATTTTTAGGATAAATTAGTGTCCACAGTTTTTTAGAATTACACAGTACAACGTAGACGCCCACAACACGCATGTATACTCACTCTATGAACACACGTACGCAAACCCTACCTATATGAGCACCTCCGAAGGACTGAGACAACAGATATCGACATTCACAAAGTCACCACAAGCGCCTTGTTGTCAATGCGGACGTCCCCTGCCACTCAAAGCATAATGTTGTTAAATCCTGGAATAAATCTAGGAAAATACGAGCATCCGTGCCAAGTCAATGACTTGAACCCTAGTGGGCAGGTTCCAGATCAAGGAACCCAACCAAATCATTTCACGCAAGTGTCCACAATTTAATAAAAATTAGTCATGGATTGATCCAATTTATTGAAGATCAATCCATGGTAATTAAAAAACAAACCGCTAATTGAAAGAGATGTATGGAGGTCTATTGAAGCGTCCTGGATATCCAGGAACTCAAATATGATGAAATAGTTGTCCTAGGAAGCTAGTATACACATTTATTACATCAGATAGTTTTCTTAGTAGTAGTTCAAATGGAAGTAGGCACTTAAACCACGCCAAAATAAAGATACAAATGGATCCAAAGATCTACAAACCAGCACACTAATATCAGGTGATCCCATGCCTCAGGCTAAGCTAGGTGCAGACACGACCTCATTCAAACGCAGCTTTCGGGTCTTCCTCTGTATGACAAAGCAAGGGTGAGCAGAAAAGTACTCAGCAAATCCAACCTTACCTTACGGAGTGGGATAACAATATATGCATATGGATAAATTAAGAATAAGACTTTGTTTTATTTGCAGAAAGCTATCTTTTTTACACATGCAAGGTTTTAGTTTATAAATAGCTTTTTGCAAAAGATATTTATTTTCCAGATATAAGACTATTTTCTAAAAAGGATTTGTCACAATTTTAAGTGCTGCTGAACGCTCTGTCCCCACAACACATGGCAGCCAACATTTTATTTCCAAAATCACACACACTCATGTTTTTACTCATCCCAGTCCATCCTAGTTGTGTTGAAACCAAACCGTAACTCGTTCGAGACCGCAGACACAACTATCCAGATAGATTTTACACTCTGCAAAGGTTGTACACTTTTACCACAAGTAGGATGCCATAACTAAACACTATAGTCCAAGCACAGATCCATCAAAGTCATTACCCTCCATAGCAAGTACCGGTGCTCACCACGAGAACACTAAGACAACATCATCATAATACAATAATTTACAGAGCTCATTATATTTCATACAATTTCTCAGTTTCTACATACACCTGCCTCCAGGTGATTGCTATACCAACTAGGAGGATTTAGACTAAGCCTCGCCACATACGAGGTCAAATGAGATTGTATGATAAAATGAGTTAGATAAGATGAGTCATTAACTCAGTCCTTAATCAAGACAAGGCAGATATCTTCATGCTTATCCACAAAAGGTATAAGCCCCAACACTAAGGCATCCAACAAAAGGAACACCGATTGCCCCATCTCTAGGGTAATCCCCATTTCTAAGTTGTTCATTAACCCTTGCACAATACCCACAATTCATTCTCACAACTCACACTCTTGCTTTTCAAATCATTGTATTTTAAGAAACATAATGTGTGGGTAACCATGATATAAGTACCAAGTCCTAAGCATACTAGTTAACGACATCTCGTTGTAGCATGATATTAATCCTTAGGTTTGAGCAAGGTGATTAAGTCAAACAATTCAAGGGTGGCCATTTAGACAAATTTAGCTAAGCGGCAAAAATACTTCGTATGTATAATTGTGCATGCAATATTTAAAACGGCTGCTACGAGTTGTGTTTAGAAATAGGATCAACATGCATCAAAGGGGATTAGGATGGACTTGCCTCCATCGGCGTCCTCGACAAACTCCTGCTGGTAGTTCGGGTCCTCAGGGTCGAACTCGCGGTACTGTCTTCCAAACTCCTCATGGCCTCCAAGATCCTCGTGCTCCTCCTCGATGAATCTGTTAGCTACAGACATGCAAACAAGCAATCTCAATAAGTAAATAAATTCCAATGAGCTCTAGAAAAGAAGAAAATGTTATGGATAGATAGCACTTGATTTTAAATGAATTTAGGATGAAGAATCAATGGAATCGGAGCTCATTTGAAGGAGATATTGATATTGCAAGGTGGCCGCTAATTAATCACGTAAAGATTGATTAAAGAAAGCTATTAGTGGCTTTTGGCTAGCTGGTCACACATACCTGATGGACTTGAGTGGTCTTTGGTCCTTCGATGTGGGCTGGTCAAGGAGAAGGAGACTCAAGGAAATAATGGAGAATGAAGGAATCCTTACAGGCTAGCTACCTCAGTCGATTGCACCTCGGGGAGGAAGATCGATGGAGCACAACTTTCTCGGACAAGAACAGAGGAATTCGATTTGGAGAGGAAGAAGGTGAGCGGTAGAGCGGGACGGCTCGGCGGGCTCAGCGTGATAGGAGAGCTGCCCGGCATACCCTTTTATAGGTAGGAGAAGTGGGTCACTGTCCGGTGGGCTTGGTTGCTCTGCCAGGGGCAGCGATGCGGATGGCCGTCTTCGATTGCGGCTGCGACGTTGTGGAGAAGAAGACTTGTGCGGAGACGATGGTCAGCTAGCACATGGTAAGAACGTGCAGCTCTACAACAAGGCATTAATGGATGGCACACGAATTTCTATGAGCTACTGCGATCGGTCTTCATTTGCTGCAGTGCACGTGCAACACGCTAGCAGTTGCTGCCTAACTCGCCTTGCTTGACACGGTGATGTAATGGCTCTGCAGCGAAGCTTGCCAGCGAAGGGTATTGCATGCATGCTATGCGGGCTTGGTCTGCAAGTGTGCTGAGCGCGTGCTTGGGGAATTAGGAAGGTGAAGAATAGTGAGAGCTGGAGTTGGATCAGGATGACTAATAGTGAGCCGAGCTATGCTGGAGAATTTTTGGATAAGGAATAGATTAGAGCTCAATTAGGAATTTAGTTTTTGAAATGATTTTGAAAATAGTTTTTGTGATTCGCATGATTTATGTATTTGAGTTTTTGGGATGTTACACCTAGCCGCCCAGGAGATAAAATATCATGTTTTCTAGAACAATATTTGAGTAAAATATCTAAGTTTCCCAAGACAGAGAGAGCACATTCTAACAATGTGTCTTCTCCAGCGTCAAGGTTTTTTATTCGAGCTGGATTGAATATATGTGTAGCATATATACCAACGTAGGGCACCATCAAGATCGTCATTTATTTATAATATACATTGACTATATGTGTGATCGATGTGATTGGTGCGTAAGTACTTGCTCTCCTATACATACATCCTATGGAAAATGTTTGCAGATGTCTACGTGGAAAAAGAGAGGAAAAACTGTTTTGATGCATACATGTGCGGTGACTAGATGTAGGGTCTGCATAGGGTGGACTGCTGACTCGTGGACTTGCACAGATTTCGTCATGCATGATCAGGAATTCAGGTTGCACAATGACAGAATTTGGCAGTGCGGAAATTGAAGGCTATTTTGGATCACCGTGTCTCTAGACAAACATAGCACAATCATCATCAGCCTGCTGTGTGTACACAGTATATATTTATTTGCGGTAACCTTTACTTTTAGAACATGTCCATTGACGCGTATTTCATTAAGAGTTTTCTGTAACCTTTATGAGTGTTGTGAAAAAAAAAATCATCTTTCGTAGCTATGTTCGGTGAAGGCACTAAACATGTTTTCAAGCAAGGCCTTCAAGACGAAGTTATCCATTGAACAAGGAATACCTTGTATGACCAATGTGTTGTCTTTGTCAACTTGGATTAAGTTTTCAGCACATCTAGATGATCTATCTGATAAAAATTCTAACAAATGTAACACTGCAATCAGTGCAACAAATTTCAACCGTGTGCTATTAGCTCCTCATGAAGTCAAATAAAATAGCTAGCACATATACGACAACTGATGGCAATGTTATCCTACTAGACGCTATGTGCTAGGCAGATTAATAGAGACGTTGAGTTACGGCAGGAGGCGCTAGTTCGCCTCTCTGAAAATGCTAAACGCCCATCTCAAGAAACCTTTTGTGGGCTACAGATCATGTAGACGATCTACACCCACGTCTAGGTGAACAGTGGTTGATGTGGACGTTGGCTTCATGCGAGATGCAAATTCGCGCGATAAACTTAGATTCAGATACAATTTGTATGTTCAAATTTAGAAATGCTATGGCTTTTATACAATTTAAAGTCATAGTCCCCCTCGCTGGATTTTCGGTCTTGCATGCGTTCATACTCATACAGGTTGTGAAGTGGCTCATCGACAGAGTTAACCATTTCTAATTGGCATTTGGCACCATTTCCGTGAATCTATAGTGTTCTTGGTCAACATACAAGAAGGTCTTTTTTTTGTCATTCCAGTGGCCCTTATACTTTTCTAGCGGTCTCATCTTCCACGGGCTGCCGCCTGCCGGCCACCTATAAATACACGCCTGCTAGCCACTCGATCGACTGCTCGACAAGAAAGTACTTAGCTAGCTAGCTAGCATCAATGGCGGCCTGCTCGATCCTCTTGCTCCTCCTCGCAGCCTTGGTGGCCGGCGCCAGCGCCTCCACCTTCACGATCACCAACAACTGCGGGTTCACGGTGTGGCCAGCGGCGACGCCGGTGGGCGGGGGCACGCAACTGAACCCGGGCGGGACGTGGACAATCACCGTGCCCGCCGGCACCAGCTCGGGCCGGGTCTGGGGCCGCACGGGATGCTCCTTCAACGGCGGCAGCGGGAACTGCCAGACAGGCGACTGCGCCGGCGCGCTCTCCTGCACCCTCTCCGGGCAGCCTCCCCTGACGCTGGCCGAGTTCACGCTCGGCACCAGCGGCGGCAACCAGGACTTCTACGACATCTCGGTGATCGACGGCTACAACCTCGCCATGGCCTTCGCTTGCAGCGGCGGCGACCGCATCGTGTGCACGGGGTCACAGTGCCCTCAGGCGTACCTGTTTCCGGACGACAACTCCAAGCTCCATCATTGCCCCGGCAACAGCGACTACCAGGTCACCTTCTGCCCATGACCATGACTCCATGAGGCAGCAGTGTGCATGTTCGGCCGACGACGCATGCACCCATTCATGCAGTAACGTTACCATGTAAGTATTGCATGAGTGGGTATATATAGTATCTATATTATGATGATGAGAATAAGACCATCCTGGAAATCCCGCATGCATCATGTATATGTATGCTCCTATGTATCAGGATCAGATTTCGTGTACCATCAAAATATGGATATATAGACGTTTCGAATAAATAAAAGGAGCCAGTTAAAGCGCGACCAGTCACGCACGCGCCCAAGGTATCTGGCCCCCACGCGTGACAATGCATGCGCACACAGTGCTGTCAGACCTGCTCCCTTCCACTCCCTCCCCCGCTCTCTTTTTATTGACGTTGCAGGCATGCTGACGGAAGAAAAAAAAATGAAACATTTTATTAAAATTGTTATAACTTTTGAATAATATATCTGTTTTCAATTCCATTCATACCAATATGTTCTACGTGACGAGACGAACAAAACAAGACCCCACTTGCCTATGTTTCGAAGAATTTTATTTTCATAGCAATTTAAGTGTCAAAATATGATAGGAGATTTATAAAAGAAGTTGCTACCATTTAATATTAAATTTGCTACTTCAAATATAAACTAAAGTTTTTAATTTGGTATGCACATCGATTGTTATCATGATAATATAATAAATTTGTTATATAATATTTACATAAAAGTACTATTACCATGGTAATATAATAAATTTGTTATATAGTATTTACATAAAGGTAATAACCCCTAAAGAGAGTAACGTACCAATACAAGACAAGCTGTAAACTAGAGGGGTAAATTATTAAAATAAACATTGCATAAACTGCCAATTCGGGGCCAAGTTATTATAAAGCACATTACAAAAAGTCAGGATACTTGACTTGCTGCCAACAGGTGGCATTTATTAAAAAATGAGGGTAGCGATACAAAACAAGAAAAGCTACAACTTGGGAACAAATTGTTAGAACAAGAATTGCATAAGCTGCTAACTAGAGGGGGCAAGTTATTATAAAACCCACTATATAAGCCGGGAAACATGACTAGCTCAAAATTGGAGGGACATTATTAAAAATATAAGAGTAGCAACCCAAAGTAAGATAAGCCGCACCCTGAGAGACTAATTATTAGATGAAGCATTGCATAAGGTGCCAACTTAGAGGGTAAATTATAATACAACTAATATGTAGGATTTAGCAATGCATTCGAACCTAAAAGGCTGATTGAGAACTGAAATTAAAAAATATTAAAAAAAACATGACTAAAAACTAAAACTAAAAAAACTGAAAAAAACTTGACTGGAAACTGAAATTGGGGGCAAATTCTTTTGTGGCAACATATGTGTACAATGACTACCTTTTTATAACTACTTATACATTGTAGGTGAGGCAACTAATATGTAGAATTTAGGAAATCGAATCTAAAAGAGTGACTGAAATCTGAAACTAACAAAAAATAAAAAAAAAACTTGAAGAAAAAATGAAACTTGAAAAAACTAAAAAAAAAACATGACTCAAAACTAAAATTTAAAAAATTAAAAACATGACTGGAAACTGAAACTAGGGAGCAAATTCTTTTGTGTCAACTTATGTGTGCAATGGCTACTTTTTGTAACAACTTATACGGTGAGGCAACTAACATACAAGATTTAGAAAGACATTCAAATCAAAAAGGGTAACTGAAATATGAAACTAAAAACAAATAAAAAAAAACATGATTGAAATATGAAACTAAAAAAAATACTGAAAACTGAAAATAAAAAACATTTAAAAAACCTCGTCCAACTGAAACTAAATGAAACAATGAAAAAAAAACAGAAATGAAACAAAAACTGCTCCTTGCTGCACGTATCAGCATGCAAACAAACACGGAGCATTGCAACATTGAGGTGATGTAGACATCATACGCCCATAATGTGTATGTGTACGCGAAAGGTCATTGTGTACGCACCTTGACATCAAAGTGTGACGTGCGTGCGCAGGTACAAGAAGATTGGTAGGCATGCTCATCTCGATTTTCTTTCATGATTAGCATCAGTGGCCCGATTCAAACTGATGCGTATTTTAAACCTGCTTCAATATTTTCGGTCCAGCCCACTTCATGTTCATATAGGCTGCTAACTCGGGCCACATCAGGCATACGGCCTAGCCTATATGCCACCGTACACGCGGACGCGGACTAAGGCCAGGGGTCGCGCGCTCCAACAGGAGCTCGACCGTACGCGCAATAGCTTTTTCGTAAATAAAATATCGATATATAATGCATTTCAAGCATATGTCTAGTACATAAATCATGGCTGATTTGTAGCCATCATCTATATATATAATATTAAAGAATAAAAAAATACGGAGGGAGAGAGTGAGGAGGGCGATTGAGAGAGAGACAGAGGAGGACGAGTGAGGGAGAATGCGCCGTTGGGTGAGAGAGATAGAGAGGGAGAGGTTGGATAAGTGAGAATAAAACCCTAACTCTCCGTGTATATACACTACTAGGATGGGTCTCGGATTTTCCCAGGCGGACCTTATAGTGTGTCCACCTCCAAAAATAGATTTACAGAGGCGGGCACCTTAAGACAAGTGCCTCCGAAAATAAAACATTTAGGCGGTTGTCTTTAAATGACTTCCTCCGTCTATCGATTTTCAAAGGCGGGTATTTCCTGACCGCCTCCAAAAACAAAATAACTGATTCCGTAAATCAATTAATGGAGGCGATCATTTTTGGGTGCTTGTGTAAATAAAAACGACCGTCTCTGTTAATCATCAGGTATTTTGCAAGCCGGTTGGATTTTGTGACTGCCTCGGTTAATGTTTGGACAGTGCCTCTTAAAGTCATTTTTGTAGTAGTGAGCATCACGGCAATTTGACATTTAGCAGCATACACTTGAACAAGCAATCATGTTTAAGTTCTGAACTCTGATGTCACCTCTTACAAACGGCACCACAACGTAGCAAGCACAGTGCACTTATTATCACTCAATAACTATAACAACAACATTGCTATATCTGAACCTTCAGTGTCTCGAACACAAACACAGGGACACCAGAGCTGAGGCCAGACAGGAGAGAAGCCATGGCGCTGCCTGCAGTCTGCACTCTATGCGGTGGCGATGGGTGGGATGTAAAGCGACTTGCTGCCGAGGACGCGGGCGCGGGTGTCGGGGAAGTTCTCCATCCACGGCAGCGCAGTAACGGTGCCGTCGGCAGTGACAGCGATCGGGTAGCTGAGGAGGTGGCCTGGGAGATCCTGCTCCAGCTCCAGGTCATCGCTCGAGTACAGATCCCAATACTTCTCAGCGATCCTGTTCACCTTCTGCACACACTCCACGCTCTCAGGGCGCTGGAAGACATCATCCAGCATTCCCAGGTGCTCGTACCACAGAGACATCCGGAAGCCGTGGATCTGGCCACGGGCAGGCTGCCTGGTTGCCAGGTGGTACGGCTGGTACGCGCCCATGGCGATTTCAGAGTCCCTGGCACCGTCCATGGACCTCTGGTTGATGTTGGCAGACCCAATGATGATGTACTCGTCGTCCACTGAAATCAAACAAAAAATGTTACCATCTTCATCAACAAATGAACGCCTTTCAAGCCAAACAAGAGAGCAATTAAAGCTGGAATTCAGCTGTTTAACATTTTGCTACCAATGCAAGATTAACTAACTGTAGAGAACTACTCCAATACTCCTCTTTCTAAAAAGTAGCATATATCTCAAAGCAGCCTAGCCAAATAATCTTTTTTCTTTTTTTTTCTGGGCCTGTGCCATCCAAACTCAGCCCGTGCCCCGCCCTAACCCGAGGCAGAACACGGCGGTGATCCATCTCCATCGGGCGTACATCGCATGGGATCGGTGAGCCGGAACCTGGCCCTCGGCCTGGTCTCCTGGGAAGCACGGCAGCCGTGGAACCATGCGAAATAAGCTGCGAAGGGACGCCCAGACAGTGCAATATATATACTCTCTTTTGACATTCGATCATGCTCAGGCCATGCGCAACACCCAAATCTTGGTTGGACATTGTAATCTGAATCTCCATTAACAGGTCCTGGGGCAGCAGAGCCACCAGCATGGTGGCCACGGACCATCTCAGGAGAGTGTTAATTCCTTAAAATTTTGTGGAATTATATGAGCATATATAGCATAGTTGTTCCCCTTAAAATTTGTTGTTCTCCTAATTTTTGATAAATAAAAGTTACATGGTCTATTAGAAAACTACTGCCATATCTAGTGTAATGCATGGCTATATAGAGGTTACTACCACGAACAGAAAATCTGAAACCTCTGAAGCCAAGAAAAGAAAACAATGTAAGGAGGGTGCCCAAATGCTTTGCTATCAAGAGAAACTAACTATACCCCTTGGTTTCAAGCCAAATGAGAGAAGAGCATGGGATCTTCGAACCAAGCAGGATTATAGTAGCATAGGACAATTTCTTCCTGATATACTTTATTTATGCTTTAAGTTGATTCTGCTGCTCTCTAAAATAGTTATAATTCTAATTTAATTAAAGTGATCCCTTGCTTCCAATACAGATAAAGCAGAAATGCATGCTTTGTAGCGAAAGAAAACATGCTCTAGGTGTGAACGTATAAAATATATATTCTATATCAGTAAACTTAGTTGCGTTAAAAAATTCAGTAAACTGAAAAATGAAATATAGTGCAATACAAGGGCAAAGTACAACTGATCCATTACCTATCATCATTTTGCTATGAACATAGATCATAAACCTCCTAGCCTCTTGAGCACGGATGTAATCAGTGTCAGGTTCTGGGTGTTGCTCGGGTTCATATTCTCCCTCCAGCTTCACCTCGCGGTTACCTAAGCAGAAGAAAGTGAGATAGTCCTTGGGATTTGCATCGATTCCCTTGGCTTGGAGAGCTTGTGTGATGTCAGTGTACATCATGTCCATTGTTCTCCTTTGCCAGTCAAGGATTGCCTGAACAGAAGACTCTTCTGGAGGATTCTCAGGCCACATTGGCACCACAACATAAACAGTAAATCGTTCCCCAGCTTCAATCTTGCTGACAATCTTCAATGAGAGCTCCTTTGGAATCAAGTGAAGAGCACCAATTTCTTCTGGCTTGATGCCTTGGGGTTTCCATCCATATGAACTTCCAAGGAAGTACTGATTCTCAATGTAGATGAAGTTCTTCGCCCTTCGGATGGCATTTATGTATGCATCCTGGATACTGCGGTCGGTGATTTGATCCTTTCCACTCACAAACCCAGCTCTTGCAGCTTCCTCAGGAGTCTCGGGGAAACCAAAAGCAGCACCACCATCAATGGATCTGAAGAGCTGAACATTCCATGTTTCTCTGTCCTCCGGGAACATCACAGGAGAGGGGGGAATAATAATGTCTGAAAGATCCCTGAGACATACAAGGAGGTCCTTACCACCCTGCTTCCTCCATCTCTGCTCAAAGTTGTAAAGAACATCCCAAGCAATTGGCCCTTCCCGCCGTGAATGAATATCATGCCATGGCTCTCTTGGACCACCTTTCTTGATTGATCCACCCTTAAAGTTTGGCTGGTGGAAGTCATCATGGTGGACAGTGTCAAGTGTCCTAAACAAGGAGTGATGCTGGGTATCATACCTTCCATTACAAAGGTCAATGCCACCAATGAAGCTGACTATCCTCCTCTGTTGGGAGCCCTGGTTTGGCAGCTCATGGTCAACTACTACATACTATCTTCTGATGGTGCGTGAACATAGTTGATATCTTCAAATTTGATATCTTCATATCCTGAACCAAGCTGCCAGAATCATCAGGGTTGCGACCGCACAGAACACAGTTGACGTCCGTGCCATAGAAGTAATTTGCAGTCTCCTCATCATGGGTAGCCATAATGCCATCCTTCTTAAGCGGGCCAACGTCGACCGAAGTCCTATCATCCCACACTAGCAGTAACTTGTCCAGTTAACGCGCGTCTGTAGTAACATTTTATTACAGACGCGCTGTTAGAAGAGGCGTCGGAATATTTGTTACAGACGCGTGTCAAGTGGAAGTGTCTGTAGTTTTCGCGTTTGTAGTAACATTTTATTACAGACGCGTTTTTAGAAGAGGCGTCGGAATATTTGTTACAGACGCGTGTCAAGTGGAAGTGTCTGTAGTTTTCTTGTTATCGCAGACGCATTTTAACTTACAGACGTTCGTATATTAGACGCGTCTGTAGTTTGCACTAAGTTTCAGACGCCTGCTGTTAAGATGCGTCTGTAGTATTTTTCTGGACCGGTGACGCATTCAATTCTAAGCATTACTACTGCGCCCGATCGGCAGGGGATAGCATTACTACTGCGCCCGATCGGCAGGGGGTCTCGCGAGCTCGCCGATCGATCATCAGGCGGCGGCGGCG
The DNA here is from genome assembly GCA_038087645.1 of Saccharum hybrid cultivar R570. NCBI lineage: Eukaryota > Viridiplantae > Streptophyta > Magnoliopsida > Poales > Poaceae > Saccharum > Saccharum hybrid cultivar. The sequence continues at coordinate 259,279 of JAQSUU010000664.1, read as the reverse complement.
CGCGGCGCAAGCTAGTTAGGCTCCACCATATATACCAGCGCCGGCGAGCTAGCTATTAGCTAGTACGCGTGATCACCTCATCACTCCTGGCGCGCAGGCGCCCGCGCCAGCCGCACGGTCGACGCCGCCGCGTGCGGGCGGCCGGCAAGGAGCTGAGGCACGCGCGATCGAGCTAGCTGCTGGCGGTGCTTGGGGCTTGCAGCGCGACGAGGCCATGCATATCGTCCACTGACTGATCAGAGAAGGCGTACTCAGCAGCTCATCAGCTCATCTAATCTGGTATATGACCAAATTCATTCCTAATAATCCTTAATTTTTGTGTGAGCAACCAGCTAGATGGAATCCGTAGTGTGCTTAATTCTTTCTCGATCTATATGCAGCAGGCGCGCTAGCTCGTGCCTACTACTCTTCTCAATCATATCTGCAGTGCTTTGTCATCTCACCATTGTCCTGCAGTGTAGTTCAGTGCTTTGCCACAAACGTCAATTAATAATTGGCAATTGACCCCGTGGGCCTTTCTCCATTCCCATTTGCCGGCGGGAGATATACTTGTGTTCTTTAGATTTGATCCTTTTATACACATAATTAATTGATAAAGGATAAATTGCGCAAATTGTTTAAAATGTTCAAAAGAACGTTGCACACATATTTCTCTTAACTTCTAGCTACCTTCAAAATTTTAAAGTTAAATACTCGAAATTTCTGTCACTAATTTATTGTTTGATTCACAAAGGATATTTTTTTTAAGAATGATTAACGATATTGTCATGCATGAATGCGTCGTCAGTCATCACCGTCTCACTAGTTTTAAAAATTGTATTTTTTTACTCTTCTCATGAATTATGAGGTACTTTCAATTGCCTATCTTAGTTATTGTGTATAAATGATTAAAACTACTATATGTTAGTTACTTATGGGACATAATTGATTTATAAGTTGGTCTTTGCTCTCTTCAATCCTAGCCCCTCCTACATATTGTACAAAATAAACAGATCATACTATCATAGTGATTCCCATATTCAAAAGGGAGACCACAGACCAATCTACATACAAGGGCAGTAATGATCCTGCTCACTCATCTCTTTTACATATCTATCTTCAATGATGGATCCAAGAAACTGGACATCTTTTATGGTGATCATAGATAAAGTTGTAGTTTCGCTGATGACCATGTCGAACGTTTTTGTATTGTCCAAGCTACACATCATCAGTAAAATTACAAACACAGACCAAATTACCATCAACAACCATTGACATAGCATTAGCATCATCAACAGATTCCTTAAAGTACATATACAGCAAAGTCACAGTTTGCATCACCTGCCAAACTGACATTCACAACCTCACTACTACTAACAGAGAGGCTTCATGCCACATTACACAAAATGCCAGCCAGGGTGTCCAGCAAAAGCACCCATACTAACATATATGCCTCACCTGCATACTAATACTACCACCTTCAAAAGCCTGGTCTTCATGCCATCTATCCATTCAACATAATGACCACCAAGGTGATCAGCAGGATCAAACACAGCACAACTAAAATGTCAATGCAACTATTCTTCTGATTGATCTGTGCTTGCAATGCCTGCATTAATTCAGCCTTGGTCTGCAGCTCCTGTTATGTCACGACTTTGTACGAATTTCTATTCTTCCTAACTGAGTGGCAAAGCTCTCCTATTTTTTAGGGAAAAATCTAAACAAAACTAGAAGTGTGTTGCAGTTGGCCATTCTAGCTCGACTGTTTGTATTAGTATTATTTTACTTGGATAATATCAAACAGCTCTATACTGTTGTCTATCTTTAAGGGCGTGTTTGGCACAGATTCGGCCAACTCTGGCTCCTACTTGACATTTCTACTGTAGCGCACTAGATTTCTCTCCTCCCTCTCCCTTTCACAGAGCCGGTACGAGCCGGTGAAACAAAAAATTTTAGCTTCACCAGCTCAAACTGACTGTATGAGAGGAAGAGGGACGAGAAAGAAATCTGGCTCCATAAAATGGCAGGCAGGAGCTAGAGCAGCTCAAATCTATGCTAAACGGGTCTTAACTGCTGCATGCAGCAGCAAGTAGAGGATAGAACGGCATATATATATATAGCTATCGCTGTATTAACTGCTCAAATCCACCAATTGTTGTCGCTGTATTGGGCATGCATGTAGCTGGTAGCGCCTTACTTTGATGCATGTCTCAAAGCTGTTTGAAATGCAATGCAATTAAGTATAAGTATATATGCAGATTTAATTTATCTCTTTGGCTACCGCTATTTTTTACCGGCACATGCTGTTTAACAGGAATTTGAAGTGCTAAGCAAGCCAATCAGCTTGCAGGATATTAGAGAGAAGATTGCCTTGTTCATTCTGTCGCAGATCATGGACCAAAAAGGCGAGTTTCATGACCTAAATAAACAAGATGATGAAGATTTGATGAATGGGATTGATGAGCTGCTGCTTGAGACCGGCCAGTTTGGATCATTGTATATGCCGTGAGTTTTCGGAGGTACACAGTACATGCGGTGCATTGATTAAATAAACGATGTATTGATGTGTGTTATAAATCAGTTTGCTAGACCTGCGGGCTAACTAGTCGATTTGTGCCCTGAGTTTTAATTTGGAGCTACATATTTGGGTAATTTAACTCAATTGGATTTGGTGTACGTTGATGTTTGTATTAAAGCAGTGTACTGCTGATGTAATTATGTCATTCAGGAAATGTGTAATAATGAATACTGCAGACGCGTCTGTGTAATCCGCGTCTGCATCTTAATTCCGATTGCAGACGCATCTTAATTACGTAGGGCACCATCAAGATCGTCATTTATTTATAATATACATTGACTATATGTGTGATCGATGTGATTGGTGCGTAAGTACTTGCTCTCCTATACATACATCCTATGGAAAATGTTTGCAGATGTCTACGTGGAAAAAGAGAGGAAAAACTGTTTTGATGCATACATGTGCGGTGACTAGATGTAGGGTCTGCACAGATTTCGTCATGCATGATCAGGAATTCAGGTTGCACAATGACAGAATTTGGCAGTGCGGAAATTGAAGGCTATTTTGGATCACCGTGTATCTAGACAAACATAGCACAATCATCATCAGCCTGTTGTGTGTACACAGTATATATTTATTTGCGGTAACCTTTACTTTTAGAAAATGTCCATTGACGCGTATTTGATTAAGAGTTTGTTGTAACCTTTATGAGTGTTGTGAAAAAAAAATCATCTTTCGTAGCTATGTTCGGTGAAGGCACTAAACATGTTTTCAAGCAAGGCCTTCAAGACGAAGTTATCCATTGAACAAGGAATACCTTGTATGACCAATGTGTTGTCTTTGTCAACTTGGATTAAGTTTTCAGCACATCTAGATGATCTATCTGATAAAAATTCTAACAAATGTAACACTGCAATCAGTGCAACAAATTTCAACCGTGTGCTATTAGCTCCTCATCAAGTCAAATAAAATAGCTAGCACATATACGACAACTGATGGCAATGTTATCCTACTAGACGCTATGTGCTAGGCAGATTAATAGAGACGTTGAGTTACGGCAGGAGGCGCTAGTTCGCCTCTCTGAAAATGCTAAACGCCCATCTCAAGAAACCTTTTGTGGGCTACAGATCATGTAGACGATCTACACCCACGTCTAGGTGAACAGTGGTTGATGTGGACGTTGGCTTCATGCGAGATGCAAATTCGCGCGATAAACTTAGATTCAGATACAATTTGTATGTTCAAATTTAGAAATGCTATGGCTTTTATACAATTTAAAGTCATAGTCCCCCTCGCTGGATTTTCGGTCTTGCATGCGTTCATACTCATACAGGTTGTGAAGTGGCTCATCGACAGAGTTAACCATTTCTAATTGGCATTTGGCACCATTTCCGTGAATCTATAGTGTTCTTGGTCAACATACAAGAAGGTCTTTTTTTTGTCATTCCAGTGGCCCTTATACTTTTCTAGCGGTCTCATCTTCCACGGGCTGCCGCCTGCCGGCCACCTATAAATACACGCCTGCTAGCCACTCGATCGACTGCTCGACAAGAAAGTACTTAGCTAGCTAGCTAGCATCAATGGCGGCCTGCTCGATCCTCTTGCTCCTCCTCGCAGCCTTGGTGGCCGGCGCCAGCGCCTCCACCTTCACGATCACCAACAACTGCGGGTTCACGGTGTGGCCAGCGGCGACGCCGGTGGGCGGGGGCACGCAACTGAACCCGGGCGGGACGTGGACAATCACCGTGCCCGCCGGCACCAGCTCGGGCCGGGTCTGGGGCCGCACGGGATGCTCCTTCAACGGCGGCAGCGGGAACTGCCAGACAGGCGACTGCGCCGGCGCGCTCTCCTGCACCCTCTCCGGGCAGCCTCCCCTGACGCTGGCCGAGTTCACGCTCGGCACCAGCGGCGGCAACCAGGACTTCTACGACATCTCGGTGATCGACGGCTACAACCTCGCCATGGCCTTCGCTTGCAGCGGCGGCGACCGCATCGTGTGCACGGGGTCACAGTGCCCTCAGGCGTACCTGTTTCCGGACGACAACTCCAAGCTCCATCATTGCCCCGGCAACAGCGACTACCAGGTCACCTTCTGCCCATGACCATGACTCCATGAGGCAGCAGTGTGCATGTTCGGCCGACGACGCATGCACCCATTCATGCAGTAACGTTACCATGTAAGTATTGCATGAGTGGGTATATATAGTATCTATATTATGATGATGAGAATAAGACCATCCTGGAAATCCCGCATGCATCATGTATATGTATGCTCCTATGTATCAGGATCAGATTTCGTGTACCATCAAAATATGGATATATAGACGTTTCGAATAAATAAAAGGAGCCAGTTAAAGCGCGACCAGTCACGCACGCGCCCAAGGTATCTGGCCCCCACGCGTGACAATGCATGCGCACACAGTGCTGTCAGACCTGCTCCCTTCCACTCCCTCCCCCGCTCTCTTTTTATTGACGTTGCAGGCATGCTGACGGAAGAAAAAAAAAATGAAACATTTTATTCAAATTGTTATAACTTTTGAATAATATATCTGTTTTCAATTCCATTCATACCAATATGTTCTACGTGACGAGACGAACAAAACAAGACCCCACTTGCCTATGTTTCGAAGAATTTTATTTTCATAGCAATTTAAGTGTCAAAATATGATAGGAGATTTATAAAAGAAGTTGCTACCATTTAATATTAAATTTGCTACTTCAAATATAAACTAAAGTTTTTAATTTGGTATGCACATCGATTGTTATCATGATAATATAATAAATTTGTTATATAATATTTACATAAAAGTACTATTACCATGGTAATATAATAAATTTGTTATATAGTATTTACATAAAGGTAATAACCCCTAAAGAGAGTAACGTACCAATACAAGACAAGCTGTAAACTAGAGGGGTAAATTATTAAAATAAACATTGCATAAACTGCCAATTCGGGGCCAAGTTATTATAAAGCACATTACAAAAAGTCAGGATACTTGACTTGCTGCCAACAGGTGGCATTTATTAAAAAATGAGGGTAGCGATACAAAACAAGAAAAGCTACAACTTGGGAACAAATTGTTAGAACAAGAATTGCATAAGCTGCTAACTAGAGGGGGCAAGTTATTATAAAACCCACTATATAAGCCGGGAAACATGACTAGCTCAAAATTGGAGGGACATTATTAAAAATATAAGAGTAGCAACCCAAAGTAAGATAAGCCGCACCCTGAGAGACTAATTATTAGATGAAGCATTGCATAAGGTGCCAACTTAGAGGGTAAATTATAATACAACTAATATGTAGGATTTAGCAATGCATTCGAACCTAAAAGGCTGATTGAGAACTGAAACTAAAAAATATTAAAAAAAACATGACTAAAAACTAAAACTAAAAAAACTGAAAAAAACTTGACTGGAAACTGAAATTGGGGGCAAATTCTTTTGTGGCAACATATGTGTACAATGACTACCTTTTTATAACTACTTATACATTGTAGGTGAGGCAACTAATATGTAGAATTTAGGAAATCGAATCTAAAAGAGTGACTGAAATCTGAAACTAACAAAAAATAAAAAAAAAACTTGAAGAAAAAATGAAACTTGAAAAAACTAAAAAAAAAACATGACTCAAAACTAAAATTTAAAAAATTAAAAACATGACTGGAAACTGAAACTAGGGAGCAAATTCTTTTGTGTCAACTTATGTGTGCAATGGCTACTTTTTGTAACAACTTATACGGTGAGGCAACTAACATACAAGATTTAGAAAGACATTCAAATCAAAAAGGGTAACTGAAATATGAAACTAAAAACAAATAAAAAAAAACATGATTGAAATATGAAACTAAAAAAAATACTGAAAACTGAAAATAAAAAACATTTAAAAAACCTCGTCCAACTGAAACTAAATGAAACAATGAAAAAAAAACAGAAATGAAACAAAAACTGCTCCTTGCTGCACGTATCAGCATGCAAACAAACACGGAGCATTGCAACATTGAGGTGATGTAGACATCATACGCCCATAATGTGTATGTGTACGCGAAAGGTCATTGTGTACGCACCTTGACATCAAAGTGTGACGTGCGTGCGCAGGTACAAGAAGATTGGTAGGCATGCTCATCTCGATTTTCTTTCATGATTAGCATCAGTGGCCCGATTCAAACTGATGCGTATTTTAAACCTGCTTCAATATTTTCGGTCCAGCCCACTTCATGTTCATATAGGCTGCTAACTCGGGCCACATCAGGCATACGGCCTAGCCTATATGCCACCGTACACGCGGACGCGGACTAAGGCCAGGGGTCGCGCGCTCCAACAGGAGCTCGACCGTACGCGCAATAGCTTTTTCGTAAATAAAATATCGATATATAATGCATTTCAAGCATATGTCTAGTACATAAATCATGGCTGATTTGTAGCCATCATCTATATATATAATATTAAAGAATAAAAAAATACGGAGGGAGAGAGTGAGGAGGGCGATTGAGAGAGAGACAGAGGAGGACGAGTGAGGGAGAATGCGCCGTTGGGTGAGAGAGATAGAGAGGGAGAGGTTGGATAAGTGAGAATAAAACCCTAACTCTCCGTGTATATACACTACTAGGATGGGTCTCGGATTTTCCCAGGCGGACCTTATAGTGTGTCCACCTCCAAAAATAGATTTACAGAGGCGGGCACCTTAAGACAAGTGCCTCCGAAAATAAAACATTTAGGCGGTTGTCTTTAAATGACTTCCTCCGTCTATCGATTTTCAAAGGCGGGTATTTCCTGACCGCCTCCAAAAACAAAATAACTGATTCCGTAAATCAATTAATGGAGGCGATCATTTTTGGGTGCTTGTGTAAATAAAAACGACCGTCTCTGTTAATCATCAGGTATTTTGCAAGCCGGTTGGATTTTGTGACTGCCTCGGTTAATGTTTGGACAGTGCCTCTTAAAGTCATTTTTGTAGTAGTGAGCATCACGGCAATTTGACATTTAGCAGCATACACTTGAACAAGCAATCATGTTTAAGTTCTGAACTCTGATGTCACCTCTTACAAACGGCACCACAACGTAGCAAGCACAGTGCACTTATTATCACTCAATAACTATAACAACAACATTGCTATATCTGAACCTTCAGTGTCTCGAACACAAACACAGGGACACCAGAGCTGAGGCCAGACAGGAGAGAAGCCATGGCGCTGCCTGCAGTCTGCACTCTATGCGGTGGCGATGGGTGGGATGTAAAGCGACTTGCTGCCGAGGACGCGGGCGCGGGTGTCGGGGAAGTTCTCCATCCACGGCAGCGCAGTAACGGTGCCGTCGGCAGTGACAGCGATCGGGTAGCTGAGGAGGTGGCCTGGGAGATCCTGCTCCAGCTCCAGGTCATCGCTCGAGTACAGATCCCAATACTTCTCAGCGATCCTGTTCACCTTCTGCACACACTCCACGCTCTCAGGGCGCTGGAAGACATCATCCAGCATTCCCAGGTGCTCGTACCACAGAGACATCCGGAAGCCGTGGATCTGGCCACGGGCAGGCTGCCTGGTTGCCAGGTGGTACGGCTGGTACGCGCCCATGGCGATTTCAGAGTCCCTGGCACCGTCCATGGACCTCTGGTTGATGTTGGCAGACCCAATGATGATGTACTCGTCGTCCACTGAAATCAAACAAAAAATGTTACCATCTTCATCAACAAATGAACGCCTTTCAAGCCAAACAAGAGAGCAATTAAAGCTGGAATTCAGCTGTTTAACATTTTGCTACCAATGCAAGATTAACTAACTGTAGAGAACTACTCCAATACTCCTCTTTCTAAAAAGTAGCATATATCTCAAAGCAGCCTAGCCAAATAATCTTTTTTCTTTTTTTTTCTGGGCCTGTGCCATCCAAACTCAGCCCGTGCCCCGCCCTAACCCGAGGCAGAACACGGCGGTGATCCATCTCCATCGGGCGTACATCGCATGGGATCGGTGAGCCGGAACCTGGCCCTCGGCCTGGTCTCCTGGGAAGCACGGCAGCCGTGGAACCATGCGAAATAAGCTGCGAAGGGACGCCCAGACAGTGCAATATATATACTCTCTTTTGACATTCGATCATGCTCAGGCCATGCGCAACACCCAAATCTTGGTTGGACATTGTAATCTGAATCTCCATTAACAGGTCCTGGGGCAGCAGAGCCACCAGCATGGTGGCCACGGACCATCTCAGGAGAGTGTTAATTCCTTAAAAATTTGTGGAATTATATGAGCATATATAGCATAGTTGTTCCCCTTAAAATTTGTTGTTCTCCTAATTTTTGATAAATAAAAGTTACATGGTCTATTAGAAAACTACTGCCATATCTAGTGTAATGCATGGCTATATAGAGGTTACTACCACGAACAGAAAATCTGAAACCTCTGAAGCCAAGAAAAGAAAACAATGTAAGGAGGGTGCCCAAATGCTTTGCTATCAAGAGAAACTAACTATACCCCTTGGTTTCAAGCCAAATGAGAGAAGAGCATGGGATCTTCGAACCAAGCAGGATTATAGTAGCATAGGACAATTTCTTCCTGATATACTTTATTTATGCTTTAAGTTGATTCTGCTGCTCTCTAAAATAGTTATAATTCTAATTTAATTAAAGTGATCCTTTGCTTCCAATACAGATAAAGCAGAAATGCATGCTTTGTAGCGAAAGAAAACATGCTCTAGGTGTGAACGTATAAAATATATATTCTATATCAGTAAACTTAGTTGCGTTAAAAAATTCAGTAAACTGAAAAATGAAATATAGTGCAATACAAGGGCAAAGTACAACTGATCCATTACCTATCATCATTTTGCTATGAACATAGATCATAAACCTCCTAGCCTCTTGAGCACGGATGTAATCAGTGTCAGGTTCTGGGTGTTGCTCGGGTTCATATTCTCCCTCCAGCTTCACCTCGCGGTTACCTAAGCAGAAGAAAGTGAGATAGTCCTTGGGATTTGCATCGATTCCCTTGGCTTGGAGAGCTTGTGTGATGTCAGTGTACATCATGTCCATTGTTCTCCTTTGCCGGTCAAGGATTGCCTGAACAGAAGACTCTTCTGGAGGATTCTCAGGCCACATTGGCACCACAACATAAACAGTAAATCGTTCCCCAGCTTCAATCTTGCTGACAATCTTCAATGAGAGCTCCTTTGGAATCAAGTGAAGAGCACCAATTTCTTCTGGCTTGATGCCTTGGGGTTTCCATCCATATGAACTTCCAAGGAAGTACTGATTCTCAATGTAGATGAAGTTCTTCGCCCTTCGGATGGCATTTATGTATGCATCCTGGATACTGCGGTCGGTGATTTGATCCTTTCCACTCACAAGCCCAGCTCTTGCAGCTTCCTCAGGAGTCTCGGGGAAACCAAAAGCAGCACCACCATCAATGGATCTGAAGAGCTGAACATTCCATGTTTCTCTGTCCTCCGGGAACATCACAGGAGAGGGGGGAATAATAATGTCTGAAAGATCCCTGAGACATACAAGGAGGTCCTTACCACCCTGCTTCCTCCATCTCTGCTCAAAGTTGTAAAGAACATCCCAAGCAATTGGCCCTTCCCGCCGTGAATGAATATCATGCAATGGCTCTCTTGGACCACCTTTCTTGATTGATCCACCCTTAAAGTTTGGCTGGTGGAAGTCATCATGGTGGACAGTGTCAAGTGTCCTAAACAAGGAGTGATGCTGGGTATCATACCTTCAATTACAAAGGTCAATGCCACCAATGAAGCTGACTATCCTCCTCCGTTGGGAGCCCTGGTTTGGCAGCTCATGGTCAACTACTACATACTATCTTCTGATGGTGCGTGAACATAGTTGATATCTTCAAATTTGATATCTTCATATCCTGAACCAAGCTGCCAGAATCATCAGGGTTGCGACCGCACATAACACAGTTGACGTCCGTGCCATAGAAGTAATTTGCAGTCTCCTCATCATGGGTAGCCATAATGCCATCCTTCTTAAGCGGGCCAACGTCGACCGAAGTCCTATCATCCCACACTAGCATAAGGACCCGGACACCTTCACTGGCCTTCCTCTTGAGCAACTCCCCAAGAGTAACATCACCTCCAGGTTTTGGCCTGTTGGTGTCCCTAACCAAGGTGATCTCTGTGTACACCGACCAGCCAGTGATGTAAATCAAATGCTAGGCTTTGCTTATGGCATCAAAGATATCCTCCTAGCACCTTTGTGGCTCGTAGTTCTTGCCATCAGCAAGTGGGATCCTGGGAACGAAGTTGTCAGGGACATGAGCGTCCTGGTATAGAGTAACCTTACACCCCTGCCTCTGCGAGAAGAAGGTGTAAGGAACACCAGGGTACTTGGTGCTCCGGACACCCCTCGCCCAGTTACGGTCCCTGGAAACATCAAAGTACTGAAGCTTCACATGGATCTTGCTGTGTCCAATAGGCTCACGCTTGTCATCACAGATTTCAAGCCACCTATCAATCTCCTCTCCGTCCAGGAGGTCCGTGACAGGCAAGTAAGCCCTCCCGATGAGCGAGGCCCCAATGGGGTTGTCGATCTTGATGGTGAAGATGACGTTGGTGGCCCTGTGCGCGCAGTAGATGTGGAAGGACTCGTACCAGCGAGGATTGATAGGCTCGTTGGAGATGATACGTGTACGCCCAACGCGGACCTTCCCCAGATCAATGGTGGCATATATCTTGGTGCTGCCCTTGCCGACACCCACGGTTTCCTCGATCCCTTCCACAAGCTGTCGAAGCGAAACAAAACGTACATGTCGTGTTAGCAGAAGAGACGAATCTGTTAGGCATACTTCGAAACGAGATTAAGGGAACTAATGCTTGAGCACTCTCGCTCTTGAGCAAAATTAGTACAGTAGCATGGCAGTTAATGATGAAGCGATCAACAGTAGTAGAGAGAATAGTAATCTGGAGGCAGGCAGGCAGTGCCATCACTCATTAATCATTTGCTGTCTCCGTACTAACCAAATCACTCGTCACGAGTTAGTGAAAGCGGATTAACTCAACGGGATAATCATTAGATCTCATGCATCGTTTATAAATAGAACACACCGAGGCATACACAGAGAGGCATGTTAAGAAAAAGAAAACAAACAAACTATCTAAACCGCCTCCTGTGATGGCACCAGGTACGTGCGCCTGCTGCTGCATGGTCTGTAGAACTTGTGAAGATTAACACGCTAACAGGCTCCTCCGCAGTTGGAAGGTTGATATCAGCCGGGATTGAAGACATTCAAATTGGACCTAAACTAGTCCATCAACCTGTGCTCTCGCACGGGTTAGAATTTTAGGAGATATATGTATTATGTATTATTTAATACTTTGGAACGGAGGGAGTATATCTAACTAATAAAAAATTACTTTTACTAAATCATAAGTTTTCTTTGTTTATTTTCTAACATAATAGACAAAATAGATACTTTGTAGTCTATATCTAGTAATCATAACATCTAATTATCGTTTAGGTCATAGAGTGTATTCTTAAGTACTTCAATAGCATAAGCCATTATTTGAAACTTGCAACATATCGTTTAAGATAAGTCATAGAGTTTGAAGTGAGATTTAGTGCTAACCTGAAGAGAATTTTAATACTTAAACCATATAATAATGCTTCACTTTTACTCTAAAGAATTTTAATACTCAAATCTTATAATGCTCGACTTTTAGTTTCCCACATTGCTCAAAATGGTTGAATTTTCCTATTAAGGAATTATATTTACAGTTATGGTTACTATCAATATAAACATATTAGATATTTTAGTTAAAATACATAAATATATCTAAAGTAACAATCTATATAAATTATATGTTATGGTTACTAATATGGTCTAAATATTTTGTTAGTATCATTAGTATATGAGTTTTTAATTAAGAAAATAGTTTTTATGTGATGAAACATAACATATGTATTTTTTTGCTGATGCATGACGCTTATATTGTCTTTAATTAAATCTTACTACATTAATTGATAGAGGTTGGGTAACGTAGAAACATATATATGCTCTTGCTATCTAAAGAAATTTATTGTAATCGGAAATGTTGATAGTTTAGATGTAGATTTGAGGGGGTATTTAATTTTTCCAATAATGAGATGAAAGTTGAGTTATGTAATCAATCATAATAAGCAGATGTTAGCTAAATTTAAATTTAGGTCTACTTTATATCATGTTTCTTAACTATATATGCGGGTAATATAAATTATAGTCATAAGCTAGTTTATATTGTTTTACACAATAGCGAAAGTGGATAATTATTTAGTAAATAGAATAGATCCAGTAGCTATTGTTAGAATCAATGGTGATTAAGTTATACCTAATTGATGGTAAAATATTTCTATTTTTCATGAAAATTTCTAGGATCTATCGTTTGATTTCCTATCAAGTCTTGAGAGGATTAACAAGAAATTTTAGTGGGGACCTCTAATTAGAATTTCTAGTATTTATCTTTTTATTTTCTAGTCACGAATCTAAAGTTTATCTTTAAACTTTAATTAAGTTTTTTTTTAATTTTTTCACATGTTAATTAGGAATCCTAGTATTCTTTTATATTTATTCAAAAATTATTTTTATATTAAAAAGAGTCTAGGTCCTAGTAGTATTATTTTCCATATAAATCAAAACTCAGCTTGCATACTACACTAAACCTGTTGAATTTGTTAAATCGCACAAATATATGTGTAGTACTATTTATATATTATAGAGTGCATAAAATTTAATTAATAAGATTGATATGGCGTTATATTTTAGTAAAGAAATATACACTTTTTAATATAATAACTTATAAAATTAATTATCATGGAGTATTAACATAAAGTGTTATTGTTACGTGGTTTGTTAAGTGAACATTTTTTTCATTTTTCATAACTTGTTAAAATAAATACTTATTCTAATATATATATATATATATATATATGTTTATTTGATATACATGGTGGAACATAGCGTTATAATTATTTTATTTCATGATTATATATATGTATCATACTTTATACGGATATTGATTATCTTTTTATAGCAATATATATAATACTATTTACTTGTAGATTTTAGATATTTTTTATTTATTCTTTATAATGGCTATGGTGTACACAAATATAAGGTAATACCTTATATTATCTTTCACAACGACATGTATGAATATGTTAAATGCATTAAATTATCATTCATAATGGTAGACGTGCATAATTTTTTTGAGCATAGACATGGCTAATTTAGATACAAAAGTTAGAGGATTATTTTAAATGAAAAATAGTCTAGGTCTTAGTAGTATTGTTTTCCACGTAAATTGAAACACGGCTTACATCCCGACTATAAACATGTTGAATTTGTTATATCGCACGAATATATGTATAGTACTATTTATACATTATAGAGTGCATAAAATTTAATTAATAACATTGATATTGCATAATATTTTAGTAAAGACGTATATACTTATTTAAAATAATAACTTATAAAATTTATTATCATGGAGTATTAATATAAAGTGTTATTGCTACGTGGTTTGTTAAGTGAACATTTTTTTCATTTTTCATAACTTGTTAAAATAAATACTTATTCTAATATATACATGTTTATTTAATATACATGGCAGTTAATGATGAAGCGATCAACAGTAGTAGGGAGAATAGTAATCTGGAGGCAGGCAGGCAGGCACTGCCCTCACTCATGAATCATTCGCTGTCTTTGTACTAACCAAATCACTCGTCACGAGTTAGTGAAAGCGGATTAACTCAACGCGATAATCATTAGATCTCATGCATCGTTTATAAATAGAACACACGGAGGCATATATGGACTCTGTAGCACGGATACGCGAAGGAGGTGCCGTATCGCGTATCGGATACGTACCCTATACGGATACGCCGCTGATACGGCTTGGATACATATCCTTCGGGTATCCTATTTTTATTTAATTTTGGGAATATTGAGTACGTGAACCTGATACGTATCATGCGTGTGGGATATGGCCCAGCCCAACAAGAAGCCAACGCTGCCCAGTCGCGATGTCCCGACGCGGCGACGCCTCGCATGGCTGCACACGCGCGCCGCCTACCGCGCAGGAGATGCGCCACCGCTCGCTCGCCGCCGGCGATGAGCCCCCACCCCCTTGCGCCGCCTCCCGTGCAAGAGATGCGCCGCAGCTCGCCAGTCGTTGGCGACCAGCCCCCGCCCCCTCGCGCCGCCTCCTGCGCAGGAGATGCACCACCGCTCGCCGGCCGCTAGCGATGAGCCTCCGCCCCTCTGTGCCATCAATCAACATCTCGTCCTCCAGGTCGTCGCTCCAGGGAGCACTGCACTAGGGAGCACCCACCAGTCCACTACGGACGCGGCTAGCTCCCGCGATGCAGGGGACAGATGCAGGGAAGAGGACGATTCAGCACTCAGCACAGCAGCAAAGCTAGCTTCCACCGATCTCCCATGAGTACACTCCCTTTTCATTCTTGATCTACTCTACTTCTGCACTGGTTGCCTGCATCCAGTAGATGGACTCTCCAAATTTCAGCAGTACTGGCGCAAGTGCTAGTGCTAGTCAGCTAGTCCTAGCATAGGATCCACCGGCATAGATAAAATTAATTAGTGATTGCGCATTCATCCAGTATAGTTGGACCAGGATCTCCTGTGAAAACTAAGAAACCTACAACGTGATCTGGTGATGTATCATATATGATTGTATGTACTAAACTAACAATTAGTGATTACTCAAATTTTACACTTTCACAATTTTAATTTGCATTATTATTTATTTTATTAAAAAATAGTAAAATGTATCCGTGTATCGGGTTTTATGAGAAATTACCGTATTCGCGTATTTGTATCCTTTCGATACCGATACGCGTATCCGTATCCGTGCTGCATAAGAGGCAACGACAAAGCGAGGTGGTGGGGCTACTCATTTTCTTGAATTTCTCTTGATGTGATACTTGGGAGATTTTGACGTTTGTCCTCACTATTTTATAGCCTTAGAGAGATTCTTTTCTTTTTGGAGGTGTCAATTAGCAATATAAATGTATTTATAGTGCGAACTGTTATTATTAATGAATGGATGAAAATTTGCATATTTCTTTGGAATGAGCTTGAAATTGTTATGCGTAGTACAAGGACTTGACCAAGCTGAAATGGGCAATGTGAAAAGGTATGATGACAAATTTCATCATGATTTTTTGCCATGTCATTATCTATGTCACACGCCATAGTTTGCTCATGCGGTAGCCCTTGAGAAATGGTTTGTGACATTTTTTTCATTTGGTGCCTCTTTTAATAATTTAAAGAATTTCTTTGCATGCTCATTTGATTCCTAATTATTTCTACCTGTGATTTCTCCATGTGTAATATGAACTAGGTCATTGACATAAGCCCCATCACCTGTTGCGCCTTTATTACATGAAATCAGGATTTTCGTTATCAGCAAGGTTCACCATTACTTTTCCCTTGGATGAAACTTTCATCAAATCCTCTTACTAAATGAATTTGAACATGAGATTGAGTTCTGTAAGATAGACAATGACACCTTGCACATGGATAGGGGTGTTTTCTCCTTTAGAAGTGCCCCTAAAGGTAGTTTGAATAATGTACTCTAATTTTTTTTGCTAATCAGCTGTTGAATCAACCATGCATATCTTACTCGACGTGTTTCCAAAACCTTATCAATCAAAGTAGAAGAACCTACTGGGGCGGCTCGTTGGTCCTTTGGCCCATGCGTTGGACTATACAAGGCCTATAAAAAGGTTATAATGTATGGCAATACAACTAGTACTATTGAAAACAACATGCAACCATCGTTCGAATTGTGGCAATAATGACCTGTTATCGCAATGCAAACTTATTATTAACACAACACAACATAATTTGTTCCAATGTTTACACTTGCTTGCAACCATAGTTTACTCGTGGTCATAACATCTACCTCTCGCAACAAAGGTTGGGACTAACACAACCCAAATTTTTTTGATGCAATAAGTGCGCCACATATCGCAACCAATTATAGTCCATGTTGCAATAGGGCCTCCTATTGCGACTAAATTTGTAGCGTTGGATTAGGGTAAAAACCATGTAGTGCAGATACTAAAACTGAAATTGGCAACCAGAAAATTGAACTGAAATCGACATAATTGAAAAATAAAGTTGACGCAATGAAAAACAAAAAGCTAAAATTGAAATTACCAGAAACTGAAACTGAAATTGACAACCAGAAAATTGAACTGAAATTGTCAAATATGTACAAAAAAATTACTTATATTTTCACGATCTACTAAATTGTTATATAATATACAAGTAGGAGCATACATACAACATAAGTTGCCACTATATATAAATATAATGTAAAATATATGCATCATAGGTCTAGTTTTGTAGATCTTATTGTAAGCAGATCGTTGGTAAAAACTACTAAATTGAAAACGAACACTTCGGTAGAAGACTATGGTATTATCAAAATTCTGTACAAAGCTTAAATTTCACGAGCGCAGCGGATCCACGTACGCCAAGCTTTTCCTTTCATTTTTTATTATTTGGGCTGCCGCTACGCCGTGCGCATGTGCATGCGAATGCGCAGGCTAGGCCACCAGCGCGTTAGTCCCAGCGGAAAGGCCGAAGATTTTATTTCTTATCTACCGAGTTCTGGACTAAGGCCTTTCCAATAAAATCTTCGCTTGATGTGGTCTGCGAAGCCAGATAAGTTGCGCATGGGCTGGGCCGCTAGAATTATTTTCGCGGCCAGTCCTAGCACGATAGTGGGCTAGCCTACGCCTGCTTGCGTCCCAAAGTCAGCGGGCACCGGGGATGAAAACGGATCTGATACGGACGGATATCACTGATATTATATTTATTTTTATATTTCTGTCCGGATTCGAATTTAAATACGGATAATATCAACTATGTCGGATATGATACGATTGGATATCGACATCATAAATCTGCGATTTAAATATTCGGATACAAATACGGTATTAGATGTTGAATATCCGGACTCGGATACAGACGGATTAAAACCCCTCTAAACGGATTCGGTTTCGAATACGGTCGAAAAATATCCGTACCATTTTCATCCCTGGCAGGCACGCTGCCTGGGTTACCTGTGCCTTCATCTGTATGCTCGTGTGATATTTACCGTAGAAAGTACTCCCTCTCACTCTGTCATTTGCGTTTTCCAAAAAATAACTTTGATTAAATATATATTAAAAAATATTAATATTTATGGTACATAATTAGTATCATTGGAAAGATCTTTGAATCTAGTTTTTAATAAATTCATTTCAAGATACAAATGTATTCTAATAACTTAATAAAACCAATTTGTATTTAAATTGCAAATATAGTTTCTACCCTGTGAGATCCTATAGCTTAATGAAGATGCACTTATTTGGTATAAGCTCACGATACAAATACTTCATCGATTCTAAATTCTAAGTCATTTTGATTTTTAGGTTCATAGTTTTTATTGCATATCTAGATATACCTTATTTCGAGATATAATGTAAAAACAATATATATAAAAAAAAGGTCAAAATGACAGTGCCACCAACACTGTAGCAGCAAGCGCAGGCAGCCACCGCCGCTAAATAACTTGACAACATCCTCACCACCAATGGACGTCACGGGGAAAAGGACAAAGCTGCAATATCTCAAAGACGTGACCATGTTCCATAGAACGGTGCTAACTTCGTCCATCGGACTCAGAATCAACCGTTGTCGATCTTGTTGTAAAGAGGACTCCAAATCATACACCTCAGGAATGAAAACTCAAATAAAGGACCAATTATAATTTTTTTACCCAATAAAAACTACCATGTCTAAGTCTAAATGTGGCTTTTGAACAATCGCCTCAAGAAAAAAAGTCCAGCCTACAAAGCGGAGGAGTCCCTAGTCCTTTGTGTTTCCCGTGATCGGAACTAATTTGGCAAAATTCTCACCAACAATGGACTTCATGGGGATAAGGACAAAGCTGCAACATCTCGAATACCTAACCATGTTTCGGAGAGCGTTACTAACTTCGTCCAGCGGACTCAGAATCAAGCGTCATCGGTCTTGTTGGAAAGAAGGCTCCAAATCCTACACCTCAGGAATGAAAATTAAAATAAAGGAGGAAGTATTATTTTTTACCTAATAAAAACCACCTTGTCTAAGTCTAAACGTGGCTTTTCAACAATCGCCTCAAAGAAAAATTTCAGGCTACAGGCCCTGAAGCTTCTCCGGGACCCGAGGGACGTAAACAGCAGAGGAGTCCCATGTCCATTATGTTCCCCACGATCGTAACTAACTTGGAAACATCCTCACCAACAATGGTCATCATGGGAAAAAGGACAAAGCCGCAACATCTCGAAGACGTGACCATGTTCTATAGAATGGTGCTAACTTCGTCCAGCGGACTCCGAATCAACCACTGTCGATCTTGTTGGAAAGAGGACTCCAAATCCTACAGCTCAGGAATGAAAACTCAAATAAAGGAGCAAGTATGATTTTTTTACCCAATAAAAATCACCATGTCTAAGTCTAAACATGGCTTTTCAACAATCACCTCAAGGAAAAGTTACAGACTCCGGGACCCGAGGGACGAAAAAAGTGAAAGAGTCTCTAGTCTTTTGTGTTCCCCGCGATCGGAACTAACTTGGCAACATCCTCACCAACTGAGGGAGTGAAAAGCAAAAACGACAGTTATTTATGGACTGAGGGAATAGGTAGCACCGGATGCAGCAGGGCGGGAGTGCACCGCGTGCAGTGGCTGGCTGAGTTCGACGCTGCGACGTGCTGCTTGGCGCTGCTCGCCCACTCCGTTTGCAATGCCGCCGCACCTGCCGCGCTGCCGTCGGTTTGCCGAAATGATGCTATCGCCATCGCTTAGCGCAACACTTGCGAAAGAACAGGCGAAACGGTAGCAGATCAGGTCCAGATTGTTTTGGTGTGCATGGGCCGGAGGACTCAACGTGGGGCAGTTATGAATGTTATTTATAAAGTTATTACTAAATGCCTGGCTGATATGTTAAAGCCCCACCTCCCTACCCACATTGACCAATCCTAGGCTGCTTTTATTAAGAACATGCACATTTCGTCCAACATTGTTATCACCCAGAAAATTGTTCACTCCGTTTCCCTCAAGACTTGGAACCAGCAAGCTTTCCTCCTCAAACTTGATCTCGCTAAAGCCTTTGATTAGCCGCACTGGGATTTCATTGCCTCTGCTCTCACTCGCCTTGGGCTCCACTCCAACTTCATTCACCTCATTCGATCCTGCATCTCTACCCCCACTTTCTCTGTCCTGGTGAATGGTGAGCCTTCTCCTCCTTTCTCTTCTCAGAGAGGTATCCGCCAATGTTGTTGAAGGGTCGAGATGGCGGACTAGAGGGGGGTGAATAGTCCTTTCTAAAAAATAATCGCGTCCGCAAACCGAAACAAATACGGAATTAAAACTATCGGTCTAGCCAAGACTACACCCCTCTATCTAAGTTCACAAGCACCTCACAAAGATCCTAATTATGTAACTAAGGTGCTTGCCTTAGCAAGAGCTCTCCTAAACAATTCTAGAGTAAGGTCACACAAACCTATGCACTAGTACTTTAGCAAAGTCAGGGAGCTCCTACACAATTCTAGTAAGCAAAAGCACAAAGCCACCTATGCTCACTAACAATGCTCAATAGCAAGGCAACTAATGCCAAACTAGAGAGCGCAAATTATTTAGCTACACAAACTAAGTAATATGACTAACAAGATTACACAAACCAAATTAGCCACGCAACGGGAGCTACTTCTATGCTACACAAGCAAGAAGGTAACTAGCTAACTACACAAGCAAACTAGTTACAAGAGCAACTACACAAACACAAGTATATGAATGTAAATACAAGCTTGTGAATTGAAAGCAAACCACCGAGAAGATATACACAAGGTTGACACGGCGGTTTTTCACCGAGGTTCACTTGGTTGCCACCAAGCTAGTCCCCGTTGTGGCGATACACCCAATTGATGGATCACGAGCTAATTGACTATCAAGAGTCAAACCCTCAGCGGGTGCCGCACATCCACTCTTAAGATGGGGATCCTCCAAGCCACGAGCTTTACTAGAGTTGCTCTTCGCGATCCCCGTGGGGTGAGCACAATCCCCCTCACAAATTCTCCTCCGGAGCTACGCACAATCTCCACGCGTGCTTCAACGGAGTCGCAAGCCACCAAGCCGTTTAGGAGGTGGCAACCTCCAAGAGTAACAAGCACCACCAGCTTCCAACACGATCACCTAGTGCCACTCGATGCAATCCTCTCGATGCAACACACTAAAATCGCTCTCTCACTTGATCCGATGAACACTATCAAGCATGAGTGAGTTAGAGGGCTTCCAAGCACTACCACATACACATAAGCCACGAAGGCCAAAGTGTGCTCAGCTGCCGGCCATGGCCGGCCACAACATCTATTTATAGCTCCACAACGAAATAGAGCCGTTAGTCCCTCACTAGGCGAGTTTCGGGTCGACCGGGCGCGCCGGTCGAACTGACCGGACGCGCCTGTCGAACTGACCGGACGCGCAAGTTAGTAGCGTGCTCCAACGGCTAGTTTTCACGCGTATAAACTTGTATTGACCGGACGCGCTGGTCACTAACGGGACCGGACGCGCAGGTTGCAGCGAAACAGCGAACAGAGAGGTTCCAGCAAGCTCCCGACGCGACCGGACTTGCTGCAGCGTCCGGTCACTTTCGCCCGCGAAAAACACTGACTGGATGCGCTGACCGGACGCGCAGGTGCTGACCGGACGCGTCCGATCACGAGTCCGGTCACAAACCAATCTTCGGTAAAACGGTGATAACTCTTAGTTCCGAACTCCGATTTTGATGATCTTGGACATTTTGGAAAGCTTACTCAGAGGGCTACACAACCCACTAAAGCACTTGATCCAACTCACAATGGATCAAAGCAGTATTCCACTCTAAGAGCTATCCTAGTGTCCAGAGAACACCGAAAAACATTTCTCTCTTCTGCAAGTTGATCAACATCAACTCCAACACCTTCTCCTATGCAAATGTGCCAACACCACCATGTGCATGTGTGTTAGCTTTTTACAAACATTTTCAAAGGGTTAGGCACTCAACTTGCCTCGCCACTCGATCCTAACACGTATGCAAAGTTAGATCACTCAAGTGGCACTAGATGACCGATATGCAAACAAGTTTGCCCCTCTTGATAGTACGGTCATCTATCATAAACCCGGTCATCAACTTCTCTACACACCTATGACCGGTGAAATGAAAATGCCCTAGGTTATACCTTTGCCTTGCGCATTCCACTCCATCTCCTCCGACGTTGATACAACACATGCACCAACCATATCACAAATGATATGATCCACTTCATATCATCACGTGACCGTATTGGTTCATCGATCTTGACCTCACTTGCTCTTCACCGTTGCCTCGGTCCTTCGGCGCTAAGCCATCACAACTTGTCCTTCACCCTAGCAACCGGTCCATCAAGCCAAGCCTCATCTTGATCTTCTCCACCTTGGTCACATGACTCCATGTCATGTCTCATGTGCAATAGCCTCCTTCATGACACCATCACCTGTGGACTAATCGCCTGTGTTTCTCACATAACCACATATTAGTCCACCTAAGTTGTCACTCAATTACCAAAACCAAACAAGGACCTTTCAATCTCTCCCTTTTTGGTAATTGATGATAACTCTACAAAGATATAGAAATTAAGTTCTTTTGGACTTTATGCCACTTATCCAACATTTATGCTCTATGTTAGGATTTGGATAAGCACCATAAAATCTGACTTGGTAGTGATAACTCTCCCTACATATGTGCTCAAATGGTTTGGTTTCAAGCTTGCATATATGCATAAATATGAAATTTGTGGGAGGGTTAGCTCTACTAAGTGATGCTAAGGTGTATAGAATAAACCTTTGTAGTTCGATACCATTTGATAGCTCGATACCATTTGAAAATCACAAGTTTGCCATCATCCTCAGCATCATGAGTAGCTAGACATCAAAAATACTAGAAACCCCGTGAGATCAACATTATAAGCAAGGTTCTAGTTTTTCATGATAAACACAAGTCTAGCTATCATCCTATGCATGCTAGTTATCATATCATCATTCAAGTTCTATAACTAGCATACAACACACAAGCATGCATATTAAATATAAAACTTATGCAATGCAAGCAAGCACATGAATATGCACATATCAAATGCAACCAAACAATGTTCATGAACTTGCTCCCCCTACTTATGTGCTTCTTTTATCCAAGAATTTTGATCCTTCTCATTTCTTCAATGTTGCTCCCTCTTTGTCCATCTCCATGTCCAAACTCATTCCCAAACCTCTCTCTCTCTTGGTGTATTGACATATCTTTGTTCCAACTTCTCCCCCTTTGTCATCAATTTCTATAAAGGGTGTACTTCTCATTGATGCAAAGGCTTGCATTGGGGTAGATGGTTGAGACTTGAATATTGCGTTGTTGATGGACATCACCGCACATGTTGGAATGACATTACTTGTATGTTGCTCTTGAGATACCACTTAGGATCTTTGACCTTAATACCATTAGGTGGGGCTCCTCCCCCTATGTCATAGCATGGGTCATTCACTTGATAATCTTGAGCTCTTGTGTGTGAGAGAACATTCTTCATTTGATGATCACTTAAAGTTGAGCATCACCTGTGGAACCATCGTCTTGTATAAATGATATCATGTGTAGAAATACCACGAATAAGTGTGTGATACCAATTTGAAGAATCCTCTATTATAGAACCACTTGTAGGATTTGTCAATATGATCTTTTCTTGAACATTTGCTATCTTTATGAGTACCACTTGTAGGATATCACTTGTAGATCATGATCTAGACACCACTTGTAAATACCATTTGAAGAAATACTTTGAGTCTAGATACCATTTGAAACACCCTAGATATCCATTTGCATTATTGTCTTGTGCTTGTACCCATATCATTGTCATGAGCTTCTAGTATGACTTGAACTAAGTTGATTTGCCTAAGATTCTAAGTCCGGTTTAATCCAATGACAAGCTTCTTCACTCCTCATACTAAGGGTTATCTTGCCAATGTTGTACTTGTCACTTGTTAGCAATCCAAACTAGATCAAGTACTTGGGTTCACTAGCTCATGAACAAATTCATACACATACCACTAGATCATTTAAACAATTCAAGCAATAGTGGTAGACTATGAATTTAAATATTTCATTTGTTATGCATGATCCTAGTAAGCATGTACTATATGCACTAATCGCATACTAGTAAGAGATGAAATGATCATGCACATTGCAATGATACCTTTGTTATGTTGGAGTAGAGGATAGTCACATAGATTCCAATTCATTACTCTAATAGCAATGTGAAGTCCAATTTATAAGCTTGGTGAAGACCAATCATTATAGAGAAATCCATTCTTCACCCATATGAAATGAGAACCACTAATAATCAAGTGCATTATCTCTTGTTGTGGTTGGCTTGCTTTTTCTCTTTGATCAATGCTTGCATAAGAGAAGTACTTATGATACCAATTTTATAACCATGACTAGCTCTCTTTTGGGTGTTGCTTGTTTTTCTTGATCAACCCTATTGATTGCTTCAATTAAGCATCTCAAATGTCCCTTGAATTAAATACTTCCATGTTAGCCTTCCAAGCCGGTGCTTGGTTTACCCACCCATGGGCGGCAAGCCCCCTCAGCAGGGAGAAGTGACATCTCTCCAAAGAACCATCCTTGACACTTACTTGAATTGCCTTTGATTGATTGATCTATGGACTTAACTTGATGAGTAACCTTGAATTATTCTTTAAGTCCTTTTCTTTCTACCAAATGATCTCCAATCATTACTAGAACTTGAACCTCATCTTCATCTTCAGTTTGATCTTTATTTTCAAATTTGAGTACCAAATTTGTACACTCAGTACATTCCACAATCAATGCCCTTGTACTCATTTCTTGTCATGCTTCTAGATCAATTCAAAACCAAACTTAGGTACCTCAAACACTTATAAATATGTTTCCAACTTGAGAACCTTTCACTTAAAGTGACTCTTGATCAATCCGATAATTGTCACTTTTCTAGAAGATTCTGTACCCTTCAAAGAATAATTCATATCTCCCAATGTACAGGTCCAAATGCCACGAAATTTGGTGGAGATGTGAAGTATTAAGTCATCTAGCAACTGTAAAAATTTGAGCTTCATTTGACTTCTAGATTGCTACTATATTTCAAATCTTCCACCACTGCTACATGCTGAAAACTGCTGCACTATAGCTGACAAGATGTGCTCTAAAACCATAGCATTTCTCATCCAATTATCATGAAATTTATACAGCATCTAATATCATAAGTCTAGAGCTTGCATACCAAATTTCAAGCCAATCCAATATGATTTGGTCACTCAAACTCAGACTTGATCTCAGCTAGCTCAGATTTTCAATAATGGACAGATTTTAATACATTGAGCTATACTTCACCAAATTGAATCAAACTTGAAACTAACTTGTTTGAACACTTTCATAAGACATATATACATTCAATCCACTTAATAAATGTCATCTCATGAATTTATCCAACGCAAATCAATCCAAATTTGATTGCTAGACATTTAATCCATTCAATCATCTCATAGCAAGCAACATTGCATATATCCAATTCAATCAACTTATATGCACCCAAATAAAATGATCAACTAGAGATATACCTTTGTTATCATATGATCATCCTCTTAGCAAGCTCCAACTCAAATATTTGCAAGCCATCAAATATATCCAATAAATCACTACAATCTTGAGTGTTGCACTTGTACGTTGTAGCATTTGGACTCCACTTATTTTGACTTGGCATTGGAATAGAATATGCACTAAGCTTTAAAACTTGATTCAACATATGATGACCAATATGAATCCAAATGAATCAAGCCTCCAATGCCGATGGTACCTACAAACAATCATCCACTTTTTGATGGTACCCAAACAAGTTTGGGTCCTCTCAAGTTAGGAGCAACATACTTAGGCAAAGCCTTAGTATGGGTAGCGGGATGTTTTGCAATTTTAACCAATGAGGTACCATTATCATCTTTTCTAAACATGTTAGTATCATTAATTGAACTAGGCTTAGAATTATTACCTAGGGGACATGAATGAGCCATGTGTCCCCTTTCTCAGCATGAATAACATCTTCTCTTTGGTTGAGCCTTTTCTTCCTTGCTCATGTGATGCTCTTCATTGCCTTGCCTCTCATGAGTTGCTTGAGCATTCTTCTCAAGCTTGGTAGGACACCCTGAGGCAAAGTGTCCCATATCTTCACACTTGAAGCACTTGATGTGAGTCAAATTTCTTTTATCATTTTGATTCTTGCTCATCATCTTGGCATCTTGAATTTGCATTGGATGCCTTGCTCTACCACCCTTCTTGTTTTCTTTTTCTTCTTCTTCATCAAGTCACCATCATCTCCATGGTTGATCTTGATTTGCTCTTGGGGTGTCTTCTCTTGCTCAACTAGTGGCTTTGGTTGAGGCTTTACTTGTTGCTTCACTAATTGCTTGGTTGGGCACATTGAGGTGAGATGACCCCAAGTGTGGCACTTAAAGCACTTGACATGCTTTAGCCTCTCTTCTTCTTTCATCTTCTTGAGCTTCTCAATGTTTGGGCAACCATTAGCAAGATGTCCTGCTTCATGGCATCGATAGCACATGGAATGCGAGAGCTTCTTTTGGAATAGCCTCTTCATCCTCTTTTCTTGCTTTCTTTCGTCCTTTGTCATTTTCTTCTTGAAGCCAAGGCCACTTTTGTCACCAACGTTTCTTTGAATCTTCATCATGTGCTCAAAGGTGACTTTTGAGTTGTAGCACCTCTCTAACTTGTTGCTCAAATTCTTCACTTCACTTTTAAGCTCATTGTTCTCCTTCAAAAGGTTAGTCTCACAAGACATAGAAGTAGAACAAGCATTTAATTGTGAAGAACATGGCATATCTAATAAATCATCACAAGAGGTGGATACATGCTTTCTCCCTACATCACATGGGTTAGTCACATTTTGCAATTGATCATTTGATCCATGTGATGAGCTCTTATTAATTTTAATTTTCTTTAATAACATCTTAAAGAGAGAAGCATATTCTTGTACCAAATTATCATGAGCAACACTAAGTTCCTCATGAGCCAATTTTAGCTCCTCATGTGAACAAGTAGTAACATAAAGTAGATGCTTTTGTTGTTCACATGTGGTTTTTAGAAATGAGTTTTCATTTTCCAATTTCATAGTTTTAGCTTTCTCATTTTCTAAAGACATGTTCATGCTAGCAAGTCTACTAACAAGCTCATCATATGAATCAACATGATCAATCACATTATCATTTGATACCTTTATGTCACCTAGTGACATGAAGCAATGTGATGTAGTGGATGGGCTTGTAGTAGCATCATCAAGGCCCGAGCATGAACCAACGTTGTCACCATCAAGTGTGCTTGGGGTAGAAACATCACTTACAACACTTGATGCATCATCACCATCCTTGTCAAGTGAACTTGTGGTAGATCGATCATCATCATCACTTGACCATGAGGTGGAGTAATCCTTCACAACCATCGTGTTGTGGTCATGCTCAAGATCATCATGTGCAATCTCCTTGGGCTTGACATCATCGTCATCATCGGTGATAGCTCCATACTTTTCATTGAGATAGGCCCATATCTCATGAGCGGATTTGAGGTCCATGATCTTACCAAAGATGCTATCATCCAAAGATCTATACATAATGTTAGTAGCTTGGATGTCAAGATCTAGGCATTTCTCTTGTGCTTGAGTTAGATTATCTTCATGCAACACATGAGAAAAGCCTACATCTACCATCCACCACATTTGAGGGCAAATAAACTTAAAATTGTATATCATCCAATTTTTCCACCGTGCAAAGTGTGTGCCATCAAACATGTGAGGACAATCAACATCTAGTCCATATTCCGCCATCCTCTCGGGTCGGTGAAGACCACAAATGAGAGACCGGGCTTCGATACCAATTGAAGGGTCGAGATGGCGGACTAGAGGGGGGTGAATAGTCCTTTCTAAAAAATAATCACGTCCGCAAACTGAAACAAATGCGGAATTAAAACTATCGGTCTAGCCAAGACTACACCCCTCTATCTAAGTTCACAAGCACCTCACAAAGATCCTAATTATGTAACTAAGGTGCTTTCCTTAGCAAGAGCTCTCCTAAACAATTCTAGAGTAAGGTCACACAAACCTATGCACTAGTACTTTAGCAAAGTCAGAGAGCTCCTACACAATTCTAGTAAGCAAAAGCACGAAGCCACCTATGCTCACTAGCAATGCTCAATAGCAAGGCAACTAATGCCAAACTAGAGAGCGCAAATTACCTAGCTACACAAACTAAGTAATATGACTAACAAGGTTACACAAACCAAATTAGCCACGCAACGGGAGCTACTTCTATGCTACACAAGCAAGAAGGTAACTAGCTAACTACACAAGCAAACTAGTTACAAGAGCAACTACACAAGCCCAAGTATATGAATGTAAATACAAGCTTATGAATTAAAAGCAAACCACCGAGAAGATGTACACAAGGTTGACACGGCGGTTTTTCACCGAGGTTCACTTGGTTGCCACCAAGCTAGTCCCCGTTGTGGCGATACACCCACTTGATGGATGACGAGCTAATTGACTATCAAGAGTCAAACCCTCAGCGGGTGCCGCACATCCACTCTCAAGATGGGGATCCTCCAAGCCACGAGCTTTACTACAGTTGCTCTTCACGATCCCCGCGGGGTGAGCACAATCCCCCTCACAAATTCTCCTCCAGAGCTACACACAATCTCCACGCGTGCTTCAACAGAGTCGCAAGCCACCAAGCCGTCTAGGAGGTGGCAACCTCCAAGAGTAACAAACACCACCGGCTTGCAACACGATCACCTAGTGCCACTCGATGCAATCCTCTCGATGCAATGCACTAGAATCGCTCTCTCACTCGAACCGATGAACACTATCAAGCATGAGTGAGTTAGAGGGCTTCCAAGCACTACCACATAAGCCACCAAGGCCAAAGTATGCTCAGCTGCCGGCCATGGCCGGCCACAACATCTATTTATAGCTCCACAACGAAATAGAGCCGTTAGTCCCCTCACTGGGCGAGTTTCGGGTCGACCGGACGCGCTGGTCGAACTGACCGAACGCGCCTGTCGAACTGACCGGATGCGCAGGTCAGTAGCGTGCTCCAACGGCTAGTTTTCGTGCGTATAAACTTGTATTGACCGGACGCGCTGGTCACTAACGGGACCGGATGCGCAGGTCGCAGCGAAACAGCGAACAGAGAGGTTCCAGCAAGCCCCCGACATGACCAGACGCGTCCGGTCATCACTGATCGGACTTGCTGCAGCGTCTGGTCACTTTCGCCCGCGAAAAACACTGACCGAACGCGCTGACCGGACGCGCAGGTGCTGACCGGACGCGTCCGGTCACAGACCACTCTTCGGTAAAACGGCGATAACTCTTAGTTCCGAACTCCGATTTCGATGATCTTGGACATTTTGGAAAGCTTACTCAGAGGGCTACACAACCCACTAAAGCACTTGATCCAACTCACAATGGATCAAAGCAGTATTCCACTCTAAGAGCCATCCTAGTGTCCGGAGAACACCGAAAAACATTTCTCTCTTCTCCAAGTTGATCAACATCAACTCCAACACCTTCTCCTTTGCAAATGTGCCAACACCACCATGTGCATGTGTGTTAGCTTTTCACAAACATTTTCAAAGGGTTAGACACTCAACTTGCCTCGCCACTCGATCCTAACACGTATGCAAAGTTAGATCACTCAAGTGGCACTAGATGACCGATATGCAAACAAGTTTGCCCCTCTTGATAGTACGGTCATCTATCCTAAACCCGGTCATTAACTTCTCTACATAACTATGACCGGTGAAATGAAAATGCCCTAGGTTATACCTTTTCCTTGCGCATTCCACTCCATCTCCTCCGACGTTGATGCAACACATGCACCAACCATATCACAAATGATATGATCCACTTCATATCATCACGTGATCGTATTGGTTCATCGTTCTTGACCTCACTTGCTCTTCACCGTTGCCTCGGTCCTTCGGCGCCAAGCCATCACAACTTGTCCTTCACCCTAGCAACCGGTCTATCAAGCTAAGCCTCATCTTGATATTCTCCACCTTGGTCACATGACTCTATGTCATGTCTCATGTGCAATAGATCCTTCATGACACCATCACCTGTGGACTAATCGCCTGTGTATCTCACATAACCACATATTAGTCCACCTAAGTTGTCACTCAATTACCAAAACCAAACAAGGACCTTTCAGCTGTCCCCTTTTGCCCTATCTTTTTGTCATCGCCATTAACGAACTCTCTATTCGGCTCCAGAGTCATCTGCTTAGCTCTAACCTCTCGAGAGTCACTCTTGTTACTGGCTGCCCCCAATTCACTCCCTCCTTTTTGCAGATGATCTCATCCTTTGTGGGTCTGCCTCGGTTATTGAGGCGACCAACATTCGCACTATTTTGGAAGATTTTTGCACCCTTTCTGGTCAAATTCCTAACCTCCAGAAATCTTCTATCCTCTTCAGTAGAAATGTGCCGAGCTCTACTAGATCCCAAATCAGGGACGTTTTCTGCATCCCTGACCTCCTTCCTAAGACTATGCACCTTAGACACCTAATTATTTTTAGTCACCTTGATAGGAACAAAGCTTACGAGTTCATTCTTAACAAATTTAGAGCTAAACTAACAACTGTCAAATCCAACAAGCTTAACCATGCAGGAAGGCTTGCTTACATCAAATCTGTTCTGGCTTCGATCCTGGTGTACTACATGTCTACTGTGCCTTTTCTAATACTTTTGTAGGTAAGATCAATGCCATTATCAAAATATTTTGGTGGGATGGCATCCACGAAGACAACCCTACCTCACCTATAGCCTTTAGATCATGGGAAGACTTCTGCCAGCCGATGGATAATGGAGGTCTTGGAATTAGGGATCTCTACACTGTCAACAAAAGCCTTCTCACCCATGCTGCTCGGAACATAGCCACTAATAAAAACCCTCTCCTTACCTCAGTGCTCAAAGCCAAATACTACCACAACACCTCCTTCTGGAACACCAACACCACTGGACCCCGACCAATCTTCTGGTCATCCATCTTGTAGGTAAAAAGGACCTTTTCAGCAACTCTGTCCTCCAAATCCATTCAGGTAACAGTTCTATTTGGTCCACTCCTTGGTGCCCTTTATGAAACTCCATACATTACCATATGCTATTGCCGGTTACCCAACGACCTTTGCCTAATATTGTCTCTAATCTTTGGCACTCCAACTACCAATCTTGGAATGTACATCTTATAGCTAACATCTTTGATGACCAAGCTATGCAGACGATCACTGAGGTTCAGATTGTACCCAATGATCAACATGACATCCTAAGGTGGACACCTGCCAAAGATGGTCAATGTACTACTAAAAGTGTTTACAGGCACCTAAGTAGACAGCAGCTTGTTCAGCGGCCACAATAGGGATCCAAAAGTATTAACCACCAAGCTAACAATATTTTGCAGAGAGCATGAAAAAGTAAGGAATTACCACCCCTAATCAAAGCTTTCACATGGAGGCTCATCAGAAGAGCACTTGCCACTGCTGAAAGAGCATCAAGGTATAGCATTCACATTGACAAACATTGTGCAGCTTGTGGTGCAGTGGAGGATGACACCCATCTATTCTTTCACCTTCATCTACCCCGGGCGGTTTGGTTCTCCACTGATCCCCCTCTACGCATAGACAACCTTCCTCATGAGGATGATGGAGTGCAACTGATCCTTCGGGCTCTTATCTCTAGCTCTACCTCTAATGTTTTATTCAATAAAATTCTAATCACTATGTGGTATCTGTGGAAGGCCAGGAACGACACTAGATTCCACAGAAAGTCCTCGGCTCCTTGGTAGGTACATTATGCGGTCAATACCCACCTCCAAACTCAACTGCAAAGCACAGAACCAGCACCTTCACCTCCGACGGACAGGAACAGGCAAGCTACAGATGCACTACACAACATCAAACACTAATGACAAATACAGAGCAAGGCAGGAACCAGGCTGAACACACCAACATTCAAGCGCACAGGCACACCATCCAGGTGTCGGCGCAAATTCCATGCATCAACCCTGAAATGCAAGGTACATCTCCTTTCCATGCAGGTCAAACCAGCGCCAGCCTCATCAGGAACTGTGCAGACGACCAACAAATGCAAAGCACTATGGACACTTTGTCGTCAGGTATGACAATCTTCACTGCAGAAACTACTACTACACCAGTGAACCAGATGTACAAATGCAGTCCCAGGTCTATTGCAAGACGTTAGGTGCTACACGGACGCATCAACATCTCCTGACCTCCCCTCTACTCCACCCTCTACTCCACCTAGAAATGTAGGGATTGATCTCTTCATCATAAATACCCAGGTTAATCCAGCGCAAACCATGTACGTCAAGGCGATGATGACAGCAACTACATCAGTGCTTATGGCTGAGGCTGCGGCAATGGCACTTGCTGCAATTGTCACCGACTGCCTCAGTATGCACCGAATTATCTTTCTCTCAGACAATCAGCTGCTATTGCAGTTCCTAAATGGCTTGGATCAAGCAAATCCACCGGACTAGAGGATCAAACACTTAACTTAGACTTTCACAAACTTCATAAGCCAAAGAGACGCAAGTATTCTCAGGATCCAAAGATCCCAGAATCAGACGGCTGATGTCTTAGCTAGGCAAGCACTCATAGATTCTTAGCCTCCTTTAAACTTGGCTTGTACCTGCTCTAATGCAACTCATGTAATTCAGTGCCCGCTTTAGGATGCACCGCAATCTGTAGCCTTGAACTCTGTAAGGCTCCTAACAACTGCTTGCTGTTGAAATAAAGTTGTTTGTTGTAAAAAAAAACCGTGGGTAGTTATGAAGATTTAATTAACATTATAAGTTGCTTTAAGATGCGTAAAAATCCCGAAGGCTGGCGGCGCGTCGTGGCGCCGCGTCAGGCGACCGGCAGCGGATGGCTGGTTGCCCTGCGCACCTGCGCCTGGCCGCTGGCCCACGTGCGCCGTGTGCGGCTGGTGAGGGCGTCCGGCAGTAGCCGCGTGTGGTGGCCCTGTCCCCTGGTCCCTGCTTCCTGCAGTGGGTTGGGTATTTTGGCTTGCCCCTGCTGTGGAGATTTTTTTATTTCTTTTGGCGAATCGGTGAATCTAAATTGTGGTGAATCCAGTATATCTGAAATGTGACAGGGACATGTTGACATGGTGCATAGGAGACTTTGAAATGTGATATGGACATGTTGTTTCTCATGTTTTTATATGTGCTCAATATTGTTAAAATGTTGCCACAATTTTGAATATTCTTTCAATATTAAATCCGATTTGAAATAATTACAAATTGTGACAAATGTATTTGACCATATCTAACCCCTTATTTTCATAATCCTATAATTCTGATGAGACATGATTTATAGGTGCTAAAAGTGCAACTAGCTTGTCCCCCAACCAATTTTCCAACTTATACCAAACCAAAAGATATATAAGATAGGATTTTCTCACTTTATTAAGCAACCATAATCAGCCACAATAATCAAGGGAACCAAACACTCAATTATTATAATTCATAATCATGATTATATATAGTATTAATTAATCCAATACATAATCCACATATTAGAATAGCTGTGAGATCCAAAAACAGGTCCAGATGCGCTCCTGCATGCGTGCACAATACTTACTAAGTTAGGTAGGTATTCATGGTAGACATACATATAGCAGCAGCAGCAACGAGGGAGGCAAAAGAAGACAAAAGCGACAATGGTGCGAGACAAACCCACACGAACGTACCATTTAATATAATCCTCCGTATTCCAAGCCTCGGATCATGCGTCTGATCGAACCCGCATGAACCACGGTTCCAGGAAAGACTTGACACCTTCATCCCTCCATTCCAATTTATCCCAACGATCGATGTATAGATTAGTCAACTTGCGTGGTAAGCTTTGCATTGTGAAGGGAAGCCGCTTGAACCTAAAGCATCGTACAATGTACAACTCCTCAAGGCATGGGAACATCACGTCAGAACCGCACAAGCTGGCCAGCCTGTAATTGTCTTCTAAATTCAGATATTTGAGGCAAGGGAATGTCTTTGAACTCTCTTGTCCTGCGCCTATACAGATCTGCTTCATAGCCTTGCAACCACCCACATGAAGAAATTCAAGGCAAGGCAAGTACGGTGCCCAAAAGAGGTGCTGTAGTTTGCTGCAGGAAGACACATACAAATGAGTGAGCTTTGGGAACAAAGCTTGCGAAGACGATGTTCCCTCCCACATTCTTATATTTGTAAGGTTATGCAAACCTACGAGCACGAGCACACTGAGAGCATCAAATGGTTTTCCCAGGTCGTCCCCCAGTATTATTTGCTCCATTGCGCAATGCTCAACGTGCAGTTCATTTAACGTCCTTCCCGCAATATCACCTGTCAAGGTATCTACTGCCAGGCAGAGCTTGTTTGTTTCTTCCAATCTGGATATGATCAGATCCCTAATGGGGATGCCAGCTGCCTTCCGTAGTGATTCAAAGTCAACGTCACCTTCAGTGACCATATCAACCGCTCTCAAGTTTGGAAGGGTGCACAACTCTTGAATTATTATAGACGTATAATTAGTCGTTTCTGAAGGAAGCATATAATTAGGTGAGATTATGTCAATCACTTGCAGTTCTGTAAGACAGGATATGACCTCCTTCGGAATCCTCTCTATGCCTGTGCCTGCTAGATATAAGAATTTAAGCTTAGTAAGTTCTCTAAGGCGTTTGGGAACTGTCCTTAGGTCTCCGTTACATGACAAATCCAAATGCTCCAAGTTTACCAAGGCAAATAACTCTTCATGTATCTCCTTGATTCTGTTGTTGCTTAGATCTAGGTATGTCAGCTCAGTGAAACTCTGAATGGCTCCAAATATCCTCTCATCCAAAAGATTCTGATGAAGGTATAGCCTCTTGAGATTTGTGGAGCCAGTAAACAGATGAAGCTCCTCGATTCTACTGGACATTAATGATATGCATTCGGCTCTGCGCCAAGGAATGGTGCTCATAGACAGATTTGCACCAACTCCTGCACGAACGACCCACTTGTCCTTGTTGTCACAGCAGCCACAAGATATCCAAATAGCCATATCACGGATCACATCGTGCATCTTAATACCAACTTCAATTGGCAATTCCTGATGGTTAGAGAGTCTTCTACCACGAAAGTAACCAACATTATCAACCATAGTATCACAACTGTCTAACAAACATGCAGCTGTAAGTTCACCTATTAGAGAATGTGCTTTTCTGTAGGAACCATGTATATCACAATCCTCAACTAGACCTAAGCCAATCCAGCATCGTATCAGGTCCCCCGTCAAAATCCCTTCATCCTCTGGCCATAGTGAGCAAGTCA
This sequence comes from Saccharum hybrid cultivar R570, assembly GCA_038087645.1. Taxonomy (NCBI): domain Eukaryota; kingdom Viridiplantae; phylum Streptophyta; class Magnoliopsida; order Poales; family Poaceae; genus Saccharum; species Saccharum hybrid cultivar. The sequence goes on along the minus strand of JAQSUU010000664.1, from coordinate 224,291 downwards.
ACAAACACTCTCTCAAGGTATCATTTCTTAGGCTATCATAACTGAACATGAGTCGTCTGAAAACAGTATTTTCCATATGGAGGTCCTGATCATCGCCGCCACAGCATGACCGTTTCATGTAATAAATGGCAGATTCCCATTGTTTCAGATTACTTTTGCCATACATTGCCCTTCCGACAGTTATCAAAGCTAATGGCAAGCCCTTCAGTTCCTGCACAAGTTCCTTTGCAATAGCTTCAATACGAGGACTAGAAGATAGAGTCTCCTGTCCGACCTTGTCTTCAAATAGCTGCCAGGCCTCATCATCTGGCAAGCATGCCACATTGATCTCTTTTTTTACGTCCATTTGACCACACACCGTTTTTGATCTTGTTGTGAGAACCACTTTGCTTCTTCCAAGGGGATACGGTATGCCCACTGCTTCCAGATCAATCCGATTCCAAACGTCATCTAATAGTATTAGAAATTTTGTTGTTTTCAGGAAGCCCAAAATGATGTCAGCTCGAGATTTATCATGATCCTTGAGCTTGAGCTTGAGCTTCTTGCTAATCTCGTCTTGGATTGTATCCACTGAACCCTCTTTGGAGGCCGTAAGGAAGATAACATGATCAAATAATGGGTCCTCAAGAAAAGCGTTGTTGATCTTTTTCAGAAGATGGGTCTTGCCCACTCCGCCCAGCCCCCAGATTCCAATGACACCCACTGAACTATCCTTAATATACTCCATAGCCTCTTCAAATATTTCAACTCTGGAAGGCTGCTGCTCTGTGGACGAACATGGCATCTCTTGGACGGAAGGTGGCAATGCTTCCTGTGTAACAACTCTGGGTTGACCACTGAGACATTCTTGGAACCGACGAAGCATGCCAGCTCCAATCACACTGAGATCCCAGTTCAACTCATTTTGCTCAGATTCACAGATAACCATCCCAACAGAGATGTTGGTATCCACGCTAGCCAGCCAGTTGCTGATCTGATTTGTTGCTACCTTGCCCTCTCGCTTTCCAAGCTCAATCTCGTGATTGACATCATTTCTCATCCCACGCAAGTTTTGCAAACATTGCTTAAGCTTTGTAATAACAAGTCCTTCTGTCTGGAAGGCAATAATTAATATTAGTAACTACTAACTAGTGACAAATATAAGTTAGCAAAAATGTTGTCACCAAATTTGAGTTAACTGTAAAGACATACCAGCAATGATGCTTCCTGATCCTTGATATGCATCAATTCCTTGGCAACACCAATGATATTCTGCCACTGTCCTGGTTCCCCTTTTCCGCGCATTGCGCTGCCTATTCTTATCAGTTCTGATGGTAGAGCTCTTAGTTGCTCCACGAGATCTTTTGCAAGTGCTCCGATGCGGGGTTCAGAATAAAGACTATGGTTACCAAGACATTCTTGGAACAGCTCAAGTGCTTCATCAATTTTTAGGCCGGGGACATTCATAGCTCTGTTCACACACATCTGATCACACAAGCTTCGTGATCTTGTTGTGATTACAACTTTTCGCTTCAATTGGCATTGATTTCCAAGGGGTGGTAGGCCAACTGCTGCTAGGTTCAGATTGCTGTGAAGGCCATCTAGCAAAACAAGAAAACTTTTATCCTGGAGGAATTTAGATATCCTGGTGGCTTGAGTGGTTAATGAATCACCGCGGTCCTGCATTTTGAGCCGTTGAATAATTTCAGATTGGATACTTTGCACCGAACAGTCTTCTAAGGCCGTCATGTAGATAACGAAGTCGAATGGAGGGTCCCCTCTGTTTGATGAATTGGGAATCAAGGAGTTTCCTGTTTCAAATGAATTGTTGATCGCCTTGAGAAGGAGTGTTTTCCCGACACCAACTGGACCCCATATTCCGATCATCCCCTCTGTATCCTCAATGACGTGCTGGCGAGCTTGTTCAACAAAAAGCACCTGACTTGGCAGTAGAGCAGCGTGGACATCAATATGAAGGACAGATGGCGGCTGTGCAATATCACTGGGTTGATCACTGAGACATTCTCGCAGCTGAGAAAGCTGCACATCCCAGTTTAACCGAGTTTGCTTGGACTCACAGACAGCCATCCCTTCGGATATGATGGTATCTGCTCTAGCCAGCCAGGTTTCGATCTTGTCTGTTGCTACCATACCATTTCCCTCGGCAAGGTCAATCTTGTCACGTACTTCTCTGCACTTCTCACGCAACCTGTCCACGTGCTCCTTAATCTTCATAATAACTTCTTCTTCCTGGAAGGCAGTAATAATTAATAATACAAATTGTATAGAGAAAAAAAAAGTTCCACCCAGTGCTCTACTATACATTCTTATAAAATATATAAACTGCTAGGCTACTCGTAGTGTCCACTTTGCCTTATTATATGTCTTATAGATATAGATGTTATTGCACGAACACATAGGATGAAAGCTAATGTGACAAGAGTTTAATAAGGAAACCGAAAGAGTTAGTACCTTGTGCAATAAAAAAAGTTAGGCTCAAATGATACAAGACAAGAAACAAGAAATATGCATCGGGACTGCCAGTGGCCCCATTATATGTTCTCACGTTTACCTATTGGCCTTATAAAGTCATCGGGATACAAGGACACACATTATTGTGCATCGAGAGAATGTATTCTTAACATGTTTTCCTTGCCATGTCTATCTCCGTTTGGAAATAGCTACAGACACCCAACATTGGGAGTGTCAGTGGCGTCATGCAAATTAATTGATTCTCTGAAGTCATAATACCTGGTCTTTAGGAGGCATGTTGCAACTTTTTTTATTTTTTTTGCGAAGGGGCCCTTCTTCACTGTCGAGACTGCAGTCTATGCTTTCCAAACTAAGCTTCTTTTTAATTTCCCCCGTAGTGGGCCTTTGATTTGGTTCCCTTTTGATGCAGCATTTACCTATTTCAAGACAACTTCTTATCTGTTGGCAATCTACTGATGATAGTACCTCTGCAGATCTGTTTCTCCATTTGTTAATTATCTGGAAAATATTAACAATAGTTTGATACTATGCGGTGGTAAAACAAAAAAGATAATTAAAATGGACTGTCAAATACATTGGATGTGTAAAAGAACAGTTTCTTACTTGTTCGATATCAGGATCATCTTTGCAACCTGTTATGATCTCTATAATAATAATTCCGAAACTATATATGTCCGCCTTCGTAGATATTTTACGTTCATTTATGTATTCTGGTGCCATGTAACCACTGCATCACAACATGAGTGTTTCATCAACTTTAAAGTGTTAAGCTAAAGCAAGCTAGAAAGAAAAAAACGATTTTGTAAACAATATAGTATCAATAGATTAGTAACTTACAGTGTTCCTTCAAGGGAGAAAGTTTGAGTTCTCTTATCATAAAAGAGTTTCGATAGACCAAAATCCGCAACTTTTGGCACCATGTTTACATCGAGCAATATGTTAGCAGGTTTTAAGTCCATGTGGACTATGAAGGCATCATTAATTTGAGATCTACATTCCTCATGAAGGTAATGTAAACCACCGCAAACCCCCTTAATTATTTTGTAGCATGTGCGCCAATCAAGTCTAGAAGATTCATCTGCAATATTAAACAACTCATAAATCTCATTTGCCGTTTTGGGGAATTTTGCAATGGGGAGATATCACAATTTGACACGGCAAATGGTGCCTAGCAAATTTGGCCACATACAATGTGAACTGGTCAATTCCACATAAGTTGGATGCACCATATCAAAATTTCCCAATCCTCAAACCACCAAAACAGCTACACACTACCCCAGATCCATGAATCACTGTCGGAATCAGAGCTGGTAGAGGTTAGTAATCGGCAATGATGGGATGAGGGTATTACTGTCAGGTCACAGACCGACAGTGACAGGATGAGGGTCACTGGTGGATCAAGACTCCACCCCGACAGTGATAGTTTGAGAGTCTCATACCCACCTTAAACCAAGGAGATCATGTCCATGAGCATTTGGAGATGGGAAAAGATGCCTCCTTGGATGGGTGTGTTCGAGATGGGATGGAGGAGAAAAAAGGGGTTGTGGTTTTATAGTGTAGCTAGGACATTGCCGGGTTGATCACAAATCGGCAATGATATAGTGTGTCCGCTGCCGGGTTGAGCCACGGCCCAACGGTGGCATATCACTGCTGGAAGTGTCCGGACCTGGCATATCCAAATGCTAATTCTTGTCTTGGCAGATTTGAGTGCCTACTTTTTTTTCTTAATCTAAAGGCACCTAGTTTCAGCTCAAATTTTGTCATTTCTCTCAATAGTTAATGGTGTTTGTTGATAGAATGCGGTATTTCTGTAGTGGAGATGCTCACAAAACACCTAATTTGAAATCCCAATAGTTGAAAAAAAGAAGAGACTCTATTGCCGTACCTTGAAGATGTTTATCAAGGCTGCCCATTGTCAGATACTCCAAGCAAAGTAACGTTTCCGGCTGCGAGTCCGCAAAAACCATTTTTCCATTGTGCATTGCAAATTCTTTGCTTGTTTGGAAACAATAGCCTACACATCGTACTATATTTGGGTGCCTGGTTCTCATAAGAGGAACCACCTCATTCATAAACCGCGTCTCCTGAACATCTGGATTTGGCCATTTAATAAACTTCTTGACAGCAATCATTTTCCCATTTTGAAGCTTTCCCTATTTACACTCAAATATTAACATGCTTGCATATGGATTTCTGGATAAATAAGGCTGATTACATAAAGAGTAAATTACATGGCCGGTCCCTTAACTATTGGTGGGGTTTCATCCCGGTCCCCAAACTATCAAAACGATCATTTAGGTCCCTATACTATTACTGAGGTTTCATCCCGGTCCCCAAACTATCAAAACGACCATTTAGGTCCCTAAACTATTGGTGGGGTTTCATCCCGGTCCCCAAACTATCAAAACGGTCATTTAGGTCCCTAAACTATTGTTGCGGTTTCATCTAGGTCCCCGTCCATGCCTGAGATGGACAGGAGAGGCCCCACATGTCAGCTCCATCTTCCACCTCTCTCTTGTCCATCTCAGGCATGGACGGGGACCTGTATGAAACCGCAACAATAGTTTAGGGACCTAAATGACCGTTTTGATAGTTTGGGGACCGGGATGAAACCCCACCAATAGTTTAGGGACCTAAATGATCATTTTGATAGTTTGGGGACCGGGATGAAACCTCAATAATAGTTTAGGGACCTAAATGGTCGTTTTGATAGTTTGAGGACCGGGATGAAACCCCACCAATAGTTTAGGGACCGTCCATGTAATTTACTCTTACATAAATATGTGAGGAGGGAAAGATATTATGATTTAATCTTACCTTATAAACGTTAGCAAACCCACCTTTACCGAGTAATCGCTCGTCAGAGAAATTATCTGTGATCCTCTTCAAATATTCTAATGTCATAACTCTTGGCATTGAATTGGGATCTTGTAATATGTGCTCCAGCATATCATCACTGCTACACTTACAATCGTCCATTCTTTTGTAAAAAAATCTCTGACGACATAAACAGTTCACATAATAGGAAACATGTGCTTGTCTTCCACAAAGTAGATATAGTGCTTCAACAAGTAGGATGGTTGTTTACATGTGAGCGAAAGATTTGTGCCAAACAACAATACTGTGCAACAGAAGACAAAATAAATAGCGTGAGCATGTTGATACCCGAATAGCCAAACTGTCATATCTTGTATTGCATTCACCCCTGAGAAATAATTTAGGTGAAGCGTGTATAGGCTAGGAGTTGCATCGCTTTTTCTTTTCAAGTCACCACCTTTGGCTTGCCTATGCTTTACAACCTAGTTTGAACTTATGTTGTATTGAATGAACTTCTCAGTGCAGTGAGTGCCAAGGGCTAATCAAGTTTAAAACTTCCTCCATTCGGAAATGGTAATCCTATTTTGATGAGGAAAAAGACATACAAAGAGATTTGACCTTAAATTTCTTTTACAATATGTTTTCATTTGCTAATGAATCAATATCATCTTAGAAACACTTCAAATACAAATCTATCTGTGAAAGTTTTATGTCCTATATAAACCTGTATATAATTTGATTAATTGTTGGTCGGAATTTGTAGAACTTAACTTTTCCCTGTATAAATTATGATTATCATTCTGGGACGCAGGGAGTACTCGACTCCAGCGCGAGTGTGAAATATAAGTTTGTATGCACGGAATAATTTAGTGCTTTGATCTAGAAAGCTAAGAAAGGTGGTAACTTTTGGATCTCGGCAGGACAGAAATATAGAGAGCATTGACATCCAACAGCATGAAGAGTGTTGCTCCAAGGTAAAAGCGTTCTTAGCTAGAAGCAGGCTGCTGGAACACACATATATGGGATAGAATCCCTGGAGGACAAGATTACAACTAACCTGGAGAAGAACTTCGTCAGGCTTCAAGAGACGATGCTCGCTAGCTAGTCGATGAATTCCGTGAGACAGGAGTAGTAGGCCTGACCGCATCGTTGATCATGGCAAAGGGGATCCTGGGATAGATCATGGAAAACAATTGGGAAGCATCCGAGAGAAGAAGGCTACAACTAACCCGTACGACTTGAAACTTGAGTAGATGCTGCTCCTGATAAGCACCGAATCATCCTGCTAGACCAGGCGAGATGCGATGAAGCAACCAAGGAGAGGCGGAAGCATGTGGAGCGGTTGCGACTCTTTTTTTTATTGCTCTTAAAAGCACCGAGTCATCCCAGGCGATGAAGCAACCAAGGAGACGCGGAAGCATGTGTAGTGGATGCGACTTTTTTAGTTCACTAATGCAGCGTATACTATTACTTGGTTACATGCAGAAAATAAATAAATTCATCGGAAATGCAGCGTATGGAAGTAGGCGTTTTTCTTGTATGCTCGGTATTGGTAACCACTTTTGGACTTTAAGGGTACAAAGTCCTCAGAATTCTTATTTTCGAGGGAATAGGACAGTAACAGGTTGTGCTAGCTTTCCGAAAAAAAAAGCAAGAGATTCCCACTCCACTCTGTGGCTGTGGGTGTGCATGTACCAACCGAAGACCCACCACCCTAGGCCCAAGGGTGTATAAAGCTTGCGAAAATGCGCCACGCTATGATCAAAGTAGCCGTCTGGGTAGTATGATGGATGCCAACACAGATTATTATATGTTGATCAATCATCAACCTTTATTATACTTTATTACTCTGTCCCTGTCCTGTGCGCGCACTCTCTTTAGGGATGTTTAATAAACTTTAGCTAGCTAAATTTAGCTGCTAGGGATCCAAACGGCACAGTTAAAATAGCAGCTAAAGTTTAGCTGAGTTAGCTATTTCAGCCCAGCTAAACTCAGCTAAAGTTTAGCTCAGTCTATTAGTTGGAGGATCCAACCACCCCAACTAAAGTTTAGCTAGGAGAACTTTGAGTTGGCTAAAGTTTGGCTTTGAAATTTTAGCTAGCTAAATTTTAGTTGGGTGTATCTAAACAATGCCTAAGATCTCCGCCTAGGATCTCAGGACGGACACAGTGTTGTGACCCTGGTCATTAGGCTGCTGCAGTCCTCCACCTCCGGGCCTCTTGCAGCATATCATCTACAGCAGCATGACACCAAAGATATACACCTTGCAGCGCAACTAGGGCTGGACAAAAAACTCGTTAAGCTGGCTCGGTGGCTCGGTACAAAAGTGTTCCGATTGGACTCATTTATCTTTTAAAATGAAAATGACTTGATTTGGAACGACTTTCAATTTCAGCTCGGCTCGTTAGGCTCGGCTCGTTAGGCTCGTCGTGAAGTTGGATCTTAAACAATGCAGGAAACAATGATGAATAAGATTATACCAATTTCTAAAAAAGCTAAAAAAACTACGGTTGGCTCGATATCCAGCCCTAAGCGCAACATAAGGCCTCGTACCTGCAATTGTGGTGACCGTGTGCTGTGTATTTTCATCCCAAGGAGCTTGGTGATCCCAAAGTCAGTTATCTTTGAAGTATGGTTGCCATCAAATAGTATGTTCTCAGGCTTGATGTCACACTGGATGACTTGTGATTTGCATCCCTCGTGTAGGTACTCCAGCCCTCTGGCAATGCCTATTGCTGCATCGGCAAGACAGCTCCAGCCTCCAGCGAGGTTTCTTTGTAGTCTGTACTGAAGATGACACCGGCAAGAGTGCCAACATCCCAAGCGTTCATAAATTTTACATTGACCGCCTTCGTCTAAAGTTTATTTCAAAGTGAAGAAGACCTTATTTGGAACCACTTATATAAGAATCGATTATAATCTGATCTTGATTTTTTATAAGCAACGGTCTACAAAAGTTAATCTCAAGTATAGAGAATCAGAGATGTTTGGCATTTCCGATTATTATAGGAACCATGAGGATTGTTGAAGGACGTATGTGCCCTTCTTCTTCCTCACATCACCCTTCATTGTTCTTTGGTATATATCTGCCAATCTTCGGCCCAAGCTCCATGCCTCCCTCGCGGTAACCTCTGACCGAGCCACTGGATCTCTGGCGCGAGGGTGTCTCGAGCTCCACGCCTCCTTGCGGTAGCCTCCGGCCGAGATGTGTGCCTCTCTCGAAGGACTGCCACCTCCCCACGTCTCCCCCGCCACACCCAATACCTCCCCAGGCCAGTGCTTCCGTCCTGATTTGCGACGGCGACATCGTCAAAGTGTCAAACTCATAGACCCGATACCACTGCTACCTCCCGTACTGCACAATGGGGCCATCGCCATCGCCTCCTGGTTTTACGATTTATATCAAACCCTGTGTTCGTACTCCATGCTGGGACCATCACCGCCGCCTCCCGCCTTTTCAATTCATGTGGAACCCAGTGCGGGAGTAGCGATGACCAACGGAAGGGAGGGGCAGTGGATGGAAATCCGTCTGCGGTGGAAGAAACGAGAGGCCTGGCTCACAGTACAGAGAACACTGGTTCCAGTTGAAATGCCAGTTGTTACCACCACTGCAATAGAAAAAAAGAGAGTAAACTTGTAAGCATGTGTCACGTAGGCCCCTGAACTTTGAAAATGCATTTCTAACCCCCTAAACTTGTTAAGCGGTAACCGCAGGCCCATACTTTTCACGTGGGCATTTTTTGCTGATGTGGCGTTGTTACGTGGCAAAAAAAATATGCACCAAACACCCTGAAACCCAATCCGCGTCGCTGTCATCGGCACGGGAGCCGCCTCCGCATAGAGGTGCTCGCCGTCAGGAAGGACAATGAGGGGAGCACAAATGGATGGAGGGTGAGGTGGCATTGTAGCGCGTCGCAAAGTTCACGCGGACCTGCTGCTGGCCGCAGCACGACAGGAACCACGCGCGGAAGCATTGCCGACGTCGGCCTCGTGTAGGAGCGCACGCGGTCTGGCCTGCGACGAGAAGAAGCATCACCGGCGGCTAGAGGGTCAGGGGGCCACGTGCCGGCGAGGCCAGGGAGCCGAGCGTCCGCGTGTAGAAGCATCGCCGGCGGCCAGGGGCCCAAAACGGTTTGGGAGAGGTAGAAGGGGGCCAGATCTAGAGTTGGGGAGCTCGCCAGCACTGAAGTTGGGGGGGACACGCACTGCTCCTGCCTCGCCCTATCCTCGACAACCTTCTGCAACTCCTCGTCCACCGCCATCACTCGAGGCACAGCTCACGAGGAGTCATCGGACTTGGTTCTGTAGCAGCTTTAGGTGTGGAGGAGGCGCTGGGTGGTGGGGTGATGGCCTCTGAGGGGCGCCATGTAGGTGTTGTCGGCGGCGCTGACACGAGGGTCTCCAGCAGGGTGGCGTCGCCTAGGTCAAGAGTCGCGAGGGGCAACATTGTCTCCTGGTACGGGCCACAGCTTCGGTTATTTTGACTTTTGGAGGTACATAATTCATTATGTTTTTAGATATACCATATGTCAAGATATAATATAAGAACCATATATCTATAAAAGTGAAAATGACTTATATTTAAAAAAAGAGAGAGTGTTTTCTAACTTATTGGCATGTGCCCATGCACAGATTGGTGGGCTAATATATACAGTCATAGTAGCACGTCACAAATGCTTAGTGCAATACCACACAGTGCACATGTCTGTCCACACTACACTTATGATTTCTACATAATCAACTCCAAATATGCATTTGAATCCAAGATCACATAATTAAGCCATGGATAGTAAGTTGAAATTCAAGCTCTCTACTAGCAATACATTTGAAATGCTCAAGTCATTGGATATTGCAATCTTACCAAGTCCCTTGACGTTGCCTTTGCTATTGTCACCAAAAGTGATAGAATCAAACTTATCATTTCCACTAGTGTTGATTGAATTGAATATTCTTGCATCACTGGTCATGTGTTGAATGCACCCACTATCAAACACCTAATGCCTCCCTCCGTCTTTGTAATTTATCTACAAGAAAAAATAAATTCTTTTTAGGTACCCAAACTTTCTTGGGTCCTCCAAGGTTAGTTACTAAGCTTTTGGGCACCCAAATGGCCTTCTTCTTTGGGCCAACAATGGGAGTACCAATGAACTTAGCTTTTAAACCATTAACACCCTTGGTAAGCAAGTAACAAGAATCAATCTTGATAGAGGATACATTTGCATTTTTGTTCTTATTCTTGCAATATTGCTCTACATGCCCAGCTTGCTTGCATCTAGTGCAAAACCGACCATTGCCCTTCACAAAACTAGTTTTGTGAGTTGCAAAGGCCACTTTGCCATTCTTGAGGGTATAACCCAATCCCTCTTTGTTGAGATAGAACCTTTGGCTAGCCAAGCACTTAAGCAAGCGGGTCTCACCACCATAGGCTTTACCTAAGGCGTGAGTGAGCTTATTGACCTCCTTCTTTAAGGTTTCATTCTCAACCATAAGTGAGGCATCACAAGTAAAACCATCACTAATGGATGAAGTAGTGTGGTAGATGAGCTATAAGAAGGGTTAGTGGTAGCAACAACAATAGGAGTATAGAAAGATTCAATAAGTATGTTGGATATTGCAAGAGACTTCTTCTTCTCTTGAGCAAGAAGAGAAGAGTGAGCCTTCTCTTGAACAATTTGTTCAGAGAGATTTTGATCACTGGCTGCTGGGCTCTCTAGAAAACCAGAAATGGCATTATTTTTGACAATGGGCATAGAAGCATCAATAGTTGGAAATGCTGCTTCAGAGAGGAACTTGGTTTGGTGTGTATCAAGGCCAAAGCCTCCAAGGGAGCCTTACTTAGCGCTTGGAGAGACAGTAACCTATCAGCTCTTTTTTTTTCTTTTGGGCCTTGTTGCCTTTTTTTTCCTCTTTCTTTTTCTAGCTTTGCATACTCTATAATTCTTTCATTCAATTGAAATACAAAAAAAATTAAGGTCGGGGACTCCCCGACCGTCCAGGTCAAAAAACATAGCGGCACTTAAAAAAAGAGTGAAATGCATGGTAGACCTTGAACTTGTCCGGGGTACCACTTACGTCATTTATTTCTATCATCCTAATGTTGTTTAAGTGTGCCACTTAGGTCCATAACAGTTCAAAAGCTGGCATTTGGCCTACATAGTGTTGCCAGCGTGGAGCTGACTATGTCGTCAGTGTGCCACAGAGCGCGTGAGATGGTTTGGGCCATGGAAATAAGCAGGCAGGCTTTCTTCTTCCCTTCATTTCCAGTTCTAATTACTCCACATCTTCGAATTCGGCGTCACCGGGAGACACAGAGCCAGGGGGCAATATGACGGGTGGCCGCTAGTGGAGCCAATCGCCGATGAGCTTAGAGGCAACAACACAGCAGAGGAAGGGACTCCGAAGTCGGGTAGAGTGCAGAATTCCCACAGCGATGGTGGTGAATTTGCGCTATGGTGATGGCTTGCTGCAGGAAGTACTACCCCGGACTGTGTCTGGTGAATGAATCCCCTTAAGCCCATGTCTTGGTAATCTTGGTTGTGCGTTGAGTGTAGTTAGATGTTGTTGTGAATCGAATGCCAAATATTTTGTGTTTTTATTTCGGTTCGTCTAGGGTTTGGGATTCATTATTTGTCATTTTTCCCAACAATGTTAATCATGGCTTGCTTTGTATCAGTCTTCCCTAATATGTTAGAAATTTCCAATTTTAAGGTCTGATAGCGATGAGTTCATGTTTGAGATGCATCACGGGCGGTTGAGTTGCACTCGGGTAGGGTGGCCGCGCAGAGAACGGTTGGTTCCTAGTCTTGCCGCTTGCCGGTGCTAGCGTTCAGCTGGGACGGCTTCTTGGTGGTGAGACGGGTGTGAACATGCATGCAAGGAACACTACCACAAAACTGATTTTCGGGAACAGGATCACTTTCACTACTACAGATTCAGTCATTAGTGCTGGCCACATCACTACCGAAATTAGGACAACCGGCAGTGATGACCCTTCACTGCAGGTTCTAGGCTCTGACAACCAGAAAATAATTGGGGGGTGCGAGAACCGGCAGTGATGATAACTATCACTACCGGTTTGTGCCTCTCGCCGGCAGTGATGACAACTCCACTTATCACTGCCGGTTCAAGCCAAGAACCGACAGTGATTTGATTCTATCACTGTCGGTTCTAGGATAGAACCGACAGTGATGAGCCTGACAGCACAAAAAGGTTGTAGCCATCATCTTCTTCCTCCACTCTTTTATCTCGAGAACAGAGGCGCGCGTTTGGGCCACTCCCTCCAATGTTGCGGTCGCCCAAATCCGTGAAGCTACCACTTGGATTTGAAAGAATGGCTTGATCTTTTTGCTTTAAGGTTAGTAACCATCCTCCATTCCTTCAATTTTGTTGCTTAATTAGCTTTGTTTTGATGGCTATAATGCTTGATTCTCATTCTTATTTCTCCATTCTTCTACAGAGCACTTTTCTAATTCATGGCTATAATGCATTGTTAGTATGTGATGTTATAATTGGTTCTTAGGAGTAGAGTAGATTCTTTTACAATATTGATGAGCAAATTAACCCATGTGTCACCAAACAATGCATTGTTTGGAGCAGTAGTGGCGGATCTACAGGGGGTTGGGTGGGCTCCAGCCCCCCTAATGACTTGATTTACTACTAGAAACACTGTAGCAAAAATCTCAAATCACCATTAAATCTTCATGCAAATCAACATCTCCATTGTTTTTAGCCCCCCCTTGATTATCATCTGCATCCGCCACTGGTTTGGAGCTACATTATTGTTCATGATCATGTCTCCAATTTTAGTATTTTTTTAAATTAATGTCTCTATTTTTATGTGGCATGGAGTAGAATAATTATTCTTCAATATTTTGCAATAATTGTTTCTTATTAAAACTTTCCTATGTTTCCTCTACCTGGCCTATTTTACCTGTGCAGACATGGATCGAGGGTGGATGTACGATCTGTCATGAACAGACCAACGGTACTTGACGGGCATCGATGATTTCATCAAGCTCGCTAGAGCCAATGCTGGGGACTCACAGCCTGTATTCTGTCCATGCAAAGATTGCAAGAATACGAGAAAATGGGGCGACGTGGAGCATATACGATTGCACTTGATTACCAGGGGGTTCATGAGAGACTACACGATTTGGACTTTGCATGGGGAGGTTGGTCAAAATGTTGCACAAGAAAACAATGATGATGTGCCCATGCCTAGCATATCCCTAAACGCATTTCTGCGTATTGATGATTACCAATGCTACACAGTACCTGTGCCTACCAACGATAATGTGTTTAGGAATACATTAGTTGACGACATAGAGGAAAATGATGGTATTTCACAGTTTCTACATGATGTGCATGACGGATTCCTTAGTGCTACACAGTTAAAAAAACTGGAGATCATGAGAAAGGATGCAAAAACACCATTGTATCCGACCTGCCCAATAAGCAAACTGGAAGCCAACATCATGCTATTAGAGTTCAAATCAACGAATGGATTGAGTGATAAAGGCTTCGATAGCTTGTTAGGTATACTACATAAACTGCTCCCGAAGGGTAGCGAGTTACCAGAAAAGACTTACCTGGCCAAGCAAATGATTTGTCCAATCGGCCTCAAGGTTGAGAAAATACACGCGTGTTCCAACGATTGCATATTGTACCGTGGAGAAAAATATAAAGACTTGGATGCGTGTCCCAAGTATAAAGCTCCCCGATACAAGCAAGGGCCATCAAATCAGGGAAGCAAGACCGGAGGAGGGCCCATAAAGGTTGTATGGTATTTTTCTATAGCTCCACGAGTGCATAGGTTGTTTGCAAATGCAAAGTCAGCCAAACTGTTGCGTTGGCACGGCGAAGAGCGTAAGAAAGATACAATGTTGAGGCACCCCGCCGACGGGTCGGACTGGAGGACTATCAATACTATGTTCTATAAGAACATCGGTGGAGAGGTAAGGCATCTTTGGATAGGTTTGAACACAGATGGGATGAATCCGTTTGACCAGGTTAGAAGCTATGTAATCTTTAATGAAATGTTGTTTTCGTAATTTGCATCGAATTTGAGATCATATGGAGTTGTAGAGATTGATGAGTTCTACCACTATTATTTTGGAACTTTGTTGATATAACGGATGCCATGTTTCCAACAAAGTGACATAACTTTGTGTGAGACAGAGCACTTTATGAGACATGCCTAATAAAACTTTCTCAAATTGAGAAATGACTAAAATAAAAGTTGTAGACATTCATGAGTTCCACAACTTTGTTGATTACAACTTTTCCATTTGAGATCAATTGGGGACCCAAAATATTTAAAAATAATCAATATCACTGCCGGTTCTAATAACCACCCGGCAGTGATGTCCCATATCACTGCCGGGTGGTTATTAGAACCGGCAGTGATATGGGACATCACTGCCGGGTGGTTATTAGAACCGGCAGTGATATGGGACATCACTGCCGGTTCTAATAACCACCCGACAGTGATGCGTGGGTTATATAAGGCGCTGGCGCGCTCCAAGGCCAGTGCACGACATTTTACGCGCTCGACGCTGTTCGCCAGTGCACGCCGCCGCCGCCCAACGCGCACTGCACGACGCTGCAGCCCGACGCCGCCCTTCACGACGTCGTCCCCTACCGCTTCCTCAACGCCGCGGTATCATATATATTTGGTCAAACTTATTGTTAGATTTGTCATAAGATATATTTTTGTAGTATACTTATTTGGTGTCATATATATTAATTTTTTACCAATTTATTTGGTCAAACTTTAGGCACTTTAACCAAAGAATGTATCAAGAATTGCATTCTTTTTGGGACGGAGGTAGTATGTTGCTCATGCCTAATTGTAAGCAGTACAGGGACACGCTGTGTTATGAGTTTTGGTGATTTAGTTTGCTACTTATAATGAATCCTATAATTTTGTTTGCACAACATGTTTGCCACTAAAATTGCCAATCAACTATACTACTATAGCATTAGAATATATATGTATTATATTCTGGGTGATTGTTAAAAGCCATCTGAAAATCAGTATCTGGTGGCATGAAAAGCAAGACGAGGTGGCAGCGTGTCGGCAGATGGAGAGGTATGGTGGGTGGTAAAATAGTTGATAGAAAAGTAGGTAGCCACATGTGGGAATAGATAAGTGAGGAGGGATTTGGAGGGTCTCTACTTCTGAGGGGTCGGATAGGAAGCGTTCAATAACTTGGGGCACATATTATCAAAAGATAACTCTGTGTTTAATCTGGAATACCATCAAATAATGAAAACTTATACCATGTTACTTCAATAATAGACTGCTAGTTTCTAACAAAAAAAATGCAGTCCTTGAATAGATTGCCAGCAGGCTTACCATATGCCTACATGGAAGGACAGTAGTATCCCTCGGTCTGAGAGGCAAATAAGGTTTCTATTTTTTTAATTGCCTGTCGAAATGCATGTCCAGAAACATGACTCGTCATCGCCAATTCACCACCCGTCGCCGAACTACTGATACCCCACAAGCAGAGAGCACTGCGACAGGAGCGCCGCAGGATCCAACTAATGGTGGTGGTAACCATCAGGACGATTGGATCCCTAGCCATTATCTGCAGCTAGACCAAGGAGACGAGGTAATAACTTAGGTCATACCTAATAACGCGATAGTAAGAAATCACGCTAGATAAGTTTGATGGGGACTTATTTATGAATTTTGAAGCAGGTTCCGCCGCAAGAGCCAAGTGGTGAGGGTACCAGCAGGACTAAGCGTGGTGCAACAAAGCTTCCTCAAACAAGTTGATGCATGAGTTATGTCAGCTATGCAATCCATGTGTTCAACACAACCGCTGCCTATTCTGACATTGAATAGCCCAGTGCCCAAGGGTCGCAGTAGCTGCGGCTCAACCCCTATGCTTGATGAAGAAGAAGTCAATGCTCCTCATCCGGTGGACAACATCACTGGACCTATTAATGTCAGGTTGTACATCCGTCAGCCGTGGACAAAAGATAAGGTGACGGTCGAACAAGCATTTCCAAGAGGAGACGACATCATTCATGGCAAGCCAATGCCACCCAGGTATGCCAGGGTCAGCATTGATAAAATCTTGGATAAGAAGTACAATAAGATACACATTGATTTCCCAGTGGAGGAAGATAGGCCGCGTCTTGTTCATAACTTGGGCACTCATGTGGCTTGGCGCAAACGCTTCATCAAGCTGGATGAGCAGCCATCTTCGGATGATGAGGATGACAGTGAATCATCGGCATCGCCGCCGCCAAGAGGTTTCTCTTCTCTGCAAGATCCTCATTCTCCCTCTCCTGCCTCGAAAGAGAAGACACCTCCTCCACCGCCAAAGGAAAAAACACCTCCTCTACCTCCTCCACCGCCAAAGGAGAAAACACCTCCTCTACCTCCTCCACCTCCTCTACAGCCAAAGGAGAAGACACCTCCTCCTCCTCCGCGAAAATCCAAAGTGCGATCAGGTTCGACCTCGCAACACAAGAGGTCATCAGTTTCGGTTGGTAATGCTCCCCAGACAAGTAAAAAGAAGGTGGATGCTAGCATTACGAGTAAGATGAAGGACCCGACTGTGGAGCCTCCAAGCAAGAAAGCTGTCGTTGCCTTCTTTAATCGAATAGCCAGTCTACCTAAGTGGAGACAACAGACCGAATTTGAAAGGCAACACAACAAAGAGAGTAATCAAATCAGAGCTAGAGAAATACACACCAAAGAATTGCTAGAGATACAGAACTTGGCCAACAACATGGGCATATCCATGGAGAGGGCCACGGAGTTGTATTACGGAACGAGAGATTTTGAAAAAGCCACGGTCGCATACAAGTATTCAAGAGGCAATCCTTTGGTCGCCACCGAACAAGAATATAGAGATTTGCCAACATACATGCGACAGTTGCATGATTATTACTCCCTAGATACTGCCAACGGAGACTATGTCGGTTTTGAAGTTTGCATCCCTCCCGGACTGGTTTTTAATCATCCTGAAGAAACGGCGCATATTATTTATTATGAACACCTCTTTCAGCTCTTCCAACGGCGCTCGCTCGATACGCAGATTTTGATGATATGGTCTATGTAAGTACCCTACCCTCACAACGTTATATTAAACTACGTGATTTGCATTTGAATATATCATATGTTTATTATGCAGGTGTATGGCAAAATGGTGCCTAAAGAAGCAATTGAGCAATATAGACTTCTTGGATCCCATATTTGTAAAAGAGACAACATGCACCGCCCATGGTGAAGATGACTATGTACCAACAAGTTTGAAAGGATGTTCAGAAACAACAAAACAAACGTACTCCTACCCTACAACTGCGAGTATGTGTTCTTGACCCTTATTTTAGTGTTTCTTTTCTTGATATGTCATTCAATAACATGGACTTTGTGATTGCAGCAACCATTTCATCCTCGTAGATATCTATCTTGAAGATTCACATATCGAGGTGTGGGACTCAAAGAAAAAGTCACTTTCTCTTATCGACCCCCTAGTCAAAGTACTGAATAAGTAAGTGAACCCAATATCACAACACTTTCTAATCACATAGGATATTATAATGTCCTCGGTCTTCACACTTCATTTATAATGTAATATAGAATGAAGGCATTACCTAATTGGAAAAATCTCGATAGCAAGATGCAAAAGTAATGGAGTGCCCCATTCAGTGTAAAGTATATGGAGGATCTCAAGACCCTAGATCAACCGATGGGGAACAACGAATGCGGGTTCTATGTGATGTGGGCAATGCTAAAATACTTTGGCGCAAAAACAAATAAGGGAGATGACATGGTACGTAGGCATCCCATTTCTATTGTTTTGTCTTACGTTTGTGCATCTCAATATCATCTTGCTTCAATTACAGCGCAAAGCAAACAATCACAACCAGTTGCTAGATTTTGAGATGAGAGGAATTCAAGAGGAGATAGCAAGGTTTGTGATGGACGAGATATTGACCAAGAAAGGATCATTCTCCATTGCGAGGACTAAGAAGTACAAGGCGCAGTACGGAAGAGACCACATTGATAGGCTATTGTAATGCGACTCTTAATTCGATACTTAAAGTTTTTTTTAAAAACTTTTGTAATATAAATGTTGATGGGTTTGTATTGTCGCTGATCAACAACCACCTTCATATCGATATCAAATTGATCGATAGCAACCACCTCCACCTCCCCGACCTCCCACCCCACCACCTCCCCTCGAAATGAAAATAAAACAATTATTAAAATGCAAATTGTGAAAAGTATATCACTACCGGTTCAAAGAAAACCGGCAGTGATAATATAATCTACACAACCGGTTGGTTAAAACAACCGGCAGTGATGGCTCAAGTATCACTGCCGGTTTGTAACACGAACCGGCAGTGATACATGAGCTATCACTGCCGGTTTGGCATAACCGGCAGTGATGTGATCAGCTCATCACTGCCGAGTTGGTTATGGCGGTTCAAAATCCGCCAGTGAAGGGGGGTTTTGAACCGCCAGTGATGTCCTTCTCTGCTGTAGTGTTTTACTATTGAGGCGGCTAGCCACTTCTATAGTGCCCAGTCGAACAGTCCGCCACTGTAGATCCATATTCAAAGGCGGCTCGCCATCCAGCCGCCTCTATACATCCTATTATAGAGACGGCTGGATGACGAGCCACCTCTAGTTTTACTATATGTAATATGACTACCCTCGAGCACCCTCCCCTCCTCCTCTCCAAAACCCATCGTCAGCTCCTCCTATCCCCTCGCATGCACGGCAATGTCTGCCCACTGTGGCTGGAACACAAAGATCCAGATTTGCAACGCAAAATTAAAGGGCAGTTCTCCTCCTTGAGCGGTGGCGTTGACGATAGTGGTAGGATCCCTGTGCATGGCGAGGCGTTGTACCTCATCGACTCCGACGAGGAGGTCTAGCTATCCGTAATGGCGAGATGGTGTACCTCATCGAATCTGACGAGGATGATATTCTTGGCTACATTTCAAATAACTGAAACTTCATCAATAGTGATATCATTTTTATGTGAGCGCGGTCAAATAGCCTCCTCGCATGCGCACGTGCACCAAAATGTGCAGTGTTTTTTTTTTGGCAGCGGTTGGCTGTGATCCGGAACAAAGGGAAGTCCCACGCTGGTTTGCTGTATGAAACATTCTACACTTTTATTCACCAAAAATGGCTGAAACTTCTCCCTCCACTGTTAAACACTTAATCTTTATAGGATTTTTAGAATAAATTAGTGTCCACATGAATTTAATAAAAATTTGTCATGCATTAACCCAATTTGTTGAACATGATCCATAGTAATTAAAAAACAAACCGCTAATTAAACGAGACGTGTGGAGGCCCAGGTGCTAAAACATCAAGTTTTCTAGAACAATATTTGAGTCATAAAATATCTAAGCTTCCTAAGATGGAGAGAGTACATTCTAACAATGTGTCTTCTCCGGTGTCAAGTTTTTTTTTTCTTCGAGCTGGATTTGAATATATGTGTAGCATATATACCAACGTATAAGGCACAATCAAGATCGTCGTTTATATTATACATTGTCTATATGTGTGATCAATGCGATTGATGTGTAAGTACTTGGTCTCCTGTACATACATCCTAATCCTATGGAAAATGTTTGCAGATGTGTACGTGGAAAAAAGAGAGGAAAAAAACAGTTTTGATGCATACATGTGCGGTGACTAGATGTAGAGTCTGCATAGGGTGGACTTGTCCAAAAACCACATATTGTACGTGCTCAGATTTCGTCATGCACAATGACAGAATCTGGCAGTGTGGAAATTGAAGGCTATTTTGGATCAGTGTGTATCTAGACAAACATAGCACATTCATCAGCCTGCTGTATGTACGTAGTATAATTATTTGCGGTAATCTTTACCAATATTCCGAAAAAATATCAGCACGTGAACGCGCACAGCCGCACACGTTGGCGTTGGCAACCGCGGGAACGGGCATGCACAACGCTCAGCCAGGACATGGCCAGCTTCGTCACAGGGTGCAGGCCAGGAGAAACCAATTGCCGCCCAATCGGCCAACTACGAATCGGAAGGGCCTCATGAAGAAGGCTGCCTCCGGCGACCAAGTCCAATGCCTAACATCCGAGGGAAGCGCGGGCCGCTCGGGCGAGAGAAACAGGAAAAGAAAGATTCTCTGTGATAGGAACCGTGCAGCGTGCTAATGGTCAAAATAACAATCACAGATATACCCCCACAACAAAAATTACATTTAACAAATAATCTTTCCCAATTAATTGCCTAGAAAATAAGAAAAACGAAAGTACCTAGAAGTACCCAAGTACTTTCCCAATCATTGTAAAAAAGCTCAATATATTATTGTTTTTTTTTTCTGTTGGAGTCATCAAATATATCTCAAGCATCTCATTGGGTGCTAACCTCCAAGAAAATTCAATAACCGCAAAGGAAAGGATAGCTTACTTGGCGGTTTAGAATAACACATATGGAAATAGGTATTTTTCTTGGTGGTTAATAATAACACTTAAGGAAATAGTAGTTTTCTTGGCGGTTTAGAGTTACGCTCAAGGAAATGAGTAATTTTCTTGGAGGTGAAGTGGCTCATCGACAGAGTTACAATTTAAAGTCGTCATAGTCCCTCTCGCTCGAAGTTCGGTTTTGTGTGCGTTCATACGCATACAGGTTCTGAAGTGGCTCATCGACAGAGTTACAATTTAAAGTCGTCATAGTCCCTCTCGCTCGAAGTTCGGTTTTGTGTGCGTTCATACGCATACAGGTTCTGAAGTGGCTCATCGACAGAGTTAATCATTTGTAATTGGCATTCGGCACCATTTCCGTGAATCTATCGTGTTCTTGGCCAACAATCAAGGTCATTTTTTTCTCATTCCAGTGGTCCATAGGTCAGTCTCAATGGTGATTTCATGGAGTTTCATGGGCATTAAATATGCTGACATGGCCCCATGTTAATGAAGAGAGAGATGATAAGAGTTTCATGGGAGTAGAGAGAGTTTCATGGGGATGAAACTCTTCTGCACTGTTTCCAAAATATAAATACGTTGGAAACTGGGACATGAAATTGGCATTGAGACTGACCTTATACTTTTCTAACGGACTCATCTTCCACGCACAACCAGAGCCGGCTGCATTTCAAACGTAGTTTTGAAAATTCAAATTTTAAAATTTTCGAGCTCTACATTTTTCATATAGAAAGTTTTCCCATCCGAGGTCTTTTGAAAATTCAAATTTTAAAATTTTGAATTTCAAACGTAGTTTTGCATGACAAGATTAATTCAAATGAAAAAGTGGTCAACTATAATGTTTCATAACTTTTCGAGATCTATAAACTTCATTTAGGAAGTTTTTCCATCCGAGGTCTTTTAAAAAATCGAATTTTAAAATTTTGAATTTCAAACGTAGTTTTGCATGACAAGATGAAATCAAATGAAAAAGTGGTCAACTACAATGTTTCATAACTTTTCGAGATCTACAAACTTCATTTAGGAAGTTTTTTCATCCGAGGTCTTTTGAAAAATTCAAATTTTAAAATTTTAAAATTTTGAATTTCAAACGTAGTTTTGCATGACCAGATGAATTCAAATTTAAAAGTGGTCAACTACAATGTTTCATAACCTTTCGAGATCTACAAACTTCATTTAGGAAGTTTTTCCATCCGAAATTGTGGTGCTAACATTGTTCACAAATCTCATATATCTCTCTTGTAGTTTCATGAAACTACATGAGAGACCTATATATTTTGTGAACAACGTAATTATTACTTTGTCGAATGAAGAAATGACCAATATAAAGTTTGTAGATCATGAGATGTTATGAAACTTTGTAGTTAAAAACATTTTTACTTGAATTCGTTTAGGGCACCAAAATATAGTTTGAAAATTTACTTTGCCGAGTGTTTTACATTGGCACTCGGCAAAGAAGCATTTGTCGAGTGTTTTTTTTTTGCGCTCGGCAAAGAAACTTCTTTGCCAATCGTTTTTTATTTGACACTCGGCAAAGCCTTCTTTGCCGAGTGCAGAGGCTTTGCCGAGTGTTTTTTATTTGGCTCTCGGCAAAGCCTTCTTCGCCGAGAGCCCGAAAAAAAACGCTCGACAAAGAAGCGGATTCCGGTAGTGACGGACTACCGCCTGCTGGCCACCTATAAATACACGCATGCTCCCTCCCAAACTTCCCAAGCAGCCTGCTAGCCCACTCAGTCGACTGCGCGACAAGAAAGTAGCTAGCTAGCTAGCATCAATGGCGGCCTCCTCGATCCTCTTCCTCCTCGCAGCCTTGGTGGCCGGCACCAGCGCCTCCACCTTCACGATCACCAACAACTGCGGGTTCACGGTGTGGCCAGCGGCGACGCCGGTGGGCGGGGGCACGCAGCTGAACCCAGGCGAGACGTGGACAATCATCGTGCCCGCCGGCACCAGCTCGGGCCAGGTCTGGGGCCGCACGGGATGCTCGTTCAACGGCGGCAGCGGGAGCTGCCAGACAGGCGACTGCGCCGGCGCGTTCTCCTGCACCCTCTCCGGGCAGCCTCCCCTGACGCTGGCCGAGTTCACGCTCGGCACCAGCGGCGGCAACCAGGACTTCTACGACATCTCAGTGATCGACGGCTACAACCTCGCCATGGCCTTCGCTTGCAACGGCGGCGACCGCATCGTTTTTCACCCTTAAGAAATTTGCTGAGATGGTTTTGCCGAGTGTGGCACTCGGCAAAGGGTTTGCCGAGTGTTTTTCACCCTTTGCCGAGTGCCGTCGACATGGCAAAGCGCTCGATTCCAGTAGTGCAGACAATACACAGATGTGCTGTAGTAGTGTTTACGTACGTACCTGTGCAGAAGGAAAGACGTGCCTGCCTGCGCCCTGCGACCAAAGTCCAAACGTTGGTGATGCTATGGAATTTTTGCAAGCTATAAGAGATAAACCAAAATTATATGTAGTCAAGAGCCTGAGGAGAGATAAACCAAAGGGTGGTGACGCGCAAGAGAGTCCCAGCTTGATGGCCGATCCGACCGACTACGAGCTGGACTCAAAATATGGCAGGTGGCCTCGACCCGGCCCACAGAGCACTCTCGTGCCTTTTTTTTTTTTTGAATTCAGAGCTAACTTATAAATAATAGCGAACTGCCATGTGTTTTTCTTTCGATGTACATGGAGCAACACAGACACTCATAACGCACGCACACTTAAGCCTATGAATGCACGCATGCAAACCCTACCCTATGAGCATCTTCGAAGACTGGGCCGACAAATCATCGCTGTTAACGAAAACGTCGCCTACCACTGAAAGCACAGCGCCATTAAATCATGAAATATTCACTCCCACGGGGAGTCAAACTTAGGATCTGAGATGCTACTAAGGCTCTTATAACCACTAGGCTACAGGGCTTTCGCTGCCATGTGTTCTCTGATTCAGCAGGGCTGAACATAGTGGTACTTAAAAAAGTTAAATGCATGGTAGACCATTCGACTTGTCTGGGATACCACTTAGGTCCAAAGATTATTAGAATGCATTTCGGGCAACCTACATGGTGTCGCTTTGCACGTGAGGACCGCGTGACATGGTTTGAGCCATAGATATAAGCAAGCAGACCCTCTTCATTCCTTCATTTCTAGTTCTAAGTACTCCACCTCTTTGAATCCACCGCCACCTAGACATAGAGCCGGGGCAGCACGATGAGCGGCCACTAGTGGAGCCAATCACCGATGAGCTTGGAGGCAAACACATCGGAGGAAGGGACACTGAAGTCCGGTGGAGTGCGTATTCCCGCGGCGATCACGGTGAATCTACACGATAGTAACGGTGTTGCGCCACAAATGGCAACCTTGGCTGTGTATGGTGAGTGAATCCCCTTAAGCCCATGTCCTGGTAATCTTGGTTGTGCGTTGAATGTAGTTAGATGTTGGTGTTAATTGAAATGCCAAATCTTTTGCAATTTTTTGATTTTGATTCTATTCATGTGTTATATTTATGCCAGTAGTGTTAATCATGGCTTGTTTTGTATCAATGTTCCCTAATATGTCAAAAAAATTCCAATTTTAGGGGCTGATGGAGTTCATAGTTGAGATGCATAGGAGGGTTGAGTCACACTAGGGTAGGGTGGCGACGCAGGGACTGGCCAGTTCCTGGTATTGCCGCTTGCCAGTGCTAGGATTCAGCTCGGATGGCTTCTTGGTGGCGAGATGGGTGTGTCATGCAACAAAACACTACCACAAAGACGATTTTCAGAAATGGGATAGCTTTTACTATAGAGGTGGCTCTTGATTTAGCTGCCTCTATAGTGTGATGTCAAGCAGTACACCTCTGTTGATGCATCTTTAGAGGTGGCTCGCAATCGAGCTACCTCTATACATCTAATTGTAGAGATGGCTAGATGGCGAGCAGCCTTTGGTTTTACTATATGTAATATATGGCTGCTCTTGCTCATCTCCTCATCTGCCAAATCAACACCCACTCCGCCTCATCGTCTCCATACCCTCGCCTCCTCCTTTCCAAACTTATTGTTTGCTCCTCCTCTCCCCTTGCGTGCGTGGCAATGTAGATGCCGGATGCAAAGGGCACTCCTCCTCCTCGAGCAGTGGCGCTGGCGGCAGCAGCTAGATCCCTGTGCATAGTGTGGTGTTGTACCTCATAGAGTCTGACAAGGAGGTCAAACCATTCGTGTGATGGTGATGTGTTGTACCTGACGGACTGCGATGAGGAGGATATTCTTGGCTAGATTTCAAATAACTAGAACTTCAACAATAGTGATAGTGTTTTTTATGTGAAAGCGCTCATATAGCCTCCTTGCATCATGCGTGCCAAAATGCACAGTTTTCTTTTTTTTTTGCAGTGGTTGGTTGTGATCGGGCACAAAAGGGAAGTCCCACGCTGGTTCGCTATACAAAACATTCGACACTTTTATTCACCAAAAATGGCTAAACCTTCTCCCTCCACCATTAAACACTTAATCTCTGTAGGATTTTTAGGATAAATTAGTGTCCACAGTTTTTTAGAATTACACAGTACAACGTAGACGCCCACAACACGCATGTATACTCACTCTATGAACACACGTACGCAAACCCTACCTATATGAGCACCTCCGAAGGACTGAGACAACAGATATCGACATTCACAAAGTCACCACAAGCGCCTTGTTGTCAATGCGGACGTCCCCTGCCACTCAAAGCATAATGTTGTTAAATCCTGGAATAAATCTAGGAAAATACGAGCATCCGTGCCAAGTCAATGACTTGAACCCTAGTGGGCAGGTTCCAGATCAAGGAACCCAAGCAAATCATTTCACGCAAGTGTCCACAATTTAATAAAAATTAGTCATGGATTGATCCAATTTATTGAAGATCAATCCATGGTAATTAAAAAACAAACCGCTAATTGAAAGAGATGTATGGAGGTCTATTGAAGCGTCCCGGATATCCAGGAACTCAAATATGATGAAATAGTTGTCCTAGGAAGCTAGTATACACATTTATTACATCAGATAGTTTTCTTAGTAGTAGTTCAAATGGAAGTAGGCACTTAAACCACGCCAAAATAAAGATACAAATGGATCCAAAGATCTACAAACCAGCACACTAATATCAGGTGATCCCATGCCTCAGGCTAAGCTAGGTGCAGACACGACCTCATTCAAACGCAGCTTTCGGGTCTTCCTCTGTATGACAAAGCAAGGGTGAGCAGAAAAGTACTCAGCAAATCCAACCTTACCTTACGGAGTGGGATAACAATATATGCATATGGATAAATTAAGAATAAGACTTTGTTTTATTTGCAGAAAGCTATCTTTTTTACACATGCAAGGTTTTAGTTTATAAATAGCTTTTTGCAAAAGATATTTATTTTCCAGATATAAGACTATTTTCTAAAAAGGATTTGTCACAATTTTAAGTGCTGCTGAACGCTCTGTCCCCACAACACATGGCAGCCAACATTTTATTTCCAAAATCACACACACTCATGTTTTTACTCATCCCAGTCCATCCTAGTTGTGTTGAAACCAAACCGTAACTCGTTCGAGACCGCAGACACAACTATCCAGATAGATTTTACACTCTGCAAAGGTTGTACACTTTTACCACAAGTAGGATGCCATAACTAAACACTATAGTCCAAGCACAGATCCATCAAAGTCATTACCCTCCATAGCAAGTACCGGTGCTCACCACGAGAACACTAAGACAACATCATCATAATACAATAATTTACAGAGCTCATTATATTTCATACAATTTCTCAGTTTCTACATACACCTGCCTCCAGGTGATTGCTATACCAACTAGGAGGATTTAGACTAAGCCTCGCCACATACGAGGTCAAATGAGATTGTATGATAAAATGAGTTAGATAAGATGAGTCATTAACTCAGTCCTTAATCAAGACAAGGCAGATATCTTCATGCTTATCCACAAAAGGTATAAGCCCCAACACTAAGGCATCCAACAAAAGGAACACCGATTGCCCCATCTCTAGGGTAATCCCCATTTCTAAGTTGTTCATTAACCCTTGCACAATACCCACAATTCATTCTCACAACTCACACTCTTGCTTTTCAAATCATTGTATTTTAAGAAACATAATGTGTGGGTAACCATGATATAAGTACCAAGTCCTAAGCATACTAGTTAACGACATCTCGTTGTAGCATGATATTAATCCTTAGGTTTGAGCAAGGTGATTAAGTCAAACAATTCAAGGGTGGCCATTTAGACAAATTTAGCTAAGCGGCAAAAATACTTCGTATGTATAATTGTGCATGCAATATTTAAAACGGCTGCTACGAGTTGTGTTTAGAAATAGGATCAACATGCATCAAAGGGGATTAGGATGGACTTGCCTCCATCGGCGTCCTCGACAAACTCCTGCTGGTAGTTCGGGTCCTCAGGGTCGAACTCGCGGTACTGTCTTCCAAACTCCTCATGGCCTCCAAGATCCTCGTGCTCCTCCTCGATGAATCTGTTAGCTACAGACATGCAAACAAGCAATCTCAATAAGTAAATAAATTCCAATGAGCTCTAGAAAAGAAGAAAATGTTATGGATAGATAGCACTTGATTTTAAATGAATTTAGGATGAAGAATCAATGGAATCGGAGCTCATTTGAAGGAGATATTGATATTGCAAGGTGGCCGCTAATTAATCACGTAAAGATTGATTAAAGAAAGCTATTAGTGGCTTTTGGCTAGCTGGTCACACATACCTGATGGACTTGAGTGGTCTTTGGTCCTTCGATGTGGGCTGGTCAAGGAGAAGGAGACTCAAGGAAATAATGGAGAATGAAGGAATCCTTACAGGCTAGCTACCTCAGTCGATTGCACCTCGGGGAGGAAGATCGATGGAGCACAACTTTCTCGGACAAGAACAGAGGAATTCGATTTGGAGAGGAAGAAGGTGAGCGGTAGAGCGGGACGGCTCGGCGGGCTCAGCGTGATAGGAGAGCTGCCCGGCATACCCTTTTATAGGTAGGAGAAGTGGGTCACTGTCCGGTGGGCTTGGTTGCTCTGCCAGGGGCAGCGATGCGGATGGCCGTCTTCGATTGCGGCTGCGACGTTGTGGAGAAGAAGACTTGTGCGGAGACGATGGTCAGCTAGCACATGGTAAGAACGTGCAGCTCTACAACAAGGCATTAATGGATGGCACACGAATTTCTATGAGCTACTGCGATCGGTCTTCATTTGCTGCAGTGCACGTGCAACACGCTAGCAGTTGCTGCCTAACTCGCCTTGCTTGACACGGTGATGTAATGGCTCTGCAGCGAAGCTTGCCAGCGAAGGGTATTGCATGCATGCTATGCGGGCTTGGTCTGCAAGTGTGCTGAGCGCGTGCTTGGGGAATTAGGAAGGTGAAGAATAGTGAGAGCTGGAGTTGGATCAGGATGACTAATAGTGAGCCGAGCTATGCTGGAGAATTTTTGGATAAGGAATAGATTAGAGCTCAATTAGGAATTTAGTTTTTGAAATGATTTTGAAAATAGTTTTTGTGATTCGCATGATTTATGTATTTGAGTTTTTGGGATGTTACACCTAGCCGCCCAGGAGATAAAATATCATGTTTTCTAGAACAATATTTGAGTAAAATATCTAAGTTTCCCAAGACAGAGAGAGCACATTCTAACAATGTGTCTTCTCCAGCGTCAAGGTTTTTTATTCGAGCTGGATTGAATATATGTGTAGCATATATACCAACGTAGGGCACCATCAAGATCGTCATTTATTTATAATATACATTGACTATATGTGTGATCGATGTGATTGGTGCGTAAGTACTTGCTCTCCTATACATACATCCTATGGAAAATGTTTGCAGATGTCTACGTGGAAAAAGAGAGGAAAAACTGTTTTGATGCATACATGTGCGGTGACTAGATGTAGGGTCTGCATAGGGTGGACTGCTGACTCGTGGACTTGCACAGATTTCGTCATGCATGATCAGGAATTCAGGTTGCACAATGACAGAATTTGGCAGTGCGGAAATTGAAGGCTATTTTGGATCACCGTGTCTCTAGACAAACATAGCACAATCATCATCAGCCTGCTGTGTGTACACAGTATATATTTATTTGCGGTAACCTTTACTTTTAGAACATGTCCATTGACGCGTATTTCATTAAGAGTTTTCTGTAACCTTTATGAGTGTTGTGAAAAAAAAAATCATCTTTCGTAGCTATGTTCGGTGAAGGCACTAAACATGTTTTCAAGCAAGGCCTTCAAGACGAAGTTATCCATTGAACAAGGAATACCTTGTATGACCAATGTGTTGTCTTTGTCAACTTGGATTAAGTTTTCAGCACATCTAGATGATCTATCTGATAAAAATTCTAACAAATGTAACACTGCAATCAGTGCAACAAATTTCAACCGTGTGCTATTAGCTCCTCATGAAGTCAAATAAAATAGCTAGCACATATACGACAACTGATGGCAATGTTATCCTACTAGACGCTATGTGCTAGGCAGATTAATAGAGACGTTGAGTTACGGCAGGAGGCGCTAGTTCGCCTCTCTGAAAATGCTAAACGCCCATCTCAAGAAACCTTTTGTGGGCTACAGATCATGTAGACGATCTACACCCACGTCTAGGTGAACAGTGGTTGATGTGGACGTTGGCTTCATGCGAGATGCAAATTCGCGCGATAAACTTAGATTCAGATACAATTTGTATGTTCAAATTTAGAAATGCTATGGCTTTTATACAATTTAAAGTCATAGTCCCCCTCGCTGGATTTTCGGTCTTGCATGCGTTCATACTCATACAGGTTGTGAAGTGGCTCATCGACAGAGTTAACCATTTCTAATTGGCATTTGGCACCATTTCCGTGAATCTATAGTGTTCTTGGTCAACTGAACCCGGGCGGGACGTGGACAATCACCGTGCCCGCCGGCACCAGCTCGGGCCGGGTCTGGGGCCGCACGGGATGCTCCTTCAACGGCGGCAGCGGGAGCTGCCAGACAGGCGACTGCGCCGGCGCGCTCTCCTGCACCCTCTCCGGGCAGCCTCCCCTGACGCTGGCCGAGTTCACGCTCGGCACCAGCGGCGGCAACCAGGACTTCTACGACATCTCGGTGATCGACGGCTACAACCTCGCCATGGCCTTCGCTTGCAGCGGCGGCGACCGCATCGTGTGCACTGGGTCACAGTGCCCTCAGGCGTACCTGTTTCCGGACGACAACTCCAAGCTCCATCATTGCCCCGGCAACAGCGACTACCAGGTCACCTTCTGCCCATGACCATGACTCCATGAGGCAGCAGTGTGCATGTTCGGCCGACGACGCATGCACCCATTCATGCAGTAACGTTACCATGTAGGTATTGCATGAGTGGGTATATATAGTATCTATATTATGATGATGAGAATAAGACCATCCTGGAAATCCCGCATGCATCATGTATATGTATGCTCCTATGTATCAGGATCAGATTTCGTGTACCATCAAAATATGGATATATAGACGTTTCGAATAAATAAAAGGAGCCAGTTAAAGCCCGACCAGTCACGCACGCGCCCAAGGTATCTGGCCCCCACGCGTGACAATGCATGCGCACACAGTGCTGTCAGACCTGCTCCCTTCCACTCCCTCCCCCGCTCTCTTTTTATTGACGTTGCAGGCATGCTGACGGAAGAAAAACAAACGAAACATTTTATTCAAATTGTTATAACTTTTGAATAATGTATCCATTTTCAATTCCATTCGTACCGGTATGTTCTACGTGACGAGACGAACGAAACAAGACCCCACTTGCCTATGTTTCGAAGAATTTTATTTTCATAGCAATTTAAGTGTCAAAATATGATAGGAGATTTATAAAAGAAATATTAAACTTGCTACTTCAAATATAAACTAAAGTTTTTAATTTGGTATGCACATCGATTGTTATCATGATAATATAATAAATTTGTTATATAATATTTACATAAAGGTACTATTACCATGGTAATATAATAAATTTGTTATATAGTATTTACATAAAGGTAATACAAACACAGAGCATTGCAACATTGAGGTGATGTAGACATCATACGCCCATAATGTGTATGTGTACGCGAAAGGTCATTGTGAACGCACCTTGACATCAAAGTCTGACGTGCGCGCGCATGTACAAGAAGATTGGTAGGCATGCTCATCTCGATTTTCTTTCATGATTAGCATCAGTGGCCCGATTCAAACTGATGCGTATTTTAAACCTGCTTCAATATTTTCGGTCCAGCCCACTTCATGTTCATATAGGCTCCTAACTCGGGCCACATCAGGCATACGGCCTAGCCTATATGCCACCGTACACGCGGACGCGGACTAAGGCCAGGGGT
Organism: Saccharum hybrid cultivar R570; assembly: GCA_038087645.1. Lineage (NCBI taxonomy): Eukaryota > Viridiplantae > Streptophyta > Magnoliopsida > Poales > Poaceae > Saccharum > Saccharum hybrid cultivar. Next base: position 193,227 of record JAQSUU010000664.1, on the reverse strand, counting down.
CGCGCGCTCCAACAGGAGCTCGACCGTACGCGCAATAGCTTTTTCGTAAATAAAATATCGATATATAATGCATTTCAAGCATATGTCTAGTACATAAATCATGGCTGATCTGTAGCCATCATCTATATATATAATATTAAAGAATAAAAAATTACGGAGGGAGAGAGTGAGGAGGGCGATTGAGAGAGAGACAGAGGAGGACGAGTGAGGGAGAATGCGCCGTTGGGTGAGAGAGATAGAGAGGGAGAGGTTGGATAAGTGAGAATAAAACCTTAACTCTCCGTGTATATACACTACTAGGATGGGTCTCGGATTTTTCCAGGCGGACCTTATAGTGTGTCCACCTCCAAAAATAGATTTACAGAGGCGGGCACCTTAAGACAAGTGCCTCCGAAAATAAAACATTTAGGCGGTTGTCTTTAAATGACTTCCTCCGTCTATCAATTTTCAAAGGCGGGTATTTCCTGACCGCCTCCAAAAACAAAATAACTAATTCCGTAAATCGATTAATGGAGGTGATCATTTTTGGGTGCTTGTGTAAATAAAAACGATCATCTCTGTTAATCATCAGGTATTTTGCAAGCCGGTTGGATTTTGTGACTGCCTCGGTTAATGTTTGGACAGTGCCTCTTAAAGTCATTTTTGTAGTAGTGAGCATCATGGCAATTTGACATTTAGCAGCATACACTTGAACAAGCAATCATGTTTAAGTTCTGAACTCTGATGTCACCTCTTACAAACGGCACCACAACGTAGCAAGCACAGTGCACTTATTATCACTCAATAACTATAACAACAACATTGCTATATCTGAACCTTCAGTGTCTCGAACACAAACACAGGGACACCAGAGCTGAGGCCAGACAGGAGAGAAGCCATGGCGCTACCTGCAGTCTGCACTCTATGCGGTGGCGATGGGTGGGATGTAAAGCGACTTGCTGCCGAGGACGCGGGCGCGGGTGTCGGGGAAGTTCTCCATCCACGGCAGCGCAGTAACGGTGCCGTCGGCAGTGACAGCGATCGGGTAGCTGAGGAGGTGGCCTGGGAGATCCTGCTCCAGGTCATCGCTCGAGTACAGATCCCAATACTTCTCAGCGATCCTGTTCACCTTCTGCACACACTCCACGCTCTCAGGGCGCTGGAAGACATCATCCAGCATTCCCAGGTGCTCGTACCACAGAGACATCCGGAAGCCGTGGATCTGTCCACGGGCAGGCTGCCTGGTTGCCAGGTGGTACGGCTGGTACGCGCCCATGGCGATTTCAGAGTCCCTGGCACCGTCCATGGACCTCTGGTTGATGTTGGCAGACCCAATGATGATGTACTCGTCGTCCACTGAAATCAAACAAAAAATGTTACCATCTTCATCAACAAATGAACGCCTTTCAAGCCAAACAAGAGAGCAATTCAAGCTCGAATTCGGCTGTTTAACATTTTGCTACCAAGATTAACTAACAAGAACTGCTCTAATACTCCTCTTTCTAAAAAGTAGCACAGATCTCAAAGCAGCCTAGCCAAATAATCTTTTTTCTTTTTTTTTCTGGGCCTGTGCCATCCAAACTGATCAGCCCGTTCCCCGCCCTAACCCGAGGCAGAACACGGCGGAGATCCATCTCCATCGGGCGTACATCGCATGGGATCGGTGAGCCGGAACCTGGCCCTCGGCCTGGTCTCCTGGGAAGCACGGCAGCCGTGGAACCATCCGAAATAAGCTACGAAGGGACGCCCAGGCAGTGCAGTATATACTCTCTTTTGACATTCGATCGTGCTCAGGCCATGCGCAAAACCCCAATCTTGGTTGGACATTGTAATCTGAATCTCCATTAACAGGTCCCGGGGCAGCAGAGCCACCAGCATGGTGCCCAAGGACCATCTCAGGAGGGAGGACAGTAGTTCACATGAGTACGACAGAGAAACCCAAAGTAAATCTACAGCAGGGCTTCAATCTATATTCTCGGTCCTCTGATCAAACTAGTGTAACGCCACCGGCAAGCTGCTGCTCCTGTGGTTCTGCTACGCGTCAACGCAACCTCTCGACTCTCGTGACGGCGTAATCCGCACCCGTCTCCGTGGGCAAGGAACTGAAACGTCAAAGGTGATCTGGAAGAGATGACTTCAACTGTGGGTCATGATTGGATACGGGCTAGGCTTGTATGGACCAGGCCCACCCAGTACCCAGGAGAAAATAATTAAGAAAGAAGTAATTACCTGCTGAGGCTGCTTTGAGATGTGTGCTATTTTTAGAAAGATGAGTATTGGAGCAATTCTCCTAACTGTATACCTTGAATTATTTTTACTCATTTGAAAAGAGTGTTAATTCCTTAAAAAAAAGTGGAATTATATGAGCATATATAGGATAGTTGTTCCCCTTAAAATTTGCTGTTTTATATTGATAGTTATGCTTTTAACTAAGAAAACATGTTGATCCAAACATATGCACTTCAGAAGAGTAATAAGTTTCACAACAACATCAAACATGCTCCTAATTTTTGATAAATAAGTTACATGGTCTATTAGAAAAACTACTGCCATATCTAGTGTAATGCATGGCTATATAGAGGTTACTATCACGAACAGAAAATCTGAAACCTCTGAAGCCAAGAAAAGAAAACAATGTAAGGAGGGTGCCCAAATGCTTTGCTATCAAGAGAAACTAACTATACCCCTTGGTTTCAAGCCAAATGAGAGAAGAGCATGGGATCTTTGAACCAAGCAGGATTATAGTAGCATAGGACAATTTCTTCCTGATATACTTTATTTATGCTTTAAGTTGATTCTGCTGCTCTCTAAATTAGTTATAATTCTAATTTAATTAAAGTGATCCCTTGCTTCCAAATTCCAATACAGATAAAGCAGAAATGCATGCTTTGTAGCGAAAGAAAACATGCTCTAGGTGTGAACGTATAAAATAGATATTCTATATCAGTAAACTTAATTGCGTTAAAAAATTCAGTAAACTGAAAAGTGAAATATAGTGCAATACGAGGGCAAAGTACAACTGATCCATTACCTATCATCATTTTGCTATGAACATAGATCATAAACCTCCTAGCCTCTTGAGCACGGATGTAATCAGTGTCAGGTTCTGGGTGTTGCTCGGGTTCATATTCTCCCTCCAGCTTCACCTCGCGGTTACCTAAGCAGAAGAAAGTGAGATAGTCCTTGGGATTTGCTTTGATTCCCTTGGCTTGGAGAGCTTGTGTGATGTCAGTGTACATCATGTCCATTGTTCTCCTTTGCCAATCAAGGATTGCCTGAACAGAAGACTCTTCTGGAGGATTCTCAGGCCACATTGGCACCACAACATAAACAGTAAATCGTTCCCCAGCTTCAATCTTGCTGACAATCTTCAATGAGAGCTCCTTTGGAATCAAGTGAAGAGCACCAATTTCTTCTGGCTTGATGCCTTGGGGTTTCCATCCATATGAACTTCCAAGGAAGTACTGATTCTCAATGTAGATGAAGTTCTTCGCCCTTCGGATGGCATTTATGTATGCATCCTGGATACTGCGGTCGGTGATTTGATCCTTTCCACTCACAAGCCCAGCTCTTGCAGCTTCCTCAGGAGTCTCGGGGAAACCAAAAGCAGCACCACCATCAATGGATCTGAAGAGCTGAACATTCCATGTTTCTCTGTCCTCCGGGAACATCACAGGAGAGGGGGGAATAATAATGTCTGAAAGATCCCTGAGACGTACAAGGAGGTCCTTACCACCCTGCTTCCTCCATCTCTGCTCAAAGTTGTAAAGAACATCCCAAGCAATTGGCCCTTCCAGCCGTGAATGAATATCATGCCATGGCTCTCTTGGACCACCTTTCTTGATTGATCCACCCTTAAAGTTTGGCTGGTGGAAGTCATCATGGTGGACAGTGTCAAGTGTCCTAAACAAGGAGTGATACTGGGTATCATACCTTCCATTACAAAGGTCAATGCCACCAATGAAGCTGACTATCCTCCTCCGTTGGGAGCCCTGGTTTGGCAGCTCATGGTCAACTACTACTATCTTCTGATGGTGCGTGAACATAGTTGATATCTTCAGATCCTGAACCAAGCTGCCAGAATCATCAGGGTTGCGACCGCACAGAACACAGTTGACGTCCGTGCCATAGAAGTAATTTGCAGTCTCCTCATCATGGGTAGCCATAATGCCAGCCTTCTTAAGCGGGCCAACGTCGACCGAAGTCCTATCATCCCACACTAGCATAAGGACCCGGACACCTTCACTGGCCTTCCTCTTGAGCAACTCCCCAACAGTAACATCACCTCCAGGTTTTGGCCTGTTGGTGTCCCTAACCAAGGTGATCTCTGTGTACACCGACCAGCCAGTGATGTAAATCAAATGCTGGGCTTTGCTTATGGCATCAAAGATATCCTCCCAGCACCTTTGTGGCTCGTAGTTCTTGCCATCAGCAAGTGGGATCCTGGGAACGAAGTTGTCGGGGACATGAGCGTCCTGGTATAGAGTAACCTTACACCCCTGCCTCTGCGAGAAGAAGGTGTAAGGAACACCAGGGTACTTGGTGCTCCGGACACCCCTCGCCCAGTTATGGTCCCTGGAAACATCAAAGTACTGAAGCTTCACATGGATCTTGCTGTGTCCAATAGGCTCACGCTTGTCATCACAGATTTCAAGCCACCTATCAATCTCCTCTCCGTCCAGGAGGTCCGTGACAGGCAAGTAAGCCCTCCCGATGAGCGAGGCCCCAATGGGGTTGTCGATCTTGATGGTGAAGATGACGTTGGTGGCCCTGTGCGCGCAGTAGATGTGGAAGGACTCGTACCAGCGAGGATTGATAGGCTCGTTGGAGATGATACGTGTACGCCCAACGCGGACCTTCCCCAGATCAATGGTGGCATATATCTTGGTGCTGCCCTTGCCGACACCCACGGTTTCCTCGATCCCTTCCACAAGCTGTCGAAGCGAAACGAAACGTACATGTCGTGTTAGCAGAAGAGACGAATCTGTTAGGCATACTTTGAAACAAGATTAAGGGAACTAATGCTTGAGCACTCTCGCTCTTGAGCAAAATTAGTACAGTAGCATGGCGGTTAATGATGAAGTGATCAACAGTAGTAGAGAGAATAGTAATCTGGAGGCAGGCAGGCAGTGCCATCACTCATTAATCATTTGCTGTCTCCGTACTAACCAAATCACTCGTCACGAGTTAGTGAAAGCGGATTAACTCAACGCGATAATCATTAGATCTCATGCATCGTTTATAAATAGAACACACCGAGGCATACACAGAGAGGCATGTTAAGAAAAAGATAACAAGCAAACTATCTAAACCGCCTCCTGAGATGGCACCGGGTTCGTGCGCCTGCTGCTGCATGGTCTGTAGAACGTGTGAAGATTAACACGCTAACAGGCGCCTCCGCAGTTGGAAGGTTGATATCAGCCGGGATTGAAGACATTCAAATTGGACCTAAACTAGTCCGTCAACCTGTGCTCTCGCACGGGTTAGAATTTTAGGAGATATATGTATTATGTATTATTTAATACTTTGGAACGGAGAGAGTATATCTAACTAATAAAAAATTACTTTTACTAAATCATAAGTTTTCTTTGTTTATTTTCTAACATAATAGATAGAATAGATACTTTGTAGTCTATATCTAGTAATCATAACATCTAATTATCGTTTAGGTCATAGAGTGTATTCTTAAGTACTTCAATAGCATAAGCTATTATTTGAAACTTGAAACATATCGTTTAAGATAAGCCATAAAGTTTGAAGTGAGATTTAGTGCTAACCTGAAGAGAATTTTAATACTTAAACCTTACAATAATGCTTCACTTTTACTCTAAAGAATTTTAATACTCAAATCTTATAATGCTCGACTTTTAGTTTCCCACATTGCTCAAAATGGTTGAATTTTCCTATTAAGGAATTATATTTACAGTTATGGTTACTATAGTCATAAGTTAGTTTATATTGTTTTACACAATAGCGAAAGTGGATAATTATTTAGAAAATAGAATAGATCCGGTAGCTATTGTTAGAATCAATGGTGATTAAGTTATACCTAATTGATGGTAAAATATTTCTAATTTTCATGAAAATTTCAAGGATCTATCGTTTGATTTCCTATCAAGTCTTGAGAGGATTAACAAGAAATTTTAGTGGGGACCTCTAATTAGAATTTCTAGTATTTATCTTTTTATTTTCTAGTCACAAATCTAAAGTTTATCTTTTAACTTTAATTAAGTTGTTTTAATTTTTTCACATGTTAATTAGGAATCCTAGTATTCTTTTATATTTATTCAAAAATTAATTTTATATTAAAAAGAGTCTAGGTCCTAGTAGTATTATTTTCCATATAAATCAAAACTCAGCTTGCATACTACACTAAACCTGTTGAATTTGTTAAATCGCACAAATATATGTGTAGTACTATTTATATATTATAGAGTGCATAAAATTTAATTAATAAGATTGATATGGCGTAATATTTTAGTAAAGAAATATACACTTTTTTAATATAATAACTTATAAAATTAATTATCATGGAGTATTAACATAAAGTGTTATTGCTACGTGGTTTGTTAAGTGAATATTTTTTTCATTTTTCATAACTTGTTAAAATAAATACTTATTCTAATATATATATGTTTATTTGATATACATGGTGGAACATAGCGTTATAATTATTTTATTTCATGATTATATATATGTATCATACTTTATATGAATATTGATTATCTTTTTGTAGCAATATATATAATACTATTTACTTGTAGATTTTAGATATTTTTTATTTATTCTTTATAATGGCTATGGTGTACACAAATATAAGGTAATACCTTATATTATCTTTCACAACGACATGTATGAATATGTTAAATGCATTAAATTATCATTCATAATGGTAGACGTGCATAATTTTTTTGAGCATAGACATGGCTAATTTAGATACAAAAGTTAGAGGATTATTTTAAATTAAAAATAGTCTAGGTCTTAGTAGTATTGTTTTCCACGTAAATTGAAACACGGCTTACATCCCGACTATAAACATGTTGAATTTGTTATATCGCACAAATATATGTATAGTACTATTTATACATTATAGAGTGCATAAAATTTAATTAATAACAATGATATTGCATAATATTTTAGTAAAGACGTATACACTTATTTAAAATAATAACTTATAAAATTTATTATCATGGAGTATTAATATAAAGTGTTATTGCTACGTGGTTTGTTAAGTGAACATTTTTTCATTTTTCATAACTTGTTAAAATAAATACTTATTCTAATATATACATGTTTATTTAATATACATGGTGGAACATAGCGTTATAATTTTTTTATTTCATGATTATAGAAGTATTTAGAAATATATATATGTATCGTACTTCATGAATATTAATTTATCTTTTTGTAACAGTATATATAAAACTATTTATGTGTAGATTTTATATATTTTTTATTTATTCTTTCTAGTGGCTATGGTGTACACAAATATAAAGGTAATACCTTATATTATCTTTCACAATGACACGTATGAATATGTTAAATGCAAACTTAGAATATTATTTTGCATTGTCTTTCATAATAGTAAAGGTGGATAATTTATAAATTCATTAGGACGTATTTTAAATTATCATTCATAATGGTAGACCTGGGTAATTTTCTTTGAGCCTAGACATGGCTAATTTAGGTACAAAAGTTAGAGGATTATTTTAAATTATCATTCATAATTACCAAGCTGGTTAATTTGGACGCAATGCTAGGGAGTTATTTTAGATTATATTTTATAATAGCCAATGTGGGTAATTTAGATGCAAATTTAGGAGGTTATTTTGAATTATTTTCATAATGACATATGTTGGTAATTTATATACAAATATAGGGGGTTATTTTAAATTATATTTTATAATGGCAAAGGTGAGTAATTTACATGCAAAATTAGGGGGTTACTTTATGTTTTTTTCGTAATGGCAGTGGTGGGTAATTTTCTTAATATATTACAAGAGATTCAATGGCCATTATTACTGATAATGATTAGAGTCTACCAAATCAAAGGCTAGATGTTTCTGATTATTGTGAGAATTTCTAGGATTAGTCTTTTATCTTAGCGCGTCTGGTGAGAATTAATTGCCTCCATTGGAGCCTCTAATTAGTAATAGTAAGATTCCATAAAACAGAGGTAGTCAAACCCTTAGTGAATATGTCCACGTACTGCGAGGTGGTAGGCACATGAAGAACTCAGAGTGTAAATCAATCTCAACGTGTTTGGTGCACTGATGTTGTACCGGATTTATTGAGAGATAAACGATAGTGATGTTATCACAAAACACCTCAATGGAACATTTGAGACAGAAATGGAGCTCGTGAAATAACTGACAGAGCCAAGTGACCTCGGTCAAAAACAGCATTAGCAACTACCCGATATTCAGCCTCTGCACTCGAACGAGACACCGTCGGCTAGCGCTTTGATGACCAGGAGATCAAATTATCGCCCAAAAATACTGTATACCTTGCGGTAGAATGGCGAGTATCCGGATAGCCAGCCTAGTCAGCATCGAAGTATGCAAGCAGTTCATAACTAGGAGAACGAAGCAGCTGCAGACCATAGTCCAAGGTGCCCTTGATATAGAGGAGAGAATGCTTGATCAAGGCCAAATGCAGCTCACGTGGATCATGCATATAAAGACAGATCAGTTGCATGACATAAGAGACGTCCGAGCGGGTGAAAATGAGATACTATAGGGCGCCAGCAAGAGCATGGTAATCAGTAGTGTCAGTAACAGGAGGCCTATCAGCAGAGAGCTTAGCATTTGTGTCAATCAAAGCGGAACTGTGTTTGGAATCTGTCATACCAGCACAATCCAAGATCTCAAGCATATAATGACGTTGTGACAGGGACATACCATTAGTACTCCAAGAGGCAAACATCCCAAGAAAGTGATGTAGACTGCCAAGATCCTTCATAGAGATGTCCACTATAAGAGAACTAACAATATTGCGTAGCAAATCTCTAGAAGAGGCAGCCAAAATAATATCATCAACATAAATTAGCAGGTATGCCATGTTGGACCTACGCCCAAGAACAAAGAGAGATGTATCTGATTTTTGCTTCCACAAAACCAATGGATCAAAGAAACAAAGCAAACTTGTTGTACCAAGCTCGGGGCGCCTATTTCATGCCAAAGAGGGAATCAACAAAACCAGACAATTGTGCACAATAGACCGTCTCAATCAAGGTGCCAGGGAGAAAAACATTCTTCACATCCAACTGATTTACGGGGCAATTTCGAGATAATACCAAGGATAGAACCATGCGGATGGCGGTGCCTTCACAACGGGACTAAAAGTCTCAATAAAATCACTACCACGGCGTTGTTTGAAACCCCAAAGTACTCAACGAGCTTTGTACCGATCTAGGGTACCATCAGGATGCAACTTGTGCCTGTAAATCCACTTCTCGGCAACAATGTCGGTGCCATGTGGGGGAGGAACAATTAAGAACCTAGGTGTTGTTCGCTTGGAGGGTGGTGCATTGCTCTATCATAGTATCCGACCAGTTTGGATCGGCCAAAGCACTGCAGTAGGTCTTTCGAATCGGAGACAACACAGTGCCTTGCAGGTCACAGATCGCCCAGGCTATCGATGTTTGCCCCGAGTGACCATAACATGGTCATTGATGACAGTCGATACTAGAACCGCACTTGGTGGAAGTTGTGCGCTAGAACCAGGAGTGCTGGTGTGCTACAGCGAAGAGGAGCCACCCTCTGATGAGATTGAGGGCAGGTTATTGGGCCAAAAAAAGTCTAGTACCCACTACTACAGAATTAGACATCACTGTCGGCCTCATCACTGTCGGATTTTGAGAAACCGACAGTGATAGCGCATCACAGCTGGTTTTTGGCTCAAACCGATAGTGATAGGACCAACCGATACTGATATTCGGGTCTTCACGGTTGGTTCATATCACTATCGGTTTTAGCCAAGAACCGGCGGTGATATTGGGTCATCACTGCCGGTTTTAACCAAGAACCGACACTGATACTATCACTGTCGGTTCGTGGCTTGAACTGACAGTGATATGCTGTAAGAAAACTTCATAAATTTCTTATATGATATTCGATGAAGATGAACTTATATCAAAGTTATAGTACTCGTCGAGATCTACAACTTTGTAGTTCAAACTTTTTAAATTTGAGATTGTTTGGATGTCGAAATATTTTCATTTGAAATCATTTGTCTAACGAAAATTATGTTTGATTTCTAAAATTTAAAATGTGAATTTTCCAAACGACCTCAGATAGAGTAACGTCCAAAACAAATGTTGTAGATGTTGAAAAGTTATGCAACTTTATTGTTGACAACTTTTTCATTTTAAATAATTTACTACTTCAAAATGTTGTTTGAAATTAAATTTTGAAATTATTGAAGAACTCTGATTTCTCTTTTTAATCTTTGGCTAAAACTTTTAACTAGTCTTTCCCGCTCGTACTAACTTTAAATTTCATGATTTTTTTCCTAAAATTTTCTAAAATCATACTCTATCAATTTATTTATTTGAATTTTGAATTTCAAAAAATGACAACTTCAAACGTTATTTTGGAACATTAAATGATTTCAGCTGAAAAAGTCATGAACATAGAAGTTATAGAACTTATCAAGATCTACAACTTTTATTTTCATCGTTTCTTCATCGGATAAAGTGGTAGTAACATTGTTCAGAAAATTTACATCTCTCTTATAGTTTCATAAGAGGGATATGTAACATTTGTGAACAATGTCACTACCACTATGTCAGATGAATAAATGACCAAATGACCAAAATAGAAGTTGTAAATCTCGAAAAGTTATGAAACTTTGTAGTTGACAACTTTTTGATATGAAGTCATCTTGTCAACGAAAACTATATTTGAATTTCTAAATTTGAAATTCAGATTTTGTAAACAACCTCAAATGGAGAAACTACCAAAATAAAAGTTGTAGATCCCAAAAAGTTATGAAACTTTGTAGTTGACAACTTTTTAATTTGAAATCATCTTGTTAAGAAAAACTACGTTTGAATTTTTAAAAATTTGAAATTTGAATTTTATAAACGACCTCAGATGAACAAACAGTAAAAACAAAAGTTGTAGATCTCGAAAAGTTATGAAACTTTGTAGTTGACAACTTTTAAATTTGAAATTATCTTGTCATGGAAAACTACATTGAATTTCTCAAATTTAAAATTCAAATTTTGTAAACGACCTTAGATGGAGAAACTATCAAAACGACTTTTGTAGTTGACAACTTTTTCATTTGAATTCGTTTATGGTCTCAAATAATTATTTTAAAATCAGATGAACATAAAATGGGTAGAATGAAAATCTTATTTGGACACAAACAGCTTGGAGGTGGAGTGGTTAGGGGCCGAAGACACGAAACAGGAGGACAGCGGTTCGAGCTCTGATGGCCGCGAAGCGCGCGTTTTTCGCGCGAAAAATTGTGTGACTTGTGACTGTCTAGTGGGGCCTCTCCCGACCGTCGAAGGCCTAGCAAATGCTGTGGAAATGGCCTCCACCGTGATCGGTCCATGGAGGGGAGCTGCTGAGGCGATGTGTCCAGTGTCCCAATGGCAACAGCCGAGAAATAGATTCATCAGGGGCAGCGGCAGATCGGCCAAGACCGGCAGCACCTGGACCTGCAAGACCAGTACCTGCAACAACTGGTGAACTAATAGTGCTAGACACATAGTCAAACTCTGAGAGAAATTCAAGGTTGGATAAAGGGAGTGGGGCAGGAAGGTCGGGAAAAGGAAAGGAAGATTCACCAAAGGTAACGTGTCGAGAAATAATTAGGCAATTTCTAGCAAGATCGAGGCATCTGTACCCCTTGGGTTCTGAGGGGTATCCTAAGAAGACGCAAAGGGTGGACCGAGGAGCGAGCTTATTTGGAGTGGTTGTAGATCGGTTAGGTTAACACTTGCAACAAAAACACGAAGATGATCATAGGAAGGAATGAGCACCATACAGAGTAGAGTACGGAGTCTGGAAATTAAGTGTCTTGGTTGGGTGGCGGTTGAGGAGATAGGTGCCTGTGTGAAGGGCTTCCACTCACTAGGGTGCCAGAATGCTGGCCTGAAACATTAGAGAACGCATAATATTATTTGTGGAATGGATAATACGTTCGGTGTGACCATTTTAGGGGAAGTATGAGGGCATGACATGTGAATGGTGGCACCATGAGTGAGGAGGAAGGAGCAGGCGGTGCTGTTGTCAAACTCTTGACAATTGTCGCACTAGACTGTCTTAATCATGGTGCCAAACTGAGTAGCCACATAAGTAAAAAAGTTAGAGAAAATAGAAAATGTGTCTGACATGAGACTTAAAAGGAAAAGTCCACGAGTAATGCGTTTAAGATAGTATTTATAGCTAGTGACAGTTGCAGTTGGGGATGTCCACAAATCACAGTATATTAAATCAAAATTCTTGACAGCACGAGAATTGGATTGAGTAAAAGAAAAGCGCACATGGCGGCCTAGCTGACAAGAATGACATAAGGTTTCACTACTGCAAAATTTATTAACCGTGACCTTTCAAAATGGCCCTCGGAGGCGGGCAACATTTCCAATCGCCTCGGTTAATGGTAGGCATTAACTGAGGCAGTTATTTTTTATTAACTGAGGCGGTTGCCAAAAGCTGCCTCGCAAAAAACAATTAACCGAGACAGGCACGTTAAAATAACCGCCTCGGTTAATCGTTATTAACTGAGGCGGGCATCTTAAGACAATTGCCTCGATAAATAATTAACTGAGGTGGGCATACTAAAACAACCGTCTCGGTAAATTAGGTCTAGCCCGCTAGGCCCCCTCCAGCCCACTATCATGTCGAATATATAAACGAGATGAGAAACCCTAGAATCACACCCTCTCATTCACCCACACTCAGCCACCCGATGCCCCCATACCATCTCCCTTCTCTCAGGTGCCCAACACCCCCATCCCCTCCCCTCCCCGTCCCCATGCTAGCGCCCCATCCCCTCCCCTCCCCCATGCCGGCGCCCACTCCCCTCCCCTCCCCTCTCGACGGCCGTCTCCCTCATCCTCTCAGGCACGAGCAGCGCCCCCTCTCCTCCCCTCTCCACTACTACAGCGGCAACGGCATGGGCGAGCTCTCGGTGGTGCAGGCGATGGAGGCCGATCGGATCCGGTCGGGCACGGGCGATGGAAACCGGATCCGGTGGTGCGGAGGCCGGATCCGGGCTCCCCATGGCGTGGGCGAGCTCTCGGTGGAGCGGGCGATGGAGGCCGGATCCGGTGGTGCGGAGGTCGGATCTAGCCTCCCCGTGGCAAGGGCGAGCTGTCGGTGGTGCAGGCGATGGAGGGGGGGCGGATCCTGCCAGGCGCGGGCCGCGACGGCATTCCTCCTCCAGTAACACTGGCAGCGGCAGATCTGGCCGGTGGGGGAGCCACCTCCCTCCTCCCCCAACTAGATCTGGTGGCGGCGCGGGTGGGGAGCCACCTGCTCGGGGGCGCACGGGGATGCGGGCGGCTGTGGGGTCGCGCGGAGCAAGTTGGCTCGCCGGCTGGCTTTGAAATGGGCTGGCTGATGGGATTGGGCTTTTTTTATTTTTTTACTTCATTAACTGAGGCAGGCAAGGAAACCGCCTCTGTTAAGGTCCGATTAACTGTGACCTTAGCACTGAGGTGGTTGCTTTGCTCGCCTCGGTAAAGCCAAAATGTCCGCCTCCGTTAAAATTGTTGTAGTAGTGTTTCTAACTCACTTTTATTACAAGTAGAATGTATGGAAGGTGCTAAGTGAGATAAGGACTCATGGTCAAGATGACAGAGCCGATGGTGCCAAATCATGGGAAGGGATATGATGGTGGCGAAAGCATGAGGCTAGGTTGGCGACCCAAAGGAGTAGAGCTCCCCAGAACTATTGTACCATACGGTCATGTTCCGCGTAACTAGATCCTTCACATAGAGGCCAAAAGAGTCAAATTCGATGGAACAATGATTGTCAGTGGTGAAACGATGGACTGAAATGAGGTCCTTAAAAATGTGCGGGGATATAAACATATAATGTAAATGTAAAGGGTGATTTGTAATAGGAAAAGAAGTAGACCTAACACTAGTGACAGGTAAAGAAGAGCCATTGCCAACAATGATATTAGCAAGGGTCATAAAAGAAATTGGGTGAGTGAACATAGGATAAAGAGCCGGAGTTTGAGACCATTTGAAAGGAAGCTCCTGAGTCCATATACCCGTTGTCGGTCGGTGGAGGAGTGAGTGTCATGGTGTCAAAATTGTTCGCTAGAGCCTATGGGTCCCATGTCCAGGATAGCTGCTGGTGTGGTGTGATGGAAGGAGCACCGTAGTAGGTGTAGAGGCGGGTAAGCCTGCGGCAAACGGCTGATCGGCTGGGCTAGCGAACTGCTGTTGGACAGGTGTGTTGGCGATGAGAGCCTAGGGTCGAGGAGGCAGTGGCACAAGAGGAGGGTGCAGGCGTGTGCTAGGCAGGCCTAGCCAGACAGCAAAGTTCTCTGTGAGCGGGCTCCTGTGCAGCGGCCAGGTACTGAGCGTGCACGGCGGACCGCCCCGGCCGTCCTTCCCGTTGTAGCGCCAACGCCACACCAGCGCAGAATGGGTTGGAGTGGCCACGAATGCCATCTGAGTGGAGGACTTGCAGGCGAGAGTCACTTCCACAATAAGCAGATCCGCAAGGACGTCGGAGTAGGCAGAAAACGGGCGCATGCATGCGCTTGATGAATGACGCCATGTGAGATAACCACTTGTTCAGGCCACGAAGAACATTAAGAACTAAGGTGCGGTCCAAGACCGGTTCACCCAATGTCCTAGAGTGGCCGCCATACGCTTCATCTTGTTGCAGTAGTCGGTGATAGAAAGATATCCCTAAACAGGGGTCTCGAATTCGGCATCAAGGATGATAGCACGGGTCTCCTTATTGCCGATAAACTGTTCTTCAAGGCCGAGCCAGATGGAGTGCGATGTCGGGGATGCGGTGGACACTGCTTCGATGGGATCAAAGCGACCCCGTGCCGAACAGCCATGACTTATGTTGCAATCCATGCGATGCCAATGAGGATCCATAGAGAAATCATCATCAGGACAGTCGAGAGCGTATTTTGTCACGGTGTTGAGGAAGACCGTGCACTGATGGCTGTAGAACGCGGACGTCTGCTCGAGGACGAGGGGGGTCATCGTTTTGATGTTGAACACCGGAACATCCTGAGCATGGAGCTGGGACTGCTCCACGTTCTCGTACTCAGCAAGACGACGGGCGTCTTCCTATGCCCTGGCAGTGGCTGCCCGGGTCTCGGCGGTGGCTGCTTCGGCTGCAGCCTGCCGGAGCGCCACGTCCTCGTCGGATTGCATTGGGAGGGTGGGAGCGCCGGCAAAAGAAGGGATCAGTCCCCGTCTGATACCATGAAATCGGATTAACTCAACCCGATAATCATTAGATCTCATGCATCGTTTATAAAATAGGATACACGGCACGGAGGCATGTTAAGAAATAGAAAACAAAGAAACTATCTAAACCTGCTCGTGAGATGGCACCAGGTATTATGTGGGCCTGCCGCCGCTGCATGGTCTGTAGAACGCGTGAGGATTAACAAGCTAACAGTCACCTGCTCGTGAGATCGTTCATCGTCGAGAGAGACTAAGGAGAGGAGTACCTTGCGGATGAACTTGGGGGCGCGGCCGGTGGCGCGTTGCGGGTTGGTGAGCGACGCCGCCTCGAAGATGGTGGCGTGGAGCGTGCCGTGGAGCAAGGTCGGATCCATGGCGTGTCCTCGTCGTCGTTGCTGTCAGTCAGCCTAGCTAGCAGCAGGCTCCTGCGGCAGCGGAACAACGCACGCACGCCATAAGCAAGAGGACAGGACAGACAAGTAAGAAGCCGCGCGCAGTTCGAGCCCACGCAACCGCGAAATAAACCAACGGCAAGACGGCAGCGGCTGCCTGCACCCACCTTTCCCGGCGCCGGCGGAGGAGATCAGGAGAGCAGAGCAACAGGCCCACCGCGTGGAGGATCTGACGAGCGAAGCCGCTGGCAGAAGAGCCTTTTGCTTATATAAGCACCACTGGTTAGAGGGGTAGCGGGAGGGGTTAGATAGATGATTACCGGTACCAGTCGGCAGCGCCCAGCCCAAGCCGTGTGTGTGCCGGCCGACGAATGGTGCACGTCGCGGGGGCACCGGCGACGACGAATCCAACCGGGCTCCCTCCACGAGACGACAAGGAGACGGGACAAGTGGCCTAGATGTGGATGTGGTGGGTACATGATACTCAAGTCCATCGCCCAGTCAACCGTCGCCTCAGCTGCCTGCCCAGACCCAGTGGACAGTGAAAAATCGCGGCATGTGGCCGTCCTCCGGATGCGACACTTCCAACGAACGCATGCAACCTGTGGAGCGTGGTTAATCATTAATCAAATCAATTCGCCCGTTGCATTGTTTTTCCTTCAGAAAAAAGAAAAGTCGCCTGACAAAGACAAGCCGAAGCTTTCATATTTTTACTAATTCGATTCGATCCTCTCAAAAAAAATCTTTTTGTCTGGTGTGCGGCGCTCTTCGAGTCGCGGTTCAGGAGCCTCTGACGGCCGGAGACCGCGGGCGCTCTTACGGTCAGGGCGGCCGGACAGAAACCAGCTACGCAATGAATTATTTTTGAGAGAATTTCCTATTTGGCCCTCAAAATAATGCTCCTTTTCTATTTGACACCGAAATTGAAAATCTTTCCTATATGTTCTCAACTTCAGTTTTTCTTTTCTATTTGACACTTCCGTCACTTCTGTGAGCAATCCCCGTCAGTTGCCCAAGTGAGACAATGGGAAAAGACCAAAATACCCTTTGAGAGGAGAAAAAGAAATCGCTCAGCACAGGGGTCGCAGGCTCGCGGCCGTTTGTCCGACTCGCGCTCGTACAGGCGGACGCGCTTTCCTAACCCTAGATCGAGCGGGCGGCCATGGATGCGAGCATCTCGGCCTCAGAGGCGGGCGGCGCGGAGTCGGAGGAGGGCGGAGCGGCCACGGCGGCGGGTGGAGCGACCAAGCAGGCGCCCCACGCGGCCAAGCAGGCGCCCCACGCGGCCAAGCAGACGCCCCACGCAGCCAAGCAGGCGGACGGCGCGGGCTCGGAGGCGTGCGGCGCGGGCTCGGAGGTGGGCGGCGTTGGCACAGTGGCAGGCGGCGCTGGCACAAGGGCCGGTGGTGCGGCCAAGCACGCGCCCCGCACGCCGAAGCAGGCACCCCGTGCGGCGTCGGTGGCGGGCGGCGCGGCCTCGTTGCCGCGCAGCATGGCCTCGGTGGAGGGCGACGCGGCCACGGAAGCACCCCGCGCGGCCATGGAGTCAGGCGTCGCGGCCACAGAGGAAGGCGGCACATCCAGGACACAGCACCAACTCCCTGCAGGGTGAGTTTATTATCTCCATGATTTATGTTCATTTTTATCTCCATTATTATGTCCACTGAATTCATTTTTATTAGTTCAGTTCAATGATTTATGTCAATCATTGAATTAGTTCAGTTCTCATGCATGACGTTATTGTGCTCTCATAGGATGGATTCAGCTACTAATTTTTTATTGAAAATTCATTTGCTTGGCAATCGCAAAAAGGCTAGAAAGGATGTCAAATGTTTTAGTTTTGAGATGGTTGTTGACTCAGATCTGTCGAATTATAAGGATTTCATTGACTCTGTTACAAAGAAGTACCCTCCAGGCTACTTAGAAGTTTCACATGTCCAGTACTATGATAATGTTCTTAAGAATTTTCCAGAAGTAAAATCAGACCAGGATTTGATGTCTATGTTTGATGTACACAGTAAGGAGAAAGTTGTAGAGATGTTTGTCACTTATTGTGATCCCTCAGAGAAATTTGAGCCTATCACTGAATGAGAGTTTGATGTTGAAGAGCAGCCAGAAAACAATACAGAGGAGGATGACGATGATTACCTTAGAAATCCTTTACCAGAGAATGAATATGTTGGTGTTGATGAGGAGATCATGTACTTGGACATGGTACCTGTGAATGCAGTACATGGAGCTCCAGTACATGCTCCTGGATGTTCTGAAAAAGAGAAGGAAAAAGCATTGGCTGAGGATGGATCAGAGGATGAGTCTGAGGATGGTTCAGAGGATGAGTTTGAGGATGAGGATCAGTCATATGAAGAAGTAAATCCTCACCCAATTGCTGATTTTGATGAAGTAGATCCTCCTATGGAAGTAGGCACCACTTATCGTAGCATGTATGTGTTCAAGTTGGCTCTTTGTCAACATGCAATCAAACATGAGTTTGAATTCAACACAGAGAAAAGTTCTAAAACTAGGTTCAGAGCCTATTGTTCAAGGAAAGTGGAGGATAATTGTCCATGGAGGCTACATGCATCTACAACGGCGGACAAATGCACTGTTATGGTAAGAAAAAAAAATTATTAGTTGCTACTACACGTAGTATGACAATGTTATATTTTACTAACTAGCAATCTTGCTCTTTGTAGGTGAAGAAGAATGAATTTGCTCATGATTGTTCTAGCACCAGAAGGAAGAAGAGAATAAAGAATGCTACCAAACATTGTATATGTTGGAAGGTGAAGGACTTTCTGATAGAAGATGCTACTTTGGGAGCAAAACATTGCTTCATAAAATTAAAGAACACCACAAGGTGAGCATCAACTACCAGAGGGTTTATAAGGGTCAACAACTAGCTATGAAACAACTTTACGGTGATTGGGATAGCAGTTTTAATAATTTGTTTAGTTTCAAAGCACAAGTTGAGAACTCTTATCCTGGTAGCAAAGTAATTATTGACCATCATATAGTAAATGGGGAATTCAGATTTATTGACCTACAACTAGTAAGAAGAGAAAGAGTGTCGAGTCCAATTCTGGTCCAGCAGGAAGGTAATTAATAAAACTTGAATAAATATTGTACTAATAGAAAGCTAATGGTGACTTCTAAGTACCAAACTCTCTTCTTTTTTTAGTGTAAGCTTGGAGATTACAAGTAGGAAAAAAGGAAAGCAGGGTTCCTCTAACTCTGGAGCATCAAAAAGGTAGCCTATACTACATCTGAATTTATTTTGCATGGTCACATTTTTTATTTGATCTCAATTTTTTGCATACACATTAACATGTATAGGTCCAGAAGCGGTTCAAATCAACCTGAACCACTTTCAATTGAGCTTCCTACGTCCAAAGATAAACCAGAAGTTGTTGTCAAGTTAAAGGGTAAAAGAAGGAAGAAAGAAGTAGATAAAAACGCTGCAAAAAAATCTTTTGTCGCAGCTTGATAGCCCTGCAATGGGCACAAGGAGCAAAAAACTGCAGCCAACTAGTCCTGTATTGAGCACAAGAAGCAAAAGAAGGCTGAGTTTGTGATGTGAAAATGTGTTGGAGACCTGTGAAAATGTTTCTGTGCATGCGGACTTGTGATCTATGTGAACCTGTACGTTCTTGTTCTTGTCCTGGTAGCATAAGTTCCATTTATCTTGAACTTGCATGTGCCCAAAATAAATGTGTTGGATGTGAACATATGAATCTGTGAAAATGTTCCTGTGCATGTGAACCTCTGAACTTGAGAAAATGTGACAAAATGTTTCTAAGTATGTGAATCTGTGAAAATGGAGTTTCTGTGCATGTGAAAATGTGTTGGAGACCTATTTATTGTGAGAGATCTCTTATTGTGATCATAGATTATTGTCATTCTGTATAAGACCTTTCCTTTTTTTCTTATTGTCAAACCATGTACTTTTTTTTTTGACAATCTTATCATTCATGTACTCTAGGGGTACAAAAATCTCCAACGATATCAACAATGGAATGTCAGTGTTGCTAATAAGTCTCCAAGGGTAAAACGGACTTTTCACATAGAACTTAACACTGTTAGGCACCCAAACTAACGGAAGTGTCAAATAGGAAACAAAAACTTGAGTTGAGGACATATAGGAAAGATTTTTATTTTCGATGTCAAATAGGAAACGAGCATTATTTTCAGGGCCAAATAGGAAATTCTCTTATTATTTTTTGTTTCCCGCGCGTGGTTCACCCAATCTGACCGCCGATTAATTAATCTGCTTGCGCGGATTTGCGTCTGAGGGTTGAAACGCGCGCGCTCAGACTGTCTGTGTGGGCTGACTTTCTTTAGTGGGGTGTTTAGATCCTTGGGCTAAATAAAGTTTAGCACTTGTCAGATCGAATGTTCGGTGGCTAATCACAGTAACTAAAGATAAGCTAATTATAAAACTAATTGCAGAAGCCTTGGACTAATTCGCGAGACGAATCTGTTACGTCTAATTAATCTATCATTAGTGAATGTTTACTATAGCACCATATTGTCAAATCATAGACTAATTAGGCTTAATAGATTCGTCTCGCGAATTCCTACATCTGTGTAATTAGTTTTGTAATTAATCTATGTTTAACTATCCTAATTGGTATTCAAACCTCCAATGTGACGGGGCTAAAGTTTAGCCTTGTGAAAATAAACACCATGGCTGAACCACCAATATAGCGATGCGACATGCATTAAATCCAAAATTACTGACATCGGCACGCCTTTTCAAGTTAAAAAAAGTCATAACTACTAAACAAGTATCAAAATAAAAATCCGATTACACCTTGCAATAAACTCTTCAAAACAAAATCTTACGTGGATACATTTAGACAAAATTTTATTGACGAACATTTATGTCATGAAGATATAATAATTGTTTTTATTGAGTACAATGATGTTATAGATCCATGATAGAATGTTCCGTTATTATAAAACAAATGTTTTAAGTTAAGGAAAATAATAATATATATTAATGTGAATGGTATTATAATATCTGTGAAAATGGAGGAAAAATGAATGAGAAAATATGTGAAGTATATAGAAATAGACAAATAATAGCATAACATATCAAAAATAGGAAAAAATAATAAAAGATAGAACAAGGCGTGAGGGAAAACAAAAATAATAGAAATAAAAAAAAGTCTACGTAAAAAGAGGAAAAATAAAGAGAACAACATACCAATACTACTTGAACTACCAAAAATATACCATAAAACATCACACGGGTACTGTATGAATATTTCCTCACCGCTACAAATGTATACTATTATATATTATTTATACTATTATAAACCATATCAGACCATCATAGAACATCACAAAAAATACATCATAAAATATCACATGTATACCACATAAAGGTCAAAAAAAACAACATAGAACACATATATATACTACATAAACATCGCAAAATACATCATAGAACATCACATGTATATACTACGTGAACATCAAAAAAATATCATAGAACATCACATGTATACTATGTGACCATAGCGAAATATATTATGGAACATCACATGTGTACCAAATGAACATAATCAATATACCATAGAATATCACATGTATACTACATAAACATCACAAAACATATCATAGAACACCATATACATACGACGTGAACATCACAAAATATATTGTAGAACACCTTATATATGCGACGTGAACATCACAGAATACATCATAGAACATCACATGCGTATATTACATGCATAATATGTGAACATCACATATATCTCATAAGATATAGAAAACTTAAAATAATCAAATTAAAAAATAAACTAAATTGAAATGAAAATAATAAAATCTAAAAAAACATAAAAGAGATAGAAAGGAAAAAGAAGTAGAAAAA
Source organism: Saccharum hybrid cultivar R570 (assembly GCA_038087645.1). Lineage (NCBI taxonomy): Eukaryota > Viridiplantae > Streptophyta > Magnoliopsida > Poales > Poaceae > Saccharum > Saccharum hybrid cultivar. Next base: position 171,575 of record JAQSUU010000664.1, on the reverse strand, counting down.
AAGAAAACATAGAAAAATATGAAGAAAATAATGAAATATATAAAATAAAATAATGAATGAAAAGCAAAGAAAAAAATAAAAATAAACTAAAAAGGAAAAGAAAAGAATAAAAAAGTAAAAAGAAAATGGGCACCAACTCACGGAACGACACAGGCCAACAAGCTAGCAGCGGAAGAAAGGACAAAACATCTTCAAAGGCCCAAAATAAATAACAAGCAGCCTAATTAAAATAGAAAATTAGACAGCCAATCGTTCGGCCAGTGGAGCTCTTGCGGTCTTGAAGATTGGCGCGGTTCCGTCCCACGCTTGTCGCTCGCGCACGGTCCCGTTCGAACGTTCTGACGGGATAATTTCCGGGAGACCACCGGCTCCCGCTCGTGACCCCGACGACGACGCCGGGCAAAGTATGCTATAGCTACCCCGTTCGTGGGCTTGGACCTCATTGGTTCCAGATCCAGAAGAAGAATCTGCCTCGGTCCTGGCTTCGAGAAGGCGAAAACGGTGGCTCTGGCTATTCTGTCCCGGCTGGCAGTGGCAGATCGAGTTGATTTGCACAGTGCCGACGTCCCAGCCGCCCACCACGTGTGTGCCGAGGGTAAGTTTCGCTGTGCCTGCGAGCGAGCTTCTCGGCCTCAGCGGGCACGACACATTCGCCAGAGCCCAGAGCTCGCTCCAACTCCAATCATGCACCCAGCCACCCAGGGCACAGGGATGCTATATGGTGAGGCTAGCCATACGACGTCCTCGGCCGCCCAAGACACCTCATGCGCGCCATAGCGCACGGCCCTCGCTCCGCTGTGACGCAGCTTGTCCATGGCTCCCGGTGCCACTGCCCTCCTTGGACCTCCGGCAGTGTGTGGCAGCGCAGAACGACACGGTGGCGTAGCAAGCACGTCTCGTCGAGGCTCGGTTGGGAGCAGGGACGACAGAGGTGGCACCACATGGGAGGCGGCGACCGCATAAAGGGAGCCGCGGCTGGTGGCACATGAGTATGGGCGGCATAGTAGTCTGAGGCAGAGGGGGCGAGTCGTGTCGGTTCCAGAGCAATTGTGATGCCCTATTGCATGGCTTAACGGCTAGGAGATCCACGAAGACCATGATCGGACGGTCGACATTGCTTGTTCGCTAGATTAGACATGATACGTGGCTTATCCACTTGCCTGGTTTCGGGACCAGATACTGTTTTCAAGTGAGGTTTAGGCGAACCTGAAAACATGAAACACCAAATAGCCACAATGTCCAACTCATCGGCTACTTGAATCTAAGGACGATGTATACATGAGCCATTTTTATTCTAAGGGCAATAACAAAATATCGGTCATATGAATTCATCCATAAGAGTATGCATAGCTAAATTATAACACCTCGGCTCTTGAAATAGAAAGTCATCGATAGGCTAAATGATTTTGCAACCCTTCATAATATAAAGACCTATACCAAGGATCAAAATAAAAAGCTGAGGGATAACCATACATACCTTGGAATGAATCCACGCAGACATAGGCAAAGAATATGAATGATGCCATGACCAATAATTTTGATGATTTGGTGCAAATCTCCAACTTGGCAATTGTTTCTTGAATCTCCTACTCTCCTTTGTCTTCATTGCACCACGTGCTTGAGCATCATCCCTATGAACACTTCCTTTAGCAACTCATTCCAACCCTTTTTCTTTCAGCTTCTCTCTACACTAAGCTTCTATAACTTGTTTTCTTGCCACTTTGATAAACTGAGTTAGCATCTCGATTTTATTTCTATTTTGGAAAGGGGCATTTCTTTCTTAAATTTGGGCACTCTCACTGTCTTTTGTTCAGATGTGGTATCTATAATATCAATAGATGGATTTCTCACTTCTTTGTCATGAATAGCTGGATTTTACAGCAATATAATTGGCTTTTCAATATTTCAATTCAGATCGGATCTCTCCTTAGGGCCACCATTCTTCACCCAGCAAACTTGGTTTACCACTTTCTTCTTATATTGAGCTCCGGACCCATTTTGATTAAAATGGTCTTTGCAATATGATGATTCCTCTGAATATATTCACATAGAGCAAGTCAATTCACATAAATCAAGCAGCATCTCAATAGAGGATTCAATGGGCTGGTGGCTATGGGGACATAGGCATATAGCTCGATTGAATTGGTCAAAAGCCATATCCTTCTCATTTTGATTGGTCCTCGTCTCCTCCTAATTTTTGACTTCTTGATTTTGTTAAATTTAATGGGGAGAATAACAGGAGTACTTGGAAGCACATAAGTCAATATTTAGTTCAATTAGGGGAAGCTAATTCGGTTGATGCTTTAAAAGTTCGCATGATTCCTTTGTCTTTAACCGGAACTGCTTTTTGGTTTGCTTCTTTGACTCCTGGTTCAATCAATTCTTGGTATGATTTAGAAATTATTAAAAGAAGTTTCATGAGCACTTCTTTTCTGGTTCTAATGAGCTCAAGATTTGGCACTTGACGTCAGCTAAGTAACAATATGATGAGTCCATTGTTGAGTATTTTAATAGGTTTAGAGACACCAAAAATCTATGTTTCAATGTTTTTATTGCTAGAAAAGATTTGGCTTACTTGGCTTTTAATGGTTTGCATTCCAGTTTGAAAGAAAAGCTCTTTAGTGTGAACCAAGTCTTGCAGCAAGCTTCGGCCATTGAAAACTGAAATAGAGATAGAGATGTATTGGGAAAGAAAAAAGGTATATTGGGAGAAGAAAATATGCATTGAGAAGTAAGAAGGTCAAGTATTTTGGGACAAATTTGAATCCAATAAGGTGAAGTATTTTGAGACAGTGTTGTAGAAGTAATCAACTATTTTTGTTCATATAGGTAGTTCATATGGCCTGTATATATATGTCAATAAATAAAGGAGTAACACTATCCTATATTGTTCTTTTATATAAGGTTTTTTTCCAAGATGTCTGTATGTGAGTTATGTAAACTAGTCCCATCAATCTGTGCTCTCGACATATCTACAATTTTATAGTTGGTAATATTTTCTTTGAAACTATTTATAGCCCAAAAAATATGTTTTAAGCTGTCATCAAATTTTAAAACAAACAATCAAGCATGTAGAAAAAGTATATACCAGAGTGTAAATTCTAAACATGTGAGTTTAAATTCTTATATTTTGAAACTTAAAATACCGAATTTTCAAAGAGCCTTCCATGGTTAATACCAAAGTTATCTACAAATTTATTTATTATAGTAGAAAAAGGACAATGGTGCCCCGTGCCCCCAAAGACAAACACGCAAGCATCATAAACACACCACCTCATGACCACAATCAGTGTTTGTTTCCGACACACTGTGCACGGGAGCGCTCCATGGGCCGGGTGAAGGCCACGCTGCCTGCAATGGGCCGGATGGAATTTAATTGCCGGCGGATTTTTTTTTTTGAATTTCCGGCGGATAGGTTTTGATCGAGTGCACCTCGGACTCGGTCGAATCGGGTCGGCCATCAAGCTGGGACTCTTTTGCGCGTATTTTTTTATTTTATTTTATTTTTATAATAGTAGTAGTGTATGTATATATAATAGTAAGGTGCCGTGGTGCTCTCTATTCTATTAATCTTAGCTTGCAAAATTGCATAGCATCACCTGGTCGTCGATCGCTTCACGGTGGATGTACACCATCAGCAGATCAGTACTCCACAGGCATCATCTGGCAAGAGATCCTTTTACCATTACACCAGCCAAGAAGGGTCCACGACGACTGGCATTCAGAATCCGGCGACGAGGATTCACCTTCGAGGGAAGCCCGAGCCTACTGATCATCAACCCCTACGGCGTCTGGTCCGTCACCCACCGGCGTTACATCCGCAGGACGCGCCGCCGCCGCTTCCGTGACGTCAACAAGGGCCTCCACCCCGTCAGAGAGAAGGTACGCAGGTACAGGATGAAGCAGTGGCCGCAATACTGGCAGGACGAGGAGCTCAGGACCCTGCGCTGCAAGCTGGCCGACTTTCTACTGGGCCGTCATGCCGGAGGAGGTGAAGGCGAGGACCGTGCTCTTCTAGCGTCACCGGCGGCAGCGGCAGCAGCAGGGGCGGCTAAACTGTTTCGCTGCCGCCGGTGGTGGTCGTGGCTCTGGAAGGTTTCGTGCTGCTGTCTGGTGCTCATGGGATGTTTCAGCCTAAGGGTTAGGCTGTTCCTGGGCTTGGGTTACCTCGCTCTGGTGTTGCTGCTAGATATGGCCGGGAAGGAACATGGACTCTTGATCGGTTTCTCTAGTCTACAAAATCGCTTTGGGTGCCATTAATCGAAATTATCTGCACCCTTTTTGACAACATATATGCTAGGTTAGTTGTTCTGTGTTTTCATTGAATTTCTATCTCCATTGTTCACTGCTACAAAAACGATTTCAGGAGATAGGGTCTTTTAGATTAACATAGGCGGGCTTAAAATGCTCTTGTTTCCCAAAATACCAAACAATTTTAGGAGATAGGGTCTTCCGTACCACTCCATAGCATCGAGCTCCATGCGTGTCGAGCTCCGCGTTGATGAGCCTCTATTTCCGTCCATACAACAAGTAGATGTTACGCATGAAAGCGCATGCTGCAAGCGTTTGTTTCAAGTGTTTTAGATGTTTCAGAGGTGTGTTACAAATGTTTCATATGAATATTGCAAAAGTAGATCGACATGTTGCATATGTTACAATGATAGTACAATATGTTGTAAACTTTTTGTTTCCAATGCTTCATCTGTTTTTTAGACGTAAGTTGCAAGTGTTTTTATCTGAATGTTGCATATGTTTCACATATATGTTTTCAACTGTTTTATCTGGATGTTGTATATGTTTTTGTAATGATTTCATATATTTTTTAGGTGTTTTTGCAAGTGTTTCAGACGTAGTTTCAAATGTTTCATCTGTCCTCACCTTCTGCTACCTCGCCTCAGTGTCTCCTTCTTCCGGCAGCGGCGCGGGCCCCATGTGGGCTTGTAAACGACACAGAAAAATGACTGTAGACATGGACGTCCGGATGCTTCGTCCGTTTGATGTCCAAGTGTTATCAAGCCCGTTTTTTGAGCTAGAATATTTTTGTACGTACATGCTCTCCTATATATATCCTATGGAAAGTTAATGTTTGCAGATATGTACGTACATACGTGGAAAAAGAGAGCAAAAACTTTTTTGAAGCATAAATGTGAGGTGACTAGCACCATCTCTAGGTCTACATTAGAGATGAAAACGGTACGTAAATATCCCGTACTGAACCGCATCGTTTTCTACATTTAATCCGATCGAATTCGTATTTTCAGACAAATTCGAATTCGGTTCGAAATTCGGAACATCAATTTCGAAATTGGAATGAAAACGGTTTTGACATTTTTTCAACCGTTTTCTACATTTCTATTTTTAATTTGGAATATCGCGAATTCAAAATTCGGTTTCAAAATTCGATTTAAGCCAAATTTGGCCTGCTAGAAGTCTAGACTTAGGAAAATTGTATCTTTTTCGTAAGATCTCGGATGAATATGATTTTTATATGAAAATTGTAGTTCTCGACGAGATCTACAACTTTCTAGTTTTTAGTTTTTTTTCATTTGAGGTCTTTAAGATGTTTAAAAAAATAAACAAAGTTTTAGTGGTATATTAATCGTGTACGAGTGCTTTTTGCCTTAGAAAAATCATATCTTTCTTATGTGGTGTCGACTGGGGACATTTTTTAAGAAAGTTGTAGGACTTGTTAATTATTATTCACTTGTTAAGTGTTATGCACTTGGTCCTATAGGTCAATATTCCGTTTTGGTTTTTCGTATACCGACCGTGTTTGACATAATTTCGCTCGAATCAGTTTATTTTCGAAATTCTCCATATTCCATAAGTTCGTGTTCATTTTCGTGTCCAGCTTTACCGCTTTCGCTTTCGTTTTTGTATTCAAATGTAGAAGTACAAAATGGTTGAGATGTTTTCTGACCGTTTTCATCCCTAGTCAGCATAGGGTGGACCGTTGACTCGTGGACTTCATTCGCAAGCCAAAGATTTCGTCATGATCAAGAATAATTCAGGATGCGCAAGGACACAATTTGGCGGCATGCAGTGCGGAAATTGGAGGCTATTTTGGACGTATGGATATCTAGACAAACATAGCACAATCATCAGCTTGTTGTACGTACGTGTATGTTTAATTTGTGATAAACTTTACAAAATTTTCAGAGAAAAATGCAATCTTTTCTCATGTTCGGTCGATGGGCAAGGGCATATGCTCATGCTTGTGCCAATCGTTGTCAAGATATACGAAACACGGCTATCAATGCAAATCTTGGCAAATCGTTGTCAAGATATACACTAGACGCCAATCATTGCTCACATTAGTCCCGAGCTTAATTCTAGCTAAGACTAATACGGTTGAACCGGAGGTCTGTTCTGTACTGGTGAGGTAAACAATGGTTTGATGGGGACATCGGCTTGATGCAAGATGCAAATTTATGCGAGAAAGTTAAGATGTCACTGTGTTGATTCAGAAACAAGAATAAGTCCAAATCTAGAAATATGATTATGATTTTAATAAAAGTATTACTCTTTATCTCGCTGCATGTAACCTACACATGATTTTCACTGTCATTTGTTACTGTAGCTGGATTTTCGGTTGGGTGCACGTTCATACTCGTACACATTGTGAAGTGGCTCATCGACAGAGTTAGCCACCACGAAAATCAATTTCATGGGTGGCACTTTCTAATTGGCAATCATTGACACCATCTCAGCATTCTCAGTCTATGGTTCTTCTCCAACAAACAAGGGCATTATTGTCATTGCACTGGCTCTTATACTTATCTTAGTCTGGCCGGCCACCTGTAAATACACACATACTCCCTCTTCCATTTCCAAAGCAAAAAGAAGCAAGCTGCTAGCACCAATGGCGGCCTCCTCGTCCTGGATCCTCCTGCTGCTCCCTGCCGCCAGCTCGGGGGCCAGGGCTCGCGCCGCCACATTCATCATCAGGAACAACTGCGGGTTCACGGTGTGGCCAGCGGCGACGCCCGTGGGCGGGGCCGGCGGCTAGACCTGGGCAGACGTGGAGCCTGTTCGTCCCCGTCGGCACCAGCTCCGGCCGCATGTGGGGCCGCACGGGCTGCTCCTTCAATGGCAACAGCGGGAGCTGCCAGACGGGTGACTGCGGCGGCGCGCTCTCCTGCACCGTCTCCGGGAAGCCTCCCATCCATGACGATGCCCGAGTTCACGCTCGGCGGCAGCCAGGACTTTGTCAGGGATCTCATGGGCTGACCGGGCGGCTAGCAGGCTGGAGAAGCTAGTGGGCTCTAGCACCAGACTTGTCCTGGCCCAAGAAGGAAGCCATGACAGCACAAACAAATACAGACTGCAGGCCAAGCGGGGAAAGGGTCGATGACCAGAACCTTGAACCGGACGACGGCGAGCTGCGGCTCGAGGCGAGCTTTGCTCGATTGTACCCTTTTCCTTCTTCCCCTTTCCAAACCTGTATCCAGATCCCTCTAGTAGCTTCTAAATACTTTGATCATTGCTGTAATTTCAATTTGTCAGTGATTCCGATTAAATGGATCTAGCGGGGGTTTTTTTTTTGATAAGGGATCTAGCGGGTTGCTGACAGACTTCTACGACATCTCGGTGATCGACGGCTACAACCTCGCCATGCGATTCTCCTGCAGCACCGGCGTGACCCTACAACATCAAGACCCATGCCTGCAGCGGCAACAGCAACTACCAGGAAGAGGTTAGACAAAAAAAAATGAAGATATAATTCCAACCCAAGCAGCGAACCCTAATCCCAACACAAGCTGTGTTGTGGTCCGTAATCTCATCCAATGCAGCGACACCTCATTCCAACTCAATGTGCTGATAAAGTGGGTATTAGCTTTATAAAGATATAGATAAGGAATTGTGCAGTAATTGGTTGTGATCGGGCGCAAAATTACAGTCGTCCCTCGCTTTGTTCACTGTTCTCAACATTCGGTACTTTATATATTCACCAAACAATTGTTAAAGCTTGTCTCTCCACCATTAAGTACTTAATATTTTAGGATTTTTAGAATGTGTCCACTGTTCAAAAAAATAATCATGTGTGTGTAACTTATTTGTTGAAGATGATCTATGATATACAATTAAGAAATAATCCGCTAATTAAAAGAGATACATGAAGTCATGCATGCGCCATGCATCTCAAACTCAAATAGGACCAACCTAGCTTTCAAGAGCTAAAATATCAATTTTTATACAACGACAACATTTGAGTCGTAAAATATCTTAGTTTCCTCTATGTTACGGTCAAGCTCTTTTTTCAGCTGGATTGATGAATATATGTGTATGCACATGCTCTCCTGCATATATATCCTATGGAAAATTAATGTTTACAGAGATGCACTGGAAAAAGAGACGGAAAACTTTTTTTTGATGCATACATGTGAAGTGACCGGCACCTTCTTTAGGTCTGCATAGGGTGGACTGCTGACTCGTGGACTGACTTGTCTGCGAACCAAAGATTTCGTCGTGATCTGGATTTATTCAGGATGCACAATTTGGCGCGGCAGTCACTGTACCACAGGCACACAATTTTACAGATTTGTGCGGAAATTGAAGGCTATTTTGGACGTATGTGTATGTAGACAAACATAGCACAATCATCTCAACATGCATCCTGTATGTACGTATGTATATTTGCGATAACCTTGACAAATTCTAGCTCAGAGAAAAAAATAAAATATTTCTTACGTGTGGTAATGGCGTATATATATGTATGCGCATGATTGTGCCTATGGTACTAGAACTACGCATGTCTTGAAACAAGGCCTTGAAGACGGGTTCATCCATTGAACATGCAATATCTTTTATTACTAGTGTGTTGCCCTTGATAACTTGGATTAATTTTCAGCACATCTAGATGCATGCATGAACTATATATCTGACACTTCTTTTTTTTTCTCATGTGACACAACTTCTAACAGACATAACACGGCAATCAATCAATGCAACGGATTTCTGTACCATGTACTATTAGCTCATCATTAAGTCAAACAAAATATATAGGCATACATACCGCAACTGATGGCAACCTCTAAACCTTATATCCTAGACGCTAATTTCTAACTACACAGACAGCGATATCTCCTGACTTTTTTAACTATCATACTATTTCTGATTAGAGGCCCTAACAAAGGTACCATGTTAACTCTCACCAGACACGCTAAGAAAAAAGATAAATCCTATTACTAATTAGAGGCCCCAACGGAGGCATCACGTTAACTCTCACAAGACATGTTAAGAAAGAAGATAAATCCTATAAATTCTCACAATAATCAGAAACATTTGGCCTTTAATTTGGAGACTCTGATCGTCATCTCCGATAATAGCCATTGGATCTATTGTAATTTATAAAAAAATTACCCACCTCTACCATTATGAAAAATACTTAAACTAACCCCCTAATTTTGCATATAAATTACCCACCTCTGTCATTACGAAAGATAATTGAAAATAACCCCCTAAATTTGTATATAAATTACCCACACTTTTCATTGTTAAAAATAATTGAAAATAACCCCCTACAATTGTATCTAAATTACCCATTCTATCATTATGAAACATAATTCATAATAACCACCTCACGTTGCATCTCAGGTTGCATCTAAATTACCCATCTCTCTCAAATCTATATGTAAATACTATTATGCCATTACATACAAAAAAAATAAACCAATATTCATAAAGTATGAGACATATATATTTCTAAAGTACAAACTTCTATAACTATGAAATTAAATAATCAGAATGCTATGTTTGACCATGTATACCAAGTAAACATATATACATTAGGATAAATATTTCTTTTAGTAGCTTATAAGCATGGAAAATGTTTAATTAACAAACCACATAGCAATAACATAACACTGGTAATTCCCTTTAAATTATATTAATAATCCCTAATGACGAATTTCATAAGTTGTTTTTTAATTTATACATTTTAACTGAAACATTATATCATATCAATATTGGTAATTTAAATTCTAGCACTCTATGATATAAAGTAATACTACACGCATATAATTATGTGATATAACAAATTTAACAAGTTCGGTGCTAGGTGAAATCTGAGTTTCAACTTAGTTAACATGCGCAAAACAATATTACCAAGACCTAAACTCTTTTTAATAAAAATAAATTTTGAATAAAAAATAAAAAACACTAGTGTTTCTACTTAACATGTGGAAAATTTGTATAACTTGGTAAAAAATCAAAAGCTAAACTATAATTCATGAAGCCACAGAAAGGGATGCAATAAGTGTTTATATATCTTATGATTGGGTTTAAACTAAATGTATGTCATGCTACAAAAAAGATAAATACTAGAAATGCTAATGAAGGTCCATAATGGAGCCTCCACATTAATCCTCACGAGACACAATAGAAATATAAAAGATAGATCCTAGAAATTTCTCACAAAAATCTAAATATTCGACCATCAATTCGATATAACCTAATCACCATTGATAATAATAGCTATTGGATCTATTCTATTTTATAAATAATTACCCACCTCTGGTATTACTTAAAACAACATAAACTAATTGATGACTCTATATTTAAATTACCCACACATGCCATTAAGAAACATGATCTAAAGTATACCTAAATTTGCATCTAATTACCCACGTACTCCTATTACAATAAATAATAATTTATGTAACCCAATTTTCATCTCATCACTAAGAAAAAAATATCTTCTCAAATCTACATATAAAAGATAATCAATCTCTTCTATTAAAAATTGTTTAAATAACCATAGAGCAGGTAGATGTTTGTCAATTACGCACTTCTATCAATATTAATAATATTAAGATTTGACTAATGTAACCATACACATTGTGTCAGCATGCATGAGAGATAAATATATATGGTAACAATTTTTTTAAAATCATATTAGTAACCATGACTTAATTTATATAAGTTGTTACTTTATCTATATTTATATATTTTAACTAAATGTTTGACACGCCTATATTGATAGTTTAACCATAGTTGCACATATAATTCCTTAACAGGAAAATTCAATCATCTTAAAGAATTGTGAGAGTCTACTGATGGCTATATTTTTTCTGGCCTTTTAACATTACTCTAGAGTAATTCGATCATTATAAGGCTTAATAAGATTTAAAGTTCTCTTGATGTTAGCACTGATATCCCTATCCGAGATCTCATTTCAGACTCTATCACTTATGGTAGGTTACATGGTTCAAGTTTCAAATGATTGCATATGCTATTGTTGTATTTTGAAATGTACTATATGACCTAAAATCCTTATTTTATAATAGTCCAAAATAAGAGTTAGTAAAAGATACAATAAGCACAAGAGTTTTAACTTGAGGAAAAAATCTATGGCAATCAATAAAAATGAAGTAAAAAAAATCAAAATTCAGATTCATGACTTGATATATGTTATGCAACAAGGGTCACCATAGTTAATGGCAAGGTTTCGAACTAATTGCATATTGAACCATACAAGGTGCCATGCAAAGTAAAAATATGAATATGCATGAAAAATATATAAGTCAGTCCCTTGCAAAAAAAAGTTATTAATAAGTTGATGATAATTAGATATAGACTACAGAGCATTTATTATGTCTATTTTGTAGAAAATAAATAAAGAAAACATATAATTTAATATAAGTAAATTTTCATGAATCAAATATGTTAGTAGTACATCTTTCAAAATTCTAGCCCGTGCGAGAGCACGGGTTGATGGACTAGTATGTATAATCTCGGGCAATCATTTGTCACACCCGATTTTAAGAACAAAACCAGATACACACCATATGTGAGCCCAGGAAGTCAAATCTCACATATAGCTATTAATAAGGGTAATATCAAAAGACAGTGCTCAATATATAACATACTTATTATAAAAGATATAACCTTATAAAGCAAACAACGGAAAGACAACTCCGGTCTTCAGGGGAAGACTCCACTCCACAGGGACAACTGACTGGTTGATCACAAGCCTATCTGCTCCAATCTCTGGCAGTCTAGTACCCATTCGGGATTTTTCCAAAATATTAAAAATAAACAAGCGTGAGTATATTTTGTACTCCACAAGCATAACATGGAGATTCATGAGGCTCAAAAGGCAGACACGGTTTACTGCATTTAGCATTTTAGTAAGTCAATATTTTGTTATTGATCAATATCAAATTATGCTTAAGCTCTCAAATTAACCCACATGATCATATACTAGAATTAAACAGAGTCATTGATCAACATTATATCATCGTCATCGTCATCATCATCATAATACCTTCATAGTTCACCATGAACAACAACTTCATAGGTGACCATTTATTCTGTGAGTTTTTCAGGCCGCTCGTGACCGTGAGCACGACTGTTATAACAGTTTTAACACTCTGCAGAGGTTGTGCATCTTTACCCGTGAGTCATGTTGCCCATATGCCCAGGTTAATTACTCCCATAACACTTCCAAGGTGAGCGGGCAGGGTACACTATGAAGCCTTCCATAGGTCTCGTCTAACAAGTTAGGGCCGTGAGGTTTCCTCGGCAGGCAGGTATAGAGAACCTCTTTCTGTGGCACAATTCCCGCAGGCTATACACACCAGAACAGAGGCAGTTCTATACCCAAAGTGGCAAGCCCCTCTTGCGCCCTTTCGGGTAACATCTAACAAGCTAGAAAAGATCCTATTACTGAGCTAAAGTTAGAGCCATATAACTCTCACAGTTGCACTGTATGTCCCAGCTTTTATCCTACAGATAAGTCCTTACGGAGGGTTCATGGCAACATGATCGACATCCTTTGCACCATCACCCTATATTTCAGTTATTACCATCATGTTTATCCGGTTGTTCCATTAATCATAGTACTGATCATGTTTGAATAGAGCACTAGCATTCTACCCATATGCAATAAAACCAATAGGCATCAAGGTATAAGTCATAAATGGCTAGGATGTCCTTATAGTCGAGCAATATTAGACACATGCATAATGAGAGATTATATAATGAATAGGAATCAAGGTAGGCCCATGCTATACTTGTCTTGGTTCACGAACTCCTGCTGGTCCTACTGGTCTTCGAAGTACTCCTGGTTCCCAACGTACTCCTCACCGTCTGAACTCGACCAACACGACAACATACATATTTCAGGAGCATTCATGCATAGCAAATAAATCTATAATTAGAACAGTACACCAGCAGTATAAAATCAAGATAAAAAGTTTATGAAAATATTCTACATCTAGCTACGATCACAACGACGCGAAGTGCACGAAAAACGGAGCTACAACGCAAAAGATAAGAATTAAACAAGATTCCTATAGCGAGTTAATTAACTTAACCTAAACAAGAATTTTAAATGTTGCAAACCTAACTAACAGTGGCATTAACGCGTAGGTTATGAAATTACGAACCTAACGCAAGTTGAACGGGTCGAATCAGAGCTAAAACGACGATTTTATAAGCAATTTAATGCAGTGGCAAATCTGTAAATAAGTTGAACTCATTTCGTAATAAAATAAATCAAAATTCGGTTTTTAAAATCGGCTGAGGACTGCGCGCGCAAATATGGGAAAAGGCAGGGTCTCTTAAACAAAACAGCCATCGAAGGGGTATCGACCATTATGGCCGTTGATCAAGCAATGGACGGCTGAGAAAAGATGGGAGGGAGAGAGAAGAGGCTACCGCCGCCGGAACAGTGGCCGGTGCGGCGATTCTCCATGGTCGGCTGCATAAGCTCGCCGTAGAGCGCAAAACCGGCTCTATGGGCCACCAAATCAGCCACCGAGGCCACCAGGGTGACACGGGACGACGGCGAAGCCATCGCGCCGCAAATCACGGCCGCGGAGTGGCCCATGCGGCGCGCGCGCCATGGCCGACGGTGAGGAGCTCACCGGCGCACGTGAATTCGCCCCTAGAGACCAAAATGCACGACGGCAATAGCTTAGGGAGAGAGAGGGGCTCGGAGAAGCTCACCACGGCGAAACCAAAGGCGGGAAGGGAGCGGGTGCGGCGGACCACGGCGGGAGGCGGACGAGCTCTCCGGTGGGACGCTGCCGCGCAGTGGGTGCGACTCTACGAGCGAGAATGGAGTGGGGAGGGGCGGCGGGGGAGTGGCGTCGGGTGTGGGTCCCCATTTAAAGGGCGGGCACGGGGTGGGACGCTCCCACGGGGCGAGGAGGAGGTGGGCGCGGACGGCGGTTGTCTTCTTGACCACATGAGTTTGAACGGCAAGAGGTGGGGGACGGCGCCGACAGGTGGGCCATGGCTGCCAGTGACAGAGAGACAAGGAGAGCGAAGATGGGCTGCGCGCTGCTTCACGGGCCGGCCCAGGAGGGAAAATGCGGGGGGGGGGGGGGGGAGAAGGGAAGGAGGCCAGCGGGCCGGCGGGGAGCTGGGCCAACAGGCCGAAAGCGAGAAAAGAGGAGGAGAAAAAAAATTTGCTTTTCTTTTTCTATAGCACTTTTCCAAATTCATTTTCAAAAGGTTTTTCAAACCTTTTAGCATTTGAATCTAATCCAGTCATCACAAAAATACAATGCAGCGGCATGGATGCATGAACATGTTTCTATCCTAATATTTGTTTCAAAATTTTCATAAAAAATATTATTTTCCAAGGTAAAAATACTCACAAAAATGCTTATATAAATCATTTTAACTATTTTGGATAAATGCACATTTTAGGGTGTTACATTGTTGCCAAGATATTATACACTAGACTCTATGGTTTCCTATGAACAGTGGTTGATGGGGACGTTGTTGGCTTCATGCAAGATGCAATTTTTTTTAGCAAACAGGAGGAGCCAGAGGCTCCTACTGAAATTGTATTAAAAAGAACATAAAGTACAAGTGCAAGGTTTAAGCAGTGAGAGACAGAGACATCCTCTGTTCTTGTGCAGTTCACTGCAAAGAAGCTAAGGTACAGAGAAAGAAAGAAAGTTGCGCGAGAAACTTAAGATGGTGTTGATTTAGAAACAAAAATAAATTAAAGTTTGGAAAAAAAATTATTATGATTTTTATAAAATTATTACATTTATTTCTCCATGCATGTGACCTATAAATTATTTTGAGTGTCCTTGTCACGGTAGCTATGTATTTTCGATTGCGTGCGCGCTCTTACTCGTACAAGTTGTGAAGTGGCTTATCGACAGAGTTTGCCACAAAACTGCACATGATGCATGCATCCATGACACATTCCAATTGGCAATTTGGCAGCATCAATGGTAGATTTGTCATTCCACAGGACATTATACTTTTCTAAGTTCTAATAACCTATCGTCGTCCACGGGCGGGCAGCCACCGGCCACCTACAAATACACGCATGGTCCCTCCCAAACTTTCCAAGCAGCTAGCCTAGTTGGAGTGCTAGCTCCACAGGAAAGAAGCTAGCATAGTAGCACCAATGGCCGCCTCCTCGTCCTCAGGGCCGGCTCTAAAATTTTAAGGCCTTGGGCAAGCAAGAAGATAAGAGTCCATTGAACTAATTTTTAATATCAAAATTACAGTATATAGTACGAGTAATAAAAATTACTTTGCAATATATATATAGCTCATAAAAACATAACAATAGTGTAATAAAAAACTAGAAACAGTAACCATTATAATTACCTAAAATAAAAATATAATGCTTTAGTGCCTTGTAAAAAACCGTCTTCTAGCATTACTTGATGCAAAATCTTCAAGAACAGAATCAAGATTAATATCGTCTAAAATATCCTTCTTCATGTTTTCTTTTTTTCTTTTCTGAGCACCCGACAAATGTTTCTTAGGCAACATTTATCATATTCAAATAAATACATTGAATTAGAAATTTAAATCCCTAGGCAAATAAATAAATTGAAAAATACTAATCTATCGGTGTGTTGGTGTTGCTTACTGTGAAGAGTGAATCGGATCGGCACCCTTGCCATGGTCGCTTGCCGGTCGACAGGTGAGGACTGAGGAGCGAATTGGATGGGCATCGGTATCTTCTCTCCTCAGGCAGGATAGCGCGTCGAGGGCGGCGATAGGAAACGATCAAATGAAACTTTGCTTGTGCTCCGCTCAATGGATCAGGTTACGTAGAATAGGACTGGAAGGAAGAGATACCTATGGCTTGGGCTGGTTTGTGATGGGCCTTCAAATGTTTATTATGTCAAATAGAAAATTATATGTTCTAATTACCTATATGGTCTTGGGACCCCCTAGCTCCTTGGGCCCCGGGCGGTCCGCACTGCCTGCCCTCCCCCTTAGAGCCGGCCCTGCTTGTCCTCCATCCTCTCTGCTAATCCTGGCCACCCACCTTGATGGCTGGCCGCGCTCACACAGCGACCTTCACCATCAAGAACAACTGCAGGTTCTTGTGGCCGGCGGTGTTCACCGAAGGAGCCTAATCGACGAACACAATATCAAATGCCCAACACACAACAAGCACTACAGGAGATATGACCTTCTATGAATGATTTTCTCATGACAATGACTAAATTTGTTTTACGGCGCTTTTTGGTGGGAGTATGCTTTTACGACGAAAATTATATGTTCTTCACTAGGATCGAGTAGAAGTCATCACAAACAGAAGGATTTCCACATTACGACGAACATTGGTGAGAATTTATTATTTAAATTTTAATATGCTAAGGTCAACTCCACGTATCATACTTTGAATTCACATTTTTTGAATTGTCCAAACTACCTTGAATAGAGAAACGACCAAAATCAATGTTCAAGATCTCGATGAGGTCAGCAATGTTGTAGTTGAGGACTCTTTAATTTGAAATGGTTTATGGTCCTAAAATTGTGTTTGTAGTTCTCATATTTTGAAATTCAAATTTTCCAAACTATCTCAGATGCAAAAACAAATAAAAGTAAAATTGAAGATCATGATGAGTTGTAGAATTTTTAGTTGATGAATTTTTCATTAAAATTTTTTTGTGGTCCCAAAAGTGTGTTTGAAGTTCTGGAATGCTGAAATTCAAAATTTTGAAATGTACAACGTGTCTTCTTCTGGGTCAATTTTTTTTGGAGCTGGATTTAATATATGTGTAAATATATACATGCTCTCCTATATATATCCTATGGAAAATTAATGTTTACAGATATGTACGTCATGATCAGCACCATCTTTTGGTCTGCATAGGGTGCACACGTGGACTTGTCCGCGAGCCACACAGATTTCGTCGTACGTCATGATCAGGAATAATTCAGGATGCACAAGGACTGAATTTGGTGGCATGCAGTGCGGAAATTGAAGGCTATTTCGGACGTATGCATATCTAGACAAACATAGCACAATAACCTTTACAAATTTTTCAGAGAAAAATACAATCTTTTCTTATGTTCGGTCGATCGGCAAAGGCGTATGCTCATGCTTATGCCTATTGTACTAGCTAGCACTACACATGTTTTTAAACAAGGCCTTCAAGACCAAAGTTATATCCATTGAACAAACAATAATATCTTGTATGACCAATGTGTTGTCTTCGTCATAGTGGATTGATTTTTCAACACATCTAGATGCACGAAATATATATGTGACACAACTTCTAACAGACGTAACACGGCAATAGATGCAAAAGATTTCTCTACCAAGTACTACTGTTAGCTCCTCTCATCAAGTCAAAGAAAATACACTACACATACCATTTGTAGGGGTGGCTCGTGATGATTTGTAGGGGTGGGGGAGGTGGGCCAGCCGCCCTTATAAATCGGATTTGCAGGGATGACTCACTATTTGTAGGGGCGGCTGGATATTGAGCCGCCCCTATAAATTTATTTCAAAAAATTCATAAATTTGGGCCAAAAATAGGAATTTTTTTGTAATCTTGGGAGGCCCCCACTGGTCAGCCACACGTCGTGAAAATCACGTGCTTCACGGCTGCCGGGTTTCAAACTCGTGACCTCAGGCTCGTGTGTTCTCTAATCTAACCACTCCACTCATCATTCACTTGTGTCTATAATTGAGTTTCTTTCCCCATATATTATGCTAAATCGAGTTTAAATTAATTATTTGAGCCCCTAAATGAATTCAAATGAAAAGTTGTCTACTACAAAGTTTCATAACTTTTCGAGATCTACTACTTCCATTTTGGTAGTTTCTCCATCCGAGGTCGTTTACAAAATTTGAATTTCAAATTTGAGAAATTCAAACATAGTTTTCATTGACAAGATTATTTCAAATAAAAAGTTGTCAACTACAAAGTTTCATAAATTTTCGAGATCAACAACTTTGTTTTTGCTGTTTGTCCATCCGAGGTCGTTTAAACAATTCAAATTTTAAATTTTTAGAAATTCGAACATAGTTTTCCTTGACGAGATGATCTCGAATCAAAAAGTTGTGAACTACAAAGTTTCATAACTTTTCAAGATCTACAACTTTTGTTTTGGTAGTTTCTCCATCCAAAGTTGTTTGAAAAATTTGAAATTCAAATTTGAGAAATTCAAAAATAATTTTTCTTGAAAAAATGAATTCAAATAAAAAATTTGTCAACTACAAAGTTCTATAATTTTCTGAGATCTACAACTTTTATTTTAATTATTTGATTATCTGACATAGTGGTTATAACATTGTTCATAATTTTTACCTAGTTCTGTTATAGTTTATGGAACTATAAGAGCGATATGTAAATTTTGTAAACAATGTTATAACTACTTTGTCTAATGAAGAAAAGACCAAAATAAAAGTTATAGATCTTGATGAGTTCTGCAACTTTTATGTTCATGAATTTTTCAGCTGTGAAATCATTTAATATTTCAAAATGACGTTTGAAGTTGCTATTTTTAAAAATTTAAAATTCAAATGGATAAAACACAGTCACATGTAAATATGAACAAAATAATAGTAGTAAGAACATAATAAATTGATAGAGCATGATATTAGAAATTTTTTGGAAAAAAATTATCAAATTTGAAGTTAGTATGAGGAAGAAATAATAGTTACAAGTTTTAGTCAGAAATTAAAAGGAGAAATCAGTGTTCAACAATTTCAAAAATTGAATTTCAAACAACATTTTGAAGTAGTAAATCATTTCAAATGAAAAAGTTGTAAACAACAAAGTTTCATAACTTTTCGAGATCTACAACTTTTATTTTGGTTGTTTCTTCATCCAAGGTCGTTTGAAAAAAAAAACAAATTTTTGTGCTTAATTTTTACTATTCGGTGTCTATTTATAGGGATGACTACAAATCAAGTCATTTGTAGGGGCGGCTGATAACACCAGCAACCCCTACAAATGAATTTATTGGAGCAGCTCATTTAGGCAGCATTTGTAGGAGTGACTCAATATAGAGCTGTCTCTGAAAAAAAAAGGAGACGTTGCTACAAATCTTTTTTAAGTATTGATAGGCTTAGATACCACAACTGATGGCAACATTATCCTTGACGCTAATTAAGTGCTAGGAAGACAGCCATCCTATGACGTGTAACTATGAGCTTGGCCAATCGTTGCCAAGAGATATATATATATATATATATATATATATATATATATATATATATATATATATATATATATATATATATATATATATATACAGACACAGACACACACACTAGACTGGACTTGGTTTCGTGTAAACATCATGGAGAGGATCTAGTCAACAACGACACACACACACACGCGTGTAGGTGAACAGCAGTTGATGGGGGAGGTTGTTGCCTTCATGCGCGAGATGCAAATTTGCGCGAGAAACCTTAGATGGTGTTGATTTAGAAGCAAAAATAAGTTAAAATTTAGAAATATTATTGTGATTTTAATGAAAATATATATTACTCTTCCTCCTTGCAGGAAACCTATACCTGATTTTTTTTTTGCGTGCGCGTTCATACACGTAAAGTTGTGAAGTGGCTCATCGACAGAGTTAGCCAGAAAAATCCACATCATGCATGCATCCATGACACTTCCAATTGGCAATTTGGCAGCATCTTAGTTCATCCTTCCCGGTCAACAATCAAGGGCAGTTTTATCATTCCACTGGACATTATACTTTTCTAAGTTCTAACTTCTCGTCGTCAACGGGCGGCCAGCCACCGGCCACCTATAAATACACGCACGCTCACTCCCAAACTTTCCAAGCAGCTCGCCTAGTTCCACAAGAAAGAAGCTAGCACATGTAAATATGAACAAAATAATAGTAGTAAGAACATAATAAATTGATAGAGCATGATATTAGAAATTTTTTGGAAAAAAAATTATCAAATTTGAAGTTAGTATGAGGGAGAAATAATAGTTACAAGTTTTAGTCAGAAATTAAAAGGAGAAATCAGTGTTCAACAATTTTAAAAATTGAATTTCAAACAACATTTTGAAGTAGTAAATCATTTCAAATGAAAAAGTTGTAAACAGCAAAGTTTCATAACTTTTCGAGATCTACAACTTTTATTTTGGTTGTTTCTTCATCCAAGGTCCTTTGAAAAAAAACACATTTTAGTGCTTAATTTTTACTATTCGGTGTCTATTTATAGGGACGACTACAAATCAATTCATTTGTAGGGGCGGCTGATAACACCAGCAACCCCTACAAATGGATTTGTTGGAGCAGCTCATTTAGGCAGCATTTGTAGGAGTGACTCAATATAGAGCTGTCTCTGAAAAAAAAGGAGACGTTGCTACAAATCCTTTTTTAAGTATTGATAGGCTTAGATACCACAACTGATGGCAACATTATCCTTGACGCTAATTAAGTGCTAGGAAGACAGCCATCCTATGACGTGTAACTATGAGCTTGGCCAATCGTTGCCAAGATATATATATATATATATATATATATATATATATATATATATATATATATATATATATATATATATATATATATATATATATATATATAGGGAGAGTATACTCTATAGCTAGCTATAGAATAAGTTATTCTGTAGCCACCTCTATTTACGATAATTTTATATACTAATTTACGACAATGTCAGTATATATTTACGATAGTTGAATTACTATAACACATGGGGATATTTACCATAATGTTATAGTAAATCACATAATAAGGAGTTACTATAATCGCGTAAATTAGCATAGCAATTATCGTAACTCAAAGTGGCTACAGAATAAGTTATTTTATAGCCAGCTGTAGGGTAATAGTTATATATATATATATATATATATATATATATATATATATATATATATATATATATATATATATATATATATATATATATATATATATATAGACACACACACACTAGACTGGACTTGGTTTCGTGTAAACATCATGGAGAGGATCTAGTCAACAACGACACACACACACACACACGTGTAGGTGAACAGCAGTTGATGGGGGAGGTTGTTGCCTTCATGCGCGAGATGCAAATTTGCGTGAGAAACCTTAGATGGTGTTGATTTAGAAGCAAAAATAAGTTAAAATTTAGAAATATTATTGTGATTTTAATGAAAATATATATTACTCTTCCTCCTTGCAGGAAACCTATACCTGATTTTTTTTTTCGTGCGCGTTCATACACGTAAAGTTGTGAAGTGGCTCATCGACAGAGTTAGCCAGAAAAATCCACATCATGCATGCATCCATGACACTTCCAATTGGCAATTTGGCAGCATCTTAGTTCATCCTTCCCGGTCAACAATCAAGGGCAGTTTTATCATTCCACTGGACATTATACTTTTCTAAGTTCTAACTTCTCGTCGTCACCGGGCGGCCAGCCACCGGCCACCTATAAATACACGCACGCTCACTCCCAAACTTTCCAAGCAGCTCGCCTAGTTCCACAAGAAAGAAGCTAGCACAGTACGTAACATCAATGGCCGCCTCGTCGTCCTCGATCCTCCTTCTCCTCGTCGCCGCCACCTTGATGGCCGGCGGCGCTCACGCGGCGACCTTCACCATCAAGAACAACTGCGGGTTCACCGTGTGGCCGGCGGCGACGCCAGTCGGCGGGGGCAAGCAGCTGAACCCGGGCGGGACGTGGACGATCACCGTGCCCGCCGGCACCAGCTCCGGCCGGGTGTGGGGCCGCACGGGCTGCTCCTTCAGCGGCAACCGCGGGAGCTGCCAGACGGGCGACTGCGGCGGCGCGCTCGCCTGCACGCTCTCCGGCCAGCCGCCCATGACGCTGGCCGAGTTCACCATCGGCGGCAGCCAGGACTTCTACGACATCTCGGTCATCGACGGCTTCAACGTCGGCATGGCCTTCTCCTGCAGCACCGGCGTCGGGCTGGTGTGCAGGGACTCTGGGTGTCCTGATGCGTACCACCAGCCTAACGACATGAAGACCCATGCGTGTGGCGGCAACAGCAACTACCAGGTCACCTTCTGCCCGTGATGACGAGGCAGAATGTAGTGGTTGAGACATGTATGTGGTGACGAATAAGACGTGTCGTGATAACGTGTCCAAGCGTGCATGCATGTGCTCGCATATGTATCAGGACTTGTGTACACGTACAATACACGTACCATATGTATAGCTACTAGTAGTATATAAAATACAAATAAGTCTATGCTCTTGTCATGTTGGAAAGCAGGGATGATGCAGCTAGCAAAGAGAAGAAAAATGTTATGGGTAGAATAGAAAGCAACCCCTTTGACTTTGGGTCGATCGTGACATATTATTGAGCCAGTAGACGCACGTGTGTTTGAGTCAGACAAAAGCTACCCCTAGCTAGTATTGATGTGGACAAAATTAGCTGCAAACCAGCAAGCCATAAACATAAAATTTAGGGAGATTCTCTTGGCGTATCTCTGCTATAGGAGCATGATATATATGTATGACTAATTCTTGCCCCTCACAATTTAAATAAAGACTTTGGCATGAAATTAAAGCATCTGTAGGTTAATGGTTACAAGAGCATCGTCAAGCCCCTACAACAAGTAGCTTCCATCTCCTCAATCTCAGGCCACACGAATGTCAGGCACGCACCAAAAGTAAGAAGCAACCCCAAGGAGTTGTAGGGCTTTAAGACGGAGTCCACCATGCGCCGTCGTTGCCGAGCTTTGCAGTCCAGTAGGCAAGCAGCTTCGATTTCCCATAGCAGACCACACTTGAAGCCAACAAGTAGCTAGCCACTAAACACACCTCAAAATAGACCGCCAAGTGCAATCGTCGCCAATTAAGCTTCGTTGAAGGATATAGTTATATATGTTTCTACCCATATGGCATTCCAAGGAATTTTTCTCATTCGTTTTAAAAAACGAAGTTTCTTATTTGTTTTCTCCCTTTAGTTTGCAAATACGTCGTCTTGGATAATGACCTGGTCTCCACGTACTTTAACCATACAAGTACGCACGTCTAGATATATTATGAATCAAGCTAAGTGACATATACATGCTAATTGCTAACCAACGTAACACGGCAATGATGAAAAATAAAATGCACCAATTTTCGAATAGGCTGCTGGCCAGCTAGCGTTGATCGATATGAATACTTACTGAGATGATGCAGATGCTACCTAACGAACTTTCTGAAGAAGCTAAAGATGACGATAGCCATGCATCACAAATTAAAGAAAGTCATCCACGTGCACGTGCGTTCATACTCATCATCTCTGATCGTGACTCGTTACCGAGTCAAACAAAAAAAAATTGAGAACCATGCGCGACATCTTCCAGTCTTTGTCATTAATTATTATCTACATCTTGCACAGGGCTGGTGTCGAGGGAAAAAAATTTAGGTGGGGGCGCCATGAGTCTAGCACGGCACGTGTGGGACCCCTAGCCGATGGATGCCACGTGGATACGAAACTCCATGAGACGGTAGATTTACAGGACCTATGGAGAAGCCGTGCTGACACTTGGAGCCGAGGAGGCGCAGTGGAATCATGTGTACGCGAGCTGCCCTCGTGCTGGCTGTTTGATTAGAACCGGTGCCACGTGTCGTGCATGAGGAGAGGGGTCTCATGGCTGATGGAATGTGTTACAACTGCAAAGGAGTTGCTCTCATCTGCGAACGCTCTAGAACGGGAACCGCTCATGCTCTCCTCTCCCGCTATCGTTCGAACCATCGGTGCCATGGGCGGTTGCCTGCGTGCATCTCCCATAGCGTCCGTACGACATGTATATATATGTACATCAAAGATCAATGAAAGATTACTGGTTTACTTGCCATTCACTGTGTCCATTTACATTACATGCAAAACACGTTATCAGCATGAACGCTCGCATCTGCGCTCTCGAGAGGGAGTCCAGAAGAAGGCCGGCAAGATCGAGTTCGTGAAGAAGATCCAAAGGTACAAGGCCGTCGCTACGTACCTCCGGCGATCATCCTCGTCGATCTCGTCTTCATGATTCTCCACCGCGCCATCGACATGCGGATTCCGCACAACCACCAATACATTCACGATGAACTCCTTGACACCTTCTGCTACCTTCTCGGCGAACGCCGGGCCGGTGAACGCCAGGGAAGGGGACAGGGGCTTCGGATGCGAGTTGGTGGGCGTGGTGGACGTCGTCGCTGTGCCGTCGATGCTCCAGTGGCCCCTGCGCCACCGCAGGGACCCGTCTGCCCCGAGCACATGCCAGGACCATGTCCGCCATGGTTGTCGCCGTTCTGCGTCGAGCACGGCCACGGCCCATGCCCGCCTCTTGTGGCTCCAGCCCCGGATGTTACCGGTCCCTCTAACTGGGCCGGCCCCACGGCGATGGACGTCGAGCCGGCGCTTCCAACGTCGGATCTGGGCTGGGACAGAGAAGGTCGGCACCTGCGCATGCTATACAGGCGACGGCGGTGGAGTTTTCTACTGGGAGCAGCGGTGTTGAATGCGAGCGTGTGGTGCCAGTAGCACTACCTGCTGATCTGTTTGTACAGCAGTCCACCGCTTGCTTTTTAGTTGGAGACAACAGCAGGCCGCCTTGCATGCTACCTTTCAAGGCATGCTTGTACAGCACAGATGCTGGATGGGCCAGCTAGCTTGCTTGTTCCCAATAGTTATCTACTTATTTCTGCTGTATTTCGTTTGTTAACCATGCTGTTAATTGCTAATTTTGCAGTACTGTTCATCAGTGTTTTAGACTCCTGATGTAACCATGTATTGTACATATGTATTTCCATATGATGCAATATATTATACATATTTGTTCAAGTTCAAAGTGTTTGCCCCATGCAATTCCCAATAACATGAACATTTTGTGTTGAGTATATTGTTCAAAGTGTTGCCTCTGGCATTCCCAATAACAATATATTCCACAAAATTTATTGCAATTTACTTTATGCAATTTACATATTAAGTTTCCATACAAGCACTTAATATTTCATACAAATGCTTTCAGTTGATTTTCTCTTATTTTTCGAATAACACTAAGTTTCTTAACTTTGATATTGGCTATACACAAGGTAGTACACTAGTACTACTGCATGATTTATTCCTCAACGTGCGTACCCAATATCAAGTTTAGAAACAATTTGGTCTACACTTTTGGGTGACTACCTTTATTTATTTTCAAATTGGCCATACACAAGCTAGTATTATAGTACTACTGCAGGATTTTCAACCTCAACGTACGTACCCAATTTGATTATAAATTATACAAGGTCTACACCTAAGTGATTACCATATAATTCTTTTTCACATTGGCCATCCACAAGGTAGCACCGTTGTGCTACTACAGGATTTCATCCTCAAAGTGCGTACCCAATGATGAAAAATGAATTAAACAAAGTTAACACCATCGAAGCTTGACAATGTTATTCTGTAGCACCCGGTTTTAAGGACAAAACCAGATACACACCATATGTGAGCCCAGAAAGTCAAATCACACATATGGCTATAAATAAGGGTAATATCAAAAGACAAATGCTTAATTACATAATGTAATAGTACAGAGAATACAAACTTAGCTAGTAGACAGCAGAAAGACATTCTGATCTTCAGTTGAAGACTCCACTTCACAGGGACAACTGACTGGTTGATCACAAGCCTAACTCCTCCAAACTCTAGCAATCTGGTGCTCATCCTGAGATGTGGGAGAAATAGCAAGGGTGAGCACATGTCGTACTCAGCAAATATAACATGAGATTCATGAGGCTCAAAAGTTGACACTAGTTTACTGCGATTAGCTTTTAGTGAGTCATCTTTTTAGCATTTAAGTAGCAACAAGTTACCATAAGCCCAAATAACCTCATGATCATGTAAACGTGAATAACGTATAGCAAGAAACAATAATCATTAGTGAGCATCAATATCATCAGTATTATCATTAGTGTTCATCATTTATTCTGTAAGGGTCGAAGGCCGCTCGTGACCGTGAGCACGGCTGATATACCAGGTTTACACTCTGTAGAGGTTGTACACTTTCACTGTGAGTCGTAATTTACCCTTTCACCCGAGGTAGCTAATCTCTTGACCCACTTCTAAGGAAGGTCGGCAGGGTTCACTATGAAGTCTTTCAAAGGTTCGTCTAACATGTTAGGGTCATTAGATTCACTCGGCAAGTAGATGTAGGAACCCCTTTTCAAATGACACAATTCAATCCTACTATACTCATAAGACTAGAGGCTATCCTACACCCACCGTGGCAAGTCATTCTTACGCCATAAAGGTAACCACTAACAAACTAGAAAAAGGTCCTTCTATATGACTAAAGCCAGAGCCATATAGCCATTATAGTTGTACTGTAATGTCCCATGGGTGTCAAGGTACAAGATACAAAAGCTAGAATATCCCTAATGGTAACAAGGTAGACATATGCACATGAATTAAGTGTATTAAAGATGAATAGGAAACAAGAATGCCCATGCTGTACTTGCCTTAAATTTAGATCATTCTTCAGTCCAAACCTTCAAAGAACACTGCTTCTTGTTCACCATGTATAGCTCACCGACTAGACAAGATCATAAAGCACCATACAAGCGTCCATTCAATTATACACGAAGCAAACAATAGAACTAAATTAGAACAGTACACCAAACATATAGAACAACGTGTGAAAAGGTTTTAAAGATGTTCGACATGTTGCTATGAACACAAATACGAGAAGCATGCTAATCGGAGCTACGATGAAAAAGAAATGACCACCGTAAGATTCACTCTATACGAGAAAAAGAAAACTACAGGCTTCATTGATTTTAATAATTATATAAAATATTTATAAGATACTTTAGAGGAATACCTAAATTGAATTAAGTTAAATTATATTTTGATTTAAAAAATAAGATAAAACTAATCATATTCTATTTATAAAGGATCGAGATGGAAAACCTATGTTGCTCTTAATTGGAAGACTAATTGCATATAGATTAATATTTTATTTGAACGCATAAATTAAAATATACTAAACAATAATACTATCGAGAGTTTTTATATTATAAAAGAAACAACTACGAGCTTGATTTATTTTAATTAAGAAAAACCATATTTATGACATTAATTCAGATTAGACAAATTATATTTTAATATAAAAACTGAGTTGAGCTTAATCATATTTTATCTTATAAATATTATCACATAATTTGTTAAACTAGTTAAACTTTATCTTTGCAAAAGAAAAAAAACATGTGAGAGCATCTAAATGAGTTTTATATGACCATGTTTAGCCTAAACAAAAACATATTTAATCTGACATTAGTCAAGTTAATAGCTATTTACAAAAGATCGATATTATCCTATTTTGCTTTTATTAAAAACATGTTTAGACTAAACAGATTACAAATTAAAAAATAATTACAAGCATATTAATTAATCTAATATTTAGCTATATATAAAAAAACATCTGACATGAAAACATTAAATCTGCTGCGTAGAGCGCAACTATACGAAACTAAAGCAACTGAAACGAAGTAAAACAAAATTAAAACGAAGAAACGACAAAGATATTACGAACTAGTGGCAGAACCGCAAATACTTCATCTTCTACCTCCATCCATCTCCTCACGTGAAGCTAAGGGAGAAAAGGAACGAAGAGGCCTCGGCCTGGGGGCGACACGAGAAGGAGGAGAAATATCTAATTTACTACACGAGAGATTTCTCAAACTAGAGGATCCTCTTACAGTAGTTTTGGTGTGCTATATATATATATATATATATATATATATATATATATATATATATATATATATATATATATATATATATATATATATATATATATATATATATATATGGAGGAAAACAGTCCACCTCCACATCAACTAGCGATATGGTGCTAATTGACGTTGCACCATCCACCTCCGCTAATAGGCTTAAGTCATCATTTAAGCCCATTAGTAAATAAATGTATGGGCCTTTGAGATTTGTTAGGATTATTGCACATGGGCTTTGGTGGAAAATGAGATATTTATTACTTTCGAAATTAATTAATTTCATGGATATAATAATTCTAGAAAAGTCCAGAATTATTATTTAAGCCGTGAAAAATACTCTGAAAGCTCTGAAAATTCGGGGAAATTTTTCAGAGACATTATGGAACATGAGGAACCCAAATAAAGTATTTGGAGCTCATGATAAGATATTTTGGAGCATCTCAAAATTATATTATGCTCACAGACAAATGGAAACAAGTTATAGAAAAAGTCAGAAAAATTTTAGAGAAGTTTGTAGAGATTGATTGACGGACAAGAAATTGAAATGAGTGATTTGGGTTATAAAGAAAATATTTTAGAAAACTCCCAATGAAAACTTAAGCTAAGAAACAAGGAATTTTATTGAAAAAAAAAATAAAGACGTGCCAGAGAAGGAAGATCGACCTACTGAACGTATTTTAAAGATTTTGCTCACTCTCAACACACAAAGAAACATTAAGTAAATATCACATCAAATCATATGCACTGGCATGTATACACATAATGTTGCTAAACCCTATGATAAATTTTATTTTAATAAAAAATATTATTTTCCTTTATTTTCATGAGCATTAGAATACAAAATTAAATTACTTTGCATCTATTTTGAAAGGAGCAAATTTTAGGGTGTTACATATTCCATAAAAGGAGAATGCCCCTCTATTTCAAGTTTACCTTGATTAATTGCATTTCGCATTGCTTATTCCACATTGCCAAGGATTTTTAACAAATCTATGGCCCTACTTATGTAGGCACAATGACCACCAAAGAGTTTGAGTCTCTCACTCTTGATGGCCGCAACTTCCCTACATGGGTGATGGATCTCAAAGTGAGTCTATCGTTGCGCGGAATGTACAAGGCTATTGCCCCTCCCCAACCGCGAGTTGCCCCATTGGCGGAGCCTCTCAAGTACCATGCCTTATTCATCATAAGGAATCACATCCATCCAGATCTCAAAGCTGAGTATCCGATGGAGGAAGACTCACGCGCTCTGTGGCTTGCTCTTCAAACACGGTATGAAGAGCAAAAGGCAGTCATCCTGCCGGAAGCTACAAATGAGTGGAACCATCTTCGTCTATAAGATTTTAAATTTGTGGGAGAGTTCAGCCATGTTGTTCATAAACTCAGTGCTAAACTAAAGTTTTTGCGAAAAGGAGAAAACTAATGCGGAGAAAATTGAGAAGACATTGTCTACCATGCTTCCCGCTCAGATGATCCTTCAGCAACAATACCGTGAAAGAGATTTCACAGTGCCGGGGAGGTAGAAGGAGGATGGAGAGTAAAGGACCGCTTGGTGCACCCGGTGCACATGGACCTGAGAGTAGAGAGGAGACGGTGGATTGAGTCCACCATGGACCGAGCCAACAGCTTATAGACCAACCGGCGCGACCAACAGGAAGCTGTGAACCTTGGCCCGTTTGGAATCCAGACTCGCGACGTGGCTAGCCCACACACGCGCCACGTGTCTGGGCCGGGCCGGCCCAACCCGGCCTAGGACCGGCCCTGTCGAACCCATCCTCGGCCCGGTCAACGTTGACCCGGACCCACCTGTCAGCCTCTTTGTCTGAACCGACCAGTCCTGTGCTGCCACGTATCAACCCCTAAATAAACCTGGACTTTTTCTTTTTCTATAAATGATTTAATCTTCAGAAATTCATAACTAATTAACCGTAGATCAGAAAAATGCCAAACCAGAGTCCAATTTTTTCTAAAATCAAGCTCTACGTCATAGACCTATGATTGAGTGCATTTGGATCTTTTGATTTTCAGTTGCTCCTTTGTGCACCTCTATAGGAGCCGCTAACACGGCTATATGTTACGTTTGGTAGACCCGGAGGAGCCACCGACTGAGGAGTTCGACCCCGACTACACTGATGACTTGGGTGATGACCTACCAGGTGCCACGCCCCACCCATTCGTAGATCTTATTACGCATTGCAAATAATTAGAACTGCTAGTGCTTTATTATTACTGCAATAATGTTGAGAATAGGTTGCAGGGTAGTTACTGCTTTTGAGCCATTTACCTTGTTGCAACTTTACTCCTGCTCACCCTACTGTTAGGCTAGATGCTGCTATATTACTTGTTACTACTGCTTTACTCTTACTCGCATTATATCTGTGATGAGATGCTGGTGAGTGAGAGACGAACTGAGATAAGGCACCAAGTGCCGATAACCTGATAATAACCTGATAATGAACATGGGGAGATCTTGGCGTGAGTCTTGGGTGAGTGGTGAGGGTCAAGTCGACCGAGCAGGATCCGACGACGAGTCACGAGGGCAAGTCTTGCCGAGGGGGTGCTACCTGGGCGTCCCCCATGAGAGATACCTGTGGCGGGTACATGTGATAGGAAGAGGTCCCGGGGTAGAGTGTCTTCATGGGACGAAACTCCAGGATGGGAGGTGTTGTGATGGCACGGGGTACCGGGTGTTCCGTTGAGCGGACCACCGGTTGGCCCTTTGAGAAGATATCCTGCTTAGTCGCCCTAAGGACTGAAATGTTCTATGGACCGGGTCTTAGGAAATCCTTACGCCCCACTCGCCCCTACCATGGAAATGGGACGGACGTGCGACTTGCTAGTGCGGTGCCACTACTATTGGGAGGTTAGCGGATAGTGTAAGGAGGTATGTGCACGAGGACCCACACCCTCCTAAGACCGCGTAGTGACCACCGGGGCCCAGTACTACGTCTCACAGTCTCAGCGTGTCGGTGGTACTCCGACACGGCCCCAGTTCTGAGTAATAGGGTGGTACCGTATCTAGTTGGAAGGCGGCCCGGAATCAGCCTAGACGAGGCGCATCGTCGATGATGGTGATCTTGTGGGTAGTGTAAACCTCTGCAGAGTTCTGGTTGATCGATTGATACATATGTCGACTTGTCGGCTATGGACCTTTCCTGAGTACAGCTTCACTTGACTAGCGGAGAGGAGTCCTTCTACCTTCGCTGGGTTTTAGAGTGGTGTTCTGGCTGAGGCTGTTGAGGCATGGACGAGAGGGAGTCGTCCATGCCGGTGAGAGAGTGTGATGAGATGAGATGTGATAGGGTGATGAGATATGTGTTGGGATGGGGTAACGTGTGTAAAAGAGATGGGTTAAAATTTGACAAAACTTATGTTAATGAAATATTGGTTACTTGCATGGGAATCCATAGCCAAATAGGTTCTTCTCCTTATCCCCTTTTGCATCCAGTTTCACAAAGCAAATGCATCATAGGGTGGACGATGCGTGGCCAGTACCAAGTGTACTGATAGATTTTTAGCAGGCTCGGAGCCCGAGTACGACGAGGAGGACGACAGGGAGGAGTAGGGGTTCGCCCTGCTCTCAAGCTTGGTGCAAGGAGTCCTAGTTTTCGCTGCCGTCTTCGAGATGCTGTTCCAGTTGCTGTGTGTGAGTGTGTTCCACCCTGCGTGGCGATGGTAATAATTAATGTAAACCTTCTATTTGTACTCTGATATTCGTGTATGACTCTGTTATTCGACTGAGATTTGGGTAATGGTATGAACTCATTCATCTATTACACTTCGTATCTGTGGCATTTCCTTCGCGGAATGCAGGATCATTTCATGTATATACACTACTAGGATGGGTCTCGAATTTTCCCAGGCGGACGTTATAGTGTGCCCACCTCCGAAAATAGATTTACGGAGGCGGGCACCTTAAGACAACTGCCTGCTCCGAAAATAAAACATTTTTAAGGCGGTTGTCTTTAAATGACTTCCTCTGTCTATTGATTTTCAAAGGCGGGTATTTTCTGACTGCCTCCGTAAACAAAATAACTGATTCCGTAAATCGATTAATGGAGGCGATCATTTTTTTGGTGCTTGTGTAAATAAAAACGACCATCTCTATTAATCATCAGGTATTTTGCACGCCGGTTGGATTTTGTGACTGCCTCGGTTAATGTTTGGACAGTACCTCTTGAAGTCATTTTTGTAGTAGTGAGCATCACGGCAGTTTGACATTTAGCAGCATACACTTGAACAAGCAATCATGTTTTAGTTCTGAACTCTGATGTCACCTCTTACAAACGGCACCACAACGTAGCAAGCACAGTGCACTTATTATCACTCAATAACTATAACAACAACATTGCTATATCTGAACCTTCAGTGTCTCGAACACAAACACAGGGACACCAAAGCTGAGGCCAGACAGGAGAGAAGCCATGGCGCTACCTGCAGTCTGCACTCTATGCGGTGACGATGGGTGGGATGTAAAGCGACTTGCTGCCGAGGACGCGGGCGCGGGTGTCGGGGAAGTTCTCCATCCACGGCAGCGCAGTAACGGTGCCGTCGGCAGTGACAGCGATCGGGTAGCTGAGGAGGTGGCCTGGGAGATCCTGCTCCAGCTCCAGGTCATCGCTCGAGTACAGATCCCAATACTTCTCAGCGATCCTGTTCACCTTCTGCACACACTCCACGCTCTCAGGGCGCTGGAAGACATCATCCAGCATTCCCAGGTGCTCGTACCACAGAGACATCCGGAAGCCGTGGATCTGGCCACGGGCAGGCTGCCTGGTTGCCAGGTGGTACGGCTGGTACGCGCCCATGGCGATTTCAGAGTCCCTGGCACCGTCCATGGACCTCTGGTTGATGTTGGCAGACCCAATGATGATGTACTCGTCGTCCACTGAAATCAAACAAAAAATGTTTCCATCTTCATCAACAAATGGAAGCCTTTCAAGCCAAGCAAGAGAGCAATTCAAGCTGGAATTCAGCTGTTTAACATTTTGCTACCAAGATTAACTAACTGTAGAGAACTACTCCAATACTCATCTTTCTAAAAAGTAGCACAGATCTCAAAGCAGCCTAGTCAAATAATCTTTTTTCTTTTTTTTTCTGGGCCTGTGCCATCCAAACTCAGCCCGTGCCCCGCCCTAACCCGAGGCAGAACACGGCGGAGATCCATCTCCATCGGTCGTACATCGCATGGGATCGGTGAGCCGGAACCTGCCCCTCGGCCTGGTCTCCTAGGAAACACGGCAGCCATGGAACCATCCGAAATAAGCTGCGAAGGGACGCCCAGGCAGTGCAGTATATACTCTCTTTTGACATTCGATCGTGCTCAGGCCATGCGCAACACCCCAAATCTTGGTTGGACATTGTAATCTGAATCTCCATTAACAGGTCCCGGGGCAGCAGAGCCACCAGCATGGTGCCCAAGGACCATCTCACACTACACCACAACCCCAAAATAGCGTCACACGTGTGTCGCTATAACTATACTAATACCGGTGAACCGTCGGTCGGTATAGCTAGCCACAGATCAAATGTCGGTATATGTAGCTTTTACGTTGGACTATCGGTCGATATAGATATTTGGCTATACAGTCAGACAACCGGTCGGGATAGATCAACAGAGAGGACGAACGGTCGGTCGCTATAGGGCCGTGCCTTTGAGGCGCGCTTAAGCCCGTCCGCGGGAACTGAAAAAACTCCAACGCGCCAAGCTGAAAATGAAAAAGGCCCATAACGGCAAAATTTGGGCCCAAATACTGGGAACCTAGGTCTTATCCCCGACCGTAGTTTTTTTCGAGCTTTTTTAGAAATTGGTATAATCTTATTCATCATTATTTCCTGCATTGTTTAAGACCCAACTTCACGACGAGCCTAACGAGCCGAGCCTAACGAACCGAGCCGAAGTTGAAAGTCGTTCCAAATCAAGTCATTTTTATTTTAAAAGATAAATGAGTCTAATCGGAGCACTTTTATACGAGCCACCGAGCCAGCTCAACGACCTTTTTGTCCGGCCCTAATCCCCATTCCCCGTTGCCTCCTCTCTCTGTGCCCGCCCGCCCGACCAACCCTGACTCCTCCAGCGTGTTCCAAAAAAAAAATCTCAGCGCCGATCCCCGCTGCCGCCGCCGCCGCTGCCTAACTCCAGCGAGACCCCTCCCCATCCAGCGAGACGCTTCTTTGCCGCTGCTGTCTGGATCCACGACTGCAAGTGCCACAGCTGTTGGGATCCACGACTGCGAGTGCTGCGGCGTGGCCTGGAGCTGCTGCGAGGGCGAGGTGCCCTGCCACGACGTCAACGACTGCTGCCGTGACTGCTTCGAGAGCGTGGCCTGGTATGTTTGGATTGTACCCTGCTGCATTCAGTTTCAGCGAGTTATGTTTGGATTGTACCCGCGTGGTCATCACTGTACAATCTTCTTGGGTCTCTTTTCTCTTGGAAATTTTGCGCCTTTGTTCCTCTCTGTGTTCCCGGGCTTGCTTGTTCCATGTGAAATTCAGCACGATTTACTTGCTGCTGCGCGAATGTCCATGCTTGGTCTTTCCGGCCAGGACCACCAATTCAATTCGTCTGCTTCTCTGAACCTCAGTTTCATACTGGACATACCGCCGGTAGAAACGAGTTTGCTGCTACTTTCGCCTGCAAAGTTTATCAAGTGCGTAACATAGTAAGCAGTTGACAAAGTTTATCAAGGAAAACTAGTAGTTCATCCGTTGCTGCAAACGGCATACTGTTCTTACATCTCCTCTGCCTTAAAGACCGACTAACATTTCTTTTTATGTTGGCAAGGAACTGACTTAGTGTAGCTTGTCTCTCTGGTTCTTACCAACCTTGGATTTTTTTCTTTCAATAAACAGTCAACCATCGCTACTGTCTTCAAGTTTGAAAAAATATATCTGAAGACAAAGCTGAGAAACATTTTAATTGTCCCTCTAAGGTACTTTCATAAAATTATAATTGCACTGTAGATTTTATATAAATATCTACTGCACCAGACTTTCTTTTAACTGGACAGAATGTTTCAAAATATTTTGCTTTGGTAGTTTTGGGGCTATGGAGCACGTAAGATAATTTTAGAATCCTTTGTCTATAATGAGTGATATTCCCTCTGCATCTTGCTGCAATATAACTCTACAAGCCACTACATATATGACACGAGCTAGTTCAATATTTACAGCAAGTTGAGCCGCTCCTAGCCTTAATTAGCAATAGTTCGCATAGCCCCTAACCAAGGAGCAGCATCAATGGCCGCAAGTCTCCGGTGCTGGTCACTCTGTCCCATGTCAGTCCAGTGAGGTAGGAAATAAATCAGACCTGAGTGTTCCTGAGAATATCAATAGGGTGTATTCAGATCTGCAGCAGTGTGAATGGTTCAAAAACATGTCAGTGCAGTGCAGTCT
This sequence comes from Saccharum hybrid cultivar R570, assembly GCA_038087645.1. Classification (NCBI taxonomy): domain Eukaryota; kingdom Viridiplantae; phylum Streptophyta; class Magnoliopsida; order Poales; family Poaceae; genus Saccharum; species Saccharum hybrid cultivar. The sequence continues at coordinate 136,246 of JAQSUU010000664.1, read as the reverse complement.
CAGTATTTTGTGAATGGTACGTAGGAAATAAATTGGGAAGTAGAGCAAGTAGCATGTGCATTTTCTTGTGTAACATTTCTCTAGTGTATGAACATCCGTATTCCATTTTGCTAGAACAAACTTAAATCAATTGTTGAAGCCCGCCCAGAGTTGACAGAAAGATAAATTCAGCAAGGTGATGTCTTCGCTGCTGCTTGTGGAGAAAAGGAGCCAAGAGGGCGTGTTTGTACTTTGGGCCTAGGACCAACTCCCCAAGATATTGGTACCCCTGGTTTGAAGTGTTACAAGCCAACAAGGCTACAAATGGAAGTTCTAGCTTGTAAAAAGGTTGAAAGTGACAAAGCTTCTCTAGAACGACGCATACAAGAATTGGAAGAGGAACTGCTCGAGGCAAGGATTGTGCAAGAAAGAAGAAATTTGGAAATCGCCTCCCACAACAGTTCTAATTCACAAAACCATGTGGTAAAGAACTTCAACACTTTTGAATTACTTAAGTCATGATTGAATAATCTATCTTTCCTATGCTGGATAATATGGTGACATGCGAATAATACATATTACCCCTATTGTATTGTTTCTGTGTCTTAAGAACATGTTGATGAGGCACATCATGCTCAACCATTTGAATATGATGATGTTTTTGCAGATATTAATGAAAACTCTGACCATTATGATGAAGATGATGTTTTTACAGATACTACCTCATCTAGCAGCAAGCTAATTTCCTATCTGTGCACCGTGCTGCTGCCCTATCTGCACGTGCTGCTGCCCTGTCTGGACAGCGTGCTTCTGCCCTATCTGCACGTGACTTTGGCTGATGCTAAGTCAATGCCAATTCAGTGGCCATATGACAGAGTAATAAACTAGAGTACTAGACTTGCCTTTATTTCTTTTATTCATCTATGTGATAAGTGAACAAAGTTTCTAATTAATGATATTTGTAATAGTTGAATGTCACCAAGGCATCACATTTATCCAAGTCTACTGCAGGTATGTATTTTTCCTGAATTTTACTTTTACCAAGATGCAATTTGTGATGCTAAACAAACCCTGTTATGCATACAACACACTATCAAAAGAATTTGGTACTGCTAGTTCTTATTTAGTATCCATTTCCCATTGAAAGATTTTTTTCACACAAAGTGATGTCAGTCATAGCTAGGAAGAGAACCTCAGAGAATTCAGTCAATATGAGCTGAAATAATCTGATTAGCTGCTGTTAGATGTCGTAGATTGACCAAGTTGTTCATTCTGGAAGGCAATTTTCCAAGCCTGCAACCTGATAAATTCAGAACCTGTAGGTGGTAGAGTTTGCACAAGAATTCTGTACTGTGGCGATGGTAGTAGATGAGATACTTACGAAATAGAAAAACAATAATGTAGAACTAACTACAACATTTTTTCAGCACTTAAAGGAAGTAGATAAAATATATGAGACTCCCCCTTGCTGTTCACTTTCTCTCTGTACAGTTTGTTTTTATTTAAATTTATATACTAACAGCTGTACATAATAGCTGTACATAGATGATGGATGTTCCCTAATTCATAATAGTTGTACATAGATTAGGAAATGTGTGCAAATCTGCTGTTCATAAATGAAAAGAACACTTGCTTCTGAATTTGTACATTGATGTGAAAAGAACACTTGCTTCTGAATTTTGGCTCCAAAGATCTGGTTGTATATGTGGATGTTGAACCGTTAGCCACCAGAAACATAGTTAGTGGACTTTCTTTTTTATATTGGTCATGGTCACAAACTTAAAAACTCTTTTGACTTTAATAATGTGTGCTATGTTGGTCTTGCAGCAGGGGAGGAGAGGCGTGCACCCAAAGCTCATTGAAGCTGCTGGAACTGGGGTTAGTGTACACATCTTTGAGCTGTTAAGTTGCTTGTTCAATTGCATATGTGCATATAAGTTCCTGCTGTCATGCAGCCAGTTAGCGCTAACAGGTTGAGAACCACTCTTCATTTTTTGGCACTAGTTACCTCGGCAGCCAGTTAGCGCTAACAGGTTGAAACCTGCTGTCATGCAGCCAGACCCACTAATGAGGTCATTCCTAGATGTGTTACCTGTTCAAAAAAGTAGTGGACGAGAGGATCTATTCTATCAGTCGTTGGTTCATTACAATTCATGGGCAAACAATATATTAGCCCAAAGAGTTGCACCTACAGATCATAGTTTTTTTCTGATGGGATTTCTTTTGCTGCTTGTGTTCAGGTGGTAATTTTTTTTTATTTATTTCTGTTGCCTCCTAGATCCCTAAGATAGAAGGGAGGGAGTGTGGTATTTTTATTTATTTTAGTTCTATAAAACTGGCTGCCAGGTCAATCTAAAAAAAATCCTGTAGTACCACACATTTCTTTGGAAAGTCTGAAACTGCATATGCTTTTATTCCTATTGGACGCTTATGTTCCTGCTGGCTTCTCTGCTGTACTGGAACCAGGAAATATTCAAGGGGTCCGAGAGCTTATATATATATATATATATATATATATATATATATATATATATATATATATATATATATATATATATATATATATATATATATATATATATATATATATATATATATATATATATGCCAAATTAGACATCACTTGGAACAAAATGGTAGGGTATGGTAGCTGCAGCATAGTTGATTTAATTCAGATGTGCCTTTTGTTCCTATATGCTTGCCGCTAAGAAGGAATTTCCCATCAATCTTGTACTCTGACTAATTGCTGCCATGTATTGCTAATTGGATATTCATACTACATTTCAGGTCATCCTGCTCCGGAAAGGTCCTAGGCAGCATACCTGATCGTGTCCACAAGTTAAAAGTGCTCGTCGAAGTTGTGTTTTGTTTTGAACCTATTAGAGATATGACTATGAGCTCACTGTTATTGAAATTTAAGCAGTGGCTTTAGGTGTTAGTGAGCTAAGCTTTTGGTCACAGGTGGTGGATGTATGACTTTTGGTCACATGAGGTAGATGTTGTATGACTTTTGTCACATGTGGTAGATGTAGGGATGCTGATGGCTTGCTCATGCACAAACTTCATGTTTGCGAGCTTCTAATCTATTTTGTACTTATGATATGATATTGAATGTGACGGACCTTACATTGGGATATATGAATGAATTAGAAATAAATGGTTTGTGCCAATATATTTGATGATGTTCCTTGTCTGTATGGTTAATATATCTTGTGACGAATATGTGTGCATTGATAACATATTAGTTTTGGGATATTATGTACTACTGATTAGCAACATATATATTGTCTCTGTGTGAATGATTCGCGTTGGATTGTGAGCTGCTAAAAGTGTTTATAGCCTCAAACTATGTGTCGCTATATATAGCCCCTAAGACGTCAGACAGTCGGTCGCTCAACACATGTCGGTCGGCATAGGCTATAGCGACGTCACTTTTAGCGGCAGCAAATAAGTGTCGGCGTAGCTCTATACCGATCGACGGTGCGTCGCGATATGGACCTATAGCGACCCACGGTGCGTCGCTGTTCTGGGGCTGTGGTGTAGTGTCAGGAGAGAGGACAGTAGTTCACATGAGTACGACAGAGAAACCCAAAGTAAATCTACAGCAGGGCTCCGATCTATATTCTCGGTCCTCTAATCAATGGAATAGATCACTGTCAACGCAACCTCTCGACTCTCGTGAAGGCATAATCCGCGCCCGTCTCCGTGGACAAGGAACCGAAACGTCGAAGGTGATCTGGAAGAGATGACTTCGACTGTGGTCATGACTGGATACGGGCTAGGCTTGTGTGGACCAGGCCCACCCAGTACCCAGGAGAAAAATAATTAAGAAAAAAGTAATTACCTGCCGAGGCTGCTTTGAGATGTGTGCTATTTTTAGAAAGAGGAGTATTGGAGCAACTATACCTTGAATTATTTTTACTCATTTGAAAAGAGTGTTAATTCCTTTAAAAAAAGTGGAATTATATGAGCATATATAGGATAGTTGTTCCCCTTAAAATTTGTTGTTTTATATTGATGCCTTTCCTGTCCAGCAAAGTTATGCTTTTAACTAAGAAAACATGTTGATCCAAACATATGCACTTCAGAAGAGTAATAAGTTTCACAACAGCATCAAACATGCTCCTAATTTTTTATAAATAAAAGTTACATGGTCTATTAGAAAAACTACTGCCATATCTAGCGTAATGCATGGCTATATAGAGGTTACTATCACGAACAGAAAATCTGAAACCTCTGAAGCCAAGAAAAGAAAACAATGTAAGCAGGGTGCCCAAATGCTTTGCTATCAAGAGAAACTAACTATACCCCTTGGTTTCAAGCCAAATGAGAGAAGAGCATGGGATCTTCGAACCAAGCAGGATTATAGTAGCATAGGACAATTTCTTCCTGATATACTTTATTTATGCTTTAAGTTGATTCTGCTGCTCTCTAAAACAGTTATAATTCTAATTAATTAAAGTGATCCCTTGCTTCCAATACAGATAAAGCAGAAATGCATGCTTTGTAACGAAAGAAAACATGCTCTAGGTGTGAACGTATAAAATAGATATTCTATATCAGTAAACTTAGTTGCGTTAAAAATTTCAGTAAACTGAAAAATGAAATATAGTGCAATACGAGGGCAAAGTACAACTGATCCATTACCTATCATCATTTTGCTATGAACATAGATCATAAACCTCCTACCTCTTGAGCACGGATGTAATCAGTGTCAGGTTCTGGGTGTTGCTCGGGTTCATATTCTCCCTCCAGCTTCACCTCGTGGTTACCTAAGCAGAAGAAAGTGAGATAGTCCTTGGGATTTGCTTCGATTCCCTTGGCTAGGAGAGCTTGTGTGATGTCAGTGTACATCATGTCCATTGTTCTCCTTTGCCAGTCAAGGATTGCCTGAACAGAAGACTCTTCTGGAGGATTCTCAGGCCACATTGGCACCACAACATAAACAGTAAATCGTTCCCCAGCTTCAATCTTGCTGACAATCTTCAATGAGAGCTCCTTTGGAATCAAGTGAAGAGCACCAATTTCTTCTGGCTTGATGCCTTGGGGCTTCCATCCATATGAACTTCCAAGGAAGTACTGATTCTCAATGTAGATGAAGTTCTTCGCCCTCCTGATGGCATTTATGTATGCATCCTGGATACTGCGGTCGGTGATTTGATCTTTTCCACTCACAAGCCCAGCTCTTGCAGCTTCCTTAGGAGTCTCGGGGAAACCAAAAGCAGCACCACCATCAATGGATCTGAAGAGCTGAACATTCCATGTTTCTCTGTCCTCCGGGAACATCACAGGAGAGGGGGGAATAATAATGTCAGAAAGATCCCTGAGACGTACAAGGAGGTCCTTACCACCCTGCTTCCTCCATCTCTGCTCAAAGTTGTAAAGAACATCCCAAGCAATTGGCCCTTCCAGCCGTGAATGAATATCATGCCATGGCTCTCTTGGACCACCTTTCTTGATTGATCCACCCTTAAAGTTTGGCTGGTGGAAGTCATCATGATGGACAGTATCAAGGGTCCTAAACAAGGAGTGATACTGGGTATCATACCTTCCATTACAAAGGTCAATGCCACCAATGAAGCTGACTATCCTCCTCCGTTGGGAGCCCTGGTTTGATAGCTCATGGTCAACTAGTACTATCTTCTGATGGTGCGTGAACATATTTGATATCTTCAGATTTGATATCTTCAGATCCCGAACCAAGCTGCCAGAATCATCAGGGTTGCGACCGCACAGAACACAGTTGACGTCCGTGCCATAGAAGTAATTTGCAGTCTCCTCATCATGGGTAGCCATAATGCCATCCTTCTTAAGCGGGCCAACGTCGACCGAAGTCCTATCATCCCACACTAGCATAAGGACCCGGACACCTTCACTGGCCTTCCTCTTGAGCAACTCCCCAAGAGTAACATCACCTCCAGTTTTTGGCCTGTTGGTGTCCCTAACTAAGGTGATCTCTGTGTACACGGACCAGCCAGTGATGTAAATCAAATCTGGGCTTTGCTTATGGCATCAAAGATATCCTCCCAGCACCTTTGTGCCTCGTAGTTCTTGCCATCAGCAAGTGGGATCCTGGGAACGAAGTTGTCAGGGACATGAGCGTCCTGGTACAGAGTAACCTTACACCCCTGCCTCTGTGAGAAGAAGGTGTAAAGAACACCAGGGTACTTGGTGCTCCGGACACCCCTCGCCCAGTTACGGTCCCTGGAAACATCAAGGTACCGAAGCTTCACATGGATCTTGCTGTGTCCAATAGGCTCACGATTGTCATCACAGATTTCAAGCCACCTATCAATCTCCTCTCCGTCCAGGAGGTCCGTGACATGCAAGTAAGCCCTCCTGATGAGCGAGGCCCCAATGGGGTTGTCGATCTTGACGGTGAACATGACGTTGGTGGCCCTGTGCGCGCAGTAGATGTGGAAGGACTCGTACCAGCGAGGATTGATAGGCTCGTTGGAGATGATACGTGTACGCCCAACGCGGACCTTCCCCAGATCAATGGTGGCATATATCTTGGTGCTGCCCTTGCCGACACCCACGGTTTCCTCGACCCCTTCCAGAAGCTGTCGAAGCGAAACGAAACGTACATGTCGTGTTAGCAGAAGAGACGAATCTGGTAGGCATACATCGAAACGAGATTAAGGGAACTAATGCTTGAGCACTCTCGCTCTTGAGCAAAATTAGTACAGTAGCATGGCAGTTAATGATGAAGCGATCAACAGTAGTAGGGAGAATAGTAATCTGGAAGCAGGCAGGCAGGCACTGCCCTCACTCATGAATCATTCGCTGTCTCTGTACTAACCAAATCACTCGTCACGAGTTAGTGAAAGCGGATTAACTCAACGCGATAATCATTAGATCTCATGCATCGTTTATAAATGGAACACACGGAGGCATATATGGACTCTGTAGCACGGATACGCGAAGGAGGTGCCGTATCGCGTATCGGATACGTATCCTATATGGATACGCCGCTGATACGGCTTGGATACATATCCTTCGGGTATCCTATTTTTATTTAATTTTGGGAATATTGAGTACGTGAACCTGATACGTATCATGCGTGTGGGATATGGCCCAGCCCAACAAGAAGCCAACGCTGCCCAGTCGCGATGTCCCGACGCGGCGACGCCTCGCATGGCTGCACACGCGCGCCGCCTCCCGCGCAGGAGATGCGCCACCGCTCGCTCGCCGCCGGCGATGAGCCCCCACCCCCTTGCGCCGCCTCCCGTGCAGGAGATGCGCCGCAGCTCTCCAGTCGTTGGCGACCAGCCCCCGCCCCCTCGCGCCGCCTCCTGCGCAGGAGATGCACCACCGCTCGCCGGCCGCTGGCGATGAGCCTCCGCCCCTCTGTGCCATCAATCAACATCTCGTCCTCCAGGTCGTCGCTCCAGGGAGCACTGCACTAGGGAGCACCCACCAGTCCACTACGGACGCGGCTAGCTCCCGCGATGCAGGGGACAGATGCAGGGAAGAGGACGATTCAGCACTCAGCACAGCAGCAAAGCTAGCTTCCACCGATCTCCCATGAGTACACTCCCTTTTCATTCTTGATCTACTCTACTTCTGCACTGGTTGCCTGCATCCAGTAGATGGACTCTCCAAATTTCAGCAGTACTGGCGCAAGTGCTAGTGCTAGTCAGCTAGTCCTAGCATAGGATCCACCGGCATAGATAGAATTAATTAGTAATTGCGCATTCATCCAGTATAGTTGGACCAGGATCTCCTGTGAAAACTAAGAAACCTACAAGGTGATCTGGTGATGTATCATATATGATTGTATGTACTAAACTAACAATTAGTGATTACTCAAATTTTACACTTTCACAATTTTAATTTGCATTATTATTTATTTTATTAAAAAATAGTAAAATGTATCCGTGTATCGGGTTTTATGAGAAATTACCGTATTCGCGTATTTGTATCCTTCCGATACCGATACGCGTATCCATATCCATGCTGCATAAGAGGCAACGACAAAGCGAGGTGGTGGGGCTACTCATTTTCTTGAATTTCTCTTGATGTGATACTTGGGAGATTTTGACGTTTGTCCTCACTATTTTATAGCCTTAGAGAGATTCTTTTCTTTTTGGAGGTGTCAATTAGCAATATAAATGTATTTATAGTGCGAACTGTTATTATTAATGAATGGATGAAAATTTGCATATTTCTTTGAAAAGAGCTTGAAATTGTTATGCGTAGTACAAGGACTTGACCAAGCTGAAATGGGCAATGTGAAAAGGTATGATGACAAATTTCATCATGATTTTTTGCCATGTCATTATCTATGTCACACGCCATAGTTTGCTCATGCGGTAGCCCTTGAGAAATGGTTTGTGACATTTTTTCATTTGGTGCCTCTTTTAATAATTTAAAGAATTTCTTTGCATGCTCATTTGATTCCTAATTATTTCTACCTGTGATTTCTCCATGTGTAATATGAACTAGGTCATTGACATAAGCCCCATCACCTGTTGCTCCTTTATTACATGAAATCAAGATTTTCGTTATCAGCAAGGTTTACCATTACTTTTCCCTTGGATGAAACTTTCATCAAATCCTCTTACTAAATGAATTTGAACATGAGATTGAGTTCTGTAAGATAGACAATGACACCTTGCACATGGATAGGGGTGTTTTCTCCTTTAGAAGTGCCCCTAAAGGTAGTTTGAATAATGTACTTGAATTTTTTTTGCTAATCAGCTGTTGAATTAACCATGCATATCTTACTCGACGTGTTTCCAAAACCTTATCAATCAAAGTAGAAGAACCTACTGGGGCGGCTCGTTGGTCCTTTGGCCCATGCGTTGGACAATACAAGGCCTATAAAAAGGTTATAATGTATGGCAATACAACTAGTACTATTGAAAACTACATGCAACCATCGTTCGAATTGTGGCAATAATGACCTGTTATCGCAATGCAAACTTATTATTAACACAACGCAATATAATTTGTTGCAATGTTTACACTTGCTTGCAACCATAGTTTACTCGTGGTCATAACATCTACCTCTCGCAACAAAGGTTGGGACTAACACAACCCAAATTTTTTGATGCAATAAGTGCCACATATCGCAACCAATTACAGTCCATGTTGCAATAGGGCCTCCTATTGCGACTAAATTTGTAGCGTTGGATTAGGGTAAAAACCATGTAGTGCAGATACTAAAACTGAAATTGGCAACCAGAAAATTGAACTGAAATCGACATAACTTAAAAATAAAGTTGACGCAATGAAAAACAAAAAGCTAAAATTGAAATTACCAGAAACTGAAACTGAAATTGACAACCAGAAAATTGAACTGAAATTGTCAAATAGAAACTGAAAACTAAAGTAGACACAATGAAAAACAAAAAACTGAAAAACATTACTGAAACTGAAATTATCAGATACTAAAACTGAAATTGACAACCAGAAAATTGAACTGAAATCAACATAACTGAAAACTAAAGTAGACACAATGAAAAACAAAAAAAAGTAAAATTGAAATTACTAGAAACTGAAATTGAAATTGACAACCAGAAAATTGAACTGTTAATGACAAATAAAAAATGAAAACTAAAGTACCAACTTAGAAAATATGTACAAAAAATTACTTATATTTTCACACGATCTACTAAATTGTTATATAATATACAAGTAGGAGCATACATACAACATAAGTTGCCACTATATATAAATATAATGTAAAATATATGCATCATAGGTCTAGTTTTGTAGATCTTATTGTAAGCAGATCGGTGGTAAAAACTAAATTGAAAACGAACACTTCGGTAGAAGACTATGGTATTATCAAAATTCTGTACAAAGCTTAAATTTCACGAGCGCAGCGGATCCACGTACGCCAAGCTTTTCCTTTCATTTTTTATTATTTGGGCTGCCGCTACGCCGTGCGCATGTGCATGCGAATGCGCAGGCTAGGCCACCAGCGCGTTAGTCCCAGCGGAAAGGCCGAAGATTTTATTTCTTATCTACCGAGTTCTGGACTAAGGCCTTTCCAATAAAATCTTCGCTTGATGTGGTCTGCGAAGCCAGATAAGTTGCGCATGGGCTGGGCCGCTAGAATTATTTTCGCGGCCAGTCCTAGCAGGATAGTGGGCTAGCCTACGCAAAGTCAGCAGGCACCGGGGATGAAAACGGATCAGATACGGACGGATATCACTGATATTACATTTATTTTTATATTTCTGTCCGGATTCGAATTCGAATATGGATAATATCAACTATGTCGGATAGGATACGATTGGATATCGACATCATAAATATACGATTTAAATATTCGGATACGAATACGGTATCGGATGTTGAATATCCGGACTCGGATACGGACGGATTAAAACCCCTCTAAACAGATTCGGTTTCGAATACGGTCAAAAAATATCCGTACCGTTTTCATCCGGCAGGCACGCTGCCTGGGTTACCTGTGCCTTCATCTCTATGCTCGTGTGATATTTACCGTAGAAAGTACTCCCTCTCACTCTGTCATTTGCGTTTTCCGAAAAATAACTTTGATTAAATATATATTAAAAAATATTAATATTTATGGTATATAATTAGTATCATTGGAAAAATCTTTGAATCTAGTTTTTAATAAATTCATTTCAAGATACAAATGTATTCTAATAACTTAATAAAACCAATTTGTATTTAAATTGCAAATATAGTTTCTACCCTGTGATATCCTATAGCTTAATGAAGATGCACTTATTTGGTATAAGCTCGCCATACAAATACTTCATCGATTCTAAATTCTAAGTCATTTAGATTTTTAGGTACATAGTTTTTATTGCATATCTAGATATACCTTATTTCGAGATATAATGTAAAAACAATATATCTAAAAAAAAGGTCAAAACGACAGTGCCACCAACACTGTAGCAGCGAGCGCAGGCAGGCCACCGCCGCTAAATAACTTGACAACATCCTCACCATCAATGGATGTCACGGGGAAAAGGACAAAGCTGCAATATCTCAAAGACGTGACCATTTTCCATGGAACGGTGTTAACTTCGTCCATCGGACTCAGAATCAACCGTTGTCGATCTTGTTGGAAAGAGGACTCCAAATCATACACCTCAGGAATGAAAACTCAAATAAAGGACCAAGTTTCATTTTTTACCCAATAAAAACTACCATGTCTAAGTCTAAATGTGGCTTTTCAACAATCGCCTCAAGAAAAAAGTCCAGGCTACAAAGCGCAGGAGTCCCTAGTCCTTTGTGTTTCCCGCGATCGGAACTAATTTGGCAAAATTCTCACCAACAATGGACTTCATGGGGATAAGGACAAAGCTGCAACATCTCGAATACCTAACCATGTTTCGTAGAACGTTACTAACTTCGTCCAGCAGACTCAGAATCGAGCGCCATCAGTCTTGTTGGAAAGAAGGCTCCAAATCCTACACCTCAGGAATGAAAACTAAAATAAAGGAGGAAGTATTATTTTTTTACCTAATAAAAACCACCTTGTCTAAGTCTAAACGTGGCTTTTCAACAATCGCCTCAAAGAAAAATTTCAGGCTACAGGCCCCGAAGCTTCTCCGGGACCCGAGGGACATAAACAGCGGAGGAGTCCCATGTCCATTATGTTCCCCACGATCGTAACTAACTTGGAAACATCCTCACCAACAATGGTCATCATGGGAAAAAGGACAAAGCCGCAACATCTCGAAGACGTGATCATGTTCTATAGAATGGTGCTAACTTCGTCCAGCGGACTTAGAATCAACCACTGTCGATCTTGTTGGAAAGAGGACTCCAAATCCTACAACTCAGGAATGAAAACTCAAATAAAGGAGCAAGTATGATTTTTTTACCCAATAAAAATCACCATGTCTAAGTCTAAACATGGGTTTTCAACAATCACCTCAAGGAAAAGTTACAGACTCCGGGACCTGAGGGACGAAAAAAGTGGAAGAGTCTCTAGTCTTTTGTGTTCCCCGCGATCGGAACTAACTTGGCAACATCCTCACCAACTGAGGGAGTGAAAAGCGAAAACGATAGTTATTTATGGACTGAGGGAATAGGTAGCACCGGACTGCAGCAGGGTGGGAGTGCGCCGCGTGCAGTGGCTGGCCGAGTTCGACGCTGCGACGTGCTGCTTGGCGCTGCTCGCCCGCTCTGTTTGGAATGCTGCCGCACCTGCCGTGCTGTCGTCGGTTTGCAGCAATGATGCTATCGCAATCGCTTAGCGCAACACGTGCGAAAGAACAGGCGAAACGGCAGCAGATCAGGTCCAGAATGTTTTGGTGTGCATGGGCCGGAGGACTCAACGTGGGGCAGTTACGAATGTTATTTATAAAGTTATTACTAAATCACTGGCTGATATGTTAAAGCCCCACCTCCCCACCCACATTGACCAATCCCAGGCTGCTTTATTAAGAACATGCACATTTCGTCCAACATTGTTATCACCTAGAAAATTGTTCACTCTGTTACCCTCAAGACTTGGAACCAGCAAGCTTTCCTCCTCAAACTTGATCTCGCTAAAGCCTTTGATCAGCCGCACTGGGATTTCATTGCCTCTGCTCTCACTCGCCTTGGGCTCCACTCCAACTTCATTCACCTCATTCAGTCTTGCATCTCTACCCCCACTTTCTCTGTCCTGGTGAATGGTGAGCCTTCTCCTCCTTTCTCTTCTCAGAGAGGTATCCGCCAATGTTGTCCCCTTTCGCCCTATCTTTTTGTCATCGCCATTAACGAACTCTCTATTCGGCTCCAGAGTCATCTGCTTAGCTCTAACCTCTCGAGAGTCACTCTTATTATTGGCTGCCCCCAATTCACTCCCTCCTTTTTGCAGATGATCTCATCCTTTGTGGGTCTGCCTCGGTTGTTGAGGCGACCAACATTCGCACTATTTTGGAAGATTTCTGCACCCTTTCTGGTCAAATTCCTAAGCTCCAAAAATCTTCTATCCTCTTCAGTAGAAATGTGCCGAGCTCTACCAGATCCCAAATCAGGGACGTTTTCCGCATCTCTGACCTCCTTCCTAAGACTATGCACCTTAGACACCTAATTATTTTCAGTCACCTTGATAGGAACAAAGCTTATGAGTTCATTTTTAACAAATTTAGAGCTAAACTAACAACTATCAAATCCAACAAGCTTAACCATGCAGGAAGCCTTGCTTACATCAAATCTGTTCTGGCTTCGATCCTGGTGTACTACATGTCTACTATGCCTTTTCTAATACTTTTGTAGGTAAGATCAATGCCATTATCAAAAGATTTTGGTGGGATGGCATCCATGAAGACAACCCTACCTCACCTATAGCCTTTAGATCGTGGGAAGACATCTGCCAGCCGATGGATAATGGAGGTCTTGGAATTAGGGATCTCTACACTGTCAACAAAAGCCTTCTCACCCATGCTGCTCGGAACATAGCCACTAATAAAAACCCTCTCCTTACCTCAGTGCTCAAAGCCAAATACTACCACAACACTTCCTTCTGGAACACCAACACCACTGGACCCCGACAAATCTTTTGGTCATCCATCTTGTAGGTAAAAAAGGACCTTTTCAGCAACTTTGTCCTCCAAATCCATTCAGGTAACAGTTCTATTTGGTCCACTCCTTGGTGCCCTTTACGGAACTCCATACATTACCATATGCTATTGCCGGTTACCCAACGACCTTTGCCTAATATTGTCTCTAATTTTTGGCACTCCAACTACCAATCCTGGAATGTACATCTTATAGCTAACATCTTTGATGACCAAGCTATGCAGACGATCACTGAAGTTCAGATTGTACCCAATTATCAACATGACATCCTAAGGTGGACACCTGCCAAAGATGGTCAATGTACTACTAAAAGTGTTTACATGCACCTAAGTAGACAACAGCTTGTTCAACGACCACAATAGGGATCCAAAAGTATTAACCACCAAGCTAACAATATTTTGCAGAGAGCATGAAAAAGTAAGGAATTACCACCCCTAATCAAAGCTTTCACATGGAGGCTCATCAGAAGAGCACTTGCCACTGTTGAAAGAGCATCAAGGTATAGCATTCACATTGACAAACATTGTGCAGCTTGTGGTGCAGTGGAGGATGACGCCCATCTATTCTTTCACCTTCATCTACCCTGGGCGGTTTGGTTCTCCACTAATCCCCCTCTACGCATAGACAACCTTCCTCATGAGGATGATGGAGTGCAACTGATCCTTCTTCGGGCTCTTATCTCTAGCTCTACCTCTAATGTTTTATTCAATAAAATTCTAATCACTATGTGGTACACTAGATTCCATAGAAAGTCCTAGGCTCCTTGGTAGGTACATCATGTGGTCACGGCACACATCAATACCCACCTCCAAACTCAACTACAAAGCACAGAACCAGCACCTTCACCTCCGACGGACAGGAACAGGCAAGCTACAGATGCACTACTGAAAGTCCCTAGTTTGGTTCTGGCTAATTGATGAAGCCTAGGACTAACCTTTGTATCTAAGTGGAAGACATGACATTGACTCACGTGACCAAGATGATGCTTGGCTCGATGGACCGGTTGTGAAGGTGAAGGGCAAGTCGAGGCTTCGAAGCGAAGGACCATGCGATGGTGAAGCTTGAGCAAGACTTGGCGCCGACGGACCGATGCAACGGTGAAGAGCAAGTGAAGTTAAGGTCGATGGATCGAGACGGTCATGTGATGATATGAAGTGGATCATATCTTTTGGAAAAACAAAATGGGCTCAAGGCAAAGGTATAACCATAGGGCCATTTTGTTTTGCACTCAAGACACCATAGAGGGTGTGAGTGGTTTAGGATAGATAGCCAAACTATTAAGAGGGGAAGTCTTATCGGTTATTCGATACACGGGTGCCACTAGGTGAATTCATGAAGTGCATTGCATGTAGGGCCTAGTGAGCTAACTGGAAAACCTTCGAAAATGATTATGAAAATGCTAACACACGTGCACAAGGTGGTGATCACTTGTTGGTGTTGGCACATTTATGAAGGCGATGAAGTTTGAGCGGTAGAGAGGGTTGGGTTCCTCTCTCCCTCCCGCTGAGCTTGCGAGCATGGGATTCAGGCGTTTTTGAGAACATGAAAAGCCTATTTTCCACTACGCCGTAAGTCAGAAAAGAAACGGAGGCGAACGGATGTCACAGAGGTGATCGGACACTGCACCGGACGCGGTCACGGTATGACCGGATGCGTCCGATCAGTACAACGTAGCAGTCAGGCGCACGGGTGCTAGGGTTTGCAACCGGCGCGTCCGGTCACTCGCGAGACCGGCGCGTCCGGTCAGGCACCCAAAGGGAACTGCAGTTCGCAAGGTTGATCGGACACGCAGCGCGTCCGGTCACACACGACACTAGACTCAAACCGAACACTGGCACTGTCGCGTCCGGTCGTTGCTTCGCGGGCACGCGGTACTGTGCGACCGGCGCGTCTGGTCGGTTGAGTGGCGCGTCTGGTCGTTGCTTTCGACCGTTGGCGCAGTGACCGTTGGAGGATCAGACGTGGTTGAGCGCGTCCGGTCAGTTTCGACTGGCGCGTCCGGTCATCCCGAAAAACATTTAGTGTAGGGGTACAACGGCTCTATTCGTTTGTGATGCTTATAAATACTTGTTGGCCGGCCCTTGGGGAGGTCTCTCGTGATTTCTAACACTCTTGTGCATCCTTTGAGCTAGAGCTTCTCCCTACTACTCATCTCTCTTGCTTGATTGCAAATCAAAAGTGAGATTGAGTGATCCCAAAGTACATTGCATAGCTTGAGGGCATCTAGTGGCACTTGTGGGTGGTTTAGCCGGTGAATTTCTTGTTACTCTTGGAGAGTACCGCTCCTAGCCGGCTTAGAGATTGTTGGAGGCATTGGCAAGAGAAGGAGATTGTTCTTGGCCACCTCCGGTTGATTGTAAGAGGTTCATGTGCTTTCCTTGGCGAAGCGCCAAAAGCAACTCTAGTGGATTACGCGTGTCATTGAGTTACCTCACTTGAGAGTGGTGTCTTGCGGGGCGTGCCTTGAGGGGGAAGTGACTTGAGGATCACACCGAGGAACCATCTAAGTGTTGGTCGACACAACCGATGACGTAGCTTGTCAGTGCACAAGTGAACACCGGGTGAACAAAATTATTATGTCTCTTGTCTCCCGGTGATTGGTCTTCATATTGTGTTGTTGTCAATATTGATTGATTGTATATCATCTTGGTGATTGGCAACATCTTCACTCCACCGTCGGTATAAGATTCACAATCCTCTCTCTCGCATTTACTTTTACTAGTTATCTTGTGTAGCTCTAGTGTTAGCCTTTGCTAGTAGTTGTTAGCTTGCTCTCTAGTGTAAGTTTAGTAACTTAGCCCTTGTGTGAACTAGAGGTTATAATCTACTAGACTTGTGGTTAAGAGGCTTGCATCACAACCGTAGGCTAAGCAAAACTCGCTTTACGCCGTTTATTATTCTAACAAGTTTGCTTAGTGTTTATTGTAGAATTTTTTATAGGCTATTCACCCTCCTCTAGCCATCTAGGACCTTACAAGTGGTATCAGAGCCGTGGTCACCATTTTAATCAAGGCTTAACATCCTTCGGTGTGAAAAGATGGCTCAAATTATGTTCAATCATGTTGGGGGCAAGCCACCATTCTTTGATGGAGTTTCTTCCTTTAACTATTGGAAAAGAAAGATGACTATGTACGTTGGCCCAATTCATGAGAAGGTGTGGGAAGTCACCGAGAAGGACTATGCAATCCTTGATCCCAACAACCTCACTCTCAATGATAGAGACAACCGCACTTGCAACCGGATGGCTCTCAATACCATCTACAATGGCATTGACTCAAAAGTGTTTAAGGGCATCAAGGATTTGGAATTTGCTAGTGAAGTGTGGACAAGATTGAGTGAAACATATGAGGGCACTAAGGTTGTGAAGAGTGCCAAGCTATATGGGCTCAAGAGTGAGTTTGAGAACTTCAAGATGAAAGAAGAAGAAACAATCTTGGAGATGTTCCATAGATTGCAAGTCATTGTGAATGATCTCAAGAGCCTAGGGCACAAGACACAAGACCAAGATTTTTGCCACAAGTTCTTATTGAGCTTACCAAGAAGATTCAAAATATTGATCATGATTCTACAAAGAGATGGGATTGATGTAATAAAGCCCAATGATTTGCTTGGAGAGGTATTGACATATGACAAGTATGATCAAGATGCCGATGAGAAGGAGAAGAAGGAGGAAGAAAAGAAGAAGAAGACCGTGGCATTCAAGGCCATCTCCTCCAAGGGCAAAGCTACCATCATTGAAGAAGAAGACAATAATGAAGATGAAGATTTTGAAATTGATGATGAGGCATTTGCTCTTGTAGTCAAGAAAATGGGTCACATGTTCATTAAGAGAAGAGGCTTCAAAAAGAGAAATGACAATTTCAAGAGCAATGAGCAACAAAGGAAGTGCTTCAATTGTGATAGCACCGAACATTTTCAAGCCGAATGTCCCTATGACAAGAAGAAGAACAAAAAGAGGGGCAAGTTTGAGAAGAAAAAGAGAGAAGCCAAGATGACTTTCATGAAGGGCAAGAATGGAGCCTATGTGGTCACTTGGGATAGTGATGAAGAAGAAGAAGAATCATCCAACAAGGCTTTTGCTTCCATTGCTATCAACAAGAAGCCATCACTATTTGGTTCATCCTCTTCATGCTTCATGGCCAAAGAAACTAAGGTATTATATGATGAGAGTGATGATGAAAGTGAAATGGAATATGTTCATGATAGTGATAATGATAATGATAATGATAATAAAAATGATGATGATGAACCAACTAAAGAACAACTATATGACTTGATGCAACAAACTAGAGACATAGCTATTGCCAAGGACAAGAAGTGTAAGAAGCTTTCAATGAAAGTAGCAATACTTGAGAAAGTTCTTAGTGAGCTTAAGACCACTCATGAGAGTCTAGTGGAAGACCATGAGGATCTTGGTAAGGCTCATTCCAAGCTTGAAAAAGCTCACTCATTGCTACTTGAGCAACAAGCAAAGAAGGAGGTTGTTGTATCATGTGATATAGGTGTTACATGTGATATAATTGATGAATCCTCTTATGAACCTATCATCACGTCAAATGCTAACCCTTCTTGTAGCTCTTCATCCACCACCACCAACTCTACCTCCACTACTAGTGATGGTTTCACTTATGACGCCTCACTAATGGTTGAGAATGAGACTCTCAAGAGAGAGGTGGATGAGCTCACTCACGCCCTAGGCAAGGCCTATGGTGGTGAGGCCCGCTTGCTTAAGTGCTTGGGTAGCCAAAGGTTCTCTCTTAACAAAGAGGGATTGGGCTACACCCCCAAGAAAGGCAAGTCGGCCTTTGCAACTTCAAAGCCTAGCTTTGTGAAGGGCAATGGTCGGTTTTGCAATAGATGCAAGCAAGTCGGGCACCTAGAGCATAATTGCAATAAAAGAAACCAAAACAAGAAACTTGTTAATGCTATACCCTTTGATTCTTGCTATGTGCTTACCAAGGGTGTGAAGGGTGTGAAAGCTAAGTTTATTGGTACACCCATTGTTGGCCTAAAGAAGAATGGTATTTGGGTACCAAAGAGCTTAGTTACTAACCTACAAGGACCCAAGCAAAAATGGGTACCTAAGCTTCATTGATTTGCTTATAGGTCAATTACAAAGCCGGACGAAGGCATTAGATTATTGATAGTGGGTGCACTCAACACATGACCGGTACATCAAGAATGTTTGACTCAATCAATGACAATGATAGTGGTGTTGATTCTATCATATTTGGCAATAATAAGAAAGGCAAGGTTATTGGCTTGGGCAAGATTACAATATCAAATGACTTGAGTATCTCCAATGTGTTGCTAGTTGAAAGCTTGGATTTCAATCTTCTATCCGTGGCACAAATATGTGATCTTGGTTACAAATTTATCTTTGTGGTTGATGATGTGAAAGTCATTAGTATGGATGGTTCAAATGTGGCATTCAAGGGCTTTAGATATGAGAATCTCTACCTAGTTGACTTCAATGCTAGAGAAACTTCTTTGACAACTTGCTTAATCTCCAAATCAAGCATGGGTTGGCTTTGGCATAGAAGGCTTGATCATGTTGGCATGAAACAATTGAAGAAGCTTACAACTCACAATCTTGTCAATGGATTGAAAGACGTTGAATTTGAGAAGAATAAGCTTTGTAGTGCATGTCAAGCCAGAAAGCAAGTTGGAAGCTCACATCCAAAGAAGAGTACAATGAGCACATGCAAAGTATTTGATTTGATCCACATGGATCTATTTGGCCCAACAACATACTCAAGCATAGGTGGTAATAAGTATGGTTTTGTCATAGTGGATGACTTCACAAGATTCACATGGATATTCTTTCTTAGTGACAAAAGTGAAGTGTTTGACACCTTCAAGACCTTTCTCACTAGAGTTCACAATGAGTTTGAGATTAGAATCAAGAAAGTGAGAAGTGACAATGGAAGTGAGTTCAAGAATACAAGAATTGAAGAACTTTGTGATCACTATGGCATTAGACATCAATTCTCGGCCAAGTACACTCCACAATCAAATGGCCTAGTTGAGAGAAAGAATAGAACATTACTTGATATGGCTAGATCAATGCTTCATGAGTACAATATGAGTCAATCATTTTGGGATGAAGCAATCAATACCGCTTGCTACTACATCAATAGACTATATTGTCACCCATTGCTAGAGAAGACCCTATATGAGCTACTTCATGGAAGAAAGACAAATATTTCTTACTTTAGGGTGTTTGGTTGCAAATGCTATATCTTGAAGAAGGGCACTAGATTGGGAAAGTTTGACAAGAGATGTGATGAGAGGTCCTACTTGGTTATTTAACTACAAGCAAAGCTTATAGAGTTTGGAACAATTCAAGTGGCATTCTAGAAGAAGTCCATGATGTGCAATTTGATGAAACCAATGGGTCACAAGATGAAGAAAAGAATCTAGATGATGTTTGTGGAACTCTATTGGTGGAAGCAATGAAGAACATGGACATTGGAGACATTAGAGCAAAGCAAGTAATTGATATTCAAGATGATGATAAAGATCAAGTGATCAATTCTCCATTCAAGCTAGCTAGTGACTCTCAAGTGCAAGATCATGGTGCTAGTTCATCTCATCAAGATACATCAAGTGATCAACCAAGCTCAAGCAATCAAGTGCAAGTACTCCAACCACAACATGTTGCAAGAGATCACCCCATTGATAGTGTTATTGGTGATATTAGAAGTGGTGTGCAAACAAGATCAAGATTGGCCATGTTTTGTGAGCATGCATCATTTGTGTCAACCATAGAACCAAAGAAAATAGAGGAAGCTTTGAAGGATGCCGGTTGGATTATGGATATGCAAGAAGAACTTAACAATTTCACAAGAAATGATGTTTGGGAATTGGTAGAAAGGCCAAATGACTATAATGTGATTGGAACCAAGTGGGTGTTCAAAAACAAGCAAGATCAAGATGGCATTGTGGTGAGAAACAAAGCAAGACTAGTTGCTCAAGGTTACACTCAAGTAGAAGGTCTTGACTATGATGAGACATATGCTCCCATGGCAAGATTGGAGGCAATAAGGATTCTATTGGCTTATGCTTGTGCACACAACATCAAACTATATCAAATGGATGTCAAAAGTGCATTTCTCAATGGGATCATCAATGAGTTAGTCTTTGTTGAGCAACCTCCCGGATGTGAAGATGACAAGAAACCCAACCATGTGTACAAGTTGAAGAAGGCTTTATATGGCTTAAAGCAAGCACCTAGAGCATGGTATAAGAGGCTAAGGAATTTCCTTCTCTCTAAGGGATTCAAGATAGGCAAGGTTGATACAACTCTATTCACCAAGAAGATTAGGAATGATCTATTCATAGTGTAAATATATGTTGACGAGATCATCTTTGGATCAACCAATCAAGCTTATTATGAAGAATTTAGTGCTATGATGATCAAAGAGTTTGAAATGTCTATGATTGGTGAACTTGGCTACTTCCTTGGTCTCCAAGTCAAACAATTGAAGAATGGGACATTTGTGAGTCAAGGGAAATACATAAGGGACATGTTGAAGAAATTTGGAATGAAAGATGCAAAGCCAATTTCAACTCCAATGGGTACAAATGGCAATTTGGATAGTGATCTTGATGGCAAAATGGTGAATGAAAAGGAATATCGATCTTTGATTGGAAGTCTACTCTATGTCACCGCATCAAGGCCAGATGTCATGTTTAGTGTTTGTATGTGTGCTAGATATCAAGCCTCACCTAAAGAGAGTCATCTCATGGCCGCAAAGAGAATATTGAGGTACTTGAAGCAAACAAGAGATGTTGGACTATGGTATCCCAAGGAGTCAAAATTTGAATTGATTGGTTATTCGGACTCCGACTATGGGGGTTGCAAGATCAATAGAAAGAGCACAAGTGACACATGTCAATTACTTGGAAGATCACTTGTGTCATGGTCCTTAAATAAATAAAATAGTGTGGCAATCTCTACCGCCGAAGCTGAATATGTGAGTGCGGGGAGTTGTTGTGCACAATTGCTATGGATGAAATCAACCTTGAAGGATTATGGCCTCAACTTCAAGAATGTGCCATTGCTATGTGATAATGAAAGTGCAATCAAGATGACACAAAACCCGGTTCAACATGGAAGAACAAAGCATATTGACATAAGGCATTATTTCATTAGAGATCATCAACAAAAGGGAGATATTGCCATTGAAAGTGTTGGCACCAATGATCAACTTGCCGATATTCTCACTAAGCCACTTGATAAAAAGAGGTTTTGCAAGCTAAGGAATAAGTTGAACATTCTTGATTTCTCAAACATGAGTTGAACGCACCCCACCCACTTATTGACATGCCTCTCCTTCGACATTGCAAGGTAAAGTTGATTGACATGTCATTCATCCTATGCTAAGGACTTGCTAGAGCATGTAGACATAATAAGTGGTATGCATGAGCATTCATGATAAATCAAATGAATTTAATGGATATATGTTACCACTATTGCTTCTATGCTTGTTTTGCTCTAGTGGTGGCATATGACATGTTTGTGAGCTTGCAAACCTAGTGTTGAATCTAGAAGATTTGCTATACGTGTTTAATTCAACATAGGCAAGATAACCCTTATTATGAGGTGTGAAGAAGCTTGTCTTTGGTTCAAATCGAATTGAATATCTTTGGCAAGTGTTCTAGGTTGAACCAAATTTGATAAATTCTAACCAACTCCATCAAGCATTTTTTTC
Organism: Saccharum hybrid cultivar R570; assembly: GCA_038087645.1. Classification (NCBI taxonomy): domain Eukaryota; kingdom Viridiplantae; phylum Streptophyta; class Magnoliopsida; order Poales; family Poaceae; genus Saccharum; species Saccharum hybrid cultivar. Next base: position 114,047 of record JAQSUU010000664.1, on the reverse strand, counting down.
TCTCCACAATTTGATCCCATTTTTGGGTAAGTTGTTGAAAGGGGGAGAGAAAAAGATGATTCAACATGATAAAGGGGTAAATAAAATTTTGATGCACACAAGTAGGGGGAGCAAGCTCATAAACAAAGTTGTTGCATTTTGTTTGTGCATTCTCATATGACTTGCTCATTGCACATGTATTTAAATTCAATATACATGCTTGTGTGGTGCAATGCTAGTATAGAACTTGAATGATGAAATGATCTACTAGCTTACATAGGAATAGTTTACTTGTGGTATCTAGACATGCTTAAAGCTTTACAAGTGGTCCAAGAACCTTTACATATAATGTTGATCTCACGGGGTTCTTGAGTTGTGATGGATGTCTAGTTACTTCATGATGCTAAGGATGGTGTAAAAGGCAACTCCGATTGGTATCACACTTCAAAGGTCCATTTCCTACACCTTAGCATCATTTTGGTAGAATTACTCTCTCAACACTTCTATTCATGCATATGTGCAAAGCTTTCAATCCAAACTCTATGCACATATGTAGGGAGAGCTAATGCTACCAAAACCGAGCTTGTGATAATTATCCAAACTTTACTTACGAGCAAAATGATTGGACAAGTATGACAAGTTCAAAACTTTTCTTATCAAAATCATCTTTGTGAGGGTTGTCATCAATTACCAAAACAGGGGAGATTGAAAGTCCCTAGTTTGGTTTTGGCTAATTGATGAAGCCTAGGACTAACCTTTGTATCTAAGTGGATGATTTAGATAAAGGTGGTCATTGAATCTGAGACATGACATTGACTCATGTGACCAAGATGATGAAGACCAAGATGATGCTTGGCTCGATGGACCGGTTATGAAGGTGAAGGGCAAGTTGAGGCTTTGAAGCGAAGGACCATGCGATGGTGAAGCTTTAGCAAGACTTGGCACCGACGGACCGATGCAACGGTGAAGAGCAAGTGAAGTTAAGGTCAATGGATCAAGACGGTCATGTGATGATATGAAGTGGATCATATCTTTTGAAAAAATAAAATGGGCTCAAGGCAAAGGTATAACCATAGGGCCATTTTGTTTTGCACTCAAGACATCATAGATGGTGTGAGTGGTTTAGGATCGATTGCCTAGTGAGCTAACTGGAAAACCTTCGAAAATGATTATGAAAATGCTAACACACGTGCACAAGGTGGTGATCACTTGTTGGTGTTGGCACATTTACGAAGGAGATGAAGTTTGAGCGGTAGAGAGGGTTTGGGTTCCTCTATCCCTCCCGCCGAGCTTGCGAGCGCGGGATTCAGGCGTTTTTGAGAACTTGAAAAGCCTATTTCCACTACGCCGTAAGTCGGAAAAGAAACAGAGGCGAACGGAGGTCACAGAGGTGACCGAACGTTGCACCGGACGCAGTCACGATATGACCGGACGCGTCCGATCAGTACAACGCAGTAGTCAGGCGCGCGGGTGCTAGGGTTTGCAACCGGCGCGTCCGATCGCTTGTGGGACCGGCGCGTCCGGTCAGGCACCCAAAGGGAACTACAGTTCGCAAGGACGATCGGACGCGCAGCGTGTCTGGTCACACATGATCGGACACGTCCGGTCGTTGAGGGAGCTTACTAGACTCAAACCGGACGCTAGCACTGTCGCGTCCAGTCGTTACCTGGAGCGCGTCCGGTCGTTGCTTCGTGGGCGCTCGGTACTGTGCGACCGGCGCGTCCGGTCGGTTGAGCGGCGCGTCCGGTCATTGCTTTCGACCGTTGGCGCAGTAACCGTTGGAGGATCGGACGCGGTTGAGCGCGTCCGGTCAGTTTGGACCGGCGCGTCCGGTCATCCAAAAAATGTTCAGTGAAGGGGTACAACGGCTCTATTCATTTGGGATGCTTATAAATACTTGTTGGCCGGCCCTTAGGGAGGTCTCTCGTGATTTCTAACACTCTTGTGCATCCTTTGAGCTAGAGCTTCTCCCTACTACTCATCTCTCTTGCTTGATTGCAAATCAAAAGTGAGATTGAGTGATTCCAAAGTGTATTACATAGCTTGAGGGCATCTAGTGGCACTTGTGGGTGGTTTAGCTGGTGGATTTCTTGTTACTCTTGGAGAGTACCGCTCCTAGCCGGCTTGGAGATTGTTGGAGGCGTTGGCAAGAGAAGGAGATTGTTCTTGGCCACCTCCGATTGATTGTAAGAGGTTCATGTGCTTTCCTCGGCGGAGCGCCAAAAGCAACTCTAGTGGATTGCGCGTGTCATTGAGTTACCTCACTTGAGAGTGGTGTCTTGCGGTGCCTTGCGGGGCGTGCCTTGAGGGGGAAGTGACTTGAGAGTCACACCGAGGAACCATCTAAGTGTTGGTCGACACAACCGGTGACGTAGCTTGTCGGTGCACAAGTGAACACCGGGTGAACAAAATTATTGTGTCTCTTGTCTCCCGGTGATTGGTCTTCATATTGTGTTGTTGTCAATATTGATTGATTGTATATCATCTTGGTGATTGGCAACATCTTCACTCCACCGTCGGTATAAGATTCACAATCCTCTCTCTCGCATTTACTTTTACTAGTTATCTTGTGTAGCTCTAGTGTTAGCCTTTGCTAGTAGTTGTTAGCTTGCTCTCTAGTGTAAGTTTAGTGACTTAGCCCTTGTGTGAACTAGAGATCATAATCTACTAGACTTGTGGTTAAGAGGCTTGCATCACAACCGTAGGCTAAGCAAAACTCGCTTTACGCCGTTTGTTATTCTAACAAGTTTGCTTTGTCATTATTGTAGAATTTTTTATAGGCTATTCACCCCCCCTCTAGCCATCTAGGACCTTACAACTACACAACATCAAACGCTAATGACAAATACAGAGCAAGGCAGGAACCAGGCTGAACACACCAACATTCAGGCGCACAGTCACACCATCCAGGTGTCGACGCAAATTCCATGCATCAACCCTGAAATGCAAGGTACATCTCCTTTCCATGCAGGTCAAACCAGCGCCAGCCTCATCAGGAACTGTGAAGACGACCAACAAATGCAAAGCACTATGGACACTCTGTCGTTAGGTATGACAATCTTCACTGCAGAAACTACTACTACACCAGTGAACCAGATGTACAGATGCAGTCCCAGGTCTACTGCAAGACGTTAGGTGCTACACGGACGCATCAACATCTCCTGGCCTCCCCTCTACTCCACCCTCTACTGCACCTAGAAATGCAGGGATTGGTCTGTTCGTCATCAGTACCCAGGTTAATCCAGTGCAAACCATGTACGTCAAGGCGATGATGGCAGCAACTACATCAGTGCTTATGGCTGAGGCTGCGGCAATGGCACTTGCTGCAATTGTCACCGACTGCCTCAGTATGCACCGAATTATCTTCCTCTCAGACAATCAGCTGCTATTGCAGTTCCTAAATGGCTTGGATCAAGCAAATCCACCGGACTGGAGGATCAAACACTTAACTTAGACTTTCACAAACTTCATAAGCCAAAGAGACGCAAGTATTCTCAGGATCCAAAGATCCCAGAATCAGACGGCTGATGTCTTAGCTAGGCAAGCACTCATAGATTCTTAGCCTCCTTTAAACTTGGCTTGTACCTACTCTAATGCAGCTCATGTAATTCAGTGCCCACTTTAGGATGCACCGCAATATGTAGCCTTGAACTCTGTAAGGCTCCTAACAACTGCTTGCTGCTGAAATAAAGTTGTTTGTTGTAAAAAAACCGTGGGTAGTTATGAAGATTTAATTAACATTATAAGTTGCTTTAAGATGCGTAAAAATCCCGAAGGCTGGCAGTGCGTCGTGGCGCCGCGTCAGGCGACCGGCAGCGGATGGCTGGTTGCCCTGCGCACCTGTGCCTGGCCGCTGGCCCACGTGCGCCGTGTGCGGCTGGTGAGGGCGTCCGGCGTCCGGTAGTAGCCGCGTGTGGTGGCCCTGTCCCCTGGTCCCTGCTTCCTGCAGTGGGTTGGGTATTTTGGCTTGCCCCTGCTGTGGAATTTTTTTTTATTTGTTTTGGCAAATCGGTGAATCTGAATTGTGGTGAATCCAGTATATCTGAAATGTGATAGGGACATGTTGACATGGTGCATAGGAGACTTTGAAATGTGATATGGACATGTTGTTTCTCCATGATTGTTATCATGTTTTTATATGTGCTTAATATTGTTAAAATGTTGCCACAATTTTGAATATTCTTTCAATATTAAATCTGATTTGAAATAATTACAAATTGTGACAAATGTATTTGACCATATCTAACCCCTTATTTTCTTAATCCTATAATTCTGATGAGACATGATTTATAGGTGCTAAAAGTGCAACTAGCTTGTCCCCCAACCAATTTTCCAACTTATACCAAACCAAAAGATATATAAGATAGGATTTTCTCACTTTGTTAAGCAACCATAATCAGCCACAATAATCAAGGGAACCAAACACTCAATTATTATAATTCATAATCATGATTATATATAGTATTAATTAATCCAATACATAATCCACATATTAGAATAATTGGCTGTGAGATCCAAAAACAGGTCCAGATGCGCTCCTGCATGCGTGCACAATACTTACTAAGTTAGGTAGGTATTCATGTGGTAGACATACATATAGCAGCAGCAATGGTGCGAGACAAACCCACACGAACGTACCATTTAATATAATCCTCCGTATTCCAAGCCCCGGATCATGCGTCTGATCGAACCCGCATGAACCACGGTTCCAGGAAAGACTTGACACCTTCATCCCTCCATTCCAATTTATCCCAACGATCGATGTATAGATTAGTCAACTTGCGTGGTAAGCTTTGCATTGTGAAGGGAAGCCGCTTGAACCTAAAGCATCGTACAATGTACAACTCCTCAAGGCATGGGAACATCACGTCAGAACCGCACAAGCTGGCCAGCCTGTAATTGTCTTCTAAATTCAGATATTTGAGGCAAGGGAATGTCTTTGAACTCTCTTGTCCTGCGCCTATACAGATCTGCTTCATAGCCTTGCAACCACCCACATGAAGAAATTCAAGGCAAGGCAAGTACGGTGCCCAAAAGAGGTGCTGTAGTTTGCTGCAGGAAGACACATACAAATGAGTGAGCTTTGGGAACAAAGCTTGCGAAGACGATGTTCCCTCCCACATTCTTATATTTGTAAGGTTATGCAAACCTACGAGCACGAGCACACTGAGAGCATCAAATGGTTTTCCCAGGTCGTCCCCCAGTATTATTTGCTCCATTGCGCAATGCTCAACGTGCAGTTCATTTAACGTCCTTCCCGCAATATCACCTGTCAAGGTATCTACTGCCAGGCAGAGCTTGTTTGTTTCTTCCAATCTGGATATGATCAAATCCCTAATGGGGATGCCAGCTGCCTTCCGTAGTGATTCAAAGTCAACGTCACCTTCAGTGACCATATCAACCGCTCTCAAGTTTGGAAGGGTGCACAACTCTTGAATTATTATAGACGTATAATTAGTCGTTTCTGAAGGAAGCATATAATTAGGTGAGATTATGTCAATCACTTGCAGTTCTGTAAGACAGGATATGACCTCCTTCGGAATCCTCTCTATGCCTGTGCCTGCTAGATATAAGAATTTAAGCTTAGTAAGTTCTCTAAGGCGTTTGGGAACTGTCCTTAGGTCTCCGTTACATGACAAATCCAAATGCTCCAAGTTTACCAAGGCAAATAACTCTTCATGTATCTCCTTGATTCTGTTGTTGCTTAGATCTAGGTATGTCAGCTCAGTGAAACTCTGAATGGCTCCAAATATCCTCTCATCCAAAAGATTCTGATGAAGGTATAGCCTCTTGAGATTTGTGGAGCCAGTAAACAGATGAAGCTCCTCGATTCTACTGGACATTAATGAGATGCATTCGGCTCTGCGCCAAGGAATGGTGCTCATAGACAGATTTGCACCAACTCCTGCACGAATGACCCACTTGTCCTTGTTGTCACAGCAGCCACAAGATATCCAAATAGCCATATCACGGATCACATCGTGCATCTTAATACCAACTTCAATTGGCAATTCCTGATGGTTAGAGAGTCTTCTACCACGAAAGTAACCAACATTATCAACCATAGTATCACAACTGTCTAACAAACATGCAGCTGTAAGTTCACCTATTAGAGAATGTGCTTTTCTGTAGGAACCATGTATATCACAATCCTCAACTAGACCTAAGCCAATCCAGCATCGTATCAGGTCCCCCGTCAAAATCCCTTCATCCTCTGGCCATAGTGAGCAAGTCAACAAACACTCTCTCAAGGTATCATTTCTTAGGCTATCATAACTGAACATGAGTCGTCTGAAAACAGTATTTTCCATATGGAGGTCCTGATCATCGCCGCCACAGCATGACCGTTTCATGTAATAAATGGCAGATTCCCATTGTTTCAGATTACTTTTGCCATACATTGCCCTTCCGACAGTTATCAAAGCTAATGGCAAGCCCTTCAGTTCCTGCACAAGTTCCTTTGCAATAGCTTCAATACGAGGACTAGAAGATAGAGTCTCCTGTCCGACCTTGTCTTCAAATAGCTGCCAGGCCTCATCATCTGGCAAGCATGCCACATTGATCTCTTTTTTTACGTCCATTTGACCACACACCGTTTTTGATCTTGTTGTGAGAACCACTTTGCTTCTTCCAAGGGGATACGGTATGCCCACTGCTTCCAGATCAATCCGATTCCAAACGTCATCTAATAGTATTAGAAATTTTGTTGTTTTCAGGAAGCCCAAAATGATGTCAGCTCGAGATTTATCATGATCCTTGAGCTTGAGCTTGAGCTTCTTGCTAATCTCGTCTTGGATTGTATCCACTGAACCCTTCTTTGGAGGCCGTAAGGAAGATAACATGATCAAATAATGGGTCCTCAAGAAAAGCGTTGTTGATCTTTTTCAGAAGATGGGTCTTGCCCACTCCGCCCAGCCCCCAGATTCCAATGACACCCACTGAACTATCCTTAATATACTCCATAGCCTCTTCAAATATTTCAACTCTGGAAGGCTGCTGCTCTGTGGACGAACATGGCATCTCTTGGACGGAAGGTGGCAATGCTTCCTGTGTAACAACTCTGGGTTGACCACTGAGACATTCTTGGAGCCGACGAAGCATGCCAGCTCCAATCACACTGAGATCCCAGTTCAACTCATTTTGCTCAGATTCACAGATAACCATCCCAACAGAGATGTTGGTATCCACGCTAGCCAGCCAGTTGTTGATCTGATTTGTTGCTACCTTGCCCTCTCGCTTTCCAAGCTCAATCTCGTGATTGACATCATTTCTCATCCCACGCAAGTTTTGCAAACATTGCTTAAGCTTTGTAATAACAAGTCCTTCTGTCTGGAAGGCAATAATTAATATTAGTAACTACTAACTAGTGACAAATATAAGTTAGCAAAAATGTTGTCACCAAATTTGAGTTAACTGTAAAGACATACCAGCAATGATGCTTCCTGATCCTTGATATGCATCAATTCCTTGGCAACACCAATGATATTCTGCCACTGTCCTGGTTCCCCTTTTCCGCGCATTGCGCTGCCTATTCTTATCAGTTCTGATGGTAGAGCTCTTAGTTGCTCCACGAGATCTTTTGCAAGTGCTCCGATGCGGGGTTCAGAATAAAGACTATGGTTACCAAGACATTCTTGGAACAGCTCAAGTGCTTCATCAATTTTTAGGCCGGGGACATTCATAGCTCTGTTCACACACATCTGATCACACAAGCTTCGTGATCTTGTTGTGATTACAACTTTTCGCTTCAATTGGCATTGATTTCCAAGGGGTGGTAGGCCAACTGCTGCTAGGTTCAGATTGCTGTGAAGGCCATCTAGCAAAACAAGAAAACTTTTATCCTGGAGGAATTTAGATATCCTGGTGGCTTGAGTGGTTAATGAATCACCGCGGTCCTGCATTTTGAGCCGTTGAATAATTTCAGATTGGATACTTTGCACCGAACAGTCTTCTAAGGCCGTCATGTAGATAACGAAGTCGAATGGAGGGTCCCCTCTGTTTGATGAACTGGGAATCAAGGAGTTTCCTGTTTCAAATGAATTGTTGATCGCCTCGAGAAGGAGTGTTTTCCCGACACCAACTGGACCCCATATTCCGATCATCCCCTCTGTATCCTCGATGATGTGCTGGTGAGCTTGTTCAACAAAAAGCACCTGACTTGGCAGTAGAGCAGCGTGGACATCAATATGAAGGACAGATGGCAGCTGTGCAATATCACTGGGTTGATCACTGAGACATTCTCGCAGCACATCCCAGTTTAACCGAGTTTGCTTGGACTCACAGACAGCCATCCCTTCGGATATGATGGTATCTGCTCTAGCCAGCCAGGTTTCGATCTTGTCTGTTGCTACCATACCATTTCCCTCGGCAAGGTCAATCTTGTCACGTACTTCTCTGCACTTCTCACGCAACTTGTCCACGTGCTCCTTAATCTTCATAATAACTTCTTCTTCCTGGAAGGCAGTAATAATTAATAATACAAATTGTCTCCGTTTGTAAATAGCTACAGACACCCAACATTGGGAGTGTCAGTGGCGCCATGCAAATTAATTGATTCTCTGAAGTCATAATACCTGGTCTTTAGGAGGCATGTTGCAACTTTTTTTATTTTTTTTGCGAAGGGGCCCTTCTTCACTGTCGAGACTGCAGTCTATGCTTTCCAAACTAAGCTTCTTTTTAATTTCCCCCGTAGTGGGCCTTTGATTTGGTTCCCTTTTGATGCAGCATTTACCTATTTCAAGACAACTTCTTATCTGTTGACAATCTACTGATGATAGTACCTCTGCAGATCTGTTTCTCCATTTGTTAATTATCTGGAAAATATTAACAATAGTTTGATACTATGCGGTTGTAAAACAAAAAAGATAATTAAAATGGACTGTCAAATACATTGGATGTGTAAAAGAACAGTTTCTTACTTGTTCGATATCAGGATCATCTTTGCAACCTGTTATGATCTCTATAATTATAATTCCGAAACTATATATGTCCGCCTTCGTAGATATTTTACGTTCATTTATGTATTCTGGTGCCATGTAACCACTGCATCACACATGAGTGTTTCATCAACTTTAAAGTGTTAAGCTAAAGCAAGCAAGAAAGAAAAAACGATTTTGTAAACAATATAATATCAATAGATTAGTAACTTGCAGTGTTCCTTCAAGGGAGAAAGTTTGAGTTCTCTTATCATAAAAGAGTTTCGACAGACCAAAATCCGCAACTTTTGGCACCATGTTTACATCGAGCAATATGTTAGCAGGTTTTAAGTCCATGTGGACTATGAAGGCATCATTAATTTGAGATCTACATTCCTCATGAAGGTAATGTAAACCACCGCAAACCCCCTTAATTATTTTGTAGCATGTGCGCCAATCAAGTCTAGAAGATTCATCTGCAATATTAAACAACTCATAAATCTCATTTGCCGTTTTGGGGAATTTTGCAATGGGGAGATATCACAATTTGACACTGCAAATGGTGCCTAGCAAATTTGGCCACATACAATGTGAACTGGTCAATTCCACATAAGATGGATGCACCATATCAAAAATTCCCAATCCTCAAACCACCAAAACAGCTACACACTACCCCAGATCCATGAATCACTGTCGGAATCAGAGGTGGTAGAGGGTAGTAATCGGCAATGATGGGATGAGGGTATTACTGTCAGGTCACAGACCGACAGTGACAGGATGAGGGTCACTGGTGGATCAAGACTCCACCCGACAGTGATAGTTTGAGAGTCTCATACCCACCTTAAACCAAGGAGATCATGTCCATGAGCATTTGGAGATGGGAAAAGATGCCTCCTTGGATGGGTGTGTTCGAGATGGGATGGAGGAGAAAAAAGGGGTTGTGGTTTTATAGTGTAGCTAGGACATTGCCGGGTTGATCACAAATCGGCAATGATATAGTGTGTCTGCTGCCGGGTTGAATGGTGGCATATCACTGCTGGAAGTGTCCGGACCTGGCATATCCAAATGCTAATTCTTGTCTTGGCAAATTTGAGTGCCTACTTTTTTTCTTAATCTAAAGGCACCTAGTTTCAGCTCAAATTTTGTCATTTCTCTCAATAGTTAATGGTGTTTGTTGATAGAATGCGGTATTTCTGTAGTGGAGATGCTCACAAAACACCTAATTTGAAATCCCAATAGTTGAAAAAAAAGAAGAGACTCTGGCCGCGTTCACTTCCCCTCCTAACCCAAAATATTTCCTCTTACACACATCACATCAAATCTTTTGATGCATGCATGGAGCATTAAACGTAGGTAAAAAAGATAACTAATTGCATAGTTTGTCTGTAAATGTCGGGACGAATCTTTTGAGCCTAGTTAGTCCATAATTGGATAAATTTTGTCAAATAACAACGAAAGATGCTACAGTAACTTTTCAGCTACTTTTCGCGAAGTGAACACACCCTCTATTGCCGTACCTTGAAGATGTTTATCAAGGCTGCCCATTGTCAGATACTCCAAGCAAAGTAACGTTTCCGGCTGCGAGTCCGCAAAAACCATTTTTCCATTGTGCATTGCAAATTCTTTGCTTGTTTGGAAACAATAGCCTACACATCGTACTATATTTGGGTGCCTGGTTCTCATAAGAGGAACCACCTCATTCATAAACTGCGTCTCCTGAACATCTGGATTTGGCCATTTAATAAACTTCTTGACAGCAATCAATTTCCCATTTTGAAGCTTTCCCTATTTACACTCAAATATTAACATGCTTGGATATGGATTTCTGGATAAATAAGGCTGACTACATAAATATGTGAGGAGGGAAAGATATTATGATTTAATCTTACCTTATAAACGTTAGCAAACCCACCTTTACCGAGTAATCGCTCGTCAGAGAAATTATCTGTGATCCTCTTCAAATATTCTAATGTCATAACTCTTGGCATTGAATTGGGATCTTGTAATATGTGCTCCAGCATATCATCACTGCTACACTTACAATCGTCCATTCTTTTGTAAAAAAATCTCTGACGACATAAACAGTTTCACATAATAGGAAACATGTGCTTGTCTTCCACAAAGTAGATATAGTGCTTCAACAAGTAGGATGGTTGTTTACATGTGAACGAAAGATTTGTGCCAAACAACAATACTGTGCAACAGAAGACAAAATAAATAGCGTGAGCATGTTGATACCCAAATAGCCAAACTGTCATATCTTGTATTGCATTCACCCCTGAGAAATAATTTAGGTGAAGCGTGTATATGCTAGGAGTTGCATCGCTTTTTCTTTTCAAGTCACCACCTTTGGCTTGCCTGTGCTTTACAACCTAGTTTGAACTTAAGTTGTATTGAATGAACTTCTCAGTGCAGTGAGTGCCAAGGGCTAATCAAGTTTAAAACTTCCTCCATTCGGAAATGGTAATCCTATTTTGATGAGGAAAAAGACATACAAAGAGATTTGACCTTTAATTTCTTTTACAATATGTTTTCATTTGCTAATGAATCAATATCATCTTAGAAACACTTCAAATACAAATCTATCTGTGAAAGTTTTATGTCCTATATAAACCTGTATATAATTTGATTAATTGTTGGTCGGAATTTGTAGAACTTAACTTTTCCCTGTATAAATTATGATTATCATTCTGGGGCGCAGGGAGTACTCGACTCCAGCGCGAGTCTGAAATATAAGTTTGTATGCACGGAATAATTTAGTGCTTTGATCTAGAAAGCTAAGAAAGGTGGTAACTTTTGGATCTCGGCAGGACAGAAATATAGAGAGCATTGACATCCAACAGCATGAAGAGTGTTGCTCCAAGGTAAAAGCGTTCTTAGCTAGAAGCAGGCTGCTGGAACACACATATATGGGATAGGATCCCTGGAGGACAAGATTACAACTAACCTGGAGAAGAACTTCGTCAGGCTTCAAGAGATGATGCTCGCTAGCTAGTCGATGAATTCCGTGAGACAGGAGTAGTAGGCCAGACCGCATCGTTGATCATGGCAAAGGGGATCCTGGGATAGATCATGGAAAACAATTGGGAAGCATCCGAGAGAAGAAGGCTACAACTAACCCGTACGACTTGAAACTTGAGTAGATGCTGCTCCTGATAAGCACCGAATCATCCTGCTAGACCAGGCGAGATTCCCACTCCACTCTGTGGCTGTGGGTGTGCATGTACCAACCGAAGACCCACCACCCTAGGCCCAAGGGTGTATAAAGCTTGCGAAAATGCGCCACGCTATGATCAAAGTAGCCGTCTGGGTAGTATGATCGATGCCAACACAGATTATTATATGTTGATCAATCATCAACCTTTATTATACTTTATTACTCTGTCCCTGTCCTGTGCGCGCACTCTCTTTAGGGATGTTTATTAGCGGTGATAGCCTGCAGTGCCAACAGCAGTAATGGAAGCAACGGGGAAGTTTCGTGCACTGGTTGAAGGAGATGCCAACACCAGATTTTTCCAAACGTACAAGAGCGTCAGTGAGGCTGCGGCTCTCGACGAGGGGCTGGCGACGGCGCGGCGATTTCATCGTGGGAACCTCTCGGCACTTCGGCAGGACCTGGGCTACCATGGACCTTGAGTTTGTGCGGCCTGTGTCACTGTGTGTCATTCGGCAGAGATATCGATCGTTGGATCAGAGCCAAGCCACGCGACTGCAGAGGATCTTATTCTGAGCGTAATGTACGTAAAGGTTTTTAATATCGGATTTGAAGTCTAGAGATGCAGAAAGTTCCAAACCTGAGACTCTGAAAGATTGACAAGAGAAACAGAAACAAGCCAACCTAGACAGGAGAAGTAGGCCAAGGAAATGGGTCGTGCTTTCTCCTCTCAAGTGGCTGCCCGTCGCTCGTGTACCGCCTTCATATATATATATATATATATATATATATATATATATATATATATATATATATATATATATATATATATATATATATATATATATATATATATATATATATATATATATATATATATATATATATATATATATATATATATATGGTGCCTTTTAGCATCTGTACTACCTTGCGCATTCTCGGCCTGGCTGACGGTTCCTTCTGCAAGCACCAGATCGCCACGCACGTGAACATCTCCATGACCACAATATCTGCTATCGCCTCAGCTTCCCCGTCTACCAACAGGCCAGCCCTCCCACACCTGATTAAGAGCCTGTTTGCATCCGCCAAATAAACTTTAGCTAGCTAAATTTAGCTGCTAGGGATCCAAACGGCACGGTTAAAATAGCAACTAAAGTTTAGTTGAGTTAGCTATTTCAGCCCAGCTAAACTCAACTAAAGTTTAGCTCAGTCTATTAGCTAGAGGATCCAACCACCCCAGCTAAAGTTTAGCTAGGAGAACTTTGAGTTGGCTAAAGTTTGGCTTTGAAATTTTAGCTAGCTAATTTTTAGTTGGGTGTATCTAAACAATGCCTAAGATCTCCGCCTAGGATCTCAGGACGGACACAGTGTTGTGACCCTGGTCATTAGGCTGCTGCAGTCCTCCACCTCCGGGCCTCTTGCAGCATATCATCTACAGCAGCATGACACCAAAGATATACACCTTGCAGCGCAACATAAGGCCTCGTACCTGCAATTGTGGTGACCGTGTGCTGTGTATTTTCATCCCAAGGAGCTTGGTGATCCCAAAGTCAGTTATCTTTGAAGTATGGTTGCCATCAAATAGTATGTTCTCAGGCTTGATGTCACACTGGATGACTTGTGATTTGCATCCCTCGTGTAGGTACTCCAGCCCTCTGGCAATGCCTATTGCTGCATCGGCAAGACAGCTCCAGCCTCCAGCGAGGTTTCTTTGTAGTCTGTACTGAAGATGACACCGGCAAGAGTGCCAACATCCCAAGCGTTCATAAATTTTACGTTGACCGCCTTCGTCTAAAGTTTATTTCAACGTGAAGAAGACCTTATTTGGAACCGCTTATATAAGAATCGATTATAATCTGATCTTGATTTTTTATAAGCAACGGTCTACAAAAGTTAATCTCGAGTATAGAGAATCAGAGATGTTTGGCATTTCCGATTATTATAGGAACCATGAGGATTGTTGAAGGACGTATGTGCCCTTCTTCTTCCTCACATCACCCTTCATTGTTCTTTGGTATATATCTGCCAATCTTCGGCCCAAGCTCCATGCCTCCCTCGTGGTAACCTCCGACCGAGCCACGGGATCTCTGGCACGAGGGTGTCTCGAGCTCCACGCCTCCTTGCGGTAGCCTCCGGCCGAGATGTGTGCCTCTCTCGAAGGACTGCCACCTCCCCACGTCTCCCCCGCCACACCCAATACCACCCCGGGCCAGCGCTTCCGTCCTGATTTGCGACGGCGACGTCGTCAAAGTGTCAAACTCATAGACCCGATACCACTGCTACCTCCCGTACTGCACAATGGGGCCATCGCCATCGCCTCCCGGTTTTTCGATTTATATCAAACCCTGTGTTCGTACTCCATGCTGGGACCATCACCGCCGCCTCCCGCCTTTTCAATTCATGTGGAACCCAGTGCGGGAGTAGTGATGACCAACGGAAGGGAGGGGCAGTGGATGGAAATCCGTCTGCGGTGGAAGAAACGAGAGGCCTGGCTCACAGTACAGAGAACACTGGTTCCAGTTGAAATGCCAGTTGTTACCACCACTGCGATAGAAAAAAAGAGAGTAAACTTGTAAGCATGTGTCACGTAGGCCCCTGAACTTTGAAAATGCATTTCTAGCCCCCCTAAACTTGTTAAGCGGTAACCGCAGGCCCATACTTTTCACGTGGGCATTTTTTGCTGATGTGGCGTTGTTACGTGGCAAAAAAATATGCACCAAACACCCTCAAACCCAATCCACGTCGCTGTCATCGGCACGGGAGCCGCCTCCGCATAGAGGTGCTCGCCGTCAGGAAGGACAATGAGGGGAGCATAAATGGATGGAGGGTGAGGTGGCGTTGTAGCGCGTCGCAAAGTTCACGTGGATCTGCTGCTGGCCGTAGCACGACCGGAACCACGCGCGGAAGCATTGCCGACGTCGGCCTCGTGTAGGAGCGCACGCGGTCTGGCCTGCGATGAGAAGAAGCATCACCGGCGGCTAGAGGGCCAGGGGGCCGCGTGCCAGCGAGGCCAGGGAGCCGAGCGCCCGCGTGTAGAAGCATCGCCGGCATGGGCGCTGTAGGCGATGGCCTCAGCCTCATGGCGCTGGTGCGCCGAGATGGTGGGGAAGAGGAGAAGGGGGTGTCTATTTTTGAAGAGAAAAATAAAATTGAGGGGGGTTAAGTGAAAAATACATGCCAGTCTAACATGCCACGTCAGAAAAATTGCCTGCGTGGCAAGTATGAGCCTGCGGTGTACCACTTAACAAGTTTAGGGCCAGAAATGCATTTTCAAGGTTCCGTGGCCTATGTGACACATGATACAAGTTCGAGGGCCCCGGTGTATTTTACTCAAAAAAATTGAGAAACAAATTGAGAAACAATCCAAGTCATTTGAGTGGGATTTTCGATTAATTTGACCCAGAATCTGATTTTAAGCAGTCCCAAACATGCCCGGAGAGGAAATTTATGATTTCTGTTATTTTTTGTAGAAAACCATCACATGCATTTTTCAGAGAACCCCTTGTCCCAGCCCCAACCCTAGCTCCGGTCACCGGAACTTCAAGGTGGAGGCCGACACCACGCTACTCAAGGCACAGCTCACGAGGAGTCGTCGGATTTGGTTCTGTAGCAGCTTTAGGTGTGGAGGAGGCGCTGGGTGGTGGGGTGATGGCCTCTGAGGGGCGCCATGTAGGTGTTGTCGGCGGCGCTGACACGAGGGTCTCCAGCAGGGTGGCGTCACCTAGGTCAAGAGTCGCGAGGGGCGACATTGTCTCCTGGTACGGGCCACAGCTTCGGTTATTTTGACTTTTGGAGGTACATAATTCATTATGTTTTTAGATATACCATATGTCAAGATATAATATAAGAATCATATATATCTATAAAAGTGAAAATGACTTATATTTTAAAAAAAGAGAGAGTGTTTTCTAACTTATTGGCATGTGCCCATGCACAGATTGGTGGGCTAATATATACAGTCATAGTAGCACGTCACAAATGCTTAGTGCAATACCACACAGTGCACATGTCTGTCCACACTACACTTATGATTTCTACATAATCAACTCCAAATGTGCATTTGAATCCAAGATCACATAATTAAGCCATGGATAGTATGTTGAAATTCAAGCTCTCTACTAGCAATACATTTGAAATGCTCAAGTCATTGGATATTGCAATCTTACTAAGTCCCTTGACGTTGCCTTTGCTATTGTCACCAAAAGTGATAGAATCAAACTTATCATTTCCACTAGTGTTGATTGAATTGAATATTCTTGCATCACTGGTCATGTGTTGAGTGCACCCATTATCAAGCACCTAATGCCTCCCTCCATCTTTGTAATTTACATACAAGAAAAAATAAATTCTTTTTAGGTACCCAAACTTTCTTGGGTCCTCCAAGGTTAGTTACTAAGCTTTTGGACACCCAAATGGCCTTCTTCTTTGGGCCAATAATGAGAGTACCAATGAACTTAGCTTTTAAACCATTAACACCCTTGGTAAGCAAGTAACAAGAATCAATCTTGATAGAGGATACATTTGCATTTTTGTTCTTATTCTTGCAATATTGATCTACATGCCCAGCTTGCTTGCATCTAGTGCAAAGCCGACCATTGTCCTTTACAAGACTAGTTTTGTGAGTTGCAAAGGCCACTTTGCCATTCTTGAGGGTATAACCCAATCCCTCTTTGTTGAGAGAGAACCTTTGGCTAGCCAAGCACTCAAGCAAGCGGGCCTCACCACCATAGGCTTTACCTAAGGCGTGAGTGAGCTTATTGACCTTCTTTAAGGTCTCATTCTCAACCATAAGTGAGGCATCACAAGTGAAACCATCACTAATGGATGAAGTAATGTGGTAGATGAGCTACAAGAAGGGTTAGTGGTAGCAACAACAATAGGAGTATAGAAAGATTCAATAAGTATGTCACATGATACTCCTATGTTGGATATTGCAAGAGACTTCTTCTTCTCTTGAGCAAGAAGAGAAGAGTGAGCCTTATCTTGAACAATTTGTTCATAGAGATTTTGATCACTGGCTGCTGGGCTCTCTAGAAAACCAGAAATGGCATTATTTTTGACAATGGGCATAGAAGCATCAATAGTTAGAAACGCTGCTTCAGAGAGGAACTTGGTTTGGTGTGTATCAAGGCCAAAGCCTCTAAGGGAGCCTTACTTAGCGCTTGGAGAGACAGTAACCTATGAGCTCTTTGTTTTTTCTTTTGGGCCTTGTTGCCTTGTCTTTTTTCCTCTTTCTTTTTCTAGCTTTGCGTACTCTATAATTCTTTCATTCAATTGAAATACAAAAAAATTTAAGGTCGGGGACTCCTCGGCCGTCCGGGTCAAAAAACATAGCGGCACTTAAAAAAGAGTGAAATGCATGGTAGACCTTGAACTTGTCTGGGTACCACTTACGTCATTTATTTCTATCATCCTAATGTTGTTTAAGTGTGCCACTTAGGTCCATAACAGTTCAAAAGCTAGCATTTGGCCTACATAGTGTTGCCAGCGTGGAGCTGACTATGTCGTCAGTGTGCCACGGAGCGCGTGAGATGGTTTGGGCCATGGAAATAAGCAGGCAGACTTTCTTCTTCCCTTCATTTCCAGTTCTAATTACTCCACATCTTCGAATCCGGCGTCACTGGGAGACACAGAGCCAGGGGGCAATACGACGGGTGGCCGCTAGTGGAGCCAATCGCCGATGAGCTTGGAGGCAACAACACGGCAGAGGAAGGGACTCCGAAGTCGGGTAGAGTGCAGAATTCCCACAACGATGGTGGTGAATTTGCGCTATGGTGATGGCTTGCGGCAGGAAGGACTACCCCGGCCTGTGTCTGGTGAATGAATCCCCTTAAGCCCATGTCTTGGTAATCTTGGTTGTGCGTTGAGTGTAGTTAGATGTTGTTGTGAATCGTAATGCCAAATATTTTGTGTTTTTTTATTTCGGTTCGTCTAGGGTTTGGGATTCATTATTTGTCATTTTTCCCAACAATGTTAATCATGGCTTGCTTTGTATCAGTCTTCCCTAGATGGCCATGCAAGGGCAGCACCAAGGGCGGCACCACCTGCAGCACCACTGCTGGCGCCAGCTGCAGCACCCCTGCCAGCAGCAGCTCCTCAAGGTATATGTAAAACAGAGTACCCTGTTTTATAGAGATGGACATCATAGTTGCATACCTCTGATTTGTATGGATTGATTATTTGTGGTATAGCATGGTGGTTCTGTTATTGTTGTATCATCAAATTTAAGCACGCCCCAGTTAGATTTAGTTCACCTTTTTTTTAATAAAAAAGTATGTTTTTGTAATCTGACTATTGTGAGGTGTGACTGCCATACCTGATCAGATAGTAGTATATCTTCCTTTAAGTTGCAATATTTTCTATGCCTCCAATAAGCTAGAAGATCAGCAGTTAATAGTACCAACGTGATTAGTATAAACAAGGAGCCTATTAATGTTACAAATACATGGGACTGTCATTTCAGTGATGGTCTTTCACTTATTATGCTACTACGACTTTATTGGATGGAGTCACGTGGGATTCTTAGTGCATTAAACTTCTAATTAGGTATCATATCTTTGGGTACTCCATCTAATTAGTTAGTGGAATTCTTTCTTTGTTTCCTGAAGGTGATCAGCTTGTTGATCATCCTGCTTTAGCCTTAGTTCCTCCTTTTTTTGTTTCTTGTTTCCCTGTGAACATGTGTTCCCTCTTGTTTCTTCAAAAAAAAAAGTTAGTGGAAAAGCTCGAAATCCGAAGTGTGCATAATCATGGATAAGATAGTTAATCAGTAACTAGTTCCTTGTTTATTTAGTTGAGTAGAAACTGCTTTGTACCGTGGTCTGGTTTAGACTGCATTCTTTTTTCCATATCTCCGAATATTTTTAGTCATGTTCCCCATGGTATTGATAGTTAGAGATAGTGGGAAACCATTGTCTGTCAAACTCAAGGAAGTTTTCTTTGAGTATGTTCTTTACCAATGTCTAAGATCTTGGAAGCAGTGGTTTGTTGTGTCCACCGCTGTATTCAGAAAAGGGTTTTGTCATTTGTGGACACCACCATTATCATGATGACAGGCTATGACTATTCAGCCCCTGTCGAAAATAGAAAATCTTTAGTTAACAGATACATGTTCAAGTTACAGATGTAGTCTTTTTTTTTTGCCCTCACTTAGCTGGCTATTTCGAATTTATTACTTGAAGTTCCATGTTTTTAATTTCTGATACTTTGCTTTTGGAATGTAGACCATAATGATGGAAACATTAACAAGGTGTGGATGCATGGCTCGAAGCTTGCTGACCAAGGTTTCAAATGTGGGTACTGTCAGACTACAAACAAAGGTGGACGTGCAACAAGGTTTAGTGACCATCTTGGGTGTATAGTTGGTGAAGTGAAGTCATGCCCCAGTGTGCCTAGAGCTGTGCAGGATGCAATGAGGGAGTTACGAAAGACATCAATGGATAATAAAAAAGAAAAAGGAACATATGCTCAGGTTGGAGAGAGATCTCATGCAAGGGCTGCAAGGACAGGAAATGATTGACCTTGCAAGTGATGAAGAAGACCAAGTCCGTTTGGATATTAGGAAGCAATTGGCAGATAAGAACCTTTCTCGTGCAATAGAGAGGAGGTGTGGGAGTGGCAAAGGTGTCCGTGTTTCTATTGGTAAAAGCAGTGTCACTACCTACTTTGACAAGGATTTGGCACGCAACAAGCACCTGTGCAGCCTATAATTGACACTGTACTTCAAGTGGGATCTAGAGAGAAGCTTGGACAAGCATGGACAAAGTTTTTCCATGCGAATGACATTCCTGGGCTAAAAGTTGATTGCCCGTACTTTCGGAGTGCAATTAGGCTTACTCAGCAGCTAGGGACTACAACACAGATTCCTATAGGACATGCAATTGATGGGGAATTCTTGGAAGCAAACTTTGAGGAAGCTGAAAATTCTCTCGAACAGTTCAAGCAAGGTTGGCAGCAATATGGTGTGACTATCATGTGTGATTCATAGAAAGGACCTACCGGCATGGCCATCATCAACTTCTGGCCACAAGCAAAGTGCTGGTAAGTTGTTATTCTCATTTATTTTCTTCCATCTCTTTATTTTCCCATGCCCATGTTGTTAATTTCTACTACTAAGCTGTCAGTTTAGATGATCTTTTTTAAGTTATTTCCCATGTTGGTAAGCTGAATGTGTTTACTGTTAATTTCACATGTTGTTAATTTCTACTACTAAGCTGTTAGTTTAGATGGTCTCTTTTAAGTTTTTTTTCCATGTTGTTAAGCTAAATGTGTTTACTGTTAGTAACATGCAGTTAATTTCTACTACTAAGCTGTTAGTAGATGGGCATGTACATACTTTTAAGCTTAATGTGTTTACTGTTAGTAACATGTTGTTAATTTGTACTATATTTTGGGGCTGTGCAGATTTTATGCGTCGGGAAATTAGAAAGGTGGTTCAGAAAATTGGCCCTGAATTGGTAGTTCAAATTGTCACAGATAATGGGTCAAATTACAAGAAAGCATGTGAGAAGCTAATTGGGGAATACAAGCATATTTTCTGGCAGCCATGTGCTGCTCACACTATCAACCTCATGTTGAAGGACATTGGCAAGTTTCGAAAGGTTGCTAATGTTGTTGCAAGTGCCAAGCATATCTTTAGGTTTCTGTATAACCATAACAAGCTGCATGATGAGATGAAGAAGAAGATTGGTGGGGAATTGATAAGACCTAATGCTACTCGCTTCGGAACTTATGTTCCTCCAAAGTTTCGTCAACAAGAAAGAATATCTCCGAGCTGGGATGGTTTCACAAGATTGGAAGGATAGTGACTGGAAGGATGATGAGTACTATGAGTACACTGAAGCGTGCTTGACAAGTTCTACATGGTTGTCACACCCGAATTTAAGGAGAAATTGGGATGCATTATGTCTCATGTGTGCCCCAGAATCAGTCGCACACACAAGTCACCAAATTACAAAAGTATCATCACAGTGCTTATCACATAGCGTAAAAATAACCATTACAGAGTCTAGAGCAAAAAGAATAATGACTAATAAAAACTTTCTCTTGCGGAAGCTTCATCACAGGGACGGCCGACTGGTTGACTCCAAGCCTAGTACTCATTACGATAATCCTCATTCCAGTCTTGATCTGTTACCCATCCGGGATTTTCCAAATAATGAAAATAAAGCAAGCGTAAGTACTTGTCGTACTTAACAATTATAACCAGGGGTTCATGAGGCTCAAATAGCTGACACTGGTTTAACTGCAATTAGCTTAAGTTATATGTCATGATTGGCATTTATTTGCATCAAGGTAGTGGTATCTTCCAATAACACATGATCAAGTGAAACAAGACTTAATAAATAATACATAAACAATAGGGTGATAGAAGGTAGCACAAGTCAGAAGTCATTATCTATTCCATTCAGTTTTCTGGGCCACTCGTAACCGTGAGCACGGCTGTTATAACAGTTTTACACTCTGCAGAGGTTGTACATCTTTACCCATGAGTCGTGAATTACCCTTTCGCCCGAGGCGGCCAACCTCTTAACCCACTACCAAGATAGGCCGGCAGGGCTCACTATGAAGTCTTTCAAAGGTTCGTCTAACAAGTTAGGGCCGCTAGGTTTCAATGGCAAACAAGTATAGAATCCCCCTTCCAGATGGCACAATGACGCGCAGCCTATACTCATAGGGACAGGAGCCACGCTATACCCGATTCGTCAAACCCCTATTGCGCCCTTTCGGGTAACCTCTAACAAGTTAGAAAAATTACTTATACTTGACTAAAGCCAGAGCCATATAGCCCTCATGGTTGTACTGTAAGTCCCAGCTTTTGCCAAAGGATAAGTCCTTATGGAGGGCCAAAAGCATCAATCACTATTGAGCTCTTTTCACCCTTTAGATCATCACTTAGGTTTATTGTATATTCATTAATCATGTTACCAGATCATGGTTATAGTACCCAGCACTAGCATCATTACTACCCAATGCATATATCCCAGGGTATCAAGGAATTTGATATTCAATCTCTAGGTAATCCTTATTAGGCAATCAAAAAGACACATGCATGTATGATTATAAATTATGGTGAATAGGTAACAAGGATGGTCCCTAGTTATACTTGCCTTGATCAAAAGACTCCTGCTGGTCCTGCTGGTCTTCAAAGAACTCCTGATCACCCACGAACTGCTCACCGTCTAAACTCGAGCAACATAGCAACATACAACCATCCACGCATTCATACACGAAACAAACAATAGATATAATTAGAACAGCACACCAACAGAAATAAAACAAAGTAAAAAGTTTGTAAAACAAATCTACGCACTACTACGATCACAAAGACGCGAAAATCACTGAAAACGGACCTAGAACGAAGAAGATATGAATTTTCAAAGATTTTCTGTATAATAAATAATGCATTAAATATGAGCTGAAAACTAAAAGCTTCAAACCTACCCAACAGAGGCAGCAACGCGAAGCTTACGAGATAACGAAACCAACGCAACTTGAACGGATCAAAACGGAGTTAAAATGAAGATTTTATAAGCGTTTGAAAATCAGTGGCAAAACTGTAATTCCTGGAAAACGTATTTTTCATTTAACCGAGGAGAAATACGTTTTCAAAAAGGGAAAGCGTAAACAGGAAATACGCCAAGGGACTACGGGTTGATTATCAAGTAACTGAGGGCCTCTTTAGAAAAACAACCCGCGAAGGGGTATCTTCGATCGTCGGCCACTGGATTTCACATGGACGGCCGAGATTAGACCCAACCACGGGAGAGAGAGGGGCTCGCCGGAGAAGAACCCGACAGCGGCGGTGCCATGGCCGGAACGGCAAGGAGCTCGCCGGAGTTAGACGATCGAGCGATACAGTACGGTAGAGTTTAAAATAAAAGCACTAGGAGAGAGAGGAGATCACCGCAAACTCACCTAGGTCGATTTCGACAACGTGGAAAGGATGGAGATGGCGTACGGCTCGACGAGGCGATAGCGGCTACCTGTGAACCAACGGCGATGGCATGTGAGGCATAGGGAACGGTAGAGGTGTTAAAACGGAACCTGCAGCTTCGAAACCTCGACACAAAGCTCGGCAAGGTGTTGTCCACGACGACAGCAAGGTGGAAAAGGAGATCGATGAGTGCCGCGGTGGTTTAGGGCTTGGGGAGCTCGGGTTGCTCGGCTATGGCCAACAGCGGCTCGTAGATGCAAACGGGGTCACGGACGGCGCCTCAGGCTTTATATAAGCGATGAAGGATGACCTACGCGGAGAATCCCGTCCTATCCGGGATTGAGTGGCGACGGCGGCTGAGTCCGAGGAGAACACGAACAAGGAGGAGGCGACTGACGCGTGGGCCCAAGGTGACAGCGGCACAACGGAGAAGGAGAGGAGCGGCTGCGCTGCGCCGATCTTGGGCCGGCGGTGTCGACCACGGCCCGCGTGGGAAAGGGAGGAACAGGGAAGAATTGGGCCGGCGGAATGAGCGGCCCAAGCGGGAAGAGAAAGAGGTAGAGAGGAGATGGG
Organism: Saccharum hybrid cultivar R570; assembly: GCA_038087645.1. Taxonomy (NCBI): domain Eukaryota; kingdom Viridiplantae; phylum Streptophyta; class Magnoliopsida; order Poales; family Poaceae; genus Saccharum; species Saccharum hybrid cultivar. The sequence goes on along the minus strand of JAQSUU010000664.1, from coordinate 90,487 downwards.
TCGGCTGCCGAATTCCAGAGAGAGAGGGGTAAGGTTATTATCTATTTTTTTTAAACCCTTTTTCAAATCATTTTCAAATGCACTTTGAATCCTTTGAAGTTTTGTTCCAAAAACCAAACAACACACAAAACAAATGCATCAGCATGTATGCACAAACATGTGTCTAGCCTTATGTTGACTTTTAATTTGAGAAAAGTTATTATTTTACTATATTTCAATGCTCACAAAAATGCATATAAAAACAAATTAACTCCTATTTAAAATGTTGCAATTTTTTTTTTGGGTGTTACAAATCTACCCCCCTTAGAGAATCTCGTCCTCGAGATTGGATTTGGCTTACTCAAACAACTGCGGATATGACTTCCTCAGCACATCTTCTGTTTCCCAAGTTGCCTCAGCCTCTGAATACCGATTCCATTGAACTTTGCACATCTTAATAACTCTGCTCCTTGTAACCTTTTCAGCCGTGTCCAAAATTCTCACGGGGTATTCCTCATATGTCAGGTCTTCCTTAACAGTGAGTTCTTCCAATGGTATTTGTTCTTCCGGAACTCGCAAACACTTCTTTAACTGAGATACATGGAACACATCATGCACGCCTGCCAAGCTTTCCGGCAAATCCAATTGATATGCTACTTCTCCACGTCTCTCTAAAATCTTAAAAGGACCAACATACCTTGGGGCCAACTTTCCCTTCATGTTGAACCTTTTCACGCTTCTCATAGGCGATACTTTTAAGTACACATAATCACCTACTTCAAAGACCAATTCCCTTCTGCGGGTATCTGCATAACTCTTCTGGCATGATTGGGCCACCCTCAGATTCTCTCTAATCTTTCTTACATGCTCTTCAGCAATTCTAAGCACATCTGGCCCAAACACTTGAGTTTCACCCGTTTGATTCCAAAACAATGGTGTTCTACACTTCCTTCCATACAAAGCTTCAAACGGTGCCATTTTGAGACTCTGCTGATAACTATTGTTGTAAGAGAACTCCGCATAAGACAAACTCTTATCCCAACTAGTACCATATTGCAATGCACAAGCCCTCAGCATATCCTCTAATATCTGGTTAATCCTTTCAGTTTGCCCATCTGTCTGAGGATGGTAGGCTGTACTAAAATTCAACTTTGTCCCCAATGACTGATGTATCTTATGCCAAAAGTTAGATGTAAACTGACTTCCTCTGTCAGACACGATCTTCTTAGGAACTCCATGCAAACATACTATCCTTTCCATGTACAGTTCTGCCAATTTGGCTCCTGTATATGTGGTCTTAACTGGCAAAAAGTGAGCGACTTTAGTTAATCGATCCACTATTACCCATATTGAATCATAGCCCCTCTGAGTCCGTGGTAACCCTACTATGAAATCCATACCCACTTCTTCCCACTTCCACTCAGGTATCCTCATTGGTTGCAACAATCCTGCCGGTCGCTGGTGTTTAGCTTTCACTCGTTGGCATGTGTCACAGATAGCCACATATTCTGCTACATCTCTCTTCAACCCAATCCACCAATACTTCTCCTTAAGATCTAGATACATTTTTGTGCTTCCAGGATGAATAGAATAAGCCGAATCATGAGCTTCCCGCAGAATTGTTTCCCGAATAGATTTCACCTCAGGCACACAAATCCTTTTTCCAAACCACAGAGTTCCATTCTCGTCAATGTTGAAACCTGGTGCTTTTCCAATTACTACATTCTCTGCTATCTCCTTCAACTTCTCATCCTCTAGCTGACCTTCTCGGATCTCTTGCTCTAAAGTAGGTGTCACTTCTACTTCCATCGCATTAGCAACAATACCAAGGTTTAGACGTTCAAATTCTGCGCACAACTCATCTGCCACAGGTGTCATTTGGAGCTCATTAACATGTCTCTTTCTACTAAGAGCATCAGCCACGACATTTGCCTTACCAGGGTGGTAATGCACTTCCAGATCATAATCCTTTATTAATTCCAACCAACGACGTTGTCTCAAATTCAAATCCGTCTGAGTGAAGATGTACTTCAAACTCTTATGATCCGTGAAGATATCACTCTTATGTCCAATCAGATAGTGTCGCCAAATCTTTAAGGCATGAACCACAGCGGCTAACTCTAAGTCATGCGTAGGATAGTTCAACTCATGTTTTCTCAACTGCCTTGAAGCATATGCAACAACTCTACCCTCTTGCATAAGAACACATCCCAAACCAAGACGAGAAGCGTCACAATAGATAGAAAAACTCTTACTCAAGTCTGGCAATACCAACACTGGAGCTGTAGTCAATCTCTTTTTCAACTCATCAAAACTAGCTTGACACTGATCCGACCACACAAACTTGGCGTTCTTCTCTAACAAAGCTGTCATGGGTTTCGAGAGTTTGGAGAATCCTTCAATGAATCTTCTATAGTAACCAGCTAACCCAAGAAAACTGCGAATCTCACTAACATCAGAAGGGGGTTTCCAATTCAATACATCCTTCACCTTACCTGGATCCACTGCTATTCCACCATTAGAAACAACATGTCCAAGGAAAGAGACTTCCTTCAGCCAGAACTCACACTTACTCCGCTTAGCATACAACTTATGCTCTCTGAGCTTCCGCAAAACCAATCTTAGATGCTCAGCATGTTCTTCTTCTGTCTTGGAGTACACTAGAATATCATCAATAAACACCACCACAAACTTATCAAGGTACTCCATAAACACCTTATTCATCATATACATGAAGTAGGCAGGTGCATTGGTCAATCCAAAAGACATAACGGTGTATTCATACAACCCATACCTTGTAGTGAAAGCTGTCTTCGGTATATCTGAATTCCGAATCTTCAACTGGTGATAACCCGAACGTAAATCAATCTTTGAGAACACACACGCACCTCTCAACTGATCAAACAAATCATCAATCCTAGGCAAAGGATACTTGTTCTTGATAGTTACTTCATTCAGAGAACGATAGTCAACACACATTCTTTGACTACCATCTTTCTTATCCACAAAAATAACCGGTGCTCCCCAAGGTGAAGAACTAGGACGAATAAACCCCTTTTCCTGCATCTCCTTTAACTGTTTCTTAAGTTCTTCTAATTCATTAACCCCCATTCTATACGGACGCTTAGCTATAGGCGCAGTACCAGGTAATAATTCAATAATAAACTCAATGTCACGGTCAGGTGGCATACCTGGCAAGTCTTCTGGAAACACATCTGGAAATTCCTCCACAACATGATCCTGAGGGTTAACTTCATTGTCCAGCTGATTCACCATGGCGGTAGGTGGTGCTTGCACTGTTACATCTACACTGATTTTGTCTCCTTTAGGTGTTGTCAGAACTACCATCTTTTCTTTGCACTGAATTACTGCTTGATGTTGCGTCATCCAGTCCATACCCAGAATCAAATCAATGCCAGAGGTTCTCAAAACTATAGGTTTGACTGCAAATGCTACCCCCCTTAAAGAGAGACTTGCTAATGGGCAGCAATATGAAGCAGGCATAGTTCCCCCCGGTGAATTTACCATCATCTGGTTTTTCATGGCAACTAAGGGTATGCTATGATTCCTAACAAATGTTTGGGAAATAAAAGAATGCGAAGCTCCAGAATCAAAAAGAACAGTAGCGGGGATGGAGTTGATGTTGAACGTACCCAGCATAACTTCTGGTGCCTCTGCTGCAGTCTCCGGTGCTACATGATTCACTCTTCCAGTACGGAGAGATGACCTTTGGGAGCTGTTCTGTACCTGAGGGGTTTGCTGACCTGTCTTCTCCGGGCAGTGATAAGACATGTGTCCCTCTTTACCACAATTGAAACACCTTCTTGGAGTGCTAGGGGCACTATTCTTCCCAGGAGTGGTATTGGAGTTTCCTGATGAGCGGGGTGTCTGCTGTCCTCCTGACTGAAAACTCTGGGAGCGTAACTGATACGGAGTCCGATGGTTCCCATTCTGCTGTTGGTTCTGGCTGCGGTTCCACTGACTGACCGGCCCTTGGTATCTCTGCTGGTTACCTTGGTGTGAATTGGAACGAAAACGGGGGTTACTTCCAGAGCCCTGTCCATTCCACTTTCTCTTCTTGTCTTGCGCCAGACGTGCATTATCTAGCACGATAGCGCGATTTACCAACTGCTCAAAATTAGCATAAGTGTTGCCCAACAACTGCAATCTGAGATCATAGTAAATACCATTTAGGAAGTGACGTTGCTTATCAGCATCCTCTCGAACTTCGTTAGGGGCATAGCGAGCCAACTGCTCGAACCTAGCATGGTATTCACTCATAGTCATAGAGCCCATTCTAAGATTCCTGAATTCATCCTGTTTCTGCTCGACCAAACCAGCCGGAATGTGACGAGCCTTGAAATCTCTCACAAATTCATTCCATGTAGTAGCAGGAGCGTTATTAGGACGAGCAGCTTGATATGACTCCCACCAAGTCTGAGCAGCACCTTGTAGTTGTCCAGAGGCGTACAACACCTTTTCATGATCATTGCACTGCGCTATGTTGAGCTGCTTTTCCACAGCACGTAGCCAATCCTCTGCCTCCAAAGGATCAACGGCATGAGAGAACACAGGGGGATGACCATACAAAAACTCTCTTCGTTTGTTACTAGGTGGTTGAGCCTGTTGCATTCCCCCAGCTTGCAGGGTTTGCATAAACTGCGTCATAGCTTGCATCATCTGCATCTGTTGTTCCATCACTTGTTCAGGTGTTATATGACCACCCTGACCACGGCCTCTGCCCCTGTTACCTCTTCCACCACGTGCAGCCATCTGTATTCCAACACAGGTAATCAAAACTTAGGAATTATTCAAGACACAACTTAATTATATAAGATAAGGTTTGCAATCTGAAAATTCTGGGCGAACTCCCACATCAGCAGTTCATAAAAACAGTCATATCTCGAGTTCCAAGTATCAAACAAAGGCGTTCGGCACATGGTTGTAAAGCTTATGAAATTCTCTACAACTTCCTTTCAGATCATTTTATCAGATTCTGATGTTAAATTGGTCGAATTGAACAGTTATCCCAAAACTGTTCTGGGCTTCCAGTCAGCACAGAATTATCCGGTTGACACAGGCACAATTCCCAGCTCAAAACAGATATGCATATGATTCTTGTGGCATTAGAAAGGTAGAGAAGTCTAGTAGTCTCCAGAAAAATTTCATAGCCATAGCTCAAACCGATTATCACAGAAAAACCACAGACTGCTCCAGAAAAACAGCAAGAACAGAGACAAGATACACTAACCCGAATTTAATTATATAAGATTTTAACCTTAACATCCTTACTACGGAACTTTGTGGGCATTCCCACAGAGATCTAGCACTCATTACAAAGATTCAAATCACTCACTTAACAAAATAATAAATCATCCAAGCATACAATTGTTCACACCTCACATAAACTTGACACGACTAGACTCTCGATACTACTAACGTGTCTATTACATTAAGGGTTTCATAAACCTATGGGGTGGGGTCTTCTTGGGTGAAGGACTTGTTGATCTTCTCATGAAGTTTGGGTCGGCCTAGCTCAGTTCTGAGGCGATCCATCTCCGCACGTTGTTGATCGTTAATCAATTTCTCGTATAGCAGCTCATACTCCAAGGATTCCGCTCTTTTGACCAACACTCGGGCCAACTCAACTGTTGCTTGGAGGGTGGGTGATGATCCATCAGCAGCATCAATGGTCCATGTTCCTTGCTCAGGCACGTAGCGTGGGTAGTGTGTGAGTGCATCTCGAGGTAGACCATCATAGCGGCGTCCAAGATAATGGACAAGAGCATTGTAGGCAGCATCCTCCATACTTTGCTCCGCAGTATCTCGACTCACCAGACCGTAGTGAAACGTCTCCATCTTGTAAGTCTTCGTGGTGGCGTCCAAAGACTTCACTCGTAGCTCGGTATCCCAATGTGCTCTCATCAGGGGATGACGGTGTTCCACGCTGCGGTACTCCAACTTTGCTTGCAAGTCTTCGTTGTAAGTTGCTAGCGTTCTTGTTAAAAGGTCGTGGAAGAAGGCATCATCTTGTGGAGCCTTGAAATGTACTTCGCTAGTCCATCCCACCTGCGGAACGACCATGAGTGCTTCTCTGTGCATGTCATTCTGATAGTCCCCTACTCCCAATTCTGCATCAGAAATCTCCTGGTCTTCATCTTCACGTGGCTCCACAGGCTTGAACTTGGCTCGATACTCGGACGCGGCCATGCGGCGATGAGGAGGCATCTACAAGAATGTTTAGACCTAGATTAGATAGATGCAATGATGTTTTCACAATAGATTGAGGCCGAAAGCACAAAAAGGTTTTAGCAAGTAACAAGACTGAAGTGGAAAGCTAGAATCAAGTGGGGAGAGGGCACTAAAAGACCATTCTAGCTAGGCTTGCGTCCTACAGTCAACACTTGCTCTGATACCAATTTGTCACACCCGAATTTAAGGAGAAATTGGGATGCATTATGTCTCATGTGTGCCCCAGAATCAGTCGCACACACAAGTCACCAAATTACAAAAGTATCATCACAGTGCTTATCACATAGCATAAAAATAACCATTACAGAGTCTAGAGCAAAAAAGAATAATGACTAATAAAAACTTTCTCTTGCGGAAGCTTCATCACAGGGACGGCCGACTGGTTGACTCCAAGCCTAGTACTCATTACGATAATCCTCATTCCAGTCTTGATCTGTTACCCATCCGGGATTTTCCAAATAATGAAAATAAAGCAAGCGTAAGTACTTGTCGTACTTAACAATTATAACCAGGGGTTCATGAGGCTCAAATAGCTGACACTGGTTTAACTGCGATTAGCTTAAGTTATATGTCATGATTGGCATTTATTTGCATCAAGGTAGTGGTATCTCCCAATAACACATGATCAAGTGAAACAAGACTTAATAAATAATACATAAACAATAGGGTGATAGAAGGTAGCACAAGTCAGAAGTCATTATCTATTCCATTCAGTTTTCCGGGCCACTCGTAACCGTGAGCACAGCTGTTATAACAGTTTTACACTTTGCAGAGGTTGTACATCTTTACCCATGAGTCGTGAATTACCCTTTCGCCCGAGGCGGCCAACCTCTTAACCCACTACCAAGATAGGCCGGCAGGGCTCACTATGAAGTCTTTCAAAGGTTCGTCTAACAAGTTAGGGCCGCTAGGTTTCAATGGCAAACAAGTATAGAATCCCCCTTCCAGATGGCACAATGACGCGCAGCCTATACTCATAGGGACAGGAGCCACGCTATACCCGATTCGTCAAACCCCTATTGCGCCCTTTCGGGTAACCTCTAACAAGTTAGAAAAATTACTCATACTTGACTAAATCCAGAGCCATATAGCCCTCATGGTTGTACTGTAAGTCCCAGCTTTTGCCAAAGGATAAGTCCTTATGGAGGGCCAAAAGCATCAATCACTATTGAGCTCTTTTCACCCTTTAGATCATCACTTAGGTTTATTGTATATTCATTAATCATGTTACCAGATCATGGTTATAGTACCCAGCACTAGCATCATTACTACCCAATGCATATATCCCAGGGTATCAAGGAATTTGATATTCAATCTCTAGGTAATCCTTATTAGGCAATCAAAAAGACACATGCATGTATGATTATAAATTATGGTGAATAGGTAACAAGGATGGTCCCTAGTTATACTTGCCTTGATCAAAAGACTCCTGCTAGTCCTGCTGGTCTTCAAAGAACTCCTGATCACCCACGAACTGCTCACCGTCTAAACTCGAGCAACATAGCAACATACAACCATCCACGCATTCATACACAAAACAAACAATAGATATAATTAGAACAGCACACCAACAGAAATAAAACAAAGTAAAAAGTTTGTAAAACAAATCTACGCACTACTACGATCACAAAGACGCGAAAATCACTGAAAACGGACCTAGAACGAAGAAGATATGAATTTTCAAAGATTTTCTGTATAATAAATAATGCATTAAATATGAGCTGAAAACTAAAAGCTTCAAACCTACCCAACAGAGGCACCAACGCGAAGCTTACGAGATAACGAAACCAACGCAACTTGAACGGATCAAAACGGAGTTAAAATGAAGATTTTATAAGCATTTGAAAATCAGTGGCAAAACTGTAATTCCTGGAAAACGTATTTTTCATTTAACCGAGGAGAAATACGTTTTCAAAAAGGGAAAGCGTAAACTGGAAATACGCCAAGGGACTGCGGGTTGATTATCAAGTAACTGAGGGCCTCTTTAGAAAAACAACCCGCGAAGGGGTATCTTCGATCGTCGGCCACTGGATTTCACATGGACGGCCGAGATTAGACCCAACCACGGGAGAGAGAGGGGCTCGCCGGAGAAGAACCCGACAGCGGCGGCGCCATGGCCGGAACGGCAAGGAGCTCGCCGGAGTTAGACGATCGAGCGATACAGTACGGTAGAGTTTAAAATAAAAGCACTGGGAGAGAAAGGAGATCACCGCGAACTCACCTAGGTCGATTTCGACAACGTGGAAAGGATGGAGATGGCGTACGGCTCGACGAGGCGATAGCGGCTACCTGTGAACCAACGGCGATGGCATGTGAGGCATAGGGAACAGTAGAGGTGGTAAAACGGAACCTGCAGCTTCGAAACCTCGACGCAAAGCTCGGCAAGGTGTTGTCCACGACGACAGCAAGGTGGAAAAGGAGATCGATGAGTGCCGCGGTGGTTTAGGGCTTGGGGAGCTCGGGTTGCTCGGCTATGGCCAACAGCGGCTCGTAGATGCAAACGGGGTCACGGACGGCGCCTCAGGCTTTATATAAGCGATGAAGGATGACCTACGCGGAGAATCCCGCCCTATCCGGGATTGAGTGGCGACGGCGGCTGAGTCCGAGGAGAACACGAACAAGGAGGAGGCGACTGACGCGTGGGCCCAAGGTGACAGCGGCACAACGGAGAAGGAGAGGAGCGGCTGCGCTGCGCCGATCTTGGGCCGGCGGTGTCGACCACGGCCCGCGTGGGAAAGGGAGGAACAGGGAAGAATTGGGCCGGCGGAATGAGCGGCCCAAGCGGGAAGAGAAAGAGGTAGAGAGGAGATGGGTCGGCTGCCGAATTCCAGAGAGAGAGGGGTAAGGTTATTATCTATTTTTTTTAAACCCTTTTTCAAATCATTTTCAAATGCACTTTGAATCCTTTGAAGTTTTGTTCCAAAAACCAAACAACACACAAAACAAATGCATCAGCATGTATGCACAAACATGTGTCTAGCCTTATGTTGACTTTTAATTTGAGAAAAGTTATTATTTTACTATATTTCAATGCTCACAAAAATGCATATAAAAACAAATTAACTCCTATTTAAAGTGTTGCAATTTTTTTTTTGGTGTTACAATGGTGGTCTGCACTGAAGCGGGTGGTAGGTGCACTGAAACCACTTTATTTGGTTCTGCGATATGCAGATACACAGAAGTCATGCACACTTTCTGGGTTCAAACCGAGGATGATGGCAGCCATACAAGCAATAAAAGTTCAGCTTGGCATAGGAACAAGACAGTTTGATCGGTTTATGAGTGCGGTAACAAGGAGGGTTGACAATATGGAAAGAAACACATTAATGGTTGCAGGTATTAATACTACTACTAAATTTCAATGTTACATGTTGTACTACCATAAATTCTAACTCTTTTCCACCTTATGTAGCTGTTGTTCTTGATCCTAAGACCCATTACAGGCACAACTTTTGTAGCAAACCAGAATTTTTTAGCACTAACAGACACAATAGAGAAGATGGCACAAACTTTTGATGATGTTGTTCAGGCAATCAAGGAAATATCCATCTTTCGGGAATGCCTTGGGAGGTTCAATCGCCCCATCGCACGTGCTGGAGCAACATCTATGTCCCCAAGTAAGTCTCATCTAGTCTAATTTATTGTATGTTGGATGCTTGTTTAAGTTTGGGAGATAAAGGGGCTATAATTGAGTAGTGTAATTCTAGAGCATCTTTTGTTTCAACATGTCCCTCCAAATTTTGCAACGATGGTGCTGTTGCTGCAGCTGTACCTTTTTTCTACAACAATATGTGTTGCTTTAGATGCACCTTTTTTCTATACCAATCAGGTGCTGTTGCTATAGCTGCACCTTTTTTTCTCTCAATTTACTGCAGAACCAGTACGCTACAACAGCAGCTTAATGCAAGCATGTGAACAAGCCCAACTAATTCAATATTTTAGTTACATGTCCATTGAATTGTTGAACCTATACTTTTTCTTGTGGCTGACTTCCATTCCCATTGTGGCAGCTGATTGGTGGTTCTAGTTTGGAGGAGAAGTGCCTACTTTACATAAGTATGCATTACGTATTGTTTCACAATGTGTGTCATCTAGTGGCTGTGAGAGAAATTGGAGTACTTTTGCACTGGTGCATACAAAGATTAGGAACAAGCTAGGCTATGAAAAGTTGCATAAGCTTGTGTATGTCCATTATAACTTGAAGGAGCGTATCCGAGAGGACAGTGGATATCAACAGAAGGACAAGGAAGTTGATCCATGTTCTATAATGTTAGATGCCGCAATTTTTTATGAGAACAATCCAATATGGGACTGGTTAGATAGATCAATGAATGATGTAGGCCCTAGTTTGGATGATCTATGTCGAAGCCAGCTAGGCAATTCATCTCGTAGAAAGAGGGCTAGGGAGTTTGAGGATGACGAGATTGAGTTTGAGTTGGGGGAAAGTGATGAAGAACATAATGAGGATGAGTTTGATGAGGACTTAGCTGAAGGTGATGATGACAATGATGATGAAGACAATTGTGATGATGATGAGGCTGTGCAAATTGCACCAAGTGTTGAAGAAGACAGAGGCTTTAGGTGAGAGAGATGGTAATCCTAATAGCCGCAGATCTGGAAGACTTAAAAGGATGAGGACTCAAAGCCTCTCTACGCTCTATGAGAGAGAGTAGCATGACTCTTCTGTCAAGGTAAGGCAAGGTAAGTCAATTCTCTGCAGTTCTCTGCAATATATCTCTACATAGTTGTTATCTTTTTCATTTGATCATAATTTACAAATAGTCAATTCTCTGCAATATATCTGTTGTAGACTGTAAACTTTTCCATTTGTCTGAAAATGGCTACTTCCATGTTTCTAATTTTCCTTTTTCATTGTGCAAGCTGTTATTTATCCTGTTACCTATATGAACATGCTGCCATGTTAAACTAGTTGCTGGAATGTGTTGCTCATGATGAGGCAAGGCTTTGGTTAAATTTTCATTTCGATTGGATTTCATTGGCCATGTTTGGTGATACTTTCCGTAAGAAGTCGGGCTGTAGTACCCTTTCTAAATATTCATTGGTCATCTAGTGGCTTACCCAGTAGGACATTAATATCCATTTACTTATTTAGTAGATTGTTCCTCAAGTGATAGTAACCTGCTTTTGCATAGGTGCATTCTTTGCAAGGATTCTTCAAGGATCATTCAAAACTAATCCTTGCATTGCAGCCAGCCCTGTCCTATACCTGCACTCATGAACCTATACTCACGATCACGACCACACTTGCTAACTTCAGATCTCTCACTTGTGCAAAATACAATATATATTATCAATAGAACCATCTGAAAATTATGTAGTATTGAAGTGTTGTTTGTTTAATTAAAGTTAACTTATAAATTTTGTTTTATGAATGTTTTTTAGGTACAGTCCAGCAGCAGCTCTCCAGCAACAGTTCTGGAAGTAATTTTTTGGTGTGTACATGGTGATGGGTGGATGGCTGCCATGAAACACAAAAAGGTGCCAATGGCAATTGATAATATGCTAGCTGACATTTTCTTTTGCGTTGCTTACTTTTGGGCGATTTCTGTTAGTGTACGTATGGCTGACTGGACTGTAATTTCAGTTCTACTCCTTTGGACGATTTGAGGAGTGATGAACTAGACTTTATTCAAGTGGCCTCTGAATTGGCTTATGTTGTGTACTTAATTTGGACTCTGGACTATTTGTGGAACTATGAACAAACTCTGGACTGAATTGTCTAAATGTTGGCTCAATTTATGTGGTGTCCTTCTGGGCTATTGTGAAATTAAATTTATGTTCGTTTTTTAACTGATTTATCTATTGCTCTGTTCTTTATAAAAAAAAATTCGGACTAGTTTTGTCAAATTTCGGTCAAAATTTAGTCAAAAATCGGTCAAACACGAAATGTTTGACCAGTCAACTTGCTTGAAAACCAGTCCGAAAATTCTGAAATTCGCCCATTTCGGTGACCACCGATTTTTTTTGCATTTTGAATCCCAAAACCTTGGAGGGGTCCAAGGTATTTCCCTGTTTAACCCAACTGAAAGAAGAAAACAGAAAACCATAAAATGTCTTTCAAGAAGATAGTGAAGATTGACTTCGAGATTTAACTTTTGACGGTTGTTGCCTAGCGAAATGATTGCTCTGATTGATTCTTTCGTGAGCGAAATGTCCAAAAGTGAAAAATCATAAGAAAAAATACTCCCTGTGACTACCTGACAGGTACAAAAATTTTGATATATACTCCCTCCGTATAGGGAATACATGTCGTTCTGGCCGACGGAGGGAGTTTGGCAAAGGATGTCGTTCTCCATAGTTTGGCTAAATGTAGACGCGTTTGCCCCTGCCCCTTCGGCTGGACGGGCTCGAGGCATTAACAGCACGCGCATGCTCGCCGCCCACATCGGCTCTCGCGTAAGGAATTAACCACGCTCGCCTTCCGAGTCGCAGTCGCAGCGCAGCAGGTCGCCGCCTGCGCAACTAGCCATTCGCACGCTGCTGCTGCTCGCCGTTCGCACGCTGCTGCTCGCCGTTCGCCATGGAATCCGGTGGCGCAGGTGCTGCTCGCCGTGGAGTCCCGCGGCGTGGGTGCGCCTTGCCGCATAGTCCGACGGCGCAGGAGTTCGCCGCGGAGGAGTTCGCTGCGGAGGAGTCGGAGGAGATCACACCGGACTCGCAGATGGAGATGGACCTGATACCAGATTCGCAGATGGCGCCCGACTCCATCGCGCCGGACTCCATCGCGCCGGACTCCAAGATCACGCCTGACTCCATCGTCGTGCAGGACTCCGTCAATGGACTCAACTCCGTCGAGGCGCCGCTGGTGGTGCCGGACTCCGAGAACCTGCTGCTGTCCATCGGGGGGCTGGACTCTGTCGACCCGCTGCACTCCGTCGAGGTACTGGACTCCATCATCGTGCAGGACTCCGTCGACATGGTGCCGGAATCCTTGCCGCCGGGCGCTTTTGTATGCGGTTCATGTCATCTCGTCCATGAGGACCGTGAAGCATGGAACCGTGTGCACTCGCGGTTCTATCCATGCCCTCGCTGTGGTCTTATCCACGCGGACTACTCCATCGACGCCATGCTCGGCCGCATCAAGTTGGACTGCGAGCTTTTCATCGAGCAGTACAAGTGGCTGCTGCCAGGAAAGGATGACGCGAAAGCATGGTAAGATAACTAAGATTGTTTCATGCAGCATTAGTAGCATCGGCTAAATTTAGTTCTAATTAGCCTCGGCTGAATTATAAGGAGTACACACTGCATTACAAGGACTACATGCAGTATTACAAGGACTTAAGCTAACTAGCATCATTCTTATTGTTTCATGTAGCAAGAATAGCCTCGGCTTCATCTAGCAAAGATGGATCACAAGGGATAGAAGTTGGCAGCCGATCTTGTCTTTCTAATGTTTCTTTTCTCATGTGAGGTATCTTGAACTTGTTGCAACCTTTCACTTTCATAGCTTCAATGAAGACACTTTGAAGTGTTACAAACATTCTATTTGCTTTGTGTGCCGAGTACTCCATGAATGCCTACAAAACAATTGCGCAAGAAATGAATGAATGAATGAGCAAATTAGTTGTTGAAGAAAACATTGAAACATGTGTGAACAAATTGATCAAATTACCTCTTGCACCGCTGAAACTAGATCTTCTAGAGTTTTTGCATTCTTCTTATATTGAATTGCTTGAATGGCTCGAAAAAAACCCAAGTCAAGAATGTTGAAATCCGGGGAGTTGGGTGGTTGACAAGTTAGACAAATATCAAATCCTTCTAGCTTAGCAGCCTCACAAAAATCCGGATCATCCAATTTTAAGTGGGTAGGTGCATTGTCCTGTTGAATGAAGATTGGTTTGCCCCCATCTTCTCTTGGCCATTTAGCTCGAATGGCAGGCAACACTTGGTTGATCATGAAATCTCTAATCACGTCTCTAGTGATCGAAGTTATTGGCTTCATAACCAAGTCTCCACGGACACGGCCGGTTCTCTCATTACCTCTCATAGCTGGTTCATATCGAACAAGTGGAAAACAACCAATCCTACCATCAAAAATACAATTCCCATCCCTAAACCTTGGCCGTGCACAAACACACAAGAACATAATCCTAGGGATGTAGTTCTTGTTCTTACAAGTCCGATGGGGATCATCTTCGTCGGGTAGCAAATAATATTTTTCGGACTTTTGAGATAGGAAGAACCACTTTTCATCAATGAACACAAAGTCAAACAAATCCTTCAACCTTGGATCATCAAGCAAATCCCTATTAATCATGTCAACACACCACTTTAACCTAGACCTCTTGTTACCTTCAGTGAGATAGGGTTTGATGCTACTAGAGTGGCGCCTAATCAAACCTTTTTTCAAATACTTTTGAATCTTCCATTTGCTCATGTTAAGCTTGCTACACACATCCTCTATAGTCATTCTTTCCTTTAGAGGGATGTTGCGCAATGCTTCTAAATCAATAGGGATTGCCTTACGGCCAACTCTACCCTTCTTTAGACTAGAAACCACAACCGGAACATTGTTTGCAAGTTGTGTTTTACCTCGCTTCCAAAGACGCTGAACTGACCGAATGTTAAGGCCAAATTGATGTGCAACAATTGTAGTATCTTTGTTGCCTAGTTTGCCATTGTTGCTTCTAGCCAACAAAGCTTGATACACTTGTTTTCGGAGCTCTTCAGCCATTTGTTTCTTTCGGTTGGTTTCTTGAACTTGCTCTTCCATGGTAGCCTCCACTGCGTGTTCTGTTGAAACGAAAACAAACATTAGTTGCCGGCAGCATGTTCTGTTAAAAGAAAACAAGCACATTTACTAATAGCCTGGACACGGCATGTTCTACCACTGCAAAAAAAAAGCACTTGTATTAATGCTAGCTGTGCATACTGTGAAAAAAAATAGGCACGGCATGTTCAACAAAAAAAATACTAGCTGTGCATACTAGCTTACCGGGCAGGTTTTGTAGATAATCGAAATCAACCGCACCAAACTCGTCTAGTGGCAAGTTCAAATCAAACCCTGTCAAAAAAAGAAGAAAGAAAATGAGAAACGTTACCACACGTTGTTTAAAGTGGAAAGAACGAACTGAGAAAAAATACTTTGCATGCGGCTGCTGTGTTAATCATAAAAGGAAAGAACATTACCGTTGTTGTTGTTATCCTCCAAATATTGGCTCGTTGAGATCCAAGGAAAGGTTGCCGTCATCATCTTCTTCTATACGAACGTTAAGATCAAACGCAGGGAAGGTTGCCATTACGCCGTACGGAGAAGTGGAAGGAGCACAGAACAAGCTAAGCCATGTCGTACTAGATTGACAAGAGAGGCGCCGTTGTACTAGATGAATAAGCAAGCAAGCAGGCGTAGGAGGAAACAAGCAAGCAAGCTGATGCGTTTAAGTAAAGCAGCAGCGAGAGTGGTCCAAGCGTCCAGACGAGCGCCAACAAAAAAAAAAACGAGCCCAGATTAGCGCCAAACTACGAATGCGAAATTCAGCAAACGAAAACTAAGCGCCAACGAAAAAACGAAGCAAATGCACGCGCGGACACATTCAAAACCCGCTGCAAACGCTCCCAGACGAGCGCCTTCCTAAAAAAAAACGCGGACAAACGTGAAAAATAAGCCACACGCACCCGCACAGTGCCATGCAGACGGGCCAGCAGCCATGCAAAATCATGTGAACCAAAAATATGGGTGGGGAGAGGGATTCGAACCCTGCCCGCATCCCCGACACGCCTCGGGACGCTGCCACCTGACCAACCGAGCTCTAATAGAATGTTGTCTAGGAGACAACCATAGCCATATTTAATAAGGGCAAACTAGGAAGATTACACCATAGTTAATGACTTCTTGGTAATCGCAATCATGTCCTAAACGACATGTATTCCCTATACGGAGGGAGTATTTATTTTTGGCGAACATTGAGGTAAATAGCAAAAGACTTATATATCTTGATCTGCAGATGCTAAATTGAAGTCATCGGAGTGGTTAAGCTGCAGGTGCTAAAGAAGACCCACGCGAGAGCAACATGTATCTGCGTTTGAGAAAATAATGAAACTACATAAAGTAATAGCGAGAAAGTTAAACTGAGTTTGCATTGGGTTAAAAAATTAGAAGAAACTAGGCTTCAGCGAGGTAGCCAAACTAGATGGCCGAAGGCCTGATGGGCCTTGAGTTATTTCTAGATCTTTGCTTGGGTAACTATATTATCTTTGGGCTTTCGGAAGATAAAGGCTTGTTACTTGCTTGGGTAATTTTGGCCCGCAGTGTGGCTATGGTTTTTGCGGCCCCTTCACACCGCAGCGAAGAGGAATGCCAAGGATTATTGTGTCGCTGGAATTGCCTTTCGCATAGACCTTGGCATGCGAGTAGGAGACGTGCTAGGCAGGCAGTGCTATAGCGAAAAGCTCATGGAAAAATCCAGCCCCTGCTGGACTACGAAATCCTAGCTAAAAGAGTGGATTCCTGTAGCCTGCAGCCTGCAGGGCCTTCTACTTGATCTGTGTGCTCCGGTACTGCAGAACAAGCAGGTTCAATATGCTTATCTAGCACAGCTAAAAGAGTGGATTTGCCTTGCTTTGCGAAAGGTTGACCTTCAAGTGTGTTGATGCAAAAGTGGATCTGCAAACACAAAGGGCTAATACCAAAAGTCGATATCCAAAGCGTGCCAGTCGATTTGACCTGTTAATCGACAAGGATGAAGATACGAGCACTTTGGTCCTGACAACAGCGATACACCCGGAAGTCACGACCAAGAGGTACTCAAGCGGAACTCGAGGATCGTCGAAGGTCGCACTGAAGCGATGCAGCTCGCATCGATGAGAACTCGTGAAAAACAAAAAAAATATGCAAAATTGATGAAGTCGCCGAAAAGTAAATAGATGTAAATAAGAGTAAAAGCTGATTTTTGATATTAATTGATTGATCCTCATTACATTGCCCTTCAATCTATATTTATACCCTGATCTACAGAAACATAACCAAATACGATTAGGACACCAAGTCCAAATCTAAGGAAACACATGACTCTTATACAAATCAGACTCTAACGAATATAGAAAAGGAAATTAATTCCTATCTATTCCCTTGTCCGCCTCAATTACGATGGAATTCCCATCAACCTCCTTTTCATCGGCACACTCCCTGTTTCATCGGCAGCAGTCTTCAAACCTCCTTTCATCGGCATACTTCCTGTTTCATCAGTAGCAGTCTTCAAGCCTCCCTTCATCGGCATCGGCAATAACATCATTAACCTTATCGGCAACACCTCAATCCAAATTAGCTTCTCCATACACCGCCACCATTCATCGGCAATCTTCTTTACAAGCTGTCTTTCATCGGCTATCAACATACATAGTAACTTTTCTTCTACTGATAAGCCCACTCTAACCATCTTGACACGTGCCAAAAAACGGTGTCAACACATGCCCCCCAATTTCAGAGTATAAAACATTGATGCTCCAAAATTTACTCAGATAATGCTTGCCTTTACCTATTTTTCTCAACCCATTCTCCAAGCATGACATAATCTATCACTAAATCTACTCAAATCTAGTTCTGATTCATGCATCTCAGCAAATATCGCATAATTTCCAACTACTCTTGCCCTAATTACGGTTAAGATACCGAAATAACAACCCATCGGCAAGATATTAACATAATAACGCCACCATTTTTAGAACCAAAAGATCCTATACTGAGATCTCTTCCAAGTCATGATCACTTGCCATCAAATCTCCTATACGATCCCTTGATTATCGTGCGAACAGTTACCATATCCATCTGAACCACCTCGACCCACACGCGCGCGGCATAGAGATAAGTCCAGAATACCCCTACTCCAAGCGGCCTATAAATAGATTTCTCCAGAACGCTCGTCTTCTACCCTCAGACTCCAACCTTTGGCATTCTCTCTCTCCGGCGGCGACCCCGACGAACAACCGCGCGACCTCAACCAACAAGAGCTCCTTCTAGCGTCAACCTCAAGTTCCCCAGCCTGTGCCCTCATCCTTCTCAGAGCAATGGCGATCAACTTCGATGTTCTTGCGGTTCGTTCTTCTTCCATTACTTTTACCTTGATTCCTTTGGTCTTTGCGAGTTCATACATTTGGTAATTTTTCCTCTTTTTCCACTCTTTTGATCCTCCGAACTTAGGAATTACGCAACAAACTGGTTATCCCAACCGATCAACCACACTTCCAATGCCTAGGTCCAATGGGCGATCCAGATCCAACTGATTTAATCAATGCAGAAGTTAACAGAATTCCTTTCAAAGCCTAGAATTTTTCTTTGAATCTATGGAAAGACACATTCCGATCTTGGCCCAAACCCACCAAAGGGTGGAAAGATTGGTATTTGAGGGTTAACAGGTCGATGCAGGTGTACTGGGTAGAACGGAAAATAGATCAATGCATTAGGCTATCTATTGCCGATATACTGAAAAATGAATCCATGATGATTGCTGCTGCTTATTTCTGGTCAGATACGACAAACACCTTCATGTTTGGTCATGGTCCAGCCGTCCCTACTCTTGTCGATGTATACATGATTACTGGCTTGGACATCTCGATTGTTGATGAAGCTTCCATCTATGGCAGGAGAGCCGAACATAGAGTGAATACATGCAACATCGGCGGCTGGACAGGATACATCCAGGAATACCAAAGGACTGGGACCGTTAACCAGAGGGAACACGCCATATTCTTGAATATGTGGTTGGAAAAATTTATCTTCTGCGGTCGATCGGTAGGACCAACCAACGCCTTCCTTTCTACGGCTGAACTCTTGGCCAATGGTGTAAGGTTCCCGCTTGGTCGATACCTTCTGAGCTCCACCTATCACCTCCTCCACCAAGTGTCCCAGAATCTTTTGCTTGGTGAACCCATCGGCAATTTGGGAGGCCCATGGTGGTTTATCAATATGTGGCTAAATGCACATATGCACAAACTTCTATAGTGGGATTTCTTCGCCCAAGAATTTCCATGAGAAATCGCCGAAGATTACATTCTTGGGGATGAGGAATCGGCAACACGCCCCCCTCTCAACTTCGGTGAAGCCATAATTGTCCTCCCTAGAATGGAGACCAATGAAGACCAAATCGGCAGATTCTTCCAGAACTTCTATAATGGTCTCCCTCGTGATCATAGGGCTTGGGTACCCTATATCGATGAAGAGAACAAGTTCCCCCTTCTCTTCAACTTTGCCGATGACGAGCTAAACCAAGACAACGAGCTTATGATGGCTATCATCACTCCCAGGGCAATCCCAGTGAACACATTTAGTAGTGGGAAAAATTATAATACTACCTATGAGTTCTACAATCCATCGGCAATATCCTATCAACTGGCTTTTGGGCAACTGCCAATCAAACTCTGCTTTACCGATGTGATTAAACCCAGAGAAATAATCACCAGCGGAACAGAATGGAGCAGAGTAGTAAGAATTGCCCCCGATGCCGATATCTCAGACGTTGATCTTTCCATCTGGTCACCAGCATCTTTTATCACCGAGTCATATAAGCAATGGTGGCGAGAATGGAAGGAACAACTATTTGCAACATCTGCCCATACATATCGGCACATGATCGATCCCGAATACGTCATTCCCGATGAAGCAGTAAGTTTCTCTTAACTTCTGTTTTTTTTCTCTTTCATATATCGGCAGCTAATCTTTCTTGTAACAGGCCGATGACCTAGTACCATCCATAAGCAAGAGTGGGAAACCTTTCAACCTCCAACCTATTTCTCCAATATCACCGATCGGCTACAACGCCCCCACCCAAGCTGCTTTGACTTTCCAGAGGACCCGTGCTAAGACCATCACCTCCAGATCAAAGCTGGCAACAGCTAGGACTACTCCGTTGGCTGCCGCTACAAGCCTAATCAAGGCTTTCAAGGTAATAACCTCGTTTATTTTTACGCATGCCGATACAAACTATATTAACATGTAACCATCAGGGTGTAAGAGCCGCTGCTAGATCATCATCGACAACTCCTCCAACACCAAGCACCACTACCTCCAACTATCGCTAAGACCCAAGTAAAGTGTAAAGCTTTAACTGATGCCGAGGCTTAGCAAAAACGGTAGAAGTCCATGCCAGTCCCTGCATCTGCCCCAACATCTGCAAGCCAGTCAACCGATGTAGCCAAACAAGTTGACCCTTTTGCACAAAATGTATCATCGGCCATCATACCCCAAGGGCCAACCATTGATGAAGTCGTAGAAGACATCCCATCGGCAAGTTCTGCTGATCCTTCACATGGCCCCCTTCAAGCTGCTTCTTCCAGCCAAACCCAGGAAATTGCCTTGAAACAGGTAAACCGATTGACCCAGTCAATTTATAATACTCATATCTATCCTTAGGTAGGATCTCTGACTTCCTTTCCTTTCCCCAGGAACAAGATTCTCCCAATAGCTTGTTTTCTTTCTCTATCGACATTTCCGATGATGATGGAGAAAAAACAAGTTCTTCCCTGGCACTTGGGACGATGTTGGCAGAAATTTATGCCAAGCTAGAAGCCCTTCTAGATTTGTTACAACAAGATACTACTCAGTTGGTGAATGATTCAGATCCTGCAAAGGCCATCTTCAAGACAATTCGTAGCCAAGTTCCTGCCGATGTCGAAGAAACCCTCTTCCCAGCAGTCCATCTAGAGAGCCGACAACTACAATATCAACGGGCTATTCACCGTATCGCCGATAGAGCAGCTCAAGCCCAGCTCAAGGAAGAGATGCTACAGCTAAAATAGACTGCCGATGAGAAGCACAAGAGCATAAGCAACTTGCAAACCTCGGGTGCCGATCTTAAGCAGAAAATTCTGGATCTATCGGCAAAGAGGACGACTCTTCTAGCTGAATTAAAAGAAGTTGAAACAGCCCTAGCTCACGCCAGGCAAGAAGAAAATTAGCTCCCTGACTACATCAAGGCCCTTCAGCAAGAAAGGGATGTCCAAGCTTGCAAGGCCTTAGCCTTGAAGAAGAAACTCAAGCCTGTGGAGGGGATTGCCGATGAAGATGTTAAAGAATTAAAGAAAGCCGATGAGATTCGCCTGCGTGCAATATCGGCTATCCAATCTTTGTTAAACCTGTAATTCTTATTTAGTACCTCGGCAATCTATGATACATCGATACTTTGTTTAACTCTAGCCGATAGGAATGTTATCGGCAATTATACTTTTATGCATCTATCTAGATACTAGGGTAATATTTCTTTAAGTATTTTCTATTTAATGCTCTGGGAAACACAACCCCTTCGAGGGTTTCGAGAATATATGCATTTCCAGGAACAGATTGATTTATCCGATATGGATCCTCCCAATTAGGTAACCATTTTCCAAACTTTGAACTCTTAGTCCCAATCGGTAAAATCAACTTCCAGACCAAATCCCCATCGACAAACTCCTTTATCTTCACCTTCTTGTCATACCATCTGGCTACTCTTTTCTTATTCTCTTCGATGCTAACTAAAGCCTTTAACCGATGACCTGCCACATCTTCCAATTCATCCTTAATAAGAGTATCATAGTCATCGGCTGTCAGTTGATCTTGACAATGTATACGCCTAGAGCCAGTTTTAATCTCCCAAGGCAACATTGCGCCGTGTCCATATACCAACTAATAAGGTGTTACCTTGGTTGCACCATGACACGACATCCGATATGACCACAAGGCTTCATTTAATACCGTATGCCACTTCTTAGGATTTTCTTTAATTTTGCGCTTAATGAGCTTGATAATTCCTTTGTTAGAAGCCTCAGCCTGACCATTAGCTTGAGCATAATATAGAGAACAATTTAAAACTTTAATCCCCATACTTACAGCAAACTCATCAAATTGTCCCGATGTAAACATGGTACCCTCATCGGTAGTGATGGTTTGAGGAATACCAAATCGGTAAACAATATGTTCTTTCACAAAATCAATCATATTAGCTGATGTCACCTTTTTCAAAGGAATTGCTTCAACCCATTTTGTGAAATAATCGGTAGCAACCAGAATAAATTTATGCCCCTTGCTTGATGGCAGATAAATCTGACCGATGAGATCAATAGCCCAACCCCGGAACCGCCAAGGCTTAATTATAGGGTTCATAGCCGATGCGGGCGCTCTTTGAATATTACCAAATTTTTGACATTCCTGACATCCTTTAAAATATTTAAAACAATCTTCGAGAATAGTCAGCCAATAATATCCATTTCTTCTGATCATCCACTTCATCTTGAAACCGATTGATGCGCTCCACATACTCCTTCATGAATTTCGCCCATCAAGCTTTTTGACTCATCATTGCTAACACATCTGAGTAAAACTCCATCTAAGGTTCGATAATATAATTCATCATCAAGGAGCACATACTTGGTAGCTTGGAATCTTATACGTCTTTCAACCTTTTTAGATGGATCCTTTAAATAATCGACAATTTCCTTTCTCCAGTCATCGGTACCGACTGCCGATGTTAATACTTCTTGAATAGGCTGATACCCTGAGGTATACTGAGCTAATCGATTAGCCTCTTCATTATGCAATCGAGAAACATATTCCAGACAAAAATTCCTAAACCCTTTCAACAATTGCAGACATCTCTCATAATATGAAATTAAAACCTCACTTCGGCATTCATAAATCCCAGCCAACTGATTTATAACTAGCATAGAATCACTAAAGATTTTAACAGCATCGGCATGTATCTCCTTAAGCAATTCTAACCCTTTTATCAAAGCTTGGTATTCAGCCTGATTGTTTGTCGATGTAGCAACAATCGGCAATGAAAACTCATACTTCTTTCCCTGAGGGGAAATTAACACAATGCCGATACCTGCTCCTTCACCACATGTAGACCCATCGAAAAAAGTGTTCAAGGAGCAACCTCTAGAAAGTTCACTATATTGCAATGTTGAGTAACAAAATCAGCCATAACCTGCCCCTTAACTGCCTTAGCCGATTCATAACGTAGGTCAAATTCTGATAATGCTAAAATCCACTTGCCGATTCTACCACTTAAAATCGGCATCGACATCATATATTTGACCACGTCGTCTTTGCATATGACAGTACACTCAGTCGATAGCAAATAATGCCTCAATTTGATACAAGAAAAGTATAGACACAGACATAATTTCTCAATAGCCGAATACCTAGTCTCAGCATCCACTAACCTTCTGCTCAAATAATAAATAACACATTCTTTCCCCTCAAATTCTTGAATAAGAGCTGAACCGATAACAGTATCATCAGTTGATAAATACAATCTAAAAGGTTTCCCGTGTTGAGGTGGAACTAGCACTAGAGGATTTGTTAAGTATCTCTTAATTTCATCTAGAGCTAACTGCTGCTCATCTCCCCATCTAAATTCCTGATCGGCTTTCAATTTAAGTAATGGACTGAAAGCCTTGATCTTACCCGACAGATTAAATATGAATCTTCTAATAAAATTAATCTTACCGATGCAATTGAGTTTTATTGGCAGGAGCAACCACCTTGTTGATTGCCTCAATAGACTTCCTACTAATTTCAATGCCCCGCTGATGCACCATAAAACCCAAGAATTGTCCTGCCGATACACCAAATGCACATTTATTAGTATTCATCTTTAGTCCATGCTTC
This sequence comes from Saccharum hybrid cultivar R570, assembly GCA_038087645.1. Lineage (NCBI taxonomy): Eukaryota > Viridiplantae > Streptophyta > Magnoliopsida > Poales > Poaceae > Saccharum > Saccharum hybrid cultivar. The sequence continues at coordinate 66,651 of JAQSUU010000664.1, read as the reverse complement.
CTTGTACACTCCAGTATCTTTCGTAGATCGATTAGATGCTTTGTGATATCTCTAAACTTAATCACTATGTCATCGATGTAGATCTCTACTAATGTGCCAATGTATTCATGAAAAATAAAGTTCATAGCTCTTTGATAAGTAGCACCGACATTTTTCAAACCAAACATCATAACTATTCATTCAAATAATCCCACATGACCTGGACATCTAAAAGCAGTCTTGGGAATATCTTCTTCAGCTATGAATATTTGATTGTAACCTGCATTACCATCCATGAAGCTGATAATTTGATGTCCGGCTGCAGCATCAATCAACAAATCACCAATTGGCATTAGATAACCATCCATCGGTGTGGCTTTATTGAGATTCCTGAAATCAATACAAACACGAAGTTTCCCATTTTCTTATAAACAGGAACCACATTAGAAATCCACTTCGTATATCGATACTGCCAACTAAACTTTGCCTCAATTAATTTAGTTATTTTGGCCTTAATATCTGAAAGTATATTAGGATTGCATCGGCGCGCTGGCTGCTGATGTGGCCGAAATCCGGACTTAATAGGTAACCGATGTTCAACTATCGATCGGTCTAATCCAGGCATTTCAGTATAATCCCAAGCAAAACAATCTTTATACTCTTCTAATAAATTGACTAATTGTTGTTTACACTTGGAATCTAACTTAGCACTAATAAAAGTAGGTCTTGGCCTATCACCATCACCAATATCTACTTCTACTAAATCATCAGCCGATGTAAACCCTTGACCTAATTTTCCATCATCGGCAAACCTATCCATTAAAATTCTTCTTCAGAACCGACTGCTTGGATCGATGGAATTTCATAATCGGCAACCTTGAGGAACTCTTTTTCCCAAACTTCTCCTGATATGCATTTGGTTCGTTCATAAGTATTTGATTCTGCCGATACGATGATGTAAGAAGAATCATCGGGAACAACTTCAATTTTATCCCCAATCCATTGTACGAGGCACTGATGCATTGTAGAAGGAACACAACAATTAGCATGAATCCAATCCCTCCCTAGAAGCAGATTATATGCACCCTTGCCATTAATAACAAAGAATATCATCGGTAAGGTTTTGCTGCCGATGGTCAACTCAACGCACACTGCCCCTTTAACCGGTGACACATTGCCTTCAAAATCCTTTAGCATCGTATCGGTTTTGGTTAAGTCTTGATCTCCCTTACCAAGTTTCTGGTACATCACATAAGGCATAATATTAATCGCAACTCCTCCATCAATAAATATCTTGGATACAGGCTATCCATCAACTCTGCCTTTCACAAACAAAGCCTTGAGATGTTGTCTCTCATCATCGGTAGGTTTCTCAAAAACAGCCATCATTGGATCTAGCGTCAACTGAGCTATTTGGTCAGAGAAAACAACTTCTTCCTCATTATCAGATAGTGCCAAAAATTCCATCGGCAAGATAAATACCATATTGACATCTGCCGATAGACCTTTAATTTTGTGCTTCACTTGCCACTGCTGATTGCCAGATCTCTCATTGGAGGAATTTTCCTCTCGGTATAAGTCCTCTTGACGCTCCCGCTGCATCCTCCTTTTTTGTGTCTTTGTCAAACCTTCTGGGCACCATTGAGGGAGCTTAGTTTTCCAAACTGGCTGATAATAAGTCCTAGTTGACTCTACGCGACGTATATTAGGATCCCTGTAAAATATTTCTTCATCGGGAACTCTTGCGTTTGTCATTTCTTCAAGCTCCTCTTGATTCCTTGGAAAATATGCAGCGCGTTTACCAAGCCTCTCATGTACACTAAGCCTGTCCCCCAGCCGATCATGTACTGATGCTTTACCTTTGATCGGCTCATTGATAGACAAACCCTGATTGCCAGGTTTCAACCTCCTTTCTGACTAATTAACTCTATAATAACCATTGCATTCTGAGCAATTTTCAACAGTAGGTAATTTAATACCTTCTTCCCAACAATGAATAAAAAACGAACAACTCCAATGATCCTTATGCTGATTCCACTCTTCTTGGCGTCTCACTTCTTGCTGCTGTCGATATCGGTCCCTTCGTTGATGCCAGCCCTCCTGCTGTCTTCGATGGGTAATCACAATGCCAGATCAAGGAGGTTTTCTGGAACTGCTACTTTCTCCAAGTAGCCCCTTGCTTTTTACATCATCGGTAGTTATCTGATGTTGGGGATCCACTAATGCGTTTTTCTCAGCATCTTCTAATGTAAACACCTTGGTCTTTCCTTCAACATCCAACATATTTGCTGGAAAATGATGTTGATCAATTTTCATTGGCTTATGGATCTTGGAATTAACAAATTTAATTCTCCCAGATCCAATAGTTATTGTAACTGTTACCTAAACACTTTGCACTCATTTGTACTGTGTGAAGTTGCATTGTGCCATTTGCAATACAACATTTTCTTCAACTCTTTTGCCGATGGGATCACATGATTAGGTGATAGCTTAATCTGGCCCTCTTGAAGCAGAAGATCAAATATCTTGTTGGCCTTGGTAATATCAAAAGTAAACTTCTCTGGCTCTTTTTGACCAAAGGGACAAGATATCGGCTTTTTATTTTTAACCCACTCAGCTAAACCGATAACTGGCTCTTCATCTGAATCAGAATCTTCTATTTCTCCGACAAATGAAACCTTCTTGCTCTAATTCTTTTTAGGTTCAAAAACTCTAGTATCCTTATCAGAGATCCTTTGCACAAGATGACTCAGGCTTTCAAACTCTTAAGAAGCATATCTGTCCTTAAGGTGCGGCAATAATCCTTGGAAAGCCAAATCGGCAAGTTGTCGATCATCCAGTACCAGGCTATAGCACTTATTCTTCACATCTCGTAGCCTTTGCACAAAGCCTTCCACTGATTCATCATTACGCTGTCTCAATTTTACTAAATCGATAAGCTTCTTTTCATGAACTCCAGCAAAAAAATATTTATGAAATTGCTTTTCTAGATCAGCCCAAGTAATAATATAATTTGGCGGTAATGAAATAAACCATGTGAATGTTGATCCAGACAAGGATGATGAAAACAAGCGGACTCTTAATTCATCTCTGCTAGCTGCCTCTCCATATTGAATAATGAAACGATTAACATGTTCCATGGTTGATGTGTCGTCTTGCCCAAAAAACTTAGTGAAATATGGTACCTTGTACCGATTTGGGAGAGGAATTAAATCATATGCCAGAGGATATGGAGTCCGATAAGAGTACGTATTGACCTTGGGTTTTATCCCAAACCGATCCTTCATAATTTCTGCTATCTTATCGGCCCAAAAAGCATCAGCCTCTTGTTGACGATATGACTGAATTTCTACAGGAGGTACTTACTAATATCCCTCTACGTATCTTTGTGGCCCACGATCTCCAGCAATCGGCATATTTGCCATTACTTGTGGTCCATTAACCTGCTGGAAAGGATTTATCGGCTGAGCTACCAATGCTTGATTCTGAAAACCAGCTTGCATATGACTTTGATGAATCCCTGCAACCTGCTAACTTTGCTGAACTATATATTGAGCAGGAAACTGTCCTGACCAACTATTGTTAGAATTCATCGGTACAAAATTTGCCGATGGCTGGTAATTTGCTGGTATTGCTGGATAATTATAACCAGCTTGAGGCATGAACTAGACTCCAGGTTGACTTATAGGAGGAGCCTTCTGCTGCATCGGTAACATGCTTGCCGATGGACTTGAATTAGATGTTTGACCCAAAGGCATCTGTAAACTTCCTATAGTTGGTTGCACAGTAGTTGCTGTAGTATATTGAGGTACTTGAGCTATCGGCGAACCAGCCGATGACATAGGAGTTTTTCCTGCCGCATCAAACACTTGTGGTAACCTAGGGTTAAAAGCAGATGACTCTGAAGGCATACCGTATCCCCACCAATTAGCAGGAATCTAGTTATTCTGTGACACAGGGCTTGATAAAGCCGATGCTGATAGATCTGTATTAAGCTGAACTCATCCTCCTAGTAATACTGAATATGATTGCATCGGTGTAGATTGCACGTTAGGTAAGCCTGCTGATACTGGAGGGGAAGAAACTTCTATACCCACAACGGCTGAGGGAGCCGATGGAGTATTAACAGATGCTGGCTCTGGTTGATGATAGGCTGGCCACATAATGCAGTGACGCGTGCCCTTCTTTGAATGTTCGAACCACAACATTATGAACAGTATTGGACAGCATATTGGAGTGATTAATTAAAGCACGATTTACTGTAGAATTAACCATCTCTTGAAGTTTACCCGGGTTGGAGTCAAAGGTAACTTGCCAAGACAACGACAAATCTTGCTTCTGGATGACTTGTCCACTCTTGTTCAAGCTGAATGACTTCAAGCAAAGCTGTCTGTATTCTTCTATAGCCTTTTCCATAGCCTGCTTCTACTCTTCCTTAAGATCTTCTTTCTGATACCGCGATGATATTCCCCGCATCGATCTCAGGATTGAACATATTGATCAGATCTTGTCCCACCGAGTGTGCCAAAAGATGTGTTGATGCAAAAGTGGATCTGCACACACAAAGGGCTAATACTCGAAATCGATATCCAAAGCGTGCCAGTCGATTTGACCAGTTAATCGACAAGGATGAAGATACGAGCACTTTGGTCCTGACAAAAGCGATACGCCCGGAAGTCACGGCCAAGAGGTACTCACGCGGAACTCAAGGATCATCGAAGGTCGCAGTGAAGCGATGCAACTCGCCGAATCGATGAGAACTCGTGAAAAAGGAAAAAAATATGCAAAATTGACGAAGTCGCCAAAAAGTAAATAGATGTAAATAAGAGTAAAAACTGGTTTTTGATATTGATTGATCCTCATTACATTGCCCTTCAATCTATATTTATACCCTGATCTACAGAAACATAACCAAATACGATTAGGACACCAAGTCCAAATCTAAGAAAACACATGACTCTTATACAAATCAGACTCTAACAAATATAGAAAAGGAAATTAATTCCTATCTATTCCCTTGTCCACCTCAATTACGATGGAATTCCCATCAACCTCCTTTCCATCGGCACACTCCCTGTTTCATCGGCAGCAGTCTTCAAACCTCCTTTCATCGGCTATCAACATACACAGTAACTTTTCTTCTTCTGATGAGCCCACTCTGACCATCTTGACATGTGCCAAAAAAACGGTATCAACAAAGTGATGACCAATGGTAGTGAATGCTGATAATAAAAAACAAAAAAATCCATCATTTTGGTGTGTGCCAAAATTATGAAACCACATAGCTCACACCATCTTAAATCTCAAACAGTGGCAAACCATGCAACAGCACGACAATTCTCATTCGGGTGCATTACGTGATTAAGGTTCAGACTTGCAAAGGAGGATTCTGAAAACCGGTGGGCGCAGCATATTCATGAGACTTCCCTTTTAAATTGATATAAACGCCAGGTCCTGCCTGTTTACTTTTTTATTAAAAAAAGATATATGGCTGTCTTGGCACTTTTGTCAGTAACACTTGGCATCAGGAATCGATTATTCAGTTTATACAGCAAATTTTGATTCATTTTCCTTAATCTTGTCCTTCATCACGAGTAGGGATGAAAACGATCGGAAACGATCGATAGAAGGCCAAATCACTTTCAATTTCACATTTTTTTCTCGAAAATGAAATTGATACGATATTGTCAGAAACGAATGCGGCGCTGATATTCTAGTAATTTCGAAAATGATAGTAGTCGATCGGAAAATACATCGATAACGATCGGAATCCATGAGAACAATATCCTCAAAAACGATAAACACGCCAAACCGTAGAACATGAGAAGATCCATATAACTCGACCTATCTCACATGATATAATAAATAAAGCCACAATTGACAAGATCACGAGCTGAAACCACATAGTTCACACCATCTTAGATCTCAAACAGTGGCAAACCATGCAACAGCACGACAATTCTCGTTCGGGTGCATTACGTGATTAAGGCTCAGACTTGCAAAGGAGGATTCTGAAAACCGGTGGGTGCAGCATATTCAGTGATGTTCGAACTTTGAAGTCTTCTCCCATGATCATTCATGCATGGTTTGCTTTTGCGCGTGTGTGGGCGTGCGTGCGCGTGTGGTGATTCTTGTGCCACTGAAATGTCATCTGGTTCATTCATTTTCAGCATGGGTCACTTGTGGCACTGTCAAAACTGAAGAATCATGAATGTGGGTAAATTTTTTTCCACAACACACAATATATTCTGCCAGCGTCACTACAGCACTATCAAGGGATATATTGCCAGATCTTTCAAAAAAGGACATGTACCTAACTTAGCGCGCACCTGCTTTCAACCCGTGTGGTTCCTAGGAGGATTTCACAAACTGGTGGCCATGGAATGCGGTAGCTTTAAGCTCAGCAGGCTGCCATGCAAAGAACTCTAGTCCATTATGGTTCTAGTGTCTTGAGAAATATGGAAAGAAATGAAGCGCTAAAGTCTTTAGGAGATCACACTCGTACGCGGCCACCATGTTGGTGGTGAAGATCAAGATCAAGGAGGCGCTAATTTTTTGCTGCTTGCTGTTTGTTGAGTGTACATGATGCTTTCTTTTACCTGTTCTTCGTTGATTCTCTGTTGTTTCTCCTAATCCCTTTGACCCCAGGGCTTAGACTTCCCTTTTAAATTGATATAAATGCCAGGTCCTTCCTGTTTACTTTTTTATTTAAAAAAAGATATATGGCTGTCTTGGCGCTTTTGTCGGTAACACTTGGCATCAGCAATCGATTATTCAGTTTATACGGCAAACTTTGATTCCTTTTCCTTAATCTTGTCCTTCATCACGAGTAGGGATGAAAACGATCGGAAACGATCGATAGAAGGCCAAATCACTTTCAATTTCACATTTTTTTCTCGAAAATGAAATTGATACGATTTTGTCAGAAACGAATGCGGCGCTGATATTCTAGTAATTTCGAAAATGATAGTAGTTGATCAGAAAATACATCAATAACGATCGGAATCCATGAGAACAATATCCTTAAAAACGATAAACACGCCAAACCGTAGAACATGAGAAGATCCATATAACTCGACCTATCTCACATGACATAATAAATAAAGCCATAATTGACAAGATCACAAACTGAAACCACATAGTTCACACCATCTTAGCTCTCAAACAGTGGCAAACCATGCAACAGCACGACAATTCTCGTTCGGGTGCAGTACGTGATTAAGGCTCAGACTTGCAAAGGAGGATTCTGAAAACTGGTGGGTGCAGCATATTCAGTGATGTTTGAACTTTGAAGTCTTCTCCCATGATCATTCATGTATGGTTTGCTTTTGCGCGTGTGTGGGCGTGTGTGCGCGTGTGGCGATTCTTGTGCCACTAAAATGTCATCTGGTTCATTCATTTTCAACATGGGTCACTTGGGGCACTGTCAAAACTGAAGGATCATGAATGTGGGTAAATTTTTTTCCACAACACAATATATTCTGCCAGCGTCACTACAGCACTATCAAGGGATATATTGCCAGATTTTTCAAAAAAGGACATGTACCTAGCTTAGCGCGCACCTGCTTTCAACCCGTGTGGTTCCTAGGAGGATTTCACAAACTGGTGGCCATGGAATGCGGTAGCTTTAAGCTCAGCAGGCTGCCATGCAAAGAACTCTTGTCCATTATGATTCTAGTGTCTTGAGAAATATGGAAAGAAATGAAGCGCTAAAGTCTTTAAGAGATCGCACTCGTACGCGGACACCATGTTGGTGGTGAAGATCAAGATCAAGGAGGCGCTAATTTTTTGTTGCTTGCTGTTTGTTGAGTGTACTTGATGCTTTCTTTTACCTGTTCTTCCTTGATTCTCTGTTATTTCTCCTAGTCCCTTTGACCCCGGGGCTTAGACTTCCCTTTTAAATTGATATAAACGCCAGGTCCTACCTGTTTACTTTTTTATTAAAAAAAGATATATGGCTGTCTTGGCGCTTTTGTCGAAAACACTTGGCATCAGCAATCGATTATTCAGTTTGTACGGCAAACTTTGATTCATTTTCCTTAATCTTGTCCTTAATCACAAGTAGGGATGAAAACGATCGGAAACAATCGATAGAAGGCCAAATCACTTTCAATTTCACATTTTTTTCTCGAAAATGAAATTGATACGATATTGTCAGAAACGAATGCGGCGCTGATATTCCAGTAATTTCGAAAATGATATTAGTCGATCGGAAAATACATCGATAACGATCGGAATCCATGAGAACAATATCATCAAAAACGATAAACACACCAAACCGTAGAACATGAGAAGATCCATATAACTCGACCTATCTCACATGACATAATAAATAAAGCCATAATTGACAAGATCACAAACTGAAACCACATAGTTCACACCATCTTAGCTCTCAAACAGTGGCAAACCATGCAACAACACGACAATTCTCGTTCGGGTGCAGTACGTGATTAAGGCTCAGACTTGCAAAGGAGGATTCTGAAAACTGGTGGGTGCAGCATATTCAGTGATGTTTGAACTTTGAAGTCTTCTCCCATGATCATTCATGCATGGTTTGCTTTTGCGCGTGTGTGGGCGTGCGTGCGCGTGTCGCGATTCTTGTGCCATTGAAATGTCATCTGGTTCATTCATTTTCAACATGGGTCACTTGTGGCACTGTCAAAACTGAAGGATCATGAATGTGGGTAAATTTTTTTCCACAACACAATATATTCTGCCAGCGTCACTACAGCACTATCAAGGGGTATATTGCCAGATCTTTCAAAAAAGGACATGTACCTAGCTTAGCACGCACCTGCTTTCAACCCGTGTGGTTCCTAGGAGGATTTCACAAACTGGTGGCCATGGAATGCGGTAGCTTTAAGCTCAGCAGGCTGCCATGCAAAGAACTCTAGTCCATTATGATTCTAGTGTCTTGAGAAATATGGAATGAAATGAAGCGCTAAAGTCTTTAAGAGATCGCACTCGTACGCGGACACCATGTTGGTGGTGAAGATCAAGATCAAGGAGGCGCTAATTTTTTGCTGCTTGCTGTTTGTTGAGTGTACATGATGCTTTCTTTTACCTGTTCTTCCTTGATTCTCTGTTGTTTCTCCTAATCCCTTTGACCCCAGGGCTTAGACTTCCCTTTTAAATTGATATAAATGCTAGGTCCTACCTGTTTACTTTTTTATTTAAAAAAAGATATATGGCTGTCTTGGCGCTTTTGTCGGTAACACTTGGCATCAGCAATTGATTATTCAGTTTATACGGCAAACTTTGATTCCTTTTCCTTAATCTTGTCCTTCATCACGAGTAGGGATGAAAACGATCGGAAACGATCGATAGAAGGCCAAATCACTTTCAATTTCACATTTTTTTCTCGAAAATGAAATTGATACGATATTGTCAGAAACGAATGCGGCGCTGATATTCTAGTAATTTCGAAAATGATAGTAGTCGATCAGAAAATACATCAATAACGATCGGAATCCATGAGAACAATATCCTTAAAAACGATAAACACGCCAAACCGTAGAACATGAGAAGATCCATATAACTCGACCTATCTCACATGACATAATAAATAAAGCCATAATTGACAAGATCACAAACTGAAACCACATAGTTCACACCATCTTAGCTCTCAAACAGTGGCAAACCATGCAACAGCACGACAATTCTCGTTCGGGTGCAGTACGTGATTAAGGCTCAGACTTGCAAAGGAGGATTCTGAAAACTGGTGGGTGCAGCATATTCAGTGATGTTTGAACTTTGAAGTCTTCTCCCATGATCATTCATGCATGGTTTGCTTTTGCGCGTGTGTGGGCGTGTGTGCGCGTGTGGTGATTCTTGTGCCACTAAAATGTCATCTGGTTCATTCATTTTCAACATGGGTCACTTGGGGCACTGTCAAAACTGAAGGATCATGAATGTGGGTAAATTTTTTTCCACAACACAATATATTCTGCCAGCGTCACTACAGCACTATCAAGGGATATATTGCCAGATCTTTCAAAAAAGGACATGTACCTAGCTTAGCGCGCACCTGCTTTCAACCCGTGTGGTTCCTAGGAGGATTTCACAAACTGGTGGCCATGGAATGCGGTAGCTTTAAGCTCAGCAGGCTGCCATGCAAAGAACTCTAGTCCATTATGATTCTAGTGTCTTGAGAAATATGGAAAGAAATGAAGCGCTAAAGTCTTTAAGAGATCGCACTCGTACGCGGACACCATGTTGGTGGTGAAGATCAAGATCAAGGAGGCGCTAATTTTTTGTTGCTTGCTGTTTGTTGAGTGTACTTGATGCTTTCTTTTACCTGTTCTTCCTTGATTCTCTGTTATTTCTCCTAGTCCCTTTGACCCCGGGGCTTAGACTTCCCTTTTAAATTGATATAAACGCCAGGTCCTACCTGTTTACTTTTTTTATTAAAAAAAGATATATGGCTGTCTTGGCGCTTTTGTCGGAAACACTTGGCATCAGCAATCGATTATTCAGTTTGTACGGCAAACTTTGATTCATTTTCCTTAATCTTGTCCTTCATCATGAGTAGGGATGAAAACGATCGGAAACAATCGATAGAAGGCCAAATCACTTTCAATTTCACATTTTTTTCTCGAAAATGAAATTGATACGATATTGTCAGAAACGAATGCGGCGCTGATATTCCAGTAATTTCGAAAATTATATTAGTCGATCGGAAAATACATCGATAACGATCGGAATCCATGAGAACAATATCATCAAAAACGATAAACACACCAAACCGTAGAACATGAGAAGATCCATATAACTCGACCTATCTCACATGACATAATAAATAAAGCCATAATTGACAAGATCACAAACTGAAACCACATAGTTCACACCATTTTAGCTCTCAAACAGTGGCAAACCATGCAACAACACGACAATTCTCGTTCGGGTGCAGTACGTGATTAAGGCTCAGACTTGCAAAGGAGGATTCTGAAAACTGGTGGGTGCAGCATATTCAGTGATGTTTGAACTTTGAAGTCTTCTCCCATGATCATTCATGCATGGTTTGCTTTTGCGCGTGTGTGGGCGTGCGTGCGCGTGTCGCGATTCTTGTGCCACTGAAATGTCATCTGGTTCATTCATTTTCAACATGGGTCACTTGTGGCACTGTCAAAACTGAAGGATCATGAATGTGGGTAAATTTTTTTCCACAACACAATATATTCTGCCAGCGTCACTACAGCACTATCAAGGGGTATATTGCCAGATCTTTCAAAAAAGGACATGTACCTAGCTTAGCACGCACCTGCTTTCAACCCGTGTGGTTCCTAGGAGGATTTCACAAACTGGTGGCCATGGAATGCGGTAGCTTTAAGCTCAGCAGGCTGCCATGCAAAGAACTCTAGTCCATTATGATTCTAGTGTCTTGAGAAATATGGAATGAAATGAAGCGCTAAAGTCTTTAAGAGATCGCACTCGTACGCGGACGCCATGTTGGTGGTGAAGATCAAGATCAAGGGGGCGCTAATTTTTTGCTGCTTGCTGTTTGTTGAGTGTACATGATGCTTTCTTTTACCTGTTCTTCCTTGATTCTCTGTTGTTTCTCCTAGTCCCTTTGACCCCGGGGCTTAGACTTCCCTTTTAAATTGATATAAACGCCAGGTCCTACCTGTTTACTTTTTTATTAAAAAAAGATATATGGCTGTCTTGGCGCTTTTGTCGGAAACACTTGGCATCAGCAATCGATTATTCAGTTTGTACGGCAAACTTTGATTCATTTTCCTTAATCTTGTCCTTCATCACGAGTAGGGATGAAAACGATCGGAAACAATCGATAGAAGGCCAAATCACTTTCAATTTCACATTTTTTCTCGAAAATGAAATTGATACGATATTGTCAGAAACGAATGCGGCGCTGATATTCTAGTAATTTCGAAAATGATATTAGTCGTTCGAAAAATACATCGATAACGATCGGAATCCATGAGAACAATATCCTCAAAAAGGATAAACACACCATACCGTAGAACACGAGAAGATCCATATAACTCGACCTATCTCACATGACATAATAAATAAAGCCATAATTGACAAGATCACAAACTGAAACCACATAGTTCACACCATTTTAGCTCTCAAACAGTGGCAAACCATGCAACAACACGACAATTCTCGTTCGGGTGCAGTACGTGATTAAGGCTCAGACTTGCAAAGGAGGATTCTGAAAACTGGTGGGTGCAGCATATTCAGTGATGTTTGAACTTTGAAGTCTTCTCCCATGATCATTCATGTATGGTTTGCTTTTGCGCGTGTGTGGGCGTGTGTGCGCGTGTGGCGATTCTTGTGCCACTAAAATGTCATCTGGTTCATTCATTTTCAACATGGGTCACTTGGGGCACTGTCAAAACTGAAGGATCATGAATGTGGGTAAATTTTTTTCCACAACACAATATATTCTGCCAGCGTCACTACAGCACTATCAAGGGATATATTGCCAGATTTTTCAAAAGAGGACATGTACCTAGCTTAGCGCGCACCTGCTTTCAACCCGTGTGGTTCCTAGGAGGATTTCACAAACTGGTGGCCATGGAATGCGGTAGCTTTAAGCTCAGCAGGCTGCCATGCAAAGAACTCTTGTCCATTATGATTCTAGTGTCTTGAGAAATATGGAAAGAAATGAAGCGCTAAAGTCTTTAAGAGATCGCACTCGTACGCGGACACCATGTTGGTGGTGAAGATCAAGATCAAGGAGGCGCTAATTTTTTGTTGCTTGCTGTTTGTTGAGTGTACTTGATGCTTTCTTTTACCTGTTCTTCCTTGATTCTCTGTTATTTCTCCTAGTCCCTTTGACCCCGGGGCTTAGACTTCCCTTTTAAATTGATATAAACGCCAGGTCCTACCTGTTTACTTTTTTATTAAAAAAAGATATATGGCTGTCTTGGCGCTTTTGTCGAAAACACTTGGCATCAGCAATCGATTATTCAGTTTGTACGGCAAACTTTGATTCATTTTCCTTAATCTTGTCCTTCATCACGAGTAGGGATGAAAACGATCGGAAACAATCGATAGAAGGCCAAATCACTTTCAATTTCACATTTTTTTCTCGAAAATGAAATTGATACGATATTGTCAGAAACGAATGCGGCGCTGATATTCCAGTAATTTCGAAAATGATATTAGTCGATCGGAAAATACATCGATAACGATCGGAATCCATGAGAACAATATCATCAAAAACGATAAACACACCAAACCGTAGAACATGAGAAGATCCATATAACTCGACCTATCTCACATGACATAATAAATAAAGCCATAATAGACAAGATCACAAACTGAAACCACATAGTTCACACCATCTTAGCTCTCAAACAGTGGCAAACCATGCAACAACACGACAATTCTCGTTCGGGTGCAGTACGTGATTAAGGCTCAGACTTGCAAAGGAGGATTCTGAAAACTGGTGGGTGCAGCATATTCAGTGATGTTTGAACTTTGAAGTCTTCTCCCATGATCATTCATGCATGGTTTGCTTTTGCGCGTGTGTGGGCGTGCGTGCGCGTGTCGCGATTCTTGTGCCACTGAAATGTCATCTGGTTCATTCATTTTCAACATGGGTCACTTGTGGCACTGTCAAAACTGAAGGATCATGAATGTGGGTAAATTTTTTTCCACAACACAATATATTCTGCCAGCGTCACTACAGCACTATCAAGGGGTATATTGCCAGATCTTTCAAAAAAGGATATGTACCTAGCTTAGCACGCACCTGCTTTCAACCCGTGTGGTTCCTAGGAGGATTTCACAAACTGGTGGCCATGGAATGCGGTAGCTTTAAGCTCAGCAGGCTGCCATGCAAAGAACTCTAGTCCATTATGATTCTAGTGTCTTGAGAAATATGGAATGAAATGAAGCGCTAAAGTCTTTAAGAGATCGCACTCGTACGCGGACACCATGTTGGTGGTGAAGATCAAGATCAAGGAGGCGCTAATTTTTTGCTGCTTGCTGTTTGTTGAGTGTACATGATGCTTTCTTTTACCTGTTCTTCCTTGATTCTCTGTTGTTTCTCCTAATCCCTTTGACCCCAGGGCTTAGACTTCCCTTTTAAATTGATATAAACGCCAGGTCCTACCTGTTTACTTTTTTATTTAAAAAAAGATATATGGCTGTCTTGGCGCTTTTGTCGGTAACACTTGGCATCAGCAATCGATTATTCAGTTTATACGGCAAACTTTGATTCCTTTTCCTTAATCTTGTCCTTCATCACGAGTAGGGATGAAAACGATCGGAAACGATCGATAGAAGGCCAAATCACTTTCAATTTCACATTTTTTTCTCAAAAATGAAATTGATACGATATTGTCAGAAACGAATGCGGCGCTGATATTCTAGTAATTTCGAAAATGATAGTAGTCGATCAGAAAATACATCAATAACGATCGGAATCCATGAGAACAATATCCTTAAAAACGATAAACACGCCAAACCGTAGAACATGAGAAGATCCATATAACTCGACCTATCTCACATGACATAATAAATAAAGCCATAATTGACAAGATCACAAACTGAAACCACATAGTTCACACCATCTTAGCTCTCAAACAGTGGCAAACCATGCAACAGCACGACAATTCTCGTTCGGGTGCAGTACGTGATTAAGGCTCAGACTTGCAAAGGAGGATTCTGAAAACTGGTGGGTGCAGCATATTCAGTGATGTTTGAACTTTGAAGTCTTCTCCCATGATCATTCATGCATGGTTTGCTTTTGCGCGTGTGTGGGCGTGCGTGCGCGTGTGGTGATTCTTGTGCCACTAAAATGTCATCTGGTTCATTCATTTTCAACATGGGTCACTTGTGGCACTGTCAAAACTGAAGGATCATGAATGTGGGTAAATTTTTTTCCACAACACAATATATTCTGCCAGCGTCACTACAGCACTATCAAGGGGTATATTGCCAGATCTTTCAAAAAAGGACATGTACCTAGCTTAGCACGCACCTGCTTTCAACCCGTGTGGTTCCTAGGAGGATTTCACAAACTGGTGGCCATGGAATGCGGTAGCTTTAAGCTCAGCAGGCTGCCATGCAAAGAACTCTAGTCCATTATGATTCTAGTGTCTTGAGAAATATGGAATGAAATGAAGCGCTAAAGTCTTTAAGAGATCGCACTCGTACGCGGACGCCATGTTGGTGGTGAAGATCAAGATCAAGGAGGCGCTAATTTTTTGTTGCTTGCTGTTTGTTGAGTGTACTTGATGCTTTCTTTTACCTGTTCTTCCTTGATTCTCTGTTATTTCTCCTAGTCCCTTTGACCCCGGGGCCTAGACTTCCCTTTTAAATTGATATAAACGCCAGGTCCTACCTGTTTACTTTTTTATTAAAAAAAGATATATGGCTGTCTTGGCGCTTTTGTCGGAAACACTTGGCATCAGCAATCGATTATTCAGTTTGTACGGCAAACTTTGATTCATTTTCCTTAATCTTGTCCTTCATCATGAGTAGGGATGAAAACGATCGGAAACAATCGATAGAAGGCCAAATCACTTTCAATTTCACATTTTTTCTCAAAAATGAAATTGATACGATATTGTCAGAAACGAATGCGGCGCTGATATTCCAGTAATTTCGAAAATTATATTAGTCGATCGGAAAATACATCGATAACGATCGGAATCCATGAGAACAATATCATCAAAAACGATAAACACACCAAACCGTAGAACATGAGAAGATCCATATAACTCGACCTATCTCACATGACATAATAAATAAAGCCATAATTGACAAGATCACAAACTGAAACCACATAGTTCACACCATTTTAGCTCTCAAACAGTGGCAAACCATGCAACAACACGACAATTCTCGTTCGGGTGCAGTACGTGATTAAGGCTCAGACTTGCAAAGGAGGATTCTGAAAACTGGTGGGTGCAGCATATTCAGTGATGTTTGAACTTTGAAGTCTTCTCCCATGATCATTCATGCATGGTTTGCTTTTGCGCGTGTGTGGGCGTGCGTGCGCGTGTCGCGATTCTTGTGCCACTGAAATGTCATCTGGTTCATTCATTTTCAACATGGGTCACTTGTGGCACTGTCAAAACTGAAGGATCATGAATGTGGGTAAATTTTTTTCCACAACACAATATATTCTGCCAGCGTCACTACAGCACTATCAAGGGGTATATTGCCAGATCTTTCAAAAAAGGACATGTACCTAGCTTAGCACGCACCTGCTTTCAACCCGTGTGGTTCCTAGGAGGATTTCACAAACTGGTGGCCATGGAATGCGGTAGCTTTAAGCTCAGCAGGCTGCCATGCAAAGAACTCTAGTCCATTATGATTCTAGTGTCTTGAGAAATATGGAATGAAATGAAGCGCTAAAGTCTTTAAGAGATCGCACTCGTACGCGGACGCCATGTTGGTGGTGAAGATCAAGATCAAGGGGGCGCTAATTTTTTGCTGCTTGCTGTTTGTTGAGTGTACATGATGCTTTCTTTTACCTGTTCTTCCTTGATTCTCTGTTGTTTCTCCTAGTCCCTTTGACCCCGGGGCTTAGACTTCCCTTTTAAATTGATATAAACGCCAGGTCCTACCTGTTTACTTTTTTATTAAAAAAAGATATATGGCTGTCTTGGCGCTTTTGTCGGAAACACTTGGCATCAGCAATCGATTATTCAGTTTGTACGGCAAACTTTGATTCATTTTCCTTAATCTTGTCCTTCATCACGAGTAGGGATGAAAACGATCGGAAACAATCGATAGAAGGCCAAATCACTTTCAATTTCACATTTTTTCTCGAAAATGAAATTGATACGATATTGTCAGAAACGAATGCGGCGCTGATATTCCAGTAATTTCGAAAATTATATTAGTCGATCGGAAAATACATCGATAACGATCGGAATCCATGAGAACAATATCCTCAAAAAGGATAAACACACCATACCGTAGAACATGAGAAGATCCATATAACTCGACCTATCTCACATGACATAATAAATAAAGCCATAATTGACAAGATCACAAACTGAAACCACATAGTTCACACCATTTTAGCTCTCAAACAGTGGCAAACCATGCAACAACACGACAATTCTCGTTCGGGTGCAGTACGTGATTAAGGCTCAGACTTGCAAAGGAGGATTCTGAAAACTGGTGGGTGCAGCATATTCAGTGATGTTTGAACTTTGAAGTCTTCTCCCATGATCATTCATGCATGGTTTGCTTTTGCGCGTGTGTGGGCGTGCGTGCGCGTGTCGCGATTCTTGTGCCACTGAAATGTCATCTGGTTCATTCATTTTCAACATGGGTCACTTGTGGCACTGTCAAAACTGAAGGATCATGAATGTGGGTAAATTTTTTTCCACAACACAATATATTCTGCCAGCGTCACTACAGCACTATCAAGGGGTATATTGCCAGATCTTTCAAAAAAGGACATGTACCTAGCTTAGCACGCACCTGCTTTCAACCCGTGTGGTTCCTAGGAGGATTTCACAAACTGGTGGCCATGGAATGCGGTAGCTTTAAGCTCAGCAGGCTGCCATGCAAAGAACTCTAGTCCATTATGATTCTAGTGTCTTGAGAAATATGGAATGAAATGAAGCGCTAAAGTCTTTAAGAGATCGCACTCGTACGCGGACGCCATGTTGGTGGTGAAGATCAAGATCAAGGGGGCGCTAATTTTTTGCTGCTTGCTGTTTGTTGAGTGTACATGATGCTTTCTTTTACCTGTTCTTCCTTGATTCTCTGTTGTTTCTCCTAGTCCCTTTGACCCCGGGGCTTAGACTTCCCTTTTAAATTGATATAAACGCCAGGTCCTACCTGTTTACTTTTTTATTAAAAAAAGATATATGGCTGTCTTGGCGCTTTTGTCGGAAACACTTGGCATCAGCAATCGATTATTCAGTTTGTACGGCAAACTTTGATTCATTTTCCTTAATCTTGTCCTTCATCACGAGTAGGGATGAAAACGATCGGAAACAATCGATAGAAGGCCAAATCACTTTCAATTTCACATTTTTTCTCGAAAATGAAATTGATACGATATTGTCAGAAACGAATGCGGCGCTGATATTCTAGTAATTTCGAAAATGATATTAGTCGTTCAAAAAATACATCGATAACGATCGGAATCCATGAGAACAATATCCTCAAAAAGGATAAACACACCATACCGTAGAACATGAGAAGATCCATATAACTCGACCTATCTCACATGACATAATAAATAAAGCCATAATTGACAAGATCACAAGCTGAAACCACATAGTTCACACCATCTTAGCTCTCAAACAGTGGCAAAGCATGCAACAGCACGACAATTCTCGTTCGGGTGCAGTACGTGATTAAGGCTCAGACTTGCAAAGGAGGATTCTGAAAACTGGTGGGTGCACCATATTCAGTGATGTTTGAACTTTGAAGTCTTCCCCCATGATCATTCATGCATGGTTTGCTTTTGCGCGTGTGTGGGCGTGCGTGCGCGTGTGGCGATTCTTGTGCCACTGAAATGTCATCTGGTTCATTCATTTTCAACATGGGTCACTCGTGGCACTGTCAAAACTGAAGGATCATGAATGTGGGTAAATTTTTTCCACAACACAATATATTCTGCCAGTGTCACTACAGCACTATCAAGGGATATATTGCCAGATCTTTCAAAAAAGGACATGTACCTAGCTTAGCGCGCACCTGCTTTCAACCCGTGTGGTTCCTAGGAGGATTTCACAAACTAGTGGCCATGGAATGCGATAGCTTTAAGCTCAGCAGGCTGCCATGCAAAGAATTCTAGTCCATTATGATTCTAGTGTCTTGAGAAATATGGAAAGAAATGAAGCACTAAAGTCTTTAAGAGATCGCACTCGTACGCGGCCACCATGTTGGTGGTGAAGATCAAGATCAAGGGGGCGCTAATTTTTTGCTGCTTGCTGTTTGTTGAGTGTACATGATGCTTTCTTTTACCTGTTCTTCCTTGATTCTCTGTTGTTTCTCCTTATCCCTTTGACCCCGGGGCTTAGACTTCCCTTTTAAATTGATATAAACGCCAGGTCCTGCCTGTTTACTTTTTTATTAAAAAAAGATATATGGCTGTCTTGGCGCTTTTGTCGGTAACACTTGGCATCAGGAATCGATTATTCAGTTTATACGGCAAACTTTGATTCATTTTCCTTAATCTTGTCCTTCATCACGAGTAGGGATGAAAACGATCGGAAACGATCGATAGAAGGCCAAATCACTTTCAATTTCACATTTTTTTTCTCAAAAATGAAATTGATACGATATTGTCAGAAACAAATGCGGCGCTGATATTCTAGTAATTTCAAAAATGATAGTAGTCGATCGGAAAATACATCGATAACGATCGGAATCCATGAGAACAATATCCTCAAAAACGATAAACACGCCAAACCGTAGAACATGAGAAGATCCATATAACTCGACCTATCTCACATGATATAATAAATAAAGCCATAATTGACAAGATCATAAGCTGAAACCACATAGTTCACACCATCTTAGATCTCAAACAGTGGCAAACCATGCAACAGCACGACAATTCTCATTCGGGTGCATTACGTGATTAAGGCTCAGACTTGCAAAGGAGGGTTCTGAAAGCCGGTGGGTGCAGCATATTCAGTGATGTTCGAACTTTGAAGTCTTCTCCCATGATCATTCATGCATGGTTTGCTTTTGCGCGTGTGTGGGCGTGCGTGCGCGTGTGGTGATTCTTGTGCCACTGAAATGTCATCTGGTTCATTCATTTTCAGCATGGGTCACTTGTGGCACTGTCAAAACTGAAGAATCATGAATGTGGGTAAATTTTTTTGCACAACACACAATATATTCTGCCAGCGTCACTACAGCACTATCAAGGGATATATTGCCAGATCTTTCAAAAAAGGACATGTACCTAACTTAGCGCGCACCTGCTTTCAACCCGTGTGGTTCCTAGGAGGATTTCACAAACTGGTGGCCATGGAATGCGGTAGCTTTAAGCTCAGCAGGCTGCCATGCAAAGAACTCTAGTCCATTATGGTTCTAGTGTCTTGAGAAATATGGAAAGAAATGAAGCGCTAAAGTCTTTAGGAGATCACACTCGTACGCGGCCACCATGTTGGTGGTGACGATCAAGATCAAGGAGGCGCTAATTTTTTGCTGCTTGCTGTTTGTTGAGTGTACATGATGCTTTCTTTTACCTGTTCTTCCTTGATTCTCTGTTGTTTCTCCTAATCCCTTTGACCCCGGGGCTTAGACTTCCCTTTTAAATTGATATAAATGCCAGGTCCTACCTGTTTACTTTTTTATTTTAAAAAAGATATATGGCTGTCTTGGCGCTTTTGTCGGTAACACTTGGCATTAGCAATCGATTATTCAGTTTATACGGCAAACTTTGATTCCTTTTCCTTAATCTTGTCCTTCATCACGAGTAGGGATGAAAACGATCGGAAACGATCGATAGAAGGCCAAATCACTTTCAATTTCACATTTTTTTCATGAAAATGAAATTGACACGATATTGTCAGAAACGAATGCGGCGCTGATATTCTAGTAATTTCGAAAATGATAGTAGTCGATCGGAAAATACATCGATAACGATCGGAATCCATGAGAACAATATCCTTAAAAACGATAAACACGCCAAACCGTAGAACATGAGAAGAACCATATAACTCGACCTATCTCACACGATATAATAAATAAAGCCACAATTGACAAGATCACAAGCTGAAACCACGTAGTTCACACCATCTTAGATCTCAAACAGTGGCAAACCATGCAACAGCACGACAATTCTCGTTCGGGTGCATTACATGATTAAGGTTCAGACTTGCCAAGGAGGATTCTGAAAACCGGTGGGTGCAGCATATTCAGTGATGTTTGAACTTTGAAGTCTTCTCCCATGATCATTCATGCATGGTTTGCTTTTGCGCGTGTGTGGGCGTGCGTGCGCGTGTGGCGATTCTTCTGCCACTGAAATGTCATCTGGTTCATTCATTTTCAACATGGGTCACTTGTGGCACTCTCAAAACTGAAGGATCATGAATGTGGGTAAATTTTTTTCCACAACACACAATATATTATGCCAGCGTCACTACAACACTATCAAGGGATATATTGCCAGATCTTTCAAAAAAGGACATGTACCTAGCTTAGCGCGCACCTGCTTTCAACCCGTGTGGTTCCTAGGAGGATTTCACAAACTGGAGGCCATGGAATGCGGAAGCTTTAAGCTCAGCAGGCTGCCATGCAAAGAACTGTAGTCCATTATGATTCTAGGGTCTTGAGAAATATGGAAAGAAATGAAGCGCTAAAGTCTTTAAGAGATCGCACTCGTACGCGGCCACCATGTTGGTGGTGAAGATTAAGATCAAGGAGGCGCTAATTTTTTTGCTGCTTGCTGTTTGTTGAGTGTACATGATGCTTTCTTTTACCTGTTCTTCCTTGATTCTCTGTTGTTTCTCCTAATCCCTTTGACCCCGGGGCTTAGACTTCCCTTTTAAATTGATATAAACGCCAGGTCCTACCTGTTTACTTTTTTATTAAAAAAAGATATATGGCTGTCTTGGCGCTTTTGTCAAAAACACTTGGCATCAGCAATCGATTACTCAGTTTATACGGCAAACTTTGATTCATTTTCCTTAATCTTGTCCTTCATCACGAGTAGGGATGAAAACGATCGGAAACGATCGATAGAAGGCCAAATCACTTTCAATTTCACATTTTTTTCTCGAAAATGAAATTGATACGATATTGTCATAAACGAATGCGGCGCTGATATTCTAGTAATTTCGAAAATGATAGTAGTCGATCGGAAAATACATCGATAACGATCGGAATCCATGAGAATAATATCCACAAAAACGATAAACACCCCAAACCGTAGAACATGAGAAGATCCATATAACTCGACCTATCTCACATGACATAATAAATAAAAGCCACAATTGACAAGATAACAAGCTGAAACCACATAGTTCACACCATCTTAGGTCTCAAACAGTGGCAATCCATGCAACAGCACGACAATTCTCATTCGGGGTGCAGTATGTGATTAAGGTTCAGACTTGCAAAGGAGGATTCTGAAAACCGGTGGGTGCAGCATATTCAGTGATGTTTGAACTTTGAAGTCTTCTCCCATGATCATTCATGCATGGTTTGCTTTTGCGCGTGTGTGGGCGTGCGTGCGCGTGTGGCGATTCTTGTGCCACTGAAATGTCATCTGGTTCATTCATTTTCAACATGGGTCACTTGTGGCACTGTCAAAACTCAAGGATCATGAATGTGGGTAAATTTTTTTCCACAACACACAATATATTCTGCCAGCATCACTACAGCACTATCAAGGGATATATTGCTAGATCTTTCAAAAAAGGACATGTACCTAGCTTAGCGCGCTCCTGCTTTCAACCTGTGTGGTTCCTAGGAGGATTTCACAAACTGGTGGCCATGGAATGCGGTAGCTTTAAGCTCAGCAGGCTGCCATGCAAAGAACTCTAGTCCATTATGATTCTAGTGTCTTGAGAAATATGGAAAGAAATGAAGCCCTAAAGTCTTTAAGAGATCGCACTCGTACGCGGCCACCATGTTGGTGGTGAATATCAAGATCAAGGAGGCGCTAATTTTTTGCTGCTTGCTGTTTGTTGAGTGTACATGATGCTTTCTTTTACCTGTTCTTCCTTGATTCTCTGTTGTTTCTTCTAATCCCTTTGACCCCGGGGCTTAGACTTCCCTTTTAAATTGATATAAACCTCAGGTCCTACCTGTTTACTTTTTTATTAAAAAAAGGTATATGGCTGTCTTGGCGCTTCTGTCGGTAACACTTGGCATCAACAATCGATTATTCAGTTTATACGGCAAACTTTGATTCCTTTTCCTTAATCTTGTCCTTCATCACGAGTAGGGATGAAAACGATCGGAAACGATCGATAGAAGGCCAAATCACTTTCAATTTCACATTTTTTTCTCGAAAATTAAATTGATACGATATTGTCAGAAACGAATGCGGCGCTGATATTCTAGTAATTTCGAAAATGATAGTAGTCGATCGGAAAATACATCGATAACGATCGGAATCCATGAGAACAATATACTCAAAAACGATAAACACGTCAAACCGTAGAACATGAGAAGATCCATATAACTCGACCTATCTCACATGACATAATAAATAAAGCCACAATTGACAAGATCACAAGCTGAAACCACATAGTTCACACCATCTTAGGTCTCAAACAGTGGCAAACCATGCAACAGCACGACAATTCTCATTCGGGGTGCAGTATGTGATTAAGGTTCAGACTTGCAAAGGAGGATTCTAAAAACCGGTGGTGCATCATATTCAGTGATGTTTGAACTTTGAAGTCTTCTCCCATGATCATTCATGCATGGTTTGCTTTTGCGCGTGTGTGGGCGTGTGGCGATTCTTGTGCCACTGAAATGTCATCTGGTTCATTCATTTTCAACATGGGTCACTTGTGGCACTGTCAAAACTCAAGGATCATGAATGTGGGTAAATTTTTTTCCACAACACACAATATATTCTGCCAGCGTCACTACAGCACTATCAAGGGATATATTGCTAGATCTTTCAAAAAAGGACATGTACCTAGCTTAGCGCGCACCTGCTTTCAACCTGTGTGGTTCCTAGGAGGATTTCACAAACTGGTGGCCATGGAATGCGGTAGCTTTAAGCTCAGCAGGCTGCCATGCAAAGAACTCTAGTCCATTATGATTCTAGTGTCTTGAGAAATATGGAAAGAAATGAAGCCCTAAAGTGTTTAAGAGATCGCACTCGTACGCGGCCACCATGTTGGTGGTGAAGATCAACATCAAGGAGGCGCTAATTTTTTGCTGCTTGCTGTTTGTTGAGTGTACATGATGCTTTCTTTTACCTGTTCTTCCTTGATTCTCTGTTGTTTCTTCTAATCCCTTTGACCCCGGGGCTTAGACTTCCCTTTTAAATTGATACTAGGTTAATGCCCGTTCGTTGCAACGGGTGCAATACAAAATTTCATAAGGTAATTGGTGTTATCCGAAAATCCTCAAGTCAAAATCAAGATATAAATGATTCAAATCCGTATGTTGTTAGCTAATGGCCTAGAACCCACCCCATTTCCACCCAACCCCAAATCAAATGAATTTATTTTCCTAGCCCATCCCATCCAGAAAACAATTAATTATCCCGCATCTCACATGCTAACCAAGCTCTGTTTCATTGTGGCCACACATGAATCGTATATTGGCTTCCTACTTTTTCAGAGTGACATGCTGATTAAAGAATGGTTCAACAACAAAGCACATGATTCAGCAACAAAATTACAGGGATCAAAGTACTCGATTCAGCAACAAAATTACAGGGATCAAAGCATATGATTTGCTAAAATATATTATGCGACAATACCATAAGCTCGGAAAACCTTCATCAGATAAAATAGTACCTAGGTTCTCTTTGTCACTCTGCATGGGTTGGTATGAATCGTCCCTATGTAACCAATCACTATTATCATTGTCATCTGTGTCTTCCTTCTCTAATGCAACTCCAATATCTACAAGATAGTTAATCTCTGTAACAAAATAAGAATCAAAGAGTAATGGATAGGCTTGGTTTAAATTTGTATATCTTGTCACCTCTTTGTCCATCATTGAGCATAGATTTAGCATTTTTTATAAGTCTATTTTCCCATCGATTCCTATTTCTTTCATTCCTTTGTTCTTCATACATCACGGCATAATGCACTCTTTCCCTCTCCCTTTTTCGTTGCTTAGCATCATCAACTTGTACATGTGAATTGATTGCAGTATTCCTACCTGGTCCAAAATAGGTGGCAACCAGTGTCGGGGTGAACACATACTGAATAGAAATCAATGTTTATGTGTATATCAACAATTACCTCCATTAGTAATGTTTGTCAAGCCTCCTAGTGGAGTACAGCCACCATTATTTTCCATTGGGACTTATGTAGAAAAAAACTGCCTCCAAAAGGAATCATGAGGATGTATGTTAGCCCAAGCAAAATCAAAACATTCTCATTATTAGACATTAAGTGATTTTTATAAGCTTATTATCATAGTCTTTTTGTTTGAAAAGAAAGCATATTCTAGCAGTTAAACAGCAAAGGCATTGAAAGTTTCAAAATAGAAAACACATGATTTTAGGCCCATCCAGTTACTCGGAGGAAGTTATTACATACTGTTCAAGATTACAAACTACCAAGAGGCATTCACCTACTATTGTTTTGTATTCCTTTCCTGACTTTTCGGAATCCAACGGCAAGAGCCAGGTAGCAGGTAGCTATTGATCCTGTGTGTGGTGTTCAAGGTCCCACTGTAGAGCAGATCAAAGAAGCTGGTGGTGATCTTGTGTTGCTTGAACCTAAAGAGTTAAACAATGAAGATGGTGAAAAATAGAACCTACTGTAGTTGCAGTGTTATAGCATACAAAGTGTAATCTGAAATTGTAAATTGGCAACCTTAACAGAAGCAATTTAACCGCCAATAGATTTTTTCCCAGTGTTTTAATTAATTTAAAAGACAAATTCAATTTCAACATCTATTGCCGTGTGCATATATCTGAACACGGATCATAATTCCAAACCAAATTAAAATGCAAAAATCTCTACAACCGAAATCCCTATTATTAGCATCATATCATAAAGGGATCCCTTTCATAAAAGGTAATGGCTCAACAGCCATTTAACTCCTGCAAGAGAAGGATACCTGAGCTTTATGGGCCTCAGCATGAAAAAAAAAGAATTACTGAAGTATATTGTAGTGTGCCAGTATAGCACAGGGAGGAAAAGAACAAACCTCCTGAATTGTCCTCAGCAAGGCTAGGTATGACTGCTTTCTGTTTCTAAAACAGAAGTATGCCTCAAGATTGGACTGATGCAGATTATAAATTTAGATCATCAAAATAGTTATGTAGGTCTAAGGCTATGGTAATTGCCATTCAAAAAGTATTATCTATTGTTACAAAAGATCCTTGTTTCTAGATTCTACAAGACCTGCATTATAATTTTATATTCATTTGCAAGACACAAAGGAGCATGAAGAGAAAGGGAAAGACATCTCTTGTATTTACTCATCTGCTGAGAGGGGTTCAGGTTCAGAGTGCTGTTAGTTTTCTGAAACACCCAAAAATAGTAGGTGATTTATAGAGTGGTGCAACGCTTAGCTGAAACATCAACCTTTGAGCTCAGACTATATATAGTGTGCATTTTTCCTCACCTCTAGGTTTCGCATGAACCTGACTATTCTATAGTCTCTAATTAAACTATGAGCACAGCTGTGTGCAGCTATGTACGTCAGACAATGAGCAAGGCAAAAGAGAGCTTTCAGGTCGTGGAATGGAGCTATGTGTGGTCAGCTCATATATGAAAATGCAAGCATGATCAGTTTCTAGTGCAAAATATTCTGTGCAGCCCCAAAATAGCTAAACGAAACAACCAGGCAAACATGGTCAGATAAATTCAGTAGCAACCTGATGCAGCAGCAGAGGTTGTAGTGTTGCTGGCAACGCTGTGTCCAAAAACAATAGCTCCTGGAGTTTTCAAGCACCAAGTGTTGTGCTGTTGTCAGAGTTCCTATTGTGTTAAATGATTGGAACCTTTTTCTTCAACAAAAGAAAAGATATCCCTGACTTCCTAAAGAAACTTTTTTTTTCAATGTTTGCTAACAAGAACAGGCATACTTTACCAAATCATAAATATGAGTTATAATAGGCTGCACAATTATTCCTTGAGTATGCATAGGACTGACACTGAACAATCCTATTAGATGTGCTAGGAACTACTGATTGCAAGAATCAATTATTCCTTCAGTATGCATAGACCTGGCACTAAACAAATTTGAGGTAATAAGCAGGCAGCAACAAACAATCTCAGCAGAATACAGGTAGATTGTAACATTATCATGGATAAGATTCAGGGAGGCAAACAGGGCTAAGAAAGCAGAACAAGAAGCATACTTTTGGGTTGACAAAAAAAAAAATTTTCCACCTCCGGACTTTGCCTGAACCTCGCTGGGATGCAGTCCTAGCTGGTGAATCAATTAGAACCTGACAATTCACAAGGATAAGCTGACCAGTTGTGGAGAAAAAAACTGAAACATTCACATTGGCTTGAGATGAATAAATTACAAGAACAAGAAACAGATCATATCAGCAGTTCACATATCTGTTATAATTGACCATTTGACCCTTTTCATCTCAAAATATAGTTAGTGTCCTACTTATAAAACCAGACAATACTGCCAGTTCAACAAAAAAAAAGGAATCCATGCTTAGTATGGGCCAGTGTGTTAATTGTTAATTAACAATTTCCAATCAAATCTGGGAAAATGATAATTTAGTGCCTTTTGTAGTGGATGAGAGGTTTTAGACTGCTGCAAATCTGAAAGTTCCTCCGAATGCAAACAGCATAAAGGGGATAGAAGAGGATGAGGAGCACAAGGGCTAGAAAATTTCATAGCACAGCATATCAAAGCACACAGAAGTGCAGGCGTGGATCGAGTAAAGGATATTGGGTGCACACATGTACGACTGATAATCTTTGGAAGGGATCAAAGTTAGTAGGCATTAGATCAGATCAGATCTTAAGAGAAGGGGTGGCACACCTTCTGGGCGCTCGTCGTAGGTGAGCTGCTGGCGTGTGGCGGCGGCAGCGCTGCGTCCGTCCGGCGCCGGTCGGAGAGGCGTTGTGGCGTCGGACGTGTACTCGAGCGCGAAGCAGCGACGTGGTGGAGCTGGCGGCACATCCGGTGGCGTAGGTTCCGATTTGTGGGAGGCGGCGGCGCTGCGTCCGTCCGGCGCCGGTTGAAGAGGCGTTGTGGCGTCCGACGGGCACTCGAGCGCTAAGCAGCGGCGTGGTGGAGTCAGCGGCGTCGCTAGAGCCGTCGGCACATCCGGTGGCGTAGTTTCCTGCGGCATGCTTCGATCCCCATGGCTCCTGCGGCGTGGGGCTGGGATGCCGAGGCCTGACCGCGGCTCTTGCAGTGTGGGGCCGGGATACGGAGGGCCGGAGGCAGTGCTGCCACAGAGACCCATCGTGTTGACTGCCGCACCGGTCATGGCGCCGGCGGCGGGGCGGCGGCGGAGGGTGCGGTGTAGGTGCGGTGGCAGCCCGAGACTCCGAGAGGCGACCGTACGACCGTCAGATGGTGCCTGTGTGGCCCCACCTGTTAGCACAGTAATAATCGCACGGGCGCAAGGGTGCGAGCGAGCGTGCGAAGCCGGGCGGACGCGAGGTCCGAGCCAGCGTGCGAAGCCGGGTGGATGATTCCCATCCATATGTTTTAGTTGTAGAGATAAACGTCAGGTCCTACCTGTTTACTTTTTTGTTAAAAAAAGATATATGGCTGTCTTGGCGCTTTTGTCGGTAACACATGGCATCAGCAATCGATTATTCAGTTTATACGGCAAACTTTGATTCCTTTTCCTTAATCTTGTCCTTCATCACGAGTAGGGATGAAAACGATCGGAAATGATCGATAGAAGGCCTAATCACTTTCAATTTGACATTTTTTTCTCGAAAATTAAATTGATACGATATTGTCAGAAACGAATGCGGCGCTGATATTCTAGTAATTTCGAAAATGATAGTAGTCGATCGGAAAATACATCGATAACGATCGGAATCCATGAGAACAATATCCTCAAAAACGATAAACACGCCAAACCGTAGAACATGAGAAGATCCATATAACTCGACCTATCTCACATAACATAATAAATAAAGCCACAATTGACAAGATCACAAGCTGAAACCCCATAGTTCACACCATCTTAGGTCTCAAACAGTGGCAATCCATGCAACAGCACGACAATTCTCATTCGGGGTGCAGTATGTGATTAAGGTTCAGACTTGCAAAGGAGGATTCTGAAAACCGGTGGGTGCAGCATATTCAGTGATGTTTGAACTTTGAAGTCTTCTCCCATGATCATTCATGCATGGTTTGCTTTTGCGCGTGTGTGGGCGTGCGTGCGCGTGTGGCGATTCTTGTGCCACTGAAATGTCATCTGGTTCATTCATTTTCAACATGGGTCACTTGTGGCACTGTCAAAACTGAAGGATCATGAATGTCGGTAAATTTTTTTCCACAACACACAATATATTCTGTCAGCGTCACTACAGCACTATCAAGGGATATATTGCTAGATCTTTCAAAAAAGGACATGTACCTAGCTTAGCGCACACCTGCTTTCAACCTGTGTGGTTCCTAGGAGGATTTCACAAACTTGTGGCCATGGAATGCGGTAGCTTTAAGCTCAGCAGGCTGCCATGCAAAGAACTCTAGTCCATTATGATTCTAGTGTCTTGAGAAATATGGAAAGAAATGAAGCCCTAAAGTCTTTAAGAGACCGCACTCGTACGCGGCCACCATGTTGGTGGTGAAGATCAAGATCAAGGAGGCGCTAATTTTTTGCTGCTTGCTGTTTGTTGAGTGTACATGATGCTTTCTTTTACCTGTTCTTCCTTGATTCTCTGTTGTTTCTTCTAATCCCTTTGACCCCGGGGCTTAGACTTCCCTTTTAAATTGATATAAACGTCAGGTCCTACCTGTTTACTTTTTTATTAAAAAAAGATATATGGCTGTCTTGGCGCTTTGGTCGGTAACACTTGGCATCAGCAATCGATTATTCAGTTTATACGGCAAACTTTGATTCCTTTTCCTTAATCTTGTCCCTTCATCACGAGTAGGGATGAAAACGATCGGAAACAATCGATAGAAGGCCAAATCACTTTCAATTTCACATTTTTTCTCAAAAATGAAATTGATACGATATTGTCAGAAACGAATGCGGCGTTGATATTCCAGTAATTTTGAAATTGATAGTAGTCGATCGGAAAATACATCGATAACGATCGGAATCCATGAGAACAATATCCTCGAAAACGATAAACACGCCAAACCGTAGAACATGAGAAGAGCCATATAACTCGACCTATCTCACATGATATAATAAATAAAGCCACAATTGACAAGATCACAAGCTGAAACCACGTAGTTCACACCATCTTAGATCTCAAACAGTGGCAAACCATGCAACAGCACGACAATTCTCGTTCGGGTGCATTACGTGATTAAGGCTCAGACTTGCAAAGGAGGATTCTGAAAACCGGTGGGTGCAGCATATTCAGTGATGTTTGAACTTTGAAGTCTTCTCCCATGATCATTCATGCATGGTTTGCTTTTGCGCGTGTGTGGGCGTGCGTGCTGTGTGTGGCGATTATTGTGCCACTCAAATGTCATCTGGTTCATTAATTTTCAACATGGGTCACTTGTGGCACTGTCAAAACTGAAGGATCATGAATGTGGGTAAATTTTTTTCCACAACACACAATATATTCTGCCAGCGTCACTACAGCACTATCAAGGGATATATTGCCAGATCTTTCAAAAAAAGGACATGTACCTAGCTTAGCGCCCACCTGCTTTCAACCCGTGTGGTTCCTAGGAGGATTTCACAAACTGGTGGCCATGGAATGCGGTAGCTTTAAGCTTAGCAGGCTGCCATGCAAAGAACTCTAGTCCATTATGGTTCTAGTGTCTTGAGAAATACGGAAAGAAATGAAGCGCTAAAGTCTTTAGGAGATCGCACTCGTAGGCGGCCACCATGTTGGTGGTGACGATCAAGATCAAGGAGGCGCTAATTTTTTGCTGCTTGCTGTTTGTTGAGTGTACATGATGCTTTCTTTTACCTGTTCTTCCTTGATTCTCTGTTGTTTCTCCTAATCCCTTTGACCCCGGGGCTTAGAATTCCCTTTTAAATTGATGTCCTACCTGTTTACTTTTTTTATTAAAAAAAGATATATGGCTGTCTTGGCGGTTTTGTCGGTAACACTTGGCATCAGCAATCGATTATTCAGTATATACGACAAACTTTGATTCATTTTCCTTAATCTTGTCCTTCATCACGAGTAGGGATGAAAACGATCGGAAACGATCGATAGAAGGCCAAATCAATTTCAATTTCACATTTTTTTCTCGAAAATGAAATTGACACGATATTGTCAGAAACGAATGCGGCGTTGATATTCTAGTAATTTCGAAAATGATAGTAGTCGATCGGAAAATACATCGATAACGATCAGAATCCATGACAACTATATCCTCAAAAACGATAAATATGCCAAACCGTAGAACATGAGAAGATCCATATAACTCGACCTATCTCACATGATATAATAAATAAAGCCACAATTGACAAGATCCCAAGATGAAACCACATAGTTCACACCATCTTAGATCTCAAACAGTGGCAAACCATGCAACAGCACGACAATTCTCGTTCGGGTGCATTACGTGATTAAGGTTCAGACTCGCAAAGGAGGATTCTGAAAACCGGTGGGTGCAGCATATTCAGTGATGTTTGAACTTTGAAGTCTTCTCCCATGATCATTCATGCATGGTTTGCTTTTGCGCGTGTGTGGGCGTGCATGCGCTTGTGGTGATTCTTGTGCCACTGAAATGTCATCTGGTTCATTCATTTTCAACATGGGTCACTTGTGGCACTGTCAAAACTGAAGGATCATGAATGTGGGTAAATTTTTTTCCACAACACACAAATATATTCTGCCAGCGTCACTACAACACTATCAAGGGATATATTGCTAGATCTTTCAAAAAAGGACATGTACCTAGCTTAGCGCGCACCTGCTTTCAACCCGTGTGGTTCCTAGGAGGATTTCACAAACTGGTGGCCATGGAATGCGGTAGCTTTAAGCTCAGCAGGCTGCCATGCAAAGAACTCTAGTCCATTATGATTCTAGTGTCTTGAGAAATATGGAAAGAAATGAAGCGCTAAAGTCTTTAAGAGATCGCACTCGTACGCGGACACCATGTTGGTGGTGAAGATCAAGATCAAGGAGGCGCTAATTTTTTGCTGCTTGCTGTTTGTTGAGTGTACATGATGCTTTCTTTTACCTATTCTTCCTTGATTCTCTGTTGTTTCTCCTAGTCCCTTTGACCCCGGGGCTTAGACTTTCCTTTTAAATTGATATAAACGCCAGGTCCTACCTGTTTACTTTTTTATTAAAAAAATATATTTGGCTATCATGGCGCTTTTGTCAAAAACACTTGGCATCAGCTATCGATTATTCTGTTTATACAGCAAACTTTGATTCATTTTCCTTAATCTTGTCCTTCATCACGAGTAGGGATGAAAACGATCGGAAACGATCGATAGAAGGCCAAATCACTTTCAATTTCACATTTTTTTCTCGAAAATGAAATTGATACGATATTGTCATAAACGAATGCGGCGCTGATATTCTAGTAATTTCGAAAATGATAGTAGTCGATCGGAAAATACATCGATAACGATCGGAATCCATGAGAACAATATCCTCAAAAACGATAAACACGCCAAACCGTAGAACATGAGAAGATCCATATAACTCGACCTATCTCACATGACATAATAAATAAAGCCACAATTGACAAGATCACAAGCTGAAACCCCATAGTTCACACCATCTTAGGTCTCAAACAGTGGCAATCCATGCAACAGCACGACAATTCTCATTCGGGGTGCAGTATGTGATTAAGGTTCAGACTTGCAAAGGAGGATTCTGAAAACCGGTGGGTGCAGCATATTCAGTGATGTTTGAACTTTGAAGTCTTCTCCCATGATCATTCATGCATGGTTTGCTTTTGCGCGTGTGTGGGCGTGCGTGCGCGTGTGGCGATTCTTGTGCCACTGAAATGTCATCTGGTTCATTCATTTTCAACATGGGTCACTTGTGGCACTGTCAAAACTGAAGGATCATGAATGTGGGCAAATTTTTTTCCACAACACACAATATATTCTGCCAGCGTCACTACAGCACTATCAAGGGATATATAGCCAGATCTTTCAAAAAAGGATATGTACCTAGCTTAGCGCGCACCTGCTTTCAACCTGTGTGGTTCCTAGGAGGATTTCACAAACTGGTGGCCATGGAATGCGGTAGCTTTAAGCTCAGCAGGCTGCCATGCAAAGAACTCTAGTCCATTATGATTCTAGTGTCTTGAGAAATATGGAAAGAAATGAAGCCCTAAAGTGTTTAAGAGATCGCACTCGTACGCGGCCACCATGTTGGTGGTGAAGATCAACATCAAGGAGGCGCTAATTTTTTGCTGCTTGCTGTTTGTTGAGTGTACATGATGCTTTCTTTTACCTGTTCTTCCTTGATTCTCTGTTGTTTCTTCTAATCCCTTTGACCCCGGGGCTTAGACTTCCCTTTTAAATTGATACTAGGTTAATGCCCGTTCGTTGCAATGGGTGCAATACAAAATTTCATAAGGTAATTGGTGTTATCCGAAAATCCTCAAGTCAAAATCAAGATATAAATGATTCAAATCCGTATGTTGTTAGCTAATGGCCTAGAACCCACCCCATTTCCACCCAACCCCAAATCAAATGAATTTATTTTCCTAGCCCATCCCATCCAGAAAACAATTAATTATCCCGCATCTCACATGCTAACCAAGCTCTGTTTCATTGTGGCCACACATGAATCGTATATTGGCTTCCTACTTTTTCAGAGTGACATGCTGATTAAAGAATGGTTCAACAACAAAGCACATGATTCAGCAACAAAATTACAGGGATCAAAGTACTCGATTCAGCAACAAAATTACAGGGATCAAAGCATATGATTTGCTAAAATATATTATGCGACAATACCATAAGCTCGGAAAACCTTCATCATATAAAATAGTACCTAGGTTCTCTTTGTCACTCTGCATGGGTTGGTATGAATCGTCCCTATGTAACCAATCACTATTATCATTGTCATCTGTGTCTTCCTTCTCTAATGCAACTCCAATAGCTACAAGATAGTTAATCTCTGTAACAAAATAAGAATCAAAGAGTAATGGATAGGCTTGGTTTAAATTTGTATATCTTGTCACCTCTTTGTCCATCATTGAGCATAGATTTAGCATTTTTTATAAGTCTATTTTCCCATCGATTCCTATTTCTTTCATTCCTTTGTTCTTCATACATCACCGCATAATGCACTATTTCCCTCTCCCTTTTTCGTTGCTTAGCATCATCAACTTGTACATGTGAATTGATTGCAGTATTCCTACCTGGTCCAAAATAGGTGGCAACCAGTGTCGGGGTGAACACATACTGAATAGAAATCAATGTTTATGTGTATATCAACAATTACCTCCATTAGTAATGTTTGTCAAGCCTCCTAGTGGAGTACAGCCACCATTATTTTCCATTGGGACTTATGTAGAAAAAAACTGCCTCCAAAAGGAATCATGAGGATGTATGTTAGCCCAAGCAAAATCAAAACATTCTCATTATTAGACATTAAGTGATTTTTATAAGCTTATTATCATAGTCTTTTTGTTTGAAAAGAAAGCATATTCTAGCAGTTAAACAGCAAAGGCATTGAAAGTTTCAAAATAGAAAACACATGATTTTAGGCCCATCCAGTTACTCGGAGGAAGTTATTACATACTGTTCAAGATTACAAACTACCAAGAGGCATTCACCTACTATTGTTTTGTATTCCTTTCCTGACTTTTCGGAATCCAACGGCAAGAGCCAGGTAGCAGGTAGCTATTGATCCTGTGTGTGGTGTTCAAGGTCCCACTGTAGAGCAGATCAAAGAAGCTGGTGGTGATCTTGTGTTGCTTGAACCTAAAGAGTTAAACAATGAAGATGGTGAAAAATAGAACCTACTGTAGTTGCAGTGTTATAGCATACAAAGTGTAATCTGAAATTGTAAATTGGCAACCTTAACAGAAGCAATTTAACCGCCAATAGATTTTTTCCCAGTGTTTTAATTAATTTAAAAGACAAATTCAATTTCAACATCTATTGCCGTGTGCATATATCTGAACACGGATCATAATTCCAAACCAAATTAAAATGCAAAAATCTCTACAACCGAAATCCCTATTATTAGCATCATATCATAAAGGGATCCCTTTCATAAAAGGTAATGGCTCAACAGCCATTTAACTCCTGCAAGAGAAGGATACCTGAGCTTTATGGGCCTCAGCATGAAAAAAAAAGAATTACTGAAGTATATTGTAGTGTGCCAGTATAGCACAGGGAGGAAAAGAACAAACCTCCTGAATTGTCCTCAGCAAGGCTAGGTATGACTGCTTTCTGTTTCTAAAACAGAAGTATGCCTCAAGATTGGACTGATGCAGATTATAAATTTAGATCATCAAAATAGTTATGTAGGTCTAAGGCTATGGTAATTGCCATTCAAAAAGTATTATCTATTGTTACAAAAGATCCTTGTTTCTAGATTCTACAAGACCTGCATTATAATTTTATATTCATTTGCAAGACACAAAGGAGCATGAAGAGAAAGGGAAAGACATCTCTTGTATTTACTCATCTGCTGAGAGGGGTTCAGGTTCAGAGTGCTGTTAGTTTTCTGAAACACCCAAAAATAGTAGGTGATTTATAGAGTGGTGCAACGCTTAGCTGAAACATCAACCTTTGAGCTCAGACTATATATAGTGTGCATTTTTCCTCACCTCTAGGTTTCGCATGAACCTGACTATTCTATAGTCTCTAATTAAACTATGAGCACAGCTGTGTGCAGCTATGTACGTCAGACAATGAGCAAGGCAAAAGAGAGCTTTCAGGTCGTGGAATGGAGCTATGTGTGGTCAGCTCATATATGAAAATGCAAGCATGATCAGTTTCTAGTGCAAAATATTCTGTGCAGCCCCAAAATAGCTAAACGAAACAACCAGGCAAACATGGTCAGATAAATTCAGTAGCAACCTGATGCAGCAGCAGAGGTTGTAGTGTTGCTGGCAACGCTGTGTCCAAAAACAATAGCTCCTGGAGTTTTCAAGCACCAAGTGTTGTGCTGTTGTCAGAGTTCCTATTGTGTTAAATGATTGGAACCTTTTTCTTCAACAAAAGAAAAGATATCCCTGACTTCCTAAAGAAACTTTTTTTTTCAATGTTTGCTAACAAGAACAGGCATACTTTACCAAATCATAAATATGAGTTATAATAGGCTGCACAATTATTCCTTGAGTATGCATAGGACTGACACTGAACAATCCTATTAGATGTGCTAGGAACTACTGATTGCAAGAATCAATTATTCCTTCAGTATGCATAGACCTGGCACTAAACAAATTTGAGGTAATAAGCAGGCAGCAACAAACAATCTCAGCAGAATACAGGTAGATTGTAACATTATCATGGATAAGATTCAGGGAGGCAAACAGGGCTAAGAAAGCAGAACAAGAAGCATACTTTTGGGTTGACAAAAAAATAAATTTTCCACCTCCGGACTTTGCCTGAACCTCGCTGGGATGCAGTCCTAGCTGGTGAATCAATTAGAACCTGACAATTCACAAGGATAAGCTGACCAGTTGTGGAGAAAAAAACTGAAACATTCACATTGGCTTGAGATGAATAAATTACAAGAACAAGAAACAGATCATATCAGCAGTTCACATATCTGTTATAATTGACCATTTGACCCTTTTCATCTCAAAATATAGTTAGTGTCCTACTTATAAAACCAGACAATACTGCCAGTTCAACAAAAAAAAAGGAATCCATGCTTAGTATGGGCCAGTGTGTTAATTGTTAATTAACAATTTCCAATCAAATCTGGGAAAATGATAATTTAGTGCCTTTTGTAGTGGATGAGAGGTTTTAGACTGCTGCAAATCTGAAAGTTCCTCCGAATGCAAACAGCATAAAGGGGAGAGAAGAGGATGAGGAGCACAAGGGCTAGAAAATTTCATAGCACAGCATATCAAAGCACACAGAAGTGCAGGCGTGGATCGAGTAAAGGATATTGGGTGCACACATGTACGACTGATAATCTTTGGAAGGGATCAAAGTTAGTAGGCATTAGATCAGATCAGATCTTAAGAGAAGGGGTGGCACACCTTCTGGGCGCTCGTCGTAGGTGAGCTGCTGGCGTGTGGCGGCGGCAGCGCTGCGTCCGTCCGGCGCCGGTCGGAGAGGCGTTGTGGCGTCGGACGTGTACTCGAGCGCGTAGCAGCGACGTGGTGGAGCTGGCGGCACATCCGGTGGCGTAGGTTCCGATTTGTGGGAGGCGGCGGCGTTGCGTCCGTCCACGTGGAGGCGGCGGCGCTGCGTCCGTCCGGCGCCGGTCGAAGAGGCGTTGTGGCGTCCGACGGGCACTCGAGCGCGAAGCAGCGGCGTGGTGGAGTCAGCGGCGTCGCTAGAGCCGTCGGCACATCCGGTGGCGTAGTTTCCTGCGGCATGCTTCGATCCCCATGGCTCCTGCGGCGTGGGGCTGGGATGCCGAGGCCTGACCGCGGCTCTTGCAGTGTGGGGCCGGGATACGGAGGGCCGGAGGCAGTGCTGCCACAGAGACCCATCGTGTTGACTGCCGCACCGGTCATGGCGCTGGCGGCGGGGCGGCGGCGGAGGGTGCGGTGTTGGTGCGGTGGCAGCCCGAGACTCCGAGAGGCGACCGTACGACCGTCAGATAGTGCCTGTGTGGCCCCACCTGTTAGCACAGTAATAATCGCACGGGCGCAAGGGTGCGAGCGAGCGTGCGAAGCCGGGCGGACGCGAGGTCCGAGCGAGCGTGCGAAGCCAGGTGGACGATTCCCATCCATATGTTTTAGTTGTAGAGATAAACGTCAGGTCCTACCTATTTACTTTTTTATTAAAAAAAGATATATGGCTGTCTTGGCGCTTTTGTCGGTAACACATGGCATCAGCAATCGATTATTCAGTTTATACGGCAAACTTTGATTCCTTTTCCTTAATCTTGTCCTTCATCACGAGTAGGGATGAAAACGATCGGAAATGATCGATAGAAGGCCTAATCACTTTCAATTTGACATTTTTTTCTCGAAAATTAAATTGATACGATATTGTCAGAAACGAATGTGGCGCTGATATTCTAGTAATTTCGAAAATGATAGTAGTCGATCGGAAAATACATCGATAACGATCGGAATCCATGAGAACATTATCCTAAAAAACGATAAACACACCAAACCGTAGAACATGAGAAGATCCATATAACTCGACCTATCTCACATGACATAATAAATAAAGCCACAATTGACAAGATCACAAGCTGAAACCACATAGTTCACACTATCTTAGGTCTCAAACAGTGGCAAACCATGCAACAGCACGACAATTCTCATTCGGGGTGCAGTATGTGATTAAGGTTCAGACTTGCAAAGGAGGATTTTGAAAACCGGTGGGTGCAGCATATTCAGTGATGTTTGAACTTTGAAGTCTTCTCCCATGATCATTCATGCATGGTTTGCTTTTGCGCGTGTGTGGGCGTGTGGCAATTCTTGTTTCACTGAAATGTCATCTGGTTCATTCATTTTCAACATGGGTCACTTGTGGCCCTATCAAAACTGAAGGATCATGAATGTGGGTAAATTTTTTTCCACAACACACAATATATTCTGCCAGCGTCACTACAGCACTATCAAGGGATATATTGCCAGATCTTTCAAAAAAGGACATGTACCTAGCTTAGCGCGCAGCTGCTTTCAACCAGTGTGGTTCCTAGGAGGATTTCACAAACTGGTGGCCATGGAATGCGGTAGCTTTAAGCTCAGCAGGCTGCCATGCAAAGAACTCTAGTCCATTATGATTCTAATGTCTTGAGAAATATGGAAAGAAATGAAGCGCTAAATTCTTTAAGAGATCGCACTAGTACGCGGACACCATGTTGGTGGTGAAGATCAAGATCAAGGAGGCGCTAATTCTTTGCTGCTTGCTGTTTGTTGAGTGTACATGATGCTTTCTTTTACCTGTTCTTCCTTGATTCTCTGTTGTTTCTCCTAGTCCCTTTGACCCCGGGGCTTAGACTTCCCTTTTATATTGATATAAACGTCAGGTCCTACTTGTTTACTTTTTTATTAAAAAAAGATATATGGCTGTCTTGGCGCTTTTGTCGGTAACACTTGGCATCAGCAATCGATTATTCAGTTTATACGGCAAACTTTGATTCCTTTTTCCTTAATCTTGTCCTTCATCACGAGTAGGGATGAAAACGATCGGAAATGATCGATAGAAGGCCAAATCACTTTCAATTTCACATTTTTTCTCGAAACTTAAATTGATACGATATTGTTAGAAACGAATGCGGCGCTGATATTCTAGTAATTTCGAAAATGATAGTAGTCGATCGGAAAATACATCGATAACGATCGGAATCCATGAGAACAATATCCTCAAAAACGATAAACACGCCAAACCGTAGAACATGAGAAGATCCATATAACTCGACCTATCTCACATAACATAATAAATAAAGCCACAATTGACAAGATCACAAGCTGAAACCCCATAGTTCACACCATCTTAGGTCTCAAACAGTGGCAATCCATGCAACAGCACGACAATTCTCATTCGGGGTGCAGTATGTGATTAAGGTTCAGACTTGCAAAGGAGGATTCTGAAAACCGGTGGGTGCAGCATATTCAGTGATGTTTGAACTTTGAAGTCTTCTCCCATGATCATTCATGCATGGTTTGCTTTTGCGCGTGTGTGGGCGTGCGTGCGCGTGTGGCGATTCTTGTGCCACTGAAATGTCATCTGGTTCATTCATTTTCAACATGGGTCACTTGTGGCACTGTCAAAACTGAAGGATCATGAATGTCGGTAAATTTTTTTCCACAACACACAATATATTCTGCCAGCGTCACTACAGCACTATCAAGGGATATATTGCTAGATCTTTCAAAAAAGGACATGTACCTAGCTTAGCGCACACCTGCTTTCAACCTGTGTGGTTCCTAGGAGGATTTCACAAACTGGTGGCCATGGAATGCGGTAGCTTTAAGCTCAGCAGGCTGCCATGCAAAGAACTCTAGTCCATTATGATTCTAGTGTCTTGAGAAATATGGAAAGAAATGAAGCCCTAAAGTCTTTAAGAGACCGCACTCGTACGCGGCCACCATGTTGGTGGTGAAGATCAAGATCAAGGAGGCGCTAATTTTTTGCTGCTTGCTGTTTGTTGAGTGTACATGATGCTTTCTTTTACCTATTCTTCCTTGATTCTCTGTTGTTTCTTCTAATCCCTTTTACCCCGGGGCTTAGACTTCCCTTTTAAATTGATATAAACGTCAGGTCCTACCTGTTTACTTTTTTATTAAAAAAAGATATATGGCTGTCTTGGCGCTTTTGTCGGTAACACTTGGCATCAGCAATCGATTATTCAGTTTATACGGCAAACTTTGATTCCTTTTCCTTAATCTTGTCCTTCATCACGAGTAGGGATGAAAACGATCGGAAATGATCGATAGAAGGCCTAATCACTTTCAATTTGACATTTTTTTCTCGAAAATTAAATTGATACGATATTGTCAGAAACGAATGCGGCGCTGATATTCTAGTAATTTCGAAAATGATAGTAGTCGATCGGAAAATACATCGATAACGATCCGAATCCATGAGAACATTATCCTCAAAAAACGATAAACACACCAAACCGTAGAACATGAGAAGATCCATATAACTCGACCTATCTCACATGACATAATAAATAAAGCCACAATTGACAAGATCACAAGCTGAAACCACATAGTTCACACTATCTTAGGTCTCAAACAGTGGCAAACCATGCAACAGCACGACAATTCTCATTCGGAGTGCAGTATGTGATTAAGGTTAAGACTTGCAAAGGAGGATTCTGAAAACCGGTGGGTGCAGCATATTCAGTGATGTTTGAACTTTGAAGTCTTCTCCCATGATCATTCATGCATGGTTTGCTTTTGCGCGTGTGTGGGCGTGTGGCGATTCTTGTGCCACTGAAATGTCATCTGGTTCATTCATTTTCTACATGGGTCACTTGTGGCACTGTCAAAACTGAAGGATCATGAATGTGGGTAAATTTTTTTCCACAACACACAATATATTCTGCCAGCGTCACTACAGCACTAACAAGGGATATATTGCCAGATCTTTCAAAAAGGACATGTACCTAGCTTAGCGCGCAGCTGCTTTCAACCCGTGTGGTTCCTAGGAGGATTTCACAAACTGGTGGCCATGGAATGCGGTAGCTTTAAGCTCAGCAGGGCTGCCATGCCAAAGAACTCTAGTCCATTATGATT
Organism: Saccharum hybrid cultivar R570; assembly: GCA_038087645.1. Lineage (NCBI taxonomy): Eukaryota > Viridiplantae > Streptophyta > Magnoliopsida > Poales > Poaceae > Saccharum > Saccharum hybrid cultivar. The sequence continues at coordinate 25,662 of JAQSUU010000664.1, read as the reverse complement.
CTAGTGTCTTGAGAAATATGGAAAGAAATGACGGCGCTAAATTCTTTAAGAGATCGCACTCGTACGCGGACACCATGTTGGTGGTGAAGAATCAAGATCAAGGGAGGCGCTAATTTTTTGCTGCTTGCTGTTTTGTTGAGTGTACATGATGCTTTCTTTTACCTGTTCTTCCTTGATTCTCTGTTGTTTCTCCTTGTCCCTTTGACCCCCGGGGCTTAGACTTCCCTTTTAAATTGATATAAACGCCAGGTCCTACCTGTTTACTTTTTTATTAAAAAGAGATATATGGCTGTCATGGCGCTTTTGTCGGTAACACTTGGCACCAGCAATCGATTATTCAGTTTATACCGCAAACTTTGATTCATTTTCCTTAATCCTCCTTCATCACGAGTAGGGATGAAAACGATCGGAAACGATCGATAGAAGGCCAAATCACTTTCAATTTCACATTTTTTCTCGAAAATGAAATTGATACGATATTGTCATAAACGAATGCGGCACTGATATTCTAGTAATTTCGAAAATCATAGTAGTCGATCGGAAAATACATCGATAACGATCGGAATCCATGAGAACAATATCCTCAAAAACGATAAACACCCCAAACCGTAGAACATGAGAAGATCCATATAACTCGACCTATCTCACATGACTTAATAAATAAAGCCACAATTGACAAGATCACAAGCTGAAACCACATAGTTCACACCATCTTAGGTCTCAAACAGTGGCAAACCATGCAATAGCACAACAATTCTCATTCGGGGTGCAGTATGTGATTAAGGTTCAGACTTGCAAAGGAGGATTCTGAAAACCGGTGGGTGCAGCATATTCAGTGATGTTTGAACTTTGATGTCTTCTCCCATGATCATTCATGCATGGTTTGCTTTTGCGCGTGTGTGGGCGTGCGTGCGCGTGTGGCGATTCTTGTGCCACTGAAATGTCATCTGGTTCATTCATTTTCAACATGGGTCACTTGTGGCACTATCAAAACTGAAGGATCATGAATGTCGGTAATTTTTTTTTCCACAACACACAATATATTCTGCCAGCGTCACTACAGCACTATCAAGGGATATATTGCTAGATCTTTCAAAAAAGGACATGTACCTAGCTTAGCGCGCACCTGCTTTCAACCCGTGTGGTTCCTAGGAGGATTTCACAAACTGGTGGCCATGGAATGCGGTAGCTTTAAGCTCAGCAGGCTGCCATGCAAAGAACTCTAGTCCATTATGATTCTAGTGTCTTGAGAAATATGGAAATAAATGAAGCCCTAAAGTCTTTAAGAGATCGCACTCGTATGCGGCCACCATGTTGGTGGTGAAGATCAAGATCAAGGAGGCACTAATTTTTTGTTGCTTGCTGTTTGTTGAGTGTACATGATGCTTTCTTTTACCTGTTCTTCCTTGATTCTCTGTTGTTTCTTCTAATCCCTTTGACCCCGGGGCTTAGACTTCCCTTTTAAATTGATATAAACGTCAGGTCCTACCTGTTTACTTTTTTATTAAAAAAAGATATATGGCTGTCTTGGCGCTTTTGTCGGTAACACTTGCATCAGCAATCGATTATTCAGTTTATACGGCAAACTTTGATTCCTTTTCCTTAATCTTGTCCTTCATCACGAGTAGGGATGAAAACGATCGGAAATGATCGATAGAAGGCCAAATCACTTTCAATTTCACATTTTTTCTCGAAAATTAAATTGATACGATATTGTTAGAAACGAATGCGGCGCTGATATTCTAGTAATTTCGAAAATGATAGTAGTCGATCAGAAAATACATCGATAACGATTGGAATCCATGAGAACAATATCCTCAAAAACGATAAACACGCCAAACCGTAGAGCATGAGAAGATCCATAAAACTCGACCTATCTCACATAACATAATAAATAAAGCCACAATTGACAAGATCACAAGCTGAAACCCCATAGTTCACACCATCTTAGATCTCAAACAGTGGCAATCCATGCAACAGCACGACAATTCTCATTCGGGGTGCAGTATGTGATTAAGGTTCATACTTGCAAAGGAGGATTCTGAAAACCAGTGGGTGCAGCATATTCAGTGATGTTTGAACTTTGAAGTCTTCTCCCATGATCATTCATGCATGGTTTGCTTTTGCGCGTGTGTGGGCGTGCGTGCGCGTGTGGCGATTCTTGTGCCACTGAAATGTCATCTGGTTCATTCATTTTCAACATGGGTCACTTGTGGCACTGTCAAAACTGAAGGATCATGAATGTCGGTAAATTTTTTTCCACAACACATAATATATTCTGCCAGCGTCACTACAGCACTATCAAGGGATACATTGCCAGATCTTTCAAAAAAGGACATGTACCTAGCTTAGCGCGCACCTGCTTTCAACCCGTGTGGTTCCTAGGAGGATTTCACAAACTGGTGGCCATGGAATGCGGTAGCTTTAAGCTCAGCAGGCTGCCATGCAAAGAACTCTAGTCCATTATGATTCTAGTGTCTTGAGAAATATGGAAAGAAATGAAGCCCTAAAGTCTTTAAGAGATCGCACTCGTATGCGGCCACCATGTTGGTGGTGAAGATCAAGATCAAGGAGGCGCTAATTTTTTGTTGCTTGCTGTTTGTTGAGTGTACATGATGCTTTCTTTTACCTGTTCTTCCTTGATTCTCCATTGTTTCTTCTAATCCCTTTGACCCCGGGGCTTAGACTTCCCTTTTAAATTGATATAAACGTCAGGTCCTACCTGTTTACTTTTTTATTAAAAAAAGATATATGGCTGTCTTGGCGCTTTTGTCGGTAACACTTGGCATCAGCAATCGATTATTCAGTTTATACGGCAAACTTTGATTCCTTTTCCTTAATCTTGTCCTTCATCACGAGTAGGGATGAAAACGATCGGAAATGGTCGATAGAAGGCTAAATCACTTTCAATTTCACATTTTTTCTCGAAAATTAAATTGATACGATATTGTTAGAAACGAATGCGGCGCTGATATTCTAGTAATTTCGAAAATGATAGTAGTCGATCGGAAAATACATCGATAACGATTGGAATCCATAAGAACAATATCCTCAAAAACGATAAACACGCCAAACCGTAGAGCATGAGAAGATCCATATAACTCGACCTATCTCACATAACATAATAAATAAAGCCACAATTGACAAGATCACAAGCTGAAACCCCATAGTTCACACCATCTTAGGTCTCAAACAGTGGCAATCCATGCAACAGCACGACAATTCTCATTCGGGGTGCAGTATGTCATTAAGGTTCAGACTTGCAAAGGAGGATAATGAAAACCTGTGGGTGCAGCATATTCAGTGATGTTTGAACTTTGAAGTCTTCTCCCATGATCATTCATGCATGGTTTGCTTTTGCGCGTGTGTGGGCGTGCGTGCGCTTGTGGCGATTCTTGTGCCACTGAAATGTCATCTGGTTCATTCATTTTCAACATGGGTCACTTGTGGCACTGTCAAAACTGAAGGATCATGAATGTGGGCAAATTTTTTTCCACAACACACAATATATTCTGCCAGCGTCACTACAGCACTATCAAGGGATATATTGCCAGATCTTTCAAAAAAGGACATGTACCTCGCTTAGCGCGCACCTGCTTTCAACCCGTGTGGTTCCTAGGAGGATTTCACAAACTGGTGGCCATGGAATGCGGTAGCTTTAACCTCAGCAGGCTTCCATGCAAAGAACTCTAGTCCATTATGATTCTAGTGTCTTGAGAAATATGGAAATAAATGAAGCCCTAAAGTCTTTAAGAGATCGCACTCGTAAGCGACCACCATGTTGGTGGTGAAGATCAAGATCAAGGAGGCGCTAATTTTTTGCTGCTTGCTGTTTGTTGAGTGTACATGATGCTTTCTTTTACCTGTTCTTCCTTGATTCTCTGTTGTTTCTTCTAATCCCCTTGACCCCGGGGCTTAGACTTCCCTTTTAAATTGATATAAATGTCAGGTCCTACCTGTTTACTTTTTTTATTAAAAAAAGATATATGGCTGTCTTGGCGCTTTTGTCGGTAACACTTGGCATCAGCAATCGATTATTCAGTTTATACAGCAAACTTTGATTCATTTTCCTTAATCTTGTCCTTCATCACGAGTAGGGATGAAAACGATCGGAAATGATCGATAGAAGGCCAAATCACTTTTAATTTCACATTTTTTCTCGAAAATTAAATTGATACGATATTGTTAGAAACGAATGCGGCGCTGATATTCTAGTAATTTCGAAAATGATAGTAGTCGATCGGAAAATACATCGATAACGATTGGAATCCATGAGAACAATATCCTCAAAAACGATAAACACGCCAAACCGTAGAGCATGAGAAGATCCATATAACTCGACCTATCTCACATAACATAATAAATAAAGCCACAATTGACAAGATCACAAGCTGAAACCCCATAGTTCACACCATCTTAGGTCTCAAACAGTGGCAATCCATGCAACAGCACGACAATTCTCATTCGGGGTGCAGTATGTCATTAAGGTTCAGACTTGCAAAGGAGGATTATGAAAACCTGTGGGTGCAGCATATTCAGTGATGTTTGAACTTTGAAGTCTTCTCCCATGATCATTCATGCATGGTTTGCTTTTGCGCGTGTGTGGGCGTGCGTGCGCTTGTGGCGATTCTTGTGCCACTGAAATGTCATCTGGTTCATTCATTTTCAACATGGGTCACTTGTGGCACTGTCAAAACTGAAGGATCATGAATGTGGGCAAATTTTTTTCCACAACACACAATATATTCTGCCAGCGTCACTACAGCACTATCAAGGGATATATTGCCAGATCTTTCAAAAAAGGACATGTACCTCGCTTAGCGCGCACCTGCTTTCAACCCGTGTGGTTCCTAGGAGGATTTCACAAACTGGTGGCCATGGAATGCGGTAGCTTTAACCTCAGCAGGCTGCCATGCAAAGAACTCTAGTCCATTATGATTCTAGTGTCTTGAGAAATATGGAAATAAATGAAGCCCTAAAGTCTTTAAGAGATCGCACTCGTAAGCGACCACCATGTTGGTGGTGAAGATCAAGATCAAGGAGGCGCTAATTTTTTGCTGCTTGCTGTTTGTTGAGTGTACATGATGCTTTCTTTTACCTGTTCTTCCTTGATTCTCTGTTGTTTCTTCTAATCCCCTTGACCCCGGGGCTTAGACTTCCCTTTTAAATTGATATAAATGTCAGGTCCTACCTGTTTACTTTTTTTATTAAAAAAAGATATATGGCTGTCTTGGCGCTTTTGTCGGTAACACTTGGCATCAGCAATCGATTATTCAGTTTATACAGCAAACTTTGATTCATTTTCCTTAATCTTGTCCTTCATCACGAGTAGGGATGAAAACGATCGGAAATGATCGATAGAAGGCCAAATCACTTTTAATTTCACATTTTTTCTCGAAAATTAAATTGATACGATATTGTCAGAAACGAACGCGGCGCTGATATTCTAGTAATTTCGAAAATGATAGTAGTCGATCGGAAAATACATCGATAACGATCGGAATCCATGAGAACAATATCCTCAAAAACGATAAACACCCCAAACCGTAGAACATGAGAAGATCTATATAACTCGACCTATCTCACATGACTTAATAAATAAAGCCACAATTGACAAGATCACAAGCTGAAACCACATAGTTCACACCATCTTAGGTCTCAAACAGTGGTAAACCATGCAAGAGCACAACAATTCTCATTCGGGGTGCAGTATGTGATTAAGGTTCAGACTTGCAAAGGAGGATTCTGAAAACCGGTGGGTGCAGCATATTCAGTGATGTTTGAACTTTGAAGTCTTCTCCCACGATCATTCATGCATGGTTTGCTTTTGCGTGTGTGTGGGCGTGGGTGCGCGTGTGGCGATTCTTGTGCCACTGAAATGTCATCTGGTTCATTCATTTTCAACATGGATCACTTGTGGCACTGTCAAAACTGAAGGATCATGAATGTCGGTAAATTTTTTTCCACAACACACAATATATTCTGCCAGCGTCACTACAGCACTATCAAGGGATATATTGCTAGATCTTTCAAAAAAGGACATGTACCTAGCTTAGCGCGCACCTGCTTTCAACCTGTGTGGTTCCTAGGAGGATTTCACAAACTGGTGGCCATGGAATGCGGTAGCTTTAAGCTCAGCAGGCTGCCATGCAAAGAACTCTAGTCCATTATGATTCTAGTGTCTTGAGAAATATGGAAAGAAATGAAGCCCTAAAGTCTTTAAGAGACCGCACTCGTACGCGGCCACCATGTTGGTGGTGAAGATCAAGATCAAGGAGGCGCTAATTTTTTGCTGCTTGATGTTTGTTGAGTGTACATGATGCTTTCTTTTACCTGTTCTTCCTTGATTCTCTGTTGTTTCTTCTAATCCCTTTGACCCCGGGGCTTAGACTTCCCTTTTAAATTGATATAAACGTCAGGTCCTACTTGTTTACTTTTTTATTAAAAAAGATATATGGCTGTCTTGGCGCTTTTGTCGGTAACACTTGGCATCAGCAATCGATTATTCAGTTTATACGGCAAACTTTGATTCCTTTTCCTTAATCTTGTCCTTCATCACGAGTAGGGATGAAAACGATCAGAAACGATCGATAGAAGGCCAAATCACTTTCAATTTCACATTTTTTCTCGAAAATGAAATTGATACGATATTGTCAGAAACGAATGCGGCGCTGATATTCTAGTAATTTCGAAAATGATAGTAGTCGATCGGAAAATACATCGATAACGATCGGAATCTATGAGAACAATATCCTCAAAAACAATAAACACCTCAAACCGTAGGACATGAGAAGATCCATATAACTCGACCTATCTCACATGACTTAATAAATAAAGCCACAATTGACAAGATCACAAGCTGAAACCACATAGTTCACACCATCTTAGGTCTCAAACAGTGGTAAACCATGCAAGAGCACAACAATTCTCATTCGGGGTGCAGTATGTGATTAAGGTTCAGACTTGCAAAGGAGGATTCTGAAAACCGGTGGGTGCAGCATATTCAGTGATGTTTGAACTTTGAAGTCTTCTCCCATGAGCATTCATGCATGGTTTGCTTTTGCGCGTGTGTGGGCGTGCGTGCGCGTGTGGCGATTCTTGTGCCACTGAAATGTCATCTGGTTCATTCATTTTCAACATGGATCACTTGTGGCACTGTCAAAACTGAAGGATCATGAATGTCGGTAAATTTTTTTCCACAACACACAATATATTCTGCCAGCGTCACTACAGCACTATCAAGGGATATATTGCCAGATCTTTCAAAAAAGGATATGTACCTAGCTTAGCGCGCACCTGCTTTCAACATGTGTGGTTACTAGGAGGATTTCACAAACTGGTGGCCATGGAATGCGGTAGCTTTAAGCTCAGTAGGCTGCCATGCAAAGAACTCTAGTCCATTATGATTCTAGTGTCTTGAGAAATATGGAAAGAAATGAAGCCCTAAAGTCTTAAAGAGACCGCACTCGTACGCGGCCACCATGTTGGTGGTGAAGATCAAGATCAAGGAGGCGCTAATTTTTTGCTGCTTGATGTTTGTTGAGTGTACATGATGCTTTCTTTTACCTGTTCTTCCTTGATTCTCTGTTGTTTCTTCTAATCCCTTTGACCCCGGGGCTTAGACTTCCCATTTAAATTGATATAAACGTCAGGTCCTACTTGTTTACTTTTTTATTAAAAAAGATATATGGCTGTCATGGCGCTTTTGTCGGTAACACTTGGCATCAGCAATCGATTATTCAGTTTATACGGCAAACTTTGATTCCTTTTCCTTAATCTTGTCCTTCATCACGAGTAGGGATGAAAACGATCGGAAATGATCGATAGAAGGCCAAATCACTTTCAATTTCACATTTTTTTCTCGAAACTTAAATTGATACGATATTGTTAGAAACGAATGCGGCGCTGATATTCTAGTAATTTCGAAAATGATAGTAGTCGATCGGAAATACATCGATAACGATCGGAATCCATGAGAACAATATCCTCAAAAACGATAAACACGCCAAACCGTAGAACATGAGAAGATCCATATAACTCGACCTATCTCACATAACATAATAAATAAAGCCACAATTGACAAGATCACAAGCTGAAACCCCATAGTTCACACCATCTTAGGTCTCAAACAGTGGCAATCCATGCAACAGCACGACAATTCTCATTCGGGGTGCAGTACGTGATTAAGGTTCAGACTTGCAAAGGAGGATTATGAAAACCGGTGGGTGCAGCATATTCAGTGATGTTTGAACTTTGAAGTCTTCTCCCATGATCATTCATGCATGGTTTGCTTTTGCGCGTGTGTGGGCGTGCGTGCGCGTGTGGCGATTCTTGTGCCACTGAAATGTCATCTGGTTCATTCATTTTCAACATGGGTCACTTGTGGCACTGTCAAAACTGAAGGATCATGAATGTCGGTAAATTTTTTTCCACAACACACAATATATTCTGCCAGCGTCACTACAGCACTATCAAGGGATATATTGCCAGATCTTTCAAAAAAGGACATGTACCTAGCTTAGCGCGCACCTGCTTTCAACCCGTGTGGTTCCTAGGAGGATTTCACAAACTGGTGGCCATGGAATGCGGTAGCTTTAAGCTCAGCAGGCTGCCATGCAAAGAACTCTAGTCCATTATGATTCTAGTGTTTTGAGAAATATGGAAAGAAATGAAGCCCTAAAGTCTTTAAGAGATCGCACTCGTATGCGGCCACCATGTTGGTGGTGAAGATCAAGATCAAGGAGGCGCTAATTTTTTGTTGCTTGCTGTTTGTTGAGTGTACATGATGCTTTCTTTTACCTGTTCTTCCTTGATTCTCTGTTGTTTCTTCTAATCCCTTTGACCCCGGGGCTTAGACTTCCCTTTTAAATTGATATAAACGTCAGGTCCTACCTGTTTACTTTTTTATTAAAAAAAGATATATGGCTGTCTTGGCGCTTTTGTCGGTAACACTTGGCATCAGCAATCGATTATTCAGTTTATACGGCAAACTTTGATTCCTTTTCCTTAGTCTTGTCCTTCATCACGAGTAGGGATGAAAACGATCGGAAATGATCGATAGAAGGCCAAATCACTTTCAATTTCACATTTTTTCTCAAAAATTAAATTGATACGATATTGTTAGAAACGAATGCGGCGCTGATATTCTAGTAATTTCGAAAATGATAGTAGTCGATCGGAAAATACATCGATAACGATTGGAATCCATGAGAACAATATCCTCAAAAACGATAAACACGCCAAACCGTAGAGCGTGAGAAGATCCATATAACTCGACCTATCTCACATAACATAATAAATAAAGCCACAATTGACAAGATCACAAGCTGAAACCCCATAGTTCACACCATCTTAGGTCTCAAACAGTGGCAATCCATGCAACAGCACGACAATTCTCATTCGGGGTGCAGTATGTGATTAAGGTTCAGACTTGCAAAGGAGGATTATGAAAACCGGTGGGTGCAGCATATTCAGTGATGTTTGAACTTTGAAGTCTTCTCCCATGATCATTCATGCATGGTTTTCTTTTGCGCATGTGTGGGCGTGCGTGCGCGTGTGGCGATTCTTGTGCCACTGAAATGTCATCTGGTTCATTCATTTTCAACATGGGTCACTTGTGGCACTATCAAAACTGAAGGATCATGAATGTCGGTGATTTTTTTTCCACAACACACAATATATTCTGCCAGCGTCACTACAGCACTATCAAGGGATATATTGCTAGATCTTTCAAAAAAGGACATGTACCTAGCTTAGCGCGCACCTGCTTTCAACCTGTGTGGTTCCTAGGAGGATTTCACAAACTGGTGGCCATGGAATGCGGTAGCTTTAAGCTCAGCAGGCTGCCATGCAAAGAACTCTAGTCCATTATGATTCTAGTGTCTTGAGAAATATGGAAAGAAATGAAGCCCTAAAGTCTTTAACAGACCGCACTCGTACGCGGCCACCATGTTGGTGGTGAAGATCAAGATCAAGGAGGCGCTAATTTTTTGCTGCTTGATGTTTGTTGAGTGTACATGATGCTTTCTTTTACCTGTTCTTCCTTGATTCTCTGTTGTTTCCCCTAATCCCTTTGACCCCGGGGCTTAGACTTCCCTTTTAAATTGATATAAACGTCAGGTCCTACCTATTTACTTTTTTATTAAAAAAAGATATATGGCTGTCTTGGCGCTTTTGTCGGTAACACTTAGCATCAGCAATCGATTATTCAGTTTATACGGCAAACTTTGATTCCTTTTCCTTAATCTTGTCCTTCATCACGAGTAGGGATGAAAACGATCGGAAATGATCGATAGAAGGCCAAATCACTTTCAATTTCACATTTTTTTCTTGAAAATTAAATTGATATGATATTGTTAGAAACAAATGCGGCGCTGATATTCTAGTAATTTCAAAAATGATAGTAGTCGATCGGAAAATACATCGATAACGATCGGAATCCATGAGAACAATATCCTAAAAAACGATAAACACGTCAAACCGTAGAACATGAGAAGATCCATATAACTCGACCTATCTCACATAACATAATAAATAAAGCCACAATTGACAAGATCATAAGCTGAAACCCCATAGTTCACACCATCTTAGGTCTCAAACAGTGACAATCCATGCAACAGCACGACAATTCTCATTCGGGGTGCAGTATGTGATTAAGGTTCAGACTTGCAAAGGAGGATTCTGAAAACCGGTGGGTGCAGCATATTCAGTGATGTTTGAACTTTGAAGTCTTCTCCCATGATCATTCATGCATGGTTTGCTTTTGCGCGTGTGTGGGCGTGCGTGCGCGTGTGGCGATTCTTGTGCCACTGAAATGTCATCTGATTCATTCATTTTCAACATGGGTCACTTGTGGCACTGTCAAAACTGAAGGATCATGAATGTGGGCAAATTTTTTTCCACAACACACAATATATTCTGCCAGCGTCACTACAGCACTATCAAGGGATATATTGCCAAATCTTTCAAAAAAGGACGTGTACCTCGCTTAGCGCGCACCTGCTTTCAACCCGTGTGGTTCCTAGGAGGATTTCACAAACTGGTGGCCATGGAATGTGGTAGCTTTAAGCTCAGCAGGCTGCCATGCAAAGAACTCTAGTCCATTATGATTCTAGTGTCTTGAGAAATATGGAAAGAAATGAAGCCCTAAAGTCTTTAAGAGATCGCACTCGTAAGCGGCCACCATGTTGGTGGTGAAGATCAAGATCAAGGAGGCGCTAATTTTTTGCTGCTTGCTGTTTGTTGAGTGTACATGATGCTTTCTTTTACCTGTTCTTCCTTGATTCTCTGTTGTTTCTTCTAATACCGTTGACCCCGGGGCTTAGACTTCCCTTTTAAATTGATATAAACGTCAGGTCCTACCTGTTTACTTTTTTTATTAAAAAAAGATATATGGCTGTCTTGGCGCTTTTGTCGGTAACACTTGGCATCAGCAATCGATTATTCAGTTTATACGACAAACTTTGATTCCTTTTCCTTAATCTTGTCCTTCATCACGACTAGGGATGAAAACGATCGGAAATGATCGATAGAAGGCCAAATCACTTTCAATTTCACAATTTTTTCTCGAAAATTAAATTCATACGATATTTTCAGAAACGAATGCGGCGCTGATATTCCAGTAATTTCGAAAATGATAGTAGTCGATCGGAAAATACATCGATAACGATCGGAATCTATGAGAACAATATCCTAAAAAACGATAAACATGCCAAACTGTAGAACATGAGAAGATCCATTTAACTCGACATATCTCACATGACATAATAAATAAAGCCACAATTGACAAGATCACAAGCTGAAACCACATAGTTCACACCATCTTAGGTCTCAAACCGTGGCAAACCATGCAACAGCACGACAATTCTCATTCGGGGTGCAGTATGTGATTAAGGTTCAGACTTGCAAAGGAGGATTCTGAAAACCGGTGGGTGCAGCATATTCAGTGATGTTTGAACTTTGAAGTCTTCTCCCATGATCATTCATGCATGGTTTGCTTTTGCGCGTGTGTGGGCGTGTGGCGATTCTTGTGCCACTGAAATGTCATCTGGTTCATTCATTTTCAACATGGGTCACTTGTGGCACTGTCAAAACTGAAGGATCATGAATGTGGGTAAATTTTTTTCCACAACACACAATATATTCTGCCAGCGTCACTACAGCACTATCAAGGGATATATTGCTAGATCTTTCAAAAAAGGATATGTACCTAGCTTAGCGCGCACCTGCTTTCAACCTGTGTGGTTCCTAGGAGGATTTCACAAACTGGTGGCCATGGAATGCGGTAGCTTTAAGCTCAGCAGGCTGCCATGCAAAGAACTCTAGTCCATTATGATTCTAGTGTCTTGAGAAATATGGAAAGAAATGAAGCCCTAAAGTGTTTAAGAGATCGCACTCGTACGCGGCCACCATGTTGGTGGTGAAGATCAACATCAAGGAGGCGCTAATTTTTTGCTGCTTGCTGTTTGTTGAGTGTACATGATGCTTTCTTTTACCTGTTCTTCATTGATTCTCTGTTGTTTCTTCTAATCCCTTTGACCCCGGGGCTTAGACTTCCCTTTTAAATTGATATAAACGTCAGGTCCTACCTGTTTACTTTTTTATTAAAAAAAGATATTTGGCTGTCTTGGCGCTTTTGTCGGTAACACTTGGCATCAGCAATCGATTATTCAGTTTATACGGCAAACTTTGATTCCTTTTCCTTAATCTTGTCCTTCATCACGAGTAGGGATGAAAACGGTCGGAAATGATCGATAGAAGGCCAAATCACTTTCAATTTCACATTTTTTTCTCGAAAATTAAATTGATACGATATTGTTAGAAACGAATGCGGCGCTGATATTCTAGTAATTTCGAAAATGATAGTAGTCGATCGGAAAATACATCGATAACGATCGGAATCCATGAGAACAATATCCTCAAAAACGATAAACACGCCAAACCATAGAACATGAGAAGATCCATATAACTCGACCTATCTCACATAACATAATAAATAAAGCCACAATTGACAAGATCACAAGCTGAAACCCCATAGTTCACACCATCTTAGGTCTCAGACAGTGGCAATCCATGCAACAGCACGACAATTCTCATTCGGGGTGCAGTATGTGATTAAGGTTCAGACTTGCAAAGGAGGATTCTGAAAACCGGTGGGTGCAGCATATTCAGTGATGTTTGAACTTTGAAGTCTTCTCCCATGATCATTCATGCATGGTTTGCTTTTGCGCGTGTGTGGGCGTGCGTGGGCGTGTGGCGATTCTTGTGCCACTGAAATGTCATCTGGTTCATTCATTTTCAACATGGGTCACTTGTGGCACTGTCAAAACTGAAGGATCATGAATGTGGGTAAATTTTTTTCCACAACACACAATATATTCTGCCAGCGTCACTACAGCACTATCAAGGGATATATAGCCAGATCTTTCAAAAAAGGATATGTACCTAGCTTAGCGCGCACCTGCTTTCAACCTGTGTGGTTCCTAGGAGGATTTCACAAACTGGTGGCCATGGAATGCGGTAGCTTTAAGCTCAGCAGGCTGCCATGCAAAGAACTCTAGTCCATTATGATTCTAGTGTCTTGAGAAATATGGAAAGAAATGAAGCCCTAAAGTGTTTAAGAGATCGCACTCGTACGCGGCCACCATGTTGGTGGTGAAGATCAACATCAAGGAGGCGCTAATTTTTTGCTGCTTGCTGTTTGTTGAGTGTACATGATGCTTTCTTTTACCTGTTCTTCATTGATTCTCTGTTGTTTCTTCTAATCCCTTTGACCCCGGGGCTTAGACTTCCCTTTTAAATTGATATAAACGTCAGGTCCTACCTGTTTACTTTTTTATTAAAAAAAGATATTTGGCTGTCTTGGCGCTTTTGTCGGTAACACTTGGCATCAGCAATCGATTATTCAGTTTATACGGCAAACTTTGATTCCTTTTCCTTAATCTTGTCCTTCATCACGAGTAGGGATGAAAACGATCGGAAATGATCGATAGAAGGCCAAATCACTTTCAATTTCACATTTTTTTCTCGAAAATTAAATTGATACGATATTGTTAGAAACGAATGCGGCGCTGATATTCTAGTAATTTCGAAAATGATAGTAGTCGATCGGAAAATACATCGATAACGATCGGAATCCATGAGAACAATATCCTCAAAAACGATAAACACGCCAAACCGTAGAACATGAGAAGATCCATATAACTCGACCTATCTCACATAACATAATAAATAAAGCCACAATTGACAAGATCACAAGCTGAAACCCCATAGTTCACACCATCTTAGGTCTCAGACAGTGGCAATCCATGCAACAGCACGACAATTCTCATTCGGGGTGCAGTATGTGATTAAGGTTCAGACTTGCAAAGGAGGATTCTGAAAACCGGTGGGTGCAGCATATTCAGTGATGTTTGAACTTTGAAGTCTTCTCCCATGATCATTCATGCATGGTTTGCTTTTGCGCGTGTGTGGGCGTGCGTGCGCGTGTGGCGATTCTTGTGCCACTGAAATGTCATCTGGTTCATTCATTTTCAACATGGGTCACTTGTGGCACTGTCAAAACTGAAGGATCATGAATGTGGGCAAATTTTTTTCCACAACACACAATATATTCTGCCAGCGTCACTACAGCACTATCAAGGGATATATAGCCAGATCTTTCAAAAAAGGATATGTACCTAGCTTAGCGCGCACCTGCTTTCAACCTGTGTGGTTCCTAGGAGGATTTCACAAACTGGTGGCCATGGAATGCGGTAGCTTTAAGCTCAGCAGGCTGCCATGCAAAGAACTCTAGTCCATTATGATTCTTGTGTCTTGAGAAATATGGAAAGAAATGAAGCCCTAAAGTGTTTAAGAGATCGCACTCGTACGCGGCCACCATGTTGGTGGTGAAGATCAACATCAAGGAGGCGCTAATTTTTTGCTGCTTGCTGTTTGTTGAGTGTACATGATGCTTTCTTTTACCTGTTCTTCATTGATTCTCTGTTGTTTCTTCTAATCCCTTTGACCCCGGGGCTTAGACTTCCCTTTTAAATTGATATAAACGTCAGGTCCTACCTGTTTACTTTTTTATTAAAAAAAGATATTTGGCTGTCTTGGCGCTTTTGTCGGTAACACTTGGCATCAGCAATCGATTATTCAGTTTATACGGCAAACTTTGATTCCTTTTCCTTAATCTTGTCCTTCATCACGAGTAGGGATGAAAACGATCGGAAATGATCGATAGAAGGCCAAATCACTTTCAATTTCACATTTTTTTCTCGAAAATTAAATTGATACGATATTGTTAGAAACGAATGTGGCGCTGATATTCTAGTAATTTCGAAAATGATAGTAGTCGATCGGAAAATACATCGATAACGATCGGAATCCATGAGAACAATATCCTCAAAAACGATAAACACGCCAAACCGTAGAACATGAGAAGATCCATATAACTCGACCTATCTCACATAACATAATAAATAAAGCCACAATTGACAAGATCACAAGCTGAAACCCCATAGTTCACACCATCTTAGGTCTTAAATAGTGGCAATCCATGCAACAGCACGACAATTCTCATTCGGGGTGCAGTATGTGATTAAGGTTCAGACTTGCAAAGGAAGATTCTGAAAACCGGTGGGTGCAGCATATTCACTGATGTTTGAACTTTGAAGTCTTCTCCCATGATCATTCATGCATGGTTTGCTTTTGCGCGTGTGTGGGCGTGCGAGCGCGTGTGGCGATTCTTGTGCCACTGAAATGTCATCTGGTTCATTCATTTTCAACATGGGTCACTTGTGGCACTGTCAAAACTGAAGGATCATGAATGTGGGCAAATTTTTTTCCACAACACACAATATATTCTGCCAGCGTCACTACAGCACTATCAAGGGATATATTGCCAGATCTTTCAAAAAAGGACATGTACCTCGCTTAGCGCGCACCTGCTTTCAACCCGTGTGGTTCCTAGGAGGATTTCACAAACTGGTGGCCATGGAATGCGGTAGCTTTAAGCTCAGCAGGCTGCCAT
Organism: Saccharum hybrid cultivar R570; assembly: GCA_038087645.1. Taxonomy (NCBI): domain Eukaryota; kingdom Viridiplantae; phylum Streptophyta; class Magnoliopsida; order Poales; family Poaceae; genus Saccharum; species Saccharum hybrid cultivar. The sequence continues at coordinate 9,647 of JAQSUU010000664.1, read as the reverse complement.
GCAAAGAACTCTAGTCCATTATGATTCTAGTGTCTTGAGAAATATGGAAAGAAATGAAGCCCTAAAGTCTTTAAGAGATCGCACTCGTATGCGGCCACCATGTTGGTGGTGAAGATCAAGATCAAGGAGGCGCTAATTTTTTGCTGCTTGCTGTGTTGTTGAGTGTACATGATGCTTTCTTTTACCTGTTCTTCCTTGATTCTCTGTTGTCTCTTCTAATCCCTTCGACCCCGGGGCTTAGACTTCCCTTTTAAATTGATATAAACGTCAGGTCCTACCTGTTTACTTTTTTTATTAAAAAAAGATATATGGCTGTCTTGGCGCTTTGGTCGGTAACACTTGGCATCAGCAATCGATTATTCAGTTTATACGGCAAACTTTGATTCCTTTTCCTTAATCCTGTCCTTCATCACGAGTAGGGATGAAAACGATCGGAAATGATCGATAGAAGGCCAAATCACTTTCAATTTCACAATTTTTTCTCGAAAATTAAATTCATACGATATTGTCAGAAACGAATGTGGCGCTGATATTCTAGTAATTTCAAAAATGATAGTAGTCGATCGGAAAATACATCGATAACGATCGGAATCCATGAGAACAATATACTCAAAAACGATAAACACGCCAAACCGTAGAACATGAGAAGATCCATATAACTCGACCTATCTCACATGACATAATAAATAAAGCCACAATTGACAAGATCACATGCTGAAACCACATAGTTCACGCCATCTTAGGTCTCAAACAGTGGCAAACCGTGCAACAGCACGACAATTCTCATTCGGGTGCAGTACGTGATTAAGGTTCAGACTTGCAAAGGAGGATTCTGAAAACCGGTGGGTGCAGCATATTCAGTGATGTTTGAACTTTGAAGTCTTCTCCCATGATCATTCATGCATGGTTTGCTTTTGCGCGTGTGTGGGCGTGTGGCGATTCTTGTGCCACTGAAATGTCATCTGGTTCATTCATTTTCAACATGGGTCACTTGTGGCACTGTCAAAACTGAAGGATCTTGAATGTGGGTAAATTTTTTTCGACAACACACAATATATTCTGCCAGCGTCACTACAGCACTATCAAGGGTTATATTGCTAGATCTTTCAAAAAAGGATATGTACCTAGCTTAGCGCGCACCTGCTTTCAACCTGTGTGGTTCCTAGGAGGATTTCACAAACTGGTGGCCATGGAATGCGGTAGCTTTAAGCTCAGCAAGCTGCCATGCAAAGAACTCTAGTCCATTATGATTCTAGTGTCTTGAGAAATATGGAAAGAAATGAAGCCCTAAAGTGTTTAAGAGATCGCACTCGTACGCGGCCACCATGTTGGTGGTGAAGATCAACATCAAGGAGGCGCTAATTTTTTGCTGCTTGCTGTTTGTTGAGTGTACATGATGCTTTCTTTTACCTGTTCTTCCTTGATTCTATGTTGTTTCTTCTAATCCCTTTGACCCCGGGGCTTAGACTTCCCTTTTAAATTGATATAAACGTCAGGTCCTACCTGTTTACTTTTTTATTAAAAAAAGATATTTGGCTGTCTTGGCGCTTTTGTCGGTAACACTTGGCATCAGCAATCGATTATTCAGTTTATACGGCAAACTTTGATTCCTTTTCCTTAATCTTGTCCTTCATCACGAGTAGGGATTAAAACGATCGGAAATGATCGATAGAAGGCCTAATCACTTTCAATTTGACATTTTTTTCTCGAAAATTAAATTGATACGATATTGTCAGAAACGAATGCGGCGCTGATATTCTAGTAATTTCGAAAATGATAGTATCGATCGGAAAATACATCGATAACGATCGGAATCCATGAGAACAATATCCTCAAAAACGATAAACAAGCCAAACCGTAGAATATGAGAAGATCCATATAACTCGACCTATCTCACATGACATAATAAATAAAGCCACAATTGACAAGATCATAAGCTGAAACCACGTAGTTCACACTATCTTAGGTCTCAAACAGTGGCAATCCATGCAACAGCACAACAATTCTCATTCGGGGTGCAGTATGTGATTAAGGTTCAGACTTGCAAAGGAGGATTCCGAAAACCGGTGGGTGCAGCATATTCAGTGATGTTTGAACTTTGAAGTCTTCTCCCATGATCATTCATGCATGGTTTGCTTTTGCGCGTGTGTGGGCATGCGTGCGCGTGTGACGATTCTTGTGCCACTGAAATGTCATCTGGTTCATTCATTTTCAACATGGGTCACTTGTGGCACTGTCAAAACTGAAGGATCATGAATGTGGGTAATTTTTTTTCCACAACACACAATATATTCTGCCAGCGTCACTACAGCACTATCAAGGGATATATTGCTAGATCTTTCAAAAAAGGACATGTACCTAGCTTAGCGCGCACCTGCTTTCAACCCGTGTGGTTCCTAGGAGGATTTCACAAACTGGTGGCCACGGAATGCGGTAGCTTTAAGCTCAGCAGGCTGCCATGCAAAGAACTCTAGTCCATTATGATTCTAGTGTCTTGAGAAATATGGAAAGAAATGAAGCGCTAAAGTCTTTAAGAGATCGCACTCGTATGCAGCCACCATGTTGGTGGTGAAGATCAAGATCAAGGAGGTGCTAATTTTTTGCTGCTTGCTGTTTGTTGAGTGTACATGTTGCTTTCTTTTACCTGTTCTTCCTTGATTCTCTGTTGTTTCTCCTAATCCCTTTGACCCCGGGGCTTAAACTTCCCTTTTAAATTGATATAAACGCCAGGTCCTACCTGTTTACTTTTTTATTAAAAAAAGATATATGGCTGTCTTGGCGCTTTTGTCGGTAACACTTGGCATCAGCAATCGATTATTCAGTTTATACGGCAAACTTTGATTCCTTTTCCTTAATCTTGTCCTTCATCATGAGTAGGGATGAAAACGATCGGAAACGATCGATAGAAGGCCAAATCACTTTCAATTTCACATTTTTTTCTCGAAAATGAAATTGATATGATATTGTTGTAAACGAATGCGGCGCTGATATTCTAGTAATTTCAAAAATGATAGTAGTCGATCGAAAAATACATCGATAACGATCGGAATCCATGGGAACAATATCCTCAAAAACAATAAACACGCCGAACCATAGAACATGAGAAGATCCCGATAAATGCTCCATGCACATAGAGATCCGTCAAAATCCACAGTGGTTCCGACGCGTTGGCCAATCAAACAACTCCATCGGAAATATTGTACTACATGACCATGACCTGTCCCAATTAAGCCCGCGCAGACAACCTAACCAATCAAACGCTCTAAGTGACGGCGGCAGGTAGCGTGAACATGACCTCACGAGTAGTGGCTATCACCACCTTTATTATTTACTATTGCTATCATTATTATTGTTACTACGTGCATAATAAGAGGGGCAATTCATTATTATTGTTCTATGTGCAAATCCTTTAGTAAAACACTGTTAGAGATTAAGAAAATTCATGTCATGTAATGAAGTTCATGTAATGCCCCTGTCCTAGATGCTCCTGCATGGACTCTATAAATCTATCATCGATCAATTTCTCGTGGCTTAAAAATCTTTCATCTTCCGTTTTATTCTACTCATATCTTGTGGTTGTGTAATGTTTTCACACTCTAATATTCTTGTTTAGTCTACTATCCAATTATCATAAATTTATAAATAATATAAAATAAAATAAATAGACGGTTAAAAGTGTAAATCGTGAGACCATGTCACATCAAGTTATGCCTTATAAGAGAGAATGGAGGGAACAATAGATAAATTAGAAGTCATTCTGGTTTTTTTATAGTACTTCCTCCATTGCAAATTGTTAGTCATTCTGACTTATGTACATAGCTCTTGCTACGCACCTTGATATGTAGTAGAACTTATATATCTAGAAAAGCTAGAACGTCTTGCAGTTTGAAACGGAAGGAGCAATAGATAAATTGTGACTCGATGGTAATACTACGAGCAACCAATAATAATAATAATAATAACCACACCATTAGTGATGGTAACGGATACCGAACATGGCTTCAGTTGTAGTACTAGATTACATATCCTGCAGTATGTATGATTCTCAGCGTAACGAAGGCTCTGTAAAGCAGCAACCAATCAGCTAAAAACTAAATTTTCATTGCTTCAAGGCGGTCGAGACTGAACAAAAGTTAATAATCTGTGAATCTGTGGCCTCGCTCGGTTGTATTTTTCCTCGTTTTCTCTAGCTAGGAGTAATAATAATAATAATAAAGTAGAGTTTTGCTATCATGATTCATGACCCGTCCCGGTAAATTTTTGACGCATACAGATCCGTCAAATCCAGAGTGATTCCGACACTACAATAACTCCCTCCAAAAATGTGTGAAAACTATTGTGACCGCGCTCGTTGGCCAATCAAACAACTCCCTCGGCGGGTAGCGTGAACATGACCTCACGAGTAGTAGTGGCTATCACCACCTTTATTATGTACTATTGTTATCATTATTATATATTGTTACTACGTGCATAATAAGAGAGGCAATAATGCAATCATTCCGCTGGAATGAAACAGCGACGGGTTCTGGTCGGCCGGCCGGAACACGAGTTCTACTTGCCATCTTCTTCTTCGTCCTCATCCTCCTCTAGATCTGCTTCGTCGTCTTCATCAGTCATCATCATCACTTACAAGAGGCCAGAAGGGACATCATCCATTCATCGTACGTCCCCAACCGTGTGCACTACTGCGCATGCCAGGTGGGACTTGGGCCGTGCCGTGCCGGCACAGCACGGCCCTCTCGTGCTTCATGCTGTTTAGGGTCGTGCCCTCTAGGCACGGGAGGCACGTCGGGCCGTGCCGATATGGCACGGTAAATGTTTTCTTCGGCCCAAGCAGGGCCCGTGGCACGCTGGCACGCCTTCGGGTCGTGCCAGCCCAAGCACGGCCCTCAAAATATCTTTGCTAGTTTTCTTTTTCCACTCGTGATATGAAATATATATATATATATATATATATATATATATATATATATATATATATATATATATATCTTGTGTGTACTATTTTAATAAAAGTTTAATAATTTTCATAATCTATTCAAAAATTAGATAAGAGGTAGTATAGTAAATGATAGAAAATTGTATTGTATAGTTGTAGAAGTCTCTACGTGCTATTTTTGTGCCGTGCCGGCCCAAGCACGGCTCAAGATGCAGGCCGGGCCAGGTAGCCCGCCATGCCGATATTTTAGACACGGCACAGCTCTCGTATTCGTGTCGTGCCGGTACGGTCCAAAATATTTTGTGCTGTACCGTGTTTTGAGTCATGCTAAAAAAATCATGCTATGACCCGCCCTCAAATGGCACGGCAAGTCCCAGCTCTACGTGTAGGCGCTGCCGCTGCATGCATGCAAACGAACAAACAGATGCATGCATGTAAACGGACAACGATTCTTCTTGTTCATGTTGACTGTTGACCCCCTGGCGACCTGCAGATGGCCTTTGGCAGTGCGTGTGTACGTGCGGCTCTTCAAAGGTGCGACAAGACCTCACCACCATGACAGACATGTCTCCTCCGGCAGCTGGTGGTTGCCTGGTTGCATCAAACGTACGTACAAATTAAAAGCAGCTTAGCACCTGGTTCTATGATGCATGCATGATGTATGGCTGGCAGATCGATGGTCAGGCAGGCACTACTAGGAACGAGATAGTTAGTCCTCGATCGCATTGGATTAATTCTCTTTCTCCTGTAACTAGAGACATGCACGTTGTGTGCTACTGTAACTGTAACCACTACAGCTACAAGGATTACTGTATTTGCTAAACTGTTTGTGCATCTGCATCTTGAGATTGTCACCTTCCGGCGATGCAAGTTTGTGTGCTGCATGTAGACATCTCGTTCAGAGGTGGTGCTGCTGCTGCCACACGTACTGCTGAGGTCGATGCAGCAGCAGGTAGCTCTCACGATGGGCTCTGGAATGAAGCAATTGTCAGCTGCGAATAATTCATTCATTCGTTTCCTCGTGTGTTGTTACTGTTAACATCCCCATCTCCATCATCCCCTATCCTGTAGTCGTCCTGTGTGTGTGGTTGAGACGGAATGGATGGCAACACGACACGGCGTATTAATTTTATGGCCAAGGTCAATGACTCCCCTGCCGGTCGCCGATCCAAACTTTTGACCACGTTCATTGAAAGGAATCAGAACCAGATCGATCCACAAGCGAGCGAAATGCCGAGATGTAAGGACCAGCAGGGAACTAACTACTAAACTACATATACAACTCTTAGAGCAACCACAGTGTGCTTCAAAAGTAGTCCATAGGGATTAAAATACTCACTACTGTTTGGCTCTGAAACATTGTGCAAGCAGTCCATAGCGAATCCATAACAAAAGTCGTCGTCCATAGCGATATGGACCGGCCATAATGCACTAAACTATTCTTCTTTCTCCCACTCCTCCTTCGAGGTGAGTGTCTCAATTGCTTCCCATGAATCTAGCATCCTCCCCGATGGCGAAGGTGCGAGGCTTGTTGGAGCTAAGAGGACACCTCACATCGCCTCTCCTAGAGAGGCGCCATGACAGCTCGCGGTGAGGTACCTACCGGTGGGAAAAAATGCAGCTTTGGCGAGGTACCTACCGGTGTCCTCCAGCAATTTGTGGGAGTCAGGATTGAGGTTGGCTCATCCTCCTTCGGTCCTCATTAGCCCCCACCTCCAGGTCCATGGTGGTCGTCGCCCATCGGGAAGACAAGTGTTTGGGGCTTAGATCTGGGGCAATGAAGGGTTGATCCTGGCAGAGGGCGCTTGATTTAGGCGCGGTACATCTACTCCATTGAGGGGGAGAGTTTGGTAATAGGAAGCCTTGGACGATCGGGGCCGAAGAGGGGAGAGAACGAGCGGCACGCGAGAGCGGAGACGCAGAGAATAAGATGCGCATGCACCGCACAAGAGCAGCGGGGAGAAGATGCTGCTTGTTAGTTGGGACCGTGGGGTTTTTTTTATTTTTCTATGGGCCCCACCTCATGGGCTGGACATGGTGAAAGATGAAATAGTAAAAGACTACTGATATTGGGCCCATTCATATGGACTGGTTTGCTATATACATTGAGCTTGCTCTCAGTGACGCATTCAGCAGTACCATGACCGATGGGTGAAGCCTGGTGACGTTGTCAGTGGCAACGTGACCAACTCAGGTTGAGCCCAATGGGCAACGTAGTTAGTGACCGATGGGTCGAACCTGGCGACATTGTCGAGGGTGGCGAGAGACGTCCCATGAAGCAAAGTGACACGAGGGATGGCGAGGGACATCTGGGGATGCCACATGAAACGTATTGAGAGACATCAAAGGACGTCAGGGGATGCCGCATGATACCAAGGGTCAGAGACACGTCGAAGGACATCGATGATGTTGAAGGTTAGGCGTCACACCAAGTCAGACAACGAAGCTAGTGATGGAATCCATCTAGATCCATTCAAGTTGGATCTACGTGCAAGATCTCCTACCTAGCTAGTGCATCAACTGTCGGTGTTTTTATGACTAGTACCACAAGGGACACAAAAGATTATACTCGTTCAGACAGAGGTGCTCTACGTCTAGTTTACTATGATGGTTGTATTTCTTGTGTGTTGTATGCTACTAATGAGCGCTAGGGTTGCAAAGAAAATGGTGTCTAGGGACCAATTAAGGGGGCTCCCTACCCCCTCAATATATAGTTCGATGGAGTATAGTTATAAAGAGATGTATGCTGATCGGTTTTCAACAAGGATCTCGATAGGTTGGGGATAGTAATGAAATGTATGTTTTGTTCTCTAATTAGATAAAGGACCCTAGCTAGGTAGATATTGCCTCCGATAAACCGGTCTTGCCCAACCTATGTCAAGACTCAAGAGTGCATGTTTTGACCTCCATGATGATAATTGTGATCATGTAATTGTCACCAAGACATTGGTGGCTAGCCAATAATACTAGGAGTAATAGACAGATTGAGAGTAAGTGACAATATTACGTACAAGCAAACCAATTACAATAACCACGCCAGTAGTGATGGTAATGGATAGCGAACATGGCTTCAATTGTAGTTGCTAGACTACATCTCAGCGTAATGAAGGCTTCTCTCTTAAACCAGCAAACCACACACACTCAACTAAAAACTAAATTTCCCTTGCTTCTTCAAGGAGGTGAAGACTAAACAAAAGCTAAATGGCACAATCTTTATCATATACCCTACCCCAGGTAAATGTCTCTATATAGATCCCTCAACATCCGTAGTGATTCCGACACTACAATACCCTAATAACTCCCTCCGAATTATATAAAAACTATCGTGACCGTTGGCCAATCAAACAACTCCCTCCTAAATATTCTACATGACATGTCCCTGTCAAGCCCACGCGGACAATGCAACCAACCAATCACACTCTACAAGTGACGGTGGCGGGTACATACCATGAACATGACCTCGCCTGTCGCTAAAACACCACCTTTATTATTACTCCCTCTCTCTCTCTCCGTGAATAAATTGATTCCTAGAGTTGTCTTAAGTCAATTTTTTTAAACTTTAGTCGAATTTTTAGAAAAAAACATAAAGGTTTATGACATCAAAATTGGTATCATTAGATATATCATAAAATATATTTTTCATAATGTGTTCATCTTACTTAAACTATAGTTTGACTTGCACGGGTTCTAGTAATTGATCCATTTATGTGATGACGGAGAAGTATTAATTAATTATCACTAATATAATATTATTACGTGCATAATAAAAGAGGCAATGCATGCAATCATTCCGCCGGAAACAGCGACGTGTATGGGTTCCGGCCGGAACACCAGTTCTACTTGCCCTCTTCCTCTTCCTCTCCCTCTCCCTCTGGATGGATCTGCTTTATTTGTCGTCTCGTCGTCCCCTTCATCGATCTCTTCATCAGTCATCACTGACATGCACAAGAGGCCACAAGGGAAATTAATAGGGAAGGCCGGGGCTCCATCCATCAATCAATCGTCGTCCCCGGCCGTGTGCACTGCGGCGTGTAGGCTCTGCCCTGCCGGTGCCGCTGCACCTGCATCTGCATGCAATTTATCGCGCGCGTGCTACATAGTACAGAAATGAGTATAGACACGGCAACCTGCTGCATGCAAGACGGCATGTGCTTGATGCTGCAAACGAGCAAACGATTCTTCTTTTTCTGGTTGACCCCATACATTCCGGACCCTGCAGCACATCGTACGTAGTAGTATACGTGCGTGCTCTTCTCGGTGCGAAAAGACCTCACCACTACTTGCATGACACACATGTTCTCCCTCATGGTTTCCCAGCCACCGATCATCCTGAGGACCATGAGCGCTTGATTGATGACTTCTTCAATGTTGCTACCTCCATCACTTTTTCTTCTTCGGCCAGAGATATCGTGGGCAAAGTATTCTCCATCCTTTAGTTTGTAAAAGGAAGAACCATCAAATAGACTCCTTTTCATTTGAAGTGACTTCCCCTTTTGTATTGGTCTTGTATTTTGCAAAGCACGAAGTTGATGACAATTTAGATTTCCTAAATGATCAAAATTTCATAGTCATTGGCTATCTCTTGGGTTTTAATGTGCTACGATCCAGCCCTGATCTCCCAAGGAGGAATGGCTGCACGTCCACACACACCAGCCCACAAGGCAATCACTTGGTTGACCTATGGCACACCGTCTCTGGGTTCAATAGA